>CM038675.1:451575294-453029466 GCA_021605145.1 Aegilops bicornis | reverse complement strand
ACCATCTCCCTCTCTTCCTTTCCTTCTTTTCTTGCCCTCACCAAAGACCTCTTCAACAGTTGATTTGGAGGCTTCAAGAGTTGAGGCTCGGCCTTGAACATGGGCACTCTCTTGGCGGGAGCTTTCTTGTGTAAAACAGGCTTGGTTGAAGCCACGATTGCCAAATTCTTTCTTGACAACTTTCTTCTTTGAGCTGACCTCCTCCTCAACAGCAACATAATCTTCATTCTCAAAATCTAAGTTTCTCTTTCTTCTTGTCCTGGTAGCTGCTTTGGGCAATTTTCTTGGGGTGCTTCTGCTACCCTCATCATAGCTTCTAGATGGACTAGTGCCCTCACTCATGTTAACTTGCTCCTCAGACTTGTTCTGGCTGTCACTTTGATCTGACATAGCTGACACTGCAAACTGAAAGCTGACCCTGTGAATAGATGTAGTTGAGATAGAGTGGATGAGCATCACAAAGTGCAGAGATTTTGCAAAACAATTGAGTCAAAAACTTAGTTTTAGTTTTCATGTAAAGCATTTTGGATCTACCGATTTGTTAAACTCGGTGGCACCGAAGCAACATTAGAGTCTAAACTAGTGGAATCGGTCAGACCGAGACACAGTTCGGTGACTCCGAGATTGCTAGGGTTTCACTGAGAGTTGAACTCGGTCACACCGATTCGTAAGTTTCGGTCAGACCGAAAATTACAAGTGCAATGGCCTAGGCCAAATCGGTGAGACCAATTTCTACAACTCGGTCGGTCTGAGATGAGTTCGGCGGAAACCTAACCCTAAATTTTCAAATCAAAACTAATCTAAAGGAAATTTTTGCTGGAAAGAGTAATCGCATACAAGGTAAGAATCATGGCATTGACCTAAGTGTAGGAATCAGAGGTAAAGATTGCACATAGGGGTCGAGTTCATACCCTAACTCGGCGATGAACTCGCTACTGGCGACAATGGCGGCGGAGATTCCTGCTGACGGCAGTGAGACCGTGGCGGGGAGGTAGCTAGCAATGAGGAGACGATCCGGAGACTCGAGTCGTGAGCAGAAAGGTTACGACAAAGCGAAGGGTTTTGGAGTAAATTCCAAATTCGACACAGGTATATATATATCCCGACCACAGCCGGTGACCAAGTGGAGCGATTTCGGTGGCACCGAGATGTAGAATGCTAAGCGTTACTACAACTCGGTGTGACCGAATTGTTCAAATCGGGTTGCACCGAGGATAGAAAACCTAGATCGACTCAATGAACTCAATATGACCGAAAGTAATTAATTGGTCGGACCAAAATTCTGAGAGGTTTTGAAATATTAAGTCTATGACAAATCGGTGGCTCCGAGTGCTCCTCACCCAGAGGGTTCGAATCTGACTTGATCAAACTTTGTGATGTAGCATGAATAGAGTTTGAGATGAGAAAAGCATAGATAGCTAGAGGAAGTTCTTATGCATTCTTGTCCATCCATTTGGCAAAACAAAAAAGAGCCAAATAGTCAAAGCAACATTTGGATGTCCTCGAATGGGAAACATATGCAATCAACATGCTCACACAATAAGACGACAAATGAAATATGTGTCAAAGCATGCACAAACATTCTAGCATCTATCAAGCAATTGGCGATGACTAGGTCATCTACATATGAGTATATTGACTAAGGAGTCAAATTAGAACATTTGATCGTAGGTCATACTCATCGTTTAAGCACAAGTGGGGTTACCACTTTTACATAAAGCATTGTTGTGTTCACACCATTAGAGTTGCTTTAGCTAAATTCTTAGGGTAAAGCTCCCCCTAGATGTGATATCCCCCCTAAGAGGGATGAACTAACCTTAGGTTTTGTCGATGATGACTTCATGTAGATGTTGAAGATGTGGATGCTCAATGTTGATGTAGAACATTCGGAGCAATCCATTGGAGTGAGTTGCACTTTCAATACCTACATGGGTTAGTCCCACAAGGAACAAACAAGGATATCCATAGACATAGAGTGAAGTACATACAAGATGATGTCCATGAAAGAATTAGGTTACCTTGTCCCTTGTCTTACCAACAAGAGGGTTTGTGACTCCTTGAACTAGTGCAAGAAGTGGAAGTTGATTGCACTTGTCATTGCCAAAATAAATATGAGTGAAGTATGTTGGCGGAGTCACCCTCAAGAACTCTCTAGTTCTTCTTCTTTGGGATCCACATCAACTTGATGGGAATCCTTGGAGTTGTTGCCATACTTGATGATGTAGAACTTGATGTAGTCTTGGGAACCTACTTGACCAAGGCCTTAGGAGCTTCTTCAAATGCATCAATCTCCTCTTGAAGCTTGTCCTTGCCTCTTTTCTTGTGGTCTTGTGGTGGAAGATCATCTTGAGCTTGTGTCCCCTTGAAGGAAGTAGGATCATACTTCTCTTGTAGAGGAACAAACCCGTCTTGGGGTATTGATCTTCCTCCCCACTCAACTCCATTGGCATTGAACTTTCATTCAAAACCAACACCTTGATTCTTCCGGTGCCTTCCTTGCTTGCCTACAATTTCCTCAAATTGCTTACTACGCAAGGCTCATATAAACACCTTTCTCTATAATTCCCTTCAATAAGATATTTTCTTGCTCAAGTGTAACTTGGCTAAGAGAATCATTAGTGGAATCAAGAGAACTACTAGAAGCAACAATATTGGATTTAGCATGATTATTGTTACTACTAGATGAAGAATCTTTCTTACTCTTGTTGCTAGATTTTACTTACGCCATGTAAGTAGACAAGAGTAAACGCTACAATGTAAGAAGAACTTTTCTTCACGAAGATCATCATTGATTGCTTTAAGAACCCATGCTCTTGCTCTAGGTTGAGCTTTTCAAAGCGTAGCTTCTCATGAGTCTTTAAAAGCTCTCTATGATCTTCTAAGGTAGTTTCATGAGCTAACTTAAGGGTGTTTAGTTCTTTACTTAGACTCTCAATCTCCTTATCATCGTCATTCGTTTTATCTTGATTAGCATGATTAATAGCAAGTTCATCATAGTTTTCATCACCGGAGTTGTCAACAAGTAAATCATCATCATCTAGCAAATCATCTTCATCACTATTGAAATCAACATACTCGGTGTGATACATTTGCGCCTTTAGCCATAAAGCATCTTCTAATTCCTTCATTTGATGAATCAAAAATGTCATAGGAGTTGGTTGACACAAGTGATAGACCGGCAACACCTTCATCTTGAGTATATTTAGAGTCGGAGTGATAACTTCTCTCAGAGTGGTTGTCGGAGTCGGAGCCGGATACCCATTCACCAACATGAGCTTGATGTCTTCGTTTTGTATAGCTCCTTGATGACTTGTCCTTTCTTTCCGAATCCTTGCTTATGCGAGAGGTTATTCGTTCATAACGATCATCTCTACTCCTTCTCTCCCTTGGAGGTGATTCTTCTCTTTTGCTTCTCCTTTTAGGTGAGTCTTCTCTCTTCTTTTGTAGGAGCCGTACACTCATTAGAGTAGTGTTGGGTCTTCCACAATTGTAGCAATTACTCTCGCGACTAGAAGATATTTTTTCATTGTAGGACCTTGACTTGGAACTTCTTTCTTTGCTTCTACTCTTGTAGAACTTGTTGAAGTTCTTCACCATTAAACTCAATTATTCATTGAAGGCTTGTTTCTCACTTGATGATGTAGGAGCATCACATGAGGCTTTATAAGCACCACTAGACTTGTTGTGAAGCTATTCTTTATCCTTGAGTGACATATCATGAGCAACAATTCTTCCAATGACTTGGTTGGCTTGAGATCTTTGTAATTGGGCATCATTTGGATCAAAGTGCACACGGTATCATATTTTCTATCCAAGGCTCTTAGGATCTTCTTGATGATGAATATGTGGGTCATCTCTTCACTTCCTAAGCGGTAATCTCATTTGTGAATAGAGCAAGCCTAGAGTAAATTTCAGCAACACCTTCACCATCCTTCATTTTGAACTTGTCAAGCTGACTTTGAAGCACATCCAATTTGGATTCCTTGAAGGAGTTGGTACCTTTGTGCATATCAATCAAAGTATCACAAATTTCCTTTGCATTCTCAAGGCGACTGATTTTGTTGAATTCTTGGCCACAATCCCTTGAAGAGGATATACATAGCTTGAGCATTGTATTGCAACATCTTCAATTCTTTTGCGGTAGCTTCACGATTCAGCTCTCTCCCATCGGCGATTCACCTTGCAAGCCAATACACACAATAGACCAAACGGGCGGGGTTATGTCCCATTAGCTTCACGGTTCGGTTCTCTCCCATCGAAGAATTCACCTTGCAAGCCAATACAAATAATTGCCCAAGCAATGGGGTTATGTCCAAGAATATGCATTTTCATATTATGCTTCCAACTAGCAAAATTAGTACCATCAAAGTAAGGACCTCTATGGTGGTAATTTCCCTCGCTAGACGACATACTCTCCTAGGTTGTGAAACCGAGGCTATGATCACCAAAGCTTGTGGAAATCAAGGCAAATGGAGACCAAGGATGGGATACCGCTTGTAGATCGAAAGTATGTCTAGAGGGGGGATGATTAGACTACTTGACCAAATAAAAATCTAGCCTTTTCCCAATTTTAAGTCTTGGCAGATTTTATCAACTTAGCAAAAGTCAAGCAATCAACCTACACGTGCAATTCTAAGAGTATAGCAGCGGAATGTAAATCATTGCATATGAAGGTAAAGGGGAGGAGTTTGGAGGGAGCAAACGCAATGTAGACATGGAGATTTTTGGCATGGTTCCGATAGGCGGTGCTATCGTACATCCAAGTTGATGGAGACTTCAACCCACGAAGGGTAACGGTTGCGCGAGTCCACGGAGGGCTCCACCCACGAAGGGTCCATGAAGAAGCAGCCTTGTCTATCCCACCATGTCCATCGCCCACGAAGGACTTGCCTCAGTTGGGTAGATCTTCACGAAGTAGGTGATCTCCTTGCCCTTACAAACTCCTTGGTTCAACTCCACAATCTTGACGGAGGCTCCCAAGTGACACCTAACCAATCTAGGAGACACCACTCTCCAAAAGGTAACAGATGGTGTGTTGATGATGAACTCCTTGCTCTTGTGCTTCAAATTATAGTCTCGCCAACACTCAACTCTCTCTCACAGATTTGGATATGGTGGAAAGATCATTTGAGTGGAAAGCAACTTGGGGAAGGCTAGAGATCAAGATTCTTGTGGTTGGATTGGAATGTCTTGGTCTCAACACATGAGTAGGTGGTTCTCTCTTAGAAAATGAATGTTGGAAGTGTAGGAACGTTCTGATGGCTCTCTCCACGAATGGAGGATGGGTGGAGGGATATATATAGCCTCCACACAAAATCTAACTGTTACACACAATTTACCAAACTTGGTGGGACGAATAGTGAAACTTCGGTCGGACCGATTCGATTCAAAATGTGAGCGTTAGGACTTTTGGTGGGACCGACATGATCAAATCGGTGGGACGATGTGCTAGGGTTAGGGCATAACTTGATCTCGGTGAGACCGGTCCACATGAACTCGGTGAGACCGATTTCAGTAATAGGCAAACAGAGAGTTGGTCAGGCAAACTCGATGGGACCGATCGCTCATTTCGGTGAGATCAAAATGTTATGAAAAGGAAACAGAGAGTTTGCATTGCGAACTCGGTGGGACCGATCGCTCATTTCGATTAGACCGAAACGTTACGAGGGGAAACAGAGAGTTTGCAATCTCATCTCGGTGAGACCAAGATCCCTATCGGTGAGACCGAACTGGTTAGAGTTTACGGCTATGGCTATGTCAAATGAACTTCGGTGGCGCCAGATAGATCAAATCAGTGGGGCCGAGTTTGACTTTAGATTTAGGACATATGTGGAATTGAGAAAGTGGTTGAGGGCTTTTGGCGCATATCACTAAGCATTTTGAGCAAGCAAGCCATTAAGCAACACCTCATCCCCTTTTAATAGTATTGGCTTTTCCTATGGACTCAACGTGATCTTGGATCACTAAAATAAAATGTAGAGTCTTGAGCTTTGCAAATATATGTCCTTAGCATTTTGAGGGGTCCACATATCTAGTCCATGCCATGCCAATCATTGAACTTTCTGAAATGATCATCTTGAAAGAGTATTAGTTCAATGAGCTATATGTTGTTAAGAATTACCAAAACCACCCAGGGATGAGTTGCACTTTCACAACAGTATTGTGACTGGCACCTACACCCGTTCTTCTAGGAGTGGTTTCGCTTCTACACCCGATCAGGCGGTCCAGTTTGCTGCATTAGAGGCTCTCATTGACCTGCGCTACAACGAGGTCCGGATGCAGTCTCAACCAGGTTTCCATTTCTACCCGTCCATGTTCGATGATGAACATATTCGTTTCCCTTCCATTGATCCGGCGTGTGATCGTTGATCTCGCCACCTTTCTCATTACATAACGGCTGGTTACCTTCTGATTTTCAACCTGGCCCAGGAGCTGACTCATACTCGTGAAGCTCTGGTTGCTGCTAGATCCACTTTCGCTCCACCCTCACTCGCTTTTACCCTGCTCGTTACCCCAAGTACTATCCCTCCACCCACTCTGGTTACTCCTCGGAGTAACTCGAATTCTTCAACAGTGACTCCTCACTAGTCCCCTGTCGAGTGGAATTTACTTCGCTACTCCTGCTGCTCCTATGCTTCAGCCTCACCCGGCACCTACCCACGAGAGAGTGCCCTCGAGACAAGCGTTGTCATGTTTCATTTGCTCCGGAGGTTTCCGTTCATGTGGTCAGTTCTGGATCAGAGTCCAAGACCGAGGAGACCCCAACAGGATCTTCAGGGCGTTAGTGCGGTCACTTTCTTAGATTAGATGAATCTCTCTAGAAATTATTAAAACACTGACATTGGGCCCAACTGACACTATTCATCAGTGGACCAGTCAAAGTTGACTGGGTCAAATGGGCCCTCTGGCCCCACCTGTCATGCACATGCACACATTGCTAGGTGCACCCCTGTGTACCCACAGCAATTTATCTATTTGTTAATTGGAATTAAATTTGATTCCAGGATTTTCATAATATAGTTAAAACTTTGGAAATTCATATAAAATAATCCGTAACTCGAATGAAAATAATTTATATATGAAAATTGCTCAGAAAATCTAACGAATCCGAATATGCAATCCGTTCATCTGTCACATGCCTCTAACATGATGAACATGAATCCTTCCCCTCTGATTTATATGTTCGGAAAATACCAAACGCCGGGAAAACATTCCTAGATGTTTTCCCGCTCTGTCTGTAACGCGTAGCACTACCTTAGGTCACTCCTAACGCCGCGTATTACTATGCATGCTTTGTGATGCTTTGTTTGCTTTATATTTATTGTTTCTTCCCCGTCTTTTCTCCGGTAGACCCCAAGATTGATGTTGCCCCTGTGATCGACTACGTCACCTATGACCCTTCTTCCTTTTCAGCAGAGCTTCCAAGCAAGCAAAACCTCCTTGATCACTCCTATATCACCCATTCCATTCTTTCTCATGCTTGCATTAGATTTTGCTATTGTATTTGATTGCTCATATTATGATGCATAGCCTGATTTTGTACCTTACCTGCTTATCATATATGCTTAGTATAGGTTGTTTAGTGATCCACGGTGGCCCCTCACCTTGTCCCGCTTCCCAGCTTGATGACCAATGACTCGATCAATGTGATCGGCGTCCAGCCCGACATATCACATCACCCCCTTAGTTGTACGACTCTGCAGAGTTATTATCGAGTGCCAAGGGTGATACCTCATATAGCACTTCTGATGAGATCTTTATAGTGTAGTTAATTGGTCATGGTCTACGGAGGGTGATTCCTTCTCCACCACTGCCGATGACGACTCTATCATGCAACACCTCAAGTGTGAACCCTTCGAGGGTGATTCCTCCAAGTTCACCTTGACGGTTACATCGAGTGGAATCCATCGAGGGTGATTCCTCGGGTTCCCCCTTAGTGTTCTGGACACACAGTTACTTTGAATTTAGCCCCGGAACCATGATAAAGACGGGTCGGCCCCGAGGGGTACCCGCGAGAGTTACTGTTTACTGCGGAATTTGAAGGACAGGCGGTACCACCTCGGATGAGGTGGACCTGAGTTCTCGGCCGGTCTCTTGCGAGTCATCTTGACCCGTGAGGGTATCCGTGAGTTCATGTGAAGTCGGGTTGACTGGAGGTGCCCGCGAGATTTCTATGCAAAGACGGTCGGGCATTCTTAGCCCTTGCCGTAAGTCCATGAGACGGCGATGGGACCACATATCATGGATCATTGATCGCTACCGTGCTCCCAAGACACTAACAGTTTGGATATGTAATCCGAATAGGCCTCACGGCCTTTCGCCTTGACCACCACGTGGGAATAAGTATGGGCACTCCATGTCGTGTGTATCAGCCGAAGCTCTTCGGACGTTAGCGGCTGAGCGGCGTGCACCGGGTTGGACTGGTTATGCCTGCGCTAGAATAAGGGGGCTAGGTTTCCTCACCGGCCGCGTACGCAACATGCATGAGTGCGTGGTTGATGGGCCCAAGACCCCTATGCGCTTAGGATGTAGACTGGCGTGTTGGCCTCTCTGTTGAGCCTAGGTAGGACTACATCATGTTGATCAGCCGAGGCCGGTCATGAACTGATGGTGTGTCCGGCCGGAGTTGATCGAGCGTGTTGGGTAAGTTGGTGCACCCCTGCAGGGAAGTATCTCTATTCGAATAGTCGTGTCCATGCTAATGGACGCTCGGAGTTGTATCCCGATCGATACAACTAGAACTAGATATTGAAGATGTGTAATGGATATGATTGCTCTAGGGTTGCTTTCTCGCAGGGAGTCGAGAAAGGATCTCTGGGTGTGGATGCTACAACATACTTATGATATATTACTCTTATGTCTTCTGATGCTGCAAGATGCTTGAAGATTCTAGTCTTTGATAGGCTCGGCCTTCCCTCTATTTTGGCATTTCTACACTTCGGTCCAAAGATACAGCCCCATTCCTTTGATACTGATGCATACTGATACATCTCCAATGTATCTATAATTTTTATAGTTCCATGCTGTTGTATTATCATTCTTGGATGTTTTATAATCATTTTATAGTCATTTTATATCTTTTTTGGTACTAACTTATTGACATAGTGCCAAGTACCGATTCTTGTTTTGGCATGTTTTTTACATCGCAGAAATCAATACCAAACGGAGTCCAAATGCAGTGAAACTTTTTGTGCATTTTTGGACCGAAGACATCCGATTGGGCGGAGAAGCGCTTTGAGGGGTGCTCGAGGGAGCACAACCAACCAGGCGCACTGAGTGCATACGGTGGGTTGTTCCCACCTCGGGTGCCCTCTGAACCGACTCTTTTCTCTATAAATACCCCAATATTCCAGAAACCCTAGGGGAGTGGACGGAAATCAATTCCAGCCGCCACAGAGTCCAGAACCACCAGATCCAATCTAGACACCATCACGGAGGGGTTCACCACTTCCATTGGTGCCTCTCCGATGAGGCGTGAGTAGTTCTTTGTAGACCTTCGGGTCTGTAGTTAGTAGCTAGATGGCTTCCTTTCGCGTGCGTTTGATTCTCAATACAATGGTCTCTTGGAGATCCATATTTGCGGTGTGTTTGTTGGGATCTGATGAACTTTGAGTTTATGATCAGATCTATCTTTTATCCATGAAAGTTATTTGAGTCTTCTTTGATCTCTTATATGCATGATTGCTTATAGCCTCGTATTTCTTCTCCGATATTTGGGTTTTGTTTGGCCAACTCGATCTATTTATCTTGCAATGGGAAGAGGTGCTTTGTAGTGGAGTTTGATCTTACGATTGCTTGATCCCGGTGACGGAAGGGAACAAACATGTATGTATCGTTGCTACTAAGGATAAAAGCGATGGGGTCTATTTCTACATAAATAGATCTTGTCTACATCATGTCATCGTTCATATTGCATTACTCCGTTTCTCCATGAACTTAATACACTAAATGTATGATAGATAGCGGTCGATGTGTGGAGTAATAGTAGTAGATGCAGGCACGCAGTCGGTCTACTAATCTTGGAGGTGATGCCTATATAATGATGGGCAACACTAGCCATCAGACTACTAATAATTTGATCATATTAGACTAGTCATTGGCCGTTGGATTAGAAGCCCGACATACGTCCGATCTATTAGATTAGGCCCACGCAAAATTAGTTGTTGCCGCTAATTAAGTGCTCTGTAACTGCTCCATAACCCACGCCGGTTTACTCTTTCCGTTCATTTCTTCCTCCTAGGACGTTGCTTCCTTGTTGCATCTTCCTTAAATTACGCCAGGTTACCAGATTTTCATGCACCCATGTGTTGGAAAGCATTACATTTTTTTGAGATGGATGAAGCAGTACTTGTGATAACCAAATACATTTTTTTACGAAACAGATACCCTAAATTCATATATTATAAATCATGTAAATGATGCTTCCATTCTAGGTGATAAATCTCGAAAATACTACTAAACTTCATTGTTTCTATTCCATAACACATACTGCATACTATGCTTCCATCATATTACAATTGTGTTTCTGAGAAGAATATTTTCTTGAATGTGTTTACATCAAAAAGAAAATTTGTTTCTACCAAAAAAGAAATTTATTCCTCTCTAGCAAAAAATCTCATCCAATGTTAAGCTACACTTTTTTTACAGTTGAAAACTTTTGTTTCCACCCACTGGAATCCAATAGAACATAAAGTTGCATCAGACAAACATAAAGATGCTACTTTTATATTTGATATATGTTTCCAAGGAAATGAAAATTACAATCACAATTGAGGGTGAGCACAGGCGAGGCAACATCTCTCGCAACTTCTTTTTGGCTGCCCTCACCCTCTCCCCTATTGTAGCTCCTATGATGTTCAGCAGGTGCCGCTATGAACTGCGCTTCACCTGCCGCATACCACCAAACATAGCCTCCACCGGGAATACATATGTAGTACAATGTCTGCTAAAAATAGTTGTATGAAACAAGATATTAGAAATACAAAATATTATTTGTTTAACACAGTACAACAAATTGCAGGAAGCATTAACTTGTGGAAACTCAATATAATAGATCTTTGTATGAAGCAGAGATCATTGATAATAGATAATAAACAAAGTTTGGCACCAACAAAAGGATGCATCCCTTGTGTCTCCAACATACACTGAGCCGATTATTGGTTGATGAATGGAAGCATTTTTTATTGTGATACGAAACAAAATGATTACAGTGTAGAAGCACCCTGGTGAGAAGCACGGAAAAGTGCATTGGGTACATAGTTATTTGGAAGCATGGAATTTTCAAGATAAAATGAAAACAAATATCGCTCTGGGGAGGCATATTTATGGAAGTAACACCTTTGTTTGGCAAATAAGAGGAAGTATGAAAACATGGGAACTCAAGATAACTTCGTCGTGGTATGAAGCATAGAGATTTGATAATGAATAATCAAATAAAGCTTGCTAGCTGCATGTAGCTGCATCTTCTATGTCGCTGACATTCAAATAGAAAGAATTTTCAATAGATAAATACAAGCATTTTTAATAATGAACCAACTGCATTTTTTGTGCTTCTTACCTTGGTGCTTCTACATTGTAAGCATTTTTCTGGACGATCAAAACAAAATGCTTACAATGTAGAAGCACCAAGGTAGGAAGCACGGAAAAATTAAGTTGGGTCATTATTAGTGATAGGTGGAAGCATGAAGGTTTGGAAATGAAACAAAAAACATTGCCACCAACTATGGAGGCGCTTACTCCATATAGAAGAAGCAACGAAATTTGTTTACTCAACAATTCACATATACATTGGAAGCACTCAAAAATTGAAATTAGGGATTAAGTACAATTGTGCCTTACATAGCTATGGATGATCAAATTATCTAAATAGTCCAACAACAAAAAATTTTTGATGACAAATAACCTAATACATGAAACGAACAATTTAGCAGACAATGAACTTAAAGTACTTGGCGACAAGACATGAAAAAATTGCAATTTGGAAATTACAAATCATAAATTGAGGGCCATCGACGAAGTGCAATACTTCGATCCCGAGATTTGGCCCTTCAAAAAGGGGGAAATGTCGGGAGGACACCACAAGGCCGGCCAGCTCTATTGTTGCAGCCGATTCACCCGACCGGAACATGATGAAGCACCAACCACCAAAGAGATGAGGGGATCGACCCCCTAATGTCGGGATGGCGCACATGCGATGTGCCCCGAGGGCAGTCCGGGGGCCGCATCGAGGGACCGAAACCCTGGGGTCGCACCAATGGAGAGAAAGATGGAGTTTGGAGGAGCATGTACCAGATCTGAGTGGTGGGGTGGTTGTGTGCTCGAGGACAATGTAACAAGGAAGCAGGTGATGTGCGGTGCAATCAGAGAAGTCGGGGCGACGTGCTACGTCTTGAGCTTGCATTGGTTTTCCCCGAAGAGGAGAGGATGATGCAGCACAGTAGCGTAAGTATTTCCCTCAGTTTTTTAGAACCAAGGTATCAATCCAGTAGGAGGCCACGCACAAGTCCCTCGTACCTGCACAAAACGATAGCTACTCGCAACCAACGCGATTAGCGGTTGTCAATCCCTTCACGGTCACTTATGAGAGTGAGAGCCGATAGAGATAATATTTTTGGTATTTTTGGTATAAAGATGCAAAGTGAAAAGTAAAGGCAAAGTAAAAACAAAGCAAGTATAAAAGTGATGGAGATTGATATGATGAGAATAGACCCGGGGGCCATACGTTTCACTAGTGGCTTCTCTCAAGAGCATAAGTGTTCTCTGATTGGGTGAACAAATTCTTGTTGAGCAATTGACAGAATTGAGCATAGTTATGAGTATATCTAGGTATGATCATGTATATAGGCATCACGTCCGAGACAAGTAGATCGAAGCGATTACGCATCTACTACTATTACTCCACTCATCGAGCGCTATCCGACATGCATCTAGAGTATTAAGTTAAAAACAGAGTAATGCCTTAAGCAAGATGACATGATGTAGAGGAATAAATTCATGCAATATGATAAATACCCCATCTTGTTATCCTCGATGGCAACAATACAATCGTGCCTTGCAACCCTTTACATCCTTTGGGTAAGGACACATAAGATTGAACCCAAAGCCATGCACTTCTCCCATTGCAAGAACTACCAATCTAGTTGGCCAAACCAAGCGGATAATTGAAGAGACTTGCAAATATAACTCAATCATACATAAAAGAATTCAGAGAAGATTCAAATATTATTCATAGATAAGCTGGATCATAAAACCACAATTCATCGGTCTCAACAAACACACCGCAAAAAACAAGATTACATCGAATAGATCTCCACGAGAGAGGAGGAGAACATTGCATTGAGATCCAAAAGAGAGAAGAAGCCATCTAGCTACTAGCTATGGACCGAAGATCTGAAGTAAACTACTCACACTTCATCGGAGAGGCTATGGTGTTGATGTAGAAGCCCTCCGTGGTGGATGGGCCCTCCGTGAGCTCCTAACGAGGCCCCAAGATGGGATCTCGTGAATCTGAGGAAGTTGCGGCGGTGGAATTAGGTTTTTGGCTCCTCTTCCGATTGTTTGGGAGTGCGTGAGGTATATATAGGAGGAAGGAGTATGCCGGTGGAGCATCGAGGGCTCACGAAGGCGGGCGCGCCCCACCCTCGTGACCGCCTCCGATGTTCCTTGGCGTGAGGTCCAAGTCTCTGGATCACGTTCGGTGAGAAAATCACGTTTCGAAGGTTTCATTCCGTTTGGACTCCGTTTGATATTACATTTCTTGAAACCTTTGAAAAAGGCAAAAAACAGCAATTCCGGGCTGGGCCTCCGGTTAATAGGTTAGTCCCAAAAGTAATATAAAAGTGGAAAATAAAGCCCAATATAGTCCAAAACAATAGATAAAGTAGCATGGAGCAATAAAAAATTATAGATCGTTGGAGACGTATCGAGGCATCTAAGCTTAATTCACCTGCTTCGTCCTCGAGTAGGTAAATGATAAAAGAGAATTTTTGATGCGGAGTGATACTTTGGCATAATTTCAATGTAAATCTTCTTAATCATGGCATGAATATTCAGATCCGAAAGATTCAAGACAAAAGTTCATATTGACATAAAAATAATAATACTTCAAGCATACTAACTAAGCAATTATGTCTTCTCAAAATAACATGGCCAAAGAAAGTTATCCCTACAAAATCATATAGTCTGCTATGCTCCATCTTCCCCACACAAAGTATTTAAATCATGCACAACCCGATGACAAGCCAAGCAATTGTTTCATACTTTAACATTTAAAAAAACAATCTTCACGCAATACATGAGCGTGAGCCATGGATATAGCACTATAAGTGGAATAGAACGGTGGTTGTGGAGAAGACAAAAGGAGGGAAGATAGTCTCACATCAACTAGGCGTATCAACGGGCTATGGAGATGCCCATCAATAGATATCAATGTGAGTGAGTAGGGATTTCTATACAGCGGATGCACTAGAGCTATAAGTATATGAAAGCTCAACAAAAGAAACTAAGTGGGTGTGCATCCAACTCGCTTGCTCACGAATACCTAGGGCATTTGAGGAAGCCCATCATTGGAATATACAAGCCAAGTTCTATAATGAAAAATTCCCACTAGTATATGAAAGTGACAAAATGAGAGACTCTCTATCATGAAGATCAGGGTGCTACTTTGAATCACAAGTGTGGTAAAAGGATAGTAACATTGTCCCTTCTCTCTTTTTCTCTCATTTTTTTTGGTACTTTTCTTTTTCTTTTTTTTATGGCCTCTTTTTTTTTCGTCCGGAGTCTCATCCCGACTTGTGGGGGAATCATAGTCTCCATCATCCTTTCCTCACTTGGGACAATGCTCTAATAATGATGATCATCACACTTTTATTTTTCTTACAACTCAACAATTACAACTCGATACTTAGAACAAAATATGACTCTATATGAATGCCTCCGGCGGTGTACCGGGATATGCAATGACTTATGAGTGACATGTATGAAAGAATTATGAGCGGTGGCTTTGCCACAAATACGATGTCAACTACATGATCATGCTAGCAATATGACAATGATGGATCGTGTCATAATAAATGGAACGGTTGGAAAGTTGCATGGCAATATATCTCGGAATGGCTATGGAAATGCCATGATAGGTAGGTATGGTGGCTGTTTTGAGGAAGATATATGGTGGGTTTATGATACCAGGGAAAGGTGTGCGGTATTAGAGAGGCTAGCAACGGTGGAAGGATGGGAAAAAGTGCGTATAATCCATGGACTCAACATTAGTCATAAAGAACTCACATACTTATTGCAAAAATCTAGAAGTTATCAAAGCAACGTATTCTGGCGCATGCTCCTAGGGGATAGATTGGTAGGAAAAGACCATCGCTCGTCCCCGACCGCCACTCATAAGGAAGACAATCAATAAATAAATCATGCTCGAAGTTCATCACATAACGGTTCACCATACGTGCATGCTACGGGAATCACAAACTTCAACACAAGTATTTTTCAAATTCACAACTACTCAACTAGCATGACTCTAATATCATCATCTTCATATCTCAAAACAATTATCAAGCATCAAACTTATCTTAGTATTCAACGCACTCAAAAGAAAGTTTCACATATCTTGAATACCAAGTATATTAACATTAAACAAATTACCATGCTATTAACGAATCTCAAAATAATATAAGTGAAGCATGAGAGATCAAGTTTCTTTAAAACAAATCCACCACCGTGCTCTAAAAGATCTAAGTGAAGCACTAGAGCAAAAATTATCACGCTCAAAAGATATAAGTGAAGCACTATGAGCAAAACTATCAAGCTCAAAAGATATAAGTGAAGCACATAGAATATTCTATCATATTCCAATTCATGTATGGCTCTCTCAAAAGGTGTGTACAGAAAGGATGATTGTGGTAAACTAACAAGCAAAGATGCAAATAATACAAGACGCTCCAAGTAATACACTTATCATGTGGTGAATAAAAATATAGCTCCAAGTAAATTACCGATGGAAGTGGATTTAAAGAGGGGATGCCTTCCGGGCATCCCCAAGCTTTGACTTTTGGTGTCCTTGGATTATATTGGGGTGCCATGGGCATCCCCAAGCTTAGTCTCTTTCCACTCCTTGTTCCATAATCCATCAAAATATTTCACCCAAAACTTGAAAACTTCACAACACAAAACTCAATAGAAATCTCGTGAGCTCCGTTAGAGAAAGAAAACAAAAGACTACTTTAAGGTACTGTAATGAACTCATTCTTTATTTATATTTATGTTAAACCTACTGTTTTCCAACTTCTCTATGTATCATAAAGTATTTTACTAGCCATAGATTCATCAAAATAAGCTATCAACACCGGACAATCAGAATCTGTCAAAAACAGAACAGTCTGTAGTAATCTTTAACTAACGCAAACTTATGGAACTCAAAAAATTCTACAAAAATTAGAAGACCTATACAATTTCTTTATTGATCAGCAGCAGTTTGAATCAATATTTTATCACGTTCTGGTGATTTTTAACAATTCTGGCACTGAGCACAAAGTTTCTGGAAATTACAGCAAGATCAAATAACTATCATCCAAGAAGATCCAATAGGTTTAACTTGGCACAAACACTAATTAAAAAGATAAAACCACATCTAAATAGAGGCTATATGGATTATTTATTCCTAAATAGAAGCAAAAACAAAAAGTAAAAATAAAATTGGGTTGCCTCCCAACAAGCGCTATCGTTTAACGCCCTAGCTAGGCATAAAAGCAAGGATAGATCTAGGTATTGCCATCTTTGGTAGGCAATCCATAAGTAGCTCTCATAATAGATTCATATGGTAATCTCATTTTCTTTCTAGGAAAGTGTTCCATGCATTTCTTTAGTGGAAATTGGAATCTAATATTCCCTTCCTTCATATCAATAATTGCACCAATCGTTCTAAGGAAAGGTCTACCAAGAATAATAGGACATGAAGGATTGCAATCTATATCAAGAACGATAAAATCTACAGGCACATAATTCCTATTTGCAACAATAAGAACATTATTAACTCTTCCCATAGGCTTTTTAATAGTGGAATCCGCAAGATGCAAGTTTAGAGAGCAATCATCAAAGTCACGGAAATCTAGCAAATCACACAATGTTTTGGGAATAGTAGAGACACTAGCACCCAAATCACACAAAGCATTAAACTCATGATCTTTAATTTTAATTTTGATAGTAGGTCCCACTCATCATAGAGTTTCCTAGGGATAGAAACTTTCAACTCAAGTTTTTCTTCATAAGATTGCATCAAGGCATCAACAATGTGTTCGGTAAAGGCCTTATTTTGGCTATAAGCATGAGGAGAATTTAGCACGGATTGCAACAAGGAAATACAATAAATTAAAGAGCAATTTTCATAATTAAATTCCTTGAGATCCAATATAGTGGGTTTACCAACATCTAGATTTTTATTTCTTTCAATCCCACTTTTATCAATTTCATCATCAAGATCTAAAACTCTGAATTCTTAGAACGCCTTCTACGTAAAGGAAGATCATATTCAGTTTCATCAAGATTCATATTGCAAAACAAAGATTTAATAGGGGACACATCAATAACTTTTAGATCTTCATCCTGATTTTCATAGGAATTCGGTTTAGCGGCCATCTTATTGACTAAGGTAGCTTGCATATCCGAAATTTCAACGATCATCTTTTCAAGGCGAGCAATTTGGGCTCTTATACCATCAAATTCTTTAGACATTTCATCGAGCTCTTTATTCATATAACTCATAAAACTCTTTTGTTCCTTAAGCTCGTTTCTAAAGAAATTATTATGCTCAAATTGCAAAACCATAAACTTCCTGACATTGTTTTCGATCTCCTCTAGCCTTTTAAGGTGAAGATCACCAAATTTAGGTAGGGCCATCGCGACAAACAAGCAAACCAACACACGAGCAAACAAGCGGACGATGAAAAGGCAAAGGGAAAAAGAGGAGGAGATAGGGAAAGAGAGGCGAATAAAACGGCAAGGGTGAAGTGGGGGAGAGGAAAACGAGAGGCAAATGGCAAATAATGTAATGCGAGAGATAGGGATTGTGATGGGTACTTGGTATGTTGACTTTTGCGTAGACTCCCCGGCAACGGCGCCAGAAATGGCTGACTTGACCTTGCGTAAGCCTCGCCGGCAACGGCGCCAGAAATCCTTCTTGCTACGTCTTGAGCTTGCGTTGGTTTTCCCCGAAGAGGAGAGGATGATGCAGCACAGTAGTGTAAGTATTTCCCTTAGTTTTTGAGAACCAAGGTATCAATCCGAGGGAGGCCACGCACAAGTCCCTCGTACCTGCACAAAACGATAGCTACTCGCAACCAACGCGATTAGGGGTTGTCAACCCCTTCACGATCACTTACGAGAGTGAGATCTTATAGAGATAATATTTTTGGTATTTTTGGTATAAAGGTGCAAAGTGAAAAGTAAAGGCAAAGTAAAAACAAAGCAAGTATAAAAGTGATGGAGATTGATATGATGAGAGTAGACCCGGGGGCCATAGGTTTCACTAGTGGCTTCTCTCAAGAGCATAAGTATTTTACGGTGGGTGAACAAATTATTGTTGAGCAATTGACAGAATTGAGCATAGTTATGAGTATATCTAGGTATGATCATGTATATAGGCATCACGTCCGAGACAAGTAGATCGAAACGATTACGCATCTACTACTATTACTCCACTCATCGACCGCTATCCATCATGCATCTAGAGTATTAAGTTAAAAAGCAGAGTAACGCCTTAAGCAAGATGACATGATGTAGAGGAATAAATTCATGCAATATGATAAATACCCCATCTTGTTATCCTCGATGGCAACAATACAATATGTGCCTTGCAACCCTTTACATCCTTTGGGTAAGGACACCGCAAGATTGAACCCAAAGCCATGCACTTCTCCCATTGCAAGAACTACCAATCTAGTTGGCCAAACCAAGCGAATAATTGAAGAGACTTGCAAAGATAACTCAATCATACATAAAAGAATTCAGAGAAGATTCAAATATTATTCATAGATAAGCTGGATCATAAACCCACAATTCATCGGTCTCAACAAACACAAGTAAAAAACAAGATTACATCGAATAGATCTCCACGAGAGAGGGGAGAACATTGTATTGAGATCCAAAAGAGAGAAGAAGCCATCTAGCTACTAGATATGGACCCGAAGGTCTGAAGTAAACTACTCACACTTCATCGGAGAGGCTATGGTGTTGATGTAGAAGCCCTCCGTGGTGGATGCCCCCTCACGTGAACTCGGAACAGGCCCCAAGATGGGATCTCGTGGATACAGGAAGTTGCGGCAGTGGAATTAGGTTTTTGGCTCCTCTTTTGATCGTTTGGGGATACGTAGGTATATATAGGAGGAAGGAGTACGTCGGTGGAGCATCAGGGGGCCCACGAGGCAGGGGCGCGCCCTAGGGGGGGCGCCCCCCACCCTCGTGACCGCCTGCAATGTTCCTTGACGTAGGGTCCAAGTCTCCTGGATCACATTCGGTGAGAAAATCACGTTTCCGAAGGTTTCATTCCGTTTGGACTCCCTTTGATATTACATTTCTTGAAACCTTTGAAAAAGGCAAAAAACGACAATTACGAAATTTGGGCCTGCGGTTAATAGGTTAGTCCCAAAAGTAATATAAAAGTGGAAAATAAAGCCCAATATAGTCCAAAACAATAGATAAAGTATCATGGAACAATCAAAAATTATAGATACGTTGGAGGCGTATCCACGGCCTATGATTGACGATAATCTGGACCAAAGGAAACATCAAATAAAGTTAGGAAGCATGAATATTAGGGGCGGGGGTTGACGCAATGCCTTACCTTGAGTATCAAACCAGACGGGTGATGCTCCTAGGTAGCTGGTGAGGCAAGGAACATGGTGGGATGGCACCCATGAACGCCTAAATCCGGTAGCACACCGACCAGGTCGCCCGGGGTAGCATCACGGAGTGGAACTGTGCAGGGGTTCAGATCTGCTAGTTGTGGCCGATGGCGAGCTCGGGGCGGGGTGAATGGGAGTCTATTTCGGGCGGCGATGTAGGAACATGGGTGGCGTAGTGGAAGGCAAGCTCGGAGGTGTGGGTTGGGTCATTGGTCATCCATGCACGAGAGAAGAAAGGGGGATTGGAGAGAGATTAAACAGGTGCGTGATTAGAGGGTGATTAGCAACTAATTAAGCATGAGGTTAAGCTTTGATTTTTGGTCCGTGGGATCAAGCAAATATCGATGGCCCAGGAGTGGTCTCGCGGGCTCTATATCAGACTATGGATACCAAGTGTTTCCCTATAATGATCATTGCCTGGATATCGTCATGATTATCTGAAGTTCTATCAATTGTCCAACAATAATTTGTTCACCCACCGTTTGCTATTTTTCTCGAGAGACGCCACTAGTGAAGCCTACGACCCCCGGGTCTCTTCTTTAATATATTTGCCTTCGCGGTATATTTTCCTTTGCTTTTATTTTCAGATCTGTTAAACCAAAAATACAAAAATACCTTGCTGCACTTTATTTTATTTGACGTTTGATCTATCAATATTTACTACTCTCTCACGTCCGTTTGCCAATTTCTGGCGCCGTTGCCCGAGAGGGATTGACAACCCCTTTTACACGTCGGGTTGCGAGTATTTGTTATTTGTATGCAGGTGTTGTTTATGTAGTGTTGCTTGGTTCTCCTACTGGTTCGATAACTTGGTCTCATCAATCGAGGAAATACCTCTTGCAGTCTTTGCATCATCCCTTCCTATTTGGGGAAATACCGACGTAGCTTCAAGCCGCGTCAAAAGGAATTTATGGCACCGTTGCCGGGGAGGATCATCAACATACACCAGGTTCCTAATCACAAATCTCATCTCCTCGCAATTTACATTATTCGCCATTCGCCTCTCGTTTTCCTCTCCCCCACTTCACAAAAATTTGCCGTTTTATTCGCTCTCTTTTTCGTTCGCCGCTTTCTTGCTTCCTAGTCCTGATGGCTAGCATGTCTACCCCTCCTTTCCCACCAGATTTTGAAATTCTATACTTCAAGCAAAGACAAGGAGAAATTTTGAAAGATGCTTGGTATAGGCTTATGGAATCATATCGTATTTGCAATTTAAAGGGGGATTCTAAGATCTTGCTTCGTAATTTTTACATAGGATTGGCTTTGCATCATAGATAACTCCTAGATTTTGCCGCTAAGGGGAATTTTATCGAGCTTGATGCTAATGCTGCCTATGAAATTTTAAAAGGAATTTTGGGGGTTCCACCTCAAAAGAAGGGTTTTCTTTCACCCCAGAGGGAGTTCAAATGTTGGATAAACTTGGTGATTTGCATAAACACATGGTTGAATTGCAAAAATATAACGAACCCCTCAAACACATCAATGGTAGTATCAATCGCATGAATACCTTGATTACTATCTGCAAAAAGCGATTGGATATTTCGGATCTAAAGATGGTTTATTTTCCTGAGAATTTAGTGAAGCGTAAAGAGCCTCGGTGTATGAGAAAACCCTTACCAAATTAGCCAAAACTACGGATGACAAAACTTAGATCCTTGCTTTATGCCTAGCCAACGGCGTAAAACGATAGCGCTTGTTGGGAGGCAACCCAATGAATAAAATTTATTTTTGCTTTTTGCTTTCTGTTCTTGAGTGTTTGCAGAATTATGCTACTGTTATGATTGGGTACTTTTGTGTTTTAATTAGTGTTTGTGCCAAGCAAAGCCTTTAGGATCTTCTTGGGTGATAGTTGTTTGATCTTGCTGAAAAAAACAGAAACATTGCACGCCAGTCGCAGAATTGTTAAAAATCACAGAAGCATGATAAAATGCCCATTATTTTTGAAGAATATTAATATAAAAATCGCTCACGTGGTCCTAATTGTTTTAGAAATTTTTGAGTTACAGAGGTATTCGAAATATCTAGATTACTACTGACATTCTGCTTTTGATGATTCTGTTTTCTTTGCGTTGTCTGCTTGTTTTGATGATTCTATGGTTTTCTTTGATGAGTTTTTGCCATAGAAAAGTTGAAATACAGTAGATATAATGCAAGAATAAAATATGAATTGGTTTGATACAATACTTGTAGTAGTGATTTGCTTTCTTATACTAACGGACCCACGAAGGTTTTTGTTGAGTTTTGTGTGATTGAAGTTTTCAAGTTTTGGGTTATCTTACGATGGATGAAGGAATAAGGAGTAAGAAGAGCCTAAGCTTGGGGATGCCCATGGCATCCCAAGTGAAAGGACATGCGGTGCCCACATGTGTGGTTTTGGTAATTGATGACAATCTCTATGGACTAATGGTTGCCTTGAGTTATATTTGAATGTTTTGTCCATAGGCTTTTCTTGGAGTACATGTATTGGTTTCAAGGACAGTTTGTGTTGACCAAGGTGCTATTCAAGGAATTACCTAAAGATTGGTCTTGTGAGAGGTTGATCAAGACTAAGTCAAAGAGTGAATCAAGTTGATCAACACACAAAGCATAGAAGATGTACCGAGAGGGATCAAGCGATCCCATGGTATGGTAAGCATTGTCAATTACGCTTTGTGTACTAACCCATGATCTTCGTGAGAGTTCTTTGCGGGGTTAGGTTGCGGTGTGCAAGTTCAAGTGAAGCATCACGAAGAGATCAAATGTTTGAAGCTTGCCGTCCATTGTGGTGACAATGGACTTGTGAAGATGTCTTGGAAGAGTGGCTCACCCATAGTGGAGTATGGGGGAGCAATCAACTAGTCTTCATCGAGCTAACATAATCAAGAAAGGTGGTCCAACTTGAGGGAGTCAAGATCGTCATCATCTAGCTCAAGTGGACCATGTGCAAGGCAAAGGTTTGCCCTTGATAGATTTTTCTATTTTACCAGTCTCATGATGCCTTGATAGGTTTTCTGTTTTGATGCCACTCGTTGTCTTGTATCCAACAAGCTTGAGTTTGCTCAATTCGGAGCTCATTTGCAGAAGTTATGGCAGTTCTGGTTTTATTGGATCTGTCTGTTGTCTTTACCTGCGTTTTGAAGGCATCCAAGTGCTAAAGCCTCTGTGGCGTGCGGTAGTACTCCTCAAGGGAACGGCAGTATCGCAGGGGCCAGCGGTAGTACCGCACCGGGTGAGCGGTAGTACTGGGTGCTTGGTTTGAGTTCTCCACGGTGGTACGTGGAAGTTACAAGTTGAGAAGCTTATTACTTTTGGGTGCTTGGTACCCTTGAGATTGTTCCTCTTGGGTGCTTGGGCGCCCTAGACGGTTGGTGGTGTTCGGAGCTCAATCATTATGGTGTAAAGCTCCGGGCAAGCGTCGGGGTCTCCAACTAGGTTGTGGAGATCGTCCCAGCAATTTGACGGAGTTTGGTGACCGCCCCAAGGGTTGCCAAAGTGTCTGGTTCGGTGACCGCCCCAAGGGTTGCCATTTATGCTGGGTTGATGCAGCCCTCAAGGGTCCCTTAGTGGAATCACGGCATCTTGCATTGTCGAGGGCGTGAGGAGATTACGGTGGCCCTAGTGGCTTCTTGGGAGCATTGTGCCTCCACACCGCTCCAAGCGGAGATTAGCATCCGCGAGGGTGTGAACTTCGGGATACATTGTTGTCTCCGCGTGCCTCGGTTATCTCTTACCCGAGCCCTTTACTTGTGCACTTCACTTTGTGATAGCCATGTTGTTTCTTGTCATATGTATTGCTATCACTTTGTTGTTTATCTTGCTTAGCATAAGTTGTTGGTGCACATAGGTGAGCCTAGTTGTTGTAGGTTTTGTGCTTGACAAATTAACCGCTAGGTTTATTCCGCATTTGTTTAAGCCTAAACCGTAATTATTTTAAAGCGCCTATTCACCCCCCCCCTAGGCGACATCCTCGATCTTTCACCAAGCTATTATCCAAAGAGAAGCAAGCAACTAAGCTTGGGGATGCCCCGAGTGGCTTCCCCTCTTTCTTCTAACGACCATCGGTATTTTACTCGAAGTTATATTTTTTTCGTCACATACTATGAGGTTTGCTTGGAGCGTCTTGTATGATATGAGTCTTTGTTTGTTTTGCTTTGTGTTTTAAGTCTTGAATCCTTGCTGGACACACCTATTTGAAAGAGCCAAAATTATGTTATGACTTGTTAGAATTGCTCTCTATGCTTCACTTAAATTTTTATGAGCTATGGATTTGCTCTAGTGCTTCACTTATATCTTTTTTAGCTAGGTGTGCTTAGTTATTTTTGAAGAAATGCGCTCTTGCTTCATTTAGATTTCTTTGAGAGTTAGTAAAAAATTTAAGAAATTCTCTCTTGCTTCACTTTAAATTAATTTGAGAGAAAGAAATATTATGCTCATGATCTTCACTTATATTTGTTTGAGCTTATCGAAAGCAACACATGAAAAATTAGTCCCAAAGTGATAGATATCCAAGAAAGTTATAATAAAAACTTTCATGAAGATCATTGGATAAAATAAGCTTGATTCCTTAATAATTTTAAGATATGATGATGTGATATGTGAGTCATGTTGATGAGTAATTGTGCTTTGGTAAGAATATTTATGTTAAGGTTTGTGATTCCCTATGCAAGCACGAAAGTCAATAGTTATGCAATGAAATTACATCATATTTATGGTGCATTATTCGGTGTTAATTATGCTTAATGCTCGCTGATGAGATTATTCGTTTCTTGGTTGGTCGCTTCTCAATCAATTGCCAGCCTTCATTTTGCGCTAAGTATATGATCACTACTTGTGCATTCAAAAACCTTTAAATCAGTTTTGCCACATGAGTTCAGTATATCTACCTGTTCTTTTGCCGTTCTGAGCAAATTTGTATGTGTCATCTCTAATTTTCAAAATAAACTTCTTTTTTGTGTGTTTGTACAGCTCGCGAGGCGGTGATGGGTGGCTAATATTTTTCATGCTAGATGTGTTACTCTCACGATCAGTGTTTATTCACTTATCATTGCACGAGAGTAAGACAAAGGTATTAGGGATGCCCAGTGCCGAAATAAAAAAAAATTTACTTTCCCCAAAAATAGGTTAAAGGTGTGCCCTATTATTGGCCATCTGTCGGGCCGGGCTTTGAGCCGGGCCTACCAAAGCCCGATGCAAAAAAACCCAGGCCCGAGCCCGGCCCATCATGCTAAAAGCCTGCCAGGCCTTGGGCCGGGCCTATTTGTTAATGCGCGGATACGATGGGCCCGTTGGGCTTGAAATCTAGGCCCGACCCAGCCCGTGGACAAGGTCGGGCCGACCGGGCCGGGCTGCCCATGGCAAGTTCTGGTCTGCCCCTTGTAGACAAGACTCGTTCTAGACCACCCCCCCCCCCCCCCCCCGGGACAAGATTCCTCTAGGAATTCAAGTGGCTTTCCCTATTCTTTTGTTGGTTATGCGAAGGGGATTTTGAACATGAATCTTGTTCTCATCGAGTATTTTTTTTCCTCGTGTTTGTGTTCTTTCCGGCATCCATCTTCAATTCGTGAAGACCAGGCCAATGATTTGCCAAGAATTCTGCAGCTTACGTTCTGAATTCCTTGTTTTTAACGAGGAAATTCCGACATGACAAATTGGAAGAGCAAACTCATTTACTTTCACGAAGAGGATGACGAATGATGATCGGAAAATGATGCAGCCTCAACGTTGCAGGTTACAGCTTGTCTCAAGAAGACCCCCTTATCTACCTGTTAGAGGCAAACTAAAAACAGCAGATGTAATCTTCTCTATGTACATCAACATACAGTAGCACATGCAGCTTTGAGAGGCGGGATACAATACGGTCCAGCACAGGCAGGCACGTCATGTGTCATGTATAGGTTTTGTCTTTCAACTACCTGTGTCATTCTTAGGGAATGTGACCAACGCACTCCAGCTGCGACGCCGAAAGAAAAAATGGCTGCTGCAGTTGTTACTCGCTTATCAGCTTTGCAACATCTACACCTGGACGCCTGCACCCTTGAGAGCAGCAGTCACAGTCGCAGAGGCTTCCTCGAGCGTTCTAGCCTTTTTCACGGTGTTGAATGCCTCAAGGACGTCACCTTCCTCCCAATCGTCGAAGTCATCTACCCCAATACCACATTCTAGCCCCGCACCAACCTATTGAAAAAGAAGAAATCAGCAGACTAAGTCTAGTTTCAGCAGCAACAATGAGTGTGAGTGAAAGATGATAACAAATAATGACGGAACTAATTGACATGGGTTTATTTGTGTGTGTGTGTGTGTGTGTGTGTGTTTGGGGGGTAATGTAAACTGCATCCAAATGGTTGATGGGTTCATGTGTATTTTGCATACCTCCTTCACAGTTTCTTTCACCCGTCTCAAGGAATCAAGTGTACCCACATAAACTTCTTTTCCTTTACTGAAGAACCCGAACATTGCAGCCTTCCACAACTTTCCCTGTAGTAACCATGCAACCCGCTGCCTTTCCACTGCCACTACTGAAAACAGCTCGAACTTTGGCTGAACCGAGTGGTACCTCCTCCTGACAAAGATATATTAGGATGATCATTCGAAATAACAGAAACTAATATTAACTTCAGAGTATATTGCCAAAGTACCCAGTTACGATGTTAGGAGTAAGTATTCCTTTCAATGAATGGTATCCCAACAAAAACAAAGAACCTTTTGACCTCTCAATTAGGACAACGTCTCAATGACTTTTCAGATGCTTTCTATGCAACTGGCTTAAAAGTACAAAAATGACAGCCTGTTTACCTCAGCAAGGTCAAGAAGCCCTTCCATGGCATTGCGTAAATCATCTATCAAATCATAGATCACTTTGTACAATCGAATCTCTACACTTTTCTGCTTAGCATATTTCTTAACTGACCCCGGAGCTTTGACATTAAAACCAAATACAATTCCTTCCGAAGCAACAGCCAGATCAACATCACTGAGGCTCACGTCTCCTGGAGCTTGAAGTAGGAATCTCAAAGAGACATTTTCTTGAGGCAGCGCTTGAATGGCTTGCCTAATTGCCTCAATTGAACCCTATCATGATCAAGTTACTTAGAAAGAAAGAGTGGGCAATAACAAGATTCAAACCAGATGTTTATAAGCAATGTGCATACCTGAAAATCAACTTTAAGTATGACATTTAACCCATGAGTATCAATCCCTACTTGATTCCCAGATGAAATGGAAGCTGCAATGGATGAGAGAGTGACTTTTCCTTCCCCAGCTTTCGCATTTATCCTTTCAATTCTCATTGCATCGGCTCGCGCGTTTGCCCTTTCGCGTGCAACATCAAGGTCATCAACAGACTCAAATTCGTCACCAGCAAGGGGTACATTGTTCAAGCCAATAATCTGTTAAACATAAAGAAACACAAAATTAAGATGCTTATTGGTAGAGTTATATTATGTTTCATGCATGGCCTGCATATTTTCCCCGTAGTATCGAGGGGCTTCCTGCATATTTACCACTCATACATGTTTATATACTGGCCATTGGCCCCAGGAACTACAGGTTGCATATTTCCTAAGATGGTATTAGAGCCTAGGTCAAAATTTTCACGCATGCAACTCTTGCTTTGATCCTTCCAGCGTGTCGTGGCGCCGTCCTCCTCCTACCGGCTGCCGCTGCTCCCTTCTCTCCCGCCACGCCAGCTTCTCTCCATCACGCCGGCTGCTGCTGCCCCTCATACCCATCTCCACCATGCCCACCTCCATCACATCGACGCCGCTGCCTCCCCATAGAGTCTGTGTTGTCTGCCTTGGCCCTGGTCGCCACCCGCCTCGTCTAGGCCCGCCGCCATGTCTCCTCGCACCTGCGCTTCCAAATCCGCGATGGCCCCCACGCTATGATCTATGTTGGCCGCTGCCGCCCCGATTCGACCACCGCCCAACCTGTTTTGGTCGCCGCCTGACCCGATTTTCTCCACTGCCGTGCCGCCTGGCTTGATCACGACTTGATCCACCGCCAGGTTGCTCAGTTTGGTCTTTATTACGGTTCGATCGGCTGTTGGCTTCTCTGTTAAAAGAAGAGAGAAAAAACAAAACAAAACGGTAATCTTAGCTGGCTGACGTTCCCCAGGAACGTTTTGCCAGCGAACTACCTCTGAGCCACACGATCTCCATCCGATGGATGGCAGTTTTCGCAAAAATAGACCCAGGGAAAAAGGAAAAATGCCATACAAGGAAAGAACTGCCATGGCAGTTTCTAAAAACTGCCACCCCCCACGCCCACAAACGCAGTAAAAACTGCCACCTCACCACCGTTCGCTTGCCATCCTGGCACTGGCGAACGATCACCAGCTACGCGCGTCCAAACAAAAAGCCAGTTACAATGTCGTCGCCAGGCTAATCGCCATCCCTCGTTGCCTGGTGATTTTTGATACACATGAGTGTTTCTTGTATTGTTAGAAATAGGTTGAAGTAGAGAAGCAGAGGGGGGCTGGGGCTGAACACAGGATAGTTTGATTACTTGAAGCTGTTTCTTGTATTGCCTTGAGGTCTATTTATAGTACATAGGCAGGTCGGTTGCTAGTGCAAAACCGACCCTGCAGTCTAGCAGCTGACAGTACATGCAAAAGGCAAATTGGCCACTAGTTGCATACACTAACTTACTGAGTAAGGAAGCTCGAGCCGACCTGACTACTACCTAGCTAGGTAAATGCAACACAAGCATTACTGCTAACATTCTCCCCCTGATCCTTGTGTGTCTAGTTGGCACTGATCTTGACCATTCAATGCTTGTGCTGAGCTCATGGAAAGCCTTGGTTAGGATGTCTGCGAGCTGGTCCTTGGTGCCAACAAAATCAGTACAGATGCTCCCAATCTCCACGCATTCGTGGAAAGAATGATACAGGACATCGATATGCTTGCTCTGCTCGTGGAAAACGGAGTTCATGCTGAATGCCAGTGCGGACATGCTCAGTGTCAGCTTCCTGACCCTTCAGATCGCCGAGCAACCGTGCTAGCCAAATGGCTTGGGTTGCCGTTGTTGCTGCCGCGACATACTCTGCTTCACAGGAAGATACAGCCACAACTCGCTGCTTGGCTGATTGCCAGCTTATCAGGCTGCCACCGAGGAAGAATAGAGCTCAATCGTCCTCTTCCTCATGTCGATGTCGCCGGCGTGGTCGTAGTATGAATAGCCAACCAGTTTTGCCTCCCCTGAATCATATGGGGCCCGTGTGCTCCACCGCAGGGCGCTCCATGAATATGCTCACATAACCCACCAAGAAGGCGAGATCAGGCCTCGTATGGATGAGGTACCGCAGAATTCCAATGATCCGCCATTATGCTGTAGCATCAATCCTCTGTGATGTGCTCTCATGACTCAATTTAAGTCGATCCTCCATGGGTGTGGGCGAGGGATTGCAGTTCCTCAGCCCAGCAATGTCGAGGATGCGTACGGCATAGTTTCCTTGATTCAAGGTGATTCCATCTTTGCCTTGGTGTACCCTAGGTAGAAGGAGAGGAGCACAAGATCACTCATCAGGAATTCCTTCATTTCTTTCAGGACTTGGGTGATCTCGTCATGGTCTGATCTGGTAGTCACCAGATCGTGCGACATAGACGCTAATGAGCAGGCGCGCGCACTGCCATTTCCGCGTCCATAAACAGTGTGCTCATGGGCGCTCGGCTCAAAACCAAGGCTCTTCAGCGTGGCGCGCCGAGGCACGCATTCCATGCATGTGGGGCTTGGCGCAGTCATATAACACCTTCAGGTGCAGCACCTTGCTATCCTGCCCGGTGACGATGAACCCAGGCGTCTGCGACACATAGACCTCCATTTCCAACGCTCCATTCAGAAATGCAGATTTCACGTCCATGTGGTGGACGGCCCACCCCTCATGGGCAGCTAGTGAGATAAGAAGGCGAGCAGACACGAGGGGTGCAACAGAGGCGAAGACTTCATTGAAGTCGATCCCAGCCTGCTGCACGTACCCTTTGGCGATGAGCCGTGCCTTGTGTTTGACAACAGCGCCGGCCTCATTGTTCTTCAATTTGAATACCTAACGCAGGCCAACAGGGTGATGGCCGTGTGGTAGGTCCACAAGCTTCCAGGTATTGTTCTGGTCCAGGGCGTCTATTTCTTCCTTCATGTCTGCACGCCATGCAAGCTCACGCTCAACCTCAGCAAAGGAGCTCGGCTCTCCTTCGGGCGCAAGGTACAGTGTGTGCCGTCGACAAGCTCGCGTGCTGCCTGTCCAGGAACAGGTGCCCTGCCGATCACATTGTCAATGGCACGGTAGCACAACGGTGTGACATCATGAACTGTGTCCAGCCGCTTGTTGTCATTGGGTGGTGGTGACATGAACTCAGGCTGCTTGGCTTGGTGTCGCTGGCAGCATGCTGGAGTTGGCTGTTCAGGATCAAGGGAAGCGCCCCCCCAATGATGAAGTCACTGCACGGTGTGTCTGAGCTGCCAGCCGCCCAATCCCAGCTGGCCTCTTCACGCGTGATATGGACACGCTTGTTCACTGGGTCGTATGCGCAATAGCCCTAGACGCTCTTGCCGTACCCAATGAAGAGCATGGCGGAGCTGCAGTCATCAAGCTTGCGATCGCACATCCTTGACATACACCACGCACACAAAGGTGCACACATGCTGGACACGGGCTCCTCCCGTGCCATGCCTCAAATGGCGTCATGCCAGCCAGACTTTTGGTAGGGGCTCGGTTCAACAGGACATCTGAAGTTGTGACCGCCTCCCCCCAAAATTCTGCTGACAGTTTCCTTTGTTTCAGCAGGGCACGAGCAGTGGTGATGACCATCCAATTCCGGCGTTCCATTACTCCATTCTGCTATGGGGAGTAGGGAGCCGTGAACTGGCTTGCACACTTTGCTCCTCGCAATGATGTGCAAACTCCAGCAAGGTGAATCGCCGCCGTTGTCGGTGCGGAAGACATGGAGTGGACTGCCACACTCTGCTTCAGCTGCCGCTTGGACTCGTTGAATTGAAGCAGCAGCATCCCATTTTCCTGCTAGGAGGACTACCCACATGCAGCGGGTGCAGTCATCAACCAATAGCAGGAAATAGCGACAACCGCCGTGGTTGCCGTGGGTTGCAGGGATGATAGGCCCGCACACATAGCCATGGACGAGGCCAAGGCGTCCTTCAACCCTGAAGTTCGCCTTTCTTGGGAAGGGAATGTGTCGATGCTTGGTGATGATGAAGACATCACAGAGATAGTCCACATGCTCCAGCTCGGCAGCCCACACACCATCTTGTTGTGAGACATGCATCTCAGCATGTTGAAGGACATGTGGCCAAACCTATCGTGCCATTGCCAGGCATCGACATCGTGGCGTGTGGCAAGGTACACGGGGTGAGTGATGTTGAAGTGCACCACATATAGCATTGCATCAACAGCACCATGGCAAGAAGTCACGCCTACATGTAACATCCCTGGGTTTGCCCAAATTAGAAATTGATTATTATTTTCTTTTTCATCATCATTGCATCATGAGCATCCCTTGGCAGCATATTGCATTGATTAAACTAATTAATTTGATATTTTACTCCGCCAGTTTGTTAAATAGTGAATAACTAAACCCCTCTCCCTTTCGATGTTCTAGTCCAAGACTCACTCACAAACCTTCCACACACTCTTTTTGTGACATTTGGGAGCTACCCAAATTGTTTCGCAATTTTAGACCAAGCCTAGCTATCACTTGTAGTCCAAACCTCATTTATTCATTAAATGGAATTATTTTCTAAATAGCAATTAAATGAGCTCCAAATGGGTTGATCATTTTTTGTGTGGCCTTGTTATATTATAGAAGGGCTACGTTTAAATTCAAGGCGTCAATCAGAGTTCGCTTGATGCCCTAAGGGATAAATATGTAGGCACTATAGCCATGTAAATAATAAATCAAATTGAAATTAAATAGCCCACCTACCCCTTGGCAATATAAGGCAACCAATCTCCTCTAATTGGGGCAAAACACTAAAATCTAGGAGGCAAACCACCCCCTTACCTAAAACCAGCCGCCACCCTAGCCCTCACCCTTCAAAACCCTAGCCAAATCCACAGCCACCTGCCGGATCAGAGATCCAACAGCCCCCACACCTCCATCTTCCTCGACCTTCCGGTCAAGAATCTCTCTCCCCACTTCTCCCGACACGCATATCAATCATGTTGGGCCCTTGTCCACCCATCCCACTGCTCCCGCTCCTCCGGCTGTTGCAGATCCAACATTGTAATCTCCTATAGTTCCCTCACCTCATTTGTCACGGGATTCCGCACTTTCATCCACGGTGGCTTCCCCGTCCCCATCACTTGAGTCTATCTCAGTGATTCGTCCTTGTATTCTTCCCTCTTTTCCTCAATATTACAGTGTCTACTGAAGTGCCATCAAACTCGTCTCAGCCTACCTATGGCTTATGTGATCGCCCGGTCCGCCTTGTCCATGATGGGGCGGTAGCACAGGAGCTCGTGCGCCATGAGTAACGCAGCCTGTGCGTTCACGAGCCTGTGACGGCGTGACGATGAAGCTGAGAAGCGGCCGGGTCGGTCACGACAGTGGCGCGTCCATCCCGCCGCCTGAGCGGCTGCATCGACTAAGCTGCTGCTTTCGTGGGCATGAGGCGATGGCGGCGTTAGCGCGGGCGACGGGAACGACGCGAGCACCGTCGCCGGCGGGTGCGGGCGGCAGCGAGCGGCGAAGCGGCTGGCGCTCAAGGCCACGAACTCGACGAGCGTCAGCCATGGGGACGGCAAAACGGTGGCGAATCGACTGGAAGAAGAGAGGCTTCGACGCACCCCTAGCTGGCGCACCAAATGTTGGATTTCGGGTTCCGCAGACCCTTGAGAGGTTCGAACTCTGGAGTGCGTGCGAAGAACTTGTCCTCCCCGGTCTGCCTACTCGCCAATCTCACGGCCTAACTCGATGAACTGGAAGGAAACAGGACACAGCAGTTTACCCAGGTTCGGGCCATCTTGCGGTGTAAAACCCTACTCCTGCTTTGTGATGGATTGGCCTCGAGGGGCTGAGGATGAACTAGTACAGTGGGTAAACAACCTCAGGAGGAGTGTTCTTGGGCTCGAGTGAGCTGGTGAGTGTGAGGATGGAACGGATCCGATCCGGTCTCCCCCCCCCCCCTCTATGGTGGTGGCTAAGTCCTATTTATAGTGGCCTTGGTCCTCTTCCCAAATGAAAGGCAGGAAGGGATCCCACACCGGCCAAATTCGAAGGGAGACAACTAGTACATGCTATCCTGACAAAAGTAGTCTTCGCCTGCAAAGCTTCTGGTCGTGACGCCGTGGTGGGCTCGGCGATGACCTCTGTCCTGCCGTCCTGGCGGTCTTGGTCTCGTTGCACCTGAATGGAAACCTTTGGTTGATTCCTCGGGACTCCGCGCCTGCGCTTGCCTCCTTAGCACCAAAGAGAAAGCTGGTACATTGCACCCGCTGGCGCCCGCCTGGCCTTGGTCGTCATGGCTCACGTCATCCGGACCTCGCGAGGTGAGGCTTGCATAGAAATCTCCGCTCCTCGGGAGCCGGCCTGAGGAGGCCGTTCCTCTTGGAGATCTCGATGTCGCCTGCCTCGCGAGGCTTGGCCACTCGCGAGGGTCTTGAGTTGTTGATGCTGAAGCTAGGCCGTACCAGGCCGTCGATGAAGCCACGCCGTGGGCCGCAGGCAGGCAAGTCTGGGTACCCCTGTTCCCAGAACGCCGACACACATGTATGATGTTTCTTTGAGAATTTGTTTTACGAATACACAAGTACACTTTTCAAAAGGGTAACACTGCAACTAAATGATGGAAATCTGTGGCATGCTTAAGTTAGGAAAACGATTCCCGTCGTCCCACCCATGCGCTCGCCACGTGTCCCTCGTGGACCCTCCACACCGCTTTCTCTCCTTTACCCTTCTCCAAACTTCTCAACGACTCGCCTCTCTCCCCGACCTGTTCTCTCGCCTCTCTCTCTTTCACCCATCTCCTACCTCCCGCCCATGGGCTTCTCCTCACAGCAAGCGGACATGGTATGCCCAAGCGCCGCTGCCCAACTGATGGCCTCCATGTACCACCTCAAGCGGACGCAACGAGGAAGAAAAGCACTGCCTATGGCTGCGCAAGGGACAGCCGTTCTGCAAGCCCCATCCTCCTCACCCATTGCAAAGAAGTCAGACAGTCTTTGTGAGCAGGACAAGCGGTGCCGCGAGACGTGATGGCGGTGCTGCAAGCCGTGGAGGCACCGGATGGCGGTGTCATGCGGCGTGGACGCGCTGCTATGAGCGGTCTTGGGGGAGGAAGGGGGTCGAGATGAGCTTCCTAGGCGGCCTGGACCGATTGATCGCTGGCCAATGCCTAGCATCACCATTCAAGTTACGTATATTTTGATCTAATAAAAGTTAGCTCTCCATGAAAGATACTGAGAATATCACACGATATTACTAGATTTCGGGGAAATAAAATTGAATGTAATAGAATCCTTTGTCACAAATATGACAGAATTATAAAATGGACTAAAAAGGAATCACAGGAAAATGAATGGCAGAAATAGGAAAGAGGAAAAACCTGCACGGCGTTGGATGGCGCTGCTTGGTCTACAAGGCTTCCACGATCATCATACATTGCACGGATCTGCCATAGTACCCGTGCCATGTTATACAGCAATTGGCCCACAATTACATGTGCTAGCTAATGTCAATTATATGTGCTAGCTTCTGTTTTTCAAATGCAAGGCTAGTCCAGTCCATATACTGAATGAAATCATGTGCAGCAAGTAGGAAATAAAGAAACAAACCTTTCCAAAAGCTTCACCACAAATAAGAATATCGCCCTTATTCAAGGTTCCATTCTGTACAACTAGGGTGGCAAGAGGTCCTTTAGCCTTGTCAAGACATGCTTCAATAACCGTACCCTTTGCATTTCTATGAGGATTGGCTTTTAATTCTAGCAACTTCAAGTTCGCAACAAAAGCAAGTCAAAAGGGAACTACAACAAAAAGCAAAAAAGAAAGTCTAACCAAAAGTATACCTCAGCAACAAGCATGACAGTCTCTAATAGCTCATCAACATTCTCTCCCTTAAGAGCACTTATCTGACAGATATCACAACTAAATCAGCTCAAGATAGGTAATAAGTGGCTACGGTAAGAAACTTCCTTTTTCCAGAGTGTGCCAATAAACAACCTGAACCATCGGGGTGTCACCACCCCACATCTCTGGCATAAGTCCTATCTGGGAAAGCTCTTGCATGACTCGTTCTGGATTAGCTCCCTCCTTGTCCACCTGCTTGCATATGAGGTGACTGAAATATGAGAAAGGGAAAATAAATTGAATTGTTGCAAGTAAGAAAGAGAGTGGCTAGAAAATAGACCTTATTTATAGCTATTACAACAGGGACTCTGGCTGCCTTTGCATGTGCAATTGCCTCATTTGTTTGTGGCTGAACGCCATCATCCGCAGACACAACAATGATACAGATATCAGTTACCTTTGCTCCTCGAGCTCTCATTGCACCAAACGCCTGTTGTGTCAATGATTAGGAAGAGTAATATGACATGCGAAAGTGAGAAAAATACACGAAAATAATATATATTGCTATACCTGATGCCCTGGAGTATCAAGAAAAACACAAGCCTGAGGGTTTCCATCAACTGGCACAAGAACCTGATATGCTCCAATTCCTTGTGTTATTCCACCAGCTTCAGATGCCACCACCTGTATGTCACTTTGGTTAGACATACAATTCTTTGTAAATGGTTGTTATCGTGTATGAATGCCAACAATAACATGTCTACCCCATGTCACAGACAAAGGACATGCCAAGGATAAGGTATTACCAATTTACCTTGCTCTTGCGTATATAATCCAAAAGAGTAGTCTGCAAACAGAAGTAGAAATGTCAAACAGTGGTCAGAATAATTAAGTCTTAAAATTTATATAACACGTGGTACCTTCCCATGATCAACATGACCCATGATAGTTACAATGGGAGGCCTTACTTCCAGTTTATCCAAATCCTCCTCATCAAGGAACTCATTCTTCTTTGCCATCTCTTCCACTCTCACCGGACCACTTTCCAGTACTTCAACTTCATATTCCATGCAAACCATCTTAACCAAATCTTTATCAAGAGTCTGAACATTGTCAAGCATTGCTCCTCTCACTGATAAAAAGCGCCAGAATTTCTGATTCGCCAACTGCCAGTTGATATGCTAGTTCGTCAATATCCATACCTTCTTCACCAACTTCAAGGATCTCAACCCTAACAGGCTCTTCAGCTTCTAAAGCCTCAAGCCTGGCAGCCCTACGTTTTGCCTTGCTCCACCTCCTTCCCTTGCGCACTGGGCGTCGTCATCAACTGATCGATCATCATTTGACATACGTCGGCGGGGACCAGCTGGTGTAATAATTTTTTTATGACGATTATCCTTCGCTTTGGCTGGTGGACCGCGTACTGGCTTGACAGGGTCTACCAGTGCCTCAGCTACAGCTGGATCAACCATTGGTCTCTTGGAAGCAAATTTGTCGATCAGGATGGGTCCTTTTTTCTCCTTTGATGTGTCAGCTTTGACAGGGCGACGAGGTGGTGGTGCTACAGAAGGTCTTGTTTGTAGGTGAGGTGCTAGTTTTGATGGAGATGACACTGAAGGTTCAGCAGCAGATATGGACTGATCCCTAGTTTCAGTGCGTGGACGATCTCTAATCACCTTATGTACAGTGGGCACAGGGTTCCCCTTTCTCCATACACTCTTTAGTGTTTTTGTCCTTTTGGAATTCGAGCCTTCCTCCACCACTATTGGCACTGAACTATTAGGCTTTGCCACATCATTCTGTCTCAATGCACGGTTCTCACCATCCTCATTTCTGGAGCTCGAGGCCTCAAGTTTCTCTGCCTTCTCCAACACCTCATCCAATGACTCTCGGACCTTTTCTCGGTCTTGCAATGTTACGCCTGCTGGCTTCCTGGCAGGTGCTGATGTTGTTGCTGTATCCATGCTTGCTGGTGGCCCATTCAGCCGGACTGGCCTCTGCGGGGGCTTTGAAAGAAGATCACTGTCATCATCAGCTTTAACGTTCACACTTACTCTTGATGAGAACTGAGCTCCCTTCTCATCGATCAAGTTAGTTATGACCATACATCTACATAGTCTTCCAGGTGCACATGGCCACCTCCGGACACCGTCAAAACCCGTGAAACTGATCCTTGAAACCAAGTGCCCTCTCCTCACTGCCGCTGTCGGCAGTGGGCCAGGCCTTCCGTTGCTCCCCAGGTTGTTAACAGAAGCAGGAGACGCCATGACAGTGTTCTTAAAAACACTGCCTCGCACTCATAAAGCTGAGGAAGCAAAAGATTAATTTTGAGTGCGCATAAATTTTTGGGAAACAATAACCGAAAGCGAGCTAGGTAATCAAACGAGAAAAACACCTATGTACTTGCATGTTGGCTCGATATATCTAAATTCCAGTAGAACTTTATCAGTTTAAATTTTAGAAGAATGTAAGGGTGTTAGTACAATTTAAGCTGAAATCTGACAATTGACATGCCTATACGGACTGGTTGGAACTTGGAACCTACAAAAATGGATTTTATTTCTCTGGGACACAGAAGACAGCACATAAAAAAATTAGTGAGAAGTGAAACCAAGCTTACGAATAAACGAGGGGTTTTCCGCCGCAATCCTGCAAGTTGGCGTACAGCCACAAGGGCACGGAGCAGACGGAATGGCTGGCCGTAACGAGGCCGGCGCGAACACTGACGGTGGCCGTGCGTCGGTGGGCGGGGGAGCGATTCGAGCAGGCCTCGAAGGAGGCGGTCTAAGGGTGGAGAGGTGGCAGCGTGGGCGAGGGAGCGAGTCGAATGGCCGGCGAACGACGACGGCGACGCGGCTCGGGGCGATACGGCGGCGGGGCGAGTGGGAAGGAGCGGAGGGTGCGCGTGCAGGAGTGATAAGGATCGGACGGTCGAAGTTAAGCAGCCGATATCAGAATAAAATGGGGACAACAAATGCAAGAGTGATAAGGTGGCCCCTCTGAGAGCCACTCAAAGGGATCGTCGTCCCTTCCATGCGAGTGTCATAAAGGTTTTCGCTCTTATATAAAAGCAGTTTTTCTTTTCCCGCGTGATATTACAAAACAGTATAACAGAGCCATCTACGGCTCTTCACGGTGATTTGAGTTCGTCTACCGTTGGATTCACAGCACTAACGCACCAGATCACTCATGCATGCCACGGTGCACCCCATAGGCTTTTTTATCCCTCCACCCCGCACGTCATGGCTGGCCCACGGCTCTGGGCCGCTGCTCCGGGAACCTACCTGGGCGCCCTCTCTTTGAATTCAATTTATGTATATTATCACAATGATGAGAATAGAATCTAATTCAGAGACTTGGATTAAATAAATATTTATATTAGTAAGTTTTTTCTCTTTCAAATGTTATTTTTGTTATATTCTCACGATGGTCGGGCGCGGCAACGCTTGTCATCATGGTCTACAATAAAACCAGTTAGGGCCAGCGTCTAGCGGGCGGCTCCTAGGCGGCCAGCTTTTTCTAAATAATTTATGTAGTCTATTTTTTATGTGATGGATGCCTGCACGCCGCTGCATTAATTCTTCATGTTCGTTCCTTGTGCATTAATTTTTGCTTTTTAACATTATAAAAGACATATCTTCTAAACCGCGTTTCGAAATTCAAATCCGTTTTCACCGTTAAAACTCCGTGGCGTGCTCTTCAAAAGTAGATCCCGTATGGGGATGTTTGACGAACTAGTCTTACTGCCAACTAAACATGAATGTGTGTGCAAGTAGACTATATTCTTCTGCTAACCGAGCACATGTGTGCTAATATTCATAACTAAACATCGATGTCTATGCAACTAGACTACATTGTCATGGCTGAGCATATGTGTGTGCCAATAGTCCTGCCAACTAAACATTAGTGAGTGTGCAACTAGACTATATTGCCGTATGGCCGAGCATATATGTGTAACTAGTCACCTAACTAAATATCAATGTGTGCAACTAGACTATATTGCCGCGTCAATTGGCGCATATGTGTGGGCAACTAGTATCCTGCCAACTAAACATCAATGTCTGTGCAATTAGACAAAAATACAAGCCAACTGAGCATATGTGTGTAACTAGTTTTTCTGCCAACTAAACATCAATGTGTGTGCAACTAGACTACTTTATAAGCCAACTAAACATCAATGTGTGCAACTAGTCTTTCTGCCAACTAAACATCAATGTGTGTGCAACTAGACTACATTACAAGTCAACTAAACATCAATGTGTGCAACTAGTCTTTATGCCAACTAAACATCAATGTGTGTGCAACTAGACTACATTACAAGTCAACTAAACATCAATGTGTGCAACTAGTCTTTATGCCAACTAAACATCAATGTGTGTGCAACTAGACTACATTACAAGTCAACTAAACATCAATGTGTGCAACTAGTCTTTATGCCAACTAAACATCAATGTGTGTGCAACTAGACTACATTACAAGTCAACTAAACATCAATGTGTGCAACTAGTCTTTCTGTCAACTAAATATCAATGTGTGTGCAACTAGACAACATTACAAAGACAACTAAACATCAATGTGTGTGTAACTAAACTACATCGCGGCCAGATAGAATCGTCCCAGTCTGCACTGTACGGGCGGTCGCTGCACCCCAGCATCTCCAACGAGTTTGCCGGAGCGCCCCTCAGTTCACACGCTTTCTTCTGCCCATGAAAACCGTGCACTTAATCCATGAGAATCTACACAGCTCGTAGCAGCAGCTGCATACACAAAACAATGATGAGATCTCTATCAAATCTTCTATCAATCGAGAAGATGGTACATGCTTGGGCTAGTGACATGCCGCATGTTGCTTGAGCCGGCTAGGCTGGCCGTCCTACCGGTGGAGGAGCTAGCGGCGGGAAAGCCCTCCTGACGGCAGCCTTGCAGAGTCCTTGGGGAGCCAAGGCGGGGGAGCAGATGGTCGTGGCCGTCGTCCTGTGCCTTGGAGAAGGAGCAGCGGAGGGAGCATAAGAGCTCGGAGGGCAGGGTGGAGAAGGGGGAGGAGGCGAGCATGTAGTCCACGACGGCACCGACGGCCTTGGGCGAGACGGCGTGGAAAAAGCTCTCGAGAGCGGTGAGCGCTATGGCTGGACGGGACGAATGGATAAGAACAGATGGGTTTCGTCAAGCGGCGTAGGCTCAGGAAACCGCCCCAACTAGGTACCACCTGAACACCGCGCGGGACGACAGGAGCGAGATCGTGCAGCCAGGAGCTGGCCGCTCGACTCGCCCGAATAGTGCGCGTGCACTTTTTAGAATTTAGGAACCGATTATACTCCTCAGTTCCTAAATACAAGTATATCCCTACTTTTAATAGAGCAGTTGGTAGTCTTCGTTTCAGGTTTTTTCGTCCCACCTTCCACCTTGGTCTTGTTTTTCCCGTCCTCCTTCCACCTCCCACCACCCACCTTCGTCTTGTTTTCTCCCGTCCTCCTTCCACCTCCCACGTAACGATCCCCTCGCACATAGCGAGAAAGAAAAGACAGAAGCCCCTGACACAAAAAAAACAGAGGAACGAGGTTGCCCTTGCACGTAACAATCCCTTGCATACCAGAAAACCAGATGACAACCACGTACAAAAAAACCCAGGGAGCGAGCCCCCCTCGCACGAAAAAAATGGACAAACGAGCCTTCCCTCCATCTATTCGCTACGTCGACGGAAACCACACCCCAGCGGCCATCGCAGATCCCTTCGCCGCCGCCACTGTTAGGGACCCTGCCTTTGGAAATAAAGTCATTCCTTGTTGTCTATATGGCCCGGGAACCAAAATAGTGATCTCTAGTGCAAAAGGCACATGCAAAAGTGCTTTTAAGTGATGAATTTCATCCTGAATTCCCATGTGAGTAGGATTCCATGTGGGGCAAATACATGTCCAACAGATTTGAGCAAAATGTCAATGCATGAATAAATGGTCTCTAGTTTCAAGTACTTGCAAGTCATACATGACACAAGAATAGTCTTCTATAAAGAAGTTCTTGGTAAATTTTGATATTAATTAGTGTACCTGCAAAATTCATATCATGATAATAGCAAAAATTCTCGGTCGCATGCTGAGAGAGTCCTGGATTAGGGGGTCTCCAGACAGCCGGACTATATCCTTTGGCCGGATTGTTGGACTATGAAGATATAAGATTGAAGACTTCGTTCCGTGTCCGGATGGGACCCTTCTTGCCGTGGAAGGCAAGCTTGGCAATACGGATATGTAGATCTCCTCCCATTGTAATCAACTCTGTGTAACCCTAGCCCCCTCCGGTGTCTATATAAATCGGAGGGTTTAGTCCGTAGAACAACAACAATCATACCATAGGCTAGCTTCTAGGGTTTAGCCTCTACGATCTCGTGATAGATCAACTCTTGTAATACTCATATCATCAAGATCAATCAAGCAGGAAGTAGGGTATTACCTCCATCGAGAGGGCGAACACAGGTAAACATTGTGTCCCCCGCCTCCTGTTACCATTCGCCTTAGACGCACAGTTCGGGACCCCCTACCCGAGATCCGCCGGTTTTGACACCGACATTGGTGCTTTCATTGAGAGTTCCACTGCGTCGTCATCATAAGGCCTGATGGCTCCTTCAATCGTCGGTAACGATATGGTCCAGGGTGAGGTTTTACTCCCCGGACAGATCTTCGTATTCGGCGGCTTCGCTCTGCGGGCTAACTCGCTTGGCCATCTGGAGCAGATCGAGAGCTACGCCCGCCACCGTGTCAATTCAGAACTTGAATTACTGCCGACATCCGCGGAGACTTGATCTTGATTGATTCGAGCCCATGCCAAAAGCGCCACGATCACGACGAGCATGATATAGCTCGCCGTCGACAAAGGTTCGGGAGATCGCACCGGCAACTACCCCGGCCTTCAATCCAGAGCAAATTGCGCCATCCAAGGACGGGCGGATAGACCCCGCCATGGAGGCCGTACTCTCAGCGGCAATAGAGCCGGATACTGACTTCATCCCTCACAATAGCCGTGACGCCGAACCACTGGGTTCATCTCCGCCCACGGACTCCGAGCCGCCTGCGCCCGTGCCTATCGAATCCGATTGGGCGCCGATCATGGAGTTTACCTCCGCGGATATCTTTTAGCACTCACCCTTCGGCGACATGCTAAATTCGTTAAGGTCTCTCACCCTGTCAGGAGAACCTTGGCCGAACTATGTCCGGCTAGAATGGGATGCGGACGACGAAGAAATTCGCTGCCCACCCACCACCCACTTAGTAGCCACTGTCGATGATTTAACCGACATGCTCGACTTTGACTCCGAAGACATCGATGGTATGGACGACGATGCGAGGAGGCGAAGCAGAACCACCGCCCACAGGCTGGACCGCCACCCCATCATACGATATATACATGGTGGATACCCCCAAAGAAGGCAATGGCGACAAGACAAATGAGGATGACCCCCAAGAAGCAACCCAGGCACCGACATCGGTAGTGGCCGCTCTAAGTCCCGCCATAGGAAAAGCAACGATACCGGCACAAGAGACAGTAACACTCCGGATAGTGCCGAAGACGTTGACAATCCCCTCCAGCCAGATTTAGAGCAGGAGGATGAACAAGCTAGCCCTCCAGAACAGGCAGTAGAAGAAGAAATGGAGGATGATAATTACATGCCCCTCTCCGAAGACGAGGTGAGCCTCGTCGACGAAGAGTTTATCGTGCCCGAGGATCCCATCAAGCAGGAGCGCTTCAAGCGCCGGCTTATTGCCACGACAAACAGCCTGAAGGAAAATCAACAACAGCTTCGAGCTGATTAAGATTTGCTAGCAGACAGATGGACCGAAGTCCTTGCGGCCGAGGAATACGAACTGGAACGCCCCTCCAAAAGTTACCCAAAACGCAGGTCGCTACTCGAGGAGGAAACATTGAAACCTACCTCACCAGCGTACAATGCGGCTGACCGGCCACCGCGCGGGCGAGATAGAGAGGCGTTCCAGCCTGAAGTTCAGCCTGCACCCCGCCGCCATTCAAACAAAAATACCAAGGCACGGGGCAACACACGGGACCTGTGAGACGTATTGGAGAGCAAAGCAAAACATGCAAGATCGATCTACGGATCACGGGGGCGCGCACCAACACGTGACAATGATCGTCACGCCGGATACAATAAAAGTAAACCCGGCCGGGCCGAGTACAGCAGACAAGACTCACATGAACTGCGTCGTGATATAGCCCGCATGTAGGCGCCAGACACCCCTATGCTTCACTGACGATGTAATAGATCATGAATTCATAGAGGGTTTTAAACCCGTAAATATCGAATCATACGATGGTACAACAGATCCCGCAGTATGGATTGAGGATTTCCTCCTCCATATCCACATGGCTCGCGGTGATGATCTACACGCCATCAAGTACCTCCCACTAAAACTCAAAGGACCAGCTCGGCATTGGCTGAATAGATTGCCAGCAGAATCCGTCGGCGGTTGGGAGGATTTGGAAGATGCATTCCTTGACAACTTCCAAGGCACTTATGTGCGACCACGGAATGACGATGACTTAAGTCATATGATTCGACCTGTGGAATCGGCCAGGACATTACGGACACAGTTCCTAACCAAGAAAAACCAAATTGTCGACTGTCCGGATGCAGAGGCCTTAGCGGCATTTAAGCATAACATCCGTGACGAATGGCTCGCCCGGCACCTCGGCCAAGAGAAGCCAAAATCCATGGCAGCCCTCACGACACTCATGACCCACTTTTGCGCGGGCAAAGATAGTTGGTTGGCTCGTAGTACCAATACAGCAAGCAAACCTGGCATATCAGAAGCTAGGGGTGGCAGTGACAAACCACGACGCAACAAACACAAGCGCCGCAAATATGGCGAAAACGCAGAAAAACGGCAGTTAAACGCCGGGTTCAGGGGCTCAAAGTCCGGTCAGCGGAAAGGGCCACCCAAAAATAAAAATCCGGGTCCATCCAGTCTGGACCGCATACTCGATCGCCAATGCCAAATTCATGGCACCCCAGAAACGCCAGCCACCCACACCAACAGAGAATGATGGGTCTTCAAACAAGCTGGCAGGGCAGGCGCCAAAAGCAGAGAGGGGGGATCTCAAAGTGATGATGGCGACGAGGAGCCCAGATCACCGAACACAAGAAGGCAAAAGAAATTTCCCCCGCATATTCAATCGGTGAACGTGGTAAATACCACCCAAATTGCAAACTCGGACCGGATATGTATCCTTAGGGATGGCGTCTCAACGGAACTAGTTGTCCCACAATATAAACTGGGGCCGGTCACCTTCAACCGCACGGACCGTCCGGTTAATGCCAATCAGGGCAATCCAGCCGCACTAGTCCTTGACCCGATAATAGAGGTTCCACCTCACTCGAGTCCTTATGGGCGGAGGCGTGATCTAAATCGCTTTACCGGGACATAAGCGCCTGAGGATGGGCATCGGTCATTCGGTGATCAAACCCACTAAAGCCACTTTCGTGAGGCATTATACCAGTGTGGAAGCCGGTGTACATGCTCCATTGCCCTTGAGGTAGTCTTCGGATCACCAGAAAATTACCGCACCGAAGAGTTAGTCTTCGAAATCGTCCCCTTCTGCAGTGATTATCAAGCACTGCTCGGACGGACCGCGTTTGCTTGATTCAACGCGGTGCCACACTATGCATAACGTAAGCTCAAGATGCCCGGTCCACGCGGCGTCATCACGGTTAACGGCAAGGCGAACCTTCCCTCGGTGCCAACAAGTATGCAATCGCCTCAAAGAAGAAGAAAGCGGCACCTTGCCTGAACTTAGTCGCTGTCCGGGTTAGGACACCGTCAAGGGCTCCGAACTACTTCACGGAAGGAAATCCGGCTCGTCCGGGACTCAACTAAACACTCCGGCGAAGGCGGTGACAGGCCGAACCAGTGGCTCAACCGCCCCACGGCACATATATATTCCTTACACTTCTTCCACAGAGTTCACCTTGGCGCCCGACCGTGACGAGCCACACGGAGGCAGCTTGAATGCCAGTTACGTAAACCACATTCCTTTTTATCACATCACTTGTACCCTTACGCATAGACGTACTATTCAAATACAACTTGTGGATTTACATAACGTTTACCTGCTGTTACTTCTTGTCGATATCATTCTGTCAAGTGGCATCCGTACACAGCGGTATGCCTTCAAATATGCCAGGGGCTTCGTTTTACCCATAACACGGTGTTAAAGTCCGAACACCTTCTTGGAAGTTCGGCACCCCGAACCTATAGCACTATATGCATCAGCTCCGAATCATGTCTTGGGTCAATAGTTGGGTTTGCCCGGCTCCCATGTTTTGGTACCTTACGTTCCGCTATATCGGCTAAGGTAGCCTTTGGGAGAACCTCTGCGATTGTGTCCGGTTCTTTCGGACGAGCACCCGAGAGAAAGCGAAAACGGATTTGTCATGTCTGGCGAGAGCTGGTCACTGTTCGAGAGGTCACAAAATCTTTAAGGATTTCTACCGCATAATGCCATAACCAATGCAGCGTCTGACGGATCGGTTCTTTCTCCGATCAGTGCTTATAGAGCCCCTAATGTACGGTCTTAGAACACGGGGGTTGCGCCGACCATACTAAAGCTCCTATGGCTAAGTGAGAGTGATAAAGCCCTATAGTCCGATTGCACTGGTTCGTTGTCTTTGAGCACCTCCTTGAAGGACCCAAAACTGGGATAAAGAGTGCTCGGGTTTATCCCGAACACCCCGTACTTCTTACGTAAAGGCGGAAGCCGACATCGGCTAACTCTCGTGTTTAAACATATAAAGCGGCCGCACGTGAGGGTAAACTATTATATAACGGGCGACAAATAAGCGACCTTGTTCAAACACTACAACATGATTGGCACTCATGGAAATATAATGTCCTTACTACACAGCCTCATTGCAAGGTAAGATCCTCTCGGGGCGCTCTCATAATACATTTCGGGCTTGTGGTGCTCCTTCCCTCGGCGGTCCTTGATTCATCGACTTTTCGGCATCCATCTTCCCCCAGTGCACCTTTGCGCGGGCGAAGGCCATTCACGCGCCTTCTATGCAGACCGACCGCTTGATGACGTCAAGTCGAGGGCAAGCACTTACGAGCCGCTTCACGAGCCCGAAGTAGCTGCTTGGAATCGGCTCGGCAGGCCATAGCCGAATAACCAAATCTTTCATGGCTAGTTCCGCCGCCCTATGTAGTTCAACCAGCTGTTTCAGCTGATCGGCAAAAGGCACCGGATAATTCGATTGCCAAATCATCGCGACGAAGAGCCCATCTGAAGTGTTCCTTTCTTGATTCGGTAGAATTGAGCCGCATCCGATATGCTTCGAGGCAGCTCGGCAAATAACCACGAAATCCGGATTCAAAATTAGAAACACAAAGTTTTTCCCCCAACTACTTACTTTACAGGGCAAAAACCTTACCGGCCGCGATCTTTCTCGCCTCTTGGATCTCCTGCAGGGTGCTTAGTGTTTCCTCCCGGGCATTGCTCATTGCTCATCGCATGATGCGCCTTGGCGAGTTCGGCTTCTTTCTCCGTTAAACTCTGTTCCAAGGTCTCACATTTCCTCACGGCCTCTTGTAGCTCCTGCTCAGCCTTAATAACCCCGGCCTCGTGCTTCTCACGAAGAGCCTGCTCAGTGGCTGCCTTTTTCTCGGCCTCGGCCACAGCCTTCTTAAGGGCTTCGACTTCGGTCATTATCCCTAGCGCAAGGCATGAATCTCAGTTCATACTGCAAAACTAATTCACAATACACGCGAACAGGACTTGTGCATACCTTGTTTATCCCTCAACTGCATTTTTAACCGGCCAAGTTCTTTAGTGGCCAGCTCCAGACTTTGTTTCAGCCCGGAGATCTCCGCAGTATGAGAAGAAGCAGCCGTTGCAGACACCTACTTATCACAGAAGAGTAATAGATGTCATTCAATGAGTCTTCCTGCGAACATACAATTCGATCCTCTCTTCGGTTCTTTCTTTCACCGAACAGAGTATCAGGGGCTACTATCTATACTATGACACTCTTCGATAACTCATAAAACATACCTCAAAACCCTTTATAAAGGCGATCTGAGTTTCGTTCAGCCCATTCTCAATTGACTGAACCTTTTCAATCACCACACCCATAAGGGCACGGTGTTCATCAACGATGGAGGCGTCCTTCAACGCCACCAACAGGGCATCCGACACTTCTGGATAGACAGAGGTCGCCGATGGAATAGGCACGCCCCCTCTCGAAGGAGGCTGTCTGCTTGATCCTGGAGCCGCATAAGCCTCCGGGATCGCATCCGGCTGGGAGCCGAACTCAGGCCCACTCCCGCCGTCAGCCCCCATGAGAATCTTTTCCTCCATGTGTCCGGCCCCTGAGGTTTGACCTCCAGGCGCCGCCTTCACGGTTTTCTCCCTTCTTCCTTGGTCGGGGTCCTTCTGGGACGAAGCCTCGGTGTTATACGCCTGTTTGGAGGAAGGGGCCTTTGGGGGCGTCCCGCTCTCCATAGCATTTAAGCTCAGCCAGTCCTTTGATAAGGATTGTTTGGTACGGGACCTCGACGGACTGCAGAAAATATGGCTTGAGTTAAAATACTAAGCCACGATGAGTCCGGATGCCTAAAACGCACTTTTCGGATTTATACACTTACGAGTTTACGGGTGGGCCACAGGATCCCATCTTGGGGCAGCCGGTGGCGGCAGTGGACTCCTCCGGAAGACGAGGCTTCCCCCTTTTGGATAGATCGGCCTCCAAGTGTACGGAGGCCGTCCTCTTCTTTCTTTCCCCCCGCAGGGGATTCATCTTGTTCCTCCTCGTCGTCCTCTTCGGAGGCAGAATGGCATTGGAGCCTTCGGATATTTTGTCCGAAGTGCCGCGGCGACGAAGGCCGCCATGGGTCTTTTTGGCCTCCTTCTCGGCCGTCTTCTTCGGCACCTTGTAAGGTGCCGGGACCAACATCTTCGTCAGGAGCGGGACGGCCGGTTCTTCGGGCAGCGGGGCCGGACAATAGATCCGCTCCGCCTTCTTCGTCCAGCCCTGGGAGAATGATATACAACACGTTAAGCGCTTCCTTTGGGTCTCACGGATAGAAAGGTTTGATAACTTACCGAACTTCAAGGCGGGGCGGTTGGAACCCACGGTCCTCGGCGGAGTCCGCCATGATTTGCTGGACTTGAAAAGCACCTTCCAGATATCCTTGTGCGAGCCGAAAAGCTCCCGCAAGGTTTGGTGCCTGGCCGGATCAAATTCCCATAAATTGCAAGTCCGGTGCTGACAAGGCAAGATCCGGCGAACTAACATCACCTGGACCACGTTGACATGTTCAATATTCTTGTCCCCCATATCCTCAACATGCGTCTGGAGCGCCGACAGTTCATCGGACGAAGACCAGTCCAGGCCCTTCTTGACCCAGGAGGTAAGCCGCATGGGGGCGCCGGATCGGAACTCAGGAGAGGCGGCCCACTCTGTGCCACGTGGCTCAGTGACGTAAAACCATTGTTGTTTCCACTCCTTGATAGAATCATTAAAGGTTCCCGTTGGCCATACTACGTTGGGCATCTTGCTCGCCATGGCTCCCCCGCACCCGGCGTGCTCACCGCCCACCACCTTGGGCTTCACGTTAAGAATCTTCAGCCACAAACCGAAGTGCGGTGAAATGCGGAGAAAAGCCTCGCACACGACAATGAACGTCGAGATGTTGAGAAAGGAATTAGGGGACATATCGTGAAGATCGACCCCATAATAATACATAATGCCGCGAACGAACGGGTGGAGGGGAAACCCTAGCCTGCGGACAAAGTGAGGGAGGAATACAACCCTCTCATGGTGTTCCGGAGTAGGGACGATCTGCCCTGCCGTCGGGAGACGGTGGCCGATTTTCTTGGCCAGGTACCCGGCCTTCCGTAGCTTTTTGATATCCTTCTCTCGGACGGTAGAGGCCATCCATTTGCCTCCTGCCCCTGATCCGGACATTTTCGGAAGACCTTTTGTGGTCAGAAAAGAGGAGCGCTTGGGCGTTGGAGCTCAAGCCAAAGGGAATGAGTCGGGAAGAAGGCGTGAGTGAAAGGAGTAAGTCCTTGTCCCTTTATAAAGGCGGAAGAAGCGATGCGCCTCCCTACTCTCCTGGTAAAGCCTTTTATTTCCCAAGCGCCGTAATTGATGGCGCGGCTGGGTTACCCATACCCGTATTGATGAGAATCCCTTGACAAGGGGACACGATCTCTGCTTCAACAAGATGTGCCGAGGAAACCGCCTCGTGATATGCGCCGTGGATGGTTGAGAAAAACGGTTCGAATAATGACCGGGCCGTGGTGTGGTGTCATGCTACAGAGTGTGTCAGCAGATTAGATTCGTGGAAATATTATTCTCTCTACGATGGTATGTGGAATTTGTTTTGCAGAGCCGGACACTATCCTTGTGTTCAAAATCTTCTATGGAGTATTCGGAGGAGGAACCCGCCTTGCAATGCCGAAGACAATCTGCACGCCGGACTCATCGTCATTGAAGCCTGGTTCAGGGGCTACTGAGGGAGTCCTCAATTAGGGGGTCTCCGGACAGCCGAACTATATCCTTTGGCCAGATTGTTGGACTATGAAGATACAAGATTGAAGACTTCGTCCCGTGTCCGGATGGACTCTCCTTGGCGTGGAAGGCAAGCTTGGCAATACGGATATGTAGATCTCCTCCCATTGTAACCGACTCTGTGTTACCCTATCCCCCTCCGGTGTCTATATAAACCGGAGGGTTTAGTCCGTAGAACAACAACAATCATACCATAGGCTAGCTTCTAGGGTTTAGCCTCTACGATCTCGTGGTAGATCAACTCTTGTAATACTCATATCATCAAGATCAATCAAGCAGGAAGTAGGGTATTACCTTCATCGAGAGGGCCCGAACCTAGGTAAACATTGTGTCCCCCGCCTTCTGTTACCATCCGCCTTAGACGCACCGTTCGGGACCCCCTACCCGAGATTCGCCGGTTTTGACACTGACACATGCGATGACGTTTTTTGCAGCTACATATGGACACATCGTTGAGCTTGTGGTTACGGAGGAGTCTAGTCATGCGGCATTGATCATTCGAGCTCTGGTGGAACCAGTTCGTAGGAGGAGGCTTAATAGGAGAGGTTTTTGCTTTGAGGAGATGTGGGCGACACGAGGAATATGAGACCATGGTGAATCCGGTTTGAGGCGGGGCCAGAGTGGTGACCATGGGCTAACAACTCTATGGGAGAGGCTTTGCCAGGTCTTGGGTGATATGTAGATGTGGGGCGCATGGTCTTTGGCTATGTGCGCAATGAGATCAAATGCCTACGTGACCAACAATGTGAAGCGGTGGAAAGTGCGCTCCAATATGGGTCCTCAGGAGAGGCCCATGACATGGAAAAGAAGTTGCACGAGATATATGAGAGAGGAGGAGGTTATCTGTAGGTAGTGACCGCAGTTGGAGTGGCTCGTATTTGGTGATAGGAACACGTTACTTGAGAAAGGGTGTCACATAGGAAGCACAATAATATTGTATGTACCCTACTAATGGACGGTGACACTTGATGCACCACTAAGAAAGACATGTGGAAGGCGGCTAGTGAATTCTATACCACATTATTTATCTTAGAGGGTTGACGAACAGAGACGTTAGCTTTTTAAATATTGAAGCACTAGTGTCGCCAATGATGAACGGAAGGCTGACGGGAGCCTTCTCAGACGAGGAGATCGAAAGGGCAATGGGAAGCATCCTACAGACAACACCACAAGCTCGCCTTCAAACCACGTAGCTCCAACTGGACCCATCACAAGGGCATGTGATCCATCCATAGAAACCCACATGACTTCACTCCTCTTTCATCAATATATGCATTTGAGTCAGACCTGACTACTACCTCAATCTAGAACCCTATGCATGCTTAGGTCCGAAGACACTGACCCTGGAGAAGCATTGTAATATTGGGAAAACCATAGCGGTGGCCCTATCTTTATGAATTGGAGGTGGATTTTCAAATGAACGAGAGAAAGAGCGGGTGAGCATAAGGGAAAGAAGCACAAATCATCAAACAAGTGGGAACATAAGATACACTAGATCAAGACAGCGTGCTTTGGGCGCCCGTCCATTTTTACAATAAAAGTAATAAGAATTTGTGTAAATATATATAAAAAATAAATTTTAAAGTTAAATTTTCATAAACCAACAAATTTATAACGAAAAATTTGGCAGGGCTGCACAACCACAACTTTCCCAATGACATATTTGTTAGCAATGAAAAACGTAATGCTCAGTTGTTTTTTGTGTATATCAAATTGCACAGAAACTACTAATTGAAACTTATGGGCGTGGGAAAGTACTGACTTTCCTAGCTTTAGTGTTGCAGGATCTCCATCCAACCAAATATTTGCCTCAAGTATATGATAGATTGTACTCTTTGGTACTCACAAATAGTAATCACTTTCTTCTAAAACCATCTCAAATCAATCATCTCCTCCACTATGTGTAGGTGCATTCTGCTGAATATAAAGCTTGAGAGCAAATCTCCAAATGACTTTTGATTGTCAATTTCGAAGGACTACCTAAATTTTGTACAATGTTTTGGACCAATGCTACTTGGCAGATTTCACTTAAATGGCCTAAATTTGCCATAATTTTGTAATAAGCTCTAAAAATGCTAATAGCAAAAACTCCGAGTTCTAAGCAATTTACCAGTGTGGTTAACGACATGAACAAATTTGTAAAGAAAAAAATTAGAATAGCACTAAATCAGGAGACAAATGTGCTTGGCCATGCTTCAAGCCTTCGACACAAGCTCAACTCCATTTTTATTTGCGTGCTCTCTCGTGGAGTAGGAAAGAAATCAATAGAAAGATTGTGTTCTTTTGCTTGTTTTGGCACCAGCAACACACTATGTTGATTGGCCCAGAAAGTGATGTTCAAGCATCAGTCACTTCCAGAATTTCATTTTCTCATATCTTTGTCTGCATAGAGCTGCGACAACAACCAATACTATAATTATTTAAATGAATCCTGCACAAAGAGGTGGCATGATATTCCATGAATAAAGGCCCAACCGTACACGGATATTAATCTGTCAATTAGCCGCTCGAGATTAACATAATCTGCTACAGGGTTGAAGCCAGCCAAGGAGAACCAGCCAGCTGCTACCTCTTGAGCACTGCGTTGGTTTTCCCTTGAAGAGGAAAGGGTGATGCATTAAAGTAGCGTAAGTGAAAGTGCTAGTTATCGACTAGAGGGGGGGGGGGTGAATAGGCGATTTTTAGGAAAGTCTTCAAAACACGGATGTTTCAAAGACAAACAATAGAAATGACCTAATTGATATGCGTGGAAGATAAACTACAACAAGCAAACCATAGTCAAGTATGCAATAACGTGAAAGTACAAGACTAATAGCAGCTTGGTAGTAGGATCAAGATGGAAGATAGTGAGAAGCCAATCAACAAAAGTAGTCAAGCAATGAAGTCAAACAGGTATGACAAATAGGCAATGGCTTCACGAAGACAAACTCTAAGTAAGGAGAGGGAGAAGATAGAACCAGTCACTTGTTGAAGACACAGGATTTGTTGGACCAGTTCCAGTTGCTGTGAAAACTGTACATATGGTTAGGGAGGCTGAGATTCAACTCAGAAGACCGCGTCTTCACCTTATTCCCCTTGAGTTAAGGACACACAGTCCTCGCCCAATCACTCTGGTAAGTCTTCAAGGTAGACTTAGAACCTTCACAGGCTGCGTTCACGGCAATCCACAATGACTCTTGGATGCTCGTAACGCGACACCTGACATTTGGAGGATTCACGGTTCTCAAGTGTAATAAGTCTTCGTGTCACACAGACGGAAAGACTTGATGATGCCTAACACTCTTTGGCTCTGGGTGTTTGGGCTTTGTCCTCGCAAGGATTTCTCTCTCTCAAAGGCTTCGAGGTGGGTTGCTCTCAAACGACAAAAGCCATGCACTAACTCGGAGCGGCCACCAATTTATGGTGTAAGGGGTGGGCTATTTATAGCCACTAGGCAACCCGGCCTGATATGTCCGAAATGACCACAGGTCACTAAAGGAACCGACACGTGTTCCAACTGTCGATTTCAAACACACACGACAACTTTACTTGGGCTACAAGCAAAGTGACTCATCCAGCTCTGGATAAGTTTTGCTCTCATTGTCTTCGCTCGAAGACATAGGATTTGGGTTGAGCATCACTTGGTCATTACGACTTTGATCACTTGGACCCCACTTAACGATGCAATTGGTTCCTATGACTCAACAAAGAAGAAAAGGAAACAACGAAACGACACAGTCTTCGCGCTCCATAGTCTTCACTCATTGTCTTCTCATGTCATAGTCTTCAATGTGAATATCTTCACATGCCACCATTGTCGTCAATGTCTTCATACATTTTTAGGGGTCATCTCCGGTAGGTAAACCGAATCAATGGGGGACACTACCTGTGTTATCCTGCAATTTTCACAAACACATTAGTCCCTCAACCACATTTGTCGTCAATACTCCAAAACCAACTAGGGGTGGCACTAGATGCACTTACAATCTCCCCTTTTGGTGATTGATGACAAAGCTGGTTGAAGTTTTCAACGGGATAAAGTATGTGAAATTGTAAAGGATAGGAATTGTCTTCATAAGTGGCAAAGGCTCCCCACGAAGATGTGCATATAAGTAGTTTGCTTTTGGAATGCAAATGCACATGGCAGGTTGTACTTGTGGGGATCCTCTTCAACTTATGAAGATAATTCATCATGCATGAAATGATATAACTAAGAGATTGACACGCATAATGAAAAATGGGCGTCTGCATAATGATCTAAGTCTTGGCGATTATCATCGCACATGCGGAATTTATCATCGCACCATAGTAAAGCAAATAAGTAGCGAGCGACCATCGAGTTTAAGTGTTACAACTCAAAGAACCAAATGTATCAAAAGCGAGAGTTGTAAACACTAGGCAAAATATTATGCAACCGCCCTTATGAACCCGCTTGAAGACTATCAAACTCATATGCTTCTCCACCTTTTGTCGGTAAGGACCAAAAAGGTTTGAAGACATAGAGCGTCTACTCTTCCTCTTGTAAGTAGATGATGCAGCGGGGTTGTCGTTGTTGTTAGGTGACTCGGATGAACTTGGTGCAAAGGTCGGCTAATGTAAGTAGGGGGCGGTGAAGTAGCATCATCTTCATCATTGATCACTCTGGCATTGTGATTCTTGCGCGGAGGAAGAATAGTCGAGTCTTCAAGTGATGGAGTTCGTTGTAGGACTGCATTAGTGGAGGAGTGGAGTCAAACTTGAAGCGTTCGAAGGAAGCCATTGTCTTGAAGATCTGCTTCAGCATCGCAGGTGGTCAAACTCTTCCATGATCGCCGACGGGTCTCGTGAGTGACAAAAGCATTCTTGGTGGCAAGGTTTGAATGCGATTGAAGTCCACCAAGAGGTTTTGCATTTGTCGCTTGAGGCGGAAGTGATGCTTATCTTGTTTACGATGCGGTCACGACAAGAAGTTCTCGATCATTGAGGATGCGAGAGCGCTTCACAGGTCTTTGGCCAATCGTGCTCTCGGTAGCTTCGATCTGCGCGATGAGGCGACAGTGTTCGGCCGGAGGATAGACACGAGATCTTGCTTGGACGCCTTCCATGGTTTGAGAGAAGCTATGGTGATCTGCATTCTGAAGACAAAGTGGCGTTTTGGCAGGCTCAGGGTATATGGCTTCAACTGACATATCAACCTCCGGTAGAAAGATCAGATGATTGCGAGTAGAAGGCTGATAGTTGATAGCAGAGTGCATCTTGATGAGACGCATGACCCATGGAGCATAAAATTTCAGACCAAAAGATCGAGATCCGCAGCGACCAATTGCCGGATGAAGAATTCTTGCGTATTGAAGCTGATGCCATTGAGGATGTAAAAGACCAATGTCTTCATGGCTCCTTCAAGTTTTACAGATGATGAATGCCCTTTGATAGGCCATAGAGTTCGCCTAATGATGTGATATATTGTACGAGGCAGATACTCAAGGTCATCAACAAAGAATTCCTGAGGGTATTCAGCGTCATGTGGCAGAGGCTTCATCATGCTCAACATCTGACTCATGTTGGGCTCTGGCTTATGAAAGATGCTCTCTAGTGCATCGCGGTGGAGTTGACAACCAGGTTCAAACAACTCTCCGGGAGAGGTAGGCTGTGAGCTCAATGACGTCAAGAGCTTTGGCTTCATGACGAACATTTCTGTCATCCACTCAAGAACCCATGTCTTCGTATCTCTGTAGTAGCCGCGGATGTGGAGGGTAGCATAGAATTGAAGCAAAAGTTCTTCATTCCAGTGTTGTTTGTCTGTTACGAAGCCGAGCAAACCAGCATCACGAAAGCAATCAAGTGCTTCCTCTAAGAAGGGCAGTCCAGCAATGGCTTCAGTGTCGAGGCGCATATGAGGGAAAATGCGCCCTTGATCATACAGAACACAGGAGTAATAGCTTTGTTGCTGATAGCTCCAGAAACGGTCAGGTGATATCCTTGGCCTTGTGTAGGGGTTCTTTGCTCTGTCAAAGAAAGTTTTGTGGGCTTTGAAGCCATTTGCATTGAAAGACCCTGTAGAAGTGGTAGTGCCTGGAAACCTTGGCAGTCGTGGCTTTGGTTTCTGGACCAGAGGCCTATGCCCAACATGATATTCAAACTGAGGACCAGAGGCATGAGGTAGAGGGACCAGAACGGGCCATCTTACTGTGATTAGCTGACCATAGTTGTATGCTTGCTCAATTGTGTAGGGCCTTGGTGGCGGGCTGGGCAGATGGCAACAAGCGAGGCTTCAGTGCTGCTCGTGAGATGCTTGAGAGCAGTTGCCTCATTGGCTTGTGCACATTTGGTGCAGGCTCCACATTTGCTTCAGCCATGACTGTGTCATTGGCTTCATTGGTGTTGGAGGTGGCAGCCTCAATGTTTTCAACCTCCACTTGAGGAGCTGGAGGGTTAGACACTGGCACGTTGATATCAGGAATAACTTCTTCAATAACAGGGGGAGTAGGGACACGTTCTTCTTCTTCTTGGGTGCCATCGGCTGATGCAGCCGGATTGTCTTCAGCAGCTTTGGCTTCAGACACGGAGACATTCACAGTAGGAGTGGCTTCTGAAAACACTTGACGTGCAACAGGTTGGTGGTGCACTTCTCCTTCTGGAACGCTCGAGAGAGGGACTTGAGGCCTTTGTCCTTTGCGAAGCCTGCGTAATGCTGGCGACGCCTTTGGAGATGGAGTTGGCTGGGCCTCAAAGTCTTCCTCTTCTTCTTGTTGTTGTTGTTGGGGAGTGACTTGTTGTTGGGGAGTACTAGGGGAGTCTTCTGGTTGTGGGTGATCATCCCATGATGCATCCTGGGCAATTGGCGTCAGAGGACGACCAATGCTGATGAGTTCGTTGTTCGTGAGAACAGGCGATGATACCGGGTTTGGTTCGATCTGAGGAAGAACTTCATCATCTTCAACATTGTCATGATGACCAATGTCTTGACAGTGGGATCAAGCTGCTGGAATGTCTTCGACTTCATGAGCCTCTGTGGAAGCGGGCTCATGAATTATCATCCGTCGTTCTTGGATTTCAGATGCGTGGGCGAATCACGAAATAGGTTGACAACCAAGGGCTCTGTGGGAGCAGCCCGATTCTTCTTGCTTTTGAGTTTCTTCTTGGAGGGAGCACCATCGGAGGCTTCAGGATTTTTCCTTTTTCCGGCTTCACCTCTCAGCCCTCGTCTTCTTACATTGAAGCGGTTGACCTGACCTTTGGCTTCGAGCCATTCATGCTGCTTGGGAAGACTATGCGAGGTTCTTCCTGCCTTGAAGGTGCAGATTGATCAGTTGATAGCTTCTTCCTCTTTGCAGCCATTCTAGGGTCAATGCCAGGACGGCCAAGAGCCTTGCGCTTCTCAGCCTCATTGTAGACTAGCACACACTTGTCAGCCAGACTCTTCATGCGCTCACGAGAGCCTCTGGCTTCTTCGCGCTTCTTGAGAAAGGCTTCTTTGAGGTCGTGCAGCATGACCTTGAAGTTTTTGACATCTTGCACGCTGAGTGCAGCCATATGCTTCTTGAACTGAGCTTTTTCATAGTCGATTTTGTTCTTCAGTTCAACGATGCACTAAGCAAGAGCTAGCTCAGAAGCAATGGCTCCATTGAAGGAGACGCTGAGGCCAATAGGAAGTCGCAGATCTTCAAAGCTGATGTTTGTGGTGTCAAACCACTCATCAATGAAATGATGGATGATTGCCACATCAAAGAGAGACAAATTGTTGAAAATTTCTGCTTCTTCCTTGCTCTTGATTAGTTGCTCAAGTGCATCATCTGCAAGATCTTCATCGCTGGACAGATCAATGTGCTCTTCGCGTGAAATGGCAGCAGGAGTCAGTGTCAGGTCAGTATTCTTGACAATTTTCTTTTTCTTCTCCGTCCTCTTGGAGATACGTGATTGATCTTCATACTGTGCACTGGCTTCAGGAGGTGCAGTGGCTAGTGGCTTCACACGTGAAGCTTTTGGAGGAGCAGCTGACTTTGAAGCCTTAGCCTTCTTTGGCTTCAACGACTTTGGGGGAGGAGCTGGGGCTTCATCAGTGTCAGAATCATCATCTGAATGATCCACTTGGGCACCTTGGACCGCAATGTGAGTGATGAGGCCATCAAGGTTGTAGAAGGGACCGATGACATTGGGTTCAGCATCACGTGAGCCATCAAGACGGGGAGCGAGAGGGACCAGGGTTGAAGTCTAATCCCAATGACTTCTTGTTTTCCTTGGCGAAGCCTTTGCGTCTTTGGAAGTTGCGCTTGAAGAGATCATCGTCACGACACCGAGCAATGACGTTGGGTCGGCATTCTCATTTGAGGTCCACGGACCATACAAGGACGAAAAACACGTGCAATAGCTTCATTACGTTCTTGGGCGGAAGGCCTCGAAAGAGAATATCACCCCAAGGATTTTGATAGCATTCTTCTCGGTGTATTCCTTGGTCACGAACTTGTACTTTGAACCATTGTTCAGCTTCCAATATCGACGTAATCCATTGGATTCCGTCTTCTTGTTGGTTGTAATTCTCTTCGGGATCTATCTTGTAAAGCTCTGCGAGGTCATCAGGCAGATCTTTGAGGTTCCCCCACGACGCTGTCTGCCGCCCTTCCTAACTGATTTATCGGCAGCCATGAACTTCAAACTGAATGGCTTCAATACGTTCAAAGGCTTCAAAGGCTTGCGTTTCTTTGGAGAAATAGGGCGGCCGGGAGAGTTAAGTTGATCTTTGTAAGAATTACGCAAGCGAATGCGAGACTATGAGAACCAAGGGATTCTCCCACGGACATGTATCTGCGTGATGATTAGAGATGCGAGGAAGGGAAGAGGTCATATGCATTCTCGGAAGATTTTGAAGATAAATCAGTTTGAAGACATTGACCTCATGATGCGAAGACATTCACTTATCTGGCCGAGAGTTGGTTCCAGATTTGTACGAATCCGTGAATAAGTACAAGTGAGGAATCTAACTAGTTGTGAAGCTTAAGTGAATATACTAGGCAAGTATGAGATGTAGATGAATAGATCTAACATTGTATAGGCAGAAAACAATTTTGGTAAGAAGGATGAATCTTTGAGGATCAAAAAGATGGTAAAAATAGAGTTATATTTACCACTCAAAGAACTGCTAGACGGGAAGAAAAGGAGACCGAGCAGTTCAATCCAGCGTGCCCTAACTTGGCGACGGAGGACACCTCTGGCCCGGAGAGGACGATGTTCGCGGCCGGCGTGAGGACGGCGTCGGAGAAGTCATGGCAGCTAAGCGTGTCGCCGGGCGTCGTCGAGAGCTAGCGGTGGCGCTAGGGTTTTGACGAGGTGGAGAGGTGGAAGAAGGTTTTCTTTACCGCGGGGGACATGTATTTATAAGGAGGTGTGCGGCACAGTGCAATTACACAGGTGCCCCTGGCGTTTCACATCTGAGGGGCACGTGGCAAGCATGCAACATACTCTGAGTTGTCCCGTTCCCACGCCTTGGGAGTTTGTGGGATGGTCGCTCCGGTTTCTCGGATTTCAACAATAAGGATGAATCATTTAAAACAAACTTAAAGTTTGTCTTGTGTCTTCTACGACAAGGACGCAGAGAAGACATTCGACGATTTCAATAGAATGCATATGATTTGGACAGATAGAGTTTGAGATAGAAAGCATAGAGAGATTAGGGTCGATCACATTCACTTAGTTCAAAAGATTCAACTTGGAAGACATAGCTATAAGTGAATGTTGTAGAGGACAATATATATATATATATATATATATATATATATATATATATATATATATATATATGACAACCAAATCAACATAGTGAAGAAAATCATGAAGATAGGTTGAAGTTGAAGACAAATCAAATGCGAATATATTGCAGAAATAATGCCATGAGTGAAACACTTCAAACAGAGAAATTTGGTGGTGGCATTACCCACCGTATAGGAAGTATTAGACCCAGACACGGCACACAATTATCGTGGCACTCCGAAGTCAAATTCCACGTTAATGTATTCACACTCAGAATGTAAGTCTTCATTGATTGAAGATATACTTTACTTCGTGTGTTGCACATCTAAGTCATCAACATGCATAAGTGTTAGGATGTGTGCTTGATCACAGGACATTTGAGGATTCCAAGATATTTAGCTCACACTGTAACTTGCAAAACCTTTTCTCATCCAACGGCTTTGTGAAGATATCTGCCAATTGCTCTTCATGACATGATCCCTGAGAAAATGATGACGAATTTCAATGTGCTTTGTCTTCGAGTGCTGGACTGGATTGTTGGCAATCTTGATGGCGCTTTCGTTGTCGCAGAAGAGAGGTACTTGTTTTGATTGATGCCATAGTCCTTGAGAGTTTGCTTCATCCATAGAAGCTGAGCACAGAAGATCCAGTGACAATGTATTCAGATTCAGCAGTTGAGAGTGATACAGTTACGCTTCTTTGAAGACCAACAGACAAGTGATCGTCCCGAAAGTGACATGTGCACGATGTAGACTTGCGATCCACCTTGTCACCAGCATAATCAGCATCCGAAAATCCAACCAAATAAAATTTTGAGCCCTTTGGATACCATAATCCGAGTGTTGGGGTGTGAGCCAAATATCGAAGAATTCGCTTCACAGCTAAGTGATGTGATTCCTTTGGTGCCGCTTGGAATCGAGCACACATGCAAACACTAAGCATAATATCTGGCCTAGATGCACATAGGTAAAGTAAGGAACCAATCATGCAGCGGTATACCTTTTGATCGAACTCTTTACCATTGTCGTCGGGACCCAGATGGTGTTTGGCTAGCATTGGCGTCGTGTATCCTTTGCAATCTTGCATTCCAAACTTCTTCAGACAATCTTTGAGGTATTTTTCTTGCGATATGAAGATGCCATTCCTTTGTCGTGAATTTGAAGACCAAGGAAGAACTTCAGCTCACCCATCATGGACATCTGATACTGCTCTTGCATCATGTATCCAAACTCATCACTGTACTTCTGATTGGTGCAGCCGAAGATAATGTCACATATATTTGGCACACAAACAATTCACCATCATATGTCTTCGTGAAGAGTGTTGGATCGAGGGATCCAGGTTTGAAGCCTTTGCTCTTCAGGAAGTCTTTGATCGTATCATACCAAGCGCGAGGAGCTTGTTTGAGGCCATCTGATGCTTTGTTTAGCTTGTACACCATATCGGATGTTTTGGATCTTCAAAGCGGTGGTTGAGCGACATATACTTCTTCTTCAATCTTGTTGTTGAGAAATGCACTCTTCACATCCATTTGATATAGCAAGATGTTGTGGTGGTTAGCATAGGCTAGTAGTATGCGAATAGCTTCAAGCCTAGCTACAGGAGCAAATGTTTCATCGAAGTCAATTCCTTCAACTTGAGTATATCCTTGAGCCACAAGACGTGCTTTGTTTCTAACGACTTGACAATGCTCATCTTGCTTGTTTCAATATATCCATTTGGTGCCAATAATGTTATGCTTGCGAGGGTCAGGACGCTTGACAAGTTCCCAAACATTGTTCAGCTTGAACTGTTAAAGTTCTTCTTGCATAGCTTGTATCCATTCTGGTTCCATAAAGGCTTCAACAACTTTCTTGGGTTCTGATATTGACACAAAAGAAAAGTGCCCACAAAAATTTGCTAGCTGTGTTGCTCTTGAGCGAGTAAGCGGACCAGGTGCATTGATGCTATCGATTATCTTCTCAATCTGTACTTCATTTGCAACTCGAGGATGAACTGGACGAAGACTTTTCTCATGCTGATCAGTGTCATCATTGGGAGGATTGTCTTCAGGCTGAGCATTGTCTTTTGGTTGGTTAGGTGCAGAAATGATAAGTTCCTCTTCAGGATGTGCTTCAAAAGGCATGATTTCACCAGTTCCCATCAGCTTGATAGATTCGCTGGGCGGAGCTTCGTCTAGTGTACTTGGCAGCAGCTCTCTTTGTGAACCATTGGTTTCATCAAATCGCACGTCCACAGTTTCGACGATTTTGTAGTGATAGAGGTTGAAGACTACTGAGGAGTGCGAGTCCTTTCTCAGAATCGAGCATGAAGCCTTCGTAAGCTTTGGGTTCAAATTTTGACTTGTGATGGGGATCCTTGATCCAAAGACTTAGCCCCAAATACTCTGAAGTAGTCGACATTTGGCTTCTTACCAGTAAGGAGCTCATAGGATGTTTTGTTCGAAGCTTATGGATGTAAACACGATTGATGACGTGACATCTTTGTATCAATAGCTTCAGCCGGAACTTTCTTCTTTGTATTGTACTCGTCGAGCATTGTTCGAGCCATCTCAATGAGGGTTCTGTTCTTGCGCTCCATGATGCCATTTCTTTGAGGTGTGTATGGGCAGAGAACTCATGAGTGATTCCCATGGTATCGAGATAAAGATCAAGTCGGATGTTCTTGAATTGGCCGTTGTCACTTCGATATGCTTGATCTTGGCGCCATAATTGTTCATTGCTTTCGATTGGCGAAGCGTCTGAAGACATCTTGCACTTCAGTCTTGTAGAGAATTATGTGCACCCATGTGTATCTTGAGTAGTCATCAACAATGACGAAGCCATAGAGACAAGCAGTTGTTGTGAGAGTAGGTAGTGAGTAGGGCCAAACAAATCCATGTGTAACAGCTCGAAGGGTTGAGATGTCGTCATGATTGTCTTCGAGGGTGCTTTGCCTAGTCATCTTTCGACTTCGCAGCACCACACAAATGATCCTTCTTGAACTTGACACCTTCGATGCCTATGACATGCTTCTTCTTGGCGAGTGTGTGTAAGTTCCTCATGCCGACATGCCCTAGCCTCCGATGCGAGCCACGATTGCAGAAGCTTTTGCAAGAAGACATCTGACGAAATTTGTGGACCTTTGAAAAATCTACCATGTATAGATCATCTTTCCTATACCCTTCAAAGACTAGAGACTTGTCGATTCCATTAGTACAAGGCAACGATATTTTCCGAATATCACAATCATGTTCAAGTCACAAAGCATTGAGACGGACATCAAGTTGAAACCAAGGGATTCAACAAGCATCACTTTATCCATGTGTTGATCCTTTGAGATTGCAACTCTACCTAGACCCAATACCTTGCTTTTACCAAAGGTCAAGAAATGTGATGTGACTCTTGTCCGATGGGCGTAAGGTTGAGTCCTTGAGAAGACTTCAATCACCAGTCATATGATTAGTGCATCCGCTGTCCATAATCCATTCTGAAGCATGATGTGTCATACCCTATAGTACAGTTAGGGGGATAGGCTTCACCAAGAGTATTGTGAAGCATAAACATTTGATGGACAAGAGGATTATTGAAGCTCAGATCAAGATTAAGACAGATAGGATGAATGGCAAACGATTCAGGAACAAAATACATAGTGAGACCATTTGGGCATTTGATCTTGCGTCCTACAAGATGTTTTAGGTCCCCAGCAATAGCATCAGACGCCTTTGATTTTCGGCTGGAGACCCTTTCCTGCAAAAGAGAGTTAATTCTTCTTAACCACCCACATCTTCAGGGGTGGCTTAGAAGCAATGAGTCTAAGTGCAGCATCTGAGAACTTCGGTTTTGGAGCCCTAGCAAATAGCCTTGCAGGAGATGGATGATACTCATATGAATAAGCAGAAAAGTTCTTAGTTCTATGAACATAGCGGTTTGAAGACACACGCTCATATTCATAAATTTGAGTACGATTTCCTGCAAAACATTGGCGTTAGGGTGACTCGGTGAGTCCTCTACATCTGTATGAAGCCTTTGGACCATATGGCGCCTTAGGTGCAGGGTTTGTCTTCTTCCCGGTGGTATCATGATGACATTCACTGGAAGATTCTCAAGACAGCTTTTGGGAACCCAGATCTTCTTCATAGGTGGTCCATTCCTGCGATTAGTACCAATATACTGGCAAACACTTCACCATTACGATTCTTGTACGGCTTATAGTTTGCATCAAAGGATTCATCAATGATAATAGGGTTAGCAGGTAAAGCCAGATAAGGTGGATGGATCCACTGAAGGTCCCTTTGACAACCCATGTGGTTTTGGGATCTTGCTCGGGCTTCGATGGAACCAACAACATTCATTTTCCTCTCGAACCCAACACCCTCTTTCCTAGGGTTTCGGTTCAGAATCGCTTTGAGGACATCATAAAGTGTCGATGCCCTTTCGGACTTTTATACATCCCTCGTTTCAAGCAATGTCTTCAACCTAGCATTTTCATCGACAAATAGCGATGGTATCCTCCGCAGAGGGGTTAGTTACCACATTAGTAGTTGAAGACAATGCAACGATGGCAGCAGTTGAACATTCAACAACAGAGGTAGCGATATCACGCTCAAGACATTTTAGACATGGTGGTTCAAATCCATCCCGGCGGAACTGATACATTGAGCGAAGTGACTCATTCTCTTTTGAAGATCTTCATGAGCCGCTCTCAATTTCTCAAGCTCTTGCTTCCTTTGAAGATAATCATAGGAGAGCTTTTCATGAGTAGTTGAGAGCGTTTCATGGCGACTTTCAATTTCTTGGTACTTAGCATGAAGATTTTTAATGTCTTCAACTAAGGAACGTGAACGTGTCATTTCCGCGTCCGGCAGGTCATCGCTTTTGTCTAACAGTTTTTGAGTATGTTCCATAGCTCTTTGTTGTTCGGTTGCAATTTTAGCAAGTGTTTTGTAGCTGGGTTTGGATTCACAATCGAGTCATCTTCACTTGATGTTTGAAAGTAAGCATCACGTGATTTTACCTTGGCACCACGTGCCATGAAGCGATAGAGTGGGAGCAGGTCGTCCTTGTCATCGCCTTGACGTTGGTGTGGAAGTCATTGTCTTCAGTGTTGAAGATGGACTTGGCAACATAGGTTGTGGCTAAAGCCAGACTTGGAACGCCAGGGTCGGACTCCTCTTCAGACTCCACCTCCACCTCCTCAGAAGAAGACTCCTCCTCTGAATCCATTTCCTTGCCAACAAAAGCACGAGCCTTGCCAGATGAGCTCTTCTTATGAGATGAAGACTTAGATGAGGACTTGGAAGAAGACTTTGAAGATTTCTTCTTCTTCTTGTCATCAGAATCATATTCCTTGCTCTTCTTCTTCTTCTTCTTCTTCTTCTCATTGTCCCACTGTGGACACTCAGAGATATAGTGTCCAGTTTTCTTGCACTTGTGACATGTTCTCTTCTTGTAGTCATGAGTGGAAGCTTCATCATTTCTTGAGCTGGATCGTGAAGACTTTGTGAAGCCTTTCTTCCTAGTGAACTTCTGGAACTTCTTCACAAGCATAGCAAGTTCCTTTCTAATGTCTTCAGGATCATCGTAACCGCGATCGATTCTTCTTGGATGAGGAAACAACTTTTGCCTTCAAAGCGCGAGTTCGGCCATAGTTGGGACCATAGATATCTCTTTTCTCAGAAAGCTGGAACTCATGTGTGTTGAGCCTCTCAAGTATATCAGACGGATCGAGTGTCTTGAAGTCAGGGCGTTCTTGTATCATGAGGGCAAGGGTGTCAAAAGAGCTATCAAGTGATCTCGGTAGTGTCTTAGCGATTTCATGCTTGGTGATCTCGATGGCGCGAGAGCATGAAGCTCATTTGTGATGTCGATGAGGCGATCAAGCGTGAGCTGGACATTTTCATTGTCGTTTCTCTTGAAGCGGTTGAAGAGGTTGCGAAGAACACCGATCCTTTGATCTCTACGGGTTGAGACGCCTTCGTTGACCTTGGATAGCCAGTCCCAGACTAACCCGGCGTTTCCAGAGCACTCACACGGCCATCTTGTCCTTTGGTTAGATGACCACAGATGATGTTCTTTGCGGTAGAGTCCAGTTGAATGAACTTCTTGACATCGGCGGGGTGACACCTTCACCAGTTTTGGGAACGCCGTTCTTGACGACATACCAGAGGTCGACATCAATGGCTTCAAGGTGTATGCGCATCTTATTCTTCCAGTAGGGATAGTCAGTTCCATCGAACACGGGGCAAGCAGCGGAGACTTTGATTATCCCTGCAGTCGACATAGCTAAAACTCCAGGTGGTTAAACCAAATCACACAGAATAAGGGAGTACCTTGCTCTGATACCAATTGAAAGTGCTAGTTATCGACTAGAGGGGGGTGAATAGGTGATTTTTAGGAAAGTCTTGAAAACACGGATGTTTCGAAGACAAACAATATAAATGACCTAATTGATATGCGTGGAAGATAAACTACAACAAGCAAACCATAGTCAAGTATGCAATAGCATTGAAAGTACAAGACTAATAGTAGCTTGGTAGTAGGATCAAGATGGAAGATAGTGAGAAGCCAATCAACAAAAGTAGTCAAGCAATGAAGTCAAACAGGTATGACAAATAAGCAATGACTTCACGAAGACAAACTCGAAGTAAGGAGAGGGAGAAGATAGAACCGGTCACTTGTTGAAGACACAGAGTTTGTTGGACCAGTTCGATTCTTTGTGACAACTGTACATCTGGTTAGGGAGGCTGAGATTCAACTCAGAAGACCGCGTCTTCACCTTATTCCCCTTGAGCTAAGGACACACAGTCCTCGCCCAATCACTCAGGTAAGTCTTCAAGGTAGACTTCCGAACCTTCACAGACTGCGTTCACCGACAATCCGCAATGACTCTTGGATGCTCAGAACGCGACGCCTAACCGGCTGGAGGATTCCACGGTCCTCAAGTGTAATAAGTCTTGAGTCACACAGACGGAAAGACTTGATGATGCCTAACACTCTTTGGCTCAGGTGTTTGGGCTTTGTCCTGTAAAGTTTCTCTCTCTCAAAGGCTTCGAGGTGGGTTGCTCTCAAACGACAAAAGCCGTGCACTAACTCTGAGCAGCCACCAATTTATAGTGTAGGGGGTGGGCTATTTATAGCCACTAGGCAACCCGACCTGTTATGTCCGAAATGACCCTGGGTCACTAAGGAACTGACACGTGTTCCAACGGTCAGATTTCAAAAATGCGCGTGGTACTAACACCATTGCCTTGTCAGGGCAGGGACAGAGGCCAAATTGCTAGTTTGGCTTGTGACGAGCCGACCTGTCCTGTTGCAGTGTAGTCCAGACCCTCTTAACAATGTCGAGGGGCTCGGCAGCCGGATTATAGTGCTGCTTGAGAAGGCCACTCTATACTTTTGCTGCTAGGGCGGCGGTGTGCCCCTCTATACGGAGGGAGCGTTCCGTATTTCTGTTTACCGTAATGACGCCATGTGGACCAGGCATCTTGAGCTTGAGATAAGCATAATGCGGCACCACGTTGAATCTAGCGAATGCGGTTCGTCCGAGCAGTGCATGATAGCCACTGCAAAATTGGACGATATCAAAGATTAGTTCTTCGCTTCGGATGTTATCCGGGGAACGGAACACTACGTCCAGCGTTATTGAGCCCATACAACGAGCCTCTACGCCTGGTATGACTCCTTTAAAGGTAGTCTTCGTGAGCTTGACTCGTGAGGGGTCAATGCTCATTTTACGTACTGTATCCTGATAGAGTAGGTTGAGGCAGCTACCACTGTCCATTAGGATTCGAGTCAGGTGAAATCCATCGATTATTGGGTCGAGGACCTGTCCGGCTGAACCGCCATGCCGGATGCTAGTCGGATGGTCTCGGCGGTCGAAGGTGATCGGGAATGATGACCACGGATTAAACTTCGGGGCGACGGGATCTCCCTGAGTGCACGTTTGCGCTCCTTTTTGGGGATATGTGTAGCGTATATCATGTTCACCGTTTTGACTTCACGGGGAAATTTCTTTTGCCCCCCGGTGTTCGGCTGCCGGGGCTCTTCGTCATCGTCCTCGCTCTGTGATTCCCCTTCTTTGTTTATGCTATTTACCTTGCTGGCAATCTCTGTTAGTATGGTTGGTCGGTTTGTCTGGGTGCCATGTATTTTGCAAGGACGATCGAGTATGCGGTCCAAGTTGGATGGTTTTCCGCTGCTCCTTTTATAGGGCTTCTTTCGTTGGCCGGACTTGGAGGCACTGAATCTGGCATGAACTATTGTGTCATCGGTGTTATCGCCATTGCTTCGGCGTTTGTTTCTGTTGCGCCGTAGCTTGCCGGCGCTGTTTTTTACCTCAGGGGGGCTTGTTTCGTTGGCCGTCTTTGTACTGCGAGCCAGCCAGCTGTCCTCTCTCGCGCAAAAGCGGGTCATGAGTGCCGTGAGGGCTGCCATGGACCTCGGCTTTTCTTGGCCGAGGTGGCGGGCGAGCCATTCGTCCCGGATGATATGCTTAAAGGCCGCCAAGGCCTCGGCATCCGGGCAGTCAACGATCTGGTTCTTTTTGGTTAGGAACCTAGTCCAGAATTTCCTAGCCGATTCTCCGGATTGTTGAACTATGTGGCTTAAGTCATCGGCATCTGGTGGCCGGACATACGTTCCTTGGAAGTTGTCTAGGAAAGCTTCTTCCAAGTCCTTCCAGTTGTCGATAGAATTTTCAAGCAGGCTGTTAGGACAGTGCCGAGCTGGCCCTTTGAGCTTGAGTGGGAGGTATTTAATGGCGTGGAGGTCATCTCCTCGAGCCATATGAATATGGAGAATGAAATTCTCGATCCATACTGTGGGATCAGTTGTGTCGTCGTATGATTCGATATTGACGGGCTTGAATCCCTCCGGGAATTCGTGATCCAATACCTCGTCTGTGAAGCAGAGAGGGTGTGCGGCACCTCTGTACCGGGCCGTGTTGCGGCGTAGCTCTGATGGAGTCCGTCTGCGGCATTCGGACCGGGTGTGGTTAGGTTTGTCACGTCCGAATAGGTAGCTGTCTTCGTGCCTCGAGGCACGTCCTCGTGATCCGTAGATTGATCTTGTATGTCCTGCTCTACTATCCAGGTTCTACTGGAGGTCATACGTGTGACCCCGAACTCTTCCGTCTTTGTTTTTGCAGGGCGGTTGGGCAGGTTGCTGTTCGGCCTGAGTTGCCGCTTTATACCGACCGCGTGGTGGCCGGTCGGCCGCCCTGTCTCGACCATGTGGTGTTCGTTCTGCATTACGCGAGGGAGATGTGTGCTCTGGTGCCTCCTCATCGAATTGAGGTAGCAGTCTGTGTTTCGGGTAGCTCTTGGCTGGGCGCTTGAGGCCGTATTCTTCCGCTATCAGGACGTCAGTCCATCTGTCAACGAGAAGATCTTGTTCAGCTTGAAGCTGCTACTCTTTCTTTTTCAGGCTCCTTGTAGTGGCTATGAGTTGAATCTTAAAGCGCTCCTGCTCTAGAGGGTCCTCAGGCACGATGAAATCTTCATTGCCGAGGCTTGTCTCCTCTTCGGAGGGTGGACGGTAACTATCGTCCCCCGACTCATCTTCTATGGCCTGCTCATGAGGGTTGTCTTGCTTGTCGTCATGTTCCTCCTGTTCGGATGCACGGCAAGCTGTGGTCTTCATTGTTTTCGGCGTCGCCCGGAGTGCTATTTTCTCCGGTACCAGTGTTGCTATCTTTTGAGCGGCAGGGCTTAGAACGGCGTTTGGGGCGCCGGCGCTTGGACTGTGTCTCAGAAGGTTTATTCTTATCTGACTTTTCTTTGTCGATGCCAGATCCTTTGGGTGTATCAACCATGTATACGTCGTACGAAAAGGTGGCGGTCCAACGTCCAGTGAATGGTGGGTCTTGGCCTTGCTCATTGTCGGCATCGTCGTCCATACCGGTGATGTCTTCGGAGCCATAGTCAAGCACGTCGGTTAAGTCGTCGATGGTGGCTATGAAGTGGGTGGCGGGTGGGAAGCAAAATTCCTCGTCGTCCGCCTCTAGCTCGAATCGAACATAGTTCGGCTGTGAGTTTTCCTCCAAGGACAAGTTCTTCAAAGAATTTAGTACGTCACCCAAAGGCGAATGCTAGAAGATGTCTGCGGTGCTAAATTCGAAAATCGATAACCGATCCAGCTCGGTGTCCGCAGGCGCACTTGATCCGGAACATGTAGCCAGAGAAGTGTCCGGAGTTCCATTGACGCCAGCATTGCAGGATGTCGAGTCCGTGTGCGGCTTCAACGTCGCAAACTTTATGGCCTCGGAGGGATGATACGCTTGATCTTGAGGTCATTGCAGCAACAAGATCCATCTCCTGGGTGCGCTCCGATGACAGATTTAAGTCATGTTCATCAGAGAAAGGGGGAGCGATCGCCGCGGTTTCAAATCCCTCGAATATCAAGTCTCCACGGATATCCGTGACATAGTTCAAGCTTCCGAACCTGACCTGGTGGCCAGGGGCGTAACTATCGATCTGCTCCAGATGGCCAAGCGAGTTGGCTCGTAGTGGAACTCTCAAAAACCTGTCCAGGGTGGAAGGTCCCTCCCTGGACATCGTCATTATTGACAATTGACGGGGTCATCAAACCTTTCATCAACGGCACAGTGGAACTCTCAATGAAAGCACCAATGTCGGTGTCAAAACCGGCGGATCTCGGGTAGGGGGTCCCGAACAGTGCGTCTAGGATCGATGGTAACAGGAGATGGGGGACACAATGTTTACCCTGGTTCGGGCCCTCTCTATGGAGGTAATACCCTACTTCCTGCTTGATTGATCTTGATGAATACGAGTGTTACAAGAGTTGATCTACCACAAGATCGTAATGGCTAAACCCTAGAAGTCTAGCCTATGTGAATATGGTAATGAATCTGTCCTATCCGGACTATGCTCTCCGGTTTATATAGACACTGGAGAGATCTAGGGTTACATGAGGTCGGTTACATAGGAGGAAATCTTCATAATAGGTCGCCTAGCTTGCCTTCCACGCCAAGGAGAGTCCAATCCGGACACGAGTATAGTCTTCGGTCTTCGTGTCTTCACAGCCCATCAGTCCGGCCCATAGATAACAGGTCGGACGCCTGAGGACCCGTTAGTCCAGGACTCCCTCAGCGGAGGGGTGGGTGACCCTCCGAGATTGGATCTCTCTCTCTATTTCCTTCTGTTTCTGCGCTCCAGATTCTGGCCTTTCACCGTTTCTGAAATTCCCGGAGATCTGTAGCTCTGATTGGGATGAAATCTTAACACAACATTTATCCGGATATTACCTTTCTTGCAGGGAAGGAACGGCACCAACCACCTTACAGAGTGTCCACAAGCCCTCTAGGTGCGCCCAGGGTAGGGGGCGCGCCCCTAGGGCTTGTTGGCCCCTCGGGCATCGTCTCATGTTGATTCTTTATCCAAAAAATCACATATATTCCAAAAAAATCTCCATAAGTTTTTATCGCGTTTGAACTCCGTTTGATATGGATATTCTGCGAAAAAAACATGCAAAAAAAGGAGCTGACACTGGGCACTGGATAAATATGTTAGTCCCAAAAATAGTATAAAAAATTGTGAAAAGTAATGAAAATTATAAAACGTTGGCATGAAACAATAAAAAATTATAGATATGACGGAGACGTATCACCTGCGCAACAACGAAGACTTTCTAACGGATTCTTGAGTCACTTTGAGCTTCTTAATGCGCTCCTCGATCTCACGAAGAGCTGTTTCTCTGGCTTATCTTATGCCATGCGTTTGTACCCGATGTATGATCGGCCGTACGCCTATGCACAAGTCCGGGCAGCAAACACAAAGGTTTGTTGCGCCGACAGGAGCCCCCGGGTTTGGTCCATACATGCCACCAGGCATCATTGGGGTAGGCCCAATGAACGCACAGACATACATAATGACCTTGCCAGGGCTCGCACTTGTGCTTTTGAGATCCTCTTTGCTTCTCCATTAACCTAGACTTGGTCTAGCTTCTAAGTCTCCCATGTCATCTTCAACACTCAGACGACACGCGTTGTTCACGTTTGTAAACCAGGGGCGCCCTGTTCACAGGAGCCCATTAGGGCGCCCGCGCGTGAACTGGGGGTAACTACCATTTTATCTTTATCTTACCCACTATGCCTGCCGTTTCCGCCATGCATGCCGCATGTATTGCGTGGGGTTAGCGGTGGACATGTAGGGCGCGGGAACGTGTGACTTAGTAGAAAACGCAATGCCCCGATTGGCGTAATGGGTTGGTCCATGAATCAGGACGCTATCGGGGAAGCAGAGGGCTGCATCGGGGGAGCAGGACGGTTACCCCAGAGTAGTGGAGAGCCAGCCCCCCTCCTTCCACTCCCGCTATAAAAGGAGGTACCTGGGGGTGGCGATGCTCATCCACCATCTCTTCCTTCTGCTCCTCCATTTCTTTTTTCACCATGGAGAGAGGAAGGGGCCGCACTCGTACATCATCCCTGGCAACAAGAGCTACTTCTTGGTGCTCTGTCCCAGCCACTGCTGCAGCTGCAGAGGCTGAAACCAGTGCCCAAGGTGGAGTTACAGGGTGCGGACGGGGCCGACGCAGCACTCGCTGTCGAGGTGGATGGAGCGGCCATCCGCCATGCCTCCCCCAAGCGCTCCAACTCCGATAGAAGGCCACGTGGGGGACATGGCGCTGGAGTTCATCGTTAGGCTGCACGAGCCTCGACATAGCCGCATGTAGCTCCCTCGTCCCTTCTCAAGTGTGATGGAGGTCGACCAGCCGCTCGGGTTGAGTCTGCGCATGAGCGGTTACTGTAATGACACCATGCGGGTGGACGTCGAGTTCCCCGTGCCTCTTGTCAGGCTTCTTAGGTGTGGTTGGAAGACTTTTGCCCGTGCTCACAGCCTTGCAGAAGGGCACGTTCTCCGCTTCAAGTTGGTGGAGTCTGATATGCTTTCCATCAAGGTCTTCGGGTGCTTGCCTTGGGTGTTGCATGGAAAGCTTGAGTGATGACGAAAGCTCCTCCCCGAGCGAGAGCGACGAGGAGGACACTAATGGCAAAGACGGCGACGACGAGCCCCTGGTCATCAAGCATGAAGACGACAACTCAGACTCTGGCTGAGCACCGGAGGACCATCACCATCAGCTAGCCGCCGACAGCACCATCATATGCAGCTGGACCCCGGCAGAGCGATTTGCCAAGGATGCTTGGCCTCGACGTCACCGCCACCTGCAGTTGGACGGCAGGCTCGTGGACTCTGGTTTCGTCTTCCCTACTGGTGTCCCTACCGAGCAACGTCCCTCTCGTCCTGGCGGGGGTGACCAGTTGTCGGTGTCAAAACCGGCGGATCTCGGGTAGGGGTCCCGAACTGTGCATCTAGTATTGATGGTAACAGGAGACGGGGGACACGATGTTTACCCAGGTTCGGGCCCTCTCTATGGAGGTAATACCCTACTTCCTGCTTGATTGATCTTGATGAATATGAGTGTTACAAGAGTTGATCTACCACGAGATCGTAATGGCTAAACCCTAGAAGTCTAGCCTATGTGAATATGGTAATAAATCTGTCCAATCCGGACTATGCTCTCCGTTTTATATAGACACCGGAGAGATCTAGGGTTACATGAGGTTGGTTACATAGGAGGAAATCTTCATAATAGGTCGCCTAGCTTGCCTTCCACGCCAAGGAGAGTCCAATCCGGACACGGGCATAGTCTTCGGTCTTTGTGTATTCATAGCCCATTAGTCCGGCCCATAGATAACAGGCCGGACGCCCGAGGACCCCTTAGTCCAGGACTCCCTCGGTAGCCCCTGAAACTGGCTTCAATGATGAGGAGTCCGGCGCGCAGATTGTCTTCGACATTGCAAGGCGGGTTCCCCTCCTTCCGAACTCCAAGATAGTCTTCGGACGTGATGATTGTATCTGGAACTTTTACACACCATGCACAACCGCAGAGGGAATATATATATCTTACACGAGTTCCATCCGCTGACAACTTTCTGCAATGTGACAAGACGTCCGTTCGGTCACAATTTCGAACCGTTTATCCCACATTTCAAGATGCGGTTGCTATTGGCACGTCTTACGAAGGAGAGATCGTGTCCCCTTATCGCGGGATTCTCATCAATGTGGGCATGGGTAACCCAACCGTGCCATTTACACAGCCCTTGGGAATAGGCGAATCTCAAGGCGCGTGAGGAGGCGTTTTATATTTGCTGCCTTTATAAGGGGATAAGGATCCCCCCTTCCTCTTTTCGAGCTTTCTCTCTGTCTCTGCCTTCCCAATCTCGAGCTCCAGCGCCCCAGTTTCAATCTCCTTCCCACTCCAGCAACCATTTCCGGATCCAGTGGTCAGGGGAAATGGATGGTCTCCTCCATCACGGAGGAGGACATTACTGAGCTGCGGGCGGCCGGATATTTGGCTAAGGAGATCGCCCACCGCCTACCGGCCGAGGGACAGATCGTCCCCATGCCGGAGCCCATAGAGAGGGTGGTATTCCTCCCCATTTCTCCCGCGGCCTAGGGTTTCCACTCCACCCCTTCATCCGCGGGTTAATGTATTATTACGGGGTAGATTTCCATGATCTATCCCCGAATTCCTTCCTCAACATCTTGGCGTTTATCGTCGTGTGCGAGGCCTTCCTCCGCATCCAACCCCACTTTGGGTTGTGGCTCAAAGTCTTCAACGTGAAGCCGAAGGTGGTGGATGGCCAACACGCGGAGTGCGGAGGGGCAATGGTGAGCAAATTGTCCAACGTCTCCTGGCCCAAAGGCACCTTCGTGGATACGGTAAAGGAGTGGCAGAAGAAGTGGTTCTACATCACATAACCACGCGACACCACCTGGGCCGCAGTTGCCGAATTCTGCTCCGGCGCTCCTATGCGACTCACCTCCTGGGTCGAGAAGAGTCCGGACTGGTGTTCTCCCGATGAGCTGATAGCGCTGCAGACGCTCGTTCAGAGCATGGTAACCAAGAGCGTCAAGCTTGTTGATGTGATCCAGGTGATGTTAGTTTGCGGGATCCTTCCATGCCAGCACCGAAGCCGCCCGCTGTGGTTGTTCAATCCAAAGAAGCACCGGACCCTGGCGAGGCTCTTCGAGACTATGCACGAAGGCGCATGGAAATTGCTGTTCAAGGGCAATGAAAAACCATCGGCCACGGATTCAGACCGTGGTCACGATTGTACACACCCCGCCAGCAAGGTATGTTATTTCGAACGAGTCCTCAACCTAATTTTTTCGAGGGTGATGTCTGAGCTTTTATTACTGCTCTTTCAGGACTGGACGAAGAGGGCGAAGGGGATCTAGTGTCCGGCTCCGCTGCCCGAAGAATCAGTCATCCCACGCTTGGCAGATATGCTAGTACCGGCGCCATATAAGGCGTCGGAGAAGAAGGCCAAGAAGAAGGCAAAGGGGGACAAGAGTGGTCTCCATCGTAAGGGTACTTCGGACGCGACGTCCGAAGACGACGAAAATCATTCCTCTGTCCCTGCGGACAATGACAGGGAGGAGGAGGAGGAGGAGGAGGAGGAAGAAAACAATCCTCCCCCTGAGGAGAGGAAGAAGAAGAGGGCGGCCCCCGTGCATCTGGAAGCGGAGGCGCCCAAAAAGGGGAAGGGCGTTCCGGCGGCCAACACCACGTGGGACATTGACAGTAGTCCAGAACGACGCCCCCGCACAAAGCCCCAGGCCGCATCGTAAGTGACATGGCTTATTTATGCGCACATCCAGCCCTTTCTCTCCATTATCTTGATGAAGTTAGCTGTACTATTGTAGTCCGTCCCGCGACCTAATGCAGCGATCCTCTTCTGGAAGTTTGTTGGCTCCGGAGATGGCGAGCCAGTTGCCACCGCCTGCTTACTCCCCCGGGGCTGGGGACGACACCGAGGTGCTGTCCCGGAGGGCCAATCCGAGCCTGGGAGGAACCCAGGATGTTGTCTGGGAGGCGCCACGAGGCGAAGCCTCCACTGCTGGACACATGGAGGAGACGATCCCCATGGAGACTGGCGAAGAGGGCCGCATCCAGCTTGGCCCTCAGCCAGATATGATTCTGGAGACCCATATGGCTCCGGAGTCAGGCAGGCAGCCCCCTTTGAAGGAGGGAGGTGCACCGTTTCCGCTGGTGGTCCCTGTCCATCCAAGGGCGTCGGATAACCTGATGGAGGCGCTACGAGGCGCCTCCGTTATGGACGAGCACCGTGTTCTTATGAGCGCGGTGATCAAGAAGGTTCAGTCCACCAAGAGTGGGTGAGCGAAGCTCGCTGACAACTCGCTGATGTGTTTCGAGGTAAATAACAGAGAACAAACCATCTAGTCAGTAGCCCCCGAGACACTGTCCGGTGCTCGGTAAGAGGAACCGGACAGAGGATCAATCCTGTAGTGTAGGAGACTAACGTGATATGTATGCATGAGCAGGCGTCGCTGTTGGCCGCGACCTCACATCGCCAAGTCTCTGAATCAAGCAGATCGAGGCGGACCGAGAACGAGCTCGGCGAGGTTAGATTGCGGCTGCAGGAGAAGCAAGGTAAGTAACTTCTTGCAGTGTGTTCGGAAAGCGGAGACGTTGTGTATTGACTGTAATGTCGAAATGTATGCAGGAGCCGCGACCGAGGTCGAGGCCCTGAGGAAGGCCCTGGACGAGGCCGAGGAGAAGGCCGTCCAGTAGCAAGCCGCCCGTAAGAAGCTCAAGGCCCGTGTCAAGGAAATCCAGCAGGAGCTCCAAGATGCAGTGAAAAATGTGAGACCTTGGAGAATGATGCGTCGGCTTAGGAGGCCGAACTCACCAAGGCTCGTCAGGGCGCGGAGACCGCGCAGAATGAGGCCCAGGCCATCATCCAGGACATCCAGGAGGGTAGGAAGACCACGGCGGGTAAGGCTTTTAAGATGCAAAGAAAGTATGCAGAGAGGCAGTACCTTTTACTAACCCGGGTTAGGAGTTCCCCAGGAGCTTTTGCGGATCTACCACGCAGCGTATCAGATGCTGCAGCGTTCTACTGAGCCGAAGGAGGAGGTTCTACGGAGAAGCTATTCTGGTCACAGTATGCGACGCTTGAGCATCTCGTGTCCTTCACCGATCAGCTGAAGCAGCAGGTGGAGCTGCACAGGGTGGCCGAACTAGCCATGAAGAATTTGACAATCCGGCTATGGCCAACCGAAGCTATACCCTGTAGCTACTTCGGACTCGTGAGGCGGCTAGTGGAAGCTTGTCCGTGGCTGGACGTTGTCAAACGCTCTGCATGTATTGAAGGCGCCCGTATGGCCTTCGCTCGCTGCAAGATGTGGTGGGCGAAGATGAACGCTGTTGAAGTGGCCAGCGGGCCGCCGGAGGGCAAGGAGCACCACACACCCGAGAAATATTTTGCGGATGTCATCGAAGGGTCTCGACTTGTGGCAGCTCAATGTTCGCAGGACGTTATTTTCGAATGAATACATTCATATTGGGCCTTTGCCTTAAATTATAAAGACAGAGCTTGTTTTGTAATGTAATTTTGTTATGCTTTAAATTGTTTCCTCATTTACAGCCGTGTTATATGCAATTTGAGGGTTGGCCAGTCGTCGGCTTCTGCCCTCATGTAATTACTACGGAGGTGTTCAGGATGGGATCTAAGCAATCTTGGTCCAATTGTATGGTCCTTGAAGGAGTTTTTTAGCGCAATGAACAAGGCAATCAGACTATATGGCTTAAACACCCTCACTTAGCCATAGGTGTTTTGTAATTAAGCAAGTGCGCAGCCCCTGGCCCGAGCCAGGGTACTGTCAGCATCTGATCGGGAAGTGCCGATCCTTCGCGTGAGGCGGAAAAAATCTCCAACGATTTTGTAACCCACGAACAACTGACCGGCTCTCGCTGTATCATGACAGTCAGTTTTTGGCTTTCTCTACTAAGGTGCTCATCTGGTCAAGGCCAGGGCACAATCGCCATAGTTCTCCCTTTACTACCCTAGCCGATAGAGCGGAACATAGGGTAGCAAGCACAGGAGCCGAGCAACCCAACTATTGACCAAAGACATGATTCAGAGCCAATGCATATAATGCTAAATTCAGGGTGCCGAACTTTTATACAAAAAGTGTTCGGACTTTGTTGCCTTATTGTGGGGCGATAAGCAGCCCCAGGCGAATATGAAATGTACAAAAGAGTACTGATGTAGCTAATAAGCAGATCGAAATGAAATGAAGTAAGGGGCGAAAACCACAAAAACTGGGCCACAAATCATTATCATTATAATTGAATGGATATGTTAAGGCGTATCTTGTACAAATAGAGCGATAAGCACCCGGGCTATGTAATATGCCAGAATCAAGAGGGGGCAGCGTACGGGTCCTGAGAAAGAAGGATAAATACTGTCAAGAAGAACGTATGGAGGTTACCCTACACACCTATGCTGCATGTCCCCTTTGTATGCTAATCCTTCGAAGGGGCTTGTTATCAGGCTCGTGGGAAAGGGAACCTGAAACAGAAAGAAAAAGGTGTATCCAGGGTCGGTCTAGCCAAACTGTAGACCCCGGTTGAGCTTGTGCCTCCGTCGATGTCCATGGAATCTCGAGTACGTAATTATGTACGCGTGGTACGAATGCGATCACTTCATCCGGACTGGGACGGAAGCCGAATTGCTAGTCGAGCTCTTGACGAGCCTTGCTGTCCTACTGCAGTGTAGTTTGGGACCTCTTGATGTTGTCCAGGTGTTCGGCAGCCGCGCTATGCTGCTGCTTGAGAAGGCTGCTCTGTACCTCTGCTGCTAGGGCGATGGTGTGCTCCTCTGTTCAGAGAGAGAATTCCATGTTGCCATTGACTGTTATGACACCGCGTGGACCGGGCATCTTGAGTTTCAGGTAAGCGTAGTGTGGCACTGCGTTGAATCTAGCAAACGATGTTTGTCCGAGTAATGCGTGGTAGCCGCTGCTGAAGGGGACGATGTCGAAGATTAATTCATCGCTTCGGAAATTGTCCGGAGAGCCGAAGACCACTTCCAGCGTGACTGAGCCCATACAACGGGCCTCGACGCCTGGTATGACTCCTTTGAATGTAGTCTTTGTTGGTTTGATTCATGAGGGGTCAATGCCCATCTTCTGAACTGTGTCTTGATAGAGCAGGTTGAGGCTGCTACCACCGTCCATTAGGACCCGTGTTAGGTGAAATCCGTCGATGATTGGGTCGAGGACCAATGCGGCCGAACCGCCATGACGGATACTGGTTGGGTGGTCTCGACGATCAAAGGTGATCGGAAATGACGACCATGGATTGAATTTGGGGGCGTCTGGTTCTACTGCGTAGACGTCCCTGAGTGCACGCTTATGCTCCCTTTTGGGGATGCGTGTAGCGCATATCATGTTTACCGTTTTGACTTGAGGGGGAAATTTCTTCTATCCCTCAGTGTTCGGCTGCCGGGGCTCTTCGTCCTCATCCTCACTTTGTGATCCCTTTTCTTTGTTTTCGGCATTTAACTTGCCAGCCTACTTGAAAACCCAACAATCCCTGCGGGCCACCTCGTCGTTCTCCATCTCCCGCGGCCAACGCTGCCACCGGCCTGGCGGGGAACGAGCAACAGGCGTCCTCGCTACATCCTTCGGTACGGTAGGACGGCCGCACCGCTACTCCATCACTGACCCCTACCGGTTCTTCGTCTCATGCTTGCCGCACTCCCATGGAGGCACGGGCCACACTCCTCGCAGCGAATGAGCTCCTGCGCCACCGCCCCATCGACGACCTCTACAAGGAGTGGCTCGACCGCGTCGCCGAGCTCGTCTGTGCCGCAGGGGGCTCCCCGGTGCCGTCCCTCTCTCTACCTCCCCCTCAGCCAGCCACGGGCGACGAGGCTCATGGCGTGCCTCCACCACCTCTGCCCTAAGATGGCGCCTTGGCACCAAGGCACGCGGCTCCGTGGCGTGATCTGCCGCGCCCGGCGCCCGCGCGCGAAGAGAGAAGCTACCAAGAAATCCTGCGGCTGCGAGAAGCTGCACCTGCGCTTCCTGCGCTTCCTGCGCCACCTTGTCAAGACCGCGCACCGCCCGCAGTGGCACAGCGCGAACCTCATCAAGACCAAGCTCCACCTCCGAAGCGGGCCCCGGCAACCACGGCCAGCTGCCGCGCCTTCACCCCCGAGCTGCGTAGCGTCGCCTCACCAGGCAAGTTCAAGCCGGATCTGCCTCCTCGCTACGACGGCACCACCGACCCCGCGGAGTTCCCGCAGTTCTATGAGCTGAGCATCAAAGCGGCCAATGGCGACAAAATAGTCATGGCAAACTGGTTTCCCATGGCTCTCAAGGATGGAGTCCGCTCCTGGCTCCTGAACCTGCAGCACGGCTCGATCTCCTCCTAGGACAAGATGTGCGACCACTTCGTCGCCAACTTCTAGGGCACTCGCGACCGCCCATCGGCCGTGGGTGATCTATGCCGCATCAAGAAACAACCAGGAGAGACCCTCCAGAAGTACATCCAGCGCTTCAACAACACCCGCCTCAAGATCCCCAAGGTCACGGACGAAGCCATCATCTCCGCGTTCTCAAACGGCGTCTGTGACGTCAAGATGAAGGAAGAGCTCGCTATCCACGAGGAGCTCTGCACACTTAGGAGCTGTTCAACCTGGCGACCAAGTGCGCAAGAGATGAGGAGGGGCGCCTTTCTCTCCTCGAGCTGCCAGCCGCATGCGCAGAGAAGAAGAAAGCCAAGGCCAAGGACGTGAAGCGCAAGGAGGCAGTTGTGCTCGCAGCGGAGCCCGACACCAAGCGGGGCAGAGATCAGCCCGAGTCATCCAAGAACGGCCGACTGTTCTGCGCCTTCCATAACCTGAACACCCACAACACCAGCGACTGCCAAGAGCTCAGAGCCATACGGGAAGGACGCTACGGTCGATGCCCCAAGCGCAGTGACTGGGGCTACAGCCGCGGAGGAGGACATGGAGGCGGACGCTGGGACGACCGTGGCCCGCGCCAGGAGTGGCGCGACCGGCCTCGTGAGGACCGCTGGCAGGACCAACCTTGCGAGGGCGCCTGGAGGGACCAGCCCCATGAGGATCGCCCCTAGGGCAACACCGGTCTTCTCCCGCTGCCGCCACCAAGAAGGAACAACGACGACCACCAGGACGAGGGGGCTGGGGGCTTCTAGGAGCCGCGTGCAATAGCCTGCATCTTGGGCGGCGCCCAGGCCCCAGCCTCTCAGCGCATCTTCAAGCAGTTCGCTCGCGAGGTGAACGCGGTGCTCCCCAAGCTCGAGGCCACGCGCCCACTCAAGTGGTCCCAATGCGCCATCACTTTCAACTCGGCGGATCAGCTCAAGTGCGCAGCCACTGCTGGCACCCTCCCTATGCTGTGCTCCCCAGTCATCAGCAATGTGCAGGTCACCAAGACCCTCATCGACGGCGGCGCAGGGCTCAACGTCCTGTCCGTCGACACGTTCGACAACCTCCAAGTACCATATGAACAGCTCCAGCCCACCAAGCCTTTCTAAGGAGTGACCGACGGTTCCACCACACCGACAGGGCAGGTCCGCCTGCCTGTCACCTTCAGGGAGCGCAAGAACTACCGCACCAAGCTCATCGACTTCGACGTCGCGCACATCCGCCTGTCGTACAATGCCATCCTCGGGTATCCAGCCCTGGCCAAGTTCATGGCGGTCACTCATCACGGCTACAACATTCTCAAGACGCGAGGAAGCGGAAGAATCATCACGGTCCCGTGTGAGGAGAGGGATGCGGTGTGCTCCCTCGAGCGCGCCTTTCAAGCTACATCAATCGATGACCCCGACAGCAAAAGCGAGGGCCTTCCGGAGGCCATCCCCAAGAAGAAGCAGCCGCGCCGTGCAGGACATCAGGAGGATGGCGTCGCAGCAGGGACCTCATCAGGATCTGCGCCCGTCCCAGGGGCACCTCCCTCCAACGCATAGGAAAGCGCGCTCGGTGCCCTCCTCAGGCAGGGCTCGAGGGCTCTCTTCTGGAGGGCCTCTGACTTTGATAACCTCACGAGGGAGGCGCTTGGGCACCACTTGGAGGCGTGCTTCGCGGCACGTGACCCTTAGGAGAGCACAGGGCAAGGAGTGCCCACCACTCAGGAGTTCATCACCAAGACCACTCACGAATTGCAAGATGCAAGGGCCATGCACGGCGACAGCCGCTCACGAGGCGCAGCTCTGCACCCTGGCGAGGATGCTGGGCTGCGTGTCTGCATCGACGTCCCAGGGCTCAACAGGGCCACATCTCAGGAGCGCTTCTGGCCATCACGTGTGGGCCGCTGCGAGGGCCCACCCCACATCTACGTTCGCATGCCCTTCGGCTTGCCGAGCGTGGTGTCAGCCTACCAACGCAACATGCGGCGTGTCCTGGCGACTCTGGAGGCCAGGTACCATGCCGTCCTGGAAGAGATGGAGATGTTCTTCATGAAGGAAATATGCCCTAGAGGCAATAATAAAGTTATTATTTATTTCCTTATATCATGATAAATGTTTATTATTCATGCTAGAATTGTATTAACCGGAAATATGATACATGTGTGAATACATAGACAAACAGAGTGTCACTAGTATGCCTCTACTAGACTAGCTCGTTGATCAAAGATGGTTATGTTTCCTAGCCATAGACATGAGTTGTCATTTGATTAACGGGATCACATCATTAGGAGAATGATGTGATTGACTTGACCCATTCCGTTAGCTTAGCACTTGATGCGTTTAGTATGTTGCTATTGCTTTCTTCATGACTTATACATGTTCCTATGACTATGAAATTATGCAAATCCCGTTACGGACGAACACTTTGTGTGCTACCAAAGCGTCCACAACGTAACTGGGTGATTATAAAGGTGCTCTACAGGTGTCTCCGAAGGTACTTGTTGGGTTGGCGTATTTGAGATTAGGATTTGTCACTCCGATTGTCGGAGAGGTATCTCTGGGCCCACTCGGTAATGCACATCACTATAAGCCTTGCTAGCATTGTAACTAATGAGTTAGTTGCGAGATGATGTATTACGGAACGAGTAAAGAGACTTGCCGGTAACAAGATTGAACTACGTATTGAGATACCGACGATCGAATCTCGGGCAAGTAACATACCGATGACAAAGGGAACAACGTATGTTGTTATGCGGTTTGACCGATAAAGATCTTCGTAGAATATATAGGAGCCAATATGAGCATCCAGCTTCCGCTATTCGTTATTGACCGGAGATGTGTCTCGCTCATGTCTACATAGTTCTCAAACCCGTAGGGTCCGCACGCTTAACGTTCGGTGACGATTTGTATTATGAGTTATGTGATTTGATGTACCGAAGGTAGATCGGAGTCCCAGATAAGATCGGGGACATGACGAGGAGTCTCAAAATGGTCGAGACGTTAAGATCGATATATTGGACGACTATATTCGTACATCGGAAAGGTTCCGAGTGATTCGAGTATTTTTCGGAGTACCGAAGAGTTACGGGAATTCGTATTGGGCCTTAATGGTACATACGGGAAAGGAGAGAAAGGCCTCAAAAGGTGGCCGCACCCCTCCCCATGGTCTTGTCCGAATTGGACTAGGGAGGGGGGCGCCCCCTTCCTTTCTTCTCCTTTTCCCTTCCCTTTTTCCTATTCCATGTGGGAGGAGGAATCCTACTAGGACTAGGGAGTCCTAATAGGACTCCACACTTCTGGCGCGCCCTAGGGGCTGGCCGGCCTCCCCTCCTCCATCCTTTATGCTCTGAGGGGGGGGGCACCTCTAGACACACAAGTTGATCTGTTGATCTCTCCTAGCCGTGTGCGGTGCCCCCCTCCACCATATTCCACCTCGGTCATATCGTAGCGGTGCTTAGGCGAAGCCCTGTCTCGGTAGCAACATCATCACCGTCATCATGCCGTCGTGCTGATGGAACTCTCCTGTGAAGCTCTGCTGGATCGGAGTTCACGGGACGTCATAGAGCTGAACGTGTGCTGAACTCAGAGGTGCCATACGTTCGGTTCTTGGATCGGTCAGATCGTGAAGATATACGACTACATCAACCGCGTTGTGCTAACGCTTCCGATTTCGGTCTATGAGGATACGTGGACAACACTCCCCCTCTCATTGCTATGCATCACCATGATCTTGCGTGTGCGTAGGAATTTTTTTGAAATTACTACGTTCCCCAACAGTGGTATCAGAGCCAGGTTTTATGCGTAGATGTTATATGCACGAGTAGAACACAAGTGAGTTGTGGGCGATACAAGTCATCTTGCTTACCAGCATGTCATACTTTGGTTCGGCGGTATTGTTGGATGAAGCGGCCCGGACCGACATTACGCGTACACTTACGCGAGACTGGTTCTACCGACGTGCTTTGCACATAGGTGGCTGGCGGGTGTCAGTTTTCTCCAACTTTAGTTGAACCAAGTGTGGCTACGCCCAGTCCTTGAGAAGGTTAAAACGGCACTAAGTTGACTAACTATCGTTGTGGTTTTGATGCGTAGGTAAGAACGGTTCTTGCTCAGCCCGTAGTAGCCACGTAAAACTTGCAACAACAAAGTAGAGGACGTCTAACACTCCCCCCTCTCGGTGCTATGCATCACCATGATCTTGCGTGTGCGTAGGAATTTTTTTGAAATTACTACCTTCCCCAACAGTGGTATCAGAGCCAGGTTTTATGCGTAGATGTTATATGCACGATTAGAACACAAGTGAGTTGTGGGCGATACAAATCATACTGCTTACCAGCATGTCATACTGTGGTTGGCGGTATTGTTGGATGAAGCGGCCCGGACCGACATTACGCTGCGGCGCTTACGCGAGACTGGTTCTACCGACGTGCTTTGCACATAGGTAGCTGGCGGTGTCGATTTTCTCCAACTTTAGTTGAACTGAGTGGCTACGCCCGGTCCTTGAGAAGGTTAAAACATCACTAAGTTGACGAACTATCGTTGTGGTTTTGATGCGTAGGTAAGAACGGTTCTTGCTCAGCCCGTAGTAGCCACGTAAAACTTGCAACAACAAAGTAGAGGACGTCTAACTTGTTTTTGCAGGGCATGTTGTGATGTGATATGGTCAAGGCATGATGCTATATTTTATTGTATGAGATGACCATGTTTTGTATGGCGAGTTATCGGCAATCGGCATGAGCCGTATGGTTGTCGCTTTATTGTATGCAATGCAAACGCATACGTAATTGCTTTACTTTATCGATGGCAGTAGCGATAGTCGTAGAAGCAATAGTTGGCGAGACAACAACGATGCTACGATGGAGATCAAGGTGTCGCTACCGGTGAAGATGGTGATCATGGCGGTGCTTCAAAGATGGAGATCACAAGCACAAGATGATGATGGCCATATCATATCACTTATATTGATTGCATGTGATGTTTATCTTTTATGCATCTTATCTTGCTTTGTTTGACGGTAGCATTATAAGATGATCTCTCACTAAAATTTCAAGATAAAAGTGTTCTCCCTGAGTATGCACCATTGCGAAAGTTCTTCGTGCTGAGACACCACGTGATGATCGGGTGTGATAAGCTCTACGTTCAAATATAATGGGTGCAAAACAGTTGCACACGCGGAATACTCAGGTTAAACTTGACGAGCCTAGCATATGCAGATATGACCCCAAACACTGGAGACCGAAAGGTCGAGCGTGAATCATATAGAAGATATGATCAACATAGTGACGTTCACCATTGAAAACTACTCCATCTCACGTGATGATCGGACATGGTTTAGTTGATTTGGATCACGTGATCACTTAAATGATTAGAGGGATGTCTATCTAAGTGGGAATTCTTAAGTAATATGATTAATTAAACTTTAATTTATCATGAACTTAGTACCTGATAGTGTTTTGCAAATAATGTTATAGATCAATAGCTCACGTTGTTGCTTCCCTATGTTTTTATATGTGTTCCTAGAGAAAACTAAGTTGAAAGATGTTAGTAGCAATGATGCGGATTGGATCCATGATCTGAGGTTTATCCTCATTGCTGCACAGAAGAATTATGTCCTTGATGCACCGCTAGGTGATCGACCTATTGCAAGAGCAGATGCAGACGTTATGAACGTTTGGCTAGCTCAATATGATGACTACTTGATAGTTTAGTGCGCCATGCTTAACGTCTTAGAATTGGGACTTCAAAGACGTTTTGAACGTCATGGACCATATTAGATGTTCCAGGAGTTGAAGTTAATATTTCAAGCAAATACCTGAGTTGAGAGATATGAAGTCTCCAACAAGTTCTATAACTAAACGATGGAGGAGAATAGCTCAAGTAGTGAGCATGTGCTCAGATTGTTTGGGTACTACAATCGCTTGAATCAAGTGGGAGTTAATCTTCCAGATAAGATAGTGATTGACAGAATTCTCTAGTCACCATCACCAAGTTAGTAGAACTTCGTGATGAACTATAATATGCAAGGGATAACGGAAACGATTCCCAAGCTCTTCGTGATGCTGAAATCGACGAAGGTAGAAATGAAGAAAAACATCAAGTGTTGATGGTTGACAAGACCACTAGTTTCAAGAAAAGGGCAAAGGGAAAAAAGGGGAACTTCAAGAAGAACAACAAGCAAGTTGCTGCTGAAGTGAAGAAGCCCAAGTCTGGTCCTAAGCCTGAGACTAAGTGCTTCTACTTCAAAGGGACTGGTCACTGGAAGCGGAACTGCCCCAACTATTTGGTGGATAAGAAGGATGGCAAAGTGAATAAGGTTATATTTGATATACAGGTTATTGATGTGTACCTTACTAGTGTTTATAGTAGCCCCTGGGTATTTGATACTTGTTCGGTTGCTAAAAAATAGTAACTCGAAACAAGAGTTATAGAATAAACAGAGACTAATTGAGGGTGAGGTGACGATGTGTGTTGGAAGTAGTTCCAAGATTGATATGATCATCATCGCACACTCCCTATACTTTCGGGATTAGTGTTGAACCTAAATAAATGTTATTTGGTGTTTGCGTTGAGCAAGAATATGATTTGATCATGTTTATTGCAATACAATTATTCATTTAAGTTAGAGAACAATTATTATTCTGTTTACATGAATAAAACCTTTTATGGTTATACACCCAATGAAAATGGTTTGTTGGATCTTGATCATAGTGATACACATATTCATAATATTGAAGCCAAAAAGATGCAAAGTTAATAATGATAGTGCAACTTATTGTGGCACTGCCGTTTAGGTCATATTGGTGTAAAGCGCATGAAGAAAATCCATGTTGGTGGACTTTTGGAATCACTTGATTATGAATCACTTGGTACTTGCGAACCATGCCTCATGGGAAAGATGACTAAAACACAATTCTCCGGAACAATGGAGCGAGGAACAGATTTGTTGGAAATCATACATACTGATGTATGTGGTCCGATGAGTGTTGAGGCTCGCGGCGGGTATCATTATTTTTTGACCTTCACAGATGATTTGAGCAGATATGGGTATATCTACTTGATGAAACATAAATTTGAAATATTTGAAAAGTTCAAATAATTTCAGAGTGAAGTGGAAAATCATCATAACAAGAAAATAAATTTCTACGATCTGATCGTGGAAGAGAATATTTGAGTTGTGAGTTTGGTCTTCATTTGAAACAATGCGGAATAGTTTCGCAACTCACGCCACCTGGAATACCACAGCGTAATGGTGTGTCCGAACGTCGTAATCACACTTTACTAGATATGGCACGATCTTTGGTGTCTCTTACTGATTTACCGCTATCATTTTGGGGTTATGCATTAGACAGCTGCATTTGTGTTAAAAAGGGCACCATATAAATCCGTTGAGACGACACCGTATGAACTGTGGTTTAGCAAGAAACCTAAGCTGTCATTTCTTAAAGTTTAGGGCGCGATGCTTATGTGAAAAAGTTTCAAACTGATAAGCTCAAACCCAAATCGGAGAAATGTGTCTTCATAGGATACCCAAAGGAGACAGTTGGGTACACCTTCTATCACAGATCCGAAGGCAAGATATTCGTTGCTAAGAATGGATCCTTTCTAGAGAAGGAGTTTCTCTCGAAAGAAGTGAGTGGGAGGAAAGTAGAACTTGATGAGGTAATCGTACCTGCTCCCTTATTGAAAGCAGTTCATCACGTAAATCTGTTCTGTGACTACTACACCAATTAGTGAGGAAGCTAATGATGATGATCATGTAATTTTAGATCAAGTTACTACCAAACCTCGTAGGTAAACCAGAGTGAGATCCGCACCAGAGTGGTACGGTAATCCTGTTCTGGAGGTCATGTTACGTGAACATGATGAACCTACGAACTATGGGGAAGCGATGATGAGCCTGGATTCCGCAAAATGGCTCGAGGTCATGAAATCTGAGATGGGATCCATGTATCAGAACAAAGTGTGGACTTTGGTTGACTTGCCCGATGATCGGCAAGCAATAGAAAATAAATGGATCTTCAAGAGGAAGACAGATGCTGATAGAGTGTTACTATCTACAAAGCTAGACTTGTCGAAAAAGGTTTTGACAAAGTTCAAGGTGTTGACTACAATGAGATTTTCTCATTCGTAGCGATGCTTAAGTCTGTCCGAATCATGTTAGCAAATTGCCACATCTTCTGAAATCTGGCAAATGGATGTCAAAACTACATTCCTTAATGGATTTCTTAAAGAAGAGTTGTATATGATGCAACCAGAAGGTTTTGTCGATCCTAAAGGTGCTAACAAAATGTGCAAGCTCTAGCGATCCATCAATGGACTGGTGCAAGCATCTCGGAGTTGGAATAAACGCTTTGATGAGTTGATCAAAGAATATAGTTTTATACAGACTTGTGGTGAAGCCTGTATTTACAAGAAAGTGAGTGGGAGCACTACAACATTTCTGATAAGTATATGTGAATGACATATTTTTGATCGGAAATAATGTAGAATTTTCTGGAAAGCATAAAGGAGTATTTGAAAGGAGTTTTTCAAATAAAGACCTCGGTGAAGCTGCTTACATATTGAGCATCAAGATCTATAGAGATAGATCAAGACGCTTGATAATTTTTTTCAATGAGTACATACCTTGACAAGATTTTGAAGTAGTTTGAAATGGAATATTCAAAGAAAGAGTTCTTGCTTGTGTTACAAGGTGTGAAATTGAGTAAAGACTCAAAACCCGACCACAACAGAAAATAGAAAGAGAATGAAAAGTCATTCCCTGTGCCACAGTCATAGGTTCTATAAAGTATGCTATGTTGTATACCAGACCTATTGTGTACCTCACCACGAGTTTGGCAAGAGGGTACAGTAGTGATCAAGGAGTAGATCACTGGACATCAGTCAAAATTATCCTTAATGAAATAAGGATATGTTTCTCGATTATGGAAGTGACAAAAAGGTTCGTCGTAAAGGGTTACGTCGATGCAAGTTTTGACACTGATCCAAATGACTCTAAGTCTCAATCTGGATACATATTGAAAGTGGGAGCAATTAGCTGAAGTAGCTCCGTGCAGAGCATTGTAGACATAGAAGTTTGCAAGATACATACTGATCTGAATTTGGCAGACCCATTGACTAAACTTCTCTCACAAGCAAAACATGATCACACGTTAGTACTCTTTGGGTGTTAATTACATAGCGATGTGAACTAGATTATTGACGCTAGTAAACCCTTTGGGTGTTGGTCACATGACGATGTGAACTATGGGTGTTCATCACATGGTGATGTGAACTATTGGTGTTGAATCACATGGCGATGTGAACTAGATTATTGACTCTAGTGCAAGTGGGAGATTGGAGGAAATATGCCCTAGAGGCAATAATAAAGTTATTATTTATTTCCTTATATCATGATAAAGGTTTATTATTCATGCTAGAATTGTATTAACCAGGAAATATGATACATGTGTGAATACATAGACAAACAGAGTGTCACTAGTATGCCTCTACTACACTAGCTCGTTGATCAAAGATGGTTATGTTTCCTAGCCATAGACATAAGTTGTCATTTGATTAACGGGATCACATCAATAGGAGAATGATGTGATTGACTTGACCCATTCCGTTAGCTTAGCACTTGATCGTTTAGTATGTTGCTATTGCTTTCTTCATGACTTATACATGTTCCTATGACTATGAGATTATGCAACTCCGTTTACGGAGGAACACGTTGTGTGCTACCAAACGTCACAACATAAGCGGGTGATTATAAAGGTGCTCTACAGGTGTCTCAGAAGGTACTTGTTGGGTTGGCGTATTTCGAGATTAGGATTTGTCACTCCGATTGTCGGAGAGGTATCTCTAGGCCCACTCGGTAATGCACATCACTATAAGCCTTGCTACCATTGTAACTAATGAGTTAGTTGCGGGATGATGTATTACGGAACGAGTAAAGAGACTTGCTGGTGACAAGATTGAACTAGGTATTGAGATACCGACGATCGAATCTCGGGCAAGTAACATACCGATGACAAAGGGAACAACGTATGTTGTTATGCGGTTTGACCAATAAAGATCTTCGTAGAATATGTAGGAGCCAATATGAGCATCCAGCTTCCGCTATTGGTTATTGACCGGAGAAGTGTCTCGGTAATGTCTACATAGTTCTCGAACCCATAGGGTCCGCACGCTTAACGTTCGGTGACGATTTGTATTATGAGTTATTTGATTTGATGTACCGAAGGTAGTTTGGAGTCCCGGATGAGATCAGAGACATGATGAGGAGTCCCGAAATGTTCGAGACGTAAAGATCGATATATTGGACGATTATATTCGGACATCGGAAAGGTTCCGAGTGATTCGGGTATTTTTCGGAGTACCGGAAAGTTACGGGAATTCGTATTGGCCTTAATGGGCCATACGGGAAAGGAGAGAAAGGCCTCAAAAGGTGGCCGCACCTCCCCATGGTGCGGTACGAATTGGACTAGGGAGGGGCGCCCTTCCTTACTTCTCCTTTTCCTTCCCTTTTCCTATTCCATGTGGGAGGAGGAATCCTACTAGGACTAGGGAGTCCTAATAGGACTCCACACTTCTGGCGCGCCCTAGGGGCTGGCCGGCCTCCCCTCCTCCATCCTTTATATATGGGGGCAGGGGGCACCTCTAGACACACAAGTTGATCTGTTAATCTCTCCCAGCCGTGTGCGGTGCCCCCCTCCACCATATTCCACCTCGGTCATATCATAGCGGTGCTTAGGCGAAGCCCTGCGTCGGTAGCAACATCATTACCGTCATCACGCCGTCGTGCTGACGGAATTCTCCTGTGAAGCTCTGCTGGATCGGAGTTCGCGGGACGTCATCGAGCTGAACGTGTGCTGAACTCAGAGGTGCCATACGTTCGGTACTTGGATCGGCCGGATCGTGAAGACGTACGACTACATCAACCGCGTTGTGCTAACGCTTCCGCTTTCGGTCTACGATGGTACGTGGACAACACTCTCCCCTCTCGTTGCTATGCATCACCATGATCTTGCGTGTGCGTAGGAATTTTTTTGAAATTACTACGTTCCCCAACACTTCAGGGAACCTCCCGAGCCCCCAGAGCCTCCCGAGGCTCAGGGTTCCGGTGGCTCATGAGGAGTCATTTCTTCGACGCATGCCTTCTGCTGCACCAACTCTACTTCGTCTACAGAATCAGGTGACATCTTCCAAGCTCGTTTAAGCTGGGAGCGTCCCTCAAGCTGCATTATTCCAAGGCCACATGGGTCCGTCCCTGTGGCATGTATCCCTTTTGCTTATGTCTTAAGCTTACCTTGTTGGGGGCGCCCCTCGAGCTGCATCATCCCCAAGCCGCTCGGGCTGGACCCGGTGGCATGTATCTTCCTGCATTTACTTAAGCTGATCTGCTCTCCATGCTTAACCTGCCAACTGCTATCACCTGCCCGATCATCGCCTCCCCCGGGGCATCCACACAGGCACGGCGCTGGTGCATGGGTCCGTCCCTGTCACATCGACAAATCTGAGCGGTCGAGCTTTGGCTCGCGGCACGCCCCGCGCACGTCACATCACCAGGCCCTCAGTGCCTTCATCTCATCCAGAGCAACCAGCGGCAGGCTAACAGCTGTAACGGAAAACTGTGTTTCTTCTGTGCTTGTTCACAGAGATCCCGTGGGAAGGATAGCAGGCGGCACCGTGAGTCTCCTTTTCTCTCGTGCAATTCGCTTGCGCGTTAAAAGGGGGTCTCCTGAGCATCGCGACTCAGGAGCTCTTACTGGCTCTCCAGCCCTCACCCCTGGTCTTGACCACGGCATCGCGACCTGGCATACCAGCGGCGCCTGAGCTTGCTCGAGGGCCGGGACCTGAATACGTAGAGAACTAAGGAGAGCATGAGGGGAGGGGAACCCGTATGGGTCGGTCTAGCTATGCCGCACAAGTAGGCGCGCAGCCCTGGCGCAACGTCAGGAATCGCCATGGAATCAACAAGATAAGTCCGCGCTCGGATCGGCTAAATATTTGGGCCTAATGGTTACTCACGCCATGCCGCAACCCCGTTGCGGCCAAGTCATCTTCCTTTCTTGCCTTACCATGGCTGCTTGAGCGCTATGGGGGACCTCCTGAGCATCGCGCCTCAGGGGCTCTTATTGGACCTCGGGCCGCACACCTCCTGGCCTTGACCACGGCACGCGACCTGGCATACCGGCGATGGCTCTAGCCTGCCTAGGGACCAGGACCTGTTAGCGTAGAGCAACAAGCTATCGCAAGGAAAGAAAGGGGAGACCGAGCCTTAACGGGACGTGCGTTCACCAAATTCTCACAACAGGGAAGATAGACACAAAAGACATTACAGACCCTTACATGCCCCCATGGGGTGATTCATGATTCTTCGCAGGAAACAAAAGCTGATACTAAGGGGAATCCTATCTACACCATTCCGTGGCGGACGCCATCATCAACACTAGGCCACGGGAGGCCGGTGCCAACCCCATCCAGATCAGCGGCGGCCACGGCCGGACGCCGCAGCACTGCTCCGAGCGCGGTGAGAGCTCGGGGGCACGTAGCTGTCGTCGCTCGTCTCCGGAGTCTCGTAAAGCGCAGGAGAGCTGCTGGACTCCCAAGGGATACTGCTACTAGAGTAGTCGCGAGCGGAGCGCGCGTTGGTCTGGTGCTCCTCTCTAGGGCAGCACTCCAGTCGGCAGCCCTCGGTGTCAAAGACCTTGAAGAAGAGCGTGGAAGTGCCATCGTACTCGAAGTGGATCGCGAGGGCTCCCCTCGCACGGCAGACCCGTGCGATCTCCCCCAGCCGCGGGTCATGAAGATCTTGCCGGTTGGAACCGCTTCAATCTCCGCTCCGATTGCCGAAGCGCTGCAGTCGGCGTGCTGCAGCCAGAGCTCGAGAGGCCCCCTCGGCGGCATCACGTCGGAGAAGAACCGCGGGAAGCAAATCTAGGAGCTTGGAGGCATCGGCGCCCACAGCACCAACTCGCGCGAGGAGTCCGCGGCGTGGACCCCTGGGGTGACGGCATGCGTCGCCGTGGTGTGGCGGCCCCGGACACGGCATGGGCGGCGCTGGTCGTCGCTCCGACCTCCCGAGCCCTCGGCTCGGGCGTACAAGGGTAGCGGGTACCCCGGAAGAGGCCGCTCGCACCAGGGCGTCGACACCACCTGCATCGCCGCTTCATCACGGTGATGGATCGACCTCTTCTTCGGCGGAAGTGGCCCAGGATCATCACGGGGAGCCTTTCCTTTCTCTTCAGCAGAAAACCTTCTGATAGGCGCCATTGTTGTCAGCAGTGGAGCAAGGAGGAAGAAGCAAGCAAGCGAGGAAGAGATTGGCGGCGGTGGCTCCACCCCACTCCCCATTTATAGCAAGAGAAGGCCAATCGGCGTCTCCCACGATCGCAGGTAATGATGGTTTTCCTTGCATGTCGCAGGGACTTGTCAAGTCGGGCAGCTGCCGAGGCAGCATGGGGAAGCGGAGACACCCACGTCCAATCAACCGCCACGCGTCAACCGGGGCCGCAGGCTTTTGGGGCCCGCGGTGCTCCGAACTTGACCCTTGGCTTCGCCTCAAAGTCAAGCGCGAGCGCATCTTGGGCCCGGGGGCTACTATCGGCATTCTAGGAACGGGGGTCCCCAGACTTGCCTGCCTGCGGCCCACAGCGTGGCTAAGCTAGCAGGCCGTACGACCCATCTTCCTCGACAAAGCATCCAAGACCCTTGCGATGGTCCAAGCCTCGCGAGGCGTACAACAGAAGACCTCCTCTGGAGTAGCCTAGCCAGGCAGGCTCACGAGGAGCGGAGGTATCAAGGCGTGTCAAAACCTCACGAGGCTCTCGTGACGTGAGCCATGACGAACGACACCAGGCGGGCGCCAGCGCCCGCATCGTCCTTATTTACTTTTTGGTACTAAGGAGGCCAGCGCAGGCAAAGAGTACCAAGGCATCAGGCAAAGGTTGCTATATTAGTGCAACGAGACCAAGACCAGGAGGACGGCAAGACAGAGGTCATCGTGGAGCCCAAGACAGCGTCACGACCAGAGCTTTTCACAGGCGGAGACCGCTTTTGTCAGGATAGCATGTACTAGCTGCCCCCCTTCAAATTTTCCCGCCGTTGTTGGCTCCCTTCCCGCTCAATATTTGGGAAGAGGACCAGGGCCTCTATAAGTAGAGCTAGCCACCATAGTGGGGCATCTCATCTTAGCTTGATCCAATCTGATCGAGAGCCTAGCCACAAGAACACCTCAACCTCAGGAGGCTGTTCTTCCCTTGTACTGTTCATCATCAGCCCAAGAGGCAATCCACCACCACCACACTGGAGTAGGGTATTACACCACAACTGTGGCCCGAACCAGTATAAATCTCATGTCTTTCTGTGTTGCGAGTTCGTCGAGTTCGTCCGCGAGATCTTAGCGAGGTAGGGCGTAGATCGGTAGGAGGGAAAGACTTCGCGCGCACCCCAGTGTTCGAACCTTAAGGGTTTACTGGAACCCCACATCCGACAGAAGTCGAGTCTAGAAATGCTTTAGTTATACAAGGGAATTGATTGTGGAAGGGAACGTAAGGCTCTTTTTACTCCTTTACCTTATGCCCTTCTGATCTAAGTCACCCTCTTCTTCTCTGCGGGGATTAAGAACTAAGCTTTCTCATCTGCTATCAGGATCACGTGTTACTAATTCGTAGACTTATAAGAATGATGGATTCAAGCCCCAGTTCAGTTCCTACTACTCCCGTTTGTTCATAGCTGGCCTCAGAACCTTGATATTGTGATGTTGAGCGGTTATGCCATCATTTTGCAGGATGTCTCAAATCTTTTGAGCATTTACAGTCGTTATGCTGTCCGAGTCATCCCAGGTTTCTAAATAGTCTGATGCATTTGCAAATCCCTTCTTCTCGTTCTGATGTCTTTTTAGGCCAGGTTAACCACACTAAATTGCTGAGTTGAGGTACTCTGTTGCCTCGACATATATGTTGGAGCTATTCTGACCCTAGGTGTCTTAGAGGATCACTAGGTAATCTAGCCATGTTTTGTTTTCCCAGTGTGATGATTCTGGCCTTCATTCTCGAAAGCATCCTATGATGCTACCTAGTAGTAGGTATTCTACTCCTGGGTTCTTGAACCCGAGATTCACCCTACTTATTTCATGTTGATAGTGTTTGCTAGTTCCTTTAGGATATTAGTAACCTTTGCGATATTCCTTGAGGTCCGTGGTATTTCCTTCTTCCAAATACCATGCACTGCTTATGGCGGAAGTTCTTTGAACCAAAAGATCGCAACCAGAGTGCTCTTGATGAGTCGTCCATTCATAGTTGTGAATCTGCCAGTCCTTCCTCTTCAGCATGGGTTATCCGGAAGAAATATGTCGAGCTTGTTCGACATACTAACCTATGCATCCACAACTCAGAAAGATATATGTTCCTTTGAGTTGTCCCTCTGTAGTTGTATTCTGATCCTTGTCTATCAGTTGATAGTCAAGTTTATGTCGTGCATTCGTGTTCTTCGATGCGTACTATTCTTGTGGTCCATCAAGTCGTTCTATTTCAGAATGAATAGGAGAAACAAACTCCACAACCACATCCATATCTAGGATTGGTTCACAGCAATTGTATTCCGCAGATCAAAATGCCAATCCAGCTTATGCTTTGCTCTACCTTGGAGTGTTACCATCTTTATGTCAAGAGTGTCATGAGAATTGCAGCACCTCTTTGAATTCTTGACGCAGTAATACTTCTTGCCATCATTGTTAATTCCTCGGTTCCCATGTTATTGTAACCGGAATGCCGACAAGTGAATCGTGATGTGTGAAATCAATACTGCTAGCAACCCCATTGCTTGGTAGTTAATGGACAATAAACTCATTCTTAGCGTGTTGGTATTGAATTATCATTCTAAGATTGATCATGCTACCTAGTCCATTTTCCATGGTGCACTCCTCGATTAATGAGATATGATTGTGTCAATCCATCACTCCCTTGATTACATCGTCTTACCCTGAAAAGCAAGATTGATCTCGAGTTGAGTAACATACCGGTGGTTCGTGATTTTCCGGATATCTTCTCGGAAGTGTTACCATGTTATCCCCTGACTGCTATGTTGAGCTCGTGATCAAGTTGGTTTTCTTATAAACCACCCCTTCTCCAAGAATCTGTGTTGGATACCCCTGAGCTAGTTGGTTAAGCTGAACAACAACTTGGAGAGTTGGAATATAAAAGCTTGCCTACCTTAGTTTATTTCCAAAGGGATATCTTGTGTTTGTGTGTTTGATGTAGAAAGGTGATTTCTTCATCGATTGGTCCTCGTGATCAGTTGTTGAACCTATCGTCTTGCCCAAACCTTGATTTGAGTGTGGGCCATCGTCAAATCAAGTTAGAACCAACGATATGCGTAATGTTGTCTTACTCGTGGTTGATTCCTTGAGCATACACCATTACATCTTTTGGTCTGACCAATACTATCACATTGTTCACATAATGGTGGAAGTCCAGTGATATGGAAATTCCGATGAGTTGCTGTTGAGCCCATCAGCGGCATTTTGTCACCTCCATGATTCGTGTTGAACATCCAGGTGGTGTTGGAAACTTGTGTAAGCATTTTCTTCATGCCCCATTCATGAAGTATATGTTTGGATGAAAGAAGTGACTTCCTCTCATTCATGTGCATTCGATGCAAGTTGCCGCCGTGAATTTGAGAGAGTTAGTTTTGCTTCCTCTGGAATCGTCCCAAGTCAGTCGTGCATGTGCAAAGTATACTATGGTTTGGTAGAATAATTACCTCCACCCCATATGTATTCCCTAGCACCCGAAGCCACTGATTGATTTGCTCAAGGAAAAGGAATTTGTTGTGTTAATTCTAGATCATGCACAAGACTCCGATATTCTCGATGATGGTTCCCACCCACAACTCGGTAGTGTTTTGTTGTAAGACTACCATGTGGTCATGCTTGTCTGGGATAGCGTGTTCACATGTGTGTAGCCGAACCAGCTCATGTTTTGGAGCTTGCTACCGCAATCCATTTCCCGAGAATCTCGCAACATTATCTCATCGGTTTGTGTTGCTAACTTTCAATTTTTTTCTCTCTTTTCTAGACTTGATGGGTCTGGAATGTCCTGACCCCAACCAGATCTAAATCTCAGGCAGATATGATGGTTGGAATGTTTCCCAAGAACTATAATAATGTTCTCTCTGTAACCCGGTAAAGTGGATGTCGTCGCCAACACACCCAGCCAGAAGACCTATTGTTGTAGTATCCTGATTGAGGAAGTTGGCCACCTCCCCATAAGGATTTCGTAGGATCTACTTCCGTAATTGTTCCTTATGGATTCTTGTGCTCCCGAAGTCCGACCTTTTACTTGATGTTCTAGATACCAAACCATATCAATAAATGGGTTACGTTAGCACATCAAGGAGAACATTACAAGCGGAGTGCTAAATGTCTCTCGGTCGATCATCCAATTTTTTTTCCTTGGCCTCGCTAAGGTGAAATCTGAGAAGGTGTTATCTTCCTTTGCATCTGCATCGTCCATCACTATTCATCATGATAGTATGATGTGTCGCCAGGATCCTCGGCATGGATGTTGGTAAGACCCTGATGAATATGGAAATGCTCAAGTTCTTGAGAGCATGCTCAGGCACTAGGTTATATCCTCGGTATCAATTGGAATGTGCCTTCCGTTTGCCGAGTTGTCTTATAACTCTAGTTTACTTTCCAAACTGAGTATGCCATTCTTTCGAATTTGTTCAACCATCAATTGTGATTTGCCTTAGGCTGGTATAAGGAGTTTCAATGATCTAGGTATCAAAAGTAATTCTTTTTGCCACTTAAGGGAATAATTCTACGAGTCACCTTCTCTAAGGTGCCACGTTATGGAATCATGGAAATTATTTCATCGCTATCTTGAAAACCATTCACCATCTCCTCAAGCGTGGAATTGTTGCCTACCAAATTGAACCCCCGTCATCTGTTCTTCCATCCCTCCCGAAGTGTGTTTGAACATCTCAGCTCAAGAGATGCTCCAACATCTCATTCCATGAGTTGATCATGACCCGCTCGATCTTTGTGAAGATCAAATTCTATAGAGTTTTCCTCTCTTCCATCGTCATAACCGGATGAAGTTGTCGAAGGCAAGGATGTGTTAATCAATATGATGTAGTGGATCAACATCACCGAGAAGGGCAATTGGATCGAGAAGATCGTGTTAGCCTTGTGTCCCCTCTGTCCTCTTACCTCACATCTTGAATCTCGGGACAAGATTCTTGTTTAGTGGGGGTGAGTTGTCACAACCCTAGATTATTGCTTGTATTAGTAACATCATAGAGCACTCATGCATCATGTCTAAATTTCTGAAACTTGGAATTGAGGAAAGTGGAAGCCTCAAAATCTTAAATATAAGAAGGGAAAAGAACCCTGTAAATCTCATTCTTTGTTTCCAAGATGTCCTTTTCCAATGTTTGATAATTTTGGCAAGAGCTATATATCAAACCAGAATTTAGGAACATTTTTAAGAATTTATTTTTGGGACTCTGAATTTAGATCAATAGCTATTTGAATTTGAGTTATATTCATATAACTAGAATATAATTTCAAATATCTTTGAAACATTTTATGTGCATTTGGAAATGTCCATTCTGCAACATAAAATTATTCAAAGATTTTGTCACTGTTTTGAAATTGTTTCGAATTTTGAACAGTGGCAGAATGTTAACAATAGAAAACATAACAGAAAAGTAAAACACAGCAGTACTTACCTTAACCTACTGCCTTGACATCAGAGCCGGCCCGGCTATGCAGCCAGACCCACGGCCTTACGCGATCTTCTCCTAGCTCTGCGCCAGAGGGCGATGCCGTGTCGCCCACAAGACGCACTTGAGGTTTCCACCTCCTGCTTCGTGCTGGCAGCCTCCCCTTCGAGGCTATCCGCGCCTGGAGACGCCAGAACCCCCTCGCCCACTCCCCCGCCTCTCTGGCCTCTCCCCACCGCTCCGGCTCTCTCTCTCCCGCAGCCGCCCGAACACACCCGCAACACGCAGCTCACGGCCGCCGTGCGCACTGGCCTCCCCTCGCCTCCCCACTTGTGTGACATCGTCTCCGTCAACACACACGACACCGGGAGCCCTGCAGTGACGCCATCGTCGTCGTCTTCACCGACGGGCACCGAAGATCGCCAGCTCCGATTCACCGTCTCCAAGTCGTCCCCGAGCTCGCTGACCATCTCCTCTGCCTCCCTGTGAGCTCCTGCACCTCCCACCTCTCTCCCCGTTGGTGTGTTTCTCCTCTAGCCGCCGCCCTGTGAGGAACCGAGGCCGCCGTCCGCCATGGTCGGCGAGCCCGCGCTCCCGACCTTCCCATGTTTACCCCCGTGGCACATGTGTGATTATGCTTCCCCTAGATGCCTCTTGTGCCACCCCGTTCATCGTACGCGAGCTGCAGCCCTGCGCCCGCTGGAACCCGAGCCCCGCCGCCGCTTGACCTCATCGCCGAGCCCAACTCCGGCAACCCTAGGGCCTCCCTCCACCTCCGTTGGATGCGGCCGAGTGCCAGCTTTCCAACGATACTTCCCGCGGCCAAACGGTCTCCTGTAGGTGAAACCCGAGCCACTCCGGTGAACATCCGCCGCGCTCTTGGTCGCCGCCGGCCGAACTCCGGCGACTGCCGACGTGGCCACCTAGTTAGGGCTAATCACATGCTAACTAACCCACCCTCTCTCACTTACATATGGGCCTCACACCCTTAATTAACCACAATTAATTCCTGTTTAGTTTTAACTAATCACAGTGGCCCCATGCGTCAGCGTTGACCTTGCTGACGTGGCCCTTGACCGACCCCACTCGTCAGTGATCCAAGCCAGCAATGTGACACTTACCAATGGGTCCCACACGTCAGGTTTGACCTGGAGCTGGTCCATTGACCTGCAGACATCACCATGACATAATGCTGACGAAGTAAAGGATTTTCTGGATTAAATCTTATTCAGGAAATTCCAGAAAATGACTTAAACTTCTAAAAATCATAGAAAATCAACCGTAACTCCAAATGAAAAGTTTTATATATGAAAAATAATCAGAAAAATCCAATCTATCCATTTATGCTAATTTCATGCATGTTCAACCAACTTATACCCCCTGTATAATTGTAAACATGATAATGGCATTTTAAATACCCCTTATGGAGTTTGCATATGAACCCTTGGTTCATATGGACTTCATTTGAATTTTTGCTAGATGCATTAGTACAAATCATAGTATATTTCCATGTCATGATTATGCATCATATTGTCAAGTTTGCATTGATTGTGTTCTTCTCTATTGCCTGTGCTTGTCCCCTCTCGGTAGGCGTAACCCGACGATGAGTTCGATGACACCGATGAAGAGCTATAATATCTTCAAAAGTGCCAGGCAAGCAAAACCCCCTTGTTCATTCTGATACAATCCCACTCTCTCACTCCTGCTCTCTTTTACTGCATTAGGACAACAACGATTCAACTGTTACATGCTGCGGTAGTTGAACCCCTTTCCTCTGCATGACTTTGTCATTGCCACAGTAAATAGATGAAACCCACTAGCATGAGTAGGAGTTGTTTGAGGCCTGATGTGCCTACTCATTCATGCTTGTTTGCCATGCCTGCTATTGCTTAGAGTTGTGTCAGGTATGATTCATCTAGGATGAATAAGAATGTGGTGAACATGTCCTACTATTGAGAGCTAAGTGTGTGAACACAATTTGGTAAAGGTTGCGGTGAGAGGCCATGTAGGAGTACACGGTGGGTTGTCTCATTGAAACCGTCCTCAGGAACTGAGTTCTGTGTTTGTGATCCATGAAACAGTTACTACCACACATTGGGTTCCGGTAACTCGAGCCCTCTCGGCTTATTAATCGCCTCGATCTCTGTCCAGGAGTTGCAACTAGTTTCTGGTGTTTGTAGATAGTGTTAGTAGTCTACCATGTGGCACCCGGATAAAGGAGGTTGCTTGTACAGTTCATAGATAACTTGAAGTGGATACTCTAAAATGCGCAAGATAAGAGTGAGTGCTATGGATGGCGTTCTCGTAGGTAGACGGGAGCGGATCCATAGTGGTGTATTGATATGGTGAATATGTGGACTCGTGTGCGCTACCTCAAAGAGTTACTTGCAGTCGTATTTCAGGATAGCCACCGAGTCAAAGCTGGCTTGCTGCAGTAAAACTCCACCACCCCTTTGCTGATACCGATGCATATGTAGCTAGTTCTGATGTAAGTCTTGCTGGGTACATTTGTACTCACATTTGCTTATTTTATGTTTTTGCAGAGAGACTTCAGTCTCGCTAGTAGTTCCACGTGGACTTCGATGTTTAGCTTGTTACCTCAGCTACGATCTTGTACCCTTGGGAGGGTCTTGTAGATAGTCAGGCTTCTCAGCCTTTTTCATTTGTAGTTGTCTGTACTCAAACATGTTTATGCTTCCGCTTGTTGCTTGTATGCTCTGTATGCTGGGTCATGAGACCCATGTTTGTAATACTTGGCTCCTTGGAGTCTAATGAATAAATACTCTGATCGTAGAGTCTTGTTGTGATGCCATGTTGTATTTTCACATATTGAGCATATTGTGTGTATGATTGAAATGCTTGGTATGTGTGGGATCCGACAATCTAGCTGTTTATCCTTGGTAGCCTCTCTTATGGGGAAATGTAGTCTGGTGCTTCCACTGAGCCTTGGTAGTCCTCTACAGCCCGGTTTATTGAAGTCCTGCTAGCCCAGCACTACAGCTCCGGAACACCTAGACTAGCCGGGTGTCGCCTTACCTGGCCCGGGACCATTTGCGCCTTTTGGCTCACGTATATGATAGTGTCGCTAGCATCCATATGACAGAGAACCCGGGCCGACATGACTAGTCGTGAACCCAAAGTGGCACTACCTTACAAGGACAGGCATACATGAAACAACATCGAGCATGTCGGTCAGCAGCGTGTGAATCTGGGTTGTAGCAACTGGGCTAACAGGACTCCGGGAACCCGAGCTGTAGTAGGCCAGCAGGACTCCGGATGTCACCGCGTGACATTTCCCCGAAGGGACAGACATAGGAACGAAGTGTCTCACATGCCGGCTAGTCTAGGTGTTCCTGCCAGACAAGGCGCGCTCAGTAGATTTTGAAGAACAACAAGGCGCGCTCAGTAGATTTTGAAATGAACCTGCTCAGTGTAGTGATGTATCCTGCCAGACGCCTCACATCCTTAACAGTCTTTGGGGATTGGATCTGCTCTATTGCCTTGATCTTGTTGGGTTTAGCTTCTATCCCTCTCCAAGACAGAAATAATCCAAGGAGCTTGCCGGATGGAACACCAAACATGCATTTCTCGGGGTTGAGCTTCAAGCTGATCTTACGTAGATTTGGAAAAGTTTCTTCCAGATCTCTGATAAGCGTGGACTTGTCTCTTGTTTTGACCATGATATCATCCATGTATGCTTCTATGTTTCGGTGCAGTTGAGGCTCAAAACTAGTCTGTACAGCCCTTGCAAATGTAGAAGCAGTGCTTTTTATCCCAAAAGGCATACATACAAAGCAGTACATGCCACATGGGGTTATAAATGCGGTCTTCTCTTCGTCTTCTTTGGCCATGAAGATCTGGTGGTAGCCGGAGTATGCATCAAGGAAAGAGAGAAAATCACACCCTCAAGTGGAATTGACGATCTGGTCGATGCACGGAAAGGGGAAAGGATCCTTTGGACATGCTTTGTTCAAGTCAGGGAAGTCAATGCAAAGCCTCCACTTCCCATTTGGCTTGCCCACTACCAGTGGATTCGCTAACCAAGTGGGATGCAACACTCCTCTGACCAAACCCGCTACTTCAAGTTTCTTGATTTCTTCAGCGATGAACTACTGCCATTCCAACGCTTGCTTCCTAACCTTCTTCTTGTCTAGACGGGCATGAGGACAGACAGCAAGGTGGTGCTCGATTACCTTCTTGGGGACACCGGGGATGTCAGATGGTTGCCATGTGAACACATCGACATTCGCCCGCAGGAAGGCAACAAGTGCGCTTTCCTATTTGTCATGAAGGTGGCACTAATGGTGAAAGTACCATCAGTGCCATCCTGCCTTATTGGAACCTTCTTTGTTGTAGGGGGAGCAACCTTGGGCTTCTTACCACTCGAACATTCCGGCAAGTCGCTGCCGGGCGTGACGCACTACGAAGAGGCGCGCTTCTTGGGGTCCTTGTCGGTGTCCTTGCTAGCTTTCTTACTCTTCTTTCCTTCCTTGGCGGGAGCCGAGGCCACGACATCCTCTGGTGCAACCGCATCTCTGTACATCTTGTCGACGCGTATAACTGCATCTTTGTGATCTGACGGGATGGAAATGACTCCTACTGGCCCCGACATCTTCAAGGTGTTATATGTGTAATAGGATGCTGCCATGAACTTGGCCAAGGCTGGATGACCAAGGATTCCATTGAATGGTAGGGGAAGCTTGACGACATCAAACACAACTTCCTTAGTCCTGAAGTTTAGTTCCCCGCCAAACGTCACCGGCAATGTAATCTTTCCCTTAGGTTGGCTCCTTCCTTGGTTGATCCCTTGGAATGTGCCAGTCCTCTTAAGGTCTTCGTCGGGAATTTGGAGTTTCTTAATCACGCCAGGGGAAATCAAATTTAACCCTAGCCCGCTGTATACCAGCATCTTTTTGACCCTGAGGTAGCAGATTGTTGGTGTAACCAACAACGGCAAGCATCCGACCGTAGTGGTGCGATCAGGGTGGTCCTCAATATCAAAGATGATGGGCGTCCGAGACCATTTGAGTGGTTCCCGAGAGTTTGCTACTGGCTCTGCCGCATTGACCTCACATGCCCACTGCTTGAGTTGGTGGTGAGAGGAGTACAAAGAAGTGCCCTGTCAATGCACAATGCCTTGGTAGCCTTCTGAAATTCTTGCGCACTGGACTCATCATACTCTTCTTCACTGTCATCTTCATCTTCCTTTTTCTCATGGCCCCTGGCGGGCTTCTCTTTTGCTGATTGACCTTGCCGCAGTGAGCACCGCGACCGCCACGACCCTTCCCGCCAGCGACAAATTGGCCTTTCTCCTTATCACGCTTTTCATATTCAGCCTTCTTTCTCTCCACAAGATGCTCGACTTGTCTGCAGTCTTGGAGATCATGGCCCTTGGTTCTGTGGATCTTGCAGTATGGCCCGTCGGACTTACCGGTTTTCTCAGTCGCCGCAGCCACCCGACAATCAGCGCATGTAGCAGCTTCCGTGCCGGGTGCTTCGGTCTTTGCTTTCTTGCCAGTGCTAGGATTGCTGGAGCTCTCAACGGCCATCACTGCTTTTCCCTTACATTTCCTATTGTGCTTTTTGTTCTTCTTCCTTGGGGCCGTGGCATCGTTGTCATCCTCTGAATCAACCTCGACACCAATCTCTTCCCCTGGAAGTCTCCTCCCCTCCTCAGCATGTGCACACTTGACGGTCTTTGGCAACCGAACATTCATCTTAGCATGGTCTTTGGCAACCGAACATTCAGCATGTGCTTTTTGTTCTTCTTCCTTGGGGCCGTGGCATCGTTGTCATCCTCTGAATCAACCTCGACACCAATCTCTTCCCCTGGAAGTGTCCTCCCATCCTCAGCATGAGCATATTTGACAGTCTTTGGCAACTGAACATTCATCATGTGGAATGCGGCAATCATAGTTGCAAGATGAATCTTCGGGATGTTGCGGTGTACTCGACTAAATCTTTGCAAATATTCCGCAAGCTTTCTCCCTCCTTCTACAAGAGGGCTTGCAGATCACTGGGTTGCCCGGGCTCTTGATGGCCGACTGGAAAGGCACCGACAAACTCGTTGCATAGGTTTGTCCATGAAGAGATGGAATCCTCTGGCAGGTGCATCAGACAAGACCTCACATTGGGTTTGAGTGCCAATGGAAAGTAGTTGGCGAGCACCTTTTCATCCCTTCGACGGGCATCTTGAAAGACAATCGTATAGATGCCCAAAAACACTACCGGGTTCAACTTTCTGTCATACTTCACTGGGAGATCAGGTTTGATGGTTCGGGACGACAGCCAATGGACTTGCAGCAGCTCACGAGTGAAGGTGGGGCATCCTACCTCGTAAGGTATGTACCCGCCAACACTTGGCGCGGGTTCATCAACGTTTGGGCCATTGCACTTATCTGACTGACGGCGTGTCCCGCAGCGTCGCTCGATGGTGAGGAGAGCATCTTCCTTCTTCCTATCCCTCAATACTTGGTGCTAATCCATGGATACCTTGTCAAGCCTATCAACATCCCAGGTTTGCTGAGCTCACCGTGGTTGCCCTTGGGTGGGTTGCCGCGGAGGGGACTGCATTGTGGGTGTAGTCCTCTCAACATGGCCACCAGTTGGGGTTGCCGGCGTTGTCTGTGGGTGTCGCGAAGGTTCCGCACACTGCAACTTGTTGGCTTAGGCATACCTGATGAGGCTTTGGATGGTAGGTCTCCACTCGTCCATTTTTTCTGCTATTGGGGGAAAGTTCAGCAGTAGCTGAGACCTGCCCATTGCTTCTGCCACCATCTCTCGCATGGTGTGGGAGGCAGAGCGCAACATTGCTCGACCCCTGGATGAGCCAGAAGGGGTATTGTTGTGCTCTTGTTGCCTGGGGCCAATCACTAGAGCGGTCTGGCGTGGCTGGAGTTGTGCTTGGTGGCTAGGCTCTTGATCATCCGACCACTTCCGATGCGGACGCGGTCGTTGTGGTTCGACCGTGCTGCTCGGGAACTTGTCATGCTCGCCCTACGCGGGACATAGCACGTCTCTTGATGTCGCCCCTCTGGTCACCGCGGCCAGAGGATCTTGGCTTGCACTGGAGTAGGCGTCAATACTGTGCTGGTTGTGCTCACTAGTGCGGTGGGTAGGCGGAAGCTGGGCCTCACCTTGACCCGCACCGGCATGAGCTTCCTCGCCAGAAGGTTGAGGGAGCTGAGTCGCTCCTACGACCCCAGTCCTCGGTCCAACAAGCGGGGGCGACGGCTGCACCGCCTGCGTTGATCGTGCCGCCCATGGTGCCCACTCCACCCATCACGTGTTCGTACCTGTGGTGTCCGCAGTCGTGGGTGAATGGGCTTTCGAAGTGGATGGATGCACAGCCGCACCGCTCTTCCTCTTGGGAGCCATTAATGATGTAGAAGGTGATGAAGAAGATCGACGTGCTAGTTGCTATCTCAGATTTGCACAAACGTGCAGATGCCCCCTACCTGACGTGCCAAAGATGTCGTGGTGGAAGCACGATTACCTATGAGGCAGGGTTGCCCCTTTGTGGTTTGGAGGGGGGACAATCACATTGCACAAAGAGCAGAAACAACAGGGTAACACGACGATGTACAACTCTCTTTTACCCAGGTTCGGGCCGCTTTGCGGTGTAAAACTCTACTCCTGCTCTGGTGGGTTGATCTGGAGGAAGAAGAACACATGGACCGCTCGACCCCAACAAGTGTGCCTGGAGAAAAGTTTTGAGGGATCAAAAGTTTGAATCCTTTGTTAGGTTGCCTCGGGCATCCTTTTATAGCTAAAGGGGCGACCACAGTGGCAAAATAGTCATTACAACGTAATTAGATAGGTAACAGTGCTATCATACCTAATTCTGACAGTAAGGACAAAGTGCATTAAATGCACTACTAGGTGTCATGCGGAGGTTGAAACCCGGCAAAGTTGTCGCGTCGCTTATCCAAGTACCTCTTATTAGCATGTCACGCCATCGAGATGGGTGTCAATAAAGCTAATATTCTTCTCCAGCAAGCCACCACGTACTTGATAGGACCCACCTACCACTTGAGAGCTCGAAACAACACTAATTAGTGACTGGCGTTTGATGAGGTGGAGCGGTGGCATCCTGGCGAAGGCTTGCTAGGCTCCACCTTGTGGCCTTGTTTTGATTATGGTGGCTCCAGAGAGCCAGCTGGGGCGGCTTGGTCTTGGCCCCCAAGTTTGGTTTTGACCTTGTCGGACTCGCCTGCCCGGCAAGGGAGACCTTCTAAGGGGATTCTTGAGTCACTTTGATCTTCTTAATACGCTCCACGATCTCACGAAGAGCGGTTTCTCTGTCTTATTTTCGGTGCAACAAACCCTGGGTCCGTTGCCCAGACTGTGCACATGCACGAGAGCAAGGTCGCAGCACCAAGCCCAGATTGAAGCACAAGGAGTTAGTTCTTCGAAGGACCAACATGCAGCACAAGAAGACCAAGACTAGCCGGAGAAGCAAGATATTGCTAAGGAAGAAAAACCTCCCTTGCCGGGCAGGCGAGATTGGCAAGGATGGGGGTTACCCCAGAAGGAAGCACATCCCGGCAGGCCTGCCGGGGCTTGCAATGGCAGAACTACCTCACCTCACCACCTCATCACAACACACATCGTCGATCGGTGCGGTGTCAAGCTCCAAAGTGACTAAGTGGCTACTATTCACCACATGGCAGCCACTACCTACAGAAAATGCCTCCAGGTGACACCTGTCCTGCGACGTGTGAAGCGAGTAGGCGCGAAGCTGGCAAAACAGCCCGGTAGGGACCGCCGAGCAAGCTACGATGTGATGTTGAGGAACGCATTTAATGTGCTCTGTCAGCCTGCAGAGTTAGGTACGATAGCATTGTTTGCTATCTCATCAGTGCATAATGACTGATTTGCCACTGTGGTGACCCCTTTATCTATAAAAGGAGGCCCAGGGCATAGCCGTTTCGCCCCAGGTCAACCCTGCCGGGCAAACGCGTTGTGCCCTACCACCATTTCTCCACCATCAATCCACCAAAGCAGGAGTAGGGTTTTATGCCTCACGGCAGCCCGAACCTCGGTAAAGACTGCCCGTGTGATCTCTGTCGTGCTGTCTCACACTCCTCAGCTCTTTGTGTAACATGCCATCCCCCCGACGAACCAGCAAGGGACTCTTGGTCCCAGAGGTAGCCGTGGTTTCCCACGACATCTTTGGCGCACGATGTAGCGGAGAGCTCGACCGACGACGAAAGCTCCTCTGGAGCAAAAGCGACAAGGAGGACAGAGAAGGCGATGACAACGACAGCGACCGGGAGGGCGACGACTCTGACTCCAGCTGAGCGTCGCCCGCACCATCTTCATCAGGCGGCAGCACCATCATCTGCACCTGCATCTCCTTCCTGACAATTATCTTATGCCATGCGTTTGCTCCAGATGTATGATCGGTCGTACGCGTGTGCACAAGTCTGGGTGTCAAAGACAAAGGTTTGTTGCACCGACACCGTCGGTGATGAATTCATTAATCCTCGACAACTGTATTCCAGCATGCGTTTGCCCACAACACACACGGCTTATTGGTAGAAATTGTCTATGTTATTATGGGTCTTCGCACACATTTCTGATTAGGAATCTATTTGCCGCATATCACACACATCTTGTTAAGTTGAACTATTTCTGTTGTGTTGCCAAATCAAAAACAGTTCATCTGAGTGAACTGTATGTCGTATATCACACACACATTGATCTGGGTGACTGTTGCGTTCCCTAATCCCAAAAATTTCATTCGAGCGAACTGTATGCTATATATCGACACACCTTCATCTGGCTGTCCGTTTCTGTTGTTCTGCCTCATGGTGAACAGATCATTGGACTGAACCTTGGTGGCTGCCATGCATCGCACACACAAATATAATCTGAATCGTGTTTGATGTCTCCGCCATCACATACGTTTCGTATCATTTTTTATAGTTTTTTAATCACCTTTTGCAGTTAATGCATCATACACAGTTTGCTCGAAGGGTCTCTGAAGTAGGGTGGAACCCTATACGGCTGATCTTTCATGAAAGGAGCGGATCCCACGAAGAACACGAAGAACACGGGGAGAAAACAAGGGGAAACACAACGGGAAACATGAGATAATCACTCAAACCAACGAGATACGGTCACACATGTGCTAGATCCTCGAAACACAAAGAGAAACACAATCTGAATCCAACAAAGGACGATACATAGGGTAACCGGTTCTTCTCCGTGAGGAGTGTCGGCGTTCTGGGAACGGGGGTCCCCAAACTTGCTTGCCTGCGGCCCATGGCGTGGCTCTGCGAGCGGGCCCGTACGGCCCATTTTCACCAACAAGCTTTCAAGACCCTCATGAGGGGGCCAAGTCTCGCGAGGCGGACGACACAAGACCTCCTCAGGAGCGGCCTCGCCAGGCTAGCTCGTGAGGGGCGGAGATATCAAGGCAAGGCAAACCTCGCAAGGTTCCAGTGACGTGAGCCATGACGATTGAGACCAGGCGGGCGTCAGCGCGCACAATGTCCTTGCTTCCTCTTTGGTGCTAAGGGGGCAAGCGCATGCGAGGAGTACCGAGGCGTCAAGCAAAGGTTTCCATATTAGTGCAATGTGACCAAGACCAGCAAGACGGTAGGACGGAGGTCATCGTGGATCCCAAGACAGCGTCACCACCAGAGCCTTTGGCAGGCGAAGACTAATTTTGTCAGGATAAGCTGTACTAGTTGTCCCTTTTCAAAATAGGCCGTTGTTGGCTCCCTTCCCGCTCGATATTTTGGAAGAGGACCAGGGCCTCTATAAATAGGACTAGCCACCACCATAGGAGGCAACTCATTTGAGATCGGATTCAGATCATCCTCATTCACACGCAAGTTCACCAAGCACAAGAACACCTCTCCTTAGGAGGTTGTTCTTCCCCTTGTACTGTTCATCCTCAGCCCAAGAGGCAATCCACCACCACCACACCGGAGTAGGGTATTACACCGCAACGGCGGCCTGAACCAGTATAAATATTGTGTCTTTTTGTTATTTGGGTTTGGCTAGCTAGTCCGTGAATTTGTGAAGCGTGTGAGGGCGTGAACGGTGAGGGGGAGATCTTCGCGCGCACCCCAGTGTTCGAACCTTATGGGTTTTGCCGGAACCCGAAATCCGACATTTGGCGCGCCAGGTAGGTGTGCGCCGAAGTCTTCTTCTCATTGATCCGTGCTTCACCGCTCCACCACAACCATGTCGGACGCTCGCCGCGCCCGCACTGAGCGCCGGGCCGCCCTCGCCGCCCGTGCCGTTCAGACGACACCTGTCGGCGGGCCTCCCCCTCGTTCTCCGCCGCCTGCCGCCAACGCCGCCTCCGGCCCGGCGGGGAACGGGCAGCAAGCATCCTCGCTGCACCCCTTGGTGCGGCGGGCCGGCCGCACCCCCACCCCGTCACTGACCCCCGCTGGTTAGTCGTCTCACGCTCGTCGCGCTCCCACGTACGCACGGGCCGCGCTACTCATGGCGCACGAGCTCCTGCGCTACCGCCCAGTCGACGACCTCTACACGGACTTGCTGGACTACATCGCCGAGCTCGTCTGTGCCGCAGGGGCTCCCTGCACTGTCCCTCTCGCTGCCACGCCTTCCGCCAGCTATAGGCGACGTGGCTCATGGAGCGCCTCTGCCACCTCTGCATGAAGACGGCGCCCTGGTGCCAAGACGCGCAGCTCCGCTGCGCGACCCGCCACGCCAAGCACCCGTGCGTGAAGTAAGAAGCTGTCAAGAAGTCCCTCAGCCGCAGGAGAACGCTCCACCACTCCCCGCATCGCCATGTTAGGACCGCTTGCCGCGGCAGGACCTTGCACCGCATGCCGTGGCGGCGCGTGGGCGCCAAGATCTAGCTCCACCTCCACGGCGGGCCCCGGTCACCATGGCAGGCTACCGTGCCTTCACCCCCAAGCTATGTAGCGTCGCCTGGCCAGGCAAGTTCAAGCCAGATCTGCCTCCTCGCTGCGACGGCACCCCCGACCCTACGGAGTTCCTGCAGCTCTACGAGCTAAGCATAGAGGCGGCTAACGGCGACGAAAAAGCCATGGCGAACTGGTTCCCCATGGCTCTCAAGGATGGTGCCCGCTCATGGCTCCTGAACCTACCCCTTGGCTCCATCTCCTACTGGAATGAGATGCGCGACCACTTCGTCGCCAACTTCTAGGGCACTCGCAACCGTCCCCGGCGGGTGACTGCGCCAGCGTCAGCGACAACCGGGGAGACCCTCAAAAAGTACATCCAACGCTTCAACAACGTTAGCCTCAAGATCCCCAAGGTGACAGACGAGGCCATCATCTCGCGTTCTCCGGCGGCATCCATAGCGTCAAGATGAAGGAGGAGCTCGCCATCCACAGGTCTTTGTGCACATCCACGAGCTATTCAACCTGGCGACAAAGTGCGCAAGGGCTAAGGAAGGGCGCCTTTCCCTCCTCGAGCTCCCGGCTGCTGACCCGGAGGAGAAGAAAGCCAAGGCCAAGGATGTGAACTGCAAGGGAGCCGTCGTGCTCGCGGTGGTGCCGGACACGAAACGCAGCAGGGACCAGCCCGAGTCACCGAAGAGCAGCCGACCGTTCTGCGCCTTCCACAACGTGCACAACCATAACACCAATGATTGTCAAGAGCTCAAGGCCATTCGCGATGGACACTTCGGTCGACGCCCCGAGCACAACGACCGAGGCTACGACCAAGGAGGAGGACGTGGCGGAGGACGCTGGGATGACCGGGGCCCGCGCCAGGAGTGGCGCGGCCGGCCTCGTGAGGACCGCTGGCAGGATCAGCCTCGCGAGGGCGCCTGGAAGGATCAGCCTCGTGAGGGCCATTCTTAGGGCAATGCCGGGCTTCCTCCGCTGCCGCCACCACCAAGAAGGAACGATGACCACCATCAAGACGAGGGGGCTTGGGGCTTCCAGGAGCCGCGTGCTATCGCCTGCATCTTGGGCGGAGCTCAAGCTCCGGCCTATCAACACATCTTCAAGCAGTTTGCCCGCGAGGTGAACACAGTCCTCCCCAGGCTCGAGGCCACACGCCCGCTCAGGTGGTCCAAGTGCGCCATCACCTTCAGTTCGGCAGATCAGCTCAAGTGCACGGCAACCGCTGGCGTTCTTTGATGCTTTGTTCGCCCGTCATCAGCAACGTGCAACTCACCAAGACCCTCATCGACGGCAGCGCAGGTCTCAACGTCTTGTCCGTTGACACGTTCGACAGTCTCCAAGTGCCCTACGACCAGCTTCAGCCTACCATGCATTTCTCGGGAGTGACCGACGGCTCCACCACGCCGTTGGGGCAGGTCCGCCTCCCTGTCACCTTTGGAGAACACAACAACTACCGCACCAAGCTCATCGACTTCGACGTCGCTCACATCCTTCTGCCATACAATGCCATCCTCGGGTATCCGGCCCTGGCCAAGTTCATGGCGGTCACGCACCATGGCTACAACGTCCTCAAGATGCCAGGAAGTGGCGGGATCATCACCAGTCCCCTGTGAAGAAAGAGATGCGGTGCGCTCCTCGAGCGTGCCTCCCAAGTAGCGTCAATCAAGATCCCGACAACAATGCAACTCAGTACATTCCTGAAGCCATCCCCAGTAAGAAGAAACAACTACTCCGTGTTGGACCTCAAGAGAGCGGTCCCCTAGGTAGTGCCTCGTCAGGATCAGCGCCCGTTCCTGGGGCGCCTTCTTCCCTCGCATAGGAAGGCACGCCCGGCGCCCTCCTCGGGCAGGACTCAGGGGCTCTCTTCTGGAGGGTTTCAGACCTTGCCAACGTCATGAGGGAGGCGCTCGGGCACCACGTGGAGGCGTGCTTCACAACACGTTTCCCTCAGGAAGACAACGGGCAAGGAGTGCCCAACGCTCGAAAGTTCATCACCAAGACCACTCAGGAACTGCAAGAAGCAAGAGCCATGCGCGGCGACTGCCGCTCACCTGCCGCAGCTCCCCATCTAGGTGAGGATGGCGGGTTGCGTGTCTGCATCGACATCCCAGGGCTCAACAGAGCCGCATCTCAGGAGCCCTTCTGGCCTCCGCGTGTGGGACGCTGCGAGGGCCCACCTCACAGCTAGGGATGGCAATTGGGACAATCCCCTATGGGGATACCTACAACATCCCCATCCCCATCTATTCCCTATCATCCCATCCCCATCCCTGTTTACATGACCGGGGATGAAATTTCCCCACACCCATGCCCCACTGGGGAACGGGGCCCCATTAGGGTCCCCATCCCCATAAACAAATACTCATATACATAATATGACACCCTATAATCAACATAGAGAAATGGTGTTGTCCTTGTCCTGCTAATGCATATCTAGGTCGTACCGACTTCTTGGTCAAGGTGGCGGCTGAGATGAGGACGTGAGATAGGTTTAAGGTTTTTTTCAGAGCTTTTTTTGTTTTCGCAAGTTTGTTTGTGAATATTTTAAGGTTGACCACAGTGTCACAGCTACTAACCGGGTCCCCGATGGGTATGGAGTGCAGGGAATAGGATATCGTTCCCATCCCCATTGTACCCTATGGGGAATAAATTAGTTTGGTAAATATCCCCATGGGGATGTTTTTCGCCCATCCCCACCCCCTAATAGATGAAATCCCCATGGGTTTGGCGGGTATGGGGCCCCGTTGCATCCCTACTCATAGCTACGTTCGCATGCCTTTTGGCCTGCCGAGCATGGCTTCCGCCTTCCAGCACAGCCTGCGGAGCATCCTGGCGGCTCAGGAGGCCAGGCACCACGCAGTCCTAGCGGAGATGGAGACGGTCCTCGAGGAACTGCCTGGACCCCCGGAGCCTCCCGAGGCTCAGGGCCCTGGTAGCTCGTGAGGAGCAACCCCTTCGTTGCACGCCTTCAGCTGCCTCGACATTCCTTCATCAACAGAACCAGGTGACACTTTCCAAGTTTATTCAGCTGGGAGCACCCTCAGGGCTGCATTATTCCCAGGCCGCGTGGGTACGTCCCTGTGTTATGTATCCCTTTTATGTCTTTAGCTTACGTTGCTGGGGGTCGCCCCTCGGGCTGTATCATTCCCAAGTCGCTCGGGCCTGACCCAGTGGTATGTATCTTCCTTGCGTTTACTTGAGCCAGTTCGCTTTCCATGCTTAATCTATCTATGACTATCACCTGCTTGATTGTTACCTACCGTGGGAGCCGCGCGCCGATTGTCTTTCTCCAGGACCCTTCGCATGAGAAAGGTTAGGCACGACGTCTGTGCTCGGGCCCGTCCCTGCAACATCGATAAATCCAACGGATGAGCTCTGTCTGGCGGGCCAGCCCCGTTCACGTCACCTCTTGGGGCCATTGGTGCTTGGCCTTCTAACGCAATAACCTCAGGAGATTCGTTCGGTGCAGGTTGTCTAACCACCTTGCAGGACCGTCATAGCAAACAAGAATCAAGACCAGGCACAACCCGCCTTGAGGTAGGGCCTCGTGAGTCCCGCGCTGGCTCATGAGTGCCCAGACACACCTCGTCTAGCCCTGACGTGCAAGGCACGTGTCGAAGCGTATGGGCTATACGCCCGGGGCTCTCCGCGATGAGGGGAGTCCCCTCACGTACCATTGGAAGCACCATGCTCTCTGGCTGCCATCGACACTGCCGAGGCGGCTATACCCATGGAAGTGCGAAGCGCTATGCTCCATGTTGGCGGTGATAAACAAGCGAGGCGGCCCCATGGCCCTATCAACTTCGAGGAGCCCTTGAGCTCGGTGTCCAGCCTCACGCAACACCTCCCCTCGGGAGAGTCGCACGAGGGGCTGGCACGGGGGCTGCGCTTCGGTTCACGCAAGGCGTCGCCACCCAACCAGGTTCTGGACCTGGTCGTCGCGCCCCTCCGAGCCAAGCCTTGGCGAGGGCAAAGGTATAAAGGTTGTTTGCACGTCAAGGGGACTCCACGAGCATCGCGACTCGGGGAGCCTAGCGGTCACGTAGCCCCTCACTCCTTGGTTCCGTCACGGTCTCCGGTCGGCCCAATGGCGGTTGAGGTATCTTGCGGGGCGGGTTACTGCCGACGTGAAACGTGGGGCGGATAGGAAGAAAATCGCAAAATCTCAAAGCAAATATTACAATACTTATTCATCTCACAATACGAGCATAAGTTCGCGCCTCCACGAGGCATGATGCATGTTGCAGGAATAAAACAGGAAAGGAGCCGCAAGTCACCCCTGAGCACCACCGACGCCCGCGAGAGGCGCTCCTCCCTTGATGACGTCACCTTCGTCACGGCCACCAGCCGGAGCTGCAGGAGTGGTGGCGCCTCTGGTCGAAGGCGCGGAAGTGAAGGCATAGAACTTCTTCAGCAGGGCCTCCACCTGACCTTTCACGGATGCGGCGGCGGCTGTGTAGTGTTCTTCAGCCACGGGCTCCAGCAGCTTGTCAAGACAAGCGGTAGGGTCTCGAAGATGGAGTTGGCTGAAGACACGAGTCAGCGCAGCTAAGGAAAGAACGCGGGTTTCTTCCTCGGCCATGGGACCGATGCCGCTCACAACCTCCTCAAGCGCGGCAACCAAGTAGGTAAGCAGCTGGGCGGGGCCGTCCTCATCGGTGGTCAGCGGCCTCTCCAAGCCCTTCTTATAGAGTGACTTCAGAGCCTCATGAGACCTCTTCTCGAGAAGCGCGAAGGCCGCGCGGTCCTTAGCCAGAACCTTCGCCTTCGCGGCAAGTTCGGCTTCCTCCAGCTTCACCTTCCGTTCCAGCTACTCCAGTCAGCCGCGATCAATGGCCCGTGCCTTTGCTGACTACTCCAGCTCGGCGTCGCGACCCTTGACGGTGTCCTCCCGGGCCTTCATCTTCTCCTCCTCCGCCCGATGGCCACGGGCTTCCTCTGTGTGTTCGCTGCGCAGGGCCTTCAGCTCGGCCTCCAGCGCCTGGCAGCGACTCTTGGCGGCCTCGGCGTCCTTCAGCGCTGCCTCGCGAGTGGCCGTTGCACAGGCGGCGGCACCTTCTCCTTCTCGGAAGGTCGCCACGGCACGGCTCAATGCCGCTCGAGCAGAACCGCGTCGAACGGCAGGCCAGCGAGAAACTAGCTCGGGCCGGCCACTAGGTGGGGGTCGGCGCCTTGAAGATCTTCTCGCAGCCGAGTCATCTCCAGAAGGGCGTGCTCCAAGATGTCAGGGGAGGCAGAAGGACTCGGGATCGGCGGCACAACAGGAGGTGGAGGAGAAGGTATTGTCACCATAGCCTAGAAAGTTGGGAGCTCCTGAGCCACGGAGGCTTCGGCAGCCGAGCCGGGAGCCGGTGCCTTCGGAGCCAGCGAGGCCACGGGGGCTGACTCCTCCCGAGGGTTCTCCCCCATGCCTCGCAAAGACAACCGGGCCGGAGAGACATTAGCACCAACGTAGCCCTTCTCCACAGAGGGAGACGCTGACGGAGCAGGCGGGTTGGTCCCGGGCGGCACCACCACCTCCTCCTTCCTCTTCTTCTTCACAAGCGTCGGACTAATCACACAACAGAGAAGCAACAGGAATTAGCAGCATAATCAAGAACAAGGCAAAGCACGTGCACTTACTGGTCCACCGCGGCGTAGTCCACCCTCCGCTTGGTGAGCTTGAAGCCCGAGAGATTTGAGGATTGAGGTACAGGCGCGCAGGCTCCAGGAGCAGAAGCTGGGGCAGCGGAGGGGCCGAAGGCAGCCCCTAGTGGCGTCAAAGCTGGGGTGGCATCTCAGGAAACCAGCGCCGATCTGCCCCTCGTCGGGACCATGGGGGGCTCCCCCTTCTCCTGGTGGGCGTCGGCCTCGTCGTCGTCTAGCAGGGTGCATAGGATGTCGGCCTTGCTCAAGGGGGAGGTTTGCCCCGTCCCTTCAAGGGTCACCTCTGAGTCCTCCTCCTCCTCTTCCTCCCCGCGGGACTCATCAGAATACAGCTCCACCGACATCGGCGCCACAGGGGCCCCGGCAGGCGCCAGCGGCACCAGCCCGCGCCCGTCAAAAGTCGGCCTGGAGGCCACGACCTGCGCCCCGTCCTCACGGTGAAACAAGGGAGTGAAGATTCTCGGCGGGTACTCCTGGTCATCCCCAACCAAGAGGCAGAGAACCACGGCCAGCTCACCGTCGGACAAGGCTTTCGGGCTCAGGTGAACCTTGTCCTCTTCGTCCCCAAGCTCCCACAAGGGGCACGAACAAGCCTGAAGCAGGGCTACGCGCAGCATCAGGAATTCCCTCAGAAGCATGGCCCCTGTCACCTTTGCCGCCTTCGCGTTGCCCGGCTTTAGGTCGGTCTTCATCTGCTCCGGCACCAACGTTGCACGCTCATCAGTGAGCTTGAGGGACCACCCCTTGTCGGGGCCCAGGGCATCTCCGTTGGCAGCGTCGGTAGCGGGTGGGCGTTTGGCGTCCATCATGGCCCACTTGCTCCTGAAGCCATCGACCTTCTTCCCAGTCTTCAAGATTGAGTTGGCCTTGCCGGCCGCGATGAAATTGGCACACCCGGAGGTATGACCCTCGTTGATGCGGAGGATGAAGAAGTGGCGTAGCTGAACCACAGACGGCATCACGCCAAGGTATGCCTCGCAGTAGTAGGCGAAGATCGACAAGAGAAGGATAGTGTTGGGATGAAGATGCAGCGCCTGCAGCCCGTAGTGGCCAAGGACCTCATAGAAGAAGTTAGAGAAGGGGTGACCAACCCTGCGACGTGAAGAAGGGGAAGAAGGTGCTTCCCTCGGGCTCCGGCACGTCAGAGACAGCCCAGAGCTTAGTCTTCCCCCTCTCATTGCTATCCCCCACCGTCAGCAAGCGTGTGGCGGCGAGGTTCTTCTCCAAGACGTTGGGTGCATCAAGAGCAGGCTCGTACCAGGTCGGCGACGAGGCAGGCTTGACCTTCCGAGGCGCCATTGGTCGCTGATGCGGAAGGGGAAGGGAGCAGATTTGGATATTTCAGAAGCGAAGAGCAAGAAAGGGGATCTGGAGCAAGGCGAAAGGAAGCAATGAAGGCGAGCCCTCTCTATGCCAGCCTTTTTGACAGTCGGGCAATTGCCGAGGCAGCGTGGGGAAGCGGAGACGCCCACGTCCAATCAACCGCCACGCGTCGACCGAGGCCGCAGGCTGTTGGGGCCCGCGGCGCTCTGCACTTGCCCTTTGGCTTCGCCTCGAAGCCAAGTCCGAGCGCGCCTTGGGCCTGGGCGCTACTGTCGGTGTTCTGGGAATGGGGGTCCCCAGACTTGCCTTCCTGCGACCCACGGCATGGCTCTGCGAGCGGGCCCGTATGACCCATCTTCACCAACGAGCTTTCAAGACCCTCGCGAGGGGACCAAGCCTCGCGAGGTAGACGACACAAGACCTCCTCAGGAGCGGCCTCGCCAGGCTAGCTCGCGAGGAGCGGAGAGATCAAGGCAAGGCAAACCTCGCGAGGTTCCAGTGACATGAGCCATGACGATCGAGACCAGGTGGGCGCCAGGTGGGCATCAGCATGCACAGTGTCCTTGCTTCCTCTTTGGTGCTAAGGGGGCAAGCGGAGGCGAGGTGTACCGAGGCGTCAAGCAAAGGTTTCCATATCAGTGCAACGAGACCAAGACCAGCAGGACGGCAGGACGGAGGTCATTGTGGAGCCCAAGACGATGTCATCACCAGAGCCTTTGGCAGGCGAAGATTACTTTTGTCAAGATAAGCTGTACTAGCTGTCCACTTTCAAAATTGGCCGTTGTCGGCTCCCTTCCCGCTCGATATTTGGAAGAGGACCAGGACCTCTATAAATAGGACTAGCCACCACCGTAGGAGGAAAATCATCTGAGATTGGATTCAAATCATCCTCATCCACACTCAAGTTCACCAAGCACAAGAACACCTCTCCTCAGGAGGCTGTTCTTTGCCTTGTACTGTTCATCCTCAGCCCAAGAGGCAATCCACCACCACCACACTGGAGTAGGGTATTACACTGCAACGGTGGCCTGAACCAGTGTAAATTTTGTGTCTTTGTGTTCTTTGGGTTCGGCAAGCTAGTCCATGAATTCGTGAAGCGTGTGAGGGCGTGATCGGTGAGGGGGAGATCTTCGCGCGCACCCCAGTGTTCGAACCTTAAGGGTTTTGCCGGAACCCGAAATCCTACAAGGAGGTCTTGAAGGTCTTCCCGTAAGGGGTCTTGAATCCAAGTGGATCTTCTCCGAAGAGGTGACGGTCTCTCTCGGAGGAGAAGACCTGGATGGATGAGCGAGGCTCTATCTCACATATGAGCTATCACAACGCTAACCCTAGAAAGAGGGAGGAGGAGGAGGAGTATATATAGTCTAGGAGGACGAAGGGGTACATAGCTCGGGCCCTTACACTGTGTGCAGAAAGGGGAGGCTGGATGTCCGGGCGTCGGGCCAGATGTCCGGGCCTTCGCGGGATGCCGGATATCCGGGCGGTCGGGGCTGGCCTGGACGCTCTCTGGATAGACGGGGTTCGGTTGTCTGGGCGATGGGCTGGATGTCCGGGGGCTCGGGACTGGCCGGATGTCCGGGCCTTTGGCTGGGTGTCTGGGCTAATGGGCCGGTTCTTCTATTCTCTGGATAGGCCTGTCCGGATGTCCGGGAAGAAGGCTGGATTACCGGGCCAGAGGCCGGATGTCCGGGCTGGTCGCCAGATGTCCGGGCCCTATAGACTTGGTTGTTGGCTCCTTGCTGCTGATGACACTTCCAGGGGCCCGATGTACGGGGTCATTGACGGATGTCCTGGTCCTGGGAGCTGTTCTTGACTCCTTCCTTTGGTTCTCCTCATCCATGAACTTGGGGACTTGCCCGTTGATAATCCACAAGTATAGGTGACCAATTGTAGCCTCTTTCGATAAGTAAGAGTGTCGAACCCAACGAGGAGATAAAGGTAGAACAAATATTCCCTCAAGTTCTATCGACCATCGATACAACTCTACGTACACTTGACGTTCGCTTTACCGGAAACAAGTATGAAACTAGAAGTACTTTGTAGGTGTTTTTGGATAGGTTTGCAAGAAAGTAAAGAGCGAGTAAACAAAAGCTAGGGGCTGTTTAGGTGAAGACACAACTAAATTAGTTTTAGTAGAGAGCTTGTTGTCACAAGAAAGTTATTTGTCCCTAGGCAATCGATAACTAGACCGGTAATCATTATTGCAATTTTATTTGAGGGAGAGGCATAAGCTAACATACTTTCTCTACTTGGATCATATGCACTTATGATTGGAACTCTAGGAAGCATCATAACTACTAAAGATCATTAACATAAAACCCAACCATAGCATTAAAGCATCAAGTCCCTTTATCCCATACACAAACAACCTACTTACTCCGTGCGTGTACATCACTCACACCACCCACCATAAGAAAATCATGAACATATTGCAAACCCTACAGCGGGAATCCCTCACGCTTGCGCGACACAGAGAGCACCATAGGACAACACCAATAATAAAACATGCAAATCAAACCAATCTTGATCATCAAATAGCCCATAGGACAAAACGGATCTACTCAAACATCATAGGATAGCCATACATCATTGGGAAATAATATATAGCGTTGAGCACCATGTTTAAGTAGAGATTACAACGGGTAAGAGAGAGAGAGAGAGGTTACACCGCTGCATGGAGGGGGGAGAGTTGGTGATGATGGTGGTGAAGATGTTGGTAAAGATTGCGGTGATGATGATGGCCACGGCGGCGTTAAGCGCCCTTTGGAAAAAAGAAGGGAGAGGGGCCCCTTCGTCTTCTTCTTCCTTGACCTCCTCCCTAGATGGGAGAAGGGTTTCCCCTATGGTCCTTGGCCTCCATGGCGTGGGAGGGGCGAGAGCCCCTCTGAGATTGGATCTATTTCTCTGTTTCTCTCTGTTTCTGCGTTCTCTTCTGCTGCGCTTTCACCGTTTCTTTTATATCCAGAGATCAGTAACTCCGATTGGACTGAAACCTTCGCCGTGATTTTTTTACCAAAAATTAGCTTTCTTGCGGCTGAAGAAGGGCATCAACTGCCTTACAGGTGGCCCATGAGGGTGGGGCGCGCGCCCTCCTGGTACGGGCGTGGGCACCTGCCTCGTGGCCACCTCGGACACCGTTTCACATTGATCTTTCTCCTAAATATTCCAAATATTCCAAAAATAAGCTCCATCCGTTTTTATCCCGTTTGGACTCTGTTCGATATGGATATTCTGCGAAACCAAAAACATGCAACAGACAGGAACTGGCACTAGGCACTGGATCAATATGTTAGTCCCAAAAATAGTATAAAAAGTTTCCAAAAGTATATGAAAGTTGTAGAATATTGGCATGGAACAATCAAAAATTATAGATACGACGGAGACGTATGAGCATCCCCAAGCTTAATTCCTGCTCGTCCTCGAGTAGGTAAATGATAAAAAAGATAATTTTTGATGTGGAATGCTACCGAGCATAATCTTGATCATATGTCTAATCATGGCATGAATATTTAAGACACGAGTGATTCAAAGCAATAGTCTATCATTTGACATTAAAACAATAATACTTCAATCCTACTAATATAGCAATCATGTCTTTTCAAAATAACATGGCCAAAGAAAGTTATCCCTACAAAATCATATAGTCTGGCTATGCTCCATCTTCACCACACAAAATATTCACATCATGCACAACCCCGATGACAAGCCAAGAAATTGTTTCATACTTTTGACGTTCTCAAACCTTTTCAACTTTCACACAATACATGAGCGTGAGCCATGGACATAGCACTATAGGTGGAATAGAATATGATGGTGGAGGGTGTGTGGAGAAGACAAAAAAGGAGGAAGTCTCACATCGACGCGGCTAATCAACGGGCTATGGAGATGCCCATCAATTGATGTCAATGTGAGGAGTAGGGATTGCCATGCAACGGATTCACTAGAGCTATAAGTATATGGAAGCTCAAACTGAAACTAAGTGGGTGTGCATCCAACTTGCTTGCTCGTGAAGACCTAGGGCATTTGAGGAAGCTCATCGTTGGAATATACAAGCCAAGTTCTATAATGAAAATTCCCACTAGTATATGAAAGTGATAACTCAAGAGACTCTCTATATGAAGAACATGGTGCTACTCTGAAGCACAAGTGTGGTAAAAGGATAGTAACATTGCCCCTTCTATCTTTTTCTCTCATTATTATTATTATTATTATTATTATTATTATTATTATTTGGTGGGCTTCTTTGGACTCTTTTTTTTATTTGGGCTTCTTTGTCCTGTTTTATTTTTTATAAAGTCCGGAGTCGCATCCCAACTTATGGGGGAATCATAGTCTCCATCATCCTTTCCTCACTAGGGCAATGCTCTAATAATGATGATCATCACACTTTTATTTACTTACAACTCAATATTACAACTCAATATCTAGAACAAAGATATGACTCTATATGAATGCCTCCGGCGGTGTACCGGGATGTGCAATGATCTAGCATGGCAAAGATATCAAAAAACGGACAAGCCATGAAAATATCAAGCTAGCTATCTTACGATCATGCAAAGCAATATGACAATGAATGCTCAAGTCATGTATATGATGATGATGGAAGTTGCATGGCAATATATCTCGGAATGGCTATGGAAATGCCATAATAGGTAGGTATGGTGGCTGTTTTGAGGAAGGTATATGATGGTTTATGTGTGATAGAGCGTATCGTATCACGGGGTTTGGATGCACCGGCGAAGTTTGCAACAACTCTCGAGGTGAGAAAGGGCAATGCACGGTGCCGAAGAGGCTAGCAATGATGGAAGGGTGAGAGTGCGTATAATCCATGGACTCAACATTAGTCATAAAGAACTCACATACTTATTGCAAAAATCTATTAGTCATCGAAACAAAGTACTACGAGCATGCTCCTAGGGGGATAGATTAGTAGGAAAAGACCATCGCTCGTCCCCGACCGCCACTCATAAGGAAGACAATCAATAAATAAATCATGCTCCGACTTCATCACATAACGGTTCACCATACGTGCATGCTACGGGAATCACAAGCTTCAACACAAGTATTTCTACAATCCACAACTACCCACTAGCATGACTCTAATATCACCATCATTATATCGCAAAACTATTGCAAGGAATCAAACATATCATATTCAGCGATTTACAAGTTTATGTAGGATTTTATGACTAACCATGTGAATGACCAGTTCCTGTCATCTCTCTAAATAGATATAAGTGAAGCAAGAGAGTTTAATTCTTTCTACAAAATATATTCCCAAGCTCTAACAAATATAAGTGAAGCAAAAGAGCATTCTACAAATGGCGGTTGTCTAAGTGAAGAGAAACAGGCAATCCAACTTCAAATGATATAAGTGAAGCACATAGAAGCATTCTATAAAGCCATACTCAAAAGATATAAGTGAAGTGCAATGAGAATTCTATAAATCAACCAAGGACTATCTCATACCAGCATGGTGCATAAAAGAAAAATGAAAACTAAAGAAAAAGACGCTCCAAGATTGCACATATCGCATGAACGAAACAAATCCGAAAACATATCGATACTTGTTGAAAAAAGAGGGGATGCCTTCCGGGGCATCCCCAAGCTTAGACGCTTGAGTCTCCTTGAATATTTACTTGGGGTGCCTCGGTAATCCCTAAGCTTGAGCTGTTGCCTCTCTTCCTTCTTCTCACATCAAAACCTTCTCGATCATCGAACACTTCATCCACACAAAACTTCACCAGAAAACTCGGTAAGATCCGTTAGTATAATAAAGCAAATCACTACTCTAAGTACTGTAGAAAACTAATTCATATTTTGTTTTTGCATTATGTCTACTGTAATATAACTTTTTCATGGCTTAATCCACTGATATAAATTGATAGTTTCATCAAAACAAGCAAACTATGCATCAAAAACAGAATCTGTCTAAAACAGAACAGTCTGTAATAATCTGAACATTCACCATACTTCTGATACAAGAAAAATTCTGCCAAAATTAGGAAAAATAAACAATTTTTACAGAAAGACAGTGCAAAAAGAATCAGAACCATTTGACGTTCCAGTAAACAATTAAAATTCGCGCACTACAGCCAAAGTTTCTGTCCTGCACCGTACAAACCAACAAGCATTGTAAACATCCTAAAGGCAAACCTTGGCACATTATTTTTATAATATAATGGAATTGTACAAGGGGATAATTATTTTTATTGAAAAGTTTCTGTAATTAAGATTCACGAAGTTTCCTTGAGCATGAACAAAGTTCAAGGCTAGCTCCCACTTCAACAATGGTTGTCTCTCTCACTCTCACTTTCCTTTTTGAAAAAGTTTTGGGTTCCCCTCTTTATTTTTGTTGTTTCTAAACTATATGAAAGCACTCAACAGAAATAAATGACTCTGTAAAACTTCCGGGTTGTCTCCCTGGCAGCGCTTTCTTTGAAGCCATTAAGCTAGGCATGTAGTGCTCAAGTAGTGAATCCACCCGGGTCCCAAGGTATATCAAAGCCAATTTTAATTAGCAATGATTTGTAATTTAGTAGTGAGCACAAAGCAACATATATAATGTAATGACGAAGTCTAATTCTTTTCCTATGCATCGGCATGTCATAAAAGAACAATTCATGCACACTCAGTAAAGGCCAATGCATAGTATAAACAGTTTCTTGCAATTTTATCATATTGGAAACATAGAGAGGTGGAGATATAGTTCCTCTCTCATAATAATTGCAAGTAGGAGCAGCAAGAACATGCATGTTATATCTATCAAAATCATCATGTGCAACGGTAAATGGCAACCCATCAATGTAATCCTTAATAAGGGCAAACTTCTCCGATATAGTATATTCGGGAGAATTCAAAAAGATAATAGGACTATCATGCGTGGGTGCAATAGCAACAATTTCATGTTTAACATAAGGAACTATAGTGAGTCCATCTCCATAAGCATAATTCATATTGGCATCTTGGCCACAAGCATAGAAAGCATCATCAAAAAGGGCTATTTCAAGAGAATCAACGGGATCATAACAATCATCATAGCAATCATCCTTCGGTAAGCAAGAAGGGAAATTAAAAAATGTATGAGTTGAAGAGTTACTCTCATTACAAGGTGGGCAAGGGTAGCTAATCCACTCTTCCTCCTTTTGTTATTCGCTCTCCTCCTCATCTTTTTCATCCAATGAGCTCACAGTTTCATCAATTTCTTCTTCCATAGATTCCTGCAAAATATTTGTCTCTTCTTGGACAGCGGAGTCTTTCTCAATAATTGCATTAATTTCGTAATTGTATTCATAATTCTCATAGAAATATTTGAGGATAGCTAAATTTGTAGGTCTATAAGCAGCATCATCAAAATCTTCAAACTCTTTATACATAGATTCAATTTCATAAGCACCCATAAAAGCAACAAATTCTTCTATTTGTTCCACATAATAGTAATCATATATACCATTAGCGTAAGAAGCTAAGGTTTTATTATCATTAAATTTTCATGAAAAGGGAAGGTGTGGAGCCTTCATCCTAGAGCAACAAGTATAATCATAATTCAAGCATAGTTGCCTAGCTTACCACTTAAATATATGAATTTGATCCCATAATAGTTTCCCTTTTTGAGTCAAGCGATAATCCGTAAAGTATTCACGTTGATCCAACGTTACTCCCATTACATAGTTGAATGGGGTTTTCTCATGATTATCAAAGTAGTACATAATATCTTTCACATAACCAGCATCGAGGGTTTTAGGAGGTTCCCTATCTCCATGAGTAGCAAGTACACCTAATTTTTTTGGTATTTCGTGTTCCATATCCATAACTAAAGATAGAGAACAACTAGGAACAGTAAATAAAAATTACTTAGTGATAAAGCAAACAAGCACACACGAGAATATTCACCCCACGCTATGACTCTGACAGCGGCGCCGGAAAAAGGTCTTGATAACACACAAGTATAGGGGATCAATTGTAGCCTCTTTCGATAAGTAAGAGTGTCGAACCCGACGAGGAGCTAAAGGTAGAACAAATATTCCCTCAAGTTCTATCGGCCACCGATACAACTCTACGTACACTTGACGTTCGCTTTACCGGAAACAAGTATGAAACTGGAAGTACTTTGTAGGTGTTTTTGGATAGGTTTGCAAGAAAGTAAAGAGAGAGTAAATAAAAGCTAGGGGCTGTTTGGGTGAAGACACAACTAAACTAGTTTTAATAGAGAGCTTGTTGTCACGAGAAAGTTATTTGTCCATAGGCAATCGATAACTAGACCGGTAATCATTATTGCAATTTTATTTGAGGGAGAGGCATAAGCTAACATACTTTCTCTACTTGGATCATATGCACTTATGATTGGAACTCTAGCAAGCATCCGCAACTACTAAAGATCATTAAGGTAAAACCCAACCATAGCATTAAAGCATCAAGTCCCCTTTATCCCATACACAAACAACCTACTTACTCGGGTCTGTGCTTCTATCACTCACGCCACCCACCATAAGCAAATATGAACATATTGCAAACCCTACAACGGGAATCCCTCACGCTTGCGCGACACGGAGAGCACCATAGGACAGCACCAATAATAAACATGCAACTCAAACCAATCTTGATCATCAAATAGCCCATAGGACAAAACAGATCTACTCAAACATCATAGGATAGCCATACATCATTGGGAAATAATATATAGCGTTGAGCACCATGTTTAAGTAGAGATTACAACGGGTAGGAGAGAGGTTGCACCGCTGCATAGAGGGGGGAAGAGTTGGTGATGATGTTGGTGAAGATGTTGGTGAAGATTGCGGTGATGATGATGGCCACGGCGGCGTTCTGGCGCCACCGGAAGAGAAGGGGAGAGGGGGCCCTTTCGTCTTCTTCTTCCTTGACCTCCTCCCTAGATGGGAGAAGGGTTTCCCCTCTGGTCCTTGGCCTCCATGGCGTGGGAGGGGCGAGAGCCCCTCCGATATTGGATCTATCTCTCTGTTTCTCTCTGTTTCTGCGTTTTCTTCTGCTGCCCTTTCACCGTTTCTTTTATATCCGGAGATCCATAACTCCGATTGGACTGAAACCTTCGCCGTGATTTTTTTTACCAAAAATAGATTTCTTGCGGCCGAAGAAGGGCATCAACCGCCTTACGGGTGGCCCACGAGGGTGGGGGGCGTGCCCTCCTGGTACGGGCGTGGGCCCCTGCCTCGTGGCCACCTCAGACACCGTTTTGCGTTGATATTTCTCCCAGATTTTCCAAATATTCCAAAAATAAGCTCCATCCATTTTTATCCCGTTTGGACTCTGTTTGATATGGATATTCTGCAAAACCAAAAACATGCAACAAGCGAGGCGGCACTTTGAGCCTTTGGATCAATATGTTAGTCCCAAAAATAGTATAAAAAGTTGCCAAAAAGTATATGAAAGTTGTAGAATATTGGCATGGAACAATCAAAAATTATAGATACGACGGAGACGTATCACCCGTCTTAACATGCATCTTCGGGAGGGTCCTCTTGGTACCTAATCACGCACAACATTCCGGACTTAGGTAGTAGCCATGTCTCGACTGGATCATATGTGATATCACTAAGGAAGGAAGTCACCTCGGTCTCGAGAGCTCTAGCTCGTGCTCGTGTAATAGGTCCTCTTTGCACTTGATGGGACGATGGTATATCCGTGGGGATGATCGTAGGATGCTCCGCATCATCTCCCCTCCCTTGGGAAAGATCCGACCTTGGATCAAAATCTTCAGCACCATGGTAGGGAGATAGATCGTTGACATTGAAGATGTGCTGACGGAGTACTTGTCGCGTGGGATGATTATCTTGTAGGCGTTGTTGTAGTAGCGTGCAAGCACCTTGAAGGGTCCATCGGCTCATGGTAGAAGTTTGGACTTGCGTTCATTGGGGAAGCGGTCCTTGCGAAGGTGTAGCCACACAAGATCTCCAATGTTGAATATCATGGGTTGCTTGTTGACGTTGAGCTTGGTCACGAGTCATTGTACTTGGTGCTTGATGGTGTGCCTTGTATCTTCATGCATCTTCTTGAGGAAGTTCACTCGGGCACTCGCGTCCATGTTTGTGCGCTCTTGTAGTGGTAGAGAAAGAATGTCCAATGGGGACAATGGGTTGAAACCGTAGACGACCTCGAAGGGGGAGTTGCCGGTAGTCGAATGTCTTGCACGGTTGTAGGCGTACTTGGTGATAGGTAGGCACTCCTCCCACTCTTTAATGTCCTTCTTTATCAACACGCATAGTAGAGGGGAGAGCGTACGGTTTGTCACCTCCGTTTGGCTGTCGGTTTGAGGATGGTATTCCGAAGAGAACAAGAGCTTGATTCCGAGCTTGGTGCATAAGGTCTTCCAAAAGTAACTCAAGAACTTGACGTCGCGGTCCGAGACAATCGTCTTTGGCACTCCATGTAGGCGCAAGATTTCCCTACAAAAAAGATTTGCAACATGTGAATCATCATCTATCTTGTTGCATGGTATGAAATGTGCCATTTTAGAGAATCGGTCCACAACAACAAAGACGGAATCCTTTCCATTTCTGGTTCTAGGCAAACCAAGCACAAAATCCATGCTAATATCTTCCCATGGTTGGTATGGAATTGGGAGAGGCATGTAAAGGCCATGAAATTGAGCTTTAGACTTAGCTTTGCGACATGTCGAACATCGGTTGGTGAAGCGTGAGACATCTTGGAACATCTTGGGCCAATAATAGTTCTTGGAGAGCGTAGCAAATATCTTGTCGCATCCGAAGTGTCCCATTAGTCCTCTTCCATGAGATTCTTGTAAAAGTAACAAACGAAGAGAGGACTCGGGAATACATAGTTTTTTAGCTCTTATGAGATAATCATCTTTGATGTAATAGTGTTTCCAAGATGTATGCGTTAAACACTTGGCATAAGGAATTGCAAAAGTAGGATCATGCGCATACAAATATTTTATGTGGTCAAAGCCAATGACATTTAATTCAAGTTTAGTAACAAGCATGCATATACGGGAAAGCGCAGCCGCCACAACATTTTGTTTGCCTTTTATGTATTTGATGACATAAGGGAATGACTCTATAAATTCACTCCATTTAGCATGACGTTTGTTCAACTTAGTTTGACCCTTAAGATACTTAAGCGTTTCATGATCGGTATGAATGATAAATTCATGAGGGCGAAGATAATGTTCCCATTCACGCAAAACTCGCACTAAAGCATATAGCCCTTTGTCATAGATGGGGTAATTGAGTTGCGCTCCGGAGAGTTTCTTACTAAAGTATGCTATGGGGAGCTTCTCTTGCATTAACACACCTCCTATGCCATTACCGCTAGCGTCGCAATGAATTTCAAAGTGTTTTTCAAAGTTGGGTAATGCAAGCACGGGAGCATGAGTAAGAAAATTCTTAAGCTCGTTGAATGCGCTATCTTCAGATGGTCCCCAAACAAAGGGTGCATTCTTCTTACTCAAAGCATGTAAAGGGGACACAATAGTGCTAAAGTCCTTCACAAATCGATGGTAGAAACTGGCTAAACCAAGAAAACTATGCACTTGTTGGAAGTTGGTTGGTTGGGGCCAAGTTTTAATAGCATTGATCTTAGATTCATCTACATGAACACCCTTAGAAGACACAATAAAACCCAAGAAAACAAGCTTATCAACACCAAAAAGGCATTTGTCCATATTATCATAAAGGCGCTCTTTCCTAAGGGTTTGCAACACGGTTCTAAGATGGTTGACATGATCTTTGAGAGATTTCTAAACACAAGAGTATCATCAAAGTAGACCACAACAAATACACCAATATAGGGTCGAAGAACAAAATGCATGAGTCGCATGAAGGTTCCGGGTGCTTCGGATAAACCCATTGGCATAACAAGCCATTCATATAAGCCAAACTTGGTCTTAAATGCGGTTTTTCATTCATCACCTTCTTGGATGCATATTTGATAGTAGCCACTTTTAAGGTCAATTTTAGAGAAAATGACGGCTCCGCTAAGTTCATCTAGAATATTACCTAGGCGTGGAATGGGGTAACGATAACGCACGGTAATAGCATTGATAAGACGACAATCGGAACACATGTGAAATGTACCATCTTTCTTGGGGCCTAGGATTACTGGTACGACAAAAGGGCTCAAACTTTCTCGTACATGGCCGTTGTCGATGAGATGTTGTACTTCCTGTTGGATATCCTTAGTTTCCTCGGGGTTGACGCGGTAAGGAGCCTTGTTAGGAAGGGGTGCTCCGAGCATGAGGTCGATTTGGTGCTCGATGCCTCGTAGTGGAGGTAGACCCAGAGGTATCTCGTCAGGGAAAACGTCTTGGAAATCTTGCAAAAGATAAGATAACACTAGAGGTAGATTGTGAGAGGTGTTAGTTTTTGGTGCCTCGTCCTTGCACAAAAGGACATAGTGCATAACACTTGATGGGTTCTCACACACTTCTCTCATCTCACGTTTGGTGGCAAATAGGACTAAGTTTTTCTTGTCGCTCATCGTGGAGGCACTCAAATTGGGCTTTTGGCGCTCACTCTCTTTTTGGTGGTTCTCTCTCTCACTATTCTCTCCATGATGGGTGGCTTGCTTGTCGGCGATCACTTTGCTTGGAGACATATGTCATAGAACATACTCCTTTCCTTTCATCTTGAAGCTATCGTGATTTGTACGCCCGTTGTGGATGACGCCTCGGTCAAATTGCCATGGCCGTCCAAGAAGGAGGTGGCAAACGGACATCGGAACGAAATCACACTCCAAAGTGTCTTCGTAAGCTCCGATCTTGAAGGAAACTTGTACCCTATGCTCGACTTGGATAGTGCCGGAGTCACTTAGCCATTGAACCTTGTAGGGTTGCGGGTGCTTCATCTTAACCAATTGGAGCTTGGAGCATAGTTCTTCACTTGCTAAGTTATGGCAACTCCATCCATCGATGATGACCTTTACGGACCTTCCATTGATTCCGGCCTTGGTGTGGAAGATATGACATCTTTGGTCTTCGTCTTGTTGATGTTGAAGAGTCAAGACCTTGGAGACAACGAGAGCGGGGCTCAAATCTTCGTCACAAAAGACTTGATCATCTTCATCTTTGTTCACGCGCCGGTGCATGGCCACTTGCTCAAGGGCTTCCATCTCCTCTTCACTCATGGGGTCATAGGTTCCGTCATCGTTGAGGATCATGGTGCGCTTGTTTGTACACCCAAAGGACTTGTGGCCTCGGTCGCCACATGTGAAGCATTTGAAGGAGCTTGTCTTGATGGTCTCATCGGTTGGGGTAGAGGATTATGAAGCTCTCGGCTTGAAGTTGCTTGTAGTTGGAGGATGACTTGAAGTTCTCAAAGTTTTCTTGTAACTTGACTTGTCGCCGTTGCTTGTAGATGGCTTTGTTGAGGTAGAAGGTGTTGGGGTCATTGAAGCTTGGTTGTTGGATAAATCATAGGACTTGGATGAGAACTAGGCATACTTGAAGTCATGTTGCACTTGACGTTCCGCCTTGGTAGCTTGATGCACTAGCTCGATGAGGTTGGAGTATGGTTGAAACTCGGCGATCTTCTTGATAGGATGATTTAGCCCTGTCGGTGTACAAAAAGAGGGGTGCACTTTTCGTACCCCTATACCTGTGCATGGGCGGTCAGAGCCGCGCCCACGGTCACACCGAGCAGAGCAAGGGAGGTGAGCCAAGGTAGGACCAGAGCGCAAGACAATCAAGGCAACGCCAAGGCCAAGACCACAAAGAACAAAGGGACGAAGCAGGTCCCCCCGGCAAGACCCTTGCCAGGCGGCCTCTGCGGCCCCGGCAAGACCCTTGCCGGGACAACTCGCCCCACACCAAGAGAGCGAGCCACCCTTGAGCCCACGATCCCCAACACCATCATCCACGTAGGGCCAGGGCTCGGGAGGCACCTCTGTGGTGGCATGCAGATCTTTGTGAAGACATGTTCAAGATCAGATGAGGATTAGAATTGCCGAGGAAGGCCACCAGCCCCCCCGGCAAGATCCTTGCCGGGGACGATAGCACGCCACGGCAAGACCCTTGCCGGGCCACCAGGCAAGGCCCTCCTGGGGCCTTGACTTGGCCACCACCACCCGCCCGGCGACCAAGCTTCCACCACCGTTCCCATACGGTGCCAACCCAACCAGTGGGCGGCACCTGCGTGGCAACATGCAGCTCCCAGGCCAACTCGTCAAGCGCCTGCGTGGCGGCATGCAGATCTTCGTGAAGACTCCACCACCGCGCCACCTCAGCTGCCTACCTGCCTACATGGCACCGCACGCATCGCTGGCCAGGGCGCGTATCGAAGCGAGGAGGAGCGGCGAAGGACGGGACGGGCCTCGCCACCATCCCCAATAAAGCAAGGGGACATCTAAGCGATGCATTAAATGCATCTTGTCCTGTAATACGAGGGATAACCTCGCAACACTGTACACCTTTCCACCTCATGTGTGCCACTGTGGCAACCCCTCTTTCCTATAAAAGGAGGCCTGAGGCGACCAGGAGAAGGATTCGGCTCTTTCGAACCACACGCTGACCATAGCTAGTTTGAGAGCTCAAGAACTCTCAGAAATACACCCACCAAAGCAGGACTAGGGTTTTACGCATCCTCGCGGCCTGAACCTGGGTAAATGATCCTTGTGCTGTCTACTAACCCTGCTCTTCTTGCAACCCTGCGCCCCGGCAACCGTAGTAGGGATTCTTGTGATCCCATAGGTGTCGTTCCACACCGACAAGCCCATTCAAGAAACGTGCCATAGTTTGCTCATCATCTTCCATGACATTGGCTCATATCATGGCAATCTCCATTTCCTTGTAGTATTCTTCAACGCTCTTGGTTCCTTGCTTCAGGAGTTGGAGTTTCTTGAAGAGGTCGCGGTTGTAGTAGGTTGGCACGAAACATGCTCTCATGACATCCTTCATTTGTGCCCAAGTTGTGATGGGTGGTTCACCTCTTGCCGCTCGGCTCTCAACGACTTGTTCCCACCAAATGAGGACATAGTCTTGGAACTCAAGGGATGCCATCGCGATCTTCTTCTCTTCCTCATAGTTGTGCAAGCGGAAGATTTTGTCAACCTTCAATGCCCATCAAAGGTACTCTTCAGGATCATTGCTTCCATTGAACTTGGGCATGGTGAACTTTAGCTTGCTGTATCATTGCTCTTCATTGTGTTGGGGTTGGGTATGATGACATCCTTGACGAGGAGGATTGTCTCCCTAAACTAGCTCTTGTCTTGGAGGTTCTCCGTTGTCTTCGTGCTCTTGGTGAACTTGAGGTTGTTTTCTAGCTTGTGGAGGAGCTTGTCGAGCTTGACGATGCATGCGAACTTGATATATTCGTTCTTGAACTTCATCACGAAGCGCTTCTTGTTGCTCACGATCTTGTCGGTTGCGCGTGGCTATGGCTCGACTTGAATCTCGGAGGGCACGTTACGCCTCAAGTGCTTGAGCTTCGCGTAGTTGTTGTTCTTGGCCTTGTGCCTCGGCATCTTGTGCATCATGGTGTTGGCGCGCTCGCTCTTCCTCTTGTCGTTGGCGTAGACGTTGCCGTTCTTGTGCTTGCATTAAAGTAGCTTGGTTTTGACGGTGTCGATGTTCTTGCGCGCGAGCTTGCTCTTGAGAGTCGGTGTCAAGTAGACGATTGTGGTTGGTGTGACGGTCTTGGCGCGCGGCTCGTCTAAGAGTATTCGATGTCGGGGTACTTGAGCCGGAGATGGTGTCATCGGAGTGTCGACTTGAGCGGCTCCGTCTTGAGTAGGATGAAGTGGTAGAAGAGCGGTTGACCAACAAGGCACAAATCTCGTCCATTCTTGTGTCATTCTCCTGTTTGTGTTCGTCGAGCTTGTTGTCAAAGTAGTCTCTTGTACATTGCTCGGATAGTCACAAGTCAGTGGCGAGATGGTCGATGCGGTCTCTCATTGCTTGTTGTTCTTGATGCAAAGCTCGTTGTGCACCAAAGAGGTGGCTCTTTTTGACGTAGGAGGACATGTAGTCATCTTGCTCGATGAAGAGTGGGTTGGTAGAAGTACTTGGCCTATCCATCATTCCAAGCAAATATGTGAGTGGGAGAAAGAGAAGAACTTATACCAAATGTACCTTGACCGATGTTGAAGATGGATCAATGATCACTCAAATGTGTAACAAGGAAATAGCACAATTGGTACCAATTCTTGTCGGTTTCTCACACCTACACAAGTAAAAGCTTATGATGGAGCTTGGTTAGGATGGTGGCACAAAATTTGATGCAATTGTTAGTGAGCTTCATTAATGTTGGAAAAGATTCGCAAATTTGCAAATGCAACAAGTAGACCAATAGCAAGATATGGTACACGGAAACACACATGCAAATAGATAAATGGGGTCGCGCAACCAAGGAATGAGCCAAAATGTGGAATCCATGAAAATTCTCTTGTTGCACAACACTAGAGAGACGCTAGCACGATTGCACAAAAGGCGGATACGGAACTTGTGCACAACCTACTAAGCAAAAATGCAACGACTTCTATCCCAAATATGCTATATGTATGGCATTCCGGTGATATGATCCAAGATGACCGAGTATGACAATCTTAATGTAGTATGATGCTATGGTTCTTGCTTATAAGCTCTTTGCTTATCTTTCTCTTTTGTTTAAAAGCTTGTTTGGCTCTTTGTCTTTTGAGCTCTTTTCTCATGCAAAACTTCACGAACCAAGATAGCAATTGTGTATATGCGATGACAACCTTTTGACACAAGAGATGATGCCAAGATATGCACCACGAAGATATGGTATGTATTCTATGGGAAGTATGATCACTAATGTGCACAAGTCACATTGCCGGCAATACTCAGAGGCTAGTCTCGATGGGTAAGATACGCAAAGATGGGCTATGTGGTTATCAATGTAATTGCAAGAAGTACACAAAGTGTCGTCGAGGTTACCGTTCGTGCTTACGGTCGGGGTGTCAAAGTTGTCGAAGAGGTCGATGTAGAGTCCTTGGCGAAGATGAGCGGCGGTGATGTTGATGTTGCACCGTACCTAAATAGCCGAAACACAATAGGACACTGGAACTGCAACTCAAATTGTCTAAGCAAAATGTGTCAAAATTATCGGAGTTAATAGTGGGTAAGCTATGGTGGTGCTATCCGGAAGTGGTGGTAGTAAGTGGAAGTGTAAATGGGCACCGGAATGAAAATTGGCGAAAGGTAGGCGGAAAACGGGACGGTGGATGGAAGTGATGCTGTCAGGGGCCGGATGTCCGGGCTCGGGATCCATGGACGAACTCGATGAACTCCGCGTGGAGAGGTCAAATCCGGGGCAAAATTCGGAAGATTTTGTGGATGGAAATTGGGGAAAAGATGGGGGAAAGCTAGATCTACCTGCTACACACGAGATCCGCGGATCAAATCCAACAAAACTTCATCACACCAACAAATCAAAACAAAATTTGGGGGGCTATTTTTGTGGGGAATTTTCGAATTTGGGACAAAATCAACAAAACAAGGCTATAAAACAAAGAGGGGAGGCTCCGAAATTGTGATCAACGTGGCTCATGATACCAAGATGATGTAGGGTGGAACCCTATACGGCCGATCTTTCATGAAAGGAGCGGATCCCTTGAAGAACACGAGGAGAAAACGAGGGGAAACACAAGGATAAACACGAGAGAATCACTCAAACCAACGAGATACAGTCACACATGTGCTAGATCCTCGAAACACAGAGAGATACACGATCCGAATCCAACAAAGGACGATACATAGGGTAACCGGTTCTTCTTCGTGAGGAGGTCTTGAAGGTCTTCCCGTAAGGGATCTTGAATCCAAGTGGATCTTCTCCGAAGAGGTGATGGTCTCTGTCAGAGGAGCAGATCCAGATGGATGAGCGAGGCTCTATCGCACATATGAGCTATCACAAAGCTAACCCTAGAAAGAGGGAGGAGGAGGAGTATATATAGTCTAGGTGGACGAAGGGGTACATGGGCCTCGGGCCCTTACACTGTGCGCAGATAGGGGAGGCCGGATGTCCGGGCGTCGGGCCGGATGTCCGGGCCTTCGCTAGGTGTCGGATGTCCGGGTTGGCGTCGAATGTTCGGGTGGTCGGGGCTGGCGTGGACGCTCTCTGGATAGACGTGGTCCGGATGTCCGGGGGGTCGGGACCGGCCGGATGTCCGGGCTGAAGGGTTAGTTCTTCTGTTCTCTGGATAGGCCTGCCCGGATGTCCGGGAAGAAGGCCGGATTTTCGGGCCGGAGGCCGGATGTCCGGGCTGTTCGCCGGATGATCGGGCCCTGTAGACTTGGCCGCTGGCTCCTTGCTGCTGAAGACACTTCCAGGGGCCGGATGTCCGGGTCCTGGGAGCTGTTCTTGACTCCTTTCGTTGGTTCCTCTCATAGATGAACTTGGGGACTTGTCCATCTTCACATGCATCTTCGGGAGGGTCCTCTTGATACCTAATCATGCACAACATTCCGGACTTAGGTAGTAGCCATGTCTGGAGTGGATCATATGTGATATCACTGAGGAAGGAAGTCACCTCGGTCTCGAGAGCTCTATCTCGTGCTCGTGTCATAGGTCCTCTTGGCACTTGATGAGACGATGGTAGGTCCATGGGGATGACCGTAGGATGCTTCGCATCAGTCTTTGATTGTAGTGTCGGATTGCAGCATCCTGCAGTAGTGGATGATGACTTGCTCAATGATAAACTAGTGATGTTAGCTATAATGAACTTGCTAGTAATCATCATAGTCAAGATGAGACGGGTGTCAATGCAAGAGGGAATAAGCGTTTGACTAAAGCACTAAACACTCTTAAGTTAGCTCATGAAACTCAACAAGAAGATCATAGAGAGCTCCTAAGAACTCATGAGAAGCTATGCTTGGAGAAGCTAAATTTAGAGCAACAACATGCATTTCTAGAAGCTATGAATGAAAATCTTTGGAAGAAGAGTTCCTCTTGCATTGCAAATCGACTCCTCTTGTCTACTTTTTTGCCACAAGTTAAATATAACCAATCTAGTAGCAAGAGAAAGAAAGGTTCTATTTCTGGTAGCAATAACAAAAATGTTAAATCCCATGATGTTAGTAGTTCTATTGATTCCACTAATTATTCTCTTAGCCAAGTTACAATTGAGCAAGAAAATGATTTATTGAAAGTCATTATAGAAAAGTGTGTCTACAAGAGCCTTACCGGGAGTAAGCAATTTGATGAAATTGTGTGCAAGCAAGGATGGCACGGAAGAACCAAGGTGTTGGTTTTGAACGAAAGTTCAATGCCAATGGAGTTGAGTGAGAAGAGGATCAATACCCAAGACAAAGTTTGTTCCCCAAAAGGAGAAGGTTGATCCTACTTCTTTCAAGGGAGCACAAGCTTAAGATGGTCTTCCACCACAAGACCATAGGCTAAAAGGCAAGGACAAACCTCAAGAGAAGATTGACTCATATGGAGAACCACCTCAAGTTTTGGTCAAGTGGGTTCCCAAAATTACTTCAAGTTCTACTTCATGAAGTACAACTACATCTCCAAGTATTCCCATCAAGTTGATATGCGTACTAAAGAAAAATAACTAGACAATTCTTGAGGGTGAGACTTCACTCATATTCATTCATGTCAAGAACGTGTGCAAACAACTTCAACATCATGCACTAGTTAATGGAGTCACAAACCCTATTGTCGGTAGGACAAGGGACAAGGTATTCAATGCATTCATGGGCATCATCATATATGTGTATTTCACTCTATGTCTATGGATAGTCTTGTTATTCCTTGTGGGACTAGTCCATGTAGCTATTGAAAGTGCTACAAATACCAAGGAATGCTCCCAGCTCTTGATGATCTTCATCAACATTGAGCACCCACTACATGAAGTATTCAACGACAAAACCCAAGGTTAGTTCATCCCTCTTAGGGGGGACCTCACATATAGGGGGGCTTTGCTCTAAGACTTGAGCTAAAGAAACTCTATTGATGTGAACACATTAATGCTTTTTGTAAAAGTTGCAACCCCACTTTTGCTTAAACAATGAGTATGACCTATGATCAAATATTCCTATTTGGATCCTAAGTCAATGTACTCATATATAGATGACTTTGTAACCGACCATTGCTTGATAGATGCTAGAATTGGTTGTGCATGTTTGACATTTTTTATTTGCAATTTTATTATGTGAGCATGTTGCAATGCATATTTTCCCATTTGAGGACATTCAATTGTTGTTTGGTTGATTTTGGATATTTTGGCCAATTGGATGGACAAGAATGCCTAAGTACCTCCTCCAGGTATTTATCTCGTCTTGTCTCAAATTCATTCTAACTGATCACAAATTTTAAACAATATTTATTCGTACCCTCCGGGTGAGGAGCACTTGGAGTCACCAATCTGAATAGGGCTGAAGTTTAAAACCTTCAAAGTGTACCTCAGTCTGACTGATTCATTCCCCTACGGAACCACCAAGTTGTTGGGATCTACGGTAGGGTGCGTTGACTGTTAATTAGAATTTTCCTATGTGCAGAACAACCAAGAACATGATACGGGAGATGGATCACAGATCGTTACCACTAGATGCGCAGTGCCGTGTAGCGGAAGAAGAGTTGGGGCAGCGCGCCCACATGGATCGTCTTCTCCTCCTCCGATCTGCCTTGAACAGCCAGTCGTCCGATCACACATATAGGTTCGCCAGAGCGGCGTAAGTGCACCACCTCTAACGGTATCCGCGCATGCAGGTGGAACACCGTGCGGCGGACTGCTAGGTTCGATCACACAGTCGGTGGCGAGTGGAGGTGGCTATTCGCAACACATGCAAAACCTAGTGACAGCATCGAAGCGATCAACCAATGAGTGTGCCACACCTCAAATATATATACGTGTCCATCGCGGGCTCACCACTTGGGCCTTGCACGGACCCTAAAGCCCAAAATATGTTTGGCCTGGATACGAGTCTGAGTAGGATCACACCTGAGTCGTGGAGTCCAATCCAGCCTCACAAGTTCCTTCCCTTAAGCGCGTGACCCCTTAGGTTGAAGTCGAATTGGTCGCAGGTCGGATCACCTCCGACCTGCTCGGTTGGTAGCAGCCTCTAGTAAGGCGTGCCAGCCACCAAGTAGACTATGAAACCGGTTGGCGAACCTGTACAACGTGTCACACTTCTGTTCCCTTTGCCACATGATATATGTTGTCGGGATCAAGGCGAGTTTTTCATCCTTGTGCTAGCCAGACCTACTTCTCGTTCCAGTGATGCCGACCAGAAATCGGATTATCTCATAATCCATGTCGCATGGCCATCCTTATCTTGGTTGGATAACACGTGGGGCCCATGGTATATCTCTCCTGATCGGAGGGGCAAATGCCATCTTTGCTCGACCATGTCTCGCAGCATGGGTGTGGACAAGCCCGAAACCTACCTTTGTAACTACCCAGTCACGGATTAGCGTTGGATCAGCCCAAAGTAGGTCTGTCGCCATCTCGAGTACATGCGCCATTTCAAGTCTTAGGACATAGAACATATGTTGTACTAGAGACTCACAGATGACATATCCTTGCATCTCATAGTTGGGTTTGTCTCACTCGGACCTTATCTCGACTCGGATCTGACTATGTTGATTCCAACCAGATCCTTCCAAGTACATATTATCCGGTTAGCATCCAATGCTCCTTGGCCAGTGAGACCGAACCACCCACCATGTCATGCGCTAGTCTAGTCGGCTGCTCGCCCACACAGCCCTTTCGACTATGGACCTTTTAGGACAGTCATCATACAATGCATAGTCCCACTTTCGGATTACGGGTTCCGCAGATCCTTGAGAGGTTCGAACTCTGGGGTGGGCACGAAGAACACTCTCTCCCTGCTTGCTCGCTCAATGATCCCACGGCCTAGCTCGACGAACCCAAAGAACGAGAGACACAGAGATTTATCCTGGTTCGGGCCACCTTGCGGTGTAATACCCTACTCCAGCGTTGTGGTGGATTGCCTCGAGGGGTTGAGGATGAACTAGTACAGTGGATAAATAGCCTCAGGAGGCGGGGTGTTCTTGAGCTCGATGAGCTGGTGACGTGGTCAGGGTGGAATCGATCCGTCCTCTGCTATGATGGTGGCTAGGTCCTATTTATAGTGGCCTCAGTCCTCTTCCCAAATGTACGCGGGAAGGGATCCCACATCAGCCAAGTTTGAAGGGAACAACTAGAGCAAGTTATCCTGATAAAAGTGGTCTTCGCCTGCAAAAGGCTCTGGTGGTGACGCTGCCACTGGGTCCGCGATGACCTTTGTCCTGCCGTCATAGCGGTCTTGGTCTTGTTGCACCGATATGGAAACCTTTGCTTGATTCCTTGGGACTCCACGCTTGCGCTTGCCTCCTTAGCACCAAAGAGGAAACTGGTACACTGCGCCCACTGGCGCCCGACTGGCCTTGGTCGTCATGGCTCACGTCATGTGAGCCTCGCGAGGTGCGCCTTGCATTGATATATCCACTCCTCGGGAGCCAACCTAATGAGGCTGCCCCTAGGGAGGTCTTGGTGTCGTCCGCCTCATGAGGCTTGGCCCCTTGCGAGGGTCTTGAGTTGTTGCTGCCGAAGCTGGGCCGTACTGGGCCGTTGATGGAGCCACGCCACGGGCCACAGGCAGGCAAGTCTGGGCACCCCCGTTCCAAGGACGCCGACAGTAGCCCCCGGGCCCAAGGCGCGCTCAAACTTGGCTTTGAGGTGAAGCCAAAGGGCAAGTACGGAGCACCGCTGGCCCCAACAGCCTGCAGCCTCGGCTGACGCGTGGTAATTGATAGGACGTGCATGCCTCTACTTCCCCATGCTGCCTCGGCAACCGTTTGACTTGACGAGATCGTGCTGCATGCACAAGAAAACCATCATTGAATGCGATCGTGGAGGCCGGCGGTTGGCCTCCCTCCGGGTATAAATGAGGGGATGGGCAGAGCCCCCTCACTCATCTTTGTCTTCTCGCCGCTTGCTCCTTCTTCTTCCTCTTAGCCTTGCCATCTTGCTGCAGCTCCCATGGCGCTGACAAAGTGGTTCTCGTCTGCGGAGAAGGGGAAGGCTCGCCAGGAGGGGACCGGCTCGCCACCACCCAAAAGGGGGACGGGGCCGCCCCCGCAAGGATGTCGTGACCCCTGCTGTGGCTCCTCAGGGGCGCGGGTGTACTCCTTCAGGGACTAGTGCCGTCCTTGGTGGTCGCATCGGTGCTTCCTCTCGCGGCAAGGGCCACCCGAGGCGGGGCAGCCCCCGCGCCGAAGGAAGGTGCGCCGTGGTTGCCCGGCCTCCTCGGCCGTGCTTCCATTCGGCTGAGGTGCTCCCGGAGTTCGTCGTGTGGTCGGAGAGACCGGCCGGCACCTGGCTCTAGCTCCCACGCTCCTTTGCCGGCGAGCTGCCGGCTATGGGTCTCGGCGGCTTCTGGCTGCAAGCCGACGACTGCTGCAGCAAGGCCTCGTGGGCCGTGGTGGAGGTTTCCGCCGCGGGCAACACGGTCCTGGCCCGCGTCTGGTAGACGTTCACCCGCCCCCGTGGTCTGAGCAGGAGGTGCACCCGCCACTTCAAATACGACGGCGTCGCGACCCTCTACATGAGGGTGTTTCGGGAAGATGGTCGCCGCGCATGGTGCTGCCCCGAGGACAGCGGCGGCGACGACGAGCTTGGCCTTGACGATGGCCGCGATGACGCCGAGGGCGAGCTTGCCCTTGGCGACGGCCATGGCTCGTCCAGTGGCAGCGGCACCTCCTCCAGTGAGAGCTCTAGCAGCGGCAGCTACGACCAGCCGCCACGTCGTCGGGCTCGCTTTGAGGATGGTGGTGGGTCGTCCCGTCGCCGCGCTCTGGTGAAGCGCGAGGAAGCCTCCAACTGAGTCCGGGGGGCGCTTGGAGCCGACCCTCGTGAGCTGCTGCGGTCGTGTGTGCCGCATTTGCTTATCCTTCCCATTTTCCTGCATTAGAAAAATAAGCATGGGGCCCCGCGGGGGCGTGTAATGAACTATGCTCTTTATGCTGCTATGTTATACTTATTGCTCCTATGTTATGCTGCGGTGCTCAATCTCCAAATGGGTACGGTAGGATACTTAGCTCGATATTCTTGCGGTAGTTCCCCTCCTCGCGATAACGTGTGTTCTACTACCTCGTGAGGCCATTCCTACTGTCAGCTCGGGAGTCCCCGACCTCAGGGGGTGTCACGAAGCTGCAAAGTTGTTAGAAAGCTCAATCGGGTGTCTTATTCTTCTTTGCGCGAGCCCTTAGGCGTGAGCATGCCATGGCTCCACGCACCGCATCGCAGTACCCGGGGGGCATGGACATCAAGAGGGTGCGTAGGTACGAGCTTGCTCGAGGGTGCCTCACGAGAATAGAAAAGGCCGGAGCTCCGAGGGAGCGGGGCTACGGCGAAGTGTGTTTGCCGAGCCGGGCGAGCCCGTCGCGTGCACAAACCTTCCCAGCCCCCACGCGCGAGACACGCGAGAAGGAGCAACGGGCAACTGTCGCTCCTCCCGAACCAGGGCCAAAACACAAAAGAGAAAAAAGAGGGGGGAAGTCGGTCAGGCAACTGAAAGCATGCGAATTCCAAATTTCAAAAAAGGTTGCAAACCAGCTACAAAAAGCAAATGAACAGCCATGTCCGGCACCTAGTCTAGTCACTTGGACATGGGAGGGAGCCCCCGAGGTCGGAGGGCGGCACTCTGTAGACTCTGGGGCGTGTACAGCCCCACTCATTATTACGTGAGAGTGTCAAGAGCAGAGACCTTCACAGGCACTGGGCCTTGCTTCATGGGTAGAACTTCCGGAGGTGCTGGATGTTCCAGGCGTTCTAGATGGGGATCCAGTCCTGCATCTCCAGGCGCGCAGTGCCAAGCCTGGAGACGAGGGCGACCCTAAATGGGCCCTCCCACATGGGTGAAAGCTTATGCAGTCCTTCCTTGGAGAGAACCCGCCGTAGCACGAGATCACCCACCTCGAGCATCCTAGAGCGGACGCTATGGCAGTGGTACCACTCAGAGCGAGGCTTGGCAGCGGCGTTCCTCCCCCAGCACGAGATCCATCCCCCACGTGGCGTCCTGGCGTGCCTCGTCAAACGCCACGACCCACACGGAGCGATGCCTGACCTCGTGTGGGAGAACCGCCTCAGCTCCATAGACGAGCAAGAATGGAGTTTCACCGATCGGCTTGGTCGCGGTGGTGCAGATGGACCATAGCACGGATTGGAGCTCGTCCAGCCAGCCCCTGCTGCAGGCTTGGAGCTTCTTCTTGAAATTCCTTGCCTTGAGGCCTCTCAGGACCTCTGCGTTTGCGCACTCGGCTTGCCCATTTCTCCTGGGGTGTGCCACCGAGGCATAACATATCTGCATTCCAAGGTTAGCACAATGTGTTTTGAAAAGGTTGCTGGTGAACTGCGAGCCGTTGTCGGTGATGATGCGGTTAGGGACTCCGAACCGGCTCACGAGGCCCTTGACGAATTTGACCGCCGAGCCAGCCGGGATGGTGCGGACTGGCTCCACCTCCGCCCACTTGGTGAATTTGTCGATGGCAACATAGAGGTAGCGGTAGCCTCCAGGCGCTCGAGGGAACCATCCCAAGATGTCCAACCCCCAGACCACAAACTTCCACGAGAGTGGGATAGCCTGGAGGCCCTGATCAGGTTGGTGGATTTGATTAGCGTGGAACTGGCAAGCTTTGCAGGATCTCACCAGTTCGGTTGCGTTGAGTGTCGTGGGCCAGTAGAATTCGCGGCGGAACGCCTTGCCCACCAAGGTGCGCGATGACGAGTGATGTCCGCAATCCCCTCCGTGTATGTCGACTAACAGCTCGCACCCCTGCTCCCTGGAGATGCATCGCAAGGAAACATCGTTTGGTCGTATTTGGTATAGCTCACCGTCCCGTATGCAGTAGGCTGTGGCCTGCCGAGCCACGCGCTCCACATCTTCCTCCTTCTCCGGCAGGGCTCCCTGCAGCAGGTATGCCTTGAGTTCTTTGGTCCAGCACCCCTCCCGAGGCTCGAGCATGAGGAGAAGACGCGCTCCTGAGGTCGGGCTGCGGGCGGGAGCTCCTGAGGTTGGTGGCGGGGGAAGCTCCTCCTGAGGCGGCACCGGCTCCGCAGCCGGAGGGGCTGCCGAAGGCTTAAAGAGTCGTTCCTTGAAAATGTCGGGCTCGTGGGGCAGGCGCCTGGACGCCCTCTTGGCGATATCGTCAACTTCCTTGTTTGTGCTGTGGGGCATATGCTGCAGCTCCAGGCCGAAGAACTGCTTCTCCATTTTCCGTACCTCCGCGAGGTATGCTTCCATATGCTCGTTCTTCGGCTCATATACCTTGTTGGAGAAGTTGACGAGGAGCTGGGCTTTGCTGGTAGCCTGGCGGCAGCGGCAGGCGTCGAGCTAAGTGTTTACCGCCGTGATAGGCGGTGCCATGGCATAGATGCAGAGGAGCTTGTGTAGGTGTGAATGGGGACCGGAGGGGGTGGCGGGCGAGGTGAGGGTTTTTTTGACGTGGGGATGGTGAGGGTTTTCTTTTGTCTTTTTTGAATTGGGTGGTGAGGGTTTTCTGTCCCACAAAGAATTTTGGAGGTGACGGTTTGCTAGAGAGAACCGTGTGTGATTGACGCAACAGGTAAAATGAAAGGCATTGCACACGGTTCCAATTTTGGGAACCGTGTGTGATTGACGTACTACCTCTGTCCTGGTTTATTGGTCCCCCTTTGTAACTTTTACCAAATATTTAACATACTTAGACATAGATAATAAGCGTACACGTACATAAGCATAGTTCAACCATAAGTACATAGTTCAACCTTCATTAAGTATACTAAAGCGTACATAGTTCGATCCATCCCACATCTCATCTCACATGCCGGCACGATCCTGAAGCTTCTCCAGGTAGTCGGCGTACGCGCCATGCGCCACCCTGCGAGAATACTTCTGCTTGAAGGAGCCAATGGCCCGTCCTCTTGCATGCCCCAGAACACTTAGATACGCGTCATGAAGCTTGTAGTTGCAAAATAGGCATCGATAGCCGCTGTTCCAGGTCGTAATACGCCTGTTATGCATTCCGGCATAAAGCTCCCTCAGGATTTGCCTCTTGTACCTCCTCTGGCCATCTTCATCCTCGCGGTCCACATTGTTAGACAACACCTATCCAAATAGTAAAACAAATTTGGCATCAAATCAATGATTACATGCCGCGAAGTAGGATTAGGGATTTATGGCTATTTATTTATACATATCCGGAGATTATGGTTTGATTTTTAAGCACAATCCTCTATGTACAGACCAATCTTGAAGAAAATATTGGCACAAACATATGTAGGTCATTCAAAATCAATTGTCAAGTCCTCGCTAGGAATTATTAGCACGAACACTAGCCCTAGTCGGTTTACTAGCATAAGTCATTTGCACAGATGAAACAACTAATCACTTAGCACTTGTAGCATTCAAACAATCAATACACTACACGGATCTAACGAAACTTACTCAGATTTCATGGATTGGGAGAACATAACCATAGGATTTCTTTTCCAAAAAGGGGGAGGCAGGAGTAACCAGAGAAACCCTTTGATCTATTTGACACATAAATGGGTATAGATGACTAACCAGCTGTCCGTCGTCATCGGAGTCGTCGCCGGAGTGGTCGTCAGAGTCGTCGCCGGGGTCGTCACCAGAGTCGTTGTGGAACTCCGCCTCCGGCTGTGGAAGCTCGACACCGTCGACGATGTCAGGGTGCAGTGATAACTCGCTGGCGATGATGGCAACCTCTATCTCCATCTCCACGCCGTTCTCCGGTGCTTTAGCAGCCCCAGCGTCGCCACTCCCTCTGATGGGGTGCTTCAGCGGCATCCTCATACACTGACGGCTTTGAGGAATGAGAGCGGCGTCGAGGATGCAAGCAGAGAGAGAGGATTGTGTGTGTGTGGCAAGGATGGGGGGTGCCGCCGCTCGGGCACACCATTAATATGGAGTAGTGGGAGTTGTGGGAGAGAGGCGGGCAATGGTCAAACCGATGGCTCACCTCCCGGTGAGCCTGCGCACCCGACTGCTGGCATGCCTACCAAAGTTTCACACAGCTACCCGCAAGCCTCCCGATGACACTGCACATCGAGCACGCCTCCGTCAATTCACACACCTGCATGCATGCCTCCCCATCTGCCTACACGGCGGACTGCTCGCATGCGTCCCATCAACTCACGCCTGCTCGCACGGCACAAGGGTCGCGCAGCGACACATATATTGTTTTTCTATTTGGATGATTAATGCTGCCGCTTTATTGCTTAACCGAAGCATGACACATATCCATTGTTGGTCTAACACTCACGGTTTGAATAAATAATCCGTGTGGGATATTGGTTCCCAATTATTAATAATCTCCCATTTGTAATTAGATAAAGATTACATCAAAACTGGTCTCAAATTTGAGAAAAAAAAGTACAATGCCACTTTGTATTGGTGTCCATATGACAATATGATAAGTTTCATGAACTTCAAATAAGTTTTGGATGTACTAGAATTTAAAATTCAAGATTCTTAATGTTTGAAATTTGTTGCACGGGGAGTAAACATGCACTTAGTGAGACACATGTGTTTTGCAATCCATTTAGGTGCACTGTCACGTGTGCATGTAGCTCAAATTTGATTTTTGCACATTATACCTTTAGAAAATCAATCAATTAATGTACTAAAACGTCTTAATGATCTCTGTGATTTTTTTGAAATTAAAACGTCCCTCCGTTGGTAACATATGTTCATCGCGGGATAATTAATTTAACATGCATCGTAGTTGCGGTAGATTCGAGGTGCGTGTGTGGGTGTGTGCGTCTGGGGGTGGCGGGTGGCTCGCAGTACACTACGAGTTGTGAGCCACCTTGTGGGTTGGCCGTCTTGTTAGGCAGACCGGTGCCACATCAGAGTCATGAAATCGTTATTTAAAACATTACACAACCCTTTCATACATACATGTTTTGGCCACATGCAGTCGATGGTTGTCCTACACGGCACTCGATTTCGCATGTGACGCTTTTTGTGGGCCCGCGAGGTCATCGTCCATCACTTTGACGAACAGCCGGCAGTGAGGTTAATTTGACCAGCAAGGTAGAATCTTTTTTTTGTGTTACAGTGGTATATACTACGCGTCGAAGAGGTGGGAGGGGACTAGCATACATACTATACGTACGCGTCCGTGAACAAGTACACCTCACTCAGTGTCGGGAATTTTTTGTTTTCCGAGGCACGTGCCACATCAAAATTGTGAAATTGGCTATTCAATCATCACACAACACCTTTTTGGCCCACATGCATGCACGCGGTGGCTATCCTAGCTAGGACACTCACGTGTGATGCTTCCATCTGTGGGCCCACGAGGCCATCGTCGATGCATGCATGCATCACTTTGACCTACGTCGGGACAGGTCAATTAATTTCACCATCGAGCAGGATTCTTTTGGGTTGTACATATTACGGGAGGAGCATATAGTATGCGGTGAAGAGGGGGCGCTTCACGAACCTCGCTCTGTGTGCGTGCATGGTTTAAGGTTTTTGAGGCATGTGGCACATCAAAGTTGTGCATTTTCGGTATTCAATATATATATGTTTGGCCCACATGCAAAGCGGTGGTGGTTGTCATCTCACACCCACCTACGCGGTTATCAGCGATATTGATGCTTTCTGTCGGCGTTCTAGGACCGGGGGTGCCAAGACTTGCCTGCCTGCGGCCCGCGGCATGGCTCCACCAACGGCCTGGTACGGCCCAGCTTCGGCAACAACAACTCAAGACCCTCGCGAGGGGCCAAGCCTCGCGAGGCAGATGACACCAAGACCTCCCTGGGTGCAGCCTCGCTAGGCTGGGTCCCGAGGAGCGGAGATATCTATGCAAGGGGGCACCTCGCGAGGTTCACATGACACGAGCCATAACGACCAAGGCCAAGCGGGCGCCAGCGGGCGCAGTGCACCAGTTTCCTCTTTGGTGCTAAAGAGGCAAAAGTAGGTGAGGAGTCCCGAGGCATCAGGCAAAGGTTTCCATATCAGTGCAACAAGACCAAGACTAGCAGGACAGCAGGACGGAGGTCATCGCGGAGCCCACAACAGTGTCACCATCAGAGCCTTTGGCAGGTGAAGACTACTTTTTTAGGATAGCTTGTACTAGTTGTCCCCCTTCAAACTTGGCCGTTGTGGGATCCCTTCCCGCCTAACATTTGGGAAGAGGACCGAGGCCTCTATAAATAGGACTAACCACCACCATGGGGGGAAGACGGATCTTGGATTAGATCCACTCTATCCTCGCACACACCAGCTCATCGAGCCCAAGAACACCTCACCTCCTGAGGTTGTTTGTCCACTGTACTAGTTCATCCTCAGCCCCTTGAGGCAATCCGCCACCACACTGGAGTAGGGTATTACACCATGCCGTGGCCGGAACCAGTATAAACTCCTGTGGCTCATGTTCTTTGGGTTCATCAAGCTAGGTCGTGGGATCATTGAGCAAGTGAGCTAGGGAGAAAGAGTCCTTCGTGCACACCCCAGAGTTCGAGCCTCACAAGGGTTTGCCGGAACCCAGAAACCGACATTTGGCGCGCCAGGTAGAGGTGCGCTGTAGCTTTTCCTCCCTCGGTCCACGCTCCACCAGCTCCATGGCCGATGCTCGTCAAGCCCGCGCTGAGCGGTGGGCCGCTCTCAATGCACGCGTCGCCCAGACGACGCCCGTCGGTGGGCCTTCCCATCGCTCTCCATCACCTGGTGCCAACGCCGTCACCGGTCCGGCGAGGAACAAGCAGTAGGCTTTGTCGCTCCACCCCTCCATGTGGCGGGACGGACGCACTGCCACCCCGTCGCTGACTCCGACCGGTTCGACGTCCTACGCTCACCGAGGGGCCCGCGGACGTGAAGGCTGCGCTGCTCATGGCACGCGAGCTCCTGCGCTGCCCAGTCGATGACCTCTACGAGGACTGGCCGGACCGCATCACCTGCATCATCCCTCTCGCTGCCTCACCCACCTCCCTCTATGGGCGACGTGGCCCACGGAGCGCCTCCACCACCTCCATGTCAAGACGTTGCCCTCGCACCAAGATGCGCGGCCCCGCAGCGCGACCCACCGTGCAGGGCGCCCGCGCATGAAGAAGGAAGCTGCCAGGAGGTCCCTCGGCCACAAGAAGGTGCTCCTGCACTCCCAGCACCCCCGCGTGAAGACCGTGCACCGCCCACAGTGGCGGTGCGTGGGTACCAAGACCAGGCTCCACCTCCACGACGGGCTCCAGTGACTACAGCGGGCGGCCGTGCCTTCACTCCCGAGATGTGCAGCGTCGTCTGGCCCGGGAAGTTCAAGCCCGATGTAACAGCCCAGATGTAAAACCTTCCTTATTTTGACAATGTATCAAATTTTGTCTTCATCCAATTCCTTCGGTCTATAATGGTTGGATTCTTTTGGTTGTCTTTGTGTTGTTATTTTTTGCATTGCTATGCCATTTCCTTTTATGTATTTCTTTTGTCATCCATGTTTGCATTGTGATCCTTTCAAGTGTTGCATTTGTGCTTCTTGTAATGTTGCATTTCATCATGCTCATCATGTGCATTGTGTGTTTCATGCATGATCACCCCTTGCATCACCCGTCCCCTCCTTCTCTTGCTTCTATTTGGCAAGTGCCATTTTTCACTCCTCCTTTAATGTTCATCTCTTCCTCACAATTCAAGCATCATGCCACTCACCTCTCTGCCAAGTTCGTCGAGCTGCACCAGACCACCAGCACAGCCCCCTTTGCTCGCCCTTCCGTGTGGTGATCCACGCTGGACACCCACGCTAGTCCCGCATGTAGTGACCTCTCCCCTACCTTTTTATTCCTCCTCTCACCACCTCCCCGTCACGGTAAACCTGCGAGCAGGGGCACATGGCCTCGGTGGCAAGCCACGGGGTCCGCACCCGTCTATAAGACCCCAACCATGCCCTAGGGTTTCCCCTTCCTCTCCTCCCTCTTCTCCGCGCCACCGCCACAGGTAAGGGGACACACACGCATCGCTTCCACCACCGCCCACTCCATGGCAGGCTCGGTCACGACCTCACCGCCGCCTAACCCTCCTTCGTGGCATCCCCTCCTTCGTCCAAGCGACCGTGAACGCCGCACTGGTTCCATCCTGACGCTGATCCGTGGCCGAGAACTCCTTCCACGACGTCCCCTTCTTCCTCTGCATCTCGGACAGAAGATCGCGCCAAGTTCGTCGACCCACTGCCGACGCCTCCCTCCATCGCCGGCCACGTTTTCTCATCCTAGGGTAAGGAGGTATACCCGGCTTCCTCCCTTCTCCTTCTCGATGCTGGGTGATCCCCGTAGGAGATGCTAGGGTCGCCCCTCCGCCATGATCTCGATGCTCTGACGATCTCTGAATTTTTGGGTGTAGTTGAAGTATTCTGTCTTGCACACTCTTGTTCTTGCACACGCACTCCACGCTATGCTCGCGTCCTTGTCAGTTTCCTCGAACGCATGCGCACCCGCATGCCTCACCCGCAATGCTGCATTCCTGCTCGCCATCGCCTTAGTTCGGCAGCGCCGAGACGGCCCGAGTCAAGCACTAGCTCGTCCTCGGGCTCCCGCAACCGCAACTTTGCACACGCATGCTCGAACTCGAGCACAACCCCCTCTCTGCGTCACAGGTGGTCGCTGCATTTCCACGCCCGCACTCGAGCAGCTACCAAGGCCGAACACAAGGACCCGCTGCCTCGCCGCGCTTCCCTTCCTCGCCATCACATGCGACCGCATGCCCGAGCCGAGTCGAGCTCAAACTTGAGCGCCCCGCCGCTCCTAGACTTCCCGCGCCCTTGGATCAGCACTGTTGCTCCTTCCCGCACGCCCGCCGCTGCATACAGAGTCGTGTCGTACGCCGTTCTTCGCCGGACGATGCCATCTCCTCTGTTTCCGTGAGAAGATGCCAAGCAGGGCACCTAAATGTTTAAGAGAAGCTCGCCGCACCCTTATCCAAACCACCCGATCCTAGCGCGATGGTTGAAACCTCTCCCAGTTACCTTCTGAGACCGAGGTTGAATCCCCATCGGGCCAGTTGTGAAGTGCCCAATTTTTACCATTTTGGCCTCTCTATGACAGCTGGGACCCCACTCGTCATTCTCTCTGTCCCACACACACCCTCTCCACACCCACACTCCTGCCACCTCAGCACCACGGGCCGTCCTAAATCGAGAGTGGTTGGCCCAGCCCGTGTTCCATGTTGTTTTAATTTCTTTTGCATATTTACAAGGAATGCCATCGTCTTGCATTGCTCATATTTAGATAACCGTGCATCAGATTAAAATATTTTATATGTGTAACATGCTTAGAATTTCATCTAGGTTCAGAATATGCTGCTTTCATCCATGTTTAAAATGTTTAAAATGTTGTTTGTTTAAATTTGCTTAAATGCCATGTTAAAATGATTTATTTCATAACTAATTAACCGTAGCTTCGAATTAAATAATCTTTATATGTAAATGGGGTCGAAAAATGCCTAGTTTAACATGGTGCACTTTATTTTGCTGTTTAACAACATTAAAATTGTGTTTAGGGCAGAACATTAGCAAATTCGAAATATGCATATGAGGATTTTCCGGAATTGTTATTTGTTGTTCCAGCCTCATTTAAACTTGCCTAAATAGTTAGTTTACTTATGCTTCACCTCTTGCCATGCTAATCAACATTTAATATTGTTGTGTACATAAATGGGAGAGAACTAAATAAGTCATTTGGTGTTTCGTCAATATGCAACTCATTGCATATTGAGCTCCACTTAACTTGTAGTGTTGTTTGTTGCACTTTGCCATGCCATGCCTCTTTAAACCGGACATGCATCATACTTGATTGTGCATCATGCCACGTTTTATGTGATGGTCGTTTACCATGTTGTTTGCTTCTTTGGGTTAGTTCCGATAACGTAGCATTTGTGAGGATTTGTTCGACTTCGTCCGTTTGTCTTCTTCATGGACTCGTTCTTCTTCCTTGCGGGATTTCAGGCAAGATGACCATACCCTCGAAATCACTTCTATCTTTGCTTGCTAGTTGTTTGCTCTTTTGCTATGCCACGCTAACTACCACTTGTTATATCATGCCTCCCATATTGCCATGTCAAGCCTCTAACCATCCTTTCCTAGCAAACCGTTGTTTGGCTAAGTTACCGCTTTTGCTCAGCCCTTCTTATAGCATTGCTAGTTGCAGGCGAATATGAAGTTTGTTCCATGTTGGAACATGGATATGTTTGGGATATCACAATATATCTTATTTACTTTAATGCATCTATATACTTGGTAAAGGGTGGAAGGCTCGGCCTTATGCCTGTGTTTTGTTCCACTCTTGCCGCCCTAGTTTCCGTCATACCGGTGTTATGTTCCTTGATTTTGCGTTCCTTACGTGGTTGGGTGTTATGGGAACCCCTTGACAGTTTGCTTTGAATAAAACTCCTCCAGCAAGGCCCAGCCTTGGTTTTACATTTGCCTAACAACCTAAGCCTTTTCCCCTTGGGTTTCCGGAGCCCGAGGGTCATCTTTATTTTAAACCCCCCGGGCCAGTGCTCCTCTGAGTGTTGGTCCAACCTGTCAGCCGCCGGTGGTCACCAGGGGCAACTCTGGGCTGGCCTACCGAAAGCTTGGGCAGTCCGGAGTGCCTTGAGAACGAGATATGTGCAGCTCCTATCGGGATTTCTCGGCACATCCGGGCGGCTTTGCTGGTCTTATTTTACCATTGTCGAAATGTCTTGTAACCGGGATTTCGAGCCTGATCGGGTCTTCCCGGGAGAAGGAATATCCTTCATTGACCGTGAGAGCTTGTGATGGGCTAAGTTGGGACACCCCTGCAGGGTATAAACTTTTGAGAGCCATGCCCGCGGTTATGTGGCAGATGGGAATTTGTTAATGTACGGTTGTAGAGAACTTGACACATGACTGATTTAAAATACATCAACCGCGTGTGTTGCCGTGATGGTCTCTTTTCGATGGACTCCGGGAAGTGAACACGGTTCTTGTGTTATGCTTGAACGTAAGTAGTTTCAGGATCACTTCTAGTTCACGACTGCTGTGTTGCTTCTCTTCTCGCTCTTATTTGCGTATGTTAGCCACCATATATGCTTAGTGCTTGCTGCAGCTCCACTTCATTACCCTATCCTACCCATAAGCTTAAATAGTCTTGATCTCGCGGGTGTGAGATTGCTGAGTCCTCGTGACTCACAGATACTTCCAAACAGTTGCAGGTGCCATTGACACCAATGCAGGTGACGCAACCGAGCTCAAGTGGGAGTTCAACGAGGACCTTGGTCGTTACTATGTTTCGTTTCCTGATGATCACTAGTGGAGCCCAGTTGGGATGATCGGGGATCTAGCATTTGGGGTTATCTTCTTTTCATTTGTATTTGTCCGTAGTTGGACTATGTGTGTACTCTGAATGATGTATGTTTAGTTAATGTATTGTGTGGAGTGGCGATTGTAAGCCAACTCTTTATCCAATTCTTGTCCATTACATGGGATTGTTTGAAGATGACCCTTCTTGCGACTAAACCACCATGCGGTTATGCCTCCAAGTCGTGCCTCGACACGTGGGAGATATAGTTGCATCGTGGGCGTTACACCCGACCTCCCTCCATGCTACGACGGCACCCCCGACCCATTAAGTTCCTGCAGCTTTATGAGCTGAGCATCGAGGCAGCCAATAGCGACGAGAAAGTCAAGGGGAACTGGTTTCCCATGGCCCTCAATGATGGCATGCGCTCGTGGCTCCTGAACTTGTCCGTGGGATCGATCTCCTCATGGGGCGAGATGCACGAGCATTTCATCGCCAACTTCCAGGGCACTCGCGACCGCCCGCCGGCCGCGGGTGACCTGCGGCGCATCAAGCATCAGAAGGGGGAAACCCTCCAGATGTATATCCATCGCTTCAACAATGTTCGCCTCAAGATCCCCAAGGTGATGGACGAGGCCATCATCTCTGCATTCTCTGATGGCGTCCGCAACGTCAAGATGAAGGAGGAGCTCGCCATCCACGAGGACCTATGCACGGCTCTAGAGATGTTCAACATGGCAACCAAGTGGGCGAGAGCTGAGGAGGGGCGCCTCTCCCTTCTCGAGCTTCCAGCTGCCAACCCAGAAGACAAGAAGGGCAAGACCAAGAATGTGAAGCGCAAGGGAGCGGTCGTGCTCGCGGCTTAGCCAGAGATGAAGCGAGGCTGCGACAACCCGGAGTCGTCCAAGGGCAGCTGTCCGTTCTGCGCCTTCCACAACATGCACAACCACAATACCAATGACTGTCAGGAGCTCACGTCCATCCATGATGGGCACTTCGGTCGACACCCCGAGCGTAACGACCGGGGCTACAGCCGAGGAGGAGGACGAAGTGGAGGATGCTGGGACGACTGCAGCCCCCGCTAGGAGTGGCGAGACCAGCCTCATGAGGACCGCTGGAAGGACAACCTGGTGAGGGCGCCTGGAGGGATCAGCCATCGGATTTCGGATTCTGGCAAAACCCTTAAGGTTCGAACACTTGGGTGCGCGCGAAGATCTCCCCCTCACCGATCAGGCCCTCACACACTTCGCAATCTCTAGGCTAGGCACGACGAACTCACAACACACGAGGACACAAGATTTATACTGGTTCAGGCCACCGTTGTGGTGTAATACCCAACTCCAGTGTGGTGGTGGTGGACTGCCTCTTGGGCTGATGATGAACAGTACAAGGGGAACAACAGCCTCCTGAGGCGATGTGTTCTTGTGCTTGGTGAGCTTGTGTGCAGAGTATGGTCTGAATGATCCCCCCTTTTTCCCTCCTTTTCTCTTTCTATGGTGGTGGCTAGTCCTATTTATAGTGTCCCAGGTCCTCTTCCCAAATATTGAGCGGGAATGGATCCCACAACGGCCAAGTTTGATGGGGAACAACTAGTAGAGCTTATCCTGACAAAAGCAGTCTTAACCTGCCAAAGGCTCTGGTGGTGAAGCCGTCTTGGGCTCCATGATGGCCTCCGTCTTGCCGTCGTGCTGGTCTCGGTCTCGTTGCACCGATATGGAAACCTTTGCTTGACGCCTCGGTACTCCTCGCCTGCGCTTGCCCCCTTAGCACAAAAGAGGAAACAAGGACACTATGCGCGCTGGCGCCCGCCTGGCGCCCGCCTGGTCTCCATCGTCATGGGTTGCGTCATTGGAACCTCGTGAGGTTTGCCTTGCCTTGATCTCTCCGCCCCTCGCGAGCCAGCCTGGTGAGGCCGCTCCCGAGGAGATCTTGTGTCGCCCGCCTCGCAAGGCTTGGCCCCTCGCGAGGGTCTTGAGTGCACGCTGGTGAAGATGGGCCATACGGGCCTGCTTGTGGAGCCACGCCGTGGGCCGTAGGCAGGCAAGTCTGGGAACCCCCATTCCCAGAACGCCGACAGTAGCCCCGGGCCCAAGGCGCGCTCGGACTTGGCTTCGAGGCGAAGCCAAAGGGCAAGTGCGGAGCGCCGCGGGCCCCATCAGCCCGCGGCCTTGGTTGACGCGTGGCGGTTGATGGGACGTGGTCATCTCCGCTTCCCCACACTGCCTCGGCAACGGCCTGACTTGACGAGTCCCTGCTACATGCAGAGAAAAACCATCATTACCTGTGATCATGGGGGGTGCTGGTTGGCCTTCTCCTGCTATAAATTGGGAGGGGGGCTGAGCCCCCGTCGCCCATCTCTTCCCATTCCACTCGCTTCTCCCCTTTGCTCCATTGCTAGTGGTGACACCAATGGTGCCCATCCGGAGGTTTTCCGCCGCGGAGAAGGCAAAGACTCCCCGCGATGAGCCAGGGCCGCTCCCACCAAAGAAGAAGCCGGTCCATCGCCGTGACATGGTGGTGGTGCAGGAGGTGACAAGGCCTTGGTATGAGCGGCCTCCTCCTGGGTATCCGTTGCCCCTGTACGCCCAAGCTGGGGGCTCAGGAGGAGGAGGCAGCGAGCGGTGCCGCCCGCGCCGCATCCATGGTCGTCGCACCGCGATGGCGCGCGTCGTCGCCCCCGGAGTCCACGCCGCAGACTCCTCGCGCAAACTCGTACTGTGGGCGGCAATGCCTCCGAGTACTTGGATCCGCTTCCCTTGCTTCTTATTTGCCGAGATGCCGCCGAGGGGACCCCTCGAGCTTTGGCTGCAGCATGCCGACTGTGACGCGCCGGCAACCGGAGCGGATGTTGAAGCCGTCTCTTCGGGCAAGATCTTCATGACCCAGGGCTGGGGTGAGATCGCTCGAGTGTGCCGTGCAGAAGGCACCCTCACGATCCACTTCGAGTACGACGACGCTTCCACGCTGTCCTTTAGGATCTTCGACACGAAAGGCCGCCGCCTGGAGTGCTGCCCCAGAAGGGGCCGTCAGGACCGCCCCGCCAACGGTTCCTCCAGTAAGCAACGATGCTTGGGAGTCTGGCGAATCTCCCGAGCCCTACGAGACTCAAGAGATGAGCGACGATAGCTACGTGCCCCCGAGCTTTCGCCACGCCCGGGGCAAGTCTGCAGCGTCCGGCCGCCGCCGTCGCTGATCTGGATGGGGTTGACGCCGGCCCCATGGCCCACTGTTGATGATGGCATCGGCTGCGCTGGCGTGGGTATATAGGGCTCCTTGAATTTCCTTTCTTTTGTACCCTGCGAGGAATCAAGATGAGCCCCAAGGGGGCGTGTAAAGGGTCCGCAATGCTCTTTGTTGATATTGTCCTCACTATGAAATTGTATGTGCGCGTGTCCCGTTCCGGCTTGGTTTCCCCTTTCCAACCTCGCGATGGCTTGGTGCTCTACGCTGACATGTCCCTGTCCCCAAGCAGGCTTCAGCCATCGCTGGTATGCCAGGTCGCGATGCCGTGGTCAAGGCCAGTAGGTGAGCGGCCCGAGGTCTTGTAAGAGCCCCTGAGTCGTGATGCTCAGGAGGTCCCCTTTAGCATGCAAGCGACCGCCGGGAGGTAAGAAAGGGAGACTACGTTGCCGTAACGGGGCGACACAAATGAGAATTCTATGCCGTAGAGATTGGTTGACCCGAGCATGAAACTTATCTTGGTAGTCTCGGGTCGGTCCTTCACGAGGCGCCAGGCTCGTGTGTGGGTGGTCGTAGCATAGACAGGTCTGGCCCGTACGAGTCCCTTCCCCACGCTCTCCATTGTTCTCTACGTCCTCAGGTCCCGGCCCTCGAGCGAGCTCAGCCGCCGCTGGTATGCCAGGTCGCGATGCCGTGGTCAAGGCCAGGGGGTGAGGGCTGGAGAGCCAGTAAGAGCTCCTGAGTCGCGATGCTCAGGAACCCCCCTTTTAACGCGCAAGCGGATTACATGGGAGAAGAGGGAGCCCACGGTGCCGCCCGCTGTGGTCCTTGGGAGGTTCCTGCAAGCCAACACGAGGAAGGGCACAGATTGCCATTATGATTGCCGACCGGCCACTGGTCGCTCCACAAGAGAACGAAGGCACTGAGGGCCTGGTGTGGTGACGCGCGCGGGGCATGCCGCGGGCCAGAGCTCGACTGCTCAGATTTGTCGATGTTGCAGGGACGGACCCATGCACAAGCGCCGTGCCTGTGTGAGCAGTTCTAGTGGTGGGTGACAGTCGAGCAGGTGATAGTCATAGGTAGATTAAGCATGGAAAGCGAACTAGCTCAAGTAAATGCATGAACGATACATGCCATTGGGCTGGACCCGAGCAGCTTGGGGATGATGCAGCCCGAGGGGTGCCCCCAGCAGGGTAAGCTAAAGGCACAGAAGGGATACATGCCACAGGGTCGGACCCACGCGGCCTAGGAATGATGCAGCCTGAGGGCGCTCCCAGCTAAATGAACTTGGAAAATTTCACCTGGTTCCGTTGTAGAAGGAGTGTTGGGGCAGCTGAAGATGCGTGGTGCAGGGGTTGCTTCTCACGAGCCACCAGGGTCCTGAGCCTCAGGAGGCCCTGGGGGTCCAAGTGGTTTCTTGAGGACCGTCTCCATCTCCGCTAGGACCGCGTGCTGCCTGGCCTCCTGAGCCGCCAGGACGCTCTGCAGGCTGTGCTGGAAGGCAGACGCCACGCTCGGCAGGCCAAAAGGCATGCGAACGTAGCTGTGAGGTGGGCCCTTGCAGCGTCCCATGCGCGAAGGCCAGAAAAGCTCCTGAGACGCGACCTTGTTGAGCCCTGGGACGTTGATGCAGACGCGCAGCCCGGCATCCTCGCCTGGATGGGGAGCTGCGCCCGGTGAGCGGCGGTCGCCGCGCATGGCTCTCGCGTCTTGCAGTTCCTGAGTGGTCTTGGTGATGAACTCCTGAGTGCTGGGCTCCCCTCGCCCTGTGGGACCTGAGGGAGATGTGCCGCGAAGCACGCCTCCAAGTGGTGCCCGAGCGCCTCCCTCGTGACATTGGCAAGGTCTGAGGCCCTCCAGAAGAGAGCCCCCGAGCCGTGCCCGAGGAGGGCGCCGGGCGCGCCTTCCTATGTGAGGGAGGGAGGCGCCCCAGGTGCGGGCGCTGATCCTGACGAGGTACCACTCTCCTGAGGTCCAGCACGGAGTAGCTGCTTCTTCTTCTTGGGGATGACCTCAGGAGGGTACTGAGCTGCATAGTTGTCGCGGAATTCGATTGACGCTGCTTGGAAGGCGCGCTCGAGGGAGCACACCGCATCTCTTTCCTCGCAGGGGACCGTGATGATCCCCCTGGCATCTTGAGGACGTTGTAGCCGTGGTGTGTCACTGCCATGAACTTGGCCAGGGCCGAGTACCCGAGGATGGCATTGTATGGCAGACGGATGTGAGCGACATCAAAGTCGGAGCTCGGTGCGGTAGTTACTGCGTTCTCCAAAGGTGACGGGAAGGCGAACCTGCCCCAACGGCGTGGTGGAGCTATCGGTCACTCCTGAGAAGGGCTTGCTAGGATCAAGCTGATCGTATGGCACTTGAAGACCGTCGAACGTCTCGACGGACAGGACGTTGAGCGCTGAGCCGCCGTCGATGAGGGTCTTGGTGACTTGTACGTTGCTGATGACGGGTGAACAAAGCATCGGGAGAGCGCCAGCGGTTGCCACGCACTTGAGATGATCTGTCGAACTGAAGGTGATGGCGCACTTGGACCACCTGAGCGGGCGCGTTGCCTCGAGCCTGGGGAGGACTGCATTCACCTCGCGGGCAAACTGCTTGAAGATGCGTTGAGAGGCTGGGGCTTGAGCTCCGCCCAAGATGCAAGCGATCGCGCGTGGCTCTTGGAAGCGCCCAGCCCCCTCATCTTGATGGTGGTCGTCATTCCTTCTTGGTGGTGGAGGCAGAGGAGGAAGACCGGCGTTGCCCTAAGGGAGGTCCTCGCGAGGCTGATCCCTCCAGGTGCCCTCGTGAGGCTGGTCCTGCCAGCAGTCCTCACGAGGCCGGTCGCGCCACTCCTGGCGTGGGCCACGGTCGTCCCAGCGTCCTTCACTGCGTCCTCCTCCTCGGCCGTAGCCCCGGTCGCGCCACTCCTGGCATGGGCCACGGTCGTCCCAGCGTCCTCCACCGCATCCTCCTCATCGGCCGTAGCCCCGGTCGTTGCGCTCGGGGCGCTAACCGAAGCATCCGTCACGAATGGCCCTGAGTTCTTGACAGTCGTTGGTGTTGTGGCTGTGCACGTTGTGGAAGGCGCAGAACAACCGGCTGCTCTTGGATGACTTAGGCTGGTCCCTGCCGTGCTTCTTGTCTGGCTCTACCGTGAGCACGACGACTCCCTTGCTCTTCATGTCCTTGGCCTTGGCTTTCTTATCCTCCAGGTCGGCAGCTGGGCACTCGAGGAGGGAAAGGTGCCCTTCCTCAGCCCATGCGCACTTGGTCGCCAGGTTGAATAACTCCAGGGATGTGCACAACTCCTCGTGGATGGCGAGCTCCTCCTTCATCTTGATGTCGTGGACACCATCAGAGAACGCCGAGATGATGGCCTCGTCCGTCAACTTGGGGATTTTGAGGCGAACGTTGTTGAAGCGCTGGATGTACTTCTGGAGGGTCTCTCCCTGCTGCTGCTTGACGCGGCGCAGGTCACCTGCGGCAGCGGGGCGGTCGCGAATGCCCTGGAAGTTGGCGACGAAGCGGTCGCGCATCTCGTCCCAGGAGGAGATCGAGCCCGGAGGCAGGTTTAGGAGCCAGGAACAAGCGCCATCCTTGAGCGCCATGGGGAACCAGTTCGCCATGACTTTCTCGTCGACATTGGCCGGCTTGATGCTCAGCTCGTAGAGCTGCAAGAACTCTGCGGGGTCAGGGGTGCCGTCATAGCGAGGAGGCAGATCCAGCTTGAAATTGCCCGGCCAGGCGACGCTACGTAGCTCGGGGGTGAAGGCGCGACAGCCTGCCGTTGTCACCGGGGCCTAGCGTGGAGGTGGAGCTTGATCTTGGTGCCTGCGTGCTGCCACTCCAAGTGGTACAAGGCCCTGCCGCGGCTGGCGATCCTGACGTGGCGGTGCCAGGAGTGGTGGAGCATTCTCTTGTGGTCGAGGGACTTCTTGGCAGCTTCTTTCTTCACGCGAGGGTGCTTGTCGCGGCGGGTCGCGCCACGGGGCCGCATGTCTTGCTGCCAGGGTGGCGTCCTGGTGCAGAGGTGGTGGAGGTGCTCTGTGAGCTACATCGCCCGTAGCTGGCGGTGGACAAGGCGGAGAGAGGGACGATGCAGGGGAGCCCCCTGCGGTGCTGACGAGCTCGGCGATGCGGTCCAGCCAGTCCTTGTAGAGGTCGTCGACAGGGCGGTAACGTAGGAGCTCGTGCGCCATGAGTAGCACAGCCCGCGCGTCTGGGGGAGCGCGACGAGCGTGAGACGACAAACCAGCGGGGGTCAGTGATGGAGTGGCGGTGCGACCGTCCCGCCGCACCGAGGGGTGCAGCGAGGATGCTTGCTGCTCGTTCCCCGACGGTCCGGTGGCGGCATTGGCGGTGGGTGACGGAGAATGATGGGGGGCCCACCAACAGGACCCGTCTGGGCGACGCGGTCGGCGAGGGCGGCCCGGCGCTCAGCGCGGGCGCGACGAGCGTCCGACATGGTTGCGACGAAGCGATGGGACACGGATCAGTGAAGAAAAAACTCCGACGCTCCCCTACCTGGCACGCCAAATGTCGGATTTCGGGTTTCGGCAAAACCCTTAAGGTTCGAACACTAGGGTGCGCGTGAAGATCTCCCCCTCACCGATCACGCCCTCACACACTTCGCAATCTCTAGGCTAGGCATGACGAACTCAGAACACACGAGGACACAAGATTTATATTGGTTCGGGCCACCATTGTGGTGTAATACCCTACTCCAGTGTGGTGGTGGTGGATTACCTCTTGGGCTGAGGATGAACAGTACAAGGGGAAGAACAGCCTCTTGAGGCGAGGTGTTCTTGTGCTTGGTGAGCTTGTGTGCAGAGGATGGTCTGAATGATCCCCCCTTTTTCCCTGCTTTTCTCTTTCTATGGTGGTGGCTAGTCCTATTTATAGTGGCCCGGGTCCTCTTCCCAAATATTGAGCGGGAAGGGATCCCACAACGGCCAAGTTTGATGGGGAACAGCTAGTACAACTTATCCTGACAAAAGCAGTCTTCGCCTGCCAAAGGCTCTGGTGGTGACCCCGTCTTGGGCTCCATGATGACCTCCATCTTGTCGTCCTGCTGGTCTTGGTCTCGTTGCACCGATATGGAAACCTTTGCTTGACGCCTCGGTACTCCTCACCTGCGCTTGCCCCCTTAGCACCAAAGAGGAAACAAGGACACTGTGCGCGCTGGCGCCCGCCAGGTCTCGATCGTCATGGCTTGCGTCATTGGCCCCTCACGAGGTTTGCCTTGCCTTGATCTCTCTGCCCCTTGCGAGCCAGCCTGGTGAGGCCGCTCCCGAGGAGGTCTTGTGTCGCCTGCCTCGCGAGGCTTGGCCCCTCGCGAGGGTCTTGAGTGCATGCTGGTGAAGATGGGATGTACGGGCCCGCTTGTGGAGCCACGCCGCGGGCCGCAGGCAGGCAAGTCTGGGGACCCCCGTTCCTAGAACACCGACATCAGCCTCGTGAGGACCGACCTCAAGGCAAGGCTGGCCTCCCTGTGCTGCCACCACTGGCAAGGAGGAACACTGATCATTATCAGGGCGAGGGGGCTGGGGGCTGCCAGAAGCCGCGCGCCATCGCTTGCATCTTGGGTGGCGCTCAGGCCCGAGCCTCCCAGCGCATCATCAAGCAGTTCACGCGTGAGGTAAACGTGGCTCTCCCCAGGCTCGAGGCCACGCGCCCGCTCTGGTGGTCCAAGTGCACCATCAGCTTCAGCTCCTCGGACCAGCTCAAGTGCGCGGAAACTGTCGGCTCCCTCCCGATGCTCTGCTCGCCCATCATCAGCAATGTCCTTTTCACCAAGACCCTCATCAATGGCAGTGCAGGGCTCAACGTTCTCTCCATCGATACGTTCCACCGCCTCTAAGTGCCATATGATCAGCTGTAGGCTACCAAGCCCTTCTCAGGGGTAACCAGTGGCTCCACCACCTCGATCGGGCAGATCTTCCTCCCTGTCACCTTCGGCAAGCGCGGCAGCTACCACACTGAGCTCATTGACTTTGATGTTGCCCACATCCGGTTGCCGTACAATGCCATCCTTAGGTATCCGGCCCTGGCCAAGTTTATGGCGGTGACCCACCACGGCTACAACATCCTCAAGATGCCAGGAAGCTGCAGCGTCATCACGGTCGCCTAATAGGAGAAGGACGCGGTGTGCTCTCTCGAGCGTGCCTACAAGGCTGCGGTAGTCGAGGACCCAGACAACGAAGGCGCCATCTACCCTCTTGAGGTCGTCCCCAAGAAGGAAAAGCAGTTGCTCCATCAGGGGCCTCAGGAGAGCGGTGTCTCCAGCAGCACCACCTCAGGACCTGCACCTGCGGATGCGGCGCCTCCCTCCCTCGCATAGGACGGCACGCCCGGCGCCCTCCTCAGGCTGGGCTCGGGTTCTCTCTTCTAGAGGGGCTCAGACCTAGCCAACATCACGAGGGAGACGCTCGGGCAGCACATGGAGGCATGTCTCACCGCACGCTTCCCTCATCAGGGCACTAGGCACGAGGTGCCTGGTGCTCAGGAGTTCATCACCAAGGCCATCGAAGAGTTTCAAGAGGCAAGAGCCATACGCGGCGACCGCCGCCCACCACCTGGTGCAGCTCCTTGTCCTGGCGCGGACGATGAGCTACGCGTCTGCGTCAACATTCCAGGGCTCAACAGGGTCGCGTCACAGGAGCATTTCTGGCCTTCGCGTGTTGGTCGGTGCGAGGGCCTGCCAAACAGGTATGTTCACATGCCTTTCGGCTTGCCTTCCAGCGCCACTTGCATTGCGTTCTGCCAACTCTGGAGGCCAGGCATCACGCTACCCTGGCAGGGATGGCGACGGTTCTTCATGAGCCACCCGGGCCCCCTATGCCTCCCGAGGATCAGTACCCAGGTGACCCATGAGGAGCAACTTCTCCAGCACGCATCTTCAGCTACTGCAACACCTCGTCAACAACGGTGCCAGGTGACGTTTTTCTGGTTCATTCAGCTGGGGGCGCCCCTCGAGCTGCATCATCCCCAGGTCGCACAGGCTGGTTCCTGCGACATGTATCCTTTTGCATCTATAACTTACTCTGTTGGGGGTGCCCCTCAGGCTGCATCATCCCCAGGCTGCATGGGTCTGTCCCTGGGGCATGTATCGTTCTTGCATCTATTTGAACTAGCTTGCCTCCTCCTATGGGTCGCCTTACGATCATCACCTGCCTACTCGGCACTTCGATGCCATGAATGTCGTATGCCCTTGCAAACCCACCCGCGACTGCCTCATGATTAAGGACTGGCACGACGTCTATGCTCGACTTAGTCCCTGCAGCGTCGCTAAACCCAAGAGGTTGAGCTCTGGCTCGCGGGCCAGCTCCCGTGTACGTCACCTCCCATGGTCCTTGGTGCTTGGCCCTCGCATGAGCTAACCACGGGCAGGTGAGCTATGGCACGTGACACGGTGCCTCACCACCACGGGAGCCGCGCGCTAGCCGCCAAGGGTAGGTCCGACCCCTCCCCCTCGCCGGAATCGCCGGAGGACAACACCACCAGGGCGTCAGTCGACGCCGGTGGTACGAGCCTGTGCTCATTGAAGATGGGCATGGCGGCGGCGATCTCAGCTACGTCCGGGCGGCGGTACAACGGAAGGTGGGTATCAGGCGGGTACCCTTGGTCCTCTCCGACCAGGAAATGGAAGGTCTTGTCCATCTCCTCGTCAGACAAGGCGTCCGGGTGCAGGCGGAGATCACCTCCCTCTTCCATGAGCCTCCACAAGGGGCGCGAGCACGCCTGCAGCGGAGTCAAGCGCTGCGACAGGAACTCCTTGACGATCATGGCCCCCATTAGCCTTTCGGCCTTCGTGTCATCCGGCTTCAGGTCGGCCGCCATCTTCTCCAACACCAGCTTCGCCCGGGGGTCCGCGAGCTTCGCGCTAAGCCATCCCTCGTGAGGCAAAGGCATCCCCGTCGGCAGCGCCAGCCGAGGGTAGGAGCACTTGGCGTCCATTAGGTCCCACTTGTTCCTGAAGCCCTCGACCTTCTTGCCTGCTCTGGAGATGGTGTTGGTCCCGTGGGCCGTGACGAAGTTGGCGCACCCGGAGCACTGGCCCTCCTTGTTACCGAGGTAGAAGAAATGGCGAAGTAGCGCCACGGACGGCATCACCCCCACAAATGCCTCACAGTAAAAGGCAAAGATCGATAGGAGGAGGATGGAGTTGGGATGAAGATGGAGGGCATGGAGATTATAATGGCTGAGGACAGCATAGAAGAAATCAGAGAAAGGGGGGACCAGCCCCGCGAAGACGTTGTGCCAGGAGAAGGGATAGATGGAACTGCCCGAGGCCTCCGGCTTGGCGGAGCCGACCCGGAGCGCAGTATCTCCCCCCTCATTGCTGTCACCCGCCGTCACCAGGAGCGCGGTGGCAAGTTTCTTCTCCGAGACCGTGGGCGCGCTTAAGGCAGGCTCGTACCAGGAGGGCGAGTGTGCGGCCTTCGCCTTGTCGGACGCCATCGGCTGCAAGCTCGGGGAGAGGTCCTGGCAGATCTGGAGTCTCTCGGGGCGAGAAGAAGGGGATGCGGAGCAACACGAAGGAAGGCAATGAAGGCTCTGTAGTGTGCGAAAGCCTTTTGTCAGTCGAGGACGGTTGCTGAGGTAGCATGGGGAAGCGGAGGTGCCCACGTCCCATCAATCGCCACGCGTCAATCAAGGCCGTAGGCGGTTGGGGACCGCGCTGCTCCACACTTGCCCTTTGGCTTCGCCTTGAAGCCAAGTCTGAGCGCGCCTTGGGCCCGGGGCTCTTGTCATGCTCGGGACCGGGTGCCCAGACTTGCCCGTCAAGGCCTGCGGTGTGGCTCCACCAACACCCTGGTATGGCCCACCTTCGGCAATAGCAACCCAAGACCCTCGCGAGGGGCCAAGCCTCGCGAGGTGGATGACACCATGACCTCCCTGGGGGCGGCCTCGCTAGGCTAGCTCCCGATGAGCGGAGATATCTATGCAAGGGGGCACCTCGCGAGGTTCACATGACTTGAGCCATGATGACCAAGGCTAGGCGGGCGCCAGCGGGCGCAGTGCACCAGTTTCCTCTTTGGTGCTAAAGAGGCAAGCGCAGGCGAGGAGTCCTGAGGCATCAGGAGAAGGTTTCCATATAGATGCAACAAGACCAGCAGGACGGCAAGACGGAGGTCATCACGGAGCCCACAACAGCGTCACCACCAGAGCCTTTGGCAGGCGAAGACAACTTTTGTCAGGATATCTTGTACTAGTTGTCCACCTTCAAACTTGGCCGTTGTGGGATCCCTTCCCGCCTAACATTTGGGAAGAGGACCAGGGCCTCTATAAATAGGACTAGCCACCACCATGGGGGAGGACGGATCTTGGATTGGATCCACTCCATCCAAGCACACACCAGCTCCATGAGCCAAAGAACACCTCACCTCCTGAGGCTGTTCGTCCACTGTACTAGTTCATCCTCAGCCCCTCGAGGCAATTCACCACCACACCGGAGTAGGGTATTACACCACGCGGTGGCCCGAACCAGTATAAACCCCTGTGTCTTGTGTTATTTGGGTTCATCAAGCTAGGTCGTGGGATCGTTGAGCGAGCGAGCTAGGGAGAAAGAGTCCTTCGTGCGCACCCCACAGTTCGAACCTCACAAGGGTTTGTCGGAACCCAGAATCCAACATTTGGCGCGCCATGTAGGGTTGCGTCGAAGCTTTTCCTCTATTGGTCCACGCCCCACCGCTCCACCAGCTCCATGGCTGATGCTCGTCGAGGCCACGCTGAGCGCCGGGCCGCTCTCAACGCATGCGTCGCCCAGACGGCGCCCGTCGGCGGGCCTCCCTGTCGCTCTCGATCACCTGCTGCCAACGCCGCCACTGGTCCGACGGGGAACGAGCAGTAGGCTTTGCCGCTGGACCCCTCTGTGTGGCGGGATGGACACACCGCCACCCCGTCGCTGACTCCGGCCGGTTCGTCATCCCACGCTCCCTGCAGGCCCGCAGACATGCAGGCTGCGCTGCTCATGGCGTGTGAGCTCCTGCGCTACCGCCCAGTCGACGACCTCTACGAGGACTGGCTGGACCGCATCGCCGAGCTCGTCAGCGCCGCTGGGGGCTCTCCTGCACCATCCCTCTTGCTGCCTAATCCGCCTCCTGCTGCGGGCGACGTGGCCCACGGAGTGCCTCCATCACCTCCGCATCAAGATGTCGCCCTCGCACCAAGACGCACGGCCCCGCGGCGCGACCCGCCGTGCAGGGTGCCTGTGCGTGAAGAAGGAAGTTGCCAGGAGGTTCCTCAGCCACAAGAAAGTGCTCATGCACTCCCAGCACCCCCATGTCAAAACCGTGCGCCGCCCGCGATGGCGGCGCGTGGGTACCAAGACCAGGCTCCACCTCCATGACGGGCTCCAGTGACTACAGTGGGCTGCCGTGCCTTCACTCCCGAGTTGCACAATGTCGTCTAGCCCGGGAAGTTCAACCCGACCTCCCTCCACGCTACGATGGCACCCCCGACACCAAATGTTAGATTATGGGTTCTGGCAAACCCTTTTGAGGTTCTAACTCTAGGGTGCGCACGAAGGACTCTTTCTCCCTAGCTCGCTCGCTCAACGATCCCACGACCTAGCTTGATGAACCCAAAGAACATGAGACACAGGGGTTTATACTGGTTCGGGCCACCGCGTGGTGTAATACCCTACTCTAGTGTGGTGGTGGATTACCTCGGGGGGCTGAGGATGCACTTGTACAATGGATGAACAACCTTAGGAGGTGAGGTGTTCTTGGGCTCGATGAGCTGGTGTATGCGAGGATGGAGTGGATCCAATCCAAGATCCGTCTTCCCCCCATGGTGGTGGCTAGTCCTATTTATAGAGGCACCGGTCCTCTTCCCAAATGTTAGGCAGGAAGGGATCCCACAACGGCCAAGTTTGAAGGGGGACAACTACACTACAAAAAAAGACACATCCGTGACATTTTGGGCTGAATGAAAAAAAATTCTGTCATACTTATGACATTTCTATGATGATAATTGTGACAAAACCTAGTATCATCATAGATGTGGTGGGGTCCTAGTTCTATGACATACAATCATGACAGAAAATGGGATTTTCGTCCTGGGCGGGCGGAGACGCAGCTGCATGACATTCTTTGGGCCGTCCATGACGGAATAAACCGTGGTAGAAGCAAGGGCGAGGAAAATATCGGGGAGTTCCCGGTTACGGTGGGTTATCGGGGCCGAGCGATGCGCGTTTCTCTCGTACGTATGCGCGCGTGTGCTAGGCGTTGGCCTCTAACTGAACCCGAGCGAGCCGTTGGGCTCTAACTGAACCTGAACGATTGCACTGCAGGCTACGTGTTACTGAACCCGAGATATCGATCAATCCCTTCCTGTTAACTGAACACGAGTGATTCCTTCGCTACTGCTTCTTACTGAAGCCGATCGAACACTGCTGCCTCCTTCCCTTGATGAACAGTGAGCGTTGTTGAGGGGGTTTGAATGAACAGTTCTTGGTGGGGGGTTGGATGAACAGGACCCCGTGGTAGTAGAGGCCATTGTCGCTGGATGAATGCGACTCGATCGATCGAGCTGGGATGAACATGACCCGTGGAGGGCTGGATGAACAGGGACCCGTGGAGGGCTGGATGAACAGGATGACCCGTGGAGGGCCGGATGAACAAAGAGTCATGGAATGTTGGATGAACAGTAGTCCGTGGAGGGGTGGTTGAACAGGACCCCGTGGAGAGGGCTGGTTGAACAGTAGCCGGTGGAGGAGCGGGATGTGGAGGCTGGATGAATAGGATCCCGTGGATGAACAGTCGTAGGTGGAGGCTGGAGGAGGTCGAGGTGGCTGAACAGTAGCCCGTGGAGCCTGGAGGAGGTCGACGGTGGAGATGAACAGTATCCCGTGGAGTCCTGTTTTGCAGTAGGCCACACCCCTCCCGATGAAGTGGACCCCCATTTCGACCATAGCGCTCCAACACAAGTCCGTTTCCTCCCTTTTGTGGTACACCACACCCCCCGATCAACAGGACCCCGTTTCCACCGTAGGAGGTCCATTTCCTCCGTTTTGTGGTACGCCAGACCCCTCTCGATGAACAGGATCCCGTTTCGACCGTGGCCGGTCGAACACAAGGCCGTTTCCTCCGTTCTATGGTACGCCGGGCCTCATTTCCATAGGTTGTTCCTTCAAAGCCGGTTGGCTCTCGATGAACAGCACGTGTTCCGTTGCACCCCGATGAACACGACACATTCCTTTGCCTCCCCATGAACACAATGACTGTCACAACCCTAGAATTTGCTTGCCATCAGTTGCCTTAAAGCACCCATGCATCATCTTAATTTTTCAATTAAAGTTGAAATGGGGATGACAAACCCTAGCACCAAAATTAAATCAAATAGGTTCAACTTAAAAACATTTTCAAGAACCTGCAATGCTCTTTAGAAAAGTTCATCATTTTGAATTGGTCTAGAACCTCGACAAAAATGGTGCACACCTTTCTAGGTCATTCTTGGATTTTTGAATTAAATCATAAGTATTTGCATTTGTACATTTAAATCCTATAAATGATTTTAAATGTCCAAATAATCTTGAAGTATTTTAAGGTTGTTGGAAATAATCCAAACATATGCCACAATCATTTTCAGGATTTTTCAAAATTAATCAGTATTTTTACTAATTCAAAACAGAATAAAAGTAATAGAAAAACTGAAACAGAAATGGACAAGAGAGAGAGAGAGGAAATACCTGGCGCCTACCTTCAGCCTAGAGGCCCAGCAGCAGCCCAGCCCAGCAGCACGCGCTGGCCACCTCCTCCCTGCCTGGCTGCTCCCTTGTCGCCCTGGACGCCTCCTGCGTCGCCACGCAACGCCTCTGGTCTTCTCTCACCCTCCCCGCGCTCCTCCTCCCCTTTGTCTCTCTCTCTTTCGCATGGTCCGAGCGCCACCATCGCCGCCGACAAGCACCACCGCGGCCACTGCCTCCCCCTCGCCCTGGACATGCCCAGGAGCATCGCCCCGTCGCCCACACCCTCTCCGCTGAGTCAAGCAACGTCGGACGCCCCCGAACGCCGCTAACGCCGTCGTCTTCAACCTTCTGCCCCCAGATCGCCGGAGATGCCCCGTCGTTGTCCGGCCTTCCCCGAGCCCACTTTGGCGGTCGTCACAACCGCTGTGAGCCACTGAATCTTCTCCCTCCCTCCGTTTTCCCCCTCGCACATCGTTGCCACCGTGCCACACGCACATGCGCGCCTTGTAGCCTGCGCTTCATTTGCCGACACGACTCTGGTGACCTTTGGTCCGCCTGTCAGGTCCATCGTGACTTGCCGCCACAAGATGCCCTCCCTTGCTGCGTGTTAGCTTCCCCGCCGCACCCCGGCGCTCTCGCCACTCACGCCTTCGCCTCCGCCGCCGCGACCGAGCTCCTTGCCGTCTCCACGGACCACCCCATGGCCAGGCACGGCCATGATCTGAAGTGAGCTCTCGTGGCCGGAATCGCCTGGCCGGAGAGCCGCCGCCGCACAGTGGGGTCACCGGCGACTAACCCCGATGACCGCTGACGTGGCACCGTCATTAGTACTAATAACGGGGCTAACTAACCTCCTCTGTCACTGACAAATGGGCCCCACGTCCTTAATTAGTCACAGGTCCCTGCCTAGATTAAGCTAATGCCCGTGGCCCACTGGTCAGTTTGACCTTGCCACCTCAGCGCTGACCTGGCCCCACTGGTCAGCCTCTGCTGCTGACCCTGTTACACCGACATGCGGGACCCAATGGTCAGGTTTGACCTGGGTCAGCGTAGTTGACCTAGGAACGTCATGTTGATTATGTTCCCTCTTGTTTGCCGGTGGTTGTTCCCCCTCGGTAGACGTATGTTCCGACGATGAGATCGATGACACCGATGAAGAACTATTCTATCTTCAGAAGTGCCAGGCAAGCAAAACCCCCTTGTTCATTCTGATACAATCCCACTCTCTCGCTCCTGCTCTCTTTTACTTCATTAGGACAACAACGATTGAACGGTTACATGCTGTGGTAGTTGAACACCTTTCCTTTGCATGACCTGTCTTTGCCACAGTAAATAGATGAAACCCACTAGCATGAGTAGGAGTTGTTTGAGCCCTGATGTGACTACTCATTCATGTTTGTTTGTCATGCCTGCTATTGCTTAGAGTTGTGTCAGGTCTGATTCATCAGGGATGAGTTGGAAAGTTGTGAACATGTCCTACTGTTGAGAGCTAAGTGTGTGAACACGATTTGGTAAAGGTAGCGGTGAGAGGCCATGTAGGAGTACAAGGTGGGTTGTATCATTGCAGCCGTCCTTAGGAACTGAGTTCTGTGTTTGTGATCCATGAACAGTTACTACCACACATTGGGCTCCGGGCACTCCAAGCTCTCTCGACTTATTAACCAACTCGATCTCTGTCCAGGAGTTGCAACTAGTTTCTGGTATTTGTAGGTAGTGTTAGTAGTCTACCAAGTGGCACCCGGTACAGGTGGGCTTGGGACAGACTAGGCACCGTGGCCGGGAATGCCAAGCGTCGCCCGTTTGGTGGGCTTGGAACCATGTACACATCGTTTGGGGCCGTGAGCGACACCCCAGCCGGATCTCCTTGCGGATGGAACCTGAATAGGCGCTAAACCTGGACTAGAGACTTGTGTGGTTAGTCAGGTCGTGGCCGACACCCTCGCTGGGCTTCCGCTTGAAGGTTGCCGAGTACATGTCATGTAAACGGCGATAAGTGGTGAGAGCATGTGTGAAGAAGTACACCCCTGCATGGTTAACATTATCTATTCGAATAGCCATGTCCGCGGTAAAGGACTTCTGTGTTGCCTGTACAGTTCATAGACAAGTGAAAGAGGATACTCTAAAACTCGCAAGATAAGTGTGAGTGCTATGGATGGACTTCTCGTAGGGAGAAGGAGCGGATCCATAGTGGTGTATTGATATGGTGAATATGCGGACTCGTGTGCGCCACCTCAAAAGAGTTACGTGCAGTCGTAGTTCAGGTTAGCCACCGAGTCAAAGCTGGCTTGCCGCAACAAACTCCACCACCCCCTTTGTTGATACTGATGCATATGTAGCTAGTTCTGATGTAAGTCTTGCTGGGTACATTTGTACTCACGTTTGCCTATTTTATGTTTTGCAGAGAGACGTCATTCTCGCTATTAGTTCCGCGTGGACTTCGACGTTTATCTTGTTACCTCAGCTACGATCTTGTACCCTTGGGAGGGTCTTGTAGATAGTCAAGCTTCTCAGCCTTTTTCATTTGTATTTTTCTATACTCAGACATGTTTATGCTTCCGCTCGATGCTTGTATGCTCTGTATGTTGGGTCATGAGACCATGATTGTAATACTTGTCTCCTCGGAGCATAATGAATAAATACTTGAGTCGTAGAGTTATGCTGTGATGCCATGTTGTATTTACACATATCGAGCATATTGTGTGTATGATTGAAATGCTAGGTATGTGTGGGATCCGACAACCTAGTTGTTTATCCTTGGTAGCCTCTCTTATGGGGAAATGTAGTCTTGTGCTTCCATGAGCCATAGTAGTCCGCCATGCCTCGATTCACAGTGAGTCCTGCTAGCCCAAAGACTACCGCTTCCTAACACTTGATCGGCGGCATGTGATTCACTTCGTTCATTTGTCTGTCCCTTCGGGGAAATGTCACGCAGTGACATCCGGAGTCCTGCCTAGCCTACTACAGCCCGATTCAATGGAGTCCTGTTAGCCCAGTGCTACAACCTGGATTCGCACGTTATGCTGGCCGACATGCTCGATGTTGATTCTTGTATGCCTGTCCCATTAAGTTATTGCCACTTTGGGTTCACGACTAGTCATGTCGGCCAAGGTTCTCTATCATATGGATGCTAGCAACACTATCATATACGTGAGCCAAAAGGCGCAAACGGTCCCGGGCCAGGTAAGGCGACACCCGTGGGAATACCGTGCGTGAGGCCGCAAAGTGATATGAGGTGTTACATGCTAGATCGGTGTGACTTAGAATCGGGGTCCCGACAGCTTTTGGTATCGAGCCCCGATCATCAGAGGATTACCAAGCCAAACTGGTCAAAGTTGAGTCTAGAAATTCTTTAGTTATGTAAGGGAATTGATTATGGAAGGGAACGGAAGGCTCTTTTTACTCCTTTACCTTATGCCCTTCTGATCTGAGTCAACCTCTTCTTTCCTATGGGGATTAAGAACTAGGATTCTCATCTTTCTATCAGGTTCACATGTTACTAATCCGTAGACTCATTGGATTGATGGATTCAATTCTCAGTTCAGTTCCTACTATTTTCGTGTGTTGACAGTTGATCTCAGAACCTTGATACTGTGATGTTCACCGGTCATGCCACTATTTTGCAGGATGTCTCGAATCTTTTTGAGCATTTACAGCCGTTATGCTGTCCGAGTCATCCCAGGTTTCTAAATAGTCTGATGCATTTGCAAATCCCTTCTTTCCGTTCTCGATGTTTCTTTTTGCCAGATTAACCACACTAATCGTCGATTTGAGGTACTCCGTTGCCTCGACGTATATGTTGGAGTTATTATTATGGCCCTAGATGTCTTAAAGAATCACTTAGAAATCTAGCCATGCTTTATATTCCCAGTGTGATGATTCTGGCCATCATTCTCGAAAGCATCCTGTGATGTTACTAGTTAGTAGGTATTCTATTCTGGGTTCTTGAACCCGAGATTCACCCTACTTACTTCATGTTAATAGTGTTGCTAGTCCCTTTAGGATATTAGTAACCTTTGCGATAGTCCTCGAGGTTCGTGGTATATCCTTCTTCCTAATACCATGAACTACTTAAGGCAGCAGTTTCTTGTTGAACCAAAAGACCACAACCAGAGTGCTCTTAATGAGTTCTCCATTCTACATTGTGAATCTGCCAGATCTACATTTCTGCACGGGATATCCGGAAGAAATATGTTGAACTTGTTCGACATGCTAATCCATGAATCCACAACTCAGAAAAATCATATGTTATTTGAGTTGTCCCCCTTTCGTTGTATTCCGACCCTAGCCTATTAGTTGACAGTCAAGGGTATGTGTGCATTCGTGTTCATCGATGCCTATTATTCGTGTGGTCCGTGAAGTCGTTCTACTCCAGAATGACTAGGAGAAACAAACTCCGGTACCTCACCCATATCCAGGATTGGGTCAATGTAGTTGTATTCCGCAGGTCAAAAATGTGAATCCATCTTTTGTTCTGTTCTACCTTGGAGTGTTGCCTTCTTCATGTCAGGATTGTCATGAGAATTGCACTGAATCTTATGAATTCTTGTCGCAGCGATACTTCTTGCCATCAATATTCATTCTTCAGTACCGTGTTGTCGCAACCGGTATACCGACAAGTGAACTGTGATGTGTGAGATCAATAATCCTAGCAACCATGTTGCTTGGTAGTTAATGGACCTTAATATCATTCTTAGCATGCTGGTTGTTGAATCATCGCCCTAAGGTTGATCGTGCCACCTAGTCCATATTTCCTGGTGCACTCTTCGCTCAATGAGTTGGTATTGTATCAATCCCTCGCTCTTTCGATCATATCGTCTTGCCCTGAAAAGCAAGATTGTTCTCGAGCTTAGAGACTTATCGGTGGTTCGTGATTTTCCGAATATCTTCTCGGAAGTGTTGCCAGGTTGTCACCTGACCGCTATGTTGAGTTCGTGATCAAGTTGGTTTTCTTGTAAACCAATCTTTCTCCAAGAATCCGTGTTAGATACCTCTGAACTAATTGGTTAAGCTAAAACAACAACTTGGAGAGTTGGTAGATAAAAGCTTAATCCACTTAGTTCACTCCAAAGGGGATATCTTGTGTGTGTGTGTGTTGACGAGAGATGATATCTTCATCGATTGTTCCTCGTGATTGGTTGTTGAATTTATCGTCTTGTCCAAACCTTGATTTGAGTGTGGGCTATCGTCAAATCAAGTTAGAACCAACGATATTCATAATGTTGTCTTACTCGTGGTTGTTCCTCGAGCATACACAACTACATCCTTTGGCCTGACCAATACTATCACATTGTTCACATAATGGTGGAATTCCAGTGATATGGAGAATTCCGATGAGTTGTTATTGAGCCCATCAGCAGCATTTTGTCTCCCCCATGATTCATGCTGAACATCAGCCTAGTGTTGGAAACTTTGTAAGCAATGCCTTCGTGTCCCGTTCATGAAGCTTATGCTTGGATGGAAGAAGTGACTTCCTCGAATTCATGCGCATTTGGTGCAAGTTGCTGCCGTGAGTTCGAGAAAGATTGTTTTGTTTCCTCTGGTACCATCCCAAGTCAATTATGCATGTCCAAATGTATTCTGTGGTTTGGTAGATTAATTACCTCCACTCCATATGTATTCCCTAGCACCCCAAGCCACTGATTTATTTTTTCAAGGAAAAGGATTTGTTGTGCGAATACTAGTTCATGCACAAGACTTTGATATCCTCGATGATGGTTCCCCACCTGAACTTGGTAGTGTTTTATTATAAGACTACTACGTGGTCATGCCTGTCTGGGACAGTGTGTTCACATGTATTAGCAGAACCGGCTCATGTTTTGGAGCTTACTACCATGGTTCATTTCGCGAGAATCTTGCAACATCATCTCGTCGATTTGTGTTGCAACCTTTCCTTTTCCAGACATGCTGTCTGAAATATCCCGTTACCAACAAGATCTGAATCTTAGGCAGATATGATGGTTGGAACATTACCAACATTTGCATTTTGTTCCCAGCTTACACAACCGTTGTGCCAAATTCCATGGGCTGCTCTTCTCAGCAGTTGTTGTCCAAGATCATCTTCGAAAGTGGGCTTACCATGGGTCCCATCCATTTCCGATGATAAGCAAAAATCATCCATTGCGTTGTCTTCAACAAGGTAGTCCACATCATTTATTCTAGCCCGGTTATGCCGTTCCCTCGAACTCCGTCAAACGATCGTTTGGGAATTGCCTTAGGCTGGTATAGAGAATTTCAATGATCTCTGAATCTAAAGTAATTCTTTTTGCCACTCAAGGGAATATTTCTACAAGCCACCTTCCCTAAGGTGCCCCATTATGGAATCATAGCAATTCATCTCCTCGCTACTCATGCACCATCTTACTCAAGCGTGGAATTGTTGCCTACCAAAACTGAAACTCATCATCGGGTCCTGTCCATACCTCTCGATGACTGGAGATGTTTCAACATCTCAATCCACAAGTTGATTTTGAATTTCTTGATTTTCAAGGGATCGATTTCTGTAGAGTTTCTTTCTGCCGTCATCGTGTTGGACAAAGATCTCGAAAGCAAAGACGCCAAGATCAATATGATGCAATGGATCAATATATTCGAGAAGGGTAGTTGGTGTCGCATGCTCGGGAATGGGGTACCGGACTTTTGCTCGACTGCGTGGCGTGGCTCAAGGGGTGGCCCAAGACGACTCCATCTTCATCAAGACAAGCTCAAGACCCTTGCGAGGGCCAAGCCTGCATGGGCGGACGACAGAAGCTTCCTCGTGCACGGCCTCGTCGAGCTGGCTCGCGAGGAGGCGGAGAGATTACAAGGCGGGGTACCTCACGAGGTGCCCATGATGCAAGCCATGACAGCCGAGGGCGCCAGGAAAGGCGCGCCGACCCGAAGTGATGTCCTCATTTCCTCTTTGGTGCAAAGGAGGCAAGCGCAGGCGAAAGCATCAAGCAAAAGCAACCATTTCGGTGCAACAAGACCAAGACCAACACAACGGCAGGAAGGAGGTCATCGTGGATCCCAAGCCGGCGTCATCGTCAGAGCCTTTTGACAAAGCGAGAGGACCAACTTTAGTCAGGATAAGTGTACTAGATGTTCCCCTTCAAAATGGCCAATTATTGGTGCCCTTCCGCTCAATATTTGGGAAGAGGCCTGTGGCCTTTGCCTATAAATAGGGCTAGCCACCCACAGGTAGAGACACGTTGAATCGAGAGAGAGAGAGAGAGAGCGACCGAACTCCCCTAGCAGTTCGTCAGACCGGCCAAGAACGAGACCCTCGCGAGGCTGTTCTTCCTTGTATTGTTCATCATCAGCCCCTGAGGCAATCCACCACACCACACACTGGAGTAGGGTATTACACCACCATGGTGGCCCGAACCAGTATAAACATTGTGTCCCTCATGTTGCTCTTTGTGTAGTTTAGATCCTTGCGAGGCGACGAGGTGCAGGTGGGTAGGGGGTGAGATCTCCGCGTGCACCCCAGAGTTCGAACCTAGAGGGTCTGCCGGAACCCAAAATCCGACATTTTGCGTGCTAGGTAGGGGTGCGCCGGAGCTTCCCTTCCACCGACCCGCGCTCCGCCAACATCGCGATTCGACCTATGATGAGCAGCGCGCCGCCCACTCCGGTCGCCAGCCGGCGCCCGAGGCCCAGGGGCTCGAGCCTTGGCCCCGGCCCTCGGCAGGTGTAGTGGCGAACAAATTCAAGCCGGAGAGACGCCACCGCTGCAACGGCACGACCGATCCATCGCCCTTCCTGGCTGGCGTACAAGGAGGCCGCCCTCGAAGGCGAGGCGGCAGTGGTCATGGCTAGCTGGCTTCCTATGGCCTCACCGGCGCTTCGCAAGATGTGGTTGCTCCACTTGCCGGGCCGCTTCCGTGGCCTCTTGGGAGGAGTCTGTGACCTCTTCGCTTCAAAGACGCAGCGCCGGCGCCCCGGTCGTCGCCGCAGCTTTCTCTGGCGGCTTGCAGGCGCCACCTTCAGCCGCCACGTCAAGCCATTATTCGCCCAGATAGGCGCTGCCTCCAGCAAAGCATGGGGCTCCTCCGGGTCGGTCGGCGCCCAAGGCCGATCTGGCCTTCAACTCGGAGGACCACCCCTCCAACTCAGCCTGCTCGGGCGTGCTCCCAATGCTGTGCACCCCCACCATCTGCCAGGTGGCCGTCACTAGGACCCTCATCGACGGTGGTGCGGGCCTCAGCGTACTCTCGGTTGAAGCCTTCAGCCTCTTCCACATACTGCCAGAGCGGCTTCAGCCCAGCAGGCCCTTCTTGGGCATCAGAGGCTGTTCAGCCGGCTCCCTGGGGTAGATCCGTCTTCCGGTGACCTTCGGCACGTACGACAACTTCCGCGCGGAGATAAGCGACTTCGACATCGCCCCCATCGGCCTCCCATACAACGCCATCCTCGGCTACCCAAAGACTAGCTCGATGACATGCTGACTCACCTCACAGACAACCTCATGAAGATCCTCGGAGCAACGGGCGTCCTCACCGTGTCCGGAGATGCCGGATGCGTTGCAAGTGCTCAAGCTTGTCTTCAAGACTGCGGCGCGGCGGCAGACCCGCCGACTCGACGCCTCGAGCCCAAGGGGGCTGCGTCGGCCAAGAAGAAGCAGCTGTTCACCCAAGACAAGGCAGAAACCAAACAGATACTGGTCGACGAGGACGGATCCACTAACGCCACCTTCACCATAGGCGCCGCCAACCTCTAGCCCGAGCAGGAGGAGGCCCTGATCAAGTTCCTACGCACGAATAAGAAGGTATTTGCATGGGAACCTGATCAGTTGGCAGGGATCCCGAGAGGCGTAATCGAGTACCACCTCAACGTGTGCCCCAACGTACGCCCTGTGAAGCAGAAAGCGAGACGACAGTCCACTGAAAAGCAGGCTTTCATCGTCCAAGAGACCCGCAAGCTAGAAGCGGCAGGGGTCATTCGCGAGGTTCGATACCCAGATTGGTTGGCTAACCCGATTGTCGTGCCAAAGAAACGGGGGAAGGAACGCATGTGTGTCGACTTCACCAACCTCAACAAAGCCTGCCCGCAGGATCCATTCCCGCTCCCTCGTATCGATCAGATCATCGATTCCACCACCGAGTGCGACCTGTTATGTTTCCTGGATGCCTTCTCGCTATCACCAGATCAAGATGGCGGTAGAAGACGTGGAAAAAACGGCTTTCCTGACCCCGTGTGGAGTGTTCTGCTACACATGCATGCCGTTCGGGCTGCGCAATGCAGGAGCGACCTTTCAGCGGCTGATGCACATCACCTTGGGTCCGCAGCTCGAGAGGAATGTTGAGGCTTATGTCAATGACATTGTGGTGAAGTCTTGGGAGGCCAGAACTCTGATACAAGACCTGGAGGAAACCTTCACGAGCCTCAACTTAGTGAACCTGCGGCTCAACCCGGAGAAGTGTGCATTTGGGGTCCCCTCGGGCAAGCTCTTGGGCTTCCTCGTGTCCCATCGGGGCATCGAGGCTAACCCAAAAAAGGTCAAGGCAGTCGAGGACATGAGCCCGCCGAAGACCCTCAGAGAAATGCAGAAGCTCACTGGGTGTGTAACCGCACTAGGAAGCTTCATCTCCAAGTTGGGGGAACGAGCGCTACCCTTCTTCAAGCTAATGAAGAAAAAGGGCCCCTTTGAATGGACTGAAGAGGCCGACAAGGCGTTACAAGATCTCAAAAGGTACTTAACCAGCCCTCCGGTAATGGTGGCTCCGCGCCCCCAAGAGCCCATGGTGCTCTACCTTGCAGTCACCCCCTACTCTGGCCAACAAGAGCCTGGTGGCGGTTAGGGAGGAGCGTTGGACCAAAGCCGCGGCAGCTGCCCGGGTCAAGGTGAAGCAGGATCAAGGGGGCCTCACAGAGACCACTACCACAACCGAGAAGGATCAGCCGCCACAGGGAAGCGCACTCGGCACAGAAGAGACCCCTCCCCCTGACGACCAGCCACTGGGGGCTCCACTGTCTCAGGAGGCTCCACGGCCTCCGGAGGACACCAACAACACCAACACTCCCAACCTCATCGAACACCCTGTGTACTTCGTCAAGACAAAGGTTGTGGGACGCGAGGGCGGTACCCCATGCCCTGTAAACTCCTCCTCGTGCTCTTGGTGGCCTCGTGCAAGCTGCGGCTCTATTTTCAGGCCATCCCATCAAGGTTGTCTCGCTGCACTTTGGAAAGGGTGCTCAGGAGCCCAAACTCGACTGGAAGAGTCGCTGAGTGGAACATCGAGTTGCAAGCATTTCATCTAGAATTCAGCACCACCAGAGTCATTAAGGGAGCCGCGCTAGCGTACTTCATGGCGGAATGGACGGAGGCGCCGGGCCTCAAGGCTGATGAGGATCGATCCCTCTCCCCGGGAAGCGAGGCACCGGACGGTTGGATAATTTACTGACCATGCGTTCTCCGTGACATAAGGAGCTGGCGCAGTGCTTATATCTCCTACTCAAGACAAGCTCTACTACACCGTGCAGCTCTGTTTCCAGCATGGAGAAAAGGTCTCCAACAACATAGCAGAATATGAGGGCCTGATAGCAGGCCTGAAGGCCGCAGTTGCCCTAGGAGTGAAGCGCCTTACCATCAAGGGCGATTCACAACTCCTCGTTAACTTCTCCAACAAAGTATACGAGCCGAGGGATGAGCACATGGAAGCCTACCTCGCGGAGGTCCGCAGGATGGAGAAGCAGTTCTGGGGGCTGGAGTTGCAGCATGTGCCTCGTGGCACCAATCAAGAGGCTGACGACATCGCCAAACGGGCATCTAGGCGGCTACCTCAGGAGCCCGGCGTCTTCGAGCAGCGGCTCTTCAAGCCCTCGGCAACGCCATCACTGTGAAGCACGGTGCAGCCTCGGGAAGAGCTCCCCCAGCCACCTGCCTTGGGAGCCCCGGTCTATGGCCCGGCCTCGGGAGCGCGTCTGCTCCTAATGCTGGAGCCTTAGGAGGGGTGATGGATCACAGAGCTCCCGAGCTACCTGACGCAAGGGACCTTGCTGGAAAAGGAGGAGGAAGCAGTAGCGCAGGGCGCGCAAGCCACGTCAGACTCGCATCGTGGATGGAGAGCTCTCACCGAAGCGACCAAATGATGTGTCCCTGCGTTGCATCTCCAGGGAGCATGGGAAGGAGCTGTTGGCAGACATACATGGTGGAGACTGTGGGCATCATTCGTCATCACGGACCCTCGTTGGCTAGGCGTTCCGCAGCGGGTTCTATTGGCCCACATCGCTCAATGATGCCGTGGAACTGGTGAAGGCTTGTGAGGCCTGCCAATTCCATGCCAAGCAGATCCATCAGCCGGCGGGAGGTCTGCAAACTATACCCCTCTCGTGGCCATTCGCGATGCGGGGGCTGGATATCACAGGCCCGCTTCCTCGGGCGCCAGGAGGCTATCGTTACACTCTATGTCGCCGTGGACAAGTTCACCAAGTGGGCTGAAGTGGGAAGCCGCCCGACCATCCCCGCAGGTTCTGCGGGTAAGTTCATCAAGGGCATCGTGAGCCGGTTCGGGGTGCCGAACCGCATCATCACCGACAACGGCTCGCAGTTCACCAGTAACCTCTTCAAAACATACTGTGCTAACCTTGGGACGCAGGTATGCTACGCTTCGGTAGCGCACCCACGGAGCAAATCTCAGCCGAAAGGCCAACGCAGAGGTCCCGAGGGGCCTCAAACCGTGACATTCAAGAAGAAGCCGGAGGCTGCGCGCAGAGGCTGGTACGACGAAGCTTGATCCGTGTTGTGGTCCATCTGCACGACCGCGACCAAGCCGACCGGCGAGACCCCGTTCTTCCTGGTCTATGGAGCTGGCAGTCCTCCCTCACGAGGTCGACGTTGTTCCGCGACGGGTCCCCGGCGCTCGACGAGGCGCAAAGAGACACCATGCGGGGGACGGACCTCGGCCGGGGAGGAGCATCGTCGAGAAGTCAAGGCTGCTTACGAAAGCGGCGAGGTACCAACAAGCACTGCGGCGATACCACTGCTGCAACATTCGCCCCAAAACTCTTGAGGCAGGGGACCTCATGCTCAGACGGGTTCTCTCCAGGGAGGGATTGCATAAGCTTTCTCCCATATGGGAGGGCCCGTTCAAGGTTGTTCATGTTTCCAGGCCCGGCCTGCTGCTTGGAGACTCGGGGAGGGGGTGCCCGCCCGTAACGCTGGAACATCCATTACCTCCGGAGGTTTTACTTTAAAAGGCCGGTGCTCGAAGAAAGCAAACGCTCAGAAGCTTATCTTTTCGAGAAAGGCCCGTGCTCGTGAAGAAGGCGACGCTCGTGGAAGTTGTTGCGTTTTGGAAAAGGCCCGGTGCCTGTCAAGAAGGCAAATGCCTGTGAAGCTTATCTTTCTGAGAAAGGCCCGGTGCCTATGAAGAAGGCGAATGCCTGTGAAGTGGTTGCGTTTTGGAAAAGGCCCAGTGCCTGTGAAGAAGGTCAACGCCTGTGAAGCTCGCTGCCCGTGACACTCTCACGTAATAATGAGTTGGGGCTGTACACGCCCCGGAGTCTCGGGAGCGCCGGCCTCAGGCCCTGGGGCTCCCTCCCACGCCCAGTGGCAGCACTTAGCTCCGCGCTAGTAAGAAGACGTCGAAGACTAGATTAGGTGCCAGACGCGGCTTTTTTCATTTGCTTTCTGCAGTTGGCTTGTTCATTCCCATTTGAAGTTTTATTGAAGGTGTTGCCGTCTTTGGCTTGCGACTCTTTGCCTTCTTCGCTCTCCTACCTCGATTTCTCTCGCGTGAGTCTCGCGAGGGAGCAATGCGGGCACCCTCGCGAGTGTTTTCTGCCCTTACTATTTGAGGCTTCCCTAACCGGGTTCGCTACGGGAGCACCCCTCCAGTCCGTGCCCCACGGGCACCGCGACCTCTAACACAGACCTGGGTCGGTCGCCTCAACGACCGAGGCCTAAACTACCTCTCCCGCTAATCTTTGCAGGGCATGAAGCTGCTTGATCGAGGCCTCGGCCTCGGAGGCTAAGACCGCGATAGGTCGCCCCAAGGTAAGTAATTTCTCACGCAGGCTTGTGGCACGAAGCCTAATACAAAAATAGCGGAAACAAGACGATAATTAAACAAAGAATAGCCCAAGCACGCTTCGCTGGGCCCTACATCTGTCTCTTTGCGCAGGAAAAGGAAAATAACAAGACAGGCGCAGCTCGCTTGACACCAGCTCGCGGCGGAGGGTCGAACTATCTCCGGAGCTCAAGCGGACTCCCTCTCGTGCTTCAGCGAGGCGCGACGGCGGGCGGACCCGCTACCTCCTTCCAGGCGGGCGCGGCGGCGCGGAGGCTGGTCACGGCCACCGTTGGAGGAGCCGTTGTCCGAAGAAGAGTCGCCAAAGCTTGACGAACCCCGAGCGCCGCCAACCACGCGCGCCCCGTCATCTTCTTCCCGATCATCGCCGGGGCTAGGCCCACAACCGCGGTCGTCATCCTAGGGGTAGCACCCAGCGCGGCGACCGTCTTCCCCGAACACCCTCACGTAGAGGGTGGCGTCGCCGTCGAACTTGAAGTGCAGGGTGCACCGCCGGCTCAGACCTCGCGCGAGGGCAAACGTTTGCCAGCCGCGGGTCAGGGCCACGCTCCCGGCGGCGGAGACCTCCAGTGAGCCAAGCCAGGCTCGGCTGTAGCAACCCGTCACTGGAGCGAGAGGCCGTCCGGCGCCCGTAGGGAGAAGTTCACCTAAAAGGAAGCGGGGAAGCTAGAGCCAGGTGCTGGTCGGCTCCGCGGACCACACGACAAACTCTGGTCGCACCTCTGCCGAATGGAAGCACGGCCTAGGGGGTCGCGCGGCCGTAGCGCCCCCCCCCCCATCAACGGCCTGACGCCCGTCACCGCGCGGGAGATGTCAGGCTCCACCTGGCGGGCCTTTCCCTTCTCCACGGGAGAACCTCTTCGGCGGAGCCATGGAGAAGAAGGAGAAGCAAGAAGAGATGGACTGGAAGGGCACGCACCGTTCCGTACTTATAGCCAGGGAAGGCCAACCATCGACCTCCACGATCACAAGTAGTCATGACCCGCTTTGAATGCAGGGACTTGTCAATTTGTGCAGTCGCCGAGGTGTCATGGTGAAGTGGAGATGCCCACGTCCAATCAACCGCCACGCGGCGCCCAAGGCCGCAGGCTATTAGGGCCCGCGGTGCTTTGCACTTGCCCCTTCGCTTCCCTGCTCAGCCAAGTCCAGGCACGCCTTGGGTCTGGGGCTCTTGTCGGCGTGCTCGGGAATAGGGGGTACCCAGACTTGCCCGCCTGCGGCTGCGGCGTGGCTCAAGGTGGACCAAGACGCCCATCTTCATTAGCACAAGCTCAAGACCCTCGCGAGGGGCCAAGCCTCGCGGGGCGGACGACAGGAAACTTCCTCAGGCACGGCCTCGTCAGGCTAGCTCGCGAGGAAGCGGAGAGATCAAGGAGGGGTACCTCACGAGGTGCCCATGATGCAAGCCATGACGACCGAGGGCGCCAGGAAGGCGCCAGCCCGCGCAGTGTCCTCATTTCCTATTTGTTGCAAAGGAGGCAAGCACAGGCGAAAGCATCAAGCAAAGGCAACCATTTCGGTGCAACAAGACCAAGACCAACACAACAGTAGGAAGGAGGTCATCGTGGAGCCCAAGCCGGCGTCATCGTCAGAGCCTTTGACAGGCGAGGACCAACTTTAGTCAGGATAAGTGTACTAGATGTTCCCCTTCAAAATGGCCAATTGTTGGCGCCCTTCCTGCTCAATATTTGGGAAGAGGCCCAGGGCCTTTGCCTATAAATAGGGCTAGCCACCCACAGGGTAGAGATACGTTGAATCGAGAGAGAAAGAAAGAGAGAGAGAGAGAGAGAGAGAGAGAGAGAGAGAGAGCGACCGAACTCCCCCTAGCAGTTCCGCACCGGCCAAGAATAGATCCTCGTGAGGCTGTTCTTCCTTGTATTGTTCATCATCAGCCCCTGAGGCAATCCACCACACCACACGCTGGAGTAGGGTATTACACCACCATGGTGGCCCGAACCAGTATAAACATTGTGTCCCTCGTGTTGCTCTTTGTGTAGTTTAGATCCTTGTGAGGCGACGAGGTGCAGGTCGGTAGGGGGTGAGATCTCCGCATGCACCCCAGAGTTCGAACCTAGAGGGTCTGCCGGAACTCGAAATCCGACAGTTGGATTATGAAGATTGCATTAGATTTGTGCCCCCTCTGTTTTCTTACCTCACGTCTTGAATCTCGAGACGAGATTCTTGTTTAGTGGGGGTGAGTTGTCACAACCCTAGAATTTGCTTGCCATCAGTTGCCTTAAAGCACCCATGCATCATGTTAATTTTTCAATTAAAGTTTAAATGGGGATGACAAACCCTAGCACCAAAATTAAATCAAATAGGTTCAACTTAAAAACATTTTCAAGAACCCAGAATGCTCTTTAGAAAAGTTCATCATTTTTGAATTGATCTAGAACCTCTGACAAAAATGGTGCACACCTTTCTAGGTCATTCTTGGATTTTTGAATTAAATCATAAGTATTTGCATTTGGACATTTAAATACTATAAATGATTTTAAATGTCCAAATAATCGTGAAAGTATTTTAAGGTTGTTGGAAATAATCCAAACATATGCCACAATCATTTTCAGGATTTTTCAAAATGAATTAGTATTTTTACTAATTCAAAACAGAATAAAAGTAATAGAAAAACTGAAACAGAAATGGAAAAGAGAGAGAGAGGAAATACCTAGCGCTTACCTAAAGCCTAGAGGCCCAGCACTGTGCAGCCCAGCAGCAGCCCAGCCCACCACATCCGCCACCGTCTTCAACCTCCTGCCAGTAGGCAGGAGGGTGTGTGCCTGACGCCTGCGTGCACGCGCCGGCCACCTCCTCCCTGCCTGGCTGCTCCCTCACCGCCCTGGACGCCTCCTGCGTCGCCATGCAACGCCTCTGGGGTTCTCTCACCCTCCCCGTGCTCCTCCTCCCCTCTGTCTCTCTCCCTTTCGCATGGTCCGAGCGCCACCGTCGCCGCCGACAAGCATCACTGCGGCCACTGCCTCCCCCTCGCCCCTGGACATGACCAGGAGCATCGCCCCGTCGCCCACACCCTCTCCGCTGAGTCAAGCAACGCCGACGCTTCAACACCGCTGACGCCGTCTTCAACCTTCGCCCCAGGATCGCCGGACATGCCCCGTCGTCGTCTGGCCTTCCCCGAGCCCACTTTGACGATCGTCGCAACCGCGGTGAGCCACTGAATCTTCTCCCTCCCTCCATTTTCCCTCTCGCTTGCGTCAGCCGCCGTGCCATCCGCTTTCAAGACACCCGCTGCGCTTGGCCGCGGACACGACTCGGCGACCTTTTGGTCCGCCTGTCGTGTCCATCGCACTGCAGCGCCACAAGACGCCTTCTCCTAAGCGCGTTAGCTTCACCGCCTGCACCCTGAAGCGCCTCCCGCGCTCACACCCGAGCTCCGGCTGCCGCGGCCGAGCACCTTGCCGTCACCACGGACCAACCCACGGCCAGACACGACCATGATCTAAAGCGCCTCGTCGTGCTGGTTCCGTAGAGCCCAAGATCGCGAGCTCTCGTGGCCGGAATCGCCCGGTTGGTGAGCCGCCGCCGCACTGTGAGGTCACCGGCGACTAACCCCGGCGACCGCTGACGTGGCACCGTTATTAGTACTAATGACGGGGCTAACTAACCTCCTCTGTCACTGACAAATGGGCCCCACGCCCTTAATTAATCACAGGTTTATCCCCCTGCATAGATTAATCTAATGCCCGTGGCCCACTGGTCAGTTTGACCTTGCCACCTCAGTGTTGACCTGGCCCCACTGGTCAGCCTGTGCTGCTGACCTTGTTACACCGACATGTGGGACCCAATGGTTAGGTTTGACCTGGGTCAGCGTAGTTGACATAGTGATGTCATGCTGACGCAGTAATCAGTTCTGAGGAATCGAAATAAATCTTAAATGATTTATTTATTTCAGAAAATGTTGCAAACATTAAAAAATCATAGAAATTCAACCGTAACTCCAAATGAATTAATTTACATATGAAAAATTATCAGAAAAATTCAATCTATCCATCTGTACTAGTTTCATGCATGACAAACCAACCTAAACCTGCTGTATAGATGAAAACACATAAAGAGCATTTAAAATGCTTAAGTTTGGAGTTGCATTTGAATCCTTGATTCAACTGAGCTCCATTGAACTTGTTTCTGTTTGCATTAGCACAAAAAACATCACATATACATGCCATGTTCATGCATCATATTGTGCATTGCATTTATTATGTTCCCTCTTGTTTGCCGGTGGTCGTTCCCCCTTGGTAGACGTATGTTCCGACGATGAGATCAATGACACTGATGAAGAACTATACTATCTTCAAAAGTGCCAGGCAAGCAAACCCCCTTGTTCATTCCGATACAACCCGACTCTCTCGCTCCTGCTCTCTTTTACTGCATTAGGACAACAACGATTGAACTGTTACATGCTGCGGTAGTTGAACCCCTTTCATTTGCATGACCTGTCATTGCGACAGTAAATAGATGAAACCCACTAGCATGAGTAGGTGGTCTTTGAGCCCTGATGTGCCTACTCATTAATGCATGTTTTTCATGCCTGCTATTGCCTAGAGTTGTGTCAGGTCTGGTTCATCAGGGATGAGTTGGAAAGTTGTGAACATGTCCTACCGTTGAGAGCTAAGTGTGTGAACACGATTTGGTAAAGGTAGCGGTGAGAAGCCATGTAGGAGTACATGGTGGGTTGTCTCATTGCAGCCGTCCTCAGGAACCGAGTTCTGTGTTTGTGATCCATGAACAATGACTTCCACACATTGGGCTCCGGGCGCTCCAAGCTCTCTCGACTTATTAACCAACTCGATCTCTGTCCAGGAGTTGCAACTAGTTTCTGGTGTTTGTAGGTAGTGTTAGTAGTCTACCAAGTGGAACCCGATGCTGTGGGCTTGGGACAGACTAGGCACCGTGGCGGGTAGTATGCCAAGTGGCGCCCGTTTGGTGGGCTTGGAACCCTACACACATCGTTTGGGGCCGTGAGCGACACCCGGCCGGATCTCCTTGCGGATGGAACCCGAATAGGCGATAAACCTGGACTAGAGACTTGTGTGGTTAGTCAGGTCGTGGCCGACACCCTTGCTGGGCTTCCGCTTGAAGGTTGCTGAGTACATGTCGTGTAAACGGCGATAAGTGGTGAGAGCGTGTGTGAAGAAGTACACCCCTGCAGGGTTAACATTATCTATTTGAATAGCCGTGTCCGCGGTAAAGGACTTACGGGTTGCTGTCTGGGTTCATAGACAAGTGAAAGAAGATACTCTAAAACTCGCAAGATAAGTGTGAGTGCTATGGATGGACTTCTCGTAGGGAGACTGGAGCGGATCCATAGTGTTGTATTGATATGGTGAATATGTGGACTCATGTGCGCCACCTCAAAAGAGTTACTTGCAGTTGTAGTTCAGGTTAGCCACCGAGTCAAAGCTGGCTTGCTGCAGTCAAACTCCACCACCCCCTTTGTTGATAATGATGCATATGTAGCTAGTTCTGATGTAAGTCTTGCTAGGTACCTTTGTACTCATGTTTGCCTATTTTATGTTTTGCAGAGAGACGTCAGTCTCGCTAGTAGTTCCGCGTGGACTTCGTCGTTTAGCTTGTTACCTCAGCTACGATCTTGTACCCTTGGGAGGGTCTTGTAGATAGTCAGGCTTCTCAGCCTTTTTCATTTGTAGTTTTCTGTACTTAGACATGTTTATGCTTCTGCTCGATGCTTGTATGCTCTGTATGTTGGGTCATGAGACCATGATTGTAATACTTGGCTCCTCGGAGCCTAATGAATAAATACTTGAGTCGTAGAGTTATGCTGTGATGCCATGTTGTATTTACACATATCGAGCATATTGTGTGTATGATTGAAATGCTTGGTATGTGTGGGATCCGACAACCTAGTTGTTTATCCTTGGTAGCCTCTCTTATGGGAAATGTAGTCTTATGCTTCCATGAGCCATAGTAGTCCGCTTCTGACCGGTTCACGAGTCCTGCTAGCCAGCCTCTTGCTCCGGAACACTTGGTAGCGGCATGTGATTCACTTCGTTCCTGTATACGTCCCTTCGGAAATGTCATGATGACATCCGGAGTCCTGCCTAGCCTGCTACAGCCCGGTTCACCGGAGTCATGTTAGCCCAGTGTTACAGCCCGGATTCGCACGTTATGCTGACCGACATGCTCGATGTTGATTCTTGTTTGCCTGTCCCCGTAAGTTAGTGCCACTTTGGGTTCACGACTAGTCATGTCGGCCCGGATTCTCTGTCATATGGATGCTAGCGACACTATCATATACGTGAGCCAAAAGGCGCGAACGGTCCCGGGCCAGGTAAGTCGACACCCATGGGAATACCGTGCGTGAGTCCGCAAAGTGATATGAGGTGTTACATGCTAGATCGGTGTGACTTAGAATCGGGGTCCTGACAACGACGACGCAGTTTCTCCGTTCTGACCTACACGAGCTCTGGCTGTACGTATGCGCGAGTAGGCGTTTGAGACCCCGCCCGTATGTACGTACGTGGTTGTATTTTCTTTCTTGCACCCTGGCCGCTGTACGTACGTGTACATGCTACGTGCACGCCTCTACTACAACACGTGCGCGCCTCTACATCGACCAGTATGTACGTACACGTTCGCGACCAGGATGACAACGCTATGTACGCTTCGGCCAGGCACTTCCTTCCGTGCGAAGATGTAGCTGGTGGGTCCCAGCAGTCAGGGCAAAATGTTTTTTTTGTGAAATACGATGGCCCGTCCGGTGGGTCCCTACTGTCAAGTGGAGGAATCATTATTTTCCGCGTAATAAGGAGGCACTTCCTTGCTGCGGCCGTGGACCCAGCTGTCAGCCTCTCCACGGACATTACTCTTCCGATGGAAGTTGTTCCATGACCACATTGAGTACGCCGCGCCGAGAGCACCAGGGCGGTGGATGACAACGAGGCCTAGGAAGGGGACGACACGGAGCTGGGGAAGATGCGGCAGTGGTTGCCGACGCGGAGAGGAATCTGAGGTTCCTTTGGTTCATTGCGGTGTGAGGCTGCGTCGCCCATGAGAATAACAGGGGTGTGGGTGAGTAGAGGCATGGCCAGGCCCGGTGATGGGAGTAGTAAAGGGCGGTGAGGCCTCCAGCGGCATCCTGACCCGCCACGGAATGCAGGAACCGCACGCGGCACGACCGGCGCTTGTTTGGGCGGCTGGAGCAAGAAGACTAGAGGTCGAAGAAGCACTAGGGTCGTTGGATGGACATCGTCCGGTCACTGGAGCTAGAATCGTTCATATTGACTAAGTTGACAAAGCCCTCCGTCCCCGTCAACTTAGTAGGCCCACAAGTCAGCCTCCCACTATGGTGGGTCCCAGCTAGCATGGGGTATTCATTTTTTTGTGCGTAATAAGGAGGCACTTCCTTACATGCAAATATATAGCTGTTGGGTCCGACCTGTCAGCGGGGGGAACTTTTTTTCGCGAAATACAAAGGCCGTTCCTGTGGGTCCCAGCTGTCAGGTGGAGGAATCATTTTTTTTCACGTAATAAGGAGGCATTTCCTTATGTGCGGCCATGGACCCAGCTGTCAGCGTCTCCACGCACAATCTAGTTCCGATGGATGTCGTTTGTTGACCATGTTGACCACTCTGCGCCGAGCGCATCCAAGGTGGTGGATGACGACGAGGCCCCGGACGGTAACGAGCCGGAGATGGGAAGACGCGGGAGTAGAGTCACAGACGAGAGGTGTATGAGGGTTAACTAGTTCTGGTGGGGTGTAGTTCGGCAGTCGGTGGAGAAGAACATGAGGTGTGGAGGGGTGGCCTGGCCAACGGTGGGGTAGCGCTTCACTGCGAAGTGTGCTAAGCAGAGAAGCTAGCAGCAGGAGGCGGGAGCAGGTGGTCCCGGCGGCGCTGGAGGAAGAAGACGAGAGATTGAAGATGGATGCCGGTCGTTGGATGTAAATCCAACAGCTAACAATGTCAGAATCATTTGTTGACTAAGTTGACAACGACTTGCGTTAGCTTCGACCTATTGGCCCAGATTACAACCTCCAAATATGTGGCACGTATTCAACCCATTTTTTCAGAATTTACAATCAATTTGATTTTTTTTTGAATTATAGTCCATTTGCTGGGCTAGGTGAACAAATAATGTAGCGTCCATGCGGCCCATTTATTTTTTTCCTAAAAAATTACAGGCCATTTGCACTTTCTCGATATACACGATTTTGTTGGGCTGATTCTAATTATAATGTTAGGTTGGGCACAACAATGTTATCAAAAAATAAACAGGGGCTGAGCATTTTTTTATAAATATATCTAAATAATAAGTGATTTATTATTACATTTGTCCTTAAATCTTACCAAGCTTTTATACACAATCACGAGGATTTTCGTTGCCAAAAAAATCCAAGATTTTATTGTTATGGAATTATTTTTATAAGTTAATAAGTTGTGGGATATTGTTTTCTTACATATGTAAGTATGTGTTAAATATATGATGACAATAACAATAATATATAATCACATTGTCTGCACTTTTATACTCCTATGAAACTATATTTTTTTAAGTGCTAAAAATAGATCTCTAGAATTCATAATATACTTCATATGCTCAATACTGGAAATCTGCAATTCAAAAGACATTCATATATGAAAGTACTCTCAAAATACACAACACAAAACACAATTCACAACCTGCAAATCTGACAACCCTAAGCTCCTCCACGAAAATTCAAAACCTGCCTGACTATTGGGTGGGGGCGATCCCTCCTATTCCTCGGCGGCAGACAACCGCCCCGTGAGACAATGTGAACGGCGAGGGAGAGGATGGCGGGGAAGCATCGTCGGGCCAACTGCTTTTATCCTCTTGCAGTTGGGTTCGGTCGATGAAGACTCTATCGGCTTACACTGGCACGACACTCTCACAAACGGCACCCTGTAGATGCTCGATCCTTCAATCTCTGGTGGATGCTCCATCTGGGATCGATACTCCCACCACCGCTCCCTCACGATCAGATTCGGTGAATCTATTTGCTCCATGGCCCAGAGGACCAGCTCTATGTACTCTTGCGCGACTCCCTTCAGGAGTATCGCCGCCTTTTCGCTCTGTTGCAGATATTTGGCCATGGATGTCACCGTCGCCGCTAGTTGGTCCTTGTTGTCAAACCAAGACTGTATCTCCAACATCCTAGCTAGCTTCACAGGGTCGCCGTCTGTGATCCTCACGTATCAGTTGTACTCCTCCATCGATCTACTTCTCCACAGCACCTTCACTCGCCGGCGGTGGTTTTTGAATGGAAGAGGAGAGGAGCAGCGCTGGTTTTGGATTAGAACGGGAGAGGAGCGACGCTGGTTTTGGATTGGAACAGGAGAGGAGGGGCGGTGGTTTTGAAATGGAAGAGGGGAGGAGCGGTGCTGGATTTAAATTGGAACATGAGAGGAGTAGCGATGGTTTAAGAGGAGAGGAGCGGCGTTGGTCTTGGAAGAATTTTTTTGCGTATTTTGGGTCAAAGTTTGACCACGTACTGTATTTGACAAGCAAAATGTGAATGCATGTCATCAAAAATTGTATCGTTTGGTTCGTATCTGAATGTACCTCCAAATTATTTTTTATTTGCAACGTATAACATATATTTTATTTGTGAAAATCATGGTCAATTATGACCAAGAATAAAAGGGAGACTTGTTAATGTGGGGTCGCTTTCTTAATTGAAGGATAAATTGATTTTGATTTTGATCCAGTCACAGTGCGTCGGCCCTCTCGTCTAATCCTAAATCCCTGTCACGTGCTCCTCTCCCTCTTCTGCATTGCAAACCCACCTTCTCTCCTCTCCATCATCTCCATTCCAAAACCACCGCCTCGCCTCTCCCTCTTCTCCATTGCAAAACCACCTTCTCTCTCCTCGGACGAGGATCCCCTGACGTAGCCCATCCCGCCATTGAGACAACGACACATGGGTCCCACCTGGCCGCGGGGCCCACTTGTCGGCCGAATCGAAAAGGCAGGGAAACCTGTCCTCTCCATCATCTCCATTCCAAAACAACCGTCTCCCCTCTCCCTCTTCTCCATTGCAAAACCACCCCCTCTCCTCTCCATCATCTTCATTCCAAAACCACTATCTCGCCTCTCCCTCTTCTCTATTGCAAGACCACCATCTCTCATCCCATCTTCCAAAGCTAGCACCGGACCACTCAGAAGGACATCTATGGAGAGGATGCAGCAGCAAATCAAGAAGATCGCCGGCGGCGACCAGGCAAAGTTAGCCAGGTTGAAGGAGATCCTTACTTGGTTTGTCAATGAGTTGGAGATTTCGAGGATGGTGATGTACTCCTCAGCGGCAGTCACGCCATAGTCCTTCGAGTTCATCGAGCATCTCCTCTGGGTGATGGAGCAGACAGATTCGCCCAGGCGAAAGTCAGGTGGAGGTGGTGGGCGTATAGGTCGAAGGTTGAGGACCGAGAGGATAACGAATCGATCGAATACAGTGTGCTATTCGTGAGGGTGCAGAGCCAGCCGGAGCCACATGAGTATTCATTCTACCACCACAAGAGGAGGCCAGATGGCGCGACGTCGCTTCCCCGCTCTTCTCCACGTTTCCCTCGACACTCGCCTCGTTTCAACAACGTCGGTAGGGTTTAAGGTAAGCTTCGCACTAACCTAATCTTCCATCTGCTCATGCTTACAATCAGTGTGACAGCTAATAAAAATCATGCTTACAATCAGTCTCCAAGTACTACGCCAATCAACCTAAAATAGCTCTGGACCTTTGGGTCAAAGTTGTGACACTGTGTACAAATAAATAAAAATAGATTGGTGCTTCTTTCAGAAAAGAGTACTCCCTAGAAAACTGCCAATATAAGCTACTAGTATTTTGTTTGAAGTCTAAGCTACTAGTATTGATTTGCTGCTGAGAAAGATCCATCCACAGTGAGCGCCACACATACCACTGGTGGTGGTGGATGCCAATGCTTAGATTGAGCAGGGTTGGTGGCGGTAATTTTTACTTGGCACCTCAAACTCTGCATATATGCCGGTTCCATCCGTACATTTGTGCAGTTCCACCAAAATGCAACTGAATAACCCTGTTTGCACAGATAATGAAAATTCATGATTACATTATAGTGGCACTAGTTTGTCAGTGTACTAGAGTAGGGGTACCCTAGTATCCCGTACTCGTGCACGGACGGTTGCAGCACCCCGCGACAAGGTTTGCCTCGTCACCGCCAATCTCCTCCGTGTCTCCCTTGGAGCCATTCAAGAACAAAGTATTAGATTGAGAAGACAAGGCCCCGACAAGAGGAGCTTGTCGGGAAGGCCCTCGAGCACGCAGAAGACAAAGGCCCGGCAAGAGGAGCTTGTCGGGAAGGCCCTCTGTGCACGCTTGAAGACAAGGCCCGGCAAGAGGAGCTTGCCGGAAGGCCCTGAGCGACAAGTCCCCGGGCGCGACAAGGATCCGGCAGCGGCAAAGGCGCTTGCCGGCATGCAGCTCCTCTCCGTCTCCGCTCCGGCTCACCCAATGACGTGTCGCCACGGGACCGTCCCATGGGCGGCGTGTCGAGCAGGCTGTGCGGCCAGCGGAGAGCAGCGATGAGCGGCGCTGACAGTTTCGCCATCGTGGCGAAGGAGGCGCACTGACGGTCTCTGTTAATCGCTTGTTTGGGCGACAACGGTGCATTTATTGCTTTTGTCCCTTGCCGCCGAGTTAGGTATTTTCACACTGTACACTGTTCAAGTAGGTGTACCAACCCCTGTTTTTACGTTTGTACCCCCGCCTACGTTGCCACCTGTCGGAGACCCCTTGAGTGTATAAAAGGAGGCCCGAGTGCAATGTAGAAGGGGCCCCGCGGTTGGCCAGGGTTCGATTCGCGTATTTCGCAAGGTTCAGTTCATTCGACTGGCCATAGACTAGATACACTCACGCTAGGTTTTGTAGCGGGCATTGCTCCTTAGCAAGGACACAATAGATCAAACAGCAAGATGAGGGAGTTTTATCTCTCGAGCTCCGAAGCTGGGTAAACCGCCCGTGTGCATCGCCTCGATCCGCTCTTCGTGCGACCTCTGCCCCCCTCCGAACCACAAAGGGACCCGCTCCGCCGGGCCCCATAGGTGTCCGTGGGTACGATCAGCCTCCCGACATATGCGGCGCGCCCGGTAAAGGCGTCGAGGCCGTGTGAATCCGATTCCGGCGTTCACGCGGCAGCGTCATCAACATCTTCCTCAACATGCCACCGAAGAAGAAGGCTTCGGCGGCAGCAGAGCCGTCCGCGTCGTACCCACCCTCACCGCAGCAAGCGGGTGGCGGTGCGAGCCTTTGGCGGAGGCGGCGTCGGCGAAGGTGCTCGCGGCGTTGCCAAGTCCAAGGACAAGGCAGCACGCAAACCTCGGCGTCCGCGCATCCCCGCCGCCGCCCATCTCGGGGAGGCGGGACCAACAACGTCATGGCGTTCACAACGCCATACGCTCGTTGGAATCGAGACCCTCAAGACCAGCACTCTGGCGTAATATGTTGGCACGAGTGAGATCTGACCGCCCGGACGAGCTATCTTCTAACGAGGTTAGAAGTCCGAGCGCGTCCCGCTCCTCGCACCGTTCTCCAATGCCACCTACTACTCCAGCGAAGCTGGCGAGAGCTCAAGCTGCTCCTCGACTACCTCCAACGCGGCCGACAAGGTCGACGAGTGGAGGGCCACTATCGAGCCTCATCGGCTATGCCAGCAGCGGTGCTCGCGACAACCAACGCCATCGTTGCGGCGGCGAGGCGACAAGGCACGAGCCGGTGGCGGCGGCATTTACTTGTCCGGAGGTGCGACACCCGTGCATTCTCCGCCAAGAAGGCCAAGATCGCCGACTCACCGGATCCACCTCGACAGCGACTCCAGTGCATCGTCGGATCCGCGAACCCGCCGCGATCAACGCCAAGTTCTTCATGAGCGGCATAAGAAGGCCTTTCGAACTGCGCATCGGCGCCCGAAGAAGCGCGACGTCAGTCCGACAAGCGCGCTGGGCCTTCAGTTGACATGTGCACGCCGGAGGGGCCAGGCGACTTGCCGTACGCGGTAGGTTGCCCTGCGTTCACTCGTGAGTTGCGGCAAGTCCAGTGGCCCAGCCAGAAAAACTTCAAACCAGAGGCGTGCGGAGAAATGCGGCGGCGGGGCGCATCCATCGGAGTTCCTCAGCATCTACACCATCGCGGTGCAGGCTGCGGGGGGGACGGGACGACAAGATCCTCGCCAACTACTTCCCGCTCGTGCTCAAGCCCAACGTCAGATCTTGGCTCATGCATTTGCCGGACAGCTCCATATCCTCTTGGGCAGATCTGTGCCATCAGTTTGTTGGCGCTTTCATAGGTGGCCACAAACCTCATGGCCAAGAGAGCGACCTTCACTTGCTCGCCCAGAAGGAAGGAGAGTCCCTGCGCAAATTCATTCAGAGATTCAGCCGTGTGCACTACAACATCGGGACGTCCACCACCGCGCGGTGATCAGCGCATTTCATCAGAATGTGCGGAACCGCAAGATGAGGGAGGAGATGGCGATGAGCAAAATCAAGGACGTCAGTGAGCTGTACGTCTTGGCCGACAAGTGTGCGCGCGCTGAGGAAGGGAGGAGGCTCCCAGGAGAGAATGCAGAAGCAGGATCGGCGGTGATGATGACACGCCCGGCAAAGAAGGGCGGCGGCGAGGCAACAGGAAGAAGAAAAGCAGAAGTGCTAGGCGTCGAGCAGTCCGACAGCGGGCGGCGACAAGAACGCCAAGGCTGTTGGCTCCGGCAAGGAGGTTGCCACGATGCCAACCACCGGTCGGTGGCGGCCGCCGACAAGCGGCGAGCTCCGGCAAGCGATCATAAGATCCACCGCACCAAGGGCCACAATCTCGAGCTGCAAGAAGGTCGAGCAGCTCGTCGAGCAGCAGAGAGCTGAGTACGAGCGACGCGACAAGGAGAAGGCCCAGGAAGGTGCCGGGGAGCAAGCAAGAAACGTCCCGCCTGGGAGGACGCCTTGGCAGCAAAGTCAAGCAGCGACAAGGAGATCGACCTCCCAGCGGCGCGACAAGGATGAAGATGATAGCGACGACGAAGATATGGAAGACGCACGACTCCGACGAGCAGGAGTTTCAGAAAGCCACGAGGTTCTATGCGTTGACGGAGGTGCTTCCTCGCATACCTCCCACCGCCAACTCAAGCAATGGATCACGGGGAGGTCAATGCAGCGGAACCATCCATAGAGTCACGCAGGCCTGCGAAGTGGTCAGACGCCTATCATTTTTGATATTGAGGACCACCACGATCGCATAATCAAGGGTCGGGTGCTTGCCGATGTTGGTCTCTCCAACCATCCGCAACCTCAAGGTCACAAAATGTTAGTTGACGGCGGGGCCGGCTTGAATCTGATCTCCTCCGCGGTGCTCCAGAAGCTTCAAATCCCTGACAGCGAGCTCGAAGAGACCGGAACCTTCCAAGGAATCAATCCGGGAAGGAGCAAGCCGAAGGGGAAGATTATGTTGCCGGTCACATTTGGCAGCGAGCTGAACTTCAGGACTGAGAGGGTTACATTTGACGTTGCCGATTTCCCATTGCCTTACAATGGGATACTTGGCCGTCCGGCACTCGCCAAGTTCATGGCGGCCTCTCACTACGCCTACAACCTTCTCAAGATGCCAGGCCCGATAAGCGTCATCTCTGTCCATGGCGACAAGAAGGATGCCCTTATACGTGCCGACAAGATCTTCCAGGATGCAAGAGCCGCAACGGGATTGCAGTCTTGCTGCTGAAGCTCCCGGGGAAGAAGACCAAGTCCAAGTCCGCAAGGGCTCACGATGCTCACTCGGCAAGCGCACCTCTTGAGAGGTCTGCGCTACCGTCGAGGAGGACGCACCATCGAGCTCCACCGACAAGTGCAAGAAGATGGTGGCTCCGCCGAAGACCAAGAACGTGCCCGCCAAGGAGGACGGCGCTGGTGGTACCTTCACCATCAGTGCCTCTCTCGACCCCAAATAGGAAGGCGCGCTCGTCTCTTTCCTGCGGGCGAATGTCGACGTGTTTGCATGGCAACCGTCTGATATCCCCGTGTTCCTGTGAAAGTGATTGAGCACCGCTGGCCGTTTTGTCCTCATCGCGCGCGCCCGTCAAGCAAAGAGTCGAGGAAGCAAGCGGTGGGCGCCAAGAATTCATAGCTGAAGAGATCAAGAAACTGGAAGCGGCAGGCCTTGTCGAGGAGTACTCCATCTTCGTGGTTGGCCAATCTCGTAGTGCGCGCAAAGCAAATGGGAAATGGAGGCTTTGTATTGACTTCATGGATGTTAATAAAGCTTGTCCCAAAGATCCATTTCCTTGCCGCGCATTGACCAGATTGTTGACTCCACGGCCGGATGTGATTTGCTCTCGTTTCTTGATGCCTACTCAGGATACCATCAGATCTTCATGGCTGAAGAAGATGAGGAGAAAACCGCATTCATCACACCATGTGGCACATACTGTTTCATACGGATGCCTTTCGGTTTGAAGAATGCTGGTTCAACATTTGCAAGGGTAGTCCATGACGCTTTTGAGCCGCAAATGCACGTAAATGTAGAAGCCTACATGCATGACATAGTGGTCAAGAGCGAGGACAAAGCAACTCTGGTTCAAGATGCGACGAGACCTTTGCAAATCTGCGCAAGATAAACCTCAAGCTCAACCCCGAGAAGTGCGTGTTTGGAGTCCCTTCCGGCAAGCTTCTCGGAGTTCTTCGTGTCTCGGCGAGGATTGAGGCAAATCCCGACAAGATCAAGGCCATTGAGCAGATTGAAGCACCAAAGCACGTCTAGGATGTCACGAAGACTTGCGGTTGCGTGGCTGCTCTCAGCAGGTTTATTTCTAGGTCTGCTGAGCGCCCTGCCATTTTTCAAGATTTTGAAAAAGGCAGGTCGATAGAAATGGACTCGAGGCGGAGGCCGAGCTGCAGAGGACTTAAAGAGATACCTGTCCTCTACTCCAACACTTGTCGCACCTAGGCCACAAGAGAAGTTGCTGCTATATATAGCGGCAACCAATCAAGTGGTTAGCGCTGCGTTAGTGGCGAGAGGGAGGCGGATGACGAGCCAGCAATCATGGCAAGCACATCTAGCGACAAGCGGGGGCTTCGCCGACAAGCTCTGTCCCGACAAGGACGAGTCCGCGAAGACACAAGAACAGAATCTGAGAAAAAGGATGGTGCAGCGCCAGTTTACTTTGTCGGTTCCCTGCTGCAGGGGGCTAGGTCAAGGTACTCCGGTGTGCAAAAACTGCTTTTCGGCCTCCTCATGGCCTCGAGAAAGCTGCGCCATTACTTCCAAGCACATGAGATCACAGTTGTCACTCGTTTTCCCCTGAAGAGGATACTGCAGAATCCAGAAGCGACAGGCAGGATTGTCGAGTGGGCACTGGAGCTGTCAAGCTTTGGTCTTAAGTTTGAAAGCTCATCAACTATCCAAAGCAGAGCCTTGGCAGAGTTCATAGCGTAATGGACTCCAACGCGGATGAAGAGATTCCGGAGACGCAGGCATTCCCGTCAAAGAAGCAAGCAAAGAATGGCTGATGTACTTTGATGGTGCCTTCTCGCTGCAAAGGCGCCCGGTGCGGCGTGTCGCTTATCGCACTCCACCGGAGAGCACCTCAAGTACGTCGTCCGGATGCACTTTCCCAAGGAGCAAGCGAAAAACAATACCGCAGAGTATGAAGGTTTGCTTGCCGGTCTCGTGGATCGCCGTGGACCTTGGGATCAAGAAGCTTATTGTCGGGGTGACTTCGCAACTCGTCAGTCCGCCAAGTCAACAAAGATTACGAGTCCGTTGATGGAAGCCTACGTTGATGAAGTGAGGAAGCTAGAAGAGCACTTTGACGGCTCGCAAATGGAACATGTTCCAAGAGCTCGAATGATATTGCCGACGCCTGTCAAAGTGCGCCAAGGCTTAAGCTACCTGTGGAACCAGGGACTTTCGTGCTCAAGCTGACTCAGCCAACCGTAACACCATCGGCGGACAAAGCAAGAAGAGGAAGTTGGCCTCTGGTGACTACTTTCCGGCAGAGCTTCAAAGCCGTCGTTGCAAAAGTCCCCAAGATCAACACCAACGGTCTTTGAGGAGCGATCTGCTCCGGCCAGACCCCTGTGGTTTGTTTCGTTGAAGCAAACGCTCCCGACAAGTCTTGCTCCGCAAGCTTGTCGGGAGCATCTAGCTCCCGGCAGAGCCACCGGCTCTTGCCAGAGAAGCTGATGTTCCCGCGAGTAGCGAGATGAGCCTTTAGTCCTTGTTGTCGAGCCACAAGCTCCGGCATGGGCGCAGCAGATTGTCCATTTCCTTCAGACGGAGAACTTCCCAAGAGCAGGAAGAAGCGGAAAGAGTAGCCGGCGGTCAAGTATGTACCAGTTTGTCGACAGCATACTGCATGTAAGAAGACTCAACGGTGTGAAATTGAAGTGTATTCCCAGGGAAGATGGACAGAAGCTGCTGGCAGAGATACATGGAGGCATATGTGGTCACCACATTGGCGCAAGAGCACTTGCCGGCAAAGCTTTCCGGCAAGGTTTCTTCTGGCCGACAGCCCTCCAGGATGCAACTGCACAAGTAACCAAGTGTGAAGCGTGCAGTTCCATTCCAAACAGATACACTGCCAGCTCAAGCTCTCCAGACGATCCCTTTATCACAGGCATTTTCGATGCAGGGGCTCGACATCCTCGGCCCCTTCCCCGAAGTTGTCGGGGCTTTGAGTACTTGTACGTAGCCATCGACAAGTTCACAAAGTGGCCGGAAGTGGAAGCGATGAGGAAGGTGACGGCACGGTCAGCCGATCAAGTTCTTCAGTCGATTGTTTGCTGTTTGGAATCCCTAACAGGATCATCACCGACAACGACACACAATTCACGAAGTCGCACCTTCATGCAAGACGTCCAAGACCTTGGCGCCAAGGTGCCGCCGCTTCGCTGCTCACCCGAGAAGCAGCGGTCAAGCGAGAAAAGGGCGAACGCTGAAGTGCTCTGTGGATGAAGACCGTAACTTTCGATGTGCTGCACAAGTGCGGAAGAAACTGGATCGAGGAGCTGCGGTGGTTCTTTGGTCGATCGTAACGACGCCAAATCGAGCCACCGGCGTGCACCCTTTGCTCTAGTCTATGGAGCAGAGGCAGTTCTCCCCACGGAACTCAGATACGGGTCGCCTCGAGTGCTCGCTATGATGAGTTTGAGCAAGAGCAGCTGCGACAAGATGACACGCTGCTCCTTGAGGAGGATCGTCTTGAGGCTTTGTATGGCGAGCCGCCGCTACTGAGCCTGCGTCGCTACCATGGCCGCAGAGTTAATGCCAGAAGTCTCGAGGAAGGCGACCTTGTTCTTCGGCGCGTTCAATCCGCCAAGAATTCAAACAAGTTGACGCCGAAGTGGGAAGGCCCTTATCGGGTGAAACAAGTCACTAGGCCTGGCGCTGTCCACCTTGAGACCGAAGATGGCATTCCGGTGAGCAACTCCTGGAGCATTGAGCATCTTCGTAAGTTTTACCCATAAGGCGCGGTTGTCGGAACCCGTTCCGGCAACCACCTTTTGTACAAGTCTGGCCGCTATTGCATGTAATCCTTCGTACAAAGCCGGGCGCAGACCCCGTGCATCAGTAAAGCCCATGTGTTGCGCACAACCCGTCAAGTTCATGCTTTCATCAAGTTATTCCATGTTTTGGCTAACACTTTGCGCAGCAACCACACACGATAAGCAGAATCGAGCCACTGGGCTCTATAACGTTATTTCCTCTTCTTTCTCTTGGTGCAAAGAAAGGGAGGCTCCCTCGCGCACAAGTTAACCAGGGGGGAGGAGGAGATAATGCTATGGACCAGGCACCGCTCGAGGAAGTTTTTTCGCCTCATCGGGAAGCAAGAAACAGAAAAGCTAAGTTGCCAAAGTTTGAGCAATCAGTTTTTAAATTTTCGTTATCTTCCTCGAACGATAGTACTTTGTATGGAAAACCTGTGCGCAGAAGAACCAAACCGTGACTGGTCACGCCCTTACTTTGTTTCGAGTCCGCTCAACAACTTAAGTGAGCTGCGGCTAGTCCGCGACAAGGTTGCTTGTCGGTGGCGACCCTTCGCCAAATAGTCGCTGAAGTTCCGCACTCGGCGCTCGCGGCAAGGGTGCTTGCACCGACAAGTTTCCCTAAACGCGCAGGGCAGAAACGTACAAAGGAAGAAATCCAGTAGAGGAAATAACATTGCATCGATCGATTCACCTAAGATAGAGTATATTACAACATAACTTGTCGCTGATCTAACAAGGTTTTCTGAACATGATCAGCAGCGACAAGGGAAAGATAAGGTTGGCGGCCTAGTCCACACGGTCGCCCTCAATCCTCTTAATCTTGTTCACCTTGTCCACAATGGGTGCGACAAGGGCTTTGAGCTCCTCCACATTGGCTTCGGCCGGCAAGGATCTGAGGACGCCATTAAGGTTGAGGCCCGGGTTGCGGAAGGCCACCTTCATCAACACCTTCTCGAGGGCCCCCGCGCAGATCTGGCGTGATTCCTCGGCCAGCTGCTTCAGGACCTCTTCCCGGAGTTGCCGGAGACCCGTCACCACGCCTTTGAAGAATAGGCTGAGCTTGACGCTGGGTTGGAGATGCTCGTCGGAGGAGAACGCGAGGTCCCCCATCTCCAGCTTCATCAGCTCGTTGTGGATGTCCGCGGCAGTGTCCACAAGGCCTTCGGTCCAAGGTGCTCCACGCTCTCCCTCAGAGTGTTACGGATTTGAGACGGCATTCGCCAGCAGCTCCTCCTTGGCCGTGATTGCCTCTAACAAGCTCGCCTCCCGCTCTCTGGCACCATCCAACGTCTGCGTCAGAGTGGTCAGTTTCAGCTCCAGATCTGCCTTGGAGTCCTTGGCGGCGTCGAGTTCCTTGGCCTGTCGGCGAGAGCGGGCACTGCAGCTTCGCCAGTAGCGTAGGCGCCCTTCTCGCCACGCTTGAGCACGGCAAGCTCTTCGCCGCTCTTCGTGAGGGTGGCCTCCGGCTGTGCCACCCTCGCCTTGCCTCTTCCTTGGCGGCCTCGGCGGCTGCGGCAGCGTCCTTCGCCTCTGGCGCCCGCCAAGCGACTCCTCACAGCTGCAAGGTCCTCCTCGTGGCTGTCCAAGTTGACCTTTCGCTGCGCTAACTCGCTTTCTGCGCTGGCGAAGCTTCTCGGCAGCCATGGCTGCTCCCTCATCACCGCTGCGGCCTTCTCAAGGATGAAGGCCGTGCGCTCTTCTGCGAAGCTGCGCCTGCTTCGCCACGCCGTCGCGGGCGCTTCTATGTTGGCGCCCGAGCCCCTCGGCGCTTCTCTATGTCCGCTCCGCCCTCGCGACAAGGACCTCCCGGTCTCCAACTTGGCCCGACGGGAGGCGATAGAGGGACAATAGCTTCTTGTTGCTCCTCCTCGGACTTCGCTGCTGCTTGGCGCGTCCACCGGTGTCAACCCGGGGACGCGAAGTAGCTCGCCGTCGAAGGTCTCGCCCTCATTGGCGCCACGAGCTCGGCTGGGGGACCTTAATGAAGACGCCTTCGCGGCCTTGGTGTAGGCACCGGGCTGGGGCTCCTCGAGCCTGGCGCCCGGGCGGCAGCTGGGAGTCATTTGTCGGTGTAGGCGCTTCGCCGCTCCTGCGGCCTCGGGACGTCGATGGGACCGTCCGGCCCCTCGCCCGGCCTCTGCGTCGGCAGCCTCGGTGGCCTCCTCGCCAACAGGCTCGTCGGCGGCCTCTTCTTCCACGACGATGACCTCTTCTTCCTCGACGGCGGCCTCGTCGGTGTTGTCGCTGCGTCTCCTCCTCGCCGGGCGGCCTCGACCTCCATCGGGTCTCAAGGCGACGAAGAAGGGGCAGTCAAGCAGATATCCAAAAAAAGAGAAACAAAAGAAAGCAAGCCCAAGGGAGATTTTCGCGTAAGGGAGTTACCTGCAACGGGATCCGCAGCCATGACCTCGACCACTGGTGGGTCGCTGGCGCCGTCCCTTACCGGGGTAGCCTCCCTTGCCGGGGTAGCCTCCCTCGCCGGAGTGGCCTCCCTTGCCGGGGTGGCCTCCCTTGTCGGAGGAGCTCCCTTACCGGGAGTCCTCCTCGGCGGGCGTGAGTGGCGGCGGCCAGGATCTCGGAGGCGGCTTCCGAGCCCTCCCGATGAGACTGCTGCCTCTGCACAAGCACACGGTCGAGATATCAACAAAGAAGGGCACCCCAGACGCCTAACGAAGAAGAAAACTGCACACTTACTGCGGGGAGGCGTCTTTGGGGCTGCTCTGGGAAGGGTTGCCGGCCCGGCAAGGCGGCCTCGACGGCCCCCTGTCGCCACGGGAGAATCGTCCTCAACGACGACCGCCGGGATCTTAGCCCTCTTCGCCGCTCTGCAGGACAGCGTCTGAAAAGGAAAGAGCCGAGCGAAGCAAATCAGATTCAAGATGAAGCAATAAAATTAAAGACGTGCAAGCACAATCTGGACGCTTACTCTTCGCCTTCCTCCTCGGAGCTGAGCGCGGAGAAGTCGAACTCCGGCCCGCCTCCGGTGCGATGAGGCGGGGGAGTGGGCTCTCTTGGCCGCTTGGCGGAGGCGTCGGCGGCGGCCCGAGAAGATTCCGCCCCGGTTGTCGCTGTAGTTTGAGATGCTATTAGAATTCCACTCAGGTTGACGTTGTCTCTCTTGTCCTGGTTCAGCCTCGGTGTCGTACAACTCACCAGAGCTGGTCCAACGACGAAACCCTCCATCACAACGGAGCAGTACCCTGGGCTCCCTCTCTAGACGCCTAAGATCTTCTTCCCCTCCTCCGACGGCCAAGTAAGCCGGAGTATCCTCACCGACCAACCCAATCATGCTGACATCGACATGGCTTCTCCAAAGAGGTTGTACACTTGTGGTTTGACTTAATCTCACCATGCTTCTTTGCATCCTGTGATCTTCCTATTCTTCTGAATCAAACACCCAGATTGGCAGAAATCCTGTGTTTTTAAATTCTCTGTTTTGCACGTGCTTTCCTATCCTATTCCTGTCTATTTCCTATTCCTGCATTGTTAGAATCCTCAAATTCAAACAAGCCCTTACACAATAACTTCTGTTACAGATATGTGTCAAAGAAAACGTTGTGTGGTTTGTCCTGCTCCGGCTGCGCTGTGTTCCACCCCAGCTCGGCTGCTCCAACGACAAAAGGGTTCACCACAGCAGGGATCCGCTCTCTAGACTGTCTTTTGCCGCCTCAGATCTTATTCCCCGCCGTCAGCAGCCACGACAACTGCATTACCATCATCAACTAAGCAGATGACCTTGAGGACAGCACGCGTCCGCAAGAGAGGTCGCACTCTTTCGTGCATGCTTACTTTATGCATCGCTTAATATGATGACATGCTACTTTATCATCGTGTTCACCTATTAGACTCCGAGTCAGGTCCAAACTAATGCTGAAACTTGAGTTTTTAAATGGTTGTGGGGTACATATTGGGGCAGCAATCAATCTTTGTCATCTACTATCTGGTTAATCTCGGGTGTCTACTGTGAGTTTCATGTTGGGTGCAAACAAACATTAAAGGAGCCATTATCTGTATTTTTTAAGGGACAATTGCGTTATTGCCCCTAGTTGGTTCCTACCCACGGGTTTTGCCCTTACTTTTCGAGCTTGCTCAGGTTTGCCCTTACTTTTCCCGTCATGGTCCCTCGAATGCCCTTTGGCCGTTTGACCAAAACATTGAAAATTCATAACTAATTCATATGAACTCAGAAAAATGAAAATAAGATATCAAAATGTTCAGATAAACATTACCTCTATGTGCATATCATTTGCATTAGGACAAAAGCACCCTTTAAACTACCCGAGGTAATTAATGTTATTAACATTATTAAAAATAAAAGGTATAAACAATATTTTTCATGAATAAAATTACATGCAAATGTAGGTGAGGTTTTACGAACATCCAGAATATCTTATGTGCATTTTATGAGTTCGTATCATCTTGTTAAGAATGTTCTAACGACTTTGACCATTATTTGGAAACTTCATAACAAGTTGATATGAACTCAGAAAAATGCAAATAAGATATCAGGATGTTCAGAAAACATCACCTACATTTGCTTGTAATTTTTATTCATGAAAAATAATATTGTTTATACCTTTTTATTTTCAATAATGTTAATAACATTAATTACCTCAGGTAGTTTAAAGCGTGCTTTTGTCCTGAATGCAAATGATATGCACATAAAGGTAATGTTTATCTGAACATTTTGATATCTTATTTGCATTTTTCTAAGTTCATATGAATTAGTTATCAATTTTCAAAGTTTTGGTCAAACGGTCAAAGGGCATTCGAGGGCCCTCGACGGAAAAAGTAAGGGCAAAACTGAGCAAGCTTGAAAAGTAAGGGCAAAATCCGTGGGTAGGAACCAACTAGGGATAAAAATGCAATTGTCCCATTTTTTAACTAAAGCTATTATCTTCCTGCTATCATTGGTTTTGGGTCTATCCATAGTTTGCTACCATCACTCTGGATTTGTGCACCACTCCTTACATAATCTCACTATGTTTTATTCCTATGCATGTCAGTTATTATACACAATGGAACTGAACATGTAGAGCAAAAGAGACGAGCCTTGCGTGGCCATGCAGACGTCGCTCCATGGTGGGCGCAAAGGCAGCCCCCCCTCCACCCATTTCGGATCGTAATCAAGAGGAAGATAACTATTCTGAGGGGGATTCAGAAGGAGAAGACCGCTCCTATTTACTCCTTGAGGTCTTCGCTCTAACTTGGCATGCTGATGTTGGTAATATCATGCATATGGTGCCTTGCATTGCTTATTGTATACATCAAATATGTCATCTGCTTAGTTTAGACATGCTTTGTGTCAATGCCATCTATTTAGTTTCTTTATCATATATGTGAATCATGCAATGCCATCTTGTTTAGCCAGGCATCATATATGTGAATTTTGCAATGCCACCCTGGTTAGCCAGTGATCTTATATGTGAATTATATCATGCCATCACTTTTTATTACGTGTTAAATTTGTCAACAATTTAGTACATTCAATTACTCTTCCTGTGCATCAGCCATTCGGCACGGTCATGGAATAATCTGAAGTGGAAACAAGCTCTTCAGAGTAGACAATGCTATCTGACGAAGCGCATGTCTTGCTGGTTACGGATAGCTCCTCAGAGGAGGATTCAGAGACAGATGGCTAGTCCTATCCCCCCACCTCGAGGTGCATGCTCTAACTTGGCAGGGTTATGTTGCTCATATCGTGCGTATGGTATCTTGCATTGCTATGTCATTTGCTTAGTTTAGACATGCTTTGTATGAATGCCACTTGTTTAGTGTCTAATTACCATATATTTGAATTATGCGATGCCATCTTGTTGCAAGACATTATATATGTGAATTATGCAATGCTATCTTGTTGCAAGGCATTATATATGTGAATTATGCAATGCCATGCTGTTTAGCCAAGCGTCATATATTTGAATTATGTCATGCTGTTCTTTTTTTGTATTTCTCGTTGCATTTTTCAACAATGTTTGTATATTGAACTGCTCTTCCTGTGCATCAGCAATTTGAATTGGTGATGGAGAAATATGGAGTGAAAACAAGGTCTTCAGAGCAGACAATGCTACCTCCTAAAGCAGATATCTTGCTTGTTACAGATAGCTCTTCAGAGGAGGATTCAGAGGCAGATGACCAGTCCTATTATCCCCCTGAGGTGTATGCTCAAACTTGGCATGGTTATATTACTCATATCATGCATATGTTGTATTGCAATGCTTAGTTTTTACATCATATACACAATATTGAATGCCATCTCCTTAGTTGACACATCATATATGTGATTGCCCTCTACTCACTTGCTTAGTATATAAATCATATATTTGAATTATATCATGCCAAGATGTTTACATAGACAACATGTATCTGAATTATGGCATGCCAACCCATTTTCTAAAGACATAATATAGTTATATCATCTCATCCTATTTACATTGTCATCATATTTTGAATTATGTCATTCTATCCGTGAATTATATCATGCAATCATGTTTCCATCGATGGCATGTTTGTGATTTATGGCATGCCAACCACTTTAATAGACACATCATATAGTTATATCATGTCATCCGGTTTACATAGTCAACATATTTTGAAGTATGTCGTTCTATCCTATTTAGTTAGCTATCATACATGTGAAATTGTGTCATGCTATCCTGTTTAATTAGCCATCATATATGTGAAATTATGTCCTGCTATTCTGTTTGATTAGACAACATAAATGTGAATTATTTCATGCCCTGTTTCTTCCCTACTATCCATGGAACCTGTCTGTCTTACAATGTCTACACATTCAATTACTTTTCTTGTTTATCAGCCATTTCAATTGGAGGGGGGTGATGGTAGTATCTATGGGAGTAAAACACGGTCTTCAGAAAAGATCGTGCTACCTGTCGATCCAGATAGAACCAGGGTTGTACTTGCCCAAGAACCAGCCCCACCACACATAACCCAGACTCACGCAGATTGTACCCCTACCTAGTTGGACAGAGAACGAGTTACACCCTTCTAACCCCAACCCTAGCAGATAGTAACCCAGTTCCAGTTGACACATCACTGTCTCCACCACAGAGCACCCGAACACGACCAGTTAGTAAGGCAACTGCAGTGCCCATAGCACGAGGACCACCACTCCGAACCCCAAGTCAATGCTTAAAGCAGAAGAAGAATTGTTCTCAGGCCAGGTTCCGTAGCTATGGCTTCATACTACTTTGCTCTTGCATCACTGTATTTTCTCATACCAACTAATTTCAAATTTGAAGGATGCAATTGAAACTCCAATGGCGCAATAAGTATGTTTTAAAGCTGTTTCTTTAACGTGTTTGCTGTTGTAACTTGCTCTATGTTGATTTCAGTTTCAATTGAATAAACAGTTATGTTCTCATGCCATGCACATTACAAGTGTTGTTATTGTTGTGTAGTTTCCCACACTTATATTCTGTCTATGCTGCTTTGTCTTAAATAGATATGATTCGAACCGTATCTATCTTGATTTGGCAACATAAACTAGAATGATATAGACCATACAGTGACCATACTACATAGATATATGTTTGTTTCATGCTGTTATCCTGTCCACCTTACTACTGAACTGGTTTACCAAAATGAGCTTCATATACTACATTGTAAACCTGTGATGTGTTTGTTTGTTTCTCTTTTAGAACGCAGATAAAATATTGGAGAAGAGTACCCGTTATGCAATGGTAAAGGAAGTAATGCAGATAAGGTTCGAGATACTGAGACATCCTTGTTGGTCTCCAAGAAAGCTGATAAAAACTATATTAAAGACACTGAGACAACCCCAAAGTCCTGTCTTGATGTAGTGTTCGAGTTACTGGCTACTACTCCTGGCACCAGCTCTTCGAACTCGCTGCCTGAATTAGTTCGGCTTCTTGAGTCTCAACTTCATGTTGAAAGACATCGATCAGATATTATGTGATAGGAAGCCGAAAGACGGAGGAAGTCCCTGCAAAATTTGGATGCATAATTCCTGGTGCAACAGCAAGTGCTGGAGGATTTAAGCGCCAAACAAGAGAAAGTTAATAAGCTTGCTAAGCATCTTGCCAGCATTATGGGTACCCAGGATATTGTTTCTTGAGATCTTCTAAAGTGGTTTCAGTTCTGGACTTGTTTTGTTGCAGCGTTTATTTTCACTGGTCGCCAACTTTGACAACTAGTGTATATGATATGCTGCTTTGTTCCCTATATTTGCACTGGTGGCGAACTTTGATGCCAAGTGGATGTAATATGTGTAATAGCCGTGATAGCCTAGCATAAGTTGCTTGATTATTTATTTCCTTGTTGTCTTGTTTATTTGTTTGTTTGTAGTCAGTGCAGTTCTTTTTCCGAAGTTTGCTAGTGGTCGCAATAACTTATTTTTTAAAACTAGGCCACAATAACCATGGGCTACATATTTACTGTAGTTACCATGGGCCTCGTACGAGCTGTAGAAACAATTGACCTTCAAAGGGCTATAGAAACAATGGGCCTTCTATGTGCCGTAGCATCAATGGGCATTCTACGTGCCGTATGATCGATAGGCTAAACATGGGCCAATAACTCATGGGCTATAAACGGGCTAGATTTGGAATCGTCCATTCATGGGCTGAAAATAACGGGCCATTGTAAATCGGTCATATTTGATGACGCTATGAAAATGGCCCAACGGATTAACAGGCTGCAAATGGCCAATAACGGGCCGTAAGTAACCGAATGCTGGAAATGAGCCCAAGAATAAATGGGCCCTAAGAAGGCCGAAAGATAACACGGGTTGGAAAAAGCCCATTGGAATAATGGGTCGTTAATGGGTATAAAGGGGTACACTGTTCATTGCGGGCCAGATTCACCATGGGTCATTAATGGGCCAAGAGTTACAAATGGCCTCGTATGGGCCGAAAGACATCATGGGCCATACATGGGCCGGAAGTTACAACAGGCTGGAATCATATTGGATGGCCTAGATGAAGCTACTAGGCTTAAGTTCGATAGGCCGTAATGGGCCGTGAGTTAGCGGGCCGTAAATGGGCTACATACGAACAGGCCGTTGACAGGCTTTCCACGGGTCGTCCCATTACCTTTTGACCAAGTCAAACGGGCCGGCCTTTTCACCAGAATGGGCCTCTGTTGGGACGTGCGACGTGTCGCCGTATCATAGGTGCCTCCTGTCCAATGAATGGATGACATCTATCACAACGGTGAGCCAACACATGTTTCCTCTGGCCAATGAGAATTTTACACGTGGAAAATCCTCATTGGTCCGGGCTGTTAGTGGGTTATCGGATCCAAAACCGGACCCTATAGCTTAATGGCGACCCGTTACAGTGGATGCCACGTGTTGGTCACCCATGACGAAAGCACTTCCATGACGCGCGATTTATCATCATGGAAGTGGACACTTCGGTGATGATAATTTTGCTAATGTTATGGAACACTTCTACGACAGCACAAGTATGACTATCCTGATACTGTCATAAAATCGTCATGGATGTACATGCATGACAGAAAATGTGACCTACTATGACAAACACGTATCATCACGGAAGTGTCATTTTTTGTAATGCTAGTACAAGTTATCCTGACAAAAGTAGTCTTCGCCTGCCAAAGGCTCTGGTGGTGACGTTGTTGTGGGCTCAGCGATGACCTCCGTCCTTCCGTCCTGCTGGTCTTGGTCTTGTTGCACCGATATGGAAACCTTTGCCTAATGCCTCGAGACTCCTCGCCTGCGCTTGCCTCTTTAGCACCAAAGAGGAAACTGGTGCACTGCGCCCGCTGGCGCGCGCCTGGCCTTGGTCGTCATGGCTCACGTCATGTGAACCTCGTGAGGTGCCCCCTTGCATAGATATCTCTGATCCTCGAGAGCCAGCCTAGCGAGGCCGCCCCTAGGGAGGACTTGGTGTCGTCCGCCTCGCGAGGCTTGGCCCCTTGCGAGGGTCTTGGGTTGCTGTTGCCGAAGCTGGGCCATACCAGGCCATTGGTGGAGCCACGCCGGGCCGCAGGCAGGCAAGTCTGGGCACCCCCTGGTTCCAGAACGCCGACAGCAGCCCCCGGGCCCAAGGCATGCTCGGACTTGGTTCCGAGGCGAAGCCAAAGGGCATGTGCGGAGCACCATGGGCCCCAACCACCTACGGCCTTGGTTGACACGTGGCGATTGATGGGCCGTGGGCGCCTCCGCTTCCCCATGCTGCCTTGGCAACCGTCCTCGACTCACAAAAGGCTGTCGCACACTACAGAGCCTTCATTGCCTTCCTTCGTCTTGCTCCACATCCCCTTTTTCTCGCCCCGAGAGACTCCAGATCCACCAAGACCTCTCCCCAAGCTTGCAGCCGATGGCGTCCGGCAAGGCAAAGGCCGCGCGCTCGCCCTCCTGGTATGAGCCTGTCTTGAGCGCGCCCATGGTCTCGGAGAAGAACCTTGCCGCCGTGCTCCTTGTGACGGCGGGCGACAGCAATGAGGGGGGGGGGGGGAGAGACTGCGCTTCGGGTCGGCTCCGCCAAGCCGGAGGCCTCGGGCAGTTCCATCTATCCCTTCTCCTAGCACAATGTCTTCGTGGGGCTGGTCCCCCTTTCTCTGATTTCTTCTATGCTATCCTCAGCCATTATAATCTCCATGCCCTCCATCTTCAGCCCAACTCCGTCCTCCTCCTGTTGATCTTTGCCTTCTACTGCGAGGCATTTGTGGGGGTGATGCCGTCCGTGGCGCTGCTTCGCCATTTCTTGTACCTCAGGAACAAGGAGGGCCAGTGCTCCGGGTGCGCCAACTTTGTCACGGCCCACGGGACCAACGCCATCTCGAGAGTTGGGAAGAAGGTCGAGGGCTTCAGGAACAAGTGGGTCCTAATGGACGCCAAGTGCTCCTACCCTCGGCTGGCGCTGCCGACGGGGATGCCTTCGCCTCATGAAGGATGGCTTAGCGCGAAGCTCGCCGACCCCCGGGTGAAGCTGGTGCTGGAGAAGATGGCGGCCAACCTGAAGCCGGACGACCAAAAGGCCGGAAGGCTGATGGGGGCCATGATCGTCAAGGATTTCATGTCGCATCGCTTGGCTCTGCTCCAGGCGTGCTCGCGCCCCTTGTGGAGGCTCATGGAAGAGGGAGGCGATCTCCGCCGGTGCCCGGACGCCTTGTCTGACGAGGAGCTGGACAAGACCTTCCATTTCCTACTCGGAGAGGACAAAGGGTACCTACCTGATACCCACCTTCCACCGTACTACCGCCCAGACGGAGCTGAGGTCGCCACCGCCATGCCCGTCTTCAACGAGCACGGGCTTGTACCACCGGCGTCCACCGACGCCCCGGTGGTGTTGTCCTCCGGCGATTCCGGCGAGGGGGAGGGGTCGTTGTCGGAGGAGACCCGGGAGGGGTGGGGGAGACTTCTCCTCCACGCGTAGCAGATCTCCTCTGCACCTTCCCCGATGACGACGAGGCCGGCGAGCATCCGATGAGGGAGTCGTCGCACCCTGCCGGGGTCACGACGAGGTCCAGGGGCACCCCTCCGGAGAAGCCGCAGAATGGGGTCCCAAAGTGGGGTCAGCGCTGATCTCTCGAGGTGGCGCCTCCGCTTCGCCGCCTGCTGGTGCTGCCGCGGACTCGATCATTGCACCCTCATCTGCCTCTAGAGCTCGCGCGCTGGTGCCCCCGCCCATGAAGTCTTCGGGTTTGGTGCTTCAGAAAAGGCTGAGGGAGTACACCGCCGTGGACCAGTAAGTGCTCTACCTTGATCTTCATTCTTGTCCTTGCCACTATTTCTTGATGCTGCTCCCTTGTACTGTTAGGCCAACATCGGCCGTGAAGAAGAAGGAGACGACCGCGACACCCAGAGCCCAGTGGCCTGCCGCGGCCGCGCCTCCGCTCATGCGGAAGGACGGCGGCGTCTCCCGCGCCTCAGCGGCCGGGTCATCCTCGCGAGATTTAGAGGCCCGTCCTCAGGAGAAGGAGGTCTCCAAGGCCAAGCCAGCTCTGGAGGCAGCTGCACCTAGCTCACCAGCTGAGGCCCCGAAGGCTCAAGAGCCCCCAATTTCTTATGCTCCTGCCAACTCGCAGGTGTTGGCGCTGATGTTGTCTCCTCCTCCTCCCATCATGCCGCTGGGCCGTGATCATTCTGCTTCGCCTATCACTCTGGAGGAGGCTCTTTCCGCGCTGACCCAGCTCCAGGATGACGTTCAAGGCACCGACTGTCGGCTGGCGTCAGGGTGCCTGGAGTTGATTTTGGGGTGGCTGCAATCCGACGCGTCTTTCAGGGCAGCATGGAGTCAGGCCATAGCAGCCTCCGAGGAAGGAAAGCAGGCCGCCGGCCTGGCCACAACTGCCCGTGACACGGCGCTAAAGGAGGCTGAGTCTGCCAAGGAGCGCTGCTGGTTGGCGGAGGCCGAGCTGGAGAGCACGCGCAACGAGTGCACCGCTGAGGCCCGGCAGCGCGCGGCGTGGGAGGAGAAGATGAAGGCTCAGGAAGATGCAGTCGTCGGTCATGACACCAAGCTGGAGCAGTCGGCGCGGGCGTAGGCCACAGAGCGCAGCCGCCTGGAGAAGCTGGAGAAGAACGTGGAGGCGGAGAAGGCCCAGCTGGAAGTCAAGGCAAAGGTTCTCGCTGAAGATCATGCAGCCTTCAAATCCCTTGAGCTGAATTCCCGTGAGGCACTGCAGGAGCTCTACAGGAAGGGCTTGAAGAAGGCGTTGGCGACTGATGAGGAAGGCCCCACCAAGCTACACCCTCAGGTCGTCACTACGCTCGAGGACGTTGTTGACGGGATCGGCCCATGGTGGAGGGGGAGGCCCATGCGCTCTCCTCTTCGGCCCTGACGCGCGTCTTCAGCCACCTTCATCTTCACGACCCCGACGTTGACCTCAGCGCCCTGCTTGAACTTGTGGACGAGGAGCACTGCACATCTGCTACCAAAGCCATGAAGGACTGGGTGGTCGCCCTGCTGAACAAGTTCCTCGCCATTGACCCCGCGCCCCCGGCCGAAGGTACCGTTGATGCTACGGCCATGGCTGACGGCACGGGCGACGGCAACATTGCCGACAAAGGTGTGCTTCTCGCGGGCGACGGCAACACCCAAGGCTGAGGAGAAGGCTTGCTGGTGGTGCTTCCCTCCACTTTTATTTCCTGCAACATGCACCATGCCTCGTGGAGGCGCTAAAACTTATGTTTGATGTTTGAAGAACAATATGTCTCATAATAATTTATTTGGATTTTGCGACTTCCTTCCTGTTGCTTTATGTTCTACGTCGGCAGGGCCCAGCCCCGCGCATACCTCAGCCGCCGTTGGGTCGTCAGATCACTAGGACGAAACCAAGGGGTGAGGGGCTATGTGACCAGTTAGGCTCCTGAGTCGTGATGTTCAGGAGTCCCACTCGACGCACAAACGGCCTGCTGGAAGGAGATGCGAAAGTAGGCCTTAGTGTTCTGCGTCGGCAGGGCCCGACCCCGCACGTACCTCAACCGCCGTTGGGTCGTCCGGATCCCCAGGATGAGACAAAGGGGTGAGGGGCTACGTGGCCAGTTAGGCTCCTAAGTCGCAATGCTCAGGAATCCCCCTTGACGTACGAATAGACGTCCATACCTATCCTCACCGAGGTCCCGCTTGGGAGGGGCACGCGACGACCAGGTCGGAGGGACCTGGCAGGGTGGCATACGCTTGGGTGTGACCAGAGCGTAGCCCCCGTGCTAAGCCCCCTCGCGCGACTCTCCTAAGGCGGAAGTGTTGCGACGAGGCTGGACACTAAGCCTGGGGGCTCCCTGAGGTTGGTACGGCCATGGGGCCGCCCTTAGTTATTTATCACCAGCGCGGAGCATAGCGCTTCCACACTTGCACGGGCATAGCTGCTCCTCGACCGTGTCGACTGCCAGCACGGAGCATGGTGCTTCCACTGGTGCGTGGGTGGGGACTCCCTCTGAGTGAAGCCCCCGGGGCGTGTATAGCCCCGCCCTGGCATGTGCCTTGCATGGCAGGTCTAGAAGAGGTGTGCCTGGGCACTCACGAGCCAGCGCAGGACTCACGAGGCTCTACCTCCAGGCGGGTTGCGCCTGATCTTGGCTCTTGATAGCTGTGGTGGTCCTGCGAGATGGTTAGGTGACCTGCGCCGAATGAATCTCCTGAGGTGATCCCATGAGAAGGCCAGACACCAACGACCCCAAGAGGTGACGTGAGCGGGACCGGCCCGCCAGACAGAGCTCAGCCGTTGGGTTTATCGACGCTGCAGGGAGGGGCCCGAGCACAAACGCCGTGCCCAGTCTTCTCATGCAAAAATCCTGAAGAAAGACAGCCTGCGTGCGGCTCCCGTAGTGGCGAGGCACCGTGTCGCGCGCCCTAGCTCACCCGCCTGTGATTAGCTCATGCAAGGGCAAAGCACCAAGGACCATGGGAGGTGACATACACGGGAGCTGGCCCGCGAGCCAGAGGTCTGCCTCTTCGGTTTAGCGACGCTACAGGGACTGACCCGACCATAGACGCCGTGTCGGTCCTTAATCATGAGGCGGTCGCGGGTGGGTTTGCAAGGGCGTACGACATTCATGGCATCGAAGTGCCGAGCAGGCATGTGATAATCATAAGGTGACCCATAGGAGGAGGCAAGCTAGTTCAAATAGATGCAAGAACGATACATGCTGTCAGGACCCCGATTCCAAGTCACATCGATCCAGCCGGTAACACCTCATATCACTTTGCGGCCTCACGCACGGTAATCCCACGGGTGTCGCCTTACCATGGCCCGGGACCGTTTGCGCCTTTTGGCTCACGTATATGATAGTATCGCTAGCATCCATATGACAGAGAACCCGAGCCGACATGGCTAGTCGTGAACCCAAAGCGGCGCTAACCCATGGGGACATGCATACATGAATCAACTTCGAGCATGTCGTTCAATAGCGTGTGAATCCGGGCTGTAGCACTGGGCTAATAGGACTCCAGTAACCCGGGCTGTACCAGGCTAGGCAGGACTCCGGATGTCACCGCGTGACATTTCCCCGAAGGGATGAACCACGAGAACGAAGTGAAACACATGCCGGCCAGTCAAGTGTCCAGGCGGTAGTCTTTGGGCTAGCAGGACTCCGGTAAACCGGGCTGTAGTGGACTACTATCGCTCAGGAAGCACTAGACTACATTTCCCCATATGAGAGGCTGCCAAGGATAAACAACTAGATTGTCGGATCCCACTAATACCAAGCATTTCAATCATACACACAATATGCCCGATATGAGTACATACAACATGGCATCACAACAAAACTCTACAACTCAAAGTACTTTATTTAAAAGGCTCCGAGGAGCCATACATAACATGTTCATACAGATAGGGGTCACATGACCCAACACTCAAGTCATACAAACATACAAGCACATGCGGAAGCAAACTAGTCTGAGTACAGACATTAAAAAGAAAGAAAGCTTGACGAAGCCCTTCTATCTACATCGGCCCTTCACAAGTCTTGGACCACCACCTGGGTGGCTAGTCACTCGTCGACATCAAGGTCTACGTAGAACCCATCGGAGGGGGCAGTGTTGTTGTCTGAAAACATTAATTAAAGCAACATGAGTACGGAGGTACTCAAAGAAGTCTTACAAGAGAATCCTACTATACATGCACATTCTCAAGAAGGTAGTGGAGTTATTGCGCAAGCCAGCTTTGACTCTTGGCTAAGCTATCCTACGTGACACCACTTGAAAAGCATTTGTCGCACACGAGTCCACTAATCACCAACACAATACTCCATCGTGGATCCTCTCTCATCAACCTACGAGAGGGCCATCCGCGGTACTCACGCTTATCTTGAGGATTTTAGTAGTATCCATTTACTTGTCTATGAACTGTATAGGTGACCAAGTAGTCCTTTACATGGACGCTATTCGAATAGTTTTATACCCTTCAGGGATGTACTTCTTCACACACGCTCTCACCACTTATCGCCGCTACACGACATATACTCGGCAACCTTCAAGCGGAAGCCCAGCGAGGGTGTCGGCCACGACCTGACTAAACACACGAGTCCCTAGTCCAGATTTATCGCCTATTCGGGTTCCATCCGCAGGGAGTCCGGCCGAGGTTTCCACTAACGGCCCCGAACGATGTGTGGAGGGTTGGAGACACCAAACGGGCGAATCGGTACACCGTGCCACGTGCCAACCGCAACACAGCCCACCCCTAAGGTCAGCACTGCGTGCGGGCCCCAGCATGCTACAAACACCAGAAACTACTTTGCAACTCCCGGACAGAGGACAAGAGTGGTTAATAAGTCGAGAGGGTCAATTAAGGATCCCAATGTGTGGTAGTAGCTGAGTCTTAAATCACACACACAGATCTCAGTTCTTAAGGACGGCCTCAATGAAACAACCCACCATGTACTCCTACATGGCCTCTCATCGATACCTTTACCAAATCATGTTGAACACCTCACTCTCATTACCGACATAGCCTTTCACTCTAGTTCATCATCCCGATGAGCCAGAACTGACACAACTCTAAGCATAGCAAGCATAGCATGGTAGGAAACACAAATATGGCTCAATCAACTCCTACACATGCTACTGGGTTTCATCTAGTTACTGTGGCAATGACAGGTCATGCAAAGGAAGTGGGTTCAACTACCGCAACGCACAGCAGTTTGAATTGCGCTGTCTTAATGCAGTAAACAAGAGCAGAAGTGAGAACATGGGTTTGTATCAGAATGATCAATGGGTTGCTTGCCTGATGTAGTGGTAGTAGGGTACTGCCCTTCAGACGGATATTCGGGGTTATCCTCGGAGGCAGAACCTACCACGAAAGACACACCAAACATAATCAACACATGACGATATGCAACAATATGATGCATGCTATGACATGGCAATATGAATGTGTCTTGGCCTAATGCAAGCTAGAACAGAAAGGAATGAACTCATTTGAATCAAAGATTCAAATGTTAGTTCATTTAACATAGCCATATTAGTGCATTATCTTAATTTGCTTAAACAGCAAGGTTAACTTGTTCTGTCATGCATGAAACTATTACCAATTGATAGATTGAATTTTTCTGATCAAAATTCATATATAAATCTTTGCATTTGGAGTTACAGATTAATTCCTATGAATTTTTGAAGTTTGCAACAATTTCTGGAATTTTCTATATAAAATTAAATCCAGAAATTAGTTATTACGTCAGCAGTGCGTCAGGGTGACGTCAGTGGTCAAAGGGGACGTCCAGGTCAACCTGACCAGTGGGTCCCGCGTGTCAGCAGTTATTTAAACTAACTAAATTTAGTTAAAACTAATCTGAGTTAATTAGCAGAGGGGGGCCCCACTTGTCATAGACTCAGGGGAGTCAACCTGGGCCCACCCAGTCAAAGTCAAAGGTCAAACACGCCGGCGTTTAGCCGCCGGCGAGGCCAGACGCGGCGGCGAGAGTGCATTAGTGCGTTCCGGCGACCAAATGAGCGGCAACGGGCATCTACGCATAGCTGGGAACAAGCCGCAGCGTTTGGTGGTGGTGGTTGAGCTAGGGGTGGCCGGGAACGTTGCCGGCAACAACCTTGGCGGTCGCCGGAGTCGGGTGATGATGAACCCGAGGCTACGGGGCATGGCGAGGCACGTGGTGAGGTGCGTTGGACTCCACGCGATGCGGTGAGTGTGTTGGACACGGTGGTGTGGCCGGTGGTTGGCCGGAGACACGTCGGCGACGAGCTCGGCGGTGGCGCATGCGGTGAAGCGGCATGTAGTCGATGCAGGGCTCGAGAGCGAGAACGAGAAGCGGGAGGAGGTAGATGAGCTCACGGCGGTCACGACGGTGCAGACGACGCGGCCGGGGACGAACTGGTGCGGCGGTGACGGCAAAAGGGATCTCCGGCGGTGGCGGGGTCAGGCGAGGTCGGTGCAGAGGCTTCGAGGCAAGCGAGTGCTCGGGGCTCGGCTTGCTCGAAGGAGAGGAGGGCGGCAGAGCTTCTGGACACGGTGGCGCGGCGCAGGGGCGACGGAGAGCGCGGTTATCACGGTGGCGCGGGCGCGGCAGCGTCGGCCATGGTGCGGGCGAGCGAGGGATAGGAGCTGGGGAGGAAAGGACGTGTCTGCGAGCTCGGGGGAGGAGTGGGTGACCGACCCAGGGCGGCAGAACGGCGAGGGGAGGAAGCAGGGCGGCGGGCAGCTGCGTGGCGCGCGCTGGTGCCGGCGTCGAGCACCTGGCTGCCTGCCTGGCCGAGCCAAGCAGCTCGTTGGAGCGGTGGCCTGGGCAGCGGTGGGCTTGCGGAGATGGGCGCTGTAAGCCTCTACTTTTCTTTGGTTTTCTTTTTTTTCGTAAGTTTGTGGCTTTATTCAAAATAGTTAGGCACTTCTAAAAATCCTGAAAATAATCGTAGGCACTGTTTAGAAAATATCCAACAGCCCACACTTATTTTCAGAATTATTTGAGCATTCAAAATATTTACTAGGATTTAAATGCCCAAATGCAATTTACATATGATTTAATTCAATGACCTTCTGTTGACCTAGAAAATTGTGCACCAATTTTTCTAGAGGTTCTAACCCAAGACAAAGAGGGTGAACTTTTTAGAAGGGCATTCCAGGTTCACCGAAAATATTTTTAGTAAACCTTAGTTGATTTCAGAGGGGGTTCTGGGGGTTCTGTCTTCCCCAATTCAAGTTTCTGATGAAAAGTAGACATGATGCAACACTCTAATGCATGGACTAGCTAGGATGTGACACATGCCCCAGGGACGGACCCATGCGGCCTGGGGATGATGCAGCCCGATGGGCACCCCCAACAGATTAATCTAAAGATGCAAAAGGATACACTTCGCAGGAACAGGACCATGCGACCTGGGGATGTTGCAGCCCGAGGGGCGCCCCCAGCTGAATGAACTAGAAAAACGTCACCTAGCACCTTTGTTGATGAGGTGTTGGAGTAGCGGAAGACGCGTGCTGGATAAGTTGCTCCTCATGGGTCGCCTGGGTCCTGAGCCTCGGGAGGCATCGGGGGCCCGGACGGCTCATGAAGAACCGTCACCATCCTGCCAGGGTAGCATGATGCCTGGCCTCCTGAGCCGCCAGAACGCTCCGCAAGTGGCACTGGAAGGCAAGCCGAAAGGCATGCGAACTTAGTTGTGTGGCGGGCCCTCGCACCACCAACGCATGAAGGCCAGAAGAGCTCCTGGGACGCGGCCCCGTTGAGCCCTGGAATGTCGACGCAGACGCGCAGCTCGTCGTCCGTGCCAGGACAAGGAGCTGCGCTAAGTGGTGGGCGGCGGTCGCCGCGTATGACTCTTGCCTCTTGAAACTCTTCGGTGTCCTTGGTGATGAATTCCTGAGCACCAGGAACCTCATGCCTTGTGCCCTAATGAGGGAAGCGTGCGGTGAAGAATACCCCCACGTGGTGCCCGAGCGTCTCCCTCATGACATTGGCTAGTTCTGAGGCCCTCCAGAAGAGAGCCCCAGAGCCCAGCCTGAGGAGGGCGCCAGGCGCACCTTCCTATGCGAGGGAGGGAGGCGCCCCATCCGCGGACGCAGGTCCTGAGGTGGTGCCACTGGAGACACTGCTCACCCGAGGCCCCTGATGGAGCAGCTGCTTTTTCTTCTTGGCGACAGCCTTAGGAGGGTAGATGGCGCCTTCGTTGTTTGGGTCCTCGACCGCCGCAGCCTGGTAGGAGCTCGACCATGATGACGCCGCAGCTTCCTGACATCTTGAGGATGTTGTAGCCGTGGTGGGTCACAGCCATGAACTTGGCCAGGGCTGGATACCCAAGGATGGCAATGTACGGCAGGCAGATGTGGGCGACGTCGAAGTCAATGAGCTCAGTGCAGTAGTTGTCGTGCTTGCCGAAGGTGATAGGGAGGCGGATCTGCCCGGTCGGGGTGGTGGAGCCGTAGGTTACTCCTGAGAAGGGCCTGGTAGGCTGCAGCTGATCATATGGCACTTGGAGGCAGTCGAACATATCGATGGAGAGAATGTTGAGCCCTACACCCCCATCGATGAGGGTCTTGGTGACAAGGACATTGCTGATGATTGATGAGCAGAGCATCAGGAGGGCGCCGACAGTTGCCGTGCACTTGAGCTGGTCCGACGAGCTGAAGGTGATGGTGCACTTGGACCACTGGAGCGGGCGTGTGGCCTCGAGCCTGGGGAGAGCCGCATTTTCCTCACGCGCGAACTACTTGAAGATATGCTGGGAGGCTGGGGCCTGAGTGCCACACAAGATGCAGGCGATGGCGCGCGGCTCCTGGAAGCCCCAGCCCCCTTGTCCTGATGATGATCATCGTTCCTCCTTGGCGGTGGTGGCAGCGGAGGGAGGCTAGCCTTGCCTTGAGGTTGGTCCTCACGAGGCTGATCCTTCCAGGCGCCCTCACGAGGCTGGTCTTGCCAGCGGTCCTCACGAGGCTGGTCTCGCTACTCCTGGCAGGGGCCGCGGTCGTCCCAGCATCCTCCACTTCGTCCTCCTCCTCGGTCGTAGCCCCAGTCGTTACACTCGGGGCGTTGACCGAAGCGCCCATCACGGATGGCCCTGAGCTCCTGACAGTCGTTGGTGTTGTGGCTGTGCACATTGTGGAAGGCACAGAACGGACGGCTGCCCTTGGACGACTACGGGTGGTCGTAGCCATGCTTCATATCTGGCTCTGCTGCGAGCACGGCCGCTCCCTTGCGCTTAACATCCTTGGTCTTGGCCTTCTTGTCTTCTGGGTCGGCAGCTGGAACCTCGAGAATGGAGAGGCGCCCCTCCTCAGGTCTCACGCACTTGGTTGCCATGTTGAACATCTCAAGAGCCGTGCATAGGTCCTCATGGATGGCGAGCTCCTCCTTCATCTTGATGTCGTGGACGCCATCCTAAAATGCTGAAATGATGGCCTCGTCCGTCACCTTGGGGATGTTGAGGTGAACATTGTTGAACCATTGGATGTACTTCTGCAGGGTTTCCCCCGGCTGCTGCTTGATGTGCTGTAGGTCACCCGCTGTGGGTACCCCGACTCATAAGTCGTGATCACCGAATGCACGTGTACAGTGGTCCCAGAGATCAATGCTCACTGAACACACAGAAGCTGAATAACAAGAGTCTTACATCCATACATACAATCTTACACAAATTATGACCATTATGGTCAAGTCTTACATAGATAAAGCCTCAGGGGCTGAACATCAAATAAACTCAAGCACCGGAAATCATCGTTGATAGGTAGAACCCATGCCATCTGCTTTAAACGTACAGGCATTCTGACTGGGAAAGTGTTCTAGTTCGCATGTTCGTCTCCAAAGAATTCTTCTTCGAAGTCCTGCTCTTCCATGCCCGGCCAATTAAATAACCAGTGGCAAGCCAATGAGTACTTCGAATGTACTCGCAAGCAACCCATGTTTTGGTTCAAGATACAACAATGCATGATATAGGTAGATTTTTGCAGAAAGCTAGTTTTGTTGTGCTATGACATGTTCAACAATTGGTAAAACATGCATCATACGAATTCAAGTAACCATAGAGACTGGTTACAGATATCAACATAAATGGAGTGGGCATCAACCCAACTCAATCATGTCAAGTCCTTTGACTTGACCCAAGTAGTTCTTCCCACTTATCCAAACACACACACTGGTTTGTAAACATGTGGACGTAGCCCAAGAGCGGTTACCCAACTGTCCTTGACCGTGGACACGGCTATTCAAATAGTTCTACACTCTGCGGAGGTTGCACACTTTACCCACAAGATCCGGGGAACTTCCGTGTCATCCATGACCCGCGGTACCTCAAGTACCCGGGGTAAGCACCCGATGACTATCTTTCCCTAGACGACACTAACATAGAGTCCCCTCGATTGGTAGTAACCCCCGTGCCCAACATTTCACATCTTAAAATTGTGGAGCCTCGCTCCCATATTCATCACATACCACAAGCACGGGGTACCAATGGTGTGTCCGGTGCCCTGTAAAAACAGTCATGGCCGCCCTACCTGGCACGACCTCGTCCCGTGAGAGCGCAACAACAACTCTCCCGTCACTAGTACTGCGGGCTCCAAGCTAGTATCGGCCTAGGTAATCAATAATGCCCTTTCCCATATAAGGGTAGAGTGGTTGCGCATGTAAGGTTGGAATAACGGTCGCAACTTAAACCAATCCGTTTTGAAAACAACACACACTCTTGCCTCGGTACACCACTTCATCATCAAGTGGTTATCCAACTCATTATCTCCCTCGGGCATAAGTGGCACCCGATGGGGTTTTCAAAAAGTTTTTGAAAACAATCTTGCTTCCATCACCATGCATATACCCATCCCCTCTTTTTGCGTAGCTCTACTTAGCATCCTAGCTACCAACAATCGCATAACCCTCATAGAAAGTTAGGGTCATGCATCATGCAAGTATCAACGAGAAAATCAATGTAGTAACCCACCAAGGTGGTACCCTCTCATCATGATTCTGGTGCCACAACAATATGGTGCTCATGAAATGCAGAAAAAGGTTTCACGGTATGGTCAAAGGGCTGCTTGCCTGGCTCAGCAAAGTCTTGTGGGTTTTCAAAGTCTTCTAGTCCAACTCCTTCGTCAGCACCACAATCTATCGTCGCAAAATAATAACGAGAAAAATAAGGCAATAATAAATCAGAAAAACCAAAGTGCTCAGAAAAATGTCAACTCATTTTGGTTAAATATTAGGGTGGAAACTCAGAAGGGGAAAATTCCTAGTTTTGGATTTGGAGTAGCAGAATAGAAGAAATGGATTTTCAGAGGGGTTTAAATATATTCAAATTTGAATTTGAATATGAATTGTAGATAAAAGTTGTTTGGACATGTGTAAAATTTATACCATTAAATAGTTAGGATTTTTACAAGAATTCAGGAACTGGACTTATTGCATTTGGATTAATAGTTAATCCTATGGAATTTCTGGAAATATCCCAGAAACGAAAAAGAAAAGGGGCACTGTGCCTCTGGGCCAGAACAGCCGCAGCACAGCAGGTCCAGTGGGAAAAAGGCCCAGGCGAGCCAGGGCGGCGCGCGCGCCAGATTCAAACCTGACAGGTGGGCCCAGGCACCAGAGAGAGAGAGAGAGGAGAGGTAGAGGAGAGGCTGATAAGCGGGGCCCGCCTGTCATCCCTAACCCTACGACAGTGGCGCAGGCGTGCTCACTGGCGACGATGCAGGCCATGGCGAGGAAAATGGAGTGCAGGGTTCGACTCCACGTCGTGTCGCCGTTCGTATGGAGGTGGAGTTGGTTGCCAGGGTGCCCTGGTTCGCCGGTGACGAGGTCACACAACGGAGGAGCTTTGGGTGGCAGCGGTTCCGGTCGTTTCCGGTAGCTACAGAGAGGGGAACCAAGGGGGAAACGATCAGTGGTGTTCGGGGGTTCCAGATCAAGGCAGAGAAGGAGCAGGGGAGGCCTGTACCTCGGGAACTCCAGCGAGCCGAAGCGGCGGTGCTCGAGCTCGATCTCGAGGTCGGGTGCCCCTGGAGGAGAGCTGAGGGAACAGGGGGCCAATTTGGAGTGGTGAGGGAGAGGCTCGGGGAGTCCTTTAAGTAGGCGAGTCACGGCTCACCGTAGACCCGTGCGCCGGCGAGGTCGTTGTCGTTGTTGTGGGTCACGGGGGCGCGCGTGGGCGTGTCTGGGGTGCTCGTGGGTTCGGTCCAGAGCGAGGGAAAGAAGAGAGAGGGAGCGGGAGGGGCCAGAGGCGCCGCTCGTGTGAGCATGCTCACTGCAAGGCCAAGGCCAGGCACAGGCGAAATAAGGCGAGAGGAGGGAGAAGGAGGAGGGGGACAGAGGCGTATCATGCTGCGGACGTCGAGGTGGTCCTCCTGGCGCGCGGGGGAGAGCCGAGATGGCCGGAGGCAGTTGGAAGGGGGCGGCTACAGTGCCTGGTCGCACTGTAGCGCAATCTAGAGCGCCCAAATGGCTTGGCATGCCATTTCCTAAGCAGTGTGGGCGCACCCAAGCATGTCCAGCAGATCTAGGAGGGAGTAAAGAAAGGGGGAGGGGCCTTGGATGCCATGGATGGCTAGTAGGAGAAGAGTGGGGTTTTGAGAGAGATGGAAATGGGCTGTCCAGAGGGGAAAATGAGGTGGTTTCGCCCCTCAATCATTGAGCCGAGATGCAGCCATAGTTACTGGAGATACAAGAGGGTCAGGAGCAGCTGTGGTACCAAGTTGAGCCCATGGAGATTAGTGGAAGAGGTCAAAAATGGAATTTTGGTAAAGTGGCAGAAGGTGTTTGATGCTTGTTTGGGTTAGCAAATGAACTCCATTTGGCATGAGACTCCACAGGGTGAAATGGCACATATAATTAGGGCCTTCCACAAATTTTGAGCTCATTTGGGCAAAGTTGCCAATGCAACTTTTGTAAACCCTAGAAATCAACAAAAATGCATTTACCAAGATCTAGTCATGCAAAACCATTCCCCTTGATGCAGCACCTGGTGTAGTGTTATCATTTGAGGATTTGAACATGTCCATAAAAAAATCAGATCAAAAGGAGACACTTGGCAATGTAAAGTTGTTCAAATTTGGATCTGGTCAGAGATGGTTTTGGGGAACTTTTGTGTACGAAAACTATTTGGATGGGAATGAAACTTGGCGAGATGATCACATTAGACATGTGTGGCTTGCTAGAATTTTCCTGGATTTATTTGAAAATATTTCTTATAGAAATATTTCAAATACTTGAAATGAGCAGCAATGGTTTTGGAGGGTTTTGTCCAATATTTTGAACATGACCATGTGTTAAAACTCTTATATATGGGAAATATATGTCCAGTGAGTTTCCCTAAATTTTCTCTAATATTTTTGAAACATTAAAATAATTTTAACCTATTAAAGACCATTTCTGGCATAAAGAAAAAGCCTCTAAATAAAATAGCAAAATTTCGTTTAAAATTATATTTTTCTGTCTTATGGGAGTCCTATATCTAATAGGTTTCAAAATACTCTTTGAAATATTTTGCATACCCCAAAATCAAGTACTTGTAGTGCAAACCTCATTTCAGGGGTTTTTGGAAAACTTATTTTTGAAAATACTATTTGGCCAAATTATTTTTGTAAGAAAATACTATATTGCTCTATACACATGGCATGATCATTGGGCAGAAGTTTGGGACAAGGAGATGAAGTATAGAAGGTGGAGTTGTGTTGACTTTAAAGAGCACTTGAAAAACACAGAGAGAAAACCAACTCCAAATAATGCAAAAGTTTTTGTCAGACCACACTTTATCTAGAGACTGGTTATAGATATCAACATAAATGGTGTGGGCATCAACCCAACTCAATCATGTCAAGTCCTTTGACTTGACCCAAGTAGTTCTTCCCACTTATCCAAACACACACACTGGTTTGTAAACATGTGGACGTAGCCCAAGAGCGGTTACCCAACTGTCCTTGACCGTGCACATGGCTATTCGAATAGTTTTACACTCTGTAGAGGTTGCACACTTTACCCACAAGATCCGGGAACTTCTTTGTCATCCACGACCATGTACCTCAAGTACACAGGGTAAGCACCGATCACTATCTTTCCCTAGACGACACTAACATAGAGTCCACTCGATTGGTAGTAACCCCCGTGCCCAACATTTCACATCTTAAAATTGTGGAGCCTCGCTCCCATATTCATCACATACCACAAGCACGGGGTACCGACGGTGTGTCCGGTGCCCTGTAAAAACAGTCATGGCCGCCCTACCTAGCACGACCCCGTTCCGAGAGAGCGCAACAACGACTCTCCCATCACTAGTAATGTGGGCTCCAAGCTAGTATCAGCCTAGGTAATAAATAATGCAATTTCCCATATAAGGGTAGAGTGGTTGCGCATGTAAGGTTGGAATAACGGTCGCAACTTAAACCAATGCATTTTGAAAACAACACACACACTTGCCTCGGTACACCACTTCGTCATCAAGTGGTTACCCAACTCATTATCTCCCTCGGGCATAAGTGGCACCCGATGGGGTTTTTGAAAAGTTTTTGAAAACAATCTTGCTTCCATCACCATGCATATACCCATCCTTTTTTTTGCGTAGCTCTACTTAGCATCCTAGCTTCCCCCACTCGCATAACCCTCATAAAAAGTTAGGGTCATGCATCATGCAAGTATCAACGAGAAAAGCAATGTAGTAACCCACCAAGGTGGTACCCTCTCATCATGATTCTGTTGCAACAACAATATTGTGCTTATGACATGCAGAAAAAGGTTTCATGGTATGGTCAAAGGGTTGCTTGTCTGGCTCAACGAAGTCTTCTGGGTCTTCAAAGTCTTCTAGTCCAACTCCTTTTTCAGCAACGCAATCTATCGTTGCAAAATAATAACGAGAAAAATAAGGAAATAATAAATCAGAAAAACCAAACTGCTCAGAAAAATGTCAACTCATTTTGGTTAAATATTAGTGTGGAAACTAAGAAGGGGAAAATTCCTAGTTTTGGATTTGGAGTAGCAGAATAGAAGAAATGGATTTTCAGAGGGGTTTAAATATATTCAAATTTTAATTTGAATATGAACAGTACATAAAAGTTGTTTGGACATGTGTGCAAGTTATACCATTAAATAGGTAGGATTTATACAAGAATTTAGGAACTGGAATTATTGCATTTGGATTAATATTTAATCCTGTGGAATTTTTGGAAATCTCCCATAAAAGAAAAAGAAAAGGGGCACTGTGCCCCTGGGCCATAACAGCCGCAGCGCCACAGGCCCAGTGGGAAAAAGGCCTAGGCGAGCCGGGGTAGCGTGCACGCCAGATTCAAACCTGACGGGCGGGCCCCAAGCGCCAGAGAGAGAGAGAGGCGAGGGAGAGGAGAGGCTGATAGGCGGGGCCCGCCTGTTATCCCTAATCCTATGACAGTGGCGCAGGCGAGCTCACCGGCGATGATGCAGGCCACGGCGAGGAAAACGGAGGGCAGGGATCGACTCCATGTCGTGTCGCCCTTTGGGTGGAGGTGGAGTTGGTCGCCGGGGTGGCCTGGTTCGCCGGCGACGAGGTCACGCGGCCGAGAAGCTTTGGGTGGCGGCGGTTCCGGCTGTTTTCGGCAGCTACAGAGAGGTCAACGAGGGGGAAACGATTAGTGGTGTTCGGGGGTTCCAGATTGAGGCAGAGAAGGAGAGGGGAAGCTTGTACCTGGCGAGAGGAGAGGGGAAGCTTGTACCTCGCGAACTCCGGCGAGGAGAGGAGAGGCTGATAGGCTGATAGGCTGATAGGTACCTCACGAACTCCGGCGAGCCGAAGAGGTGGAGCTCGAGCTCGGTCTCGAGCTCGGGTGCTCCTGGAGGAGAGCTGAGGGAACAAGGGGGCGATTTGGAGTGTATAGGAGCGAGTGGTGGTGAGGGAGAGGCTCGGGGAGGCCTTTAAGTAGGCGAGTCATGGCTCACCGTAGACCCGTGCGCTGGCGAGGTTGTTGCCGTTACTGTGGTTCATGGGGGCGCGCGTGGGCGTGTCTGGGTGCTAGTGGGTTCGGTCCAGAGCAAGGGAAAGAAGAGAGAGGGACCAGGAGGGGCCAGAGGTGCCGCGCGTGTGAGCACGCTCACTGGTGTGCTTGGGAGGTTGTCACGCGTGCGAGCTGGGGCAAGAGGAGGGAGAAGGATAAGGGGGACAGAGGCGTGCCGTGTTGCGGACGTCGAGGTGGTCCTCCTGGCGCGCGGGGGAGAGCCGAGGTTGCCGGAGGCGGTTGGAAGGGGGCGGCTACAGTGCCTAGCCACACTGTAGCGTGCTCCAGAGCGCCCAAATGGCTTGGCATGCCATTTTCTAAGCAGTGTGGGCGCCCCCAAGTATGTCCAGCAGGTCTAGGAGGGAGTAAAGAAAGGGGGAGGGGCCTTGGATGCCATGGATGGTCAGTAGGGGAAGAGTGGGGTTGGGAGAGAGATGGAAATGGGCTGTCCATAGGGGTAAATGAGGTGGTTTCACCCCTCAATCATTGAGCTAAGATGCAGCCATAGTTACTGGAGGTAGAAGAGGGTCAGGAGTAGCTGTGCTACAAAGTTGAGCCCATGGAGATTAGTGGAAGAGGTCAAAAATGGAATTTTGGTAAAGTGGAAGAAGGTGTTTGATGCTTGTTTGGGTAAGCAAATGAACTCCATTTGGCATGAGAGTCCACAAGGTGAAATGGCACATATAATTAGGGCCTTCCACCAATTTTGAGCTCATTTGGGCAAAGTTGCCAATGCAACTTTTGTAAACCCTATAAATCAACAGAAATGCATTTACCAAGATCTAGTCATGCAAATCCATTCCCCTTGATGCACCACTTGGTGTAGTGTGATAATTTGAGGATTTGAGCATGTCCACAAAAAATTCAGATTAAAAGGAGACACTTGGCAATGTAAAGTTGTTCAAATTTGGATCTGGTCAGAGATGGTTTTGGGGAACTTTTGTGTACCAAAACTATTTGGATGGGAATGAAACTTGGCAAGATCATCACATTAGACATGTGTGGCTTGCTAGAATTTTCCTGGATTTATTTGAAAATATTTCCTATAGAAATATTTCAAATACTTGAAATGAGTAGCAATGGTTTTGGATGGTTTTGTCCAATATTTGAACATGACCATGTGTTAAAACTTTTATATATGGGAAATATATGTCAAGTGAGTTTCCCTATATTTTCTCAAGTATTTCTGAAACATTAAAATAATTTTAACCTATTAAAGACCATTTCTGGCCTAAAGAAAAAGCCTTTAAATAAAATAGCAAAATTACTTTTTAAATTATATTTTTGTGTTTTATGGGAGTCCTATATCTAATAGGTTTCAAATACTCTTTGAAACATTTTTCATACCCCAAATCAAGTACTTGTAGTGCAAACCTCAATTCAGTGGTTTTTGGAAAACTAATATTTGAAAATACTATTTGGCCAAATTATTTTTATAAGAAAATACTATATTGCTCTATACACATCGCATGATCATTGGGCAGAAGTTTTGGGCAAGGAGATGAAGTATAGACGGTGGAGTTGTGTTGACTTTAAAGAGCACTTCAAAAACACAGAGAGAAAACCAACTCCAAATAAAAGCCAAATAATGCAAAAGTTGGCGACGGCACTTGATACACTTTATCATGATTTATTAGCTTAAGTGTTGTGGCATGAAAATCTAGGTGTGACACCCGCGGCCAGCGGGTGGTCGCGTGTGCCCTGGAAGTTGGCGACGAAACGCTCGCGCATCTCGCCCCAAGAGGAGATCGATCCCGTGGGCAAGTTCAGGAGCCACGAGCGCGCACCATCTTTGAGGGCCATGGGAAACTAGTTCGCCATGACTTTCTCGTCGCTGTTGGCTGCCTCGATGCTCAGCTCATAAAGCTGCAGGAACTCGGCGGGGTCGGGGGTGCCGTAGTAGCATGGAGGCAGGTTGGGCTTGAACTTCCTGTGCCAGACGATGCTGCGTAGCTCGGGACTGAAGGCACGGCAGCCCGCTGTAGTCACTGGAGCCTGTTGTGGATGTGGAGCCTGGCCTTCGTACCCACGCGCCGCCACCACGGGCGGTGCACGGTCTTGACGAGGGGGTGCTAAGAGTGCAGGAGCACCTTCTTGTGGCTGAGGGACCTCCTGGTAGCTTCCTTCACGCGCGGGCGCCCTGCACGGTGGGTTGCGCCGAGGGGATGCTCGTCTTGGTGCGAGGGCGACGTCTTGACGCGAAGGTGGTGGAGGCGCTCCATGGGCCACGTCACCCGTAGCGGGAGGCGGATGAAGGAGCGAGAGGGATGATGCAGGAGAGCTCCCAGCGGCACTGACGAGCACGGTGATGCGGTCCAGCCAGTCCTCATAGAGGTCGTCGAATGGGCGGTAGCGCAGCAGCTCGCGCGCCATGAGCAACGCAGCCCGCGCGTCCACGGGCCCGCGGCGAGCTTGGGATGACGAACCGGCCGTTGTCAGCAATGGGGTGGCAGTGCGTCCGTCTCGCCGGAAAGAGGGGTGCAGCAACAAAGCCTGCTACTCGTTCCCTGCCGGACCGGTGGCGGCGTTGGCAGCAGGAGATGGAGAGCGGCGGGGAGGCCAGCCGACGGGCGGCGTCTGGGCGACACGTGCGTTGAGAGCAGCCCGGCGCTCAGCGCGGGCTCAACGAGCATCAGCCATGGAGCTGGTGGAGCGGTGGAGCGTGGAATGACGGAGGAAAAGCTTCGGCGCATCCCTACCTAGCGCGCCAAATGTCGGATTCCGGGTTCCGGCAAACCCTTAGGAGGTCGAACTCTGGGGTGCGCATGAAGGACTCTTTCTCCCCAGCTCGCTCGCTCAACGATCCCACGACCTAGCTTGATGAACCCAAAGAACACGAGACATAGGGGTTTATACTGGTTCGGGCCACCGCGTGGTGTAATACCCTACTCCAGTGTGGTGGTGGATTGCCTCGAGGGGCTGAGGATGAACTAGTACAGTGGATGAACCGCCTCAGGAGGTGAGGTGTTCTTGGGCTCGATGAGCTGGTGCGTGCGAGGATGGAGTGGATCCAATCCAAGATCCGTCTTCCCCCCATGGTGGTGGCTAGTCCTATTTATAGAGGCCACGGTCCTCTTCCCAAATGTTAGGTGGGAAGGGAACCCACAACGGCCAAGTTTGAAGGGGGCAACTAGTACAAGCTATCCTCACAAAAGTAGTCTTCGCCTGCCAAAGGCTCTGGTGGTGACGCTGCTGTGGGCTCCGCGATGACCTCCATCCTGCCGTCTTGCTGGTCTTGGTCTTGTTGCACCGATATGGAAACCTTTGCCTGATGCCTCGTGACTCCTCGCCTGCGCTTGCCTCTTTAGCACCAAAGAGGAAACTGGTGCATCATGTCACTGGCGCCTCACCGCCTTGGTCGTCATGGCTCACGTCATGTGAACCTCGCGAGGTGCCCCCTTGCATAGATATCTCTGCTCCTCGGGAGCCATCCTAGCGAGGCCGCCCCCAGGGAGGTCTTGATGTCGTCCGCCTCGCGAGGGTCTTGAGGTCTTGTTGCCGAAGCTGGGCCATACCAGGCCGTTGGTGGAGCCACGCCGCGGGCCGTAGGCAGGCAAGTCTGGGCACCCCTGGTCCCAGAACACCGACACTTTCCATCTGTGGGCCCGCTTGGCCCATCACTACTTTTTGCCTGACAACAAGAGAGGTTAATTTGACTTAGGAGGGGATTATTATTTTTGCTTGTAATATGGTATGTATATATATATATATATAGGTCATGCTCTGGGATGGCATGCATGATACAGTCTGAGCACACACACATGCATGTGTATGCATGAATCTCTCCCATCGAGTCGAAGTGGCTAGTACAACGACATGTCATGAACCGATCTCGCCCTGTGTGGGGGGCTAGTGTATGATTTTTGACGCACGCGCCACATCAATGTTGTGAAATGGTATTCAAACATGCATGCACGCATCACCTCCATACATATGCATGTAGTGGTTGCCTTCGAACGGTAAACTCCCTCGCGTGGTTATGGGCGACAAGCCTATATATTCGTGGGCCCGCGTGGACATCCATGATCACCTTGACCGACAACAAGATAGGTTACCATGGCAGATTCTTCATTTGGTTCATGTTATCATAGTATAGGTCATGGTGAGATTCAGACCTCAAGTTTGAGCACATATGCTATGCACGGATGCATGCATGAATCCCCGTCATTGGCTTGAAGTGTGTGTAACATACATATGCATCGTCAACCTAACCCTCACTCAGTGTGGGGATTTCTAGTTCGAAATCACGGTGCCACATCAAAGTTGTTAAATTGTTACTCAAACACACACCTCTCCATACATATGTTTGGGCCACACGCATGCAGTGGTTGTCTTCGGGGACTAGCTACTTGCGTGATTATTGGTGAGCTAGCCCATCTCCAGGGTCTCATGGAAGGCCATCACTTTGACCAACAACAAGAGAGAGGTTGTACGACTAAGGTGGATTATTCTTGGTCCGTTTACGATCCATCTTGGTGAGATATACCCTCCGGCCGAAAAAGTGTGTGTGTGTGGGGAGGGGGTTGCTACTTCGCACTTTGCTAGGTGAACCTCGGTTGGGGGGGCATGCATTCATAGCTTAGGATTCCCTTCGTGGCGACACAAGGGGGCTGCTAGCTACTTCAAGACTTTGCTAGGTGAACCTCGGTTGGGGGGGCATGCATTCATAGCTTAGGATTCCCTTCATGCCGAACCACGAGGAAGGGGCTGCTAGCTATCAAGCACTTTGCTAGGTGAACCTCGGTTGGGGGGCATGCATTCATAGCTTAGGATTCCCTTCGTGCCGACACACAAGGAGGGGCTGCTAGCTATTTCGCACTTTGCTAGGTGAACCTCGGTTGGGGGGGCATGCGTTCATAGATTAGGATTCCCTTCATGTCATTACGAGAGATGGGGGCTGCTAGCTACTTTGCACTTTGCTAGGGTGAACCTCGGTTGGGGGGGGGCATGCATTCATAACTTAGGATTCCCGTCATGCCGACACGTGGGAGCGGGGTTACTAGCTACTTCGCACTTTGCTAGGTGAACCTCGGTTGGGGGGGGCATGCATTCATAGCTTAGGATTCCCTTCGTGGCTATTAATGAGGGAGGAGCTACTAGCTACTTCAAGACTTTGCTTGGTGAACCTCGGTTGGGGGGCATGCATTCATAGCTTAGGATTCCCTTTATGCCGACACGAGGGGGTGGGGGCAAGCAATACCGTATGCTTTGCAAGAGAGGTGCCACATTGAAGTTGCATTTGGTATTTGAAAGTCAAACCACCCTTTTCATACATAAATTTGGTCCACATGCAAGTGTGTTCGTGTTCTGACCCTCTCCCGCGTCATTTTTTGCCAAATTTATGAACATTAGACAAGTCGGATGACGCAATAGACACGGTTCGCTCAAACTAACTGTGTGCCACACTGGTGCCCCCACACACACACATCCGCACAAGACATTGGGCTCCACGAGGATCCCCTCTCAAATATATCTCGCCGCCTCGAGGGTTTTTCCGCCTCATAACACAATCGTTGTTATCTCCTGCACTGCAGCGATGTTTCATGTTCCCAATCGAGCCTGCATCCCTAGAAAATATCTACCCGCCTCGAGGCTTTTTCTGTTTCATAACACACGGTTGTTATCTCCGGACTGTGTGCGATGTTTCCTGTTCCCAATCCCGCGTGCATCCCTAGAAAATATCTGCCCGCCTCGAGGGATTTTCTATTTCATAACACACGGTTGTTATCTTCGGACCGTGTGTGATGCACTATCATCAAAATTTTCAATAGCCCCGACATTTCACACCCATGTTTGACTCCCGTGTAGTAAAATTTTCAGTACCCGCCTCATTTCCTCAAACACCCCCCCTCCATCCACACACACACACACACACACACACACACACACACACACACACACACACACACCAAAACCTCCTCGGGCGTGCGCGCACACACACACACCCTCCCTCGCTCAAAACCCTAGCAAGGTCCCCGCCGACGCCGCAAGGCCTCCATTGTCAACATCTGCCGGTTTGCCCGTCCAGCTTACCCACCGATCTCCATACACATGCCGCCCTGAGTTTCTTAGATGACGCCTACCAAACGCCCCCTTTCCCACAGATCCCCATCCCCATCCCCATCACCCACTCCAGAGCGTCGCAGCCTAAGCCCGGCTACGCTTCCCGTGGAGCTCGAGGAGCGACTAGCCCAAAAGAGGTGTATCGCGGTCTCTTCGCCCGACGTCGCCGAGGAAGCTGACGACCATTACTGGTGGCAGGCACTCAAGCAGCGGGCTAGAGTATGCGGGCATGTCTCGGCCTCCAGCTACGACATCGAGGTCATCGACAGCGACGGCCTGAGGCGGGCTATGTCACAGGTTAAGTGGCCCACCCCCAACCCCTCGGGTTCAACCACCGTCGATCTCATCTGTGGCCCCGCCGCCGATCTCCTCTGGCTCGCTATTAACAATTTGCCATCCTACATCACAATCGAGCCCCTTTTGTCATTTCTGAAGGACACGTTTTGCAACGCTAGCTTGGGATCCACAGCTTCGATGTCAGACCTCATCGACGGCGACCACGAGGAGGGCACCCTCTCTGACTCTTCCAAGGGGAAAGAGCCCATCTACTCTTGCAAGGGGAAAGCACCCGTGTGCGACATCAAGGAGATCACCATACATCTGTGCTCTTCCAAGGGGAAGGAGCCCATCTGCGACAATAGGGAGTGCATCCAGGGTCTGTGCTCTTCCCACGGGAACCACTACAAAAAAAGACACATCCGTGACATTTTGGGCCGAAAGAAATTTTTTTCTGTCATACATATGACACTTCTATGACGATAATTGTGACAAAACCCGGTATCATCATAGATGTGGTGGGCTCCTACGTCTATGACAAATAATCATGACAGAAAATGGGCTTTTCGTCCTGGGCGGGCCGGAGACGCAGCTGCATGACATTCTTTGGGCCGTCCATGACGGAAAAAACCGTGGTAGAAGCGAGGGGGAGGAAAATTTTGGGGAGTTCCCGGTTACGGTGGGAGGTCGGGGGCCGAGCGATGATCATTTCTCTCATACACGACGCTGCGTGTGTGCGAGCGGCGCTATTCTAATCGAACCCGAAGCGAGGCGTTGGGTTCTAATCGAACCCGAGCGACAGCACCGCAGTTACGCTACATCGAACCCGAGCGATCGACCGATGGCTGTTAATCGAACCCGATCGAGCGATTCCTTCGCTATCGCCGCTAACTGAAGCCGATCGATGCTTCCTCCGGGATGAACAGCAGTGTGTGGGGGGGGTTTGATGAATAAAGGAGCGGTGGCGTTGCCTCTGGATGAACAGGACCCCGTGGTGTGGTGGAGGGCTGGATGAACAGTAGACAGTGGAGGGGTGCCCGTGGAGGGGTGGTTGAACAGGACCCCGTGGTGTGGAGGGCTGGATGAATAGTAGATGGTGGAGGGGTGGTTGAACAGTAGTCGGTGGAGTAGTGCGCGGTGGAGGCTGGATGAACAGGAGCCCGTGGAGGCTGCAGGAGGTCGACGGTAGCCCGTGAAGGCTGGAGGAGGTCGACGGTGGAGATGAACAGTATCCCGTGGAGTCCCATTTTGCAGTACGCCACACCCCTCCCGATGAACAAGACCCCTGTTTCGACCGTAGGAGGTCCGTTTCGTCCGTTTTGCGGTACGCCACACCCCTCCCGATCAACAGGACCCCCGTTTCGACCGTAGGCGGTCCGTTTTGTCCGTTTTGCGGTACGCCACACCCCTCCCAATCAATAGGACCCCCGTTTGGACTGTTGGAGGTCCGTTTCCTCCGTTTTGCGGTATGCCACACCCCTCCCTATCAACAAGACCCCGTTCCAAACGTAGGAGGTCCATTTCCTCCGTTGTGCGGTACGCCAGGCCTCGTTTCCATCGCCTATTCCGTCCAAGCCCTCCCGATGAACACGACCACGCATTCCGTTCCGACCCGCCGGTTGGCTTCCCATGAACACGACAACGATGCTGTTTCTCCGTTCCGACACAGCCATGTACGTATGCGCGAGTAGGCGTTCGAGACCCTGCCCGTATGTAGTACGTGGCCATATTTTCTTTCTTGCACCCTCGCTACTGTATGTATGTGTACATGCTACGTGTGCGCCTCTACTACGACACGTGCGCGCCTCTACAACGACCAGTATGTACGTACACGTTCGCGACCAGAATGACAACACTACGTACGCTTCGACCAGGTGGGTCCCGACTGTCAGGCACTTCCTTGCGTGTGAAGATGTAGCTGGTGGGTCCCAGTAGTCAGGGGGCGAATCATTTTTTATTGCCCGGACACACTTCCTTGCGTGCGAAGATGTAGCCGATGGGTCCCATTCGTGGGCAAATCATTTTTTTTGCGCCTGACGCACTTCCTTGCGTGCGAAGATGTAGCTGGTGGGTCCCAGCAGTCAGGGGGGCGAATCGTTTTTTTTGCCCGGACGCACTTCCTTGCGTGCGAAGATGTAGCTGGTGGGTCCCAGTAGTCAGGGGGGCGAATCGTTTTTTTTGCCCTGATCAACTTCCTTGCGTGTGAAGACGTAGCTGGTGGGTCCCAGGAGTCAGGGGGCGAATCGTTTTTTCGAGAAATACGGTGGCCCATCCGATGGGTCCCCGCTGTCAGGTGGAGGAATAATTATTTTGCACGTAATAAGGAGGCACTTCCTTGTTGCGGCCGTGGACCAAGCTGTCAGCCTCTCCACATACAGTCCACGTCCGATGGAAGCCGTTATTTGACCACGTTGACAACGACGCACCGAGAGCACTAGGGCGATGGACGACGGCGAGGCCTAGGAAGGGGACGACGCGGAGCCGGGGAACACGCGGCAGTGGATGCCCACGCGTAGAGGAGTATGAGGGTTCACTGGTTCGCTGCGGTGTGAGGCTGCCGTCATCGCAGAATAACAGGGGGTGTGGGTGAGTAGAGGGATGGCCTGGCTGGCGGTGGGAGTAGTAGGGGGCGGTGAGGCCTCCGCCGCATCGCAGCCGGCCACGCGAGGCAGGAGCACGAGGCATGACCGGCGCTGGTTTGGGCGGCTGGAGCAAGCAGACCAGAGGTTGAAGAAGCATTACGGCCGTTGGATGGACATCGTACGGTCACTGGAGCTAGAATCGTTCATATTGACTAAGTTGACAAAGCCCTCTGTCCCGTCACAACTTAGTAGGCACACAAGTCAGCCTCGCCACTATATTGGGTCCCAGCTAACAGGCGGAGTTTTCATTTTTTTGTGTGTAATAAGGAGGCACTTCCTTGCGTGCGAAGATATAGCTGGTGGGTCCGAGCTGTCAGCGGCGGTAACATTTTTTTCGTGAAATACAGAGGACCTTTAGGTGGGTCCCTGATGTCAGGTGGAGGAATCATTATTTTGCGCGTAATAAGGAGGCATTTCCTTGCGTGCGGTCGTGGACCCAGCTGTCGGCCTCTCCACGTACAGTCCACTTCAGATGCATGTCGGTCATTGACCACGTTGACCAGGCCGCACCGAGAGCACCATGGCGGTGGACAACGGCGAGGCCTAGGAAGGGAATGACACGGAGGCAGGGAAGACTCAGCAGTTGTTTCCCACGCGGAGGGGAGTACGACTGCACGAGGGTTTACTGGTTCGTCTGCAGTCGTCGGAGAATAACAGCAGGTGTGGGTGAGTAGAGGGATGGCTAGGCCAGCGATGGGAGTACGGTGGGGCGGTGAGGCCTACGTGGCAGCAGAGCCGCCGCATGGGGAGGAGAGCAGCAGTCCACTTGGCGCTTGTTTGAGCGGCCGAGCAGGAAGAGCAGAGATTGAAGAAGATGACGGCCGTTGGATGGCCATCCAACGATCCATCGCTAGGTCGGCCGGGAACGGGGGTCCCTGCACTAGCTCGCCTGCGGCCTGCGGCGTGGGTCAAAGGAGGCCCAGGACAGCCCATCTTCATCTACACAAGCTCAAGACCCTCGCGAGGGGCCAAGCCTTGCAGGGCGGACGACCAAGAGCTTCCTCAGGCGCGGCCTCGTCAGGCTGGCTCATGAGGAGGCGGAGAGTTCAAGGCAGGGTACCTCGCGAGGTGCCCATGACGCAAGCCATGATTTACCAAGGGCGCCTGATCGGGCGCCAGCCAAGAACGCCCTCCTTTCCTCTTTGGTGCAAAGGGAGCAAGCGCAGGCAAGAGCATTAAGCAAAGGCATCCGCTTTCAAAGGTAACAAGACCAAGACCAACCCCAACGGCTGGAATGCGCCATCGTGGAGCCCAAGCAAAGGCGTCATCACTGAGCCTTTGGCAGGCGAGGACCAACTTTAGTCAGGATAAGTGTACCCGTTGTTCCCCTTCAAAATGGAAAATTGTTGGCGCCCTTCCCGCTCAATATTTGGGGAGAGGCCCAGGGCCTTTGTCTATATAAGTAGAGCTAGCCACCATAGTAAAGACGATCGGATAGAGTGGGAAGCACCCGAAGAGAGAGAGAGACCCGATCCTCAAGCTAGAGCGACGGGGCACCACTTAGCAGTTCATCGCTTCCACCAAGAACAGACCCTCGCGAGGCTGTTCTTCCCTGTACTGTTCTTCATCAGCCCAAGAGGCAATCCACACACCACACACTGGAGTAGGGTATTACACCACGATGGTGGCCTGAACCAGTATAAATCTTGCGTCTCTTGTGTTGTTCTTGTTAGTAGTTTAGGTCCCTGCGATTCGGCGAGGCACAAGACGGTGGAGGGTTGGATCTCCGCGCGCACCCTATAGTTCGAACCTTAAGGTCTGCCGGAACCCGAAATCCGACATTTGGCGCGCCAGGTAGGGGTGCGCCGGAATCTGCCTTTCGTCGCCTCGTTCTTCCCCGACCACTGAAACTATGTCTGACGCTCGTCAGGCTCGCGCCAAGCGCCGAGCCGCCCTCGCCTCCCATGTCGCCCAGACGGCTCCCGTCGTCAAGGCCCTCGCTGTTTCCCGTCACCGCCGTCAGCTAACGGCGCCACCGCCCGGGCGGGGAACAAGCGCAAGCGCCGCCCCAACACCCGGCCCATGAGGCGGACGGCCGCACCGCCACGCCTTTCGCTCACCCGCTGGTTCTTCGTCGCGCGCCCGCTGCCATGGAGGCCCGAGCTGCACTTCATCGCGCTAACGAAGCTCCTGCGCTACCGCCCGTCGACGACGTTTACGAAGAATGGCTCGACCGCGTCACCGAAGCTTCGTCTGCTACGGGAGGCGACGCGCCGTCTGGCCTCGCCAGACCGCACCGCTTCGCACGGGCGATGAGGCTCGGGCGCCACCGCTTACTCCTCAAGACGGCGCCCTGGCCCTAAGGCGCTTGGCCCGGGCGGAACCCATTCCGCCAAAGGCCAAGACGGCAAGAGCAGAGCTGCCAAGAAGTTCTCGCCCGCAAGAAGCTGCCCGAGCGCCTCGGCCCGCAAGACGTCCAAGACTTCGCTGCCCCACCAAGGGCGTAGGAGGCCTGCAAGACCAAGCTCTTCGCCGTCCCGAGGCCCCAGCTGCCACGGCGGGCTGCCGCGCTTTCACCGCCGAAGGCGCAGCCGTCGCGTGGCCCGCCAAGTTCAAGCCAGACCTGCCTCCGCGCCACGACGGCATCGGCCCGACCTTACGGAGTTCCTCCGGCTTTCACGAGCTGGGCATCGAGGCTGCCAACGGAGATGAAAGGTCATGGCGAACTGGTTTCCCATGGCGCTCAGGACGGAGCCCGCACTGGCTCTGACCGCCCTGTGCACGATCTCTTCTGGCCGAGATGCGCACCCGCTTGATCGCCAACTTCCAAGGTACCCGCGACCGCCACCCACCGTGAGCGACATGCGCCGGATCAGCAGCCTGTGGGAAACTGCAAAAGTACATCCAGCGCTTCAACAACACACGCTGAAGATCCCCGTGAGTAACGGAGGAGGCCATCATCTCGCCTTTCTCCGACGGCGGCGCTTACGCCAAGATGTAGGAGGAGCTGGCGATGCATGAAGATCTGTGCACCTCCTCGAGCTGTTCAACTTGGCGACCAATCGCGCTGTGGCCGAGGAGGGCGCCTCTCCTCCTCGAGCTGCCTGCCGCGGACTTTCAAGAGAAGAAGTCCAAGGACAAGGACGTGAAGCGCAAGGGGCTGTCGTGCTCGCAGCCTGAACCAGACACCAAGCCGAGGCGGAGATCAGCCCGAGTCTTCCAAGGGCAGCCAGCATCGCGTGTACCACGACCTCCACACCCACAACACCAATGAATGTCAAGAGCTCCGGCCGTCTTGAAGGAAGGGTCGGCAGACACCCTGAGTGCAGCGACCGGGGCTACGGCCGAGGAGGAGGAAGAAATGCAGGACGCTGGGAAGACCGCAGCCCGCGCCAAGGGTGGCGCAACCAACCTCGCGAGGATCGCTGGCAAGACCCACCTCGCGAGGGGGGCTGGAGGGATCAGCCTCGTGAGGATCGTCCGCAAGGGAACGCAGGCCTCCCTCCGCTGCCGCCACCGCCAAGGAGAATCGAACACCGTCATCAGGACGAGGGGGCTGGGGGCTTCCAGGAAGCGCCTGCGATCGCCTGGATCCTGGGCGGAGCTCAAGCCCCAGCCTCTCACCACATCTTCAAGCAGTTTGCCCGCGAAGTGAATGCAGTCCTCCCCAAGCTCGAGTCCACGCGCCCTCTTAGGTGGTCGGCGTGCGCCATCACGTTCAGCCCAGCGGATCAGCTCAAGTGCGCAACCACAGCCGGAGTTCTCCCAATGCTTTGCTCCCCAATCATCAGCAACGTGTTGGTCACCAAGACGCTCATCGACGGCGGAGTAGGGCTCAACGTCCTGTCCGTGGAGACATTCAACAATCTTCAAGTGCCCTACAGTCAGCTTCAGCCAACCAAGCCCTTCTCCGGAGTCACCGACGGCTCCACTGTCCCGATCGGGCAGGTCCGCCTTCCTGTCACCTTTGGGGCCCGCGACAGCTACCACACCGAGCTCATCGACTTCGACGTCGCCCACATTCGCCTGCCGTACAACGCCATCCTTGGGTACCCAGCGCTGGCCAAGTTCATGGCCGTAACCCACCATGGCTACAACATCCTCAAGATGCCAGGAAGCGGCGGGGTCATCACGGTGCCCTGTGAAGAGAGAGATGCAGTGTGCTCCCTGGAGCGAGCTTTTCAGGCCGCATCGCTGGAAGACCTAGACCACAGCAGCAGGACGCCTCCCGAGGCAGCACCCAAGAAGAAGAAGACATCGGCCGGCCCGGCTCTTCAAGAGACAGGCCCCTCAGGGCCCGCACCAGGCTAGGGGGAGCTTCCTTCCATCGCATAGGAAAGCGCGCCCGGCGCCCTCCTCAGGCAGGGCTCGGGGGCTCTCCACGGAGACGCCGACCTCGCCAAGGTCTCGAGGGAGGCGCTTGGGCACCACGTGGAGGCGTGTTCCGAAGCACGTTTCCTGCAAGCAGGAGCAAGATCGGGAGGATAGAACCCCCGAGAGTTCATCAGCAAGGCCATTCAGGAGTTACAGGAGTCAAGGGTCATGAGAGGCAGCCGCCGCCTACCCGCTGTGGCCCCCCATCCAGGCGAGGATGGTGGGTCGCGTCTGCATCGACATACCAGGGCTCAACCGAGCCGCATCTCAAGAGCGCCTCTGGCCTCACGAGTGGGACGCTGCGAGGGTCCGCCCCACAACCACGTGACGCATGCCTTATGGCTCGCCAAACGCTGCCGCCGCACACCAGCCGTCTCATGAGGACCATCCTGGAGGCTCAAGAGGTCAGGCACGCCCGCAGCCCCGGCGGAGATGGAGATGGCCCATGAGGAGCCGCCAGGCGCCTCCCGAGCCTCCCGAGGCACTGGGCCTGGGGCTCGTGGAGGATTGGCTCCGCAGCCCACCGAAGTCTGCTACATCAACGACCCTTCATCCCCAACATCACCAGTGACATCTTTAAGTTTTGTTTCCGGCTGGAGCGCCTTCAGGTCAGCATTATTGCTGTGCCGCGTGGGCCCGCCCATGCGGCATGTATCCCTTTTATTTCATGTCTTTAGCTTATCCTGTTGGCGCCTCGGCTGCATCATCCCCAAGCCGCCGGGCCACCCTCCAAATGCATGTATCCTTCACGCGTTTTTCTTAGGATTATGCTCTCGCTCCACCATGCTTGTTATTTGGTGCCTTCTCACAGGTGGCGAAAGCTATGCGCGTTAAAGGGGCGCCTGAGCATCGCGACTCGAGCTCCTACTGCTCTCCGCCCTCACCCTCTGGTCTTGTCCATGGCATCGCGACCTGGCTTGCCAGCGACGGTAGAGACCAGCCCGAGAGCCGGGACCCGAGGACGTAGTGTTGTGTCATCTAACCTAGCTTGCGCATTAAAGGGGTGGTGCCTGAGCATCGCGACTCAGGGCTCCTACCGGCTCTCCGGCCCTCACCCTCTGGTCTTGTCCATGGCATCGCGACCTGGCATGCCAGCGACGGTAGAGACCAGCCCGAGAGCCGGGACCAAGACGAGAGCACCGCAGATCCGGCCAATTTTGCAGGAACACACTCGAAGATAAGGCCCAGAGCAAGGCGCAACCCGCCTTGAGGTAGGGCCTCGTGAGTCCTGCGCTGGCTCACGGGTGCCCCGACACACCTCGCGAGGCCTCTCACGCTTCTCCAAAGCTACTAACGACAGGACTAACGATCGCCCCGGCGAGCTCTTGTTCCTTTTGTGGTGAACCTGCAGGGTCTCTCCAAGGAGCACGAATCAACCTCGCTACGTAATCTCTCGTCGGCCAAGGCACGGGCCTGGCACCGCGCCAGGAAGAATTGCCCTAATCCTCGAGATAAGTCACCCGCCGGACACACTAGTCATCGCAACCCCATCCCCACACTCAATGCAACTCCGTGTTAGCGACGTCGCTCTCCTTTCTCACCGAATGATGGCTGGTTGAGTGCCAAGGGGGACCCCTTGAGCATCGCGACTCAGAGGCTCTTACCGAACCTCGGGCGCTCACCTCCTGGCCTTGACCACGACATCGCGACCTGGCATACCAGCGACGGCTGAGGCCGCCTTGGGACTGGGACCTGTCGGCGCATAGCACTAAGCCCTCACGAGGTCTGAAAGGAAGAAACTGAGCTAGAACGGAATGAGCATCCCGCATTGCCTCATAACAAGGACCACATTGACAAACGAAGCTACAAATATCTTACAAGCCCCCGCGGGGTACATTCTTGGTTCCTCGCAGGAACAAAAGACGCGAATCCTAAGGAGTCCTATCTGCAGGGACCACCGCAGCAGACGCCATCATCAACAGTGGGCCACCCGGTCTGGAGCCAACCCCATCCAGATCAGGGGCGGCGACGACCTGACGAGCTCACCTTGCTCCGGGAGCGGCGCAGGCTCGGGGGCTCAGAGTCGCTGCCGCCGTTGCCTCCCGAGTCGCCAAGAGCTCGGGCGGAGTCGCTGGGTCCTCCGGCGCCTTCGTCGCCGAGAAGCTGCCAAGGAGCGGGCGGTTGGCCTCTGTCTCGCCACAGCAGGACCCGACCACCTCTCCTGTGGCAGCACTCCACCGGCGATGACCCTCCGCGTCAAGAGCTTGAAGGACATCACCAAGCACCGTCAGACCTGGTGGATCGTGAGGGCGCCCCTCGTCCTGCAGACCCGGGCGACCTCGTCTCAGCCTCGAGCCATGAAGACCTCGCCCGGGGCAACTACCGCGACCTCGCCCCGGTTGCAAGGGTGCCGCAGCCGGCGTGCTGTAGCCAGAGTCCCTGGGGCTTCCCCTGCCGGACGACGGAAGCGAATAAAGAAGGAGGATGAATCCAAGACTTGGGAGGCACGGTGATGCGAAGCACGAACTCCCGGCAGGAGCCCTCGATGTGAACTCCAGGGGGGAAGACGCACACCTTCGTGACCCGCCGCCATCATCGACGGCGCCGCTCGTGGCGCCCGGCGTCACCTCCTTCGGGGCCACCGATCTGCGCGTACAAGGGAAGAGGAAACCCTGGTGGCGGCCGCACGCACCAGGGCATGGGTGCCTCCTCGCGCGCGCTCCTGCCCTTACACCAGAGAGCAAGCCGCTTCTTTGGGGGGAGCGGGTCAGGATCCTCTTGAGGAGCCTTTCCCTTCTCTTCCCTGGAGAACCGGCGGATAGGAGCCATGGGAACCAGACGAGACGAGGAAGAGGAGAAGCAGAAGGATAGACCGGGAGGGCGCACGCCGTTCCGTACTTATAGCCGGCAGAGGCCAACCGTCAGCCTCCACGATCACTGATCATCATGACCAACTCTGCATGCAAGGACTTGTCGAATCCGGGCGGTTACCAAGGCGTCGTGGGGGAGCAGAGGCGCCCACGTCCAATCAACCGCCACGCGGCGCCCAAGGCCGCAGGCTGTTAGGGCCCACAGCGCTTTGCACTTGCCCTTTCGCCTCTCTGCTTGGCCATGTTGGAGGCCCGGGCCTGGGCTACTCTGTCTGGGAACGGGGTCCCAGACTTGCACTGCGGCTGTGGCGTGGCTTAAAGGAGGCCTGTGACAGCCCATCTTCATCTACATTAAGCTCAAGACCCTCGCGAGGGGCCAAGCCTCGCGGGGCAGACGACCAAGAGCTTCCTCAGGCGCGGCCTCGTCAGGCTGGCTCATGAGGAGGCGGAGAGTTCAAGGCAGGGTACCTCGCGAGGTGCCCATGACGCAAGCCATGACGACCAAGGGCGCCAGTCGGGCGCCAGCCACGCAGCGTCCTCCTTTCCTCTTTGGTGCAAAGGGAGCAAGTGCAGGCAAGAGCATCAAGCAAAGGCATCCGTTTCGGTGCAACAAGACCAAGACCAGCCCCAACGGCTGGAATGCAGTCATCGTGGAGCCCAAGCAGGCGTCATCACCAGAGCCTTTGGCAAAAAGCGAGGACCAACTTTAGTCAGGATAAGTGTACCATGTTCCCCTTCAAAATGGCCAATTGTTGGCGCCTCTTCCCGCTCAATATTTGGGAGAGGCCCAGGCCTTCGCTTCATATAAGTAGAGCTAGCCACCATAGTAAAGACGATCGGATAGAGTGGGAAGCACCCGAAGAGAGAGAGAGAGAGAGAGACCCGATCCTCAAGCTAGAGCGACGGGGCACCACTTAGCAGTTCATTGCTTCCACCAAGAACAGACCCTCGCGAGGCTGTTCTTCCCTGTACTGTTCTTCATCAGCCCAAGAGGCAATCCACACACCACTTACTGGAATAGGGTATTACACCACGATGGTGGCCTGAACCAGTATAAATCTAGCGTCTCTTGTGTTGTTCTTGTTAGTAGTTTAGGTCCCTGCGATTCAGCGAGGCACGAGACGGTGGAGGGTTGGATCTCCGCGCGCACCCCAGAGTTCGAACCTTAAGGGTCTGCCGGAACCCGAAATCCGACAGCTTGTGCGTCAACCTTTTTTTAGGAAAGCCTCAAATCTGTGGAAAACAGCATACAACCCTTCTGCCATTATTTCTAATAATTTACAACCCATTTGCTAATTCTTAAGGTTTTTTTTGGAGCCCATATTCTTTTGTTAGCATTACAACCCATATTGTGGCCACGGTTAAAAAAATTATATGAAATTTTGCATATTTCAAAAGGGTCTGAACTGTTTTTAATACCGAAATTTCGACTCACATTCAAACTGATTTTAAACATAAATGTATATCAATATAAAATCAAACAAATTCTCCATGCATAAAAATTAATGTAATTTGAAATCTCGAAATGAAAAAAAAAGATATTTGAAACTAATTGCCGGTTTGATGTGTTTTAAAAATGTACAACCCATTTCTCATTACTGATGGGCCATTTTCTCGGCCAACCGAATGAAATCTCTCCTCGTCTTGAAAGGTTTGCAGCCCAACAGGCCTGACAAAGCGACTTACTTGGCAAATCACAAAAAAACTGGACTGTGGCCGTGGACCCAGCTGTCATCCTCTCCACGTACAGTACTCTTTCGATGGAAGTCGCTCTGACCACGTTGACCACGCCACATGGAGAGCACCACGGGCGGTGGACGATGGTGAGGCCTAGGAAGGGGACGACGCTGAGCCGGGGAAGACGCGCAAAGGGAAGCCCGCGGAGAGGAGTACGAGGGTTCACCGGTTCGCTGTGTGAGGCTGCCGCCACGTGGCTGGCCAGCCAGTGGGAATAGTAGGGGCGGTGAGGCCTCCGCGGGCAAAGACAACCGGCCACGGGAGGTAGGAGCATTAGGCACGATCGGGCGCTGGTTTGGGCGGCTGAGCAAGAAGACCAGAGGTTGAAGAAGCACTACGGCCGTTGGATGGACATCGCACGGTCCATCGGAGCTAGAATCGTGGATATTGACTAAGTTGACAAAGCCCTTCGTCCCGTCACAACTTAGTAGGCCCATTAAGTCAGCCTCCCACCAAGGTGGGTCCCAGCTAAGGTGGGGAGTATTCATTTTTTGTGCGTAATAAGGAGGCACTTCCTGGGTCCGAGCTGACAACGGGGGAACGTTTTTCGCGAACACGGTGGGTCTTCTTCGAGATGGGTCCCAGCAATGGGGGCAAACGTTTTTTTGCAAAATACGGTGGCCCGTCCAAAGGTCCTCGCTATCAATTGGAGGAATCATTATTTTTCGCGTAATAAGGAGGCACTTACTTGCTGCGGCCGTGGACCCAGCTGAGACTCTCCACATACAGTATACTTCCAATGGAAGTCATTCCTTGACCACGTTGACCTCGCCGCGTTCCGTTGCATGCATGTGTCCATGGGCGTGGAGCGTCCCCTCTGTCAGCCTCTCACGTACAATCATCTTCCGACGACTCTCGGTTGTTGACCACATTGACCACACCGTGCCGAGCACACCCATACTGGAACGACCCGGAGATGGGGAAGACGGGGCAGTGGAGTCGCAGATGGAGAGGAGTGGGAAACTTCACTAGTTCGGGTGCGTGGCAGGAGCAAGAACAGAGTTGAAGAAGGAGAACGGCTGTTGGATTAACATCCAATGGTCCAGCTGCTAGAATCATTTGTTGATTAAGTTTACAAAGCCGTATGCGTATCGCCCCGCTTAGTAGGCCCACAAGTCAGTCCACCAACTGACGGGTCGCTTATCAATGGATGAATATTTTTTCGCAAAACAAGGAGGCACTTCCTTCCGCAGGCGAAGATACAACCGTGGGTCCCGCCGTCAGTGGAGGAAACATTTTTTCAGCTTAATAAGGAGGAACTTTCCTTGCGTATGCGACCATGGACCTCGTGGGTCCCAATGTCGTTTCTCCACGAGAGTCCTCTTCGATGACTCTCATTTGTTGACCACGCAGCACCGAACACGCCGAGGCGGTGGACGGCAATGAGGCCCCGGACGGAATGACTCGGAGATGGGAAAACGCGGCAATGGAGTTGCGTATTGAGAAGAGGAGAAGGGTTATAACTGGTTACATTGCGGCGGCGTAATGTAGTCTATGGAGAATAACAGGAGGTGTCGAGGGGTGGAGGGATAGCCCGGGCGGTGGGGTAGCACAGCAGCTGCGCTAAGAAGAGCCCCTAACCGGGAGGCCGGACCAGGCGGTCCCGGCGACGCTGGAGGAAGAAGACGAGAGATTGAAGGTGCATGCCGGCCGTTGGATATAAATCCAATGGCTGTGGTTGACACAATCATTTGTTGACCAGGTTGACAATGCCCTGCATAGGCTTCGACCTATTGGCCCACATGTCAGCCTGCAAAAATGTGGCATATATTTAACCCATGTTTTCTAGAATGTACAGTCCAACTGGGCTGGGTGAACAAATAATTCCGCGTCAATCAGACCCATTTATATTTTCTAAGAAATCCCAGACCATTTGCACTTCCTTGAAATACACGTATTAAGTGGGCTCGTTATATATATAATGTTATGTTAGAAGGAGCAATTAATATCAAAGAATAAACCGGAGAGGCACATTATATATATATATATATAATTAAGAAATTAGCGAGTTATTGCTCAAAATAAAAAATGAGCGCGTTATTATTAAATTGGTCCTTCAAAATCTTCACAAGCTTTTGTATGCAATCACCAGGATTTTCCTTGCTTGTGAGTCAAAAACAACCAGGATTTTCCCTTAAACATTTACTTTTATAAGTTAATATCACGTGGGATGTTTTTATAATGTATATATAAGTCTCTATAAGATATACAATAATAGTAACAATATAAATATATATAATGTGGTTAGAAGGGAAAACATAAATTGGACACATCATTACTTTTATAAGAGACTCAAGTGCTTTTATACCCCACAGTAGGCATACTAACAAGTTCACACACAAATACAACAGAAAAGGTGAACATTTATATCAAACTGAGGTTCACAGGACACGTTCATATTCATAGCCAACATTCACCATCAACAACTCAAAAGATTCATATATACACAAGCTCAGCATATCTATGCATCCAAATGATTGATAGATCACACGACAATATTCATACATATTTCACAAAAAGATTCAGATATACACATGTTCAGTATGTTTATGCATCCAAATGATTGAGATCACAACCAATATGATCCATGGACGAACTTAATTACCTAGGGTACAGACTGGTAAATGGTGTTCAATCGGAGGTACTTCTTGCTAAAATTAGTTCTTGTACGAGTAAACTTTCGAGTACATAAGAGGCAAAGATGCATAATCTGAACTTTTCTTGTAGGTTTATCCTCAAATAGTGGCCTCGTGCCGAGGGAGGTTTGAGCAACTTGGCCACTACTTTCATCCAACTAGTTTATCGCTCATCTTGGTCCTCAGATCTCGCCAAAATTCTACATTGCGCATTTGAGAAAGGAGGCGGTTGAGAAAATGAACCACCCAAATTTTTTGTGCAGTTCAATTGAAATGGAGCATCCTTGGCGTGCAGAGACTGATTAAGTGCCGAGATGAATATACATCGCCAACCAACTTGTCTGGAATCTTTAGACTCCATGCCATATAGTTCGCTACCATATGTGCCGATAACCAAAAGCCACAAGTTGGGACCAAAGATTGGACTGCGTTTTTCTGGGCTATGCACCAAGCAATATTTTTGTCGTTGACTCTCCTAATACTTGGAGTTTGACAATTGGTTGACGCTGGTTGATACTCGAATGAATATAGGAACTTCTTGTCAACATCGATGCTTGTCTGAGTGAACTTTGGAGTTCATAGCAGCAGCATAAGTACCTGTCCATCTGATCATTTTGTGCAGTTCTACTGAAATCACCCGATGTAATGATTTGCTTGCGAGTTCAGGCTCCAAATTACTCCTTTATGAAATCGGCAAACGGTAGCACAATACCAAATTACCAATACATATGACAGGCACAATAATCAGGATAAAGACCAGTACCAACCTGTGTGAGGTAGCATATCAATTACTATTTCCTTTGACTGGAAGCCGAGATAAGCCAAGCGACTGACAACAAAGAAAGAAAGCAAGAGGAGACTAGTGACTGACAGGAAAGGACGGAAGCTGTCGAGGCAATGAAGCACCCAAAGTTTTTGTGCAGTTCCACCAAAATCGAGCATCCCCGTTGGCACATATATTGAGAGAGTGAGATTACTGTAATAGTGGGACTAGTTGATGAAACATACACTAACAAATAGAAGAACCCTCATTATCTTAATGGGTAAAGTTAGCAACATAGTAGTCTTGCTTAAAGAGAGGTATTAGTTTATTTAATCAAGGCCAATTAGCTCAACTCAACACTCAAAGCATTGCCATTTATCATAGGTTGCAAAACTTAAAAGTGCAAAGATAAAGGAGTTTCTCATGGCGGTGTCACGATACAAATAGAGATGACAAAGAACTAATATGGATGAAGGCCTTAGGCCCGTACCAACCTCGAGAAAAAAAGCTTATTCATGTAGTCCCATAAGAGATGATAAAGCACTCACTTTGGAATCACACAATAGTATATATTTTTGTGCACTTCAAATGTATGGTTGAAATCACTCTTGTTTACCAAAGTGTTGAGATTATATCGAAGATTATCAAGAACTTCCAGCAGAGTTAAAGCAATCGGCTGGGATACAGCTTCATTGTATTGTCTTGTGTAGTTCCACTAAAATGTATGATTGGCACAACATGATCCCTGTTTGCACAAGTAGGAACAAGGTGAAACCTTCATTAGCTTAGTGAGAAAGGATAGGAAGACATTAGCATATTACTCAAACAAAGAGCATCAAATTCATGATGGACAATACGCAAAACATTGCCTCATTGAACCAATGGAAATAAATTGACATGCAAAACAATAGCACTATTATGTCATGACACTAATAATATTCCCTCCCTGCTCCACCACATGATTCACCTCCATAGACAAACATTCACACGTACATGATTCAGCATAGGGTCCTACTAAAGATTTGTTTAACTCCAACAAGAAAATTAGGCAGTAATAAATTTAGTGGTACTTAAGTACTCCTAATTAATTAAGTGAGACAGCAGAAGTGGAAGGGCTCCCTGGAGGATCATCTCACATGTAAGGTAGTCATTGCCAGAGCCCTTGAATGGCCTCGACTGAGGCCTCTGGCTTCAGCAAGATCGCCTTGGCACTGTTTATTCTTCTTCTTCTTCCTCTTCATGCTCTATTTCTCTTTCTCCTCACCAGCCGGTGAAACCAAGTACATGATTGGCCTTCTAATTCAGAATTGGTTTTGCAGTGAGGGAGTACAAGTGTACTAGTAAAAAACAGCATTATTTTCACATGGCAGTCGGAAAATAGAGATGAACACATGCATTAAATATCATTCTTACCTAAAGGAAGGTTATGGCGCCAATATGGCTGATGAGGATTGGAACACAGATCTCCCTTTGTGCAGTTCCACCAAAATGAACCAACTGCTCCATTCTCGACATTCCAGCTTAAACAAAGACAAAAGTCACTTCTTTTAAGAAGAGTTTTGTGCAGTGCACCAAAAGGTCACAACAGCAACCAGGTGAATTGGATATCCGTGTTTGCACAAAAAGGCACAAAGGAAACAGTCAGAGTCTCAAACAATTATAGGCAAACACATTTGGCTAAACTTGTCAGAGTCTCAAACAATTACAGGCAAAAACAGTGGCATGGCTTCATTTTTACCAGGGACATTATATTAAGAACAACTAAGGTTGCATTCGATTCACAGGTTTGGTGCAGGATTTTCGTAGGAACACAATTCCTACGGTATTCTTTCCCTTCCAACCATTCGGAACACGGGAAAGGTGAATAGTGTTCCATAGGAAAGCTGGTCTGGTAGTACTGATTCCATAGGATTAGAAACATCCACGCACTGCTCATTTTTTGGGCGGAAGCCCGAGGCAGGCGCTCGCTGCCATGCGTTAGACAAAGGTTCTTTGTGCTGTGTTTGCCGAAATAATAAAATCAACATATGTGTGGTACGTGAGGTGAGGACAAGAGTAGTCACTGTGCAGCTGAATAAACAAATAGCATCTCATACTGCCAAGCATGCTACACTAAAAAAACAAATATGTACATTTCGTAGTCCATCCGAACACATTCTCTTGAGAGTTTCCTCCGGGTTCATTGTTCCATAGTTTTATACCTACATTCCTTTCCTATTCCTCTATTTTCATCAAGATCTATGTTTTCTGCCCCTTTATTCCGACCGAGCCTAAATATTTGGTATATGGGCATGGGACAAGGTGCACCAAAGAAGACATCACAATGTATGTAAACAGGGGCATAAAGTGGTGATTCATAGTTTGTTGCCCGAGAAACAAACATCCAAGAAACATATCCGGGTTGGTCCCATTTTTGTTCACTCTAGCCACCTACTCCTATGTGTGGATAGCAAATCTAGTCTGGTCATACCACCGTGTACAACGTTACCCCTATATTTCCCTTTCACCAAGAGACCGTTGGATGACAAGTCTGTACTACTTTCACCCCTTTCCTTCCTGTTTGTACCAAGTCCGATGTACATACTAAATTCCCCACCCCACTTTATTTCTTGTTTGAACCAAGTATTCTTCGTCCGAATTACTTGTCATCAAAATGGATGTGTCTAGAACTAAAATACATATAGATACATCCATTTCAATGACAAGTATTTTCGAACGGAGGGAGTACAAGATTCGACTCCATGAAGTAGCTTTACCTCTAACAATAGAAGAAAAAATAGGTGACGTTGGACCATCCTATCAAGAGGGGCTGATAGGTAGAAAATGATGCACATGCAGCGACGTAGCAAGCTGGGGAAGTAGAGCTAAGGCGGTTTCGAACAAAGATATAACTGAAGGTCGTCGAGATGTGGATAGGTGGGCGGCGGGAGGCCGGATCCGCCCACAGGCAACGGCGAAGGGATCGGAGGATCTCCCGCGCCGGCGCCGCCGTAGATAACGCAGTGCGGCCGGCAGTGGATCTCCTCCTCACCGCCGACGACGGCCTAAACGCTGCCCCTCCACCCCTTCACCGGCGGAGGATACGCCCAGATCTGTAATCAGCGGTGAGGATAGAAAGCCAGTGTTTTTTGAAGGAGAAAGACAGTGTTACTACCCCTATCTTGTTTAAATCTGGAGAGGATGAGAGTTTGTGAATAGAGCAACCCTAGCAAGCAAGCCGGAGGCTCCGCCTATATATAAGTAGTGGGGTAGTTTTCCTTTTCACTCCATCAAAACAATCGCTTTAAAATTGTGTACTACTACATGCCGTGTCGCGGTTTTTAGCTGTTGATTATTTTTGAGATAGCTACCCGCTTGTTCCAAGTGGTCTTACATTGTGCCAGTGTCGCACTTTGTATCGCTCAAGTCTGGTACTACAAGTCCCTCCATTAAATGAACAACCACCCCTCATAAACATTGTGAACAAGGCCACGGCTAAAATTAGCGGAAACGTGGGTTGCCCCAACATGCATTATTATTTATATTTTCTACTCCCTCCATTCCTAAATATAAGTCTTTTTTATTAGCCACACCTAAGACAAGAATTTTTTTATTAGCTGTGAACCCCACATGTCATAGACACAAAAATTGTGGCAAGATTCCCTTAGGCAAGCCAAAGTGTGTCTAACAATTTGAGCAACTCAGGTTAGGAAAGTGTGGCAAGTGTGGGAAAAATAATGTGGCAACATAAGACAAACATAGTCACAATCCAAACAGCCCCCTAATTTTTTGTGACATGCATGAAAATTTGGTTAGTTAAATTTATAGTCAAAATTTGGCAAGGTGCATCAAATCAACACATGCAAGTATCAAAAGGAAAGTCATGGCATGCATGCATGCGTTGTACTCCCTCTGTTTCCAAATATAAGTCTTTTTAGAGATTGCAACAAGTGTCTACATATGAAGCAGAATATGTCTACTCCTACATACGAAGTAGCCCATCTGAAATGTGTAAAAAGACTTTTATCGAGTGCAGTGCTTTGATGTGTTGCGTCAACTCGTACAAGACCGAGAAATTTGATTAATACGACGTCCTCTCCCTGACGGACTGAGCTCCGGTGCCTTAACTGCGCCTGCCTTTGGCTGCATGACAGGAGGGCCAACCACCTGTTGGGACCACCTGTCATAGACGCAAAGGCAGGAGCAGTAAGTAGAAGCTTTCGCTACACGCTATCCCTCCCGCACAAGGTGGACGGACATGCAGCAGTGGATTCGATACTGTAGAAGTAGGAGTAGCATCATTATTTGTCTTCTCGAAGAGGCAAAGAGCCAAGCGCAACCCGAACGTGGCAGTTGCGAACGTTCACATGGTGCGGTTCCTTGGAGCACGCATATACTAGCTAGGCTCTTGCATGAGACAAAATTGCTACTCCCTCCTTTCCGGTTTATAGTGCTCAATTCAAAAATCTCACCAATCAATGTAGATGGTGAGTGGTGGAATACAGTTTGTAGTTTTGCAAAAGCACCTAATAAATGCTCTTGTTTTCCTCAAAAAATTATGTTTATCAATGCATTAATTGCAATGCATGCATGCATAAAGTACATGCATTGGTCAATTTTCTATTAATACTTGCACGCAATGATTTAATGCACCTTGGAATCTGAAAATGTGATGGAAAAAAACCAAATTGAGCCTTAAAAAATGGAAAACATAAAATTTTGAGATAAGCCCTATAAACCGGAAAGGAGCGAGTATTGTTTAACAATTAAACTCCATTATCCATTGGTTGATACTCACTCTGCATAGGTCCACGTGCTTAGCACCATTTCCTCCTGGGATCAGTAATGTTTTTTTGCTAATTAATAGCATTGCATGCAATGAACTAGCCATTGCAAGTCATTAAAAGCATGCACACCTCTCATCTCTTATTGGTTGATATGTCAAGAAACAAGAAACAAGGTAGAAGCTAATGCACCACGCCTAAGTGTTTTGGGACTATTTGGTTTTCTTAAGATGACTTACACACCTAGACGGAGGGAGTAGTATAGACCTGTAAATCGGAAAGGGTTATTTGCCTTTCTAGAGATTTAAACAAGTGACTAGACTACACCATGTGCAGTACCCCCTCCCTTCCAGTTTATAGGGCTCAAATCTCAAATCTCATGAACCAAGGCATTTTGCGATTGGAGGAATGTATCTCGTACTTTAAAAAACTACCCTAAGTAAACTCATGCATTAATTACGTAGTTCTCTGCTTTTCCTCTCCGCCTTGGTCGTGGTGCACAATATTGAGCACTCCTATATGACTAGCCCCTCTATCTACATGCGGACATTTCAAAGCATCCAAAGCTCGCGTGCCATCCACCAAATCACAGCGAGGTGCTACAATCGAGACTCACCTATCACCCGGTGTGGCCGCTATGACCATTATATCACAAAACCCACATCTTTACCAACAGTGGTAAGGTGGCCTCCAAGTTGGACTAGACGAAGCAACCATCATTTCATTGGAACGCTCGTTCAAGCCCTTTCTTCCCTTTCTTGAAGAAAACCGCACTCCAGGTTACTCACTTCTGCCATTTTTCTTCTGTACCGACAAAGGAAAGGTGGGCGAATCAGTTATGCTGCTATATTTTCATTCCAATAATCTTATTTTTGCGAAGCACCGACCAATTCTCACATCCTATTCTTTTCCCATTTTCATTGCGATTGTGGTTTCCTTTTGATTGCTTTTTGTTTGTCAGTTCATTGATGGATCCTGGAGCACTAGGCAAAGAGTTGCCGGCGGACAACCCACTAGAGACAGCCGATCTCCGTGAAGCGAGCACCGACCAACGAGTTGATCATGTTGGCGGGCCAACCCATGGAGACAAAGAACTCCAAGAAACAAGCACTGGCCAAAGAGTTGAGGACGTTGGCGGACGAACTCCTCAAAGAAAGTTAGAAGAACAGCAAGGGCCCCACCGTGCCGACCCCAGGAACTCTGATTTCCACCTATGTGAGAAGCAGTATTCCCCTGGCAAGGTGATGGCCCCCATCGAGGATGAGGAGATGGCCCCCGGAGGGATGAGATCCCCCGGTGAGCTGCACAAGGTAAAAAATAATGGCTTATTACCATAGCTGTGGTTTTTGATTATTTGCAATGTTCTTGCTAATATGTTAGGATTGTGCAGGTGCCGGTGGTTGCCCTAGATGATTCCGATGTCGTGGCCCGTCCTGTTGGCATCGCCCCGGAGATCGATTCCGATGCTGTTGTCCATCCTGTGGAAATCGCCCGAGAGATCGATTCCGATGTCGCGGTCAGTCATGTGGACATCGCCCCAGAAATCAATTCCCATGCCGCTGTCCATGCTGTGGTCATTGCCCGAGAGATCGATGACAAGAAATAGTTGGCGCGCTAATCCTTCAGGGTAGTTTGCATTGCCCTGTGTTTAATTACCAGAACGATGCGTGTTATCAAACCATCTTAGGGCTAGTGCACCGCCTTGTGTGTGGGCGGATGTTGCTACTTTTGTTTGATAGTGAATCATGCGATGAATCATGCGAACCCTCTCCGAGTTATGGAAACAGATGTATCCTCACCAGCTTTTGATGTAATATATGGCATGCTTAGATGTAAGTTTGAACTGTTTATCATATTAGCAGGGCTTGCTTGATGATTCTTGGTGTTAGTAGGCTAGCTACTGTGCGAGCTATAGTACTTGCAAAACACTCACCGAAGAGAAACATTGGGGCTGATGAGCTCGTGGTACACTTATACTTATCCCTCGTCGATCAATTAACAGCACTAGCTCCTAAAATTGTAGGCTTAGCGATCAATCAGACAATAGTCGACATACATTCAGGCCTCATTTGGTTCATAGGGTAGGAAAATCGTAACAAAAGTACAGAGAACATGCAACACAAAATCATAGCAGTGCAGAGACGTACTCCCTCCGTTCCAACATAGATGACCTAGGCGGGCTAGTTTGGCCTAGTGGGTTTCAGTGATATGACGTGGTACAGTGCCGTCCAGTCTTCGCGTGTGGTAGCGATATTGCAGTGCAGTAAGTTTTCTTGAAGAAGCGGAATTCAACGAAGTCATGATGGTTCCTTCGTCCGAACAACTTACAGTGGGAAAGGTTGGGCTTGCGATACGATTGGGGTAGACCAGGATAATTTTGTGCATGGCAGTTGGACCTGGATGGTCGACGTCCCACATGTCGGCGAATGAAAGTATTCTTTCCGATATAGAGGACGATCAACGAGTATTCATTGTTTATTTTTTATGAAAGCTATTGTCTCCACTGTTACTCCTTGACTTTGTCAATGCCTCTCTCTCCTCCACATAAGCGGGACTACTTGCTATGCATGCAGCGGGCAGTGGCGCCTTGAGGGGCTGGGGCGGTGAGAGCGGGCTCTAAGAGGTCCGGACTCAAAGATGGCCCACCTCACATTATCACCATATATTTCTTGGAGTCCGTGCGTGCGGGCGGGCGATCTCTTCTCCGCCCCTGCTTTCTCTCTTCTCAGCCGACGCTCACGAGCGATTATATTTCGCTATCGACGGTTTATTCAATTACGGTCCCACATGTCGCTGAAATTGCAAGACAACGCGTGTCCCTCCGGTGAGCGGGCGTATGAGCCGGACTGTCGGGGCTACGACGCGTATGAGTCGTAAGTGTGCCGCCTTTTCCTTTAGAACTTGCGAGACGTAACATTTTCGCGCGATCGATCGATAGAAATCCAGAACAAAACGACGAGGGCGGTGCTTTCCCGCTCGTTAGGCGGGCTAGTTCGAGTGATATGACGTGCTACAATGCCGTCCACTTGCTCCATTTTTATGTAAGCAAGAGTTTACACTCTTACACACGAGGAGTGCGAAACACCGCGGATTTGATTTTGATCGAGGCATAATTTTTCCCTGCCAAATAATGCAGGATAATTAGCGATTATAGCATGATAGTTAGGGCATCTCCAGCGCTGGCCCACAAATTTACACCGGCATCTGTCCGAGGACACTGATCAATGCCATCCGATGCTGCCCGCATACCTTTCGACAACTATATGAACTAACCGGACGAAATTCGTGCAAACAAAGCAAATTTCAAATTAACGAGATGAAATTAACCGGATGAAATGCATTACATTTCGAAAACTTTTCCTACAAACTGTACGAAATTCATTACATATTTCGCACAAACCGCATTTAAAACCCATCAGAACCTAATCTAAACGATCGCCGGCTACCGACCACCATGTTCCGCCATGAACCCGAGAAAGCCGGCCCTTGCCTTTGCCTCCTCCTCATCCGCCTCGATAACCTCCTCCTCCGGAGCACAAGGTTCAAGATTTCCGCCTCCACGCCACCGCTAAGCGGCTAATCGGGCCGATGTTTACCCCACCAAGCTTGGCGCCGACCGAGTGGAGAAGCGGTGGCCTTCCCGGACTAGAGTGGCGGAGACCTACCGTGGTACTACTCTTCCTTGTTGCCGGCTGTGCACAAGACGCCGCTGGCCAAGCCAGGGTCGTGGGCGGCGGAGGGCGGCGGGGGTGCGGCGATCTCTCTTCGTTTGCTCCTCGCGACAAGACGTCGAACAGAGCTTTGGAGCGCGTTCGAGCGGAGTCGCCGATGTCCCTCGTCTGCTCCTGCGACAATACGTCCAAGAGAGCTTCGGAGCGCCAGGAGGCCATGGTTGAAGTGGTGCCGACAGAATGAAGGGACCGGAGGAGAATAAGTGTGGGTCTTTGGCTGGGAGCTAGGGCTCAAGTTAATATAGCGGGCGAATGGCAATGAGCCGTGACAGACGGATGGACAACTGGCACCGGAGTAGGTTCGTCGGGCGTGAATGCGGAGTAACATCAGTAGCTAGCGATTCTGCACAGTAGTTTTCTTCAAGAAGCGAAATTCAACGAAGTCATGATGGTTCCTTCGTCCGAGCAACTCCAAAGTGGGAAGTGGGCCTGTGATTTGACGGCTCATTAGTCATTGCTATCGGGCGCGACGACCTGGGTGACTCTCCCTTGAGTTCTGCGTGCATGGCAAGTGGATCGTGGATGGTCGACGTCCCACATGTTGGCGAACGGAAGTATTCTTTCCGATATCGAGGAGCAAGGAAACCGCGTGGTATAGTATCACTGCTGATTGGTTCGCAAAAAAATAGTGTCACTGCTGATTTATAATTATTTTTTATTTCTGATGAATGCTAGCGTTTCAACTCTTACAACGAAGGGTGCCAAACATGGCATGTGCTGGATGTCCCACATGTCAGCGAAAGGAGTGGGACATGAACAGTGGTAGAGCCCAAATAGTAAAAAAGCAGCGTTGTAGAGCTGCCTCCACTTCTTCCACTGGTCGGAGACCACACGTAGTAGTACTTAGTGGTATGAACGATACAAAGTGCGACACGGAGAGAAAGACACGTCTAGTTGGAAGGTCTCGAGGCATACACGTAAACAAATATAAAAGTTAATATGTGCCTCCAACTAATATAGTAGTAGTAGAGTACATAGGCACGTACTCCATAACATCATCGTGCATTTGTACAACATTTAGTGGTAGTACGTAGTAAGAGACAAATGCCACCTAAGAGTTCCCTTCTCGACCAACTTTTGGGTGTTTGGTAGAGTGTATGGAGGGTGCATGAGTCCACACTAGTTTAGCACAAATACACTAGAAGCATGCATGAAGAGAGCATGCATGAAGAGGGGTGTTGAGTTGAGCATGCATGAAGAGGGAACAACTATGCTGAGACAAGAACGCAACCAAACACACCCTATATGCCACGCATGTTCATACCATTTGTGCCTTTCTACTTCATTTATCACAACATTACTCAGGTTCAGACGTCCACTCTCGGGTACATGTCCGTCTCATAGTTCCAAATTCCCACGTGTTCTTCATATAGATGGAACGATCCTTGCATAACACGTGCACCTTGATGCTAGATGTCTCACTGTTGGCAAAAGGATGAACAAAGCTCACGAAAAAAATAGAGTGGAAGAACATAGATTCCGGACGACCGAGAAGGAGCGAGGAACCTCGTGGTGGAGCGTCTGCACTCATAATATTTAATATTATTCAGCGATATGAAATTAACCAATCATCTCCACAGTGGACTAGAAGAGTACGAAACACGGCAGCCCAGTGTAGTTACATCATACCAGTACATGGCTAACCCATGCTATCACCATATTTCTTGGCTTCCGTGCGACACCTATCTCTAGTAATCCAGTAGCATGTATCGCTTCTCCCTCCTCGTCTCTATAAAAGTGCGGCGGGCTGGCGTTTCTGCCGTCTATTGAGGTCGGTTAACTATCACATGTTAGCGACATGCCAAGAGCATTCTAAAAATAATTCCTTTCACGTTCCGTTTTTAAAAACAAAAAAAATCATTTCACATACGAATTTGCCTGTATGCTTTGAGCAACTTGCATGTCCTATATCGCTTCCTGCTTTGATACTCTAACTTAGCTAGAGGTTAGACTAACTCATGACTAACCCCGAACTAACTAACTGTAGCCAAAGAGGTGTTTGGGTGACAGTGGTTAGATTGATAATAAATGCACTTCATGGAGAGAGCAAAGTGATTTTTCAGTGGTCCCAATGAGAACTATCTCCGCTTAGCACCTCTTGGGTGGGATAGTTTTTTGGTGGGTTCGATGCAACTTGCTCCAATTTAAACCCTCATGCTTGGATACTTTAGGGCTATTTGAGCCCCAACTAGCTCGAACTAACTCTAACCCATGGATCCAAACAGGGCCTATGGCCAGTCTCGACGCGGAGCAGTCGCGTGCCCCGGGAAGAGGCGCTCTCTCGGCCGTCAGCCACTTCAAAGCCGGGCGCCAAGGAGAGGTCGCCTCCGCTCTGCCGGGCATTAATGCGCAAGATCGACGCCTGTATGACGCCGACTGCTTCACGCAGAAGTGCGCCCGGCAAGGGAGTATAGGTTTTGTACTGCTTTCAGTGTAGTAATCGTAGTTTGCAAAACTACTCAATTATTGCACTCAGTTTCCTAAGAAATTGTGGTAAAAACATTACTCCACACCGCTTCCTTCCTTCCTCTTCCACCACTCACAAGACGTCTGCTGGAAGCGACCGTCAACCCTTATATAGGAGTGCTAAAAAAAAGATGCATGCATGACCACTAAAATTTCCATATTAAAGCGCCATTCGGGCGGAGTATGGCGATGTTGTTACTCTTCGCCGCCCATGGCTACTGGGCGACGGCGACCAGAGAAGAGGCGGCGGGAGGGGAATGAATGCAGCTACTGTTTCGGTTCGCCTTCCGGCTTAAATAAATGCGCAGCATCACATGTACCCGCGGGTGCACAAACTGTAACATACTCGTGTCTGGTTAAGTGGGCGTACCATAACTGGTGTGCGTGTGTGTGAGAGATTCTGAGAGACAGAGTGCGTGTGTGCAACTCTACTCTTCGGACATGTACTCAACCTGTTGCATCGGGATATAAGTATAATGGTATTTACTTTAACTAGTGATTTACATGACCATGTTAACGTGGTTGTGTCAAAAAAATGTCACTTCCTGCTCGTGATTTGTGTTATACAATTACAAGCAAGATTCTCGTGCATTGCACGGAACATCAATATGCATTTTTTGCAAAACACCTGTTATGATTGACCCATGCAGGAGTAATCCCATGTGTAAAAACGAATGATATCTCGAGAATTTTATCAGAAAACTGGTATCTCGAGAATGTCATCGAAAAATGAAAGATGAGAGATAAGGCGAGGAGGAGTGGAGCGTGGTGGTGACTGGTGGTCGGAATGGGCGGAGGCATGGGGATGGATTTGGCGCCCGGCGTGCAGCGCCACCATGCATGCTAGATTGTTCCAGACTTATTCCTTTTTTAATTGCTGAGCAATGAGGTTATGGAGATAATGATGTGGAGAGAGATGCGGTATCTTTTGTAAAATTATCATAGTTTGCTTTCTATCCATCGATATAGATCATACGGTTTGTATTACAAGATGGCAGTGCACACCATCATCGCCAACCTGCTTTTTTTATAAGGGTACAGATGATAAGTTTGCTGACTACTAAAGTAAAGTGGAATTTGTCCATGTTATGCAAGTAAATAAAAGTGATTGTTTATCATACGGGTAAGGTTGGATGAAGGGTGGTAGGAACAAATGCTTCGCCTAGAGCATGTGTGTGTGAGATGGAGTCTTAGTGTGTGTGTGGGGTGTGTGTGTGAAAGAGATAGAGAGAGAGAGAGGAGAGAGAGATGGAGTCTTAGTTTGTGTGTGTGTGTGTGTGAGAGAGAGATGGAGTCTAAGTGTGTGTGGGGGGGGGGTGCGTGCGTGTGTTTGTGTGTTCGTGTGTGTGTGTGTGAGAGAGAGAGATGGAGTCTTAGTGTGTGTGTGTGGGGGGGGGTGTGCGTGTGTGTGTGTGTGTGTGTGTGTGTGTGTGTGTGTGTTGCGGGGCCCTCTGTGGCGGATGTAATTTAAGTGTGCATGGCTTCATCATAGAGAGGTGATGTGTATGGCAGAGGCCACCAACGATGGGGGTGCGAGAGAGAAATGCCCAGAGAGAGGGAAGAGAAGGTGCGTATGCTGGCGTGAGAGGAGTCGACATCGAGAGAACGTGGTTTGTTTGAGAGACACCGAGGAAGACTACTATATATCGATGGTATATGTACGTGGAATTAAACAAAGGGATGGTCTTATTGGTTTCGGGGATATAGGGGAAGAGTGAGAGGCGCTGGGGGGTAGCTAGAAGGAGATTGTTAAGTGTGAGTGTGTGTTTTACCCATCCAAAGCGGAAGTTATGTGCACAAAAGAAGAGAACGATTCGATGTGGCGTTAGGATTGAGGGTAATTAACTACATATGGAGACATTGAGACCTTGAACGTGCATGTGTGAGAGGTATACATGTATACGTGGGATGTGTGTGCGCGCGTGCATGATCGAGATAAAAGAAAGAAGACATAAGTCATAAGATCAACAACATGGGAGAGATGGATCGGTATGACAATATGCATGCATGTGAGAATGCAGGGAAGAAGGCCCGACAATTGAGCATGTGTTTTTGTCTTTAAGACATAGTGGCGTGGGCTGGAGCATGCATCTATGGCGAGCATAGGGGGTGAGGCGCAACGATTTTGCAAAAGAGATGAACCTATAAATGCATATGTATGAAGAGACATATATAGTGTGGGTGATAGGAAGCAAGACTCCGTGCGAGAAATAAATGTTGACGGAGAAACTACAGAGATAGATATCTTGCCGGTGTTCGGGAACGGGGTCCCAGACTTGCACACTTGGCGTGGCTCAAAAGAGGCCCAGACAGCCCATCTTCATCTACACAAGCTCAAGACCCTCGCCAGGGGCCATGATTGCTGGGCGGACGACAAGGAGCTTCTCGTGCACGGCCTCGCCAGTGGCTCATGAGGAGGCTGAGAGTTCAAGGCAGGGTACCTCATGAGGTGCCCATGACGCAAGTCGTGATTTACCAAGGACGCCAGTCGGGCGCCAGGCCTCACAGAGGCCCTCCTTTCCTCTTTGGTGCAAAGGGAGCAAGCGCAGCGTAGAGCATCAAGCAAAGGCATCCGTTTCGGTGCAACAAGACCAAGACCAGCCCCAACAGCTGGAAGGGAGTCATGATGGAGCCCAAGCAGGCGTCATCACCAGAGCCTTTGGCAGGCGAGGACCAACTTTAGTCAGGATAAATGTACCTGCTGTTCCCCTTCAAAATGGCCAATTGTTGGCGCCCTTCCCGCTCAACATTTCGGAAGAGGCCCAGGGCCTTCGCCTATAAATAGGAGTAGCCACACTCAGAGTAGGGGATCGATCAGATCGAGGGATCGCAAGGATAAGGACGAGGAGCATCCAGAGAGAGAGAGAGACCCGATCCTCAAGCTAGAGCGACGGGATACCACTTAGCAGTTCATCACACCCACCAAGAACAAACCCTCGCGAGGCTGTTCTTCCCTGCAGACTATTCCTCAATAGCCCCAGGGGCAATCCACCACACCACAAACTAGAGTAGGGTATTACACCACAACGGTGGCCCGAACTAGTATAAATCTTGCGTCTCTTGTGTTGTTCTTGTTAGTAGTTTAGGTCCCTCCGATTCGGCGAGGTACGAGACGGTGGAGGGTTGGATCTCCGCGCGCACCCCAGAGTTCGAACCTTAAGGGTCTGCCGGAACCCGAAATCCGATATTTGGCGCGCCAGGTAGGTGCGCCGAACCGCCTTCGCCGCCTCGTTCTTCCTCGACCACCGCAACCATGTTCGACGCTTGCCGGGCTCAAGGCTGAAGCGCCGAGCCGCCGCTTCCCATGTCGCCAGACGGCTCCTGCCGGCAGGCGCCTCGCTGCGTTCCTGCCGCCGCTACCAACGCCGCCATTGCCCGCGGGGAACGAGCAGCAAGCGTTGCCCCAAAGACTGGCCCATGAGGCGGGACAGCCGCACCGCCATGCTCTTCGCCACCTCGCTGGTTCTTTCACGCTGGCGCTTCGCTGCCATGGAGGCCCGAAGCTGCACTCATCGCGCTAACGAGCTCTGCGCTACCGCTTGCCGACGACGTTTACGAAGAATGGCTCGACTGGTCGACGAGCTCGTTCAAGGCCGCGGGAGGCGACCCACGCCGTCTGCCTCGGCCAGACCGCACCCGCCCGCTGGCGATGAAGCTCCTGGGCGCCAGCCGCCGCCTCCTCAAGACGGGCGCCTGGCCCCATATGCGCGGCCTCGGGCGGAACCTGCTCGCCAGCGCCGGGCGCAGCAAGAGCAGAGCTGCCAAGAAGTTCCTCGCCCGCAAGAAGCTGCCCGTCCCCGCCTCCAAAGACGCGTCAAGACCTCGCAGCCCCCACCATGGTGCAGGGAGGCCTGCAAGACCAAGCTCTTCGCCGTCCGAGGCCCCCGCTGCCACGGCGGGCTGCCGCACTTCACCTCCGAAAGGCAGAGCGTAGCATGGCCCGCCAAGTTCAAGCCGGACCTGCCTCCTCGCTACTACGGCACCGCCGACCCTACGGAGTTCCTCCAGCTCTACGAGCTGGGCATCGAGGCTGCCAACGGGACGAAAAGGTCATGGCGAACTGGTTTCCCATGGCGCTCAAGGACAGGGCCCGCACCTGGCTCCTGAATCTAGCCCCAGGCACGATCTCTTCCTGGGCCGAGATGCGCACCCGCTTCATCGCCAACTTCCAAGGTACTCGCGACCGGCCACCCAGCGTGAGCGACATGCGTCGAATCAAGCAGCAGCCAGGGGAAACCCTGCAAAAGTACATCGAGCGCTTCAACAACGCGCGCCTCAAGATCCCCAGGGTGACGGAGGAGGCCATCATCTCTGCCTTCTCCGACGGCGTGCGTGACGTCAAGATGAAGGAGGAGCTGGCGATGCATGAACATCTGTGCACCTCCCTAGAGCTTTTCAACTTGGCGACCAAGTGCGCCAGGGCTAAGGAGGGGCGCCTCTCCCTCCTGGAGCTGCCTGCCGCGGATCCCGAAGAGAAGAAGTCCAAGGCCAAGGATGCAAAGCGCAAGGGGGCTGCCGTGCTCGCAGCCGAACCAGACACCAAGCGAGGCAGAGATCAGCCCGAGTCCTCCAAGGGCAGCCGGTACTGCGTGTACCACGACCTCCACACCCACAACACCAATGAATGTCAAGAGCTCCGGGCCGTGTGCGAAGGAAGGATCGGCAGACGCCCCGAGCGCAGTGACCGGGGCGATGGCCGAGGAGGAGGAAGGAATGCAGGACGCTGGGAAGACCGCGGCCCGCGCCAAGGGTGGCGCGACCAACCTCGCGAGGACCACTGGCAAGACCTGGCCATGAGGGAGGCCGGAGGGATCAGCCTTGTGAGGATCGCCTGCAGGGAACACGGCCTCCCTCCGCTGCCACCGCCGCCAAGGAGAGTCAAGACCGCCATCGTGACGAGGGCTGGGGCTGTGAAGCGCGGCGATCGTCAGATCCCGGTGGAGCTCAAGCCCCAGCCTCTCACCGCGTCTTCAAGCAGTTCGCCTGCCAAGTGAATGCAGTCCTCCCCAAGCTCGAGTCCACGCCTTCTCTCGTGGTCGGCGGCGCCATCACGCTCACGGCCGGATCAGCTCGCGCGCAGCCACAGCCGGAGTTCTCCTGATGCTTTGCTCCCCAATCATTAGCAATGTGCTGGTCACCAAGACCCTCATCGACGGCGGAGCAGGGCTCAACGTCTTGTCCGTGGAAACTTTCAACAATCGTCAAGTGCCTTACAGTCAGCTTCAGCCAACCAAGCCTTTCTCCGGAGTCACCGACGGCTCCACGGTCCCGATCGGGAAGGTGCGCCTTCCAGTCACCTTTGGGGCCCGCGACAACTACCACACCGAGCTCATCGACTTCGACGTCGCCCACATTCGTCATTGTACAACGCCATCCTCGGGTACCCAACGCTGGCCAAATTCATGGTCAGAACTCCACCATGGCTACAACATCCTCAAGATGCCGTGAAGCGGCGCAGCCATCACGGTGCCTCGTGAAGAGAGAGACGCAGTGTGCTCCCCGGAGCGAAGCTTTTCAGCCGCATCGCCGGGAAGACCTGCACCACAAGCAGCAGGAGGCCTCCCGAGGCCGCACTCCAAGAAGAAGAAGATATCGACCGCCCGGCTCTTCAAGAGACAGCCCCTCGTGGTCCGTGACCGGCCAGGGGAGCCTCCTTCCATCGCAGATAGGAAAGCGCGCCTGGCGCCTCCTCGTGCAGGGCTCTGGGGCTCTCCCTAGAGGGCCACCGACCTTGCCAAGGTCTCGAGGAGGCGCTTGGGCACCACGTGGAGGCGTGTTTCAAGCACGCTTCCCGCAAAGGTGAGCAAGACCAGGAGGACAGAACCTCAAGAGTTCACTGCAAGGCCATTCAGAGCTACAGGAGTCAAGGGTCATGAGGGGCAGCCGCCACTCACGTGTGGCCCCCCATCCAGCGAGGATGGTGGATCACAAGGTCTGCATCGACATACCAGGGCTCAACCGAGCCGCATCTCAAGAGCGCCTGCCCTCGCGAGTGGGACGCTACAGGGTCCGCCCCAGCCTACGTGACGCATGCCTTATGGCTCGCCAAACGCTGGCCGCGCACCAGCTGCCTCATGAGGACCATCCTGGAGGCTCAAGAGGTCGCACGCCCGCAGCCTGGGCGGAGATGGAGATGGCCCATGAGGAGCCAGCCTCGCGCCCGAGCCTCCCGAGGCCTCGGGCACAGGGGCTCGTGAGGATCGGCTCCGCAGCCCACCGAGTCTGCTACATCAACAACCCTTCATCCCCAACATCACCAGTGACATCTTTAAGTTTTATTTCGGCTGGGAGCGCCTTCAAGGCCGCATTATTCCTGTGCGTGGGTCCGTCCCTGCGGCATGTACCCCTTTTATTTCATGTCTTTAGCTTATCCTATTGGGGGCGCCCCTCGGGCTGCATCATCCCCAAGCCGCTCGGGCCAGTCCCAGCGGCATGTATCCTTCCCGCTTTTCCTTAGGATTATGCTCGCTCCACCATGCTTGTTATTTGGTGCCTTTTCCGGTGGCGAAAGCTTGCACGTTAAAGGGGTGCACGAGCATCGCGACTCATGGCTCCTACCGCTCTCCGCCCTCACCCTTTGGTCTTGTCCATGGCATCGCTGACCTGGCTTGCCGGCCGACGGCCGAGACCAGCCCGAGAGCCGGGACCCGTGACGAGAGAGTTTCGTCATCTAATCCAGCTTATGCGTGTTAAAGGGGGTGCACGAGCATCGCGACTCGTGGCTCCTACCGGCTCTCCGCCCTCACCCTCTGGTCTTGTCCATGGCATCGCGACCGGCTTGCCAGCGATGGTCGAGACCAGCCCGAGAGCCGGACCCGAGGACGAGAGGTGCTGCGTCTACCCAGCTTATGCTGCGTTAAAGGGGTGCCCGAGCATCGCGACTCGTGGCTCCTACCGCTCTCCGCCCTCACCCTCTGGTCTTGTCCATGGCATCGTGGACTGGCTTGCCGCCGACGGCTGAGACCAACCCGAGAGCCGGGACCCGAGGACGAGAATTGCGTCATCTAACCTAGCTTATGCGTTAAAGGGGGGGTGCTTGAGCATCTCGACTCATGGCCCCTACCTGCTCTCCGGCCCTCACCCTCTGGTCTTCTCCATGGCATCGCGACCGGCTTGCTGGCCGACGGCTGAGACCAGCCCGAGAGCCGGGACCCGAAGACGTAGAGCACCAGCATCTGGCCAAATTTGCAGGAGCACACTCGAAGATAAGGCCCAGAGCCAGGCGCAACCCGCCTTGAGGTAGGGCCTCGTGAGTCCCGCGCAGGCTCACGGGCGCCCCGACACACCTCGCGAGGCCTCTCGCGCCGCTCCAAAGCAACTAACGGCAGGACTAACGGTCGCCACGGCGAGCTCTTGTTCCTTTTGTGGTGAACCCGCAGGGTCCCTCTAAGGAGCACGGAACGACCTCGCCACGCAACCTCTCGCCGGCCAAGGCATGAACCTGGCGCCTCACCAGGAAGCATTGTCCTGACCCTCGAGATAAGTCACCCTCCGGACACACTAGCCATCGCAACACCATCCCCACACTCAATGCAACTCCGTGCTAGCAACGCCGCTTCCTTTTCTCACCGAATGATGGCTGCTTGAGCGCCAAGGGGACCCCTAAGCATCGCGACTCAGAGGCTCTTCTGGGACCTCGGCCGCTCACCTCTTGGCCTTGACCACGGCATCGCGACCAAGCATACCAGCCGACGGTCAAGCCGCTTTGGGACTAGGACCTCGGCAAGACAGAGCACCAAGCCCTCACGAGGTCCGGAAAGGAAGAAACTGAGCTAGAACGGAATGAGCATCCCGCATTGCCTCACAATAAGGATCATATTGACAAACGGCTACAAATATCTTACAAGCCCCTGGGTACATTCTTGGCTCCTCGCAGAACAAAAGACGCGAATTCTAAGGAGTCCTATCTACAGGACCACGCAGCAGACGCCACCATCAACAGTGGGCCACCCGTCCGGAGCCAACCCCATCCAGATCAGGGCGGTGGACGACTGACGAGCTCGCCTCGCCCGGGAGCGGCGCAGGCTCGGGGCTCTAGGCTGTTGCCGCCGCCTCCTGGCGTCGCGAAGAGCTCGGGCGGAGTCGCTGATCCTCCGGCGCCTTTCTGCCGCCTCGAGAAGCTGCCAAGGGAGTGGTCGGTTGGCCTCCGCCTCACCACGGCAGACCTCACCACCTCTCCCGGGCAGCACTCCAGCAGCGACCCTCGCGTCAAGACCTTGAAGGACACCACCAAGCACCGTCGTACTCTGTGTGGATCGTGAGGGCGCCTCGGCCTGCAGACCGGCGACCTGCCCCAGCCTCGAGTCATGAAGACCTCGCCCGGGGCAACCACTGCGACCTCTGCCCCGGTCGCGAGGGTGCCGCAGCCGGCGTGCTGCAGCCAAAGTCCCAGGGGCTCTCCCTGCCGGACGACGGAGGCGAAGAAAGAAGGAAGACGAATCCAAGACTTAGGAGGCGCGGCAACGCGAAGCACGAGCTCTCGGCAGGAGACCTCGGCGTGGACTCTAGGGGGGAAGACGCACACCTTCGTGACCCGCCGGCGTCGGCGGCGGCGCCGCTCGTGGCGCCCGGCGTCACCTCCTTCATGGCCACCAATTTGCGCGTACAAGGGAAGAGGAAACCTTGTGGCGGCCGCACGCACCAGGGCATGGGCGCCTCCTGGCGCGCGCTCCTACCCTGACACCAGAGGGCAAGCCGCTTCTTTGGGGGGAGCACGTCAGGATCCTCTTGAGGATCCTTTCCCTTCTCTTCCCTGGAGAACCGGCGGATCGGAGCCATGGAAACCAGACGAGACGAGGAAGAGGAGAAGCAGAAGCATAGAATGGAAGGGCGCACGCGGTTTCGTACTTATAGCCGGCGAAGGCCAACCGTCGGTCACCAGGATCACCGATCATCATGACCAACTCTGCATGCAGGGACCTGTTGAGTCCGGGCGGTTACCAAGGCGTCGTGGGGGAGCAGTGCGCACGCGTCCAATCAACCGCCACGCGGCGCCCAAGGCTGCAGGCTGTTAGGTCCCGCGACGCTTCACACTTGCCCTTTCGCCTCTCTGCACGGCCAAGTCCAGGCGCGCCAGGCCCGGGCTATCACATGCGTTCGGGAACGGGGTCCCCAGACTTGCCTGCCTGCGGCCTGCGGCGTGGCTCAAAAGAGGCCCAGGACAGCCCATCTTCATCTACACAAGCTCAAGACCTCCGCGAGGGGCCAAGCCTCGCGGGGCGGACAACAAGGAGCTTCCTCAGGCACGGCCTCGTCAGGCTGGCCCATGAGGAGGCGGAGAGTTCAAGGCAGGGTACCTCGCGAGGTGCCCATGACCCAAGCCGTGACGACCAAGGGCGCCAGTCGGGCGCCAGCCCGCGCAGCGTCCTCCTTTCCTATTTGGTGCAAAGGGAGAAAGCGCAGCGAGAGCATCAAGCAAAGGCATCCGCTTTGTGCAACAAGACCAAGACCAGCCCCAACGGCTGGAAGGGAGTCATCGTGGAGCCCAAGCAAAGGCGTCATCACCAGAGCCTTTGGCGGCGGGGACCAACTTTAGTCAGGATAAATGTACCTGCTGTTCCCCTTCAAATGGCCAATTGTTGGCGCCTTCCCGCTCAACATTTGGGAAGAGGCCCAGGCCTTCGCCTATAAATAGGAGTAGCCACACTCAGAGTAGGGGATCGATCAGATCGATGGATCGCAAGGATAAGGACGAGGAGCATCCAGAGAGAGAGAGAGAGAGAGACCCGATCCTCAAGCTAGAGCGACGGGATACCACTTAGCAGTTCATCACACCCACCAAGAACAGACCCTCGCGAGGTTGTTCTTCCCTGTACTGTTCCTCAATAGCCCCAGGGGCAATCCACCACACCACAAACTAGAGTAGGGTATTACACCACAACGGTGGCCCGAACTAGTATAAATCTTATGCCTCTTGTGTTGTTCTTCTTAGTAGTTTAGGTCCCTGCGATTCGGCGAGGTACGAGACGGTGGAGGGTTGGATCTCTGCGCGCACCCCAGAGTTCGAACCTTAAGGGTCTGCCGGAACCCAAAATCCGACAGATACAGAGATGGAGATGCTAGCTAGAGGGACATCCGCTAGTTTGGGTGTTGGAGATGACCGTCGGGTGGTTCAAAGGGTGAAGTTATATATGTGTGTGAGCGGGCACTTGACTGCATGTAGAGAGAAACATATGTAGTGTGCGTGATAGGAATCAAGAGTGAGGGCGAGAAAGAAGGTTGATGGAGAAACAGATAAATAGAAAGATAAAGATGCTAGCTAGTGTGCTAGAGATAGGAGTCGAGTGGATTAGAAGGCTGGGTTATGTGTGTGGGTGTGAGAGAGATAGAGAGAGGGTGCATGTGAGTCACATACAAACAGATATCATAGAGAAATGAGATCCAGAGAGACGGAGTTTTGTGTCTGCGACAGAGAAAGATATTTCACAACGAGAGTGATAGGTAGAGAGACATATGAGGGAACGCAAGATTCTCTAGGGAGAGAGGGTGTGTGTGAGCGACATACAAGAGAAAAATGGAGAAATATGAGACCCTGGGAGACAGAGTTTGTGTTTGTGTGTGAGAAAGAGATATTGAAGAGGAAAAGTCGTAGGATCTCAAAACTCAGTAGCGAAAGACATCTTCAGATGAGGGGTGTGCGAGTGGCACACATGGGAATAGTAGAGAGAAATGAGACCCCGGGAGACAAAGTTTAGTGTTTGTGTGAGAGAAAGAGATTCCACATGGAGAATCATAGTTAGAGACACATAGCAGGGAGCGAGATATACTTAGAGAGAGATAGAGTGATGAAGGTCGAGGGAGAGAGTACCATTAGTGTGTTAGATCATTGTCGACATACAGGTAGCACGAGAGATACCTGAGAGACGATGAACGCGTATAGGTCCAGAGAGATAGTCCTATATAAGCATGAGTGATAGCTATATGAGACGAATATCTGCATTAAAGGGGATTCAAATATTTAAACTGGAGATCACGACATCGATAATATCATAATGCAAATTGGTGTATCAAACATGCATATTCATTTGAATTTGGGCACACGTGTAATGTTATATAGTTTATCAATATTGGTGATCCATAGATTCTTCAATTACAAACAATGCATGGTTTATATGCAATTAATGTCTAAACGGGATTACACTATATGTTGCATGTGTGAAACACATTATACATGTTTGAGAAGTAAAAAACCCCGCATGAAACACACATTAATTGGAGACAGTTAGCGAGGAGTGCATACATTGGATTTCAACATAAAGTGGTTTCAAATATTTGAAAATCCAAATTGATGGATACAACCTTATGAATCTGAGATCATGCCATTTGTAAACCATATTTATGTATAAATGGTGTTGTGCTTTTGAAAGTATATAAAAAATGATGTATATAGAATGTAATTCCAATTGAAGATGGATCCTACTCAAAAATAGAATACAAATGGGATTCGAATTGAGTTGGCACGGTAAACGGCACTCTGCAAAATTTGAACGAAGCGGGAAAGTCGCAGAATTCAATTCGAAACCAAAATCTGCGAGATGGAAATAACTAACGCCTATCCTCGCCATGCAAAGCCTATCTGCTGGATTTCTATAGGTTTCGATAGGGTAGGTTTGTAATTTCACCCAAACATGACGTAACCGCCTCAAACGTATTCATACACGGGGCGCCAAAACACGTTGTGTCCTCGGCGAAATCGACTCCTCCCCGATTCATATTCATACACGGTGGGCGCTAAAAACAAACTCTCGCCGGCAAATATTTGGTGTATGCGAGATTACCGTCCTATCCCCAACCGACTAATGTTCTTTGTGATGTAGTAGAAATTTGAAACGGGGCTAAGTTTGTAAATTTCCTCTCATTTGAGACAAGCGCATATCAATACATGGTTCCCCTTCCTCTCTACCTCCTTTTCCCCATTCGTACTCCGTGGGCACCAAAACACCCTCTCCACCCCAACCTCCTCCGTCCGCCGCCGTCCGCCACCCCATCCACCGCCGTCCTCCTCCACCATGCTGAGGCCGATACCCCGGCCGCCGTCCATTACAAGAGATCGACCTCTCATCCACGCCTTGGGACCGGATCCTTGCATCCCGTCCTCTCGCTTCATCCCCGCTGCCGCCCACCTTGCCGGGCGCCGCCTCGACCCTCTTCGTCCCATCGCCGCCTTCGCCGCCACCGTCTTCCCTCAAAGATCTGCTTCCACACTGCCGACAGCCATCGCTACCGCAGCAATCAAATTCTCAGCAGATGCGTGACATCGGAGCCGCACCAGAGGCGGTACTCTTTCAGATTCTGCTCAACTTATTTATTGCAGCAAGAAAATAGATCGCCATCGCTTTACTCTGATTTCTTGTCTTGGTTGCGGTTGCCTTTGTCCGGTTTGCACCTTCAAATCCGCCATGGCACGCTCAACACTATACTCCCAATGATTATGGTTTTCCCTTTTATATTCCACACTAGTTAAATCACAAGAGACTAAATTTAAAAATTGGGTCAGTCGATTTTTTCAGAGCTTCGCCCGGAGTTTGCGGTCGCGATCGAAGGGCTCGGGTGGTTGTGGGGCCTCGCCGAACGAAGAAAACTTCGGCCAGGTGGGGGTTGGGGCACGGGTGGGGGGTGGGCGTGGCGGAGGAACACAGGCGGTGGGGGCCGGTGGTCCGGAAGGCGGCCCGTGCGGTGTTCTCTATGGGAAGAATCAGAGACGAGGAAGAAGAAGGGTTAGGAGACGTAGGATCTTCATCCAATCGCCTGAAATGGTCGAGAGACAGCTGGGAGTTGGATTCTTAATGCGCCTCGTTCATCATGTGTGGGCACCGCGAACCAACATTTTATTATCCAAAATCTGCTTGCTCTTCTTTACCATGTCCGATAGAGCTGGCTCAGACGTGATCGATAGGCTTTCAATTACTAGCGGCAATACAACACCGTATTTTCAAGCCAGTTCCACTTTCCCGATTTATATATCGTGGTTATGGTGTACCCCTGTTATGTACACTATGATCTGCCTAGTTGATGTATGCTCTTGTTATCATGGTTTGGCAATAAACTCTATACAAGATATTATGAACCTATCATCTGCCAGACTATCCTTACTTCGGAGCCTATTTTTTGTGTACTTGTGCCAGATTATATAAATGCACGCACCATATTACGGCACACATGAGCTCTCTCCTTGAGAATCCGGTGATAGCACATAAGTGTTTACAGGGCGCCTATATTAGAATATCATCTGCATTATAAAGATAATCTCACAACTATTTATGTTTTCATGGTTCTCGATATTATACGCAATTACAAAGTGAATATCGAATCCGTGCATCGGAAGAATATTGTGGAACACTGCAATGACTTACAAAATTGGCACCAAGGCATTGAGTGCCATTCTCGAAGCAATGAAACTCAGACGCTCCCCACCTGTTGATTCTTGTTAGAATATCATCCTAATGACTATTCTAACCTCGAGGAGTCAAAGGCGATGGCCTGTCCTGTTCACCCATCAAGGTGCTTGTTCTAATTTGGCAAGGTTTTATTGATTATGCGCGTATCTTGCATATGTTGTCTTGCATTTCTTCTACTTTGTTGCACCGCCATCTGCTTAGTTTACTCATCATATAACTCGAGATGCCATGCCCATCCATTATCAATACATATTCCATCTGTCATCATACCATGTTTTTCCACTCAAATGATGTTCTTGTGCATCGACATCAAAAGGAAGAGGGTGATTGCCGAACCTGAAGGAGCACCAAAGAAAGTCCTTGAAAACGTGGTGGTGCCGGAGAAATCAGACATACTTCACTTATCTTGTCTGTACAACCAGTGACACAACACATCGGACCGACTCTAGCAGACTGTACCCATACTTCACTAGCCACATCACTAGCCCCACCACACAGGACCTGCACTCCAAAGAAAAGGTATACCGATTTCATTTGCCATAGCACCAAATTGCACTACGTAAAAAATCCCACTCCAAAGAAAAAAGTACAAAGAAGTCCACCGGCCGAAGACCTATCCCAACTGCAGAGACGGCCAATTCCTGCAGATTGGAATCCCATTCCATTTATTCCCAGTTTAAAAGACAATGCTTTCAATGTTGTTAGGGACTACGTGCATATATTCCCATCATGGGAAGATTATAGTGAAGACAAACACCATTTTCACATCTTCCTGTCCAACTTACGTGTAAGTGCTATTATTCATGGTTATTACTTTCCTGTTTTCTGCTGATCGAACACATCAATGTTTTACATTACATTGTTGTAACTAGGCGAGGGTCAATCTGGATAGTCATGACGAGCAAAGCTTGCTTGTGCTTTTCAAGGAAGCATTGCAGCAGTATCGGTGTTACCTGAGGAAATCACACTTTGATGGCAAGTCTATAAACGAATTTCCGGTGAAGTCTCCTATGCTAAATTTAGAAGACATTGAATGGAAAAACCTTGTTATGCATTGGTCTCGTTCCTGTGGATGAGGTACTGTCTATGAAATCACATGACAATTTGAACTTCTACTTTTCCGCATGTGCCTTACGGATCTTTTTTGCAGGAAATCTGCTCGAAGAAGAATTCCGGTTTGAAAAGAACGACAGGATATCGCAAATATGCTGCCCACTGCTTTGCTCTTGTTAGTACTTGTTGTCCTGTATCACTGTACTTGCATACATACCTGGTTCATTATGTGACAGCAGTATGCATGATAGCTTGCTTATCAATTGTTCGCTCCAAATTATCTGATCTGTATTAATGGTTACATTAGTGTATAATATATCCAATGCCAATGAATTTTTTTAGCTCTGCATTGCTCTTGTAAGTACATGCTGTCCTTTATCAGTGTACTTATATTGACAGGTAGTTGTTCATGTACCATCACTCTGCAGCTTATTTTCCTTTGCCCTCCATTTTCTACACATCAGATCTATATTTACTCTTACCATAAGGTTGGTACTGAAGAAGTTTAGTTGTGCATTGCTCTTGGCTGTGCCTGTCGGCGTTCTGGGAACAGGGGTACCCAGACTTGCCAGCCTGCTGTCTGCGGCGTGGCTCAAGGGGTGGCCCAGTACGGCCCATCTTCATCAACACAAGCTCAAGACCCTCGTGAGGGGCCAAGCCTCGCGGGGCGGACGACAGGAAGCTTCCTCAGGCACGGCCTAGTCAGGCTGGCTCGCGAGGAGGCGGAGAGATCAAGGTGGGGTACCTCACGAGGTGCCCATGACACAAGCCATGACGACCGAGGGCGCCCGGGCAAAGGGCGCCCAGCCTGCAAGGTCCCTCATTTCCCCTTTGGGGCAAAGGAGGAAAGCGAGGCCAAGGCATCGAGCAAAGGCAAAGATTTCGTGCAACAAGACCAAGACCAGCAGAACGGCAGGAAGGAGGTCATCCTGGAGCCCAAGCCAAGGCGTCACCGTGAGTCTTTGGCGTGCGAAGACCGACTTTAGTCAGGATAAGTGTACTAGATGTTCCCCTTCAAAATGGCCAATTGTTGGCGCCCTTCCCGCTCAATATTTGGGAAGAGGCACAGGGCCTCCCACTATAAATAGAGCTAGCCACCACCAAGGCAAGGGGGCATCTAGGGATTAGCATCTAGAAGGATAGAGAGATCGAGACCAGATCTAGAGGATCGGCATTTAGAGAGAGAGAAAGAGAGGCGACTGAACTCCCCTAGAAGTTCATCGCACCAGCTCAAGAACAGCCCCTCGCGAGGTTGTTCTTCCCTTGTACTGTTCATCATGAGCCCGAGAGGCAATCCACCACACCACACACTGGACTAGGGTATTACACCACAATGGTGGCCTGAACCAGTATAAACCTCGTGTCCTCTGTGTTGTTCTTCGTGTAGTTTAGATCCTTGTGAGGCGACGAGACGTAGGTAGGTTGGAGGTGCGATCTCCGCGTGTACCCTAGAGTTCGAACCTAGAGGGTCTGCCGAAACCCGAAATCCGACATTTGGCGCGCCAGGTAGGGGTGCACCGGAATCCGCCTTCCGCCGCCCCGTTCTTCGCCGCCAGATCCATGTCGACGCTTCGTCGAGCCCGCGCTGAAAGGCCGGGTCCGCTCACACTACTCGCGTCACCTGCATAGCTCCTGCCGGTGGTCGCTTCGCCGTTTCCCCGTCGCTGCCATTAACGCCGCTTAATCGCCCGGCGGGGAACGAGCAACAAGCGTCGTCTGCATCTCTTCGGTGCAGCGAGAAGGCCGCACCGCCACCCGTCGCTGACTCCAAATGGTTCTTCGTCCCCACGCCTGTCGCGCTCCTGCGGACGCGGCACGCCGCTGTTCTTAGCGCCGAACTCCTGCACTACCATCCCGGCCGACGGCCCTCTACAATGAGTGGCTCGCCCGCATCACCGAGCTCATCAAGACCGGCTGGGCTCCCCTGCACCATCCCTCTCGCTGCACCGCGCCCCGCCTTGCGCGGGCGATGAAGCTCCGGGGGCGCCTCAGCCGCCTCCCCCTCAAGAAGGTGCCTTGGCCCCAAGGCGCGTGGCCCCTGGGCAGAACCCACTCCATCCGGCACCAGCACAGCAAGAGAAGAGCTGCCAAGAGGTCCCTCGTCCCCAAGAAGCTGCCCGAGTGCTCCCGCGACCGCCCGTCAAGACCAAGGCTCCTGCTCCAAAGACGCTAAGACCCCGCTGCTCCCGCAGCAAGGTGCAGAGACCTCCAAAATCAAGCTCTCCGTCACTAAAGGCCTCCTTTGGCCACTGCAGGCTGTCGTGCCTTCACCGTGGAGCTGCGCAGCGTGGCCTGGTCGGGCAAGTTCAAGCCAGACCTGCCCCCACGCTACGATGGCACGACCGATCATGCGGAGTTCCTCCAGCTCTGTGAGCTGGGTATCGAAGCCGCCAACGGAGACGAGAAGGTCATGGCGAACTGGTTTCCCATGGCGCTCAAGGATGGTGCCCGCACCTGACTCCTGAACCTAGCTCCTGGCACGATTTCCTCCTGGAACGAGATGCGCACCCGATTCATCGCCAACTTCCATGGCACCCGCGATCGGCCCCCGGCCATGAGTGACTTGTGCCGCATCAAGCAGCAGTCAGGGGAGACCCTGCAAAAGTTCATCCAACACTTCAACAACGCTCGCCTTAAGATCCCCAGGGTGTCTGAGGAGGCCATCATCTCAGCCTTCTCCGACAGTGTGCATGACGTCAAGATGAAGGAAGAGCTCGCGATCCATGAAGAGATGTGCACATCCCTAGAGCTGTTCAACTTGGCGACCAAGTGCGCCAGGGCTGAGGAAGGACGCCTTTCCCTTCTCGAGCTGCTAGCTGCCGACCCCGAAAAAAGAAGCCCAAGGTCAAGGACGTGAAGCGCAAGGGGGCTGCCGTGCTTGCAGTAGAACTGGACACCAAGCGGGGAAGGGATCAGCCTGAGTCATCCAAGGGCAGTCGATACTGCGTGTACCATGACCTCCACACCCACCACACCAACGAATGCCAAGAGCTCAGGGCCGTGCAGGACGTGCGTGCCTGCCGACGCCCCGAGCGCAGCGCCCGGGGCTATGGCCGAGGAGGAGGAAGAGGTGGAGGACGATGGGAAGACCGTGGCCCTCGCCAAGGGTAGCGTGACCGACCTCGCGAGGACCGCTGGCAGGATCAGCCTCGCGAGGGAGGTTGGAGGGACCCGCCTCGCGAGGTAGGCTGGAGGGATCAGCCTCGCGAGGATCGCCCACAAGGCAACGTGGGCCTCCCCCCTCTGTCACCGAAGCCAAGGAGAAATGAAGACCATCATCAGGACGAGGGGGCTGGGGGCTTCCAGGAGCCGCGCGCAATCGCTTGCATCCTAGGCGGAGCTCAAGCCCCAGCCTCTCAGCGCATCTTCAAGCAGTTCACCTGCGAAGTGAATGCAGTCCTCCCCAGGCTCGAAGCCACGCGCCCGCCAGTGGTCAGCGTGCGCCATCACATTCAGCTCAGCGGATCAGCTCAAGTGCGCAGCCACAGCCGGAGTCCTCCCGATGCTTTGTTCCCCAATCATCAGCAATGTGCAAGTCACCAGGACCCTCATCGATGGCGGAGCAGGGCTCAATGTCCTGTCCGTCGAGACATTCAACAATCTCCAAGTGCCATACAATCAGCTTCAGCCAACCAAGCCTTTCTCCGGAGTCACTGATGGCTCCACAGTTCCGATAGGGCAGGTCCGCCTTCCTGTCACCTTCGGGACACGCGACAACTACCGCACCGAGCTCATTGACTTCGACGTCGCTCACATTCACCTGTTGTACAATGCCCTCCTCGGGTACCCAGCTCTGGCCAAATTCATGGCCGTGACTCATCACGGCTACAATGTCCTCAAGATGCCAGGAAGCAGTGGAGTCATCACGGTGCCTTGCGAAGAGAGAGACGCAGTGTGTTCCCTGGAGCATGCTTTTCAAGCCGTGTCAATTGAAGACCCGGATCACAGGAGCGGGAGGCTTCCCGAGGCTGCTCCTAAGAAGAAGAAGACATCGCCTGGGCCGACCCCTCAGGAGGCAGGCCCCTCAGGGTCCGCGCCTATTCAGGGGGCACCTCCCTCTGTCGCATAGGAAGGCGCGCCTACCGCCTCCTCGAGCAAGGCTCGGGGGCTCGCTCCTGGAGGGCCATCGACTTTGCTAAGATCACGAGGGAGGCGCTCGGGCACCACTTGGAGGCGTGTTTCAAAGCACGTTTCCCTCGGGAAGGAGCAAGGCAAGGAGGGCCAAATCCTCGTGGAGTTCGCTGCCAAGATCATTCAGGAGCTGCAGGAGTCAAGAGTCATGAGTGGCAGCCGCCGCTTACCCGCTGTAGCTCCCCATCTAGGCGAGGATGGTGGGCTGCGTGTCTGCATCGACATACCAGGGCTCAACCGAGCCGCCTGTCAGGAGCGCCTCTGGCCCTCACGCGTGGGGCACTCCGAAGGTCCACCCCACAGCTATGTTCGCATGCCTTACGGCATGCCGAACGCGGCTGCCGTGCGTTAGCGCCTCATGAGGAGCATCCTGGAGGCTCAAGCGGCCAGGCGTTCCGCAGTCCTGGCGGAGATGGAGATGGTCCGCGAGGAGCCACCAGCGCCTCCGGATCCTCCCGAGGCTCTGGCACAGGGGCTCTTGAAGATCGGCCTGCAGCGCACGCCGCCCGCTACTTCCACATCCTTCATCTTCAACATCACCGGTGACGCCCTTCGAAGTTTCATTTTAGCTGGAGCGCCCCGTGGCTGCACCATTCCTAGGCAGCGTGGGTCCGTCCTCGCGGCATGTTTCCTTTGATTCATGTTTCTAGTTTACTTTATTGGGCGCCCTCGGGCAGAACCCCACGCCGCCGGGCGAGACCAGCGATGTTCGCCTTCCAGCGCCTATCTAAATGGATTTGCTCCTTCGTGATTAACGTGTTTGACCTAATCGCCCGCTCGATTGACACCAACTGATGGAGCTGCTCCCTAACGGCACGACGCTTGCGCATGGGTCCGTCCCTGCAACGCCGACAAACCTGAATGGCTGAGCTCTAGCCATGGCAGCCCCGCATGGCGCCACCTCGTCAAGCCTTCAGTGCCTCGTCACCGCTCCAGAGCAACCAACGGCTGACTGTCGATTGTCATGGTGAACTCTCGTTCTTCTTGTGATGAACCTGCAGGATCTCTTCAAGGAGCAACGTCAGGTGAGGCCTTCATGATGTCTCCTTCACTGTCGTCTGCGCGAACCGCTTGCACGTTAAAGGGGGGGTACCTGAGCATCGCGACTCATGGACTCCTATTGGCTCTCCAGCCCTCACCTCCTGGCCTTGTCCACGGCATCGCGACCTGGCATACCAGTGATGGCTGAGCTCGCTCGAGGGCCGGGACCCAAGGACGTAGAGCAGAAAGGGGAGTAAAGGCGAGAGGGAAGAGGCACGCGGGGACCTCGCTGGGCAACTCCTCAGTTGCCGATGCACGGACCGAACGCCGCACCAAGAGGCGGTTCCTGACTCCCGAGATAAGTCATCCTCCAGAAATACTAGCTATCGCAGCACCGACCTCGCACCTAATACGATCCCGTGTTAGCAACGTTGCGCTCCTTTCTCACCGAACGATGGCTACTTGAGCACTAAAGGGGACCTCCTGAGCATCGTGACTCATGGGCTCTTACTGGACCCCGGGCCGCTCACCTCCAGGACTTGACCACGGCATCGCGACCTAGCATACCAGCGACAGCTGAAGCCTGCCTTGGGACCGGGACCTGTCGGCGCAGAGCGTCAAGCCCTCGCGAGGTTCGAAAGGAGGAACTAAGCTAAGATGGGATGAGCACCTCGCACCACTTCACGACAAGGATCATATTAACAAATGGAACCGCAAGCACCTTACAAGCCACCACGGGTTGTGTTCTTCGATTCCTCGCAGGGAAAAAAAAGGAGCAGATCCTAAAGAGTGCTAACTACGCACGTCTCCACAAGGAGACGCCATCATCAACAGTGGGCAACCAGGCGCCAGCGACAACCCCATCCAGATCACCGGCACTGGGAGCCTGACGCACTCGCCTGCTCCGAAGCGCTGCGAGCTCAAGGCTCAGAGCTGTCGCCGCCGCTTCGTCTCCGAAGTCGCGAAGAGCTCGGTGGAGTCGCTGGATCCTCCGATGCTCCGCTGCCTGAGGATCTGCTAGGGGCGCGGTCGGCAAGCCTAGTCCTCGCCACGGCAGGGCCCCGGCCGCCTCTCTCAGGGCAGCACTCCAGCCGGCGTCCTTCCGCGTCGAAGACCTTGAAGAACATCAAGGAAGGGCCATCGTACTCCAGGTGGATCGCGAGGGCGCCCCTCATCCGGCAGACCCGGGCGATCTCGCCCCAGCCTCAGGTCATGAAGACCTTGCCCGGAGCGACGACCGCAACCTCCGCTTCGGTCGCAGGGGTGCCGCAGCCGGCATGCTGCAACTAGAACTCCAGAGAGCCCCTCTGCAGGATCACGAAGGAGAAGGAGGGAGGAAGGCGAATCCAAGACTGAGGAGGCATGGCGGCGTGGAGCACAAACTCTCGGGAGGAGCCCTCGGCATGGACTCCGGGAGGAACAACGCGCACCGCCGTGACCCGCCGACGCCGACGACGGCGTCGTCCATGGCGCTCAGCGTCAACTCCTTCAGGGCCCTCAATACGGGCGTACAAGGGCAGCGGGATTCCTGGCGGTGGCCGCTTGTACCAGGGCCTCGACACCTCCTGCCGGGCTCCCTCATCTTCGCGGCAGAGGGCTAGCCGTTTCTTCGGCGGAAGCGGATCGGGACCTTTTCGGGGGGCCTTTCCTTTCTCTTCTACGGAGAATCGGCGGATCGGAGCCATTGTCGCAATGTGGAGCAAGGGCAAGGATGGAGGGGAAGGAGAAGCAAGAAGAGATGGGCTGGAAGGGCTCTCCCGTTCCGTACATATAGCCGGGGGAGGCCAACTGTCGACCTCCATGATCACAGGTAATCATGACCCGCTTTGCATGCAGAGAATTGTCAATTCGTGCAGTTGCCGAGGCATTGTGGGGAAGCAGGGACGCCCGTGTCCAATCAACCGCCACGCGGCGCCCAAGGCCGCAGGCTGTTGGGGCCTGGCGCCAGACTTGCCCTTCGCTTCTCTCGCTAAGCCAAGTCCAGCGCGCCTTGGGTCTGGGGCCACTCTTGGCCTCGGGAATGGGGTACCAGACTTGCTCGCTGCGCCCGCGGGCGTGGCTCAAGGGGAGGCCCAAGATGGCCCATCTTCATCAACACAAGCTCAAGACCCTCGCGAGGGGCCAGATTGCTGGGCGGACGACAGAAGCTTCCTCAAGCACGGCCTCGCCAGCCGGGCTCATGAGGAGGCGGAGAGATCAAGGCGGGTACCTCACGAGGTTCCCATGACGCAAGCCATGACGACAAGGCGCCAGGCGGACGCCGACTGATGTCCTCATTTCCCCTTTGGTGCAAAGGAGGCAAGCGCAGGCCAAGGCATTAGGCAAAGGCAACCATTTTGGTGCAACAAGACCAAGGCCAGCAGAACGGCAGGAAGGAGGTCATCATGGAGCCCAAGTCGGCGTCACCGTCAGAGTCTTTGGCAGGCGAAGACCGACTTTAGTCAGGATAAGTGTACTAGATTTTCCCCTTCAAAATGGCCGATTGTTGGCGCCCTTCCCGCTCAATATTTGGGAAGATGCCCAGGGCCTCCCACTATAAATAGAGCTAGCCACCACCAAGGCAAGGGGGCATCTAGGGATTAGCATCTAGAAGGATAGAGAGATCGAGACCAGATCTAGAGGATCGGCATTTAGAGAGAGAGAGAAAGAGGGGCGACTGAACTCCCCTAGTAGTTCATCGCACCAGCTCAAGAACAGCCCCTCGCGAGGCTGTTCTTCCCTTGTACTGTTCATCATCAGCCCCAGAGGGAATCCACCACACCACACACTGGAGTAGGGTATTACACCACAATGGTGGCCTGAACCAATATAAACCTCGTGTCCTCTGTGTTGTTCTTCGTGTAGTTTAGATCCTTGCGAGGCGACGAGACGTAGGTAGGTTGGAGGTGCAATCTCCGCGTGCACCCCAGAGTTCAAACCTAGAGGGTCTGCCGGAACCCGAAATCCGACAGTGCCTTTTGCCTGTATCGCTGCACATACATTTATAGCTACTTGGTTATGTAGCATCACTCTTCATCTTATCTTAAATATTCTCCATTTTTTCGTATATTATCACATCTATATTTACTCTTAACAAAATGTAGAACAAAGGCAATGCTTATGAAGAAGATTTTGCTAAACTTCTTGAATTGCCCCCCATCAAGATGCACAAGGGCTTTATAGAGCCTGTCTTCACCAGTAATGTAAGTTTGTCCTTCTCAAGCCTTCAAACTTTGTTGTGTATATTTGGTTAGGCATGACTGCAACATCTGTTTATTTTTGGTGTTTGCATCAAATTGCATGTTTAAAGTTTATTATGTACAAAACAAAAGTTTGTCCTTCTCAATTTAAGTTTTCAGTTGTACAACCAAGTTCCTTCTTCATAACATGTAAATTAAACTATACAGAGCAAGTGATCTTCCTTTGCACTGCATGTATGCTTCTTTTCTTCATCCGTAATCCAGTGGTGTGGTGAACCTACCCACTACAGCACAATGTCATATTCTGCAATGTCTTAACTATGAACAATGTCATATCATTCTACTACTCCCTCTGTCCCAAAATAAGTGTCTCAACTTTGTACTAGCTCTAGTACAAATTTGTACTAAGCTCAAGACACTTATTTTGGGACGGAGGGAGTATTATTTAAACCGTCTCTTTATTTGCCAATCTGAAATGGGATAAATTGACAGCACACTAACCATTAATACTTTTGAGTTGTTGATCTGTAATCCAGTGGTGTCGTGAAGCTGCCAACTCCTTCACAATGTCATTTCCTGCCATGTCTTGACCTGAACAATACCATATTGTGTTAATGCAATTTTAAACTGTGTCACGTTATTAAATCAAGAAGAAATGTGATGAATTGTCAAGATCGATACTTTTATGTGCAAAACACATCATCCATGCTTATTTATCTTTCAGAGTGAGGAAGATATAAGTGTTGAACAAGCCTTGATCTCATCATCTTGCTCACCGCTATGCAGCTCCCAAATAGGCTAACCTTTCTTGAACTCTATTGAAGTGTTGTCGGTTTTGTATATTATTTTGTTGGCATGTTTATTTGCACTGGTGGCGAACTTTGATGCCCAGTGTATGTAATATGTTGTCTGCTTATGCTTTATTATCATAGTGGCGAACTTGGATGCCCAGTGGATGTAATATGCCGTAATTTCTTTATTGTCTAGTCTAGGTTTTATCTTATTCACGATGTTGCAGTTATTTTACTGTCTTCGCTGTAAACTGGCCAAACCGTAAAATTACGGTACATAATCGGGCCGTCATGCAATCACGATGTATGATCCGCATCATGGGCCGCGTCAAACTGGCCCACTAGTAGATTCGGGCCTTTAATAGGCCGAGTAACCCCCGACCCTCTTTTCGCAAGAAAACTCAATGGGCTTTTAGGAGGTCGAGAAGTAGGTTGGGCCCAAACGCGTGCCGAATAGCTCACGGGCCGACAGCAGCCCGAAATGGACCTGGCCCATGATTGTGCGAATCAATTCACGGGCTTTTGACAGGCCAAAGTTTTCTCGGTCCTTGTTTGGCCCAATCAGATATCCGCTGCGAGCAGGCTGGATGCAAATCGGGCCGTAGTTAGGCCCAACTATACAATGGGCTTTTAACAGGCCGAAATTAATAAAGGGCCGAAATGTTAAACGGGCCCTTAACAGGCTGAAACTAATATCAGGCCGAATTATTAAATGTGCCTTTAGCAAGTGGGCCCAAAAGCATAGCGTCCAATTAACGGGCCGAATCTGATATGGGCCATAATTGAGCCCAAAGCCTCTTAAAGGGCCGGACCTGATCTGGGCCATGATTTGGCCTAGAAAGTGGGAGGCTTTTAACGGGCCGGATCTTATATGGGTCATTATTAGGCCCGGAACGTGGCAGACCATTAATGGACCGGTTCAAATATGGGCCGACATTTGGCCCAAAACATGGCATCCAGTTAATGGGCCGGCCTACTAGGGTCCTCAAAATCTTGTGGGCCTACAGTTGGGCCGGCCCATTAATGTCGGCGAAATCTCGTGGGCCTTTAGCTGGGCCGGCCCATTATGATCCGCAAGAATTTTGTGGGCCTTTACCTGGGCCAGCCCATTATGGCACACAAAAATCTTGTGGGCCTTTACCTGGGCCGGCCTATTATGGCCCGTGAAATCTTGTGGGCCTTTAGCTGGGCCAGCCCATTATGGTCCGCAAAATCTCGTGGGCCTTTAGCTGGGCCGGCCCATTATGGTCCGCAAAATCTTGTGGGCCTTTAGTTCGGCCGGCACATTTAAACTTGATGGGTCGTGCCACGTGTCGACGTATCATAGGCGCCTTCTGTCCAATGAGTGGATGACATCTGTCCCAACGATGAGCTGACACGTGTTTCCTCCAGCCAATGATGATTTTACACGTGGAAAATCCCCCTTGGTCGGAGCTGTTAATGGGTTATCGGATCCAAAACTCGACCCGATAGCTTAACGGTGTTCCGTTACGGTGGATGCCACGTGTCGGTCACCCTTGACGAAAGCACTTCTGTGACGCGCGATTTATCGTCATGGAAGTGGACACTTCCGTGATGATAATTTTCGTAATGTCATGGAACACTTCTACGACAAAGACAGTATGACTATCTTGATTCTGTCATAAAATCGTCATGGATGTACATGCATGACAAAAAACGCGACCTACTGTGACAAACACGTATCATCACGGAAGTGTATTTTTTTGTAGTGAACGAGCCCATCTGTGACAAGTGAGGAAACCCATGATTTGTTTTGCCGTGCCTCTTCACAAGGGGAAACCCATGATTTGTTTTGTCAAGTCCCTTTTGTAGTGTAGTGAGAATATGTCCAGTTTTAATTGCTATATCTGGTTGTCTGCAGTATGCCTTGTTTATTTCAGTTGTTCACAATGTGATGCTCTATGTGTGCAATTATTTACTGTGCAGTACATTTCATCAATCCAGTTTTAAACATACCGATAGGAATGCAAATATTTGCTTGCTGTTATAGCTAGCATATGCCTCTTTGAAAGTTTTTTGGTTGTTCGGTTATTTGTAGTTAGCATATGTCCAGTTTCAAATGCTATCTTTGGTTGTTCGTAGTATGCCTTGTTTATTCTAGTTATTCACAACATGATGTTCTACATGTGCAAGTATGAACTGTGCAGTTCAATTTCATCAGTACCAGTTTCAACAATACCACTATGAATGACTCCATTTGGTTGCCGCATCTTGTAGTAAATACGCATTTCCATCTTAAGTTTGAATGACTATGTTTGCTTGTTGTTAAATGTTAGGCCTGTTGCAGTTAACACACCTTTCCACTTGTTTTGCTTTACTAGCGTGCTTAAAACTGCACACTTAAGCTATCTTTTGGAGATTATATTGTCTGCCATGGATAGTTTTGGTTGATGTTTAGCCTATTGTGCTTAACATGCTTCTCGATGTACCTACACAGGACAATTTTGGGAATGACTGTTGTTTTCCATCGAGGTTAGTTTTATCCCATGGCTTATATCTGCTCACTGTTCAGGATATCGGTAGCTGGTACCATATAGGCCGGGGGATGATAAGGGACTAATCATGAATCGGGCTTTTAACTGAATATATATGCAACCCATTTATCGTTAGGTTAACTAGGGCCATATGTAATATATCTGAGGCTACATAGCAACACGCACTGTACTAAATGTCTAAATATGCAATCCTAGGCTACATAGCAACAAGGAAGAGTGTTACATTAATGTTCTTATGATGTCTAGATATACATAGCAGAGCGGCAGCAACAACAACAACAACAACAACAACAACAACAACAACTACTACTACTACTACTACTACTACTACTACTACTACTACTACTACTACTACTACTACTACTACTACTACTACTACTACTACTACTACTACTACTACTACTACTACTACTACTACTACTACTACTACTACTACTACTACTACACAAACCTGTTTGGATACTCAACTTAGCTAGAGGTTAGAGTTAGTTTCTAGCCAATGACTAATCCTGAACTAACTCCATCCAAAGATTTGTTTAGATGGCAGGGTTAGATTGACAATAAATGCAATAGGAGAGCTAGCTCCAATTAGCACATCTTGGGTTGGATAGTTTTTTTTGGTGGGTTATAGATGCAACTAGCTCAAACTAGCCCTCATGTTTAGATATACTTTAGGGCTATTTGATCCCGAACTATCTCAAACTAATCAGAACTCCATGGATGCGAAAGTGAATCAACTGATAATTTGTAAGAATGCACTAAACTCCTTCCGGCCCATAATATAAGATGTTAATTCATCTAATATGTGAATATATTGGATGTTATAAGATACTCCCTCTATTCCTAAATATTTTTCTTCTTAGGGATTTCAAATGGACTACCACATACGGATGTATATATAAATATTTTAGAGTGTAGATTCACTCATTTTTCTTCGTATGTAGTCACTTATTGAAATCGCTAGAAAGACAAATATTTAGGAACGGAGTATATATAAATATTTTAGAGTGTAGATTCACTCATTTTGCTTCGTATGTAGTCACTTGTTGAAATCGCTAGAAAGACAAATATTTAGGAACGGAGGGAGTATTATAAAAGAGTGTTGTACTACATCATTGTGCAATTTCTGTTTAGCTTCTAATATTAACTTGGTGCTTTTAGGTACATATGTCATTGGTAAAGATCCGCGCTTCGACCCTTTCCGCCTATGGGGCAGTGAGATATCGATGAACCTGCATCAAGTGAGGAAGCTGATAAAGATTGTTAGTAAAATGGGTCCAAAGATGGCAATTAAAATGGGTCCAAAAATGGGTCGAAATGATCCATGACAATATACTTTATTTCAGATATAAGAAAACATAACCCATTACGTTGTCTTCCTTGTCCAACATCAACTCTTTAGCATGTCCTATTTAATGAGTGCTCACAATCATAAAAGATGTCCAAGATAGTATATTTATATGTGAAACCTCTCTTTCTTTATTACTTCCTATTAATTGCAACGATGACTAAAACTATGTTTTTCAACTCTCAACAACTTTTAATCATCATATTCTTTATATGTGAAGTCATTACTCTCCATAAGATCAATATGATCTCTTTGTTTATTTGTATTCTTTCTTTTTCTTTTATTCCCTCAAGATCATAACAAGATAATCAAGCCCTTGACTCAACATTAATCTTTATTATATAGCTCACGGACTCGATTACATAGAGGGATCATAAGGGAAAACTCAAAACTAAATCATACTAAAACTTTATTATACTAGATCAAGATAATACTAAAAGGATCGAACTAAGAAAAACGGTAAAAATAGGAGTGTGATGGTGATACGATACCGGGGCACCTCCCCCAAGCTTGGCAGTTGCCAAGGGGAGTGCCCATACCCATGTGATTATATCTCCTTTGCTGGTGAAGAAGATGGAGGTGATGATGGATAGTCGCACATCGAGCGTAAGAGGTCCTCCAACTTGCGGATAATGCCTTTGAGTGCGATGATATGCTCCTTCAACAAAATATTTTCACGTGTGAGATACTTGTTTTGTATACGAGCTAACTCAATCAGATTGAAAGCTTCGATCTCAGTTCGGGTAAGAAGATTGTGATCAAGTTGAAGGATGTCTTCTGCTGCCGGAACTTGGGCCTCCGTGGCCTTCTTGATCCCATCATCCTTGTTTATCTCCATGGGTTTTTCCCTCTTCAGCTCTATCTTCATTATCCAAGCATCATTGTCACCATTGTTGGAGGAGGGGGATGACATGATGCCTGGCCTTGACAACCCTGACACAAAACAACTCGAAACAAGAACAGAGGATATTTGCGTGGTACGGTGGTCAAAACCTTCGGGAGATTATATAATCAATTTTTACCGACCGAAAGAAGTATCGTGCAAGAAAACGGAGTCCGAAGAGCACACGAGGTGCCCACGAGGCAGGGTGCGCGCCCAGGGGCATAGGGCGCACCTCCCACCCTCGTGGAAGACTCGTGTCCTTCCCGGATTGCTTCTTATTTTCATATTTTTCTAAATATTCCAAAACGGAGAAAAATTGTCATTAGAACTGTTTCGGAGTCAGTTTACTTACCGTACCACGTACCTATTCCTTTTCGGAGTCTGAAACGTTCTAGAAAGTGTCCCTTATGTATTCCTCCGGGGTTACGGTTTCAATAATATTAGTTTCAACATTTATGGGATTACCTGAGATGTAATGTTTGATTCTTTGACCGTTCACCACCTTCGGATTTGTGCCTTCGAACTTGTTGTTTTTTATGGCACCGGAATGATAGACCTGCTCAATGACGTAAGGGCCTTCCCATTTGGAGAGAAGTTTTCCTGCAAAAAATCTTAAACGAGAGTTGAATAGCAACAGGTAATCACCTACATTAAACTCACGCTTTTTATCCTTCTGTCATGCCATCTTTTAACTTTTTCTTTAAACAATTTGGCATTTTCATAGGCTTGGCTTCTCCATTCATCAAGTGAGCTAATGTCAAATAACCTCTTCTCACCGGCAAGTTTGAAATCATAATTGAGCTCTTTAATGGCCCAATATGCCTTATGTTCTAGTTCGATAGGTAACTGACATGCTTTTCCATAAACCATTTTATATGGAGATATACCGATAGGATTTTTATATGCAGTTCTATAGGCCCATAATGTATCATCAAGTTTCTTGGACCAATTCTTTCTAGATATATTAACAATCTTTTGCAAAATTAACTTGAGCTCTCTATTGCTCAATTCTACTTGACCGCTAGACTGTGGGTGATAAGGGGATGCAATTCTATGATTAACATCATACTTAGCAAGCATTTTACGAAAAGCACCATGAATAAAATGTGAACCACCATTAGTCATTAAATATCTAGGGACTCCAAACCTCGGAAAAATTAACTTATTTAAGCATCTTAAAAGAAGTGTTATGATCAGCACTACTAGTTGGAATAGCTTCTACCCACTTAGTAACATAATCAACAAGAACTAAAATATGTGTATATCCATTAGAGGCAGGAAACGGTCCCATATAATCAAAGCCCCAAACATCAAATGGTTCAATAACAAGTGAATAATTCATAGGCATTTCCTGATGTCTACTAATATTACCAATTCTTTGACATTCATCACAAGACAAGACAAACTTACAGGCATCCTTGAAGAGAGTAGGCCAATAAAAACTGGATTGCAATACCTTATGTGTAGTTCTATCTCCAGCGTGGTGCCCTCCATAAGCCTCGGAGTGACACTTGCGTAGGATCTGTTCCTGTTCATGCTCAGGTACACAACGTCTAATAACACCATCTACTCCTTCTTTATAAAGATGTGGGTCATCCCAGAAGTAATGTCTTAAATCACAGAAAAACTTTTTTTTGCTGGCATGTGAAACTAGGTGGTATAAATTTAGCAATAATGTAATTAGCATAATCGGCATACCATGGAGCAGTACGAGAAGCATTTATGACATTTAATTGTTCATCAGGAAAGCTATCATCAATAGGTAGTGGGTCATCAAGAACATTTTCTAACCTAGACAAGTTATGCAGCAGGGTTCTCAGCTCCCTTTCTATCAATAATATGTAAATCAAATTCTTGTAGCAAGAGAACCCATCTAATAAGTCTAGGCTTAGCATCTTTCTTTTCCATAAGGTATTTAATAGCAGCATGATCTATGTGAATAGTTACTTTAGAATCAACAATATAAGGTCTGAACTTATCACAAGCAAAAACAACTGCTAAAAATTCTTATTCAGTAGTAGCATAATTTCTCTAGGCATTGTCTACAGTTTTACCAGCATATTGAATAACATTTAATTTCTTATCAACCCTTTGCCCTAGAACAGCACCTACAACATAATCACTAGCATCACACATAATTTCAAAGGGTAAATTCCAATCAGGTGGTTGAACGATAGGTGGAGAAATCAATGCTTTCTTAAGTATTTCAAATGCTTCTACACAATCATCATCAAAGACAGAAGGTATACCTTTTTCTAAGAGATTAGTCAGAGGCCGAGAAATTTTTGAGAAGTCCTTAATGAACTTCCTATAAAAACCGTCATGACCAAGGAAACTTCTTATAGCTTTGATGTCCTTAGGACACGGCATCTTTTCAATAGCATCAACTTTAGCTTTATCAACTTCAATACCTCTTTCAGAAATTTTATGCCCCAAAACAATGCCTTCATTAACCATAAAGTGGCACTTCTCCCAATTCAAGACAAGATTAGTTTCTTCACATCTCTACAAAACTCGATCAAGGTTGCTCAAGCAATCGTTAAAAGAGGATCCATAAACGGAGAAATCGTCCAAGAAAACCTCACATATCTTTTCACAAAAGTCAGAAAATATAGCCATCATGCATCTTTGAAAGGTAGCAGGTGCATTACATAAACCAAAAGGCATACGTCTATAAGCAAAAGTACCGAAAGGACAAGTAAAAGTGGTCTTTGCTTGATCATCCGCTGACACAGGTATTTGAGCGAAACCAGAGTAACCATCTAGAAAGCAAAAATGTGTATGTTTGGATAATATTTCTAGCATTTGATCAATAAAAGGTAAGGGGTAATGATCTTTTTTAGTAGCCTTATTTAATCTGTGGAAATCAATTAACATCCTATAACCTGTAATAATTCTTTGCGAAATCAATTCATCGTTATCATTAGGAACGACAGTAATACATCCTTTCTTAGGGACACAATGGACATGACTTACCCACTAACTATCAGCAACGGGATAAATAATACCTGCCTCAAGGAGCTTTTGTATTTCCTTCCTTACCACTTCTTTCATCTTAGGATTCAGCCGTCGTTGGTGATCAATTGCTGGTTTGGCGTCTTTTTCCAAATTAATTTTGTGTTAACATAGAGTGGGACTAACGGCCTTAAGATCATCAAGAGTATATCCAATGGCAGCACGGTGCTTCTTCAGAGTTTTCAATAATTTTTCTTCTTCCTTCTCTGAAAGGCTAGCACTAATAATAACAGGATATATCTTATTTTCATCAAGATAAGCATATTTAAGAGTATCAAGCAACGGTTTAAGCTCAAACGCGGGATCACCCTTGGGTGGAGGGGGATCCCCTAGGATTTCAACAGGCAAATTGTGTTTCAGAATAGGTCCCTATTTAAAGAATACTTCAGCTATTTCCCTTCTTTCATTCATAAACATATCATTTTCATGGTCTAGCAAATATTGTTCTAAAGGATCACTAGGAGGTACGGCAATAGAAGCAAGACCAATAATTTCATCTTTACTAGGCAATTCCTCATCAGGAGGTCGTCTATGAAATTTAGAGAAATTAAACTCATGAGACATATCATCCAAGCCAATAGTAACAACATTCTTTGCGCAGGCTATCTTAGCATTAACAGTGTTCAAGAAGGGTCTACCAAATATAATGGGACAAAAGCTATCTTGTGGGGAACCAAGAACAAGAAAATCAGCAGGATATTTAGCTTTCCCATAGAAGACTTCAACATCTCTAACAATCCCAATCGGTGAAATAGTATCTCTATTAGCAAGCTTAATGGTAACATCGATATCTTCTATCTCAGATGGTGCAATATCATGAATAATTTCTTTGTAGAAGGAAATAGGTATTGCACTAGAACTAGAACCCATATCGCACAAGCCATGATAACAATGATCTCCTATTTTAACAGAAATAACAGGCATGCCTACCACAGGTCTATGTTTATCTTTAGCACCAGGTTTAGCAATTCTAGCAGTCTCATCACAGAAATAAATAACATGCCCATCGATGTTATCAGCCAAGAGATCTTTAACAATAGCAATATTAGGTTCAACTTTAACTTGCTCAGGAGGTGTATAAGTTCTAATATTACTTTTACGAACCACAGTTGAAGCTTTAGCATGATCCTTTATCCTAAAAGGAAAAGGTGGTTTCTCAACATAAGCAATAGGAACAATAGGATCATTATAAGTGATAGTCTTTTCTTCAACTTTAATAGGTTCAACTACTTTTACTTCTATGGGAGGATGATATTTAAACCACTTCTCCTTAGGGAGATCAAAATGAGCAGCAAAAGATTCATAAAAAGAAGCTACTATCTCAGAGTCAAGTCATATTTAGTGCTAAATTTCTGGAAAACGTCGGTATCCATAAAAGATTTAACACTATCAAACTTAGGTGTTATACCTAACTCCTTACCTTCATCGAGATCCCAATCTTCAGAGTTGCATTTAATTCTTTCCAATAAATTCCATTGGAATTCAATAGTCTTCAGCGTAAAAGAACCAGTACAAGAAGTATCGAGCATGGAGCGATTGTTGCAGAAAGCCGAGCATAAAATTTTTGAATAATCATTTCTCTTGAGAGCTCATGATTTGGCATGAATATAACATTGACTTAAGCCTCCCCCAAGCTTGAGCGATGCTTTCTCCTTTGCGAGGCCAAAAATTATATATATAATTACAATCACGATGAACAAGATGCATAGGATAAAACTTCTGATGGAATTCCAATTTCAACTGTTTGTAGTCCCATGATCCCATATCATCACATAGCCTATACCATGTCAATGCATATCCCTTCAAATATAAAGGGAAGACCTTCTTCTTGATAACATCATCGGGCATACCTGCAAGCTTAAATAATCCACAAACTTCATCCACATAAATTTAGTGTAAATCGGGATGTAAAGTTCCATCTCCTGCAAAAGGATTAGCTAGCAGTTTCTCTATCATACTCGAAGTAATTTCAAAGTAAACATTTCAGTAGGTTCAGCAGGTTGAGTAGCAACTATTTGCTCTACTGGTCGGGGTGAAGATACCCCGAACAAGCCCCTCAAAGGATTACTTTCCATAGTAACAAGTGACAGTAAATTTCAGCACACTATATAAATTTTTCCTTACCAAATTTGTAGCGACCAGACCCGAATGGATCTAGTGCTCTGTGCTCGATGTCATCCTGGATCAAGAATGTCGACACCACACAAGATTTCGAAGGATTTATAGCAGAGTAGCAATCACACACTTATTACATCGTTGTCCACAAGGGAACTTAATACAATAATATGGCTTAAGGCCATCTAATAATAACAGGAAGGCTTGGAAAACAAGTGAGTCCATCAACTCCAACGGCATCAATCGAGTATAGAACCACGACCTAACACCTTACTGTCAGTTCGAAAAAGTCTGCAGAACGTGAAAAGTTGCAGCCAAAAACGGGTCAGACATGGAATATGCGGCAATGTAACACATAGAGAACAATGAAGCAACAAGCCTATACTACATGCATATATGGCTGGTGGTAAGGCTCACGGTTACACTTTTGCATAAAGCTGATTTTTCCCTACATCAAAGGAATAATTTTATTTAACTATCATGGTGGTTGTTAAACATTGAGAATGGTTGACAGCATCCTCAATCCCAATTAAAAAGTACTCATTAAAAATCCCAATAACTTTATTATTAGAAGTAACATGTTGAGATTCACATGATATTCAAGTACTAGATACTCAAGATTTGTCCATAACCGGGGACACGGCTAATCATGATTAGTTTATACACTCTGCAGAGAGGTTTAGCACTTTTCCCCACAAGACTCGATCGCCTCCGTTTGGTTCTCGTGACTACATGGTGTTTGAGAGGCGGATGACCGAGACATAGTCTTCGAAGCGCTTAGCACCTTACATGTGGGTAGACCGTACCAACCTACATCCCCTACATCGGCTAGCCTACCCGTAAGAGTTCGCACAACTTAGTCAACTACGCCAGAGCCCATAATTGGCTTGTGGCTGCACACGGAAGTTTCTAGTTTGAATAATCTTATGATCCCTTAGAGCCTGGGTGGCGGTCCGAAGAAATACAGGCAAGTCCTCATAGAAACCAGGTGCCTCAATCCACCCAGATGTGTGTTTAGGTTGCCACCTTAGATAAACCTTAATTAACAATCTCACATCTGTCATGGATATTCACTCACCCAATCCACGTCTACTAGCATAGCATGGCATAATTAAGCAAACGTAGAAGTAACTCCCAAGGTTTCATAAGTAAAACAGGTAATAGGTACTACCTCAATCTACTTCCCATCCCACAATTTAATTAGATCCTAAACATGCAAGTGTTTGAGGGTTGATCTAATGCATAAAATCTGGGTAGTAGAAAAGTATGATCAAAGTGTTACTTGCCTTGCTGATGATCCGCGAGTCCTAGAGATTCGAAGTAACAAGCGGCGCACTCCGGGTGATCTAACGCAGACAAACAACAAGCATACAATAAGTACTCATCTAATGCACAGGGAAATCTCGAATAAAAGATCTAACCAGATAGTTCAACTTAAGAACCCTGGTTGCAAAAGAATCGAATCAAATAAAGCATCGAAGGTTGGAACTCGAGAGAGAACGACTCGGTTTAGTAAATCTGAAATTAAGTCAAAATTTTACAGTAGCAAAACTCTGTGTAAGTAGGTTAGTCGGAACGGCGGTTTCATAACGAAACTCCAGGCGCTTGAATCACCTGATTCCGATAAACGAGCAAGAAATAAAACAGATTTGAAAATCGGATCGAAATCGAATATGAAAATAATGGATTAAATCCGATTTAAAAGAAAGCAGCGAATAGATTAAATAACGGACGTTTGTTAGCAGAACTAATCCAACGAACGCGTTCATTGAAACGAGCGGGTCGGTGAACGTTCACTAAATAAGAAAACCGAAAAAATAAAACCGTCTAGGTTTTTGAAAAAAAACCGAACATCGCAAAGAAAACCGGATCGGTCTTTTATAAAAAACCGGATCGGATCGGGCGCGGCTACCTCCGTGGGTCTTCGCCGCCAGGGGCTCAGCGGGCTCGGTCGGGCGACGGGCGGCGAGGTCGGGAGGGGCGGCGAGGGCTTGGGGTCCGTCGGGCGAGGCGGCGAGGCGAAGGGCGGCCTTGAAGGCGGGGCGGCGGGTGGAGGGCGGCGACGGCGGGGCGGGTTGAGGGAAGAGGCGTGGCGGGGTTAAATAGGAGGGTCGGTTGGCTTGGGGAGGGCAAGCCGGGAGGGAAGGCGGCTGGCGGCTGCCCCCGAAGGGACTTCGGCGGCGGCGGGGACTCAGCTGGGAGGGAGAGAGGGAGGTGGCCGGGCGGCCGGGCTGGGCCCGGCTGGCTGGGCCGGGCTGGGCCTTGGCCTAGAGAAGCTTTTTTTTAAACAAAAACTAAGCGGATTAAAAAAATACCAAACGAACTCCGATTTTAATAAAATTAATTTTCCCGACTCCTAAAAATGAGTCGAACAAAATGAACTTTAAAAGCGGCAAACATGCATATATTTTAAAATGCTCATTTTTGCCTAAGCAAAATAAATCTTCCAAAACCAAATTTTGATTTATTAATAATATCTCCATTTTTCCTAAATATTGGGAAAGTCATATTATTCCCTCTCTTAAGTTTTCATAGGAAAAACTTTATGAAGATGATTAAATAAATCCAATGATCCTATTTTCAAAATTTGAGAAATCCCAAATATGAAAATTATGAAACTTCCAACTCTCTCCGAGGGTCCTTGAGTTGCGTGAAATTTTCTAGGATCGGAAAATGCGAGAAAAATATGATATGCATGATGACCTAATGTATAACATTCCAAATTGAAAATTTGGGATGTTACAAACCTACCTCTTAAGATGAATCTCGCCCTCGAGATTCGGGTTGGCTAGAAAATAGGTGAGGTGGTCCTTGAGCAAAACTTCCTCTCTTTCCCGGTGGCTTCATCCTCGGTGTGGTGGCTCCTTTGAACTTTGCTAAACTTGATAACCTTGCGAGTAACTCTGCTGGCATAATCGAGAATCTTAACGGTTTTTCCTCATATGTCAAATCATCCTTCAACTGAATTGCTTCCGGTGGCCTTTGTGTCTCTTAACGGTACCTCTGCTATCTCGGGTGACATTTCTTCAATCGAGAAACATGGAATACATCATGAACTCCTGACAGTCCTTCTGGTAATTCCAACTTATAAGCAACTTATCCCATGCGTAGCAAAATCTTATACTGTCCAACGAAACGTGTTGCTAAATTTCCTTTAACTCCAAAACGCTTAACTCCTCGAAGCGGGGATACTCACGAGATATACTCTGTCTCCAACTTCATACTCAATCGCTGCGCTTTGAATCGGCATAGCTCTTTTATGCGGACTTGGGCTACCTTGAGCCTGTCTCGAATCAACTTAACTTTATTCGAGACTCCTTAATCAAATCTGGTCCAAACAAGCGGCGATCTCGGTTTCGTCCCATAACAACGGTGTCCTGCACCTTCTTCCATACAAAGCCTCGAAAGGTGCCATCTTCAAGCTGGTTTGGTAGCTGTTGTTGTAGGAAAATTCTGCATCTGACAAATTGTCATCCCGGCTAGATCCATAATCTAGGGCACAAGCTCTCGGCATGTCCTCCAAAATCTGATTGACTCTCTCGGTGCATCCATCGATTACGTGGGTGGAAAGCTGTCTTTGAATTCAATCGGGTTCCCAATGTTTCGTGCAAGCTGGTTCCAAAATTTCGAGGTAAGCGGGTTCCTCTATACGATACGATGCTCCTCGGAACTCCGTGTAAGCACACTATTCTGGTCATGTATATCTTTGCCAACTTAGCACCGCTATAGGTGGTCTTATTTGGAATAAAATGAGCTACCTTTGTTAAGCGGTCGACTATAACCCAAATCGAGTCATATCTGAACGAGTCTTTGGTAATCCTGTGATAAAATCCATGCCTAGTTTATCCCACTTCCATTCGGTATCGGCAATGGTTGTAACAATCCTGCTGGCTTCGATGTTACGCCTTTAGTTTACGACATACATCGCAAAACTTCTACATACTCCGCAATATCCTTCTTCATTCCGGTCCACCGTAAAGTATTCTTCAAATCCAAGTACATCTTGGTATTTCACAGGTGAATCGAATAGGGTGAATCATGAGCTTCTTGTAAAATCAACTTCCTGATCTCTGGGTCATTGGGCACATAAACACGGTCTTCAAACCATAGGGTATCGTGCTCATCCTCACGAAATCCTTTAGCTTTTCCTTTGCCCATTTTCTCCTTTATAGAGGCAACTTCCTCATCTGCCTTTTGGGCTTCTCTCGATTTTGTCCATCGGCGTCATTTGAATCTCCAATGCTTTGCTACATAGCCTCTCGGAACTATTTCCAAACATAGCTCTCGAAGGTCCTCGGCTAACTCATTGGGTATCCCTCCCATCATTAGGGTATTGACGTGGCTCTTACGGCTCAATGCGTCTCGCTACGACATTAGCCTTCCGGGTGATAATGCAATCTCATGTCATAATCCTTGATAAGCTCTAACCATCTCCTTTGTGCGAGATTCAATTCATACGTGTGAAGATGTACTTCAAACTCTTGTGATCCGTATATACTTCACAATGATTTCCAATGAGAAAATGTCTCCACGTCTTGTGGCATGCACAACGGCTGCTAGCTCCAAATCATGAGTGGCATAATTCAACTCATGGGGCTTAAGTTGTCGTGAAGCACTCTGAAACAACTCTTCCTTCCTGCATAAGCAATGCTCCAAGTCCTCGACATGAGCGCCGCAATACACCTCATAATCCTTAGTCCGATCTGGTAATATCAAAACTGGTGAGGTAACCAATCTTTTCTTCAACTCCACGAAAACTTGCCTCACAGTCCTCGGTCCATATAAATTTGTTTTCCTTCTTCAACAATTCTGTCATAGGCTTGGCAATCCTTGAGAAATTCTCAATGAACCTTCGGTAGTATCCTGCGAGTCCAAGGAAACTCGAATCTCTCCAACTGTCGTTGGTGCTTCCCATTTGGTTACGGTCTCAACTTTTGTGGGGTCAACTGCTATCCCTTCTCCGGATATAACATGTCCGAGAAATCCAACTTCCTTTAGCCAAAACTCACATTTGCTGAACTTGGCATACAACTGGTGTTCCCTAAGTTTCTCCACAACTAATCGCAAATGTTCCTTGTGTTCCTCTTCATTCTTCGAGAAAATCAAAATGTCATCAATGAACACCACGACAAACTTATCCAAAAACTCCATAAACACTTTGTTCATCAGGTTCATGAAATAGGCTGGTGCGTTAGTCAGTCCAAATGACATAACGGTATACTCGTATAGTCCATATCTCGTGGTAAATGCTGTCTTGGGTATGTCCTGCTCCCGAATCTTCAATCGATGGTACCACGATCGCATGAAGTCGATCTTGGAAAACACCTTGGCTCCTTACAAGCGATCAAACAGATCATTTATCATAGGTAGTGGGTACTTGTTCTTGATACTTACTTCATTCAATCCACGATAATCAACAACCATTCTTAACGATCCATCCTTCTTCTCCACTAGCAAAACGGGTGATCCCCAAGGTGAAGAACTTGGGCGTATAAAACCTTTATCCAAAAGCTCCTTAATCTGCTTCTTGATTTCCGCCAAATCTGTCTTTGGCATCCTATACGGCCGCTTTGATATCGGGCCTGTTCTCGGCAAAAGTTCTATCAAAAACTCAATGTCTCTATCCGGTGGCATTCACGGCAACTCTTAGGAAATACATCGGGAAAATCCTTCACCTGGTACTTCTTCCCGCACCACTCACGATAAGCAATTAACTTGCGCTCTTCTCGGATGATGCCGTGATACATACTTAATCCTTCTTCCTTACGGTGTGGTGAGCAAAATTGACTTTGTGGTGCAATCTATGTTTCCTCCATACCTTGATAACCAATCCATACCTAATATCACATCCAATCCTTGGGATTCCGAACTATTAGGTGCGAGGGGAAAACATAGTGTCCAATCCTTAATGGCGATCGATCACACCATTTACTAGCCATGTACTCTGCTCGGGTGAGGTTACTAGCATGGGTGACCTAAGGGCTTGGGTTGGTAACTTGTACTTATCCACAAATCCCTTGATATGTATGAATGCGATGCACCAAAGATCGAAAAAGAACAAGCTGCGATAAATGACTTAACCAAAAACTTACCGATTCTTGCATCGGGCTGATCTTCAACCTCCTCCACATCAATGTGGTTCACTGTCCCCTATTGAAAGGGTTAGGCTTCTTTCGAGCTTCCATTGCCATTTCCATTACGGCCATACGGACAATCATTGGCATAATGCCCGATCTTGCGGCACTTAAAGCAAGTAATATGACTCAGGTCTACTTTGGATGGTGTTGACGGGTTGGTGCGATTCTGTCCATTACTTCCTCCATTCCCGTTCCCATTCTTGGTGCTGTTATGGCTATGCTAATTACCTCCTCCATGGGTATCTTTGAAACTGAATTCTGACTTAGGGGTATAACGAGGTTTCTGCTGAGCTCGAGCTATACTTCCCTTGCCCATACTTCCGCTACGGTTCTCAATTTCTTCTGCTTTCCTTCAATCACGAGGGCTCGGTCTACTAACTCCTGGTAGTTATTGAAACGGCTACCATCAACGGCATCTTGAACTCATCATTCAGTCCTTCTAGAAACTTCTCTGTTTAGCTGCATCGATGGCGATGTCATCTGGGGCATAACGTGCTAGTTTACTAAAGTCATCCACGTCTTGGCCAACATTCCTTCCTCCTTGGCGTAAGTTGCGAAACTCACGCTTCTTCATGGCCATAGCTCCTCTTTGAAACATGGGCGGTAGAAAAGCTTGCTGAAATTGATCCCATGTGGCGGTGTCTTGAGGTAAGTGGCTGTGAAATTCTCCCACCATCTTTGCTGCGGGTCCTTCAAGCTGATGTGCTGCAAACTTCACTCTTTCTCCATCCGTGCATCCTGCAGTGGTCAGCTCCTTCCTATCTTGCGGAGCCAGTCATCTGCTACAATTGGCTCGGTGCTACTGGAATACACCGGCGGGTTTAGTCTAAGGAAACGAGTCAGATGATCCGCAGGTGGTGGTGGTGGTGGGTTGTTGTTGTTGTTGTTGTTGCCCTGGTTCTGCACCAATGTTTGAATCAGGGTGTTCTGCTCTTGGATCGGTTGGGTGATCTCTGGCGGGAAAACAAATCCGGGTCGCGTCTCGGAGGCATCGATGGGTTTAGAAAAGATGAGAATTTAGAATAGAATGAGGTCTAAGGGGAATCACTACCCAATGCACATGAGCAAATACACACAAAATCACTTCATTCAATCAAACAAGGGCTTACAACGATCTAACTATCGCAAAAGTGCGTGTACTATAATGTTTACATGGAGGAATACTACTAATATGTGGGGACTTCTACTAATTTGAACGGTGGAAGACTCCATAATGTACGCTCCAACCGTCTTCAAAGTCGGGTTCACTTGGATCCGAATCGGTGTCGTCGATGTTGATGTAGTCGCGGCAATCGACATCTTGGTCTTCATTCTGAGCGCCAACTTCTTCTTGAGTTCTTCAATCTCGTACTTAAGATCGTCATTGTGTCTTGCTAGAGCTACGATCTCGTCCATATAGTCCTTGCGAGTTGTCTTTAGTTCTTCTTCAAGTTCGATGATCCTTCCCTTTGCATTACGCAACTCCAACATATCATTGCACATCTGGTTCTCTGGCGTCGAATGTGCTGGTTTAACTCTGGATGAATGCTGCAATGGATCTATCCTTCTTGGTCTTGACGACGTCCCATTTGTCATCTCGGCGTCCGCAAATCTGGTAGATTGTGTCCTTAAGGTCTTCTTGATAAACTTCTCCAATGCGTCCCATGGTGATGTGAGCTGCCATGCTCTTTCCTGACTCCAAGTTGGTGCACCGAAAACACTATCTATAGGCTTGGTGATTGGGGTGAATGTCCTTCTGGAGCGTGAGCGTGAATCTTCCAAAGACTCCTCTTGAGGCAGAGTGGCGTTGAAAGTCCGGTGAAGCTTGGTAGTCCAATGTTCAGTACTTGGTAACTTCCTTCAAGTGAAATCCAAAAGGTGTGCCTTCATCCGGTTGGGTGTACTTGATCTTCGCGTCCTTCATCCTAAAGAGAGTAGAAAAGATGAGGAGTTAGAAAATGGGAAGAGAATAGTGATCTATGGCTTTATCTTAGTGGTCGTGTCCTACGGTCAGCGTGTGCTCTGATACCATTCTCTGTAGCGACCAGACCCGAATGGATCTAGTGCTCTGTGCTCGATGTCATCCTGGATCAAGAATGTCGACACCACACGATTACTTGAAGGATTTATAGCGAGTAGCAATCACACACTTATTACATCGTTGTCCACAAGGGAACTTAATACAATAATATGGCTTAAGGCCATCTAATAATAACAGCGGAAGGCTTGGAAAACAAGTGAGTCCATCAACTCCAACGGCATCACTGAGTATAGAACCATGACCTAACACCTTACTCGTAAATGCGAAAAGTGCATAGCGTGAAAAGTTGCAGCCCAAAAACGGGTCAAGACATGGAATATCTTGGCAATGTAACACATAGAGAACAATGAAGCAACAAGCCTATACTACATGCATATATGGCTGGTGGTAAGGCTCTCTGATTTACACTTTTGCATAAAGCTGATTTTTCCCTACATCAAAGGAATAATTTTATTTAACTATCATGGTGGTTGTTAAACACTGAGAATGGTTGACAACATCCTCAATCCCAATTAAAAAGTACTCATTAAAAATCCCAATAACTTTATTATTAGAAGTAACATGTTGAGATTCACATGATATTCAAGTACTAGATACTCAAAATTTGTCCATAACCGGGACACGGCTAATCATGATTAGTTTATACACTCTGCAGAGGTTTCATGACTTTTCCCCACAAGACTCGATCGCCTCCGTTTTGTTCTCGCACTACATGGTGTTTGAGAGACGGTTGACCGAGACATAGTCTTTCATAAGCGCTAGCACCTTACATGTGGGTAGACCGTACCAACCTACATCCCCTACATCAGCTAGCCTACCCGTAAGAGTTCGCACAACTTAGTCAACTACGCCAGAGCCCATAATTGGCTTGTGGCTGCACACGGAAGTTTCTAGTTTGAATAATCTTATGATCCCTTAGAGCACTGGTGGCGGTCCGAAGAAATACTGAGCAAGTCTCGATAGAAACCAGGTGCCTCAATCCACCCAGATGTGTGTTTAGGTTGCCACCTTAGATAAACCTTAATTAACAATCTCACATCTGTCATGGATATTCACTCACCCAATCCACGTCTACTAGCATAGCATGGCATAATTAAGCAAACGTGAAGTAACTCCCAAGGTTTCATAAGTAAAAGCAGGTAATAGGTACTACCTCAATCTACTTCCCATCCCACAATTTAATTAGATCCTAAACATGCAAGTGTTTGAGGGTTGATCTAATGCATAAAATCTGGGTAGTAGAAAAGTATGATCAAAGTGTTACTTGCCTTGCGATGATCCATGAGTCCTAGAGATTCAAGTAACAAGCGGCGACTCACGGGTGATCTAACGCAGACAAACAACAAGCATACAATAAGTACTCATCTAATGCACAGGGAAATCTCGAATAAAATATCTAACCAGATAGTTCAACTTAAGAACCCTGGTTGCAAAAGAATCGAATCAATAAAGCATCGAAGGTCGGAACTCGAGAGAGAACGACTCGGTTTAGCAAATCTGAAATTAAGTCAAAATTTTACAGTAGCAAAACTCTGTGTAAGTAGGTTAGTCGGAACGGCGGTTTCATAACGAAACTCCAGGCGCTTGAATCACCTGATTCCGATAAGCGAGCAAGAAATAAAACAGATTTGAAAATCGGATCAGAAATCGAATCTGAAAAATAATGGATTAAATCCGATTTAAAAGAAAACGATGAATAGATTAAATAACGGACGTTTGTTAACAGAACTAATCCAACGAACGCGTTCATTGAAACGAACGGGTCGGTGAACATTCACTAAATAAGAAAACCGAAAAAAAAATAAAACCGTCTAGGTTTTTGAAAAAAAACCGAACATCGCAAAAAAAACGGATCGGTCTTTTTTAAAAAAAAACCGGATCGGATCGGGCGGCGGCTACCTCCGGCGGGTCTTCGCCGGGCTGGCCCGGGGCTCGTGGCTCAAGACGGGCGAGGTCGGGAGGGCGGCGAGGGGCTCGGGGTCCGGCGAGGGCGGCGAGACGACGGCGGCTCGGGGCGGCGGCTCGGTGGAGGGCGGCGACGGGCGGGCGGGTTGAGGGAAGAGGGGCGGCGGGGTTAAATAGGGAGGGTCCGGTTGGCTTGGGGAGGGGCAAGCCGGGGGAAGGCGGCGGCGGGCGTCGTCCCCGAGCGGGACTTCAGCGGGCGGGCGGAAGGGACTCAGCTGGAGGGAGAGGAGGTGGGCGGGCTGGGCCGGGCACGGCTGGCTGGGCCGGGCTGGGCCTTGGCCGAAGGCGGCGTTTTTTTTTAAACAAAAACTAAACGGATTAAAAAAAATACCAAACGAACTCCGATTTTAATAAAATTAATTTTCCCCGACTCCTAAAAATGAGTCGAACAAAATGAACTTTAAAAACGGCAAACATGCATATATTTTTAAAATGCTCATTTTTGCCTAAGCAAAATAAATCTTCCAAAACCAAATTTTGATTTATTAATAATATCTCCATTTTTCCTAAATATTGGGAAAGTCATATTATTCCCTCTCTTAAGTTTTCATAGGAAAAACTTTATGAAGATAATTAAATAAATCCAATGATCCTATTTTCAAAATTTGAGAAATCCCAAATATGAAAATTATGAAACTTCCAACTCTCTCCGAGGGTCCTTGAGTTGCGTGAAATTTTCTAGGATCGGAAAATGCGAGAAAAATATGATATGCATGATGACCTAATGTATAACATTCCAAATTGAAAATTTGGGATGTTACAAAATTCCACCTACCAAAGGCGCTTCACTCCCCGGCAAGGCGCCAGAAAAGAGTCTTGATGACCCATAAGTGTAGGGGATCTATCATATCCTTTTCGATAAGTAAGAGTGTCGAACCCAACGAGGAGCAGAAGGAAATGACAAGTGGTTTTCAGTAAGGTATTCTCTGCAAACACTGAAATTATAGGTAACAGATAGTTTTGTGATAAGATAAATTGCAACGGGTAGCAAGTGAAAAATGTAAATAAAGTACAGCAAGATGGCCCAATCCTTTTTGTAGCAAAGGACAAGCCTGGACAAACTCTTATATAGAGAAAAGCGCTCCCGAGGACACATGGTAATTATCGTCAAGCTAGTTTTCATCACGTTCATATGATTCGCGTTCGGTACTTTGATAATTTGATATGTGGGTGGACTAGTGCTTGGGTGCTGTACTTACTTGGACAAGCATCCCACTTATGATTAACTCCTATTGCAAGCATCCGCAACTACAAAAGAAGTATTAAGGTAAACCTAACCATAGCATGAAACATATGGATCCAAATCAGCCCCTTACGAAGCAACGCATAAACTATGGTTTAAGCTTACATCACTCCAGCAACCCATCATCTACTTATTACTTCCCAATGCCTTCCTCTAGGCCCAAACAATGGTGAGTGTCATGTAGTCGACGTTCACATAACACCACTAGAGGAGAGACAACATACATCTCATCAAAATATCGAACAAATACCAAATTCACATGACTACTAATAGCAAGACTTCTCCCATGTCTTCAGGAACAAACGTAACTACTCACAAAGCATATTCATGTTCATAATCAGAGGGGTATTAATATGCATAATGGATATGAACATATGACCTTCCACCAAATAAACCAACTAGCATCAACTACAAGGAGTAATCAACACTACTAGCAACCCACAAGTACCAATCTGAGGCTTTGGAACAAAGATTGGATACAAGAGATGAACTAGGGTTTGAGAGGAGATGGTGCTGGTGAAGATGTTGATGGAGATTGGCCCCCTCCCGATGAGAGGAGCGTTGGTGATGATGATGGCAATAATTTCCTGCCAGAACAGCTCCGCCGGAGCCCTAGATTGGTTCCGCCAAGGTTCCGCCTCGTGGCGGTGGAGTCTCGTCCCGAAAGCATGCTTATGATTTTTTGTCGGACGAAAGACTTCATATAGCAGAAGATGGGCACCAGAGGGCCACCAGGGGGCCCACGAGGCAGGGGGCGCGCCCTAGGCGCGCCCCCACCCTCGTGGCCAGGATGTGGGCCCCCTCTGGTATTTTCTTCGCTCAGAATTTTTTATTATTTCCAAAAATAACTTCCATGGAGTTTCAGGACTTTTGGAGTTGTGCAGAATAGGTCTCTAATATTTGCTCATTTTCCAAATTGAATTCCAAATTGCCGCATTCTCCCTCTTCATGTAAACCTTGTAAAATAAGAGAGAATAGGCATAAGTATTGTGACATAAAGTGTAATAACAGCCCATAATGCAATAAATATCGATATAAAAGCATGATGCAAAATGGACGTATCAGTTGTGGTAGCCCCCTGGCGCTCGAGGGAACGGGCCCAAGATGTCCAACCCCTAGACCGCGAACGGCCATGAGAGCGGGATGGTCTGGAGGCCCTGAGCAGGCTGGTCGATCTTCCCAGCATGGAACTGACAGACATCGCAGGATCTTACCAGCTCGGTGGCATCATTGAGCGCCATGGGCCAGTAGAATCCGCTGCAGAATGCCTTGCCCACGAGGGTGCGTGATGAAGAGTGATGCCCGCAGTCCCAGCCATGTATGTCAGCCAACAGCTCGCATCCCTGCTCCCTAGAGATGCATCATGAGAAACATCGTTCGGCCATTTTCGGTAGAGCTGACCATCCTGGATGCAGTACGAAGTGCCGTGGAGGGCCGGACACTCTGCGTCTTCCTCCTTCTCCAATAGGGCGCCCTGGAGCAGGTATGCCTTGAATTCTATAGTCCAGCACCCCTCCCGAGGCTCGAGCACAAGGAGCAGGTGGGCTCCTGAGGTCGGGCTGCAAGCTGGGGCACCTGAGAGAGGTGCTAGGGGAGCTCCTCCTGAGGTGATGCTGGTCCCGCTGCGGGGGGAGCTACCGATGGCTTGAAGAGCCGCTCCTCCAAGACGCCAGGCTCTTGTGGTATACGCCGAGACGCCCTCTTGGTGGTGTCGTCCGCTTCCTTGTTTGTGTCGCGTGGTACGTGTTGCAATTCCAGTCCCAAGAATCGTTTCTCAATTTTGCGTACGTCCTCGAGGTATGCCTCCATGTGCTCGTCCTTCGGTTTGTAAGCTTTGTTGGAGAAGTTGACGAGGAGTTGGGAGTTGCCCCTAATGGTGAGGTGCCTCACCCCCAAAGCCACCGCAGCCTTGAGGCCGGCGATCAGGCCTTCGTATTCTGCGATGTTGTTGGAGACCTTCTCACCCTGCTGGAAGCAGAGCTGCACGACGTAGTAGAGCTTGTCCTGGGTGGGCGAGATGAGCATGGCTCCAGCCCCCGCGCCCTGGCGCGCGAATGCGCTGTCGAAGTACATGACCCAACCATCCAGTGCTTTGCTCCCCGGCGAGAGGGAACGGTCCCCACCTACTTCTCGGTCGGGAAAGATAGTCCATTCCACCACGAAGTCGGCGAGGGCCGCACCCTTGATGATTCTGGTAGTGCTGAAACTATAACTGGAATGCCTACAGTTCAATGTTCCGTTCGGCGACCCTCCCTGCAGCGTTAGGGCTCCGGAGCACCCTCTCCAGGGGGCAAGCTGAGACAACCTTGATGGGGTGGCTTTGTAAGTAGTGACGCAGCTTTCGGGAGGCGACGAGGAGCGTGAGCAAGAGCTTTTGCGACATGGGATAGCGCGCCCGCACATCACGTAGAACCGTGCTCACGAAGTACACCCAATGCTCGACGAGGGTGGAGGCATTGGTGGAGTCCTGCGCCTCCTGGGCTGAGGACCCTCGAGAGCCTTATCATCTATCGGGGCAGCTGCGGCCTCAAGGACTCCGTCCTCATGAGTCTCATTGTCTGGGGGACCGATCGGAGCCTCAGGAGCGCTGTTGACTGGCGGGGCAGCCGAGGTCTCAGGAGTATCGTCTTGAGGCCACGGCGCCTTAACCGGGTGCGAGGTGCTTCCCCCCTGAGCCCTTGACCGGGCGCCCCTCCCGAACCGCCACCAGCGCCGCGTTGACGGAGTGAGGCGTGGCAGCAAGGTAAAGCACCAATGGTTCAAGGGAGCGCGGTGCTACCATCACCGGTGGGCTGGTGAGGTACCTCTTGAGGTCTTGGAAGGCTGCGTCAGCCTTCAGAGTACACTCGAACGGGCCTTTCTTTCTCATCAGCTTGAAGAATGGGAGGGCGTGCTCTCCCAGCTTGGAGATGAACTCGAGCGAGGATACATAGCCCGCCAGCTTCTACATCTCCTTGAGGGTTTGCGGCGGACTCATTATTTTTATGGTGTTGACCTTCTCTGGGTTGGCCTCGATCCCTCTGTGCGACACCAGGAAACCCAGCAGCTTGCCAGATGGAACGCCAGACACACACTTTTCTAGGTTCAGCTGTAGGTTCACTTGGCGCCGGCTGGTGAATGTCTCCTCTAGGTCTTCGATAAGAGTTCTTGCTTCTCGAGATTTCACCACTATGTCGTCGACCTATGCCTTAGTGTTCCTCCCGAGCTGATGTCCCAGGGTGATATGCATCAACCGTTGGAAGGTTGCTCCTGCATTGTGCAGCCCAAACGGCATGCAGGTGTAGCAGTACACCCCCACGGGGTTAGGAAGGTTGTCTTCTCAACATCTTGCACCGCCATCTTGATTTGGTGATAGCCTGAGAAGGCGTCCATGAAGCACAGTAAATCACACTCGATGGTGGAGTCGACGATCTGGTCGATGCACGGGAGAGGGAAGTGGTATTGAGGACAGGCTTTGTTGAGGTTGGTGAAACCGACGCACATGCGCTCCTTCATGCCCTTCTTGGGGACGATGACTGGGTTCGCGAGCCAGTCCGGGTGCCTCACTTCTCGAATGACGCCGGTCTCCAACAGCTTGTGGGTCTCCTGGGTGATGAACGATTGTTTCTCTGGGGCTTGCCGCCGCGCCTTCAGCTTCACTGGTCGCGCATTGGGGCACACCATCAAGTGGTGCTTGATTACTCCACGTGGGACCCCGACCAGGTCCGCCGCCTCCCACGCAAACACATCCTTATTCAGGCGTAGGAAGCTGACCAGCGCCTCTTCTTGATCTAGTGGGAGGCCGGCACCTATGGTGAAGGTGGAGCCCGATGTCCCGTCTTCATCGACCGGCACCTACTTTGTCTCGGCCCGGTCTTGAGGGAACAACGGCTTCTTCTTTGCTGGTGCAACCCCCGGGGCCTCCGGGGCTCCCTCCTTGCTTGGCCGCGGCGCCTATGCTGAAGGTGGAGCCCGATGCCCCGCCTTCATCAACCGGCACCAGCTTCATCTCGGCCCGGTCTTGAGAAAACAATTGCTTCTTCTTTTCTAGTGCAGCCCCCGGGGCCTCTGGGCTCCCTCCTTGCTTGGCTGCACGGTCGCCGCGGCCCTGAAAGCGTGCTTGAGGGCCGAGAGCGCATCCTTGGTGTCCCCCCCAGAGTGAGGATGCCGCTGCTTCCCAACATCTTCATGAGATTGTAGCCAGGGTGGGTTGCCACCATGAACTTGGCCAAGGCTGGGTACCCGAGAATGGCGTTGTACGGCAGGCCGATGCAGGCAATGTCGAAGTCAATGAGCACGGTGCGGTAGTTGTCACGGGTGCCGAATGTGACGGGGAGGTGGACCTGCCCTAGGGGGCAGGTGGAGCCATTAACGATTCTAGAGAAAGGCTTGGTGGGGCGGAGCGGGCCGTTGGGCACATGAAGCAGGTCGAATGCTTCTACAGAGAGGAAATTGAGGCCGGCGCCGCCGTCGATGAGGGTCCTGGTGACTGCTACATTGCAGATGGTGGGAGTGCAGAGCATCAGAAGCGTGCCAGCGTCGGTCGTGGTCGCAGGGTGGTCCCTTGAGTCGAAGGTGAGGTCGGCCTTAGGCCCACCCAACCCGGAGGAGCTCCCCGCTGTACGTGGGCGGCGCCCGTCTGGCGGAAGAACTACTTGACGTGGTGGTCCGAGGCCGGCGCCTGCGAGCCACCGAGGAGGGCTGTGACGGCATGGGGCACTAGCGCCACAAAGCGCACGACAAAGAGGCCACGCAGCTCCTCCTAGGAGGCCACCGAACACTTCGGCAAGCCCATGAGCCAGGCGTGCGGCACACCCGTAAGGGCCATGGTAGCTAGTTCACCATGGCCTTGTCATCACCGTCGGCCGCCCAAACAGTCTCTGTGTACGCCTGGAGAAATCCTGCCGGATCCGCCGTGCCGTCGTATCGACGCGGCAGCTCCGGACTGAACTTGGGTGGCCACTGTACTCGCCGCAAGGCAGGGGTGAAGGCCCGGAGACCCATGGCGCCTCCGAACGGACTCGCTGTTCCGGTTGATGGAGTTGTGCTCGCCATGAGAGTCGAATGGCGTGGGCAGGGTATCGTAGGTCGAGAGGTGAATCTTCAGTGCACCCCTACCTGGCGCGCCAAATGACGGATTCGGGGCTCCGCAGACCCTGGATAGATTTGAACTCTGGGGTGCGTGCGGAGAACTCAACCTCCCCAGTCTGCCAACTCGTCGATCCCACAGCCTAGCGCGATGAACTAGAAGGAAATGGAACAAGGCAATTTACCCAAGTTTGGGCCACCTTGCGGTGTAAAACCCTACTCCTGCTTTGTGGTGAATTGGCCTCGAGGTGGGCTGAGGATGAACTAATATGGTGGGAGAACAACCTCAGGAGGTGTGTTCTTGTGTTTGTGTGAGCTGGTGAGGGAGTGGATGAACGATCCCCCCTCTCTATGGTGTTGGCTAGGCTCTATTTATAGTGGCCTTGGTCCTCTTCCAAAAATGAAGGCGGGAAGGGATCTCACAACGGCCAAATTCGAAGGGAGACAACTAGTACATATTATCCTGACAAAAGGTAGTCATCGCCTGCAAAGCCTCTGGTTGTGACGTTGTGGTGGGCTCGGTGATGACCTCCTCCTGTCATACTAGCTGTCTTGGTCTTGTTGCATGGAAATGGAAACCTTTGGCTGATTCCTCGAGACTCTGCACCTGCGCTTGCCTCTTTAGCACCAAAGAGGAAGCTGATGTACTGTGCCTGCTAGCGCCTGCCTGGCCTTGGTCGTCATGGCTCGCGTCATCCGAACCTCACGAGGTGAGGGCTCGCTTAGAAATCTCCGCTCCTCAGGAGCCAGCCTGAGGAGGCCGCTCCTTCTGGATGTCTTGGCGTCGTTCGCCTCGCGAGGCATGGCCCCTCACGAGGGTCTTGCGTTGTTGGTGCTGAAGATGGGTCATACCAGGCCATCGATGGAGCCACGCCATGGGTTGCAGGCAGGCAAGTCTAGGTACCCCCATTCCTATAACATCTACAGTCATCCCATTGAACATCAACTCCGCTCAGGACCAAATTCTAAAGTGGATGCCAGATTGCAACGCCCATGGGCTTGCGGGTGACTGGCAACTACCTGAACTTGATGAAGAACTCGTGTGGGCTTCCAGTTTGGTGGAAAGGGCTACCAGGGTGGATACCAACATGTTCAAGCGCACCTCGCAGGCGGAGGTGGCGTTCATCAAGAGGCAGATTGAGGAGGATAAAGTGCTTCGGGCTGCCGAAAAAGCGATGCCCAGAAGAGGAAAGGAGGAAGAGAAGGGAGAAGCTGAAGATGAGGGGTCTTCCCGCGGCAGGAGTGAAGGACGAGCCGTGGAAGAGGCTGTTGTGGACAACCCTACCGGGGATGAGCCTACCATGGAAGAGCATGCCGAAATTGAGGTTGTATACGCAGTGGCAGCAGAAGCCCAGCAAGAGGATGATGCTGGAGAGGTCGAGAAGCCTGAGAAAGAATGGCTTGCCGCGGGTCACCAGGCTCCAGAACCGGTCCTGGATCCCCGTCCTCGTAGGCGGCCAGGCTGGGGAGCAGTAGCCCCAGCCCCCGGGCCTACCAAGAAGGTGAAGAGATCGCTTCGAAAGGCGATGGGGCGAAGGTGGCGCGTCGCCATTCTTCTCCCCTTGTCGGGACCAAGACTCCACCCGTGAAGCGGCAGGAGATTATGGAAGACGACTCCAACTCTCCATCAGATTCTGGTTCTTTGAATAGCTCGTCCTCACTGGAGATCCTCCCGCCCAAGAAGGACTTGAGGCTGCCGGGGAGTACTGCCCCCCGGTCCTGAAGAGGGGCAGAGTGTCTCCGCTGTCCAGGGAGTTTGAGCTGGGGTCCATGCTTATGGACTCAGAGTAAGACCAGTATTCCCCGTTCCTACCCAAATCCATTCATACTTGTTGATTTGCGAATTTGATCTTTCTTGCTGCCTTTTGACAGGGAAGAGGAGGAGAAGGAGGCCGTCATCCACCAAGCCAAGCGGCTTAGGCACGCAGAGCCACCGAGGTCTCCGGGAGGCGTGGGCCAGGCGGGGAGCAGCACGAATGATCCAGTGGCGAGCCCCCAGCCCAGCCCCCGACATGAAGCCACGAGGCTGACCTCCCCTGCCACGGATGATGTAGAGGAGCACCCCCCATGGGGCCTTCCAAGAGGGGCCCACTCCGCCTGCCGGCCGAGCTGAGGAGACCCTTACAAAGGCTCCCACGGAAAGCTCTGCTCAGGTCGATACTCTAGTCGCCGGGGAAGGGGGTGATGACCATGTCCCGGCAGCTAATGTTGTCGGGAGAAGGAAGACCCTCCACGGCAGACAACCCCCGATAACTTATTTGCTTTTCCCTCAGGTGTTTATTCCTATTTCTTGGTCCTCCAATATTTTATTCTTATCATGATTGATGGTTCTCCTTTGCTTCCAGTACCATCGGCAGAGGAGCCTGAGTTGTTGGAGGAGGTGACCAGTATTGGCAAAGATGCCGCAAAGGAGGGTGCCAAGATTGCTGCCGCAGAGGGGCAGGAACACGCTGCCGGGGATGTCCAGGAACAAGCTGGGCAGGCCTCTGGCAGTGCGTCAGGATCTGGGATATTGGTCAAAGAAAATACCCCCTCCAAATCATGAGTCCTCCTTCATCTTTTGGCACCTCAACTGAGATTCTGCAACAAACTTCAAGCCAACTTACGTTGGTGCTTGCCCAACCTGGTCTCGGAGCCTACGGTCCTTCGACAGCAACGAGCACAGAGCTTGACAAGGAGATCCAACGCATCATAGCGCCATTGTCTCAGCAGGTTGGGGAGACTAATGGCTTTGTCGACGCGGTCTTGGTCCTGTCCTTTCTAGAGTCTGTCGGCGTCCTGGGAATGGGGGTACCCAGACTTGCCTGCCTGCAGCCCAGGGCGTGGCTCAGTTACCGGCCTGGTTCGGCCCATCTTTGTCAACAACCACTCAAGACCCGCGCGAGGGGCCAAGCCTCGCGAGGCGGACAATGCTAAGACCTCCTCAGGGGCAGCCTCACTAGGCCGGCTTCCAAGGAGTAGAGATATCTATGCAAGGGGCACCTCATGAGGTTCACGTGACGTGAGCCATGACAACCGAAGCCAGGCGGGTGCCAGCGGGCGCAGAGTACCAGTTGTGTCAGCGTTCTGGGAATGGAGGTACCCAGACATGCCTGCCTGCGGCCTGCGGCGTGGCTCAAGGTGTGGCCCAGCACGGCCCATCTTCATCAACGCAAGCTCAAGACCCTCGCGAGGGTCCAAGCCTCATGGGCGGACGGCAGAAGCTTCCTCGAGCACGGCCTCGTCCCGGTTTGGCTCGCGAGGCGGAGAGATCAAGGCAGGGTACCTCACGAGGTGCCCATGACGCAAGCCATGACATGACGCAAAGGCGCCAGGCGGACGCCAGCCCGCGCAGTGTCCTCATTTCCCCTTTGGTGCAAAGGAGGCAAGTGCAGTCCAAGGCATCAGGCAAAGGCAACCATTTCGGTGCAACAAGACCAAGACCAGCAGGACGGCAGGAAGGAGGTCATCGTGGAGCCCAAGCCGGCGTTACCTTTAGAGTCTTTGGCAGGCGAGGACCAACTTTAGTCACGATAGGTGTACTATATGTTCCCCTTCAAAATGGCCAATTGTTGGCGCCCTTCCCGCTCAATATTTGGGGAGAGGCCCAGGGCCTCTGCCTATAAATAGGACTAGCCACCCACAGGTTAGGGAATCGACATCTAGGGAGAGAGAGAGAGAAAGAGAAGCGACTGAACTCCCCCTAGCAGTTCATCGCACCGGCCAAGAACAGACCCTCGCGAGGCTGTTCTTCCTTGTACTATTCATCATCAGCCCCTGAGGCAATCCACCACACACTGGAGTAGGGTGTTACACCACCATGGTGGCCCGAACCAGTATAAACCTCTTGTCCCTTGTGTTGTTCTTTGTGTAGTTTAGAGCCTTGCGAGGCGACGAGGCGTAGGTAGGTTGGAGGTGTGATCTCCGTGTGCACCCCAGAGTTCGAACCTACAGGGTTTGCCGGAACCCGAAATCCGACATTTGGCACGCCAGGTAGGGGAGCGCCGAAGCTTTCCCTTCCACCGACCCGCTCTCCGCCAACATCGCGATTCGCCCTGCGATGAGCGACGTGCCGCCCGCTCCGGTCGCTAGCGCCAGCGCAGGGGCTAGGGGGCTCTGAGCCTTGGCCCCGGCCTTGCGGCAGGTGCAGTGGCCGAACAAGTTCAAGCCGGAGACGCCATCGCGCTACAACGGCACGACTGATCCGCTAGCCTTCCTGCTGGCGTACGAGGGGGCCGTCCTCGAAGCCCGGGGCGACGACAGGGTGATGGCTAACTGGTTTCCCATGGCCCTCACCGGCGCCCCGCGCATGTGGCTGCTCCACCTACCAGCGGCTTCCGGCCTCTTGGGGGGAGCTGCGCGGCCTCTTCCTCGCTCAGCAAGCTGCGCCGGCGCCCCCGGTCATCGCAGTTCTCCTGGGCAGCTCGTAGGCGCCACCTTAAGGCCACCACATCAAGCCATTCGTCCGCCAGATCGGCGCTGCTTCCGCGCAGCATGGGGCTCCTCAGGGTCGGTCGGCGCCCAAGGCCGATCTGGCCTTCGGCTCGGAGGATCACCCCTCCAACTCAGCCTGCTCGGGCGCGCTCCCAATGTTGTGCACCCCCACCATCTGCCAGGTAGCCGTCACCAGGACTCTCATCGACGGCGGCGCAGGCCTCAGCGTGCTCTCGGTGGAAGCCTTCAGCCTCCTCCACGCATCACCGCGGGCGCTTCAGCCAAGAGCCCTTCTTGGGCGTCGAGGCGGTTCCGCCCGGCTCCACAGGGCAGATCCGTCTTCTGGTGACCTTCGGCACCTACGACAACTTCCGCACGGAGCTAATCGACTTCGACATCGCCCCCATCGGCCTCCCATACAACGCCATCCTCGGCTACCCAGCACTAGCCCGATCCATGGCCGCGACTCACCCAGCGTACAACCTCATGAAGATGTCCGGGAGCAGCGGCGTCCTCACCCTATCCGGAGACACCAGGGATGTGTTGCAAGTGCTCAAGCTCGTCTTCAAGACTGCGGCGGCGGCGCAGCCCGCCGACTAGGACGCCCCTGAGCCCAAGGGGGCTGCACCGGCCAAGAAGAAGCAGCTATTCACCCATGACAAGGCAGAAACCAAGCTGATACTGGTCGACGAGGACAGATCCACTAACGCCACCTTCACCATAGGCGCCAACCTCGAGCCCGAGCAGGAGGAGGCCCTGATCAAGTTCCTACGCGCGAACAAGAAGGTGTTCGCATGGGAACTTGATCAGCTGGCAGGGGTCCTAAGAGGCGTAATTGCGCACCACCTCAACCTGTGCCCCAACGTGCGCCCTGTGAAGCAGAAAGCGAGACGGCAGTCCACTGAGAAGCAGGCTTTCGTCGTCCAAGAGACCCGCAAGCTAGAGGCGGCAGGGGTCATTCGCGAGGTCCGATACCCAGATTGGTTGGCTAACCTGGTTGTCGTGCCAAAGAAAGGGGGGAAGGAACGCATGTGTGTCGACTTCACCAACCTCAAAAAAGCCTGCCCGCAGGATCCATTCCCGCTCCCTCATATCGATCAGATCGTCGACTCCACCGCTGAGTGCGACCTGTTATTTTTCCTGGATGCCTTCTCTGGCTATCATCAGATCAAGCTGGTGATAGAAGACATGGAGAAAACGGCTTTCCTGACCCTGTATGGAGTGTACTGCTACACATGCATGCCGTTCGGGCTGTGCAACGCAGGAGCGACCTTTCAGCGGCTGATGCACATCGCCTTGGGTCGGCAGCTCGGGAGGAATGCTGAGGCTTACGTCGATGACATTGTGGTGAAGTCTCGAGAGGCCAGAACCCTGATACAAGACTTGGAGGAAACCTTTGTGAGCCTGAACCCAGTGGACCTGTGGCTCAACCCGGAGAAGTGTGTGTTTGGAGTCCCCTCGGGCAAGCTCCTGGGCTTCCTCGTGTCCCACCGGGGCATCGAGGCCAACCCAGAAAAGGTCAAAGCAGTCGAGGACATGAGCCCGCCGAAGACCCTCAGAGAGATGCAGAAGCTCACTGGGCATGTCACCGCACTAGGACGCTTCATCTCCAAGTTGGGGGAATGAGCGCTGCCCTTCTTCAAGCTGATGAAGAAGAAGGGCCCCTTTGAATGGACTGAAGAGGCTGACAAGGCGTTCCAAGATCTCAAAAGGTACTTAACCAGCCCTCCGGCAATGGTGGCTCCGCGCCCTCAAGAGCCCCTGGTGCTCTACCTTGCAGCCACTTCCTACTCTGCCAGCGCAACCCTGGTGGTGGTTAGGGAGGAGCGTTGGACCAAAGCCGCGGCAACTGCCCGGGTCAAGGTGAAGCAGGATCAAGGGGGCCTCACAGAGACCACTACCACATCCGAGAAGGATCAGCCACCGCAGGGAAGCGCACTCGGAACAGAAGAGGCCCCTCCCCATGGCGACTAGCCGCTGGGGGCTCCACTGTCTCAGGAGGCGCCACAGCCTCCGGAGGACGCCAGCACCACCAGCACTCCCAACCTCGTCGAACACCCTGTGTACTTCGTCAGCACAGTGTTGTGGGATGCGAGGGCGCGGTACCCCATGCCCCAGAAACTCCTCCTCGCGCTATTGGTAGCCTCGCGCAAGCTGCGGCACTATTTTCGTGGCCATCCCATCAAGGTCGTCTCAAAGATACCCCTTGGAAAGGGTGCTCAGGAGCCCCAACTCGGCTGGAAGGGTCGCTGAGTGGAACATCGAGCTGCAAGCGTTTTAGCTAGAAATCAGCACCACCAGAGTCATCAAGGGGGCCGCGCTAGCGGACTCCATGGCGGAATGGGCGGAGGTGCCGGGCCTCAAGGATGATGAGGATCGATCGATAGACCGACTCCTGCCTGCATCTACTACCATTACTCAACACATCGACCGCTATCCAGCATGCATCTAGAGTATTAAGTTCAAAAGAACAGAGTAACAATTTAAGTAAGATGACACGATGTAGAGGGATAAACTCATGAAATATGATATAAACCCCATCTTGTTATCCTCGATGGCAACAATACAATACGTGCCTTGCTGCCCCTACTGTCACTGGGAAAGGACACCGCAAGATTGATCCCACAGATAAGCACTTCTCCCATTGCAAGAAAGATCAATCTAGTAGGCCAAACCAAACTGATAATTCGAAGAGACTTGCAAAGATAACAAATCATACATAAAAGAATTCAGAGGAGATTCAAATATTGTTCATACATAAACTTGATCATAAACCAACAATTCATCGGTCTCAACAAACACACCGCAAAAGAAGATTACATCGAATAGATCTCCACAAGAGAGGGGAGAACATTGTATTGAGATCCAAAAGAGAGAAGAAGCCATCTAGCTAATAACTATCGACCAAGGTCTGAGGTAAACTACTCACACATCATCGAAGAGGCTATGGTGTTGATGTAGAAGCCCTCCATGATCGATGCCCCCTCCGTGAACTCGGAAAAGGCCCCAAGATGGGATCTCACGGGTACAGAAAGTTGCGGCGGTGGAATTAGGTTTTTGGCTCTGTATCTTGTAGTTTGGGGGTACGTAGGTATATATAGGAGGAAGAAGTACGTCGGTGAAGCATCATGGGGCCCACGAGGATGGAGGGCGCGCCTAGGGGGTAGGCGCGCCCCCTACTAAGGGAGTCCTGGATTAGGGGGTCCTCGGAAAGCCGGACTATATCCTTTGGCCGGACTGTTGAACTATGAATATACAAGATTGAAGACTTTGTCCCATGTCCGGATGGGACTCTCCTTGGCGTGGAAGGCAAGCTTGGCGACACAGATATGTAGATCTCCTCCCTTGTAACCGACTCTGTGTAACCCTAGCCCCCTTCGGTGTCTATATAAACCGGAGGGCTTAGTGCGTAGGACAAGAGCAATCATACCATAGGCTAGCTTCTAGGGTTTAGCCTCTACGATCTCGTGGTAGATAAATTCTTGTAATACTCATATCATCAAGATCAATCAAGCAGGAAGTAGGGTATTACCTCCATCGAGAGGGCCCGAACCTGGGTAAACATTGTATACCCTGCCTCCTGTTACCATCCGCCTTAGACGCACAGTTCGGGACCCCCTACCCGAGATCCGCCGGTTTTGACACCGACATTGGTGCTTTCATCGAGAGTTCACTGTGCCGTCACCGTAAGGCTTGATGGATCCTTCTATCATCGGACAGCTCGATGGCAACGATGCGATCCAGGGTGAGGTTTTCCACCCCGGACATATCTTCGTATTTGGCGGCTTCGTACTGCGGGCTAACTCGCTTGGCCATCTGGAGCAGATCGATAGCTACGCCCCTGGCCATCGGGTCAGGTTTGGAAACTTGAACTATACTGCCGACATCCATGGAGACTTGATCTTCGACGGATTAGAGCCCATGTCAGGTGCACCGCACAATCACGACGAGCATGATTTAGCTCTGCCGTCGGACTGTGTTCGGGAGATCACACCTGCAACTACTCCGGCCCTCAATCCGGAACAAATTGCGCCCTCTGTGGACGGGTGGATGGACCCCGCCACGGAGGCCGCACACTCAGTAGCGATAGCGTTGAATACTGACCTTACCTCCTACGAGACCCGTGTTGCCGAACCGTTGGATTCGTCCCCGACCACGGACGGCGAGCCGCTTGTGTCCGTGCCCATCAAATCTGATTGGGCACCGATCTTGGAGTTTACCTCCGCGGATATCTTTCAGCACTCGCCTTTTGGCGACGTACTAAACTTGTTGAAATCTCTCTCTCTGTCGGGAGACCCTTGGCCGAACTATGTCCGGCTAGAATGGGATGCGGACGACGAAGAAATTCGCGCCCACCCACCACCCACTTAGTAGCAACTGTCGATGATTTAACCGACATGCTCGACTTCGGCTCCGAAGACATCGACGGTATGGACGACGATGCGGGAGACGAACAAGAACCACCGCCCATAGGGCGCTGGACAGCCACCTCATCGTATGACATATACATGGTGGACACCCCCAAAGAAGGGGATGGCGACAAAACAACGGAGGATAATCCCTCCAAGAAGCAACCCAAGCACCGACGTCAGCGGCGCCGCTCTAAGTCTCTCCACAGCAAAAGCAGCGATACCGGCACAAGAGACAACAACGCTCCAAATAGTGCCGAAGACGACGATAATCCCCTCCAGCCAAACCTCGAGCAGCAGGATGAAAAAGCTAGCCCTCCGGAACAGGCAGCAAACGGAGAATCAGAGGATGACAATTACATGCCTCTCTCCGAAGACGAAGTGAGCCTCGGCGACGAAGAATTTGTCGTGCTTGAGGATCCCATTGAGCAGGAACGCTTCAAGCGCCGACTTATAGCCACAGCAAACAGCATGAAGAAAAAGCAATAACAGCTTCGAGCTGATCAATATCTGCTAGCGGATAGATGGACTGAAATCCTGGCAGCCGAGGAATACGAACTCGAGCGCCCAACCAAGAGTTACCCAAAGTGCAGGTTGCTACCTCGACTCAAGGAGGAAGAATTAAAACATACACCACGAGCGTATGATGCGGCAGATCGGCCACCTCGTGGCTGAGACAGAGAGGCATATCGGCCCGAAGTCCAGCCCGCACCCTGCTGCCACTCAAACAAAAATACCAAGGCCCGGGGCAACACGCAGGACCTGCGAGACATATTGGAAAACAAGGCAAAACATGCAAGATCGATCTACGGATCACGGGGGCGTGCACCAACACGTGACAATGATCGTCACGCCGGATACACTAAAAGCAAATCCGACCGAGCCGAACACGACAGACAAGACTCGTATGAACTGCGTCGTGATATAGCCCGTCACAGAGGCGCCGTACACCCCCTATGCTTCACTGATGAAATAATGGATCACGAATTCCCAGAAGGGTTTAAACCCGTAAACATTGAATCATATGATGGTACCACAGACCCCGCGGTACGCATAGAAGACTTCTTCCTCCACATTCACATGGCCCGCGGGGATGACCTACCTGCTGTCAAGTATCTCCCGCTAAAACTCAAAGGCCGGCTCGGCATTGGCTCAATAGCTTGCCGACAAACTCCATTGGAAGTTGGGAGAGCCTGGCAGAGGCATTCATGGACAATTTCCAGGGAACTTATGTGCGACCGCCGGACGCTGACAATTTAAGTCATATAACTCAGCAGCCAGGGGAATCGGCCAGGAAATTCTGGACCCGGTTCCTAACCTAGAAGAACCAAATAGTCGACTATCTGGATGCAGAGGCCTTAGCAGCATTTAAGCATAATATCTATGACGAATGGCTCGTGTAACACCCCAAAAATTTAATCAAATTTTATTAAGTAAAGTTTGGTCAGCAATAAAATTTTTTGAGCTATATGAGCTCAGTTATTAATTTCAACGCCTTTTCTATTTCCTGTTTTACAAAAATTCATCCCTCCATAGAAGATTATTTGTGTGAAATGTTGTGGTCCTTGGTTGTTTTGTAAATCATTTTATTTATATCATAAGAAACAGTAGGAAATATTTTCATAATAAAATATTCCACAAACAATTATTTTACTAGCATTTTCAATACTTAAAGTACTTCTATTGCACTACAAGTATTTTAATTAAATTTTCTAAAATCCCACAAAAATTATGGGAGGTCAGGTGATGCCTATAAATCACTTTTGATCAAAAACCTAACTATGCCTTTTGAAAATTTTGAGAGAAACATCCTCTTTTCAATTCTGCCCCATTCTTGAGTTACAACTGCAACCCCAATTTTCCTAGATCCATTAATTCTGAAACTTTGCTATCTATTACTTCCAAGTAGTACCTTAAATCCAAGAGATCAGATTCATTTGCATCCTTTAAGTCCACCAAACACTCCTCTAAACTTTCTGTCCAGAACTGAATTATGGTAAAACTTGCACTAGCAAGTTTCCCATCTTGTCAAACTAACCCCACTACCATCTCGATCATCTAAAGAGACCTCATCCTGCCAAATTTCATCATCAACCGAATCCCCTAGCTAGCCCTAGGATTTTGTCAAACACCTTGTGTGCATGACAGAAATGTTGCCACTTTCTATATTGTACCGGACACTTGATCATTTTGCTAAACCAGCATGTCCATTAGCTCTCTAACAACTAGGCTCATAGTACTGTTAATTTGCACTCTCATTAGAGGCTCCTCGACCACTGGAGCATTTTGTCGAGCACGCTACGTGCACGTCCGGAGCGTGTCCAGAGCGCGCGTTTGGCACGCGTCGGCGCCGAGCTGCTGCCACCACTCTGCTGCCTCTCCCTCTCATCCTGATCCTTCTCTGGATCGGCTCGACCACCTGGAAGCTCGCCGACACCCTCGCTTGGCCCCTAGCGCCGTCCACCGCCATCCACGACGACCAAGACCGCCGCCCGACGAGTCCCGCACGGCCACGTCTCTGCCCGACCTGCGTCGGGCGTCCCCAACAGCCTAGCTCCTCCCAGGAGTAACTACGGGCGGCCACCGCCCTCACCGTCCACTCTGCCGACCTCAACGGCCTCACCTACCACCATAATGATCGCCGCCGTCGTGCTTATCCTCTAGGCACCGCGGAGCCGACCCCTTCGCGCTATAAAAGCCACCCCAGGCCCTCGAGCAGCACCATCTCACTCGACCTCTCCCTCACTAACCCACCCGTAGCAGCAACACGACCAGAGGAGGTCTTCTTCTCCGATTCCGGCAGCTGCGGCCGCCGCCACTGCCGTGTTGGTTCCGACGCCACCAGGGCCTCCCCCCACTCCGTTCTCTCCACCAATAGCCTCCTAGTGCTCCCACTAATCCACCCACGCGCTCAATTCGGCTTGGGAGCCGCCATAGGCAAAATCCCCATCTCACCCGACGCTGCCGTCCGCCGGGAACCTCGCCACCGGCTACTCCGTCCACTTCGGCGACCATGGCAGGTACCCACCTACTCCATGGCATAATTATTTGTCGCATGTGTATTTGAATTATGAACATGTTGAATTCCTATAGAGTTTGCATATTGTTGGTCATACATGCATGATCCCCTTGATGGTATTTTCTTTTCACTTAAACATGAAGTATAAGTAAGTACGGTTATTTTCTTGTGCCATATGTGCCTGTGTTGGTCCACGCTAATTTGTAGGAAGAATCAGTCACGAGAAAAGTGACCGTGAGACTGAAATCTCGTTGTGACGAGAGTGATCAGTGAGGGTATGTTGGAACATACCAGGTGGTGACCCTGTTGGGTACTGCCAATGAGTTATATTGTGCTAACCACTTCAGGAAAACTTAAACCTCCTGAGTTGACCGTAGATCGAGTCTTGTTCCGGTAACCCCCATATTGGTTTCATCCTGCCACTTGTCCCCGCCACAGGCAGGCTACGGTTCAGTAAGTTGTTAAGCCCTTTCCCTGCACACACCATATACAGAGAGGCCACAATGAGGGTTTCCAGGTACCGGCTGCAATGCCAGTCATCGGGTCAGGGGGCATGGGTGTATCCGGCTGGGCCGAGAGGAGCGCACCCCTTGTAATCCGCGCGTGTTAATAGTGATCCCATGCTACTCGAGACGATGGTCTCCCCGCCTTAGAGTTTCTCTTGAACGATGCTTTGGGTGATTCCTGGCATATGGAAAGATAATCTGGTGTGTGCTGGTCAGGTGTGTTTTCAATCCAAAGGCTGTAACGGGAATTAGTCAATGTCTCTGTGTTGGCTAAATAAATCCTATACATGTGGGTCAAGAGTACACCCTCTGTAGAGTTATATCTATTCGAATAGCCATGTCCATGCTTAAGGATTACAGTCTGGGTTGGTCAAGTGTCGGTCTTAGTGTCAGTCTCCAGAGGAAATAAATAAATTGATCAAGGTTCCTTTTGCAGGATAATGATTGTCACTACTGGTGCTATTATGAATATTATTGTTGATATATTATTGTGGACTAACCTTTTCCTCTTATGTTTAACCTTGAGTATCTCTTGGGATGGCTAGACTACCCGAGATACTCAAGTTTATTTTTGTTTCCGAGTATTACTTGGGATGGCTAGCCCACCTGAATACTCATGTTATTTTCTTATAAGCCCTTTATGAGGCGTCGCTCAGATACCCGACTGTGGCATTTATTTTCAAGACCTCTCGTGGCGTCGCTTGAGTTCTCGGGCGGTCCTGTCTAGCCCGATTCTCTTTTAGACACCCGCTTGACATTTCTTTTCAAGACCTCTCGTGGCATCGCTGGAGTTCTCGGGCGGTCATGTCTTGCCTGATTCTCTTTTAGACACCCGCTTGGCATTTCTTTTCAAGACCTCTCGTGGCGTCCGCTTGAGTTCTCGGGCGGTCCTGTCTCGCCCGATTCTCTTTTAGACACCCGTTTGGCATTTCTCTTGGAATTCTTCGGGCGGTCCAACGCCCGATGTTCCGTTTCATTTCTTTGATTTACTAATAACATGACTTATTTTCTATATGAATATTCGTCATGCCATGCTTTAATACTGAGTCAGCACATGCGTGTAATTTTAGTTCAGCATGAGCATATGCATCCGGTATATCTTTTGTTCTTGATGTTTGTGAGTACATTCCAACGTACTCACTGGCTTGTCCCTGGATATTGTCTTGGCCAGATCATGACTTTAAGAGGAGCACTACGAAGACACCCCGCAGCCTAGGATTCGGAGATAGCAGCCACGCGAGATAGGAGTTATCCAGGTCAGCTGTTCCCGTGGGAATGGAGTCCCATCAACACTGGAGATCCACGAGTCGCTTCCGTCATCCACCACTAGAGATCCTTGTTATATTCATTGGACCTCTGTGGTCTTGTATCCAATCTCTTGTAATCCTGGGGCTGGTGATGACACAAGGGTCGTTTACTGGGATTTATGTCCCGGAAAACCGGCCCCGACAGCTCGCCCGGCACCTCGGCCAAGAGAAGCCAAAATCCATGGCAGCCCTCACGACACTTATGACCCGCTTTTGCGCTGGCGAAGATAGCTGGTTGGATCGTAGTACCAATACAACAAGCAAGCCTGGCATATCAGAAGCCAGGGATAGCAACGGCAAACCACGACGCAACAAACACAAGCGCCGCAAATATGGTGAAAACGCCGAAAATACGGCAGTTAATGCCGGGTTCAGGGGCTCAAAGTCCGGTCAGCGGAAAGGGCCACCCAAAAATAAAAATCCGGGTCCATCCAGTCTGGACCGCATACTCGATCGCCAATGCCAAATTCATGGCACCCCAGAAACGCCTGCCACCCATACCAACAGAGAATGCTAGGTCTTCAAACAAGCCGGCAGGGCATGCGCCAAAGATGAAGGGGGTCTCAAAGCGACGATAGCGACGAAGAGCCCAGATCACCGAACACAGGAGGGCAAAATAAATTTCCCCCACATATTCAATCGGTGAATGTGGTAAATACCACCCAACTTACCAACTCGGACCAGATATGCACCCCTAGGGATGGCGACTCAACGAAACTAGTCGTCCCACAATATAAACTAGGGCCGGTCACCTTCAATCGCACGGATCATCCGGTTAACGCCAATCAGGGCAATCCAGCCGCACTAGTCCTCGACCCAATAATAGACGGGTTCCACCTCACTCGAGTCCTTATGGACGGAGGTAGCAGTCTAAATCTGCTTTACCAGGACACAGTGCGCAAGATGGGCATCGATCATTCGGCGATCAAACCCACTAAAGCCACTTTCAGAGGCATTATACCAGGTGTGGAGGTTAGTTGTACAGGCTCCATTGCCCTTGAGGTAGTCTTCGGATCGCCAGAAAATTACCGTATCGAAGAGTTAATCTTCGAAATCGTGCCTTTCTGCAGTGATTATCAAGCACTGCTCGGATGGACCGCATTCGCTCGATTCAACGCGGTGCCACATTATGCCTGCCGTAAGCTCAAGATGCCCGGTCCATGCCGCGTCATCACGGTTAATGGCAAGACCGAACCTTCCTTCGGCACCAACAAATACACCATTGCCTTAGTAGCAGAAACAACGAGCAGCACCGCGCAGCCGAACCTCGAGTCTACGACCAGGCTCCCGGACACCGTCAAGGGACTCCGAACTACTTCGCGGAAGGATAGCCCGGCTTGTCCAGAGCTCAACTAAACACTCCTGCGAAGGCCAGGACAGGCCGAACTCAGCGGCTCAACTGCCCTCCGGCACGTAAATATTTCTTACATTTCCTTCGCAGGTTCACCTTTGCGCCGACTAGGACGGGCTTCTCGAAGGCAGCTTGAACGCGTAAGGGAATCCTTAGACATTCCCCGCGGTGACCATCCGGCTATAATACTAATCCGCATTCAGCCTCTTCCCCTGGTCTCAGCAGGTTCCGCAATCATATTCCCTTCTTATCACATTACTTGTACCCATACGCATAGACGTACTATTCAAATATAACATGTGGATTTATATGACATTTACCTGCTGTTATTTCTTATTGAAATAATTTTGTCAAGTGGCATCCGTACATAGCGATATGCCTTAAAATATGCCAGGGGCTTCGTTTTACCCATAACACGGCAATAAAGTCCGAACACCTTCATGGAAGTTCGGCACCCAACCTATAGCATAATATGCATCAGCTCGAATCATGTCTTGGGTCAATAGTTGGGTTTGCCCGGCTCCCATGTTTTGGTACCTTACGTTCCGCTATATCGGCTAAGGTAGCCTTTGGGAGAACTCTGCGATTGTGTCCCAGTTCTTCCGGACGAGCACCTCAAGAGAGAAAGCCAAACTGATCACATGATACGGCGAGAGTCGGTCAGCTGTTCGAGAGGTCACAAAATCTTTAAGGATTTCTCCCGCATAATGCCATAACCAATGCAGCGTGCGATAGATCGGTTTTTTCTCCGATCAGGTGCTTATAGAGCCCCTAGTACGATCTTCCGAACACCAGGGGCTGCGCCTACCATACTAAAGCTCCTATGGCTAAGTGAGAGTGATAAAGCCCTATAGTCCGATTGCCTGGTTCGTTGTGCTAAGCACCTCCTTCGAAGGACCCAAAACTGGGATAAAGAGTGCTCTGGTTTATCCCGAACACCCCGCATTTCTTACGTAAAGCGAAGCCGACGACCGCCAACTCTCGGGTTTAACATATAAAGCGGCCGCATGGAGGGTAAACTTTTATATAACAGGCGACAAATAAATGACCTTGTTCAAACATTACAAAGGACAACATGATTGGCATTCATGGAAATATAATGTCCTTGGTGCATAGCTCTGCTGTGTCACACCCTGATTTTCATGCCACAACACCTAAGCTAATATATCATGATAAAGTGTGGTTTGACAAAAACTTTTGCATTATTTGACTTTTTAATTGAGTTGGTTCTCTTTATGTGTTCTCAAGTGCTCTTAAAAGTCAACATAGCTTCACCTTCTATACTTCATCTCCTTGCCCCAAACTTCTGCCCAATGATCATGCCATGTGTATAGAGCAATATAGTATTTTCTTACAAAATAATTTGGCCAAAAATTATTTTCAAAAATTAGTCTTCCAAAAACCCCTGAATTGAGGTTTGCACTGCAAGTACTTGATTTGGGGTATGAAAAATATTTCAAAGAGTATATTTGAAACCTATTAGATATAGGATTCCCATAAACAACAAAAATATAATTTTAAGTTATTTTACTATTTTATTTAAAATCTTTTTCTTTAGGCCAGAAATGGTCTTTAATAGGGAAAAATATTTTTATTGTCTTAAAAATATTTGACAAAAATCAGGGAAACTCATTGGGCAAATATTTCCCATATATAAGAGTTTCAACAAATGGTCATGTTCAAAATATTGGTTAAATCCCTCAAAAACCCTTTCTGGATATTTCAAGCTTTTGAAATATTTACAAAGGAAATATTCTCCAAAAATTCCAAGAAAATTCTAGCATGGCACATATGATATGTGTGATGATCTTGACAAGTATGATGTCATGGAGAATAGTATAACCCCATGAAATCCCCTTAAAACCATTTTTGTCCATTTTGAGGTTTGAACAACTTTACATTGCCAAACATGTCGAAATGTTCTCAAACCTTGTGAACATGCTCAAATGGTCTAATCATTCATCTAGACCAAATGGCACAAGTTGGAGAAAATGTTATATTGATCAAAGTTCCCCAAAACCCTTCCTGTCCAGAACCAAAATTTAACAACTCTACATTGCCAAGTGTGTCCTTTTGATCTGAACTTTTGTGGACATGTTCAAATCCCCAAGTGATGACACTACCCCAAGTGGTGCATCAAGGAGAATAGTTTTGCATGAATAGATCTTGGAAAACTCATTTCTGTTGATTTCTAGGGTTTACAAAAGTTGCATTGGCAACTTTGCCCAAATGGACTCAAACTTGGTGGAACCTATTATTATCTCATGCCATTTGACCCTGTCAAGCCTCATGACAAGAGGAGTTCATCTTATTGCCCAAACCAGCAACAAACACCTTCTGCCATTTTACTAGAACCCCTGTTTTGAACACTTCCACTCTTCTCCATGGCCCCAACTTTTTACCACAGCCCCTCCTAGTCCCCTTGCACCTCCAGTAGCAATGGCAAATCCATAGCTCAATTATTGGAGGGGTAAAACCCCACTTTCTCTCTCTGGACAGCCCATTTCCCTCTCTCCTCTCCCACTGGCTGTCGAGGGCATCCAAGGCCCTCTCCCCTTTTGTTTACTCCTCCCTAAACAACCTAGACACAAGTGGCCGCGCCCTACAAGCCAAAGGCATGCCCTGGCATGCAATTGGCGTGCTCCAGAGCACGCTACAGTGCACACCCGCACTGTAGCCATCCCCAATCCGAAGCATCTGGCCACCTCGAGCCTGGCCCTTGCGCCAGTCGAGGTGCCTCGACGTCCGGGACACGACACGATGTCGGCCCCCTCCTCCTTCTACCTCCTGCTGCCCTTGCTCGCACGCGCGCCGGCTGCCCGAGAGCTCCAATGAGCGGCCTCACACGCGCGGTGCCCCTGGCCCTCCTCCTGCTCTCTTCCTTCACCCGCTCACTCTGGACCAACCCCACGAGCACCCCAGACACACTCAAACAGGCCCCCGTGACCCGTGGCGACGACAACGAGCTCGCCGGCGCACAAGTCCACGGTGGACCATCGCGCGGCTATATAAGCCCGCCCCGGGCCGCTCCAGTGGCATTCGCCTCCTCCTCACACCCCCAAGAACACACCCGCACCACCCAAACGTCCTCAAGGAGCTTCTGTTCTCGGGATCGACCGGAGCTCCGCCGCCTCGGGTCACCGTCGATCTAGAGGTACGGGCCCTCTCCGCCCCCACTCTCGCTCGATCTGGAGCCGCAGGAGCCCACTGATCATTTCCAATCCCTCTTCTGCATCGGTTGCAGGCCGAACGGAGCAGTCTTTCCACCTCCCGAAGCTCCTCCGCCGTGCCTCCTCGTCGCCGGCGAACCAGGCCACCCCGGCGACCAACTCCACCTCCACCTGAACGACGACTCCACGCCGAGTCCAACCGTGCCGTCAGCTCGGCCCGCCGTGCACTACATCGCCGCCGGTGAGCACGCCCGGCCCTTCGTCGCTGAGTCAGAGATGACAGGGCCCCGCCATCATCCTCACCTCTCTCTCGCCCCCTCTCTCTCCCTGGCAGCTGGGCCCGGCCCGTCAGGTTAAAAAAACCTGGCGTGCGCGCGCTGGCTCGCCTGGGCCCCTTTCCCCTCTGGGCCTGCTGCATTGTGGCCTTTCTAGCCCAGTGGCACGGTGCCACTTTTCTTTTTCTTTTTCTTTCTTTTTTATAAAAATTCCACAGGATACAATATTTATCCAAATTAAATGTTTCCAACTCCTAAATTCTTATAAAAATCCCACCTATTTATTGGTGTAACTTTCATAAATATCCATCAAACTTTTCTTCACTGTTCAAATTTAAATTCAAATTTGAGCATTTATATTCCCCCTGAAAATCCATTTCTCCTATTCTACAACTCCAAATCCATAACTAGTAATTTTCCCCTTCTTAGATTTCCCCCTAGTATTTATCAAAAATAAGTTGACATTTTTCTCGAGCACTTTGGTTTTTCTGTTTTTATTATTGCCTTATTTTCTCGTTATTTTCTTGCGGCGATTAGATCCCGTATTAGGCGAAGTTGCTTTGAAGAAGAAGAAGGAGAAGGATTTGAAGAACTTGAAGACCAAGCCAATCAAGGCAAGCAGCCCTTTGACCATGACACCCCTCTTGTTCATCGGTACCCTTTTTCTGATTGCATGATGATGAAATATGACGGTGGTAAACTTGTTGTGAACCACCACATGATGCATACCCCTACTCATGACCTTACCTTGTTCATGATTGCATTTTCAAGAGACTATTTGATGCATAATGATGCATGTGTACCATGAACTCGTCATGGTTACATTCTTCGAAAACCCATCGGGTGCCCCTAATGCCCTTGGGAGATGTTGATCTAAGGTCACCACTTGAGGAAGAAGTGGTGTACCGGAGAGAGATTTTGGTGTGTGTGTGTGTAAAATGATGGATTAGATTTATGTGTGATTACCGTCCCAACCAAATATGTGCAACCACTCTACCCCTTTATGGGATGGGGCATTATTGATTACTGAGGCTGATACTAGCATGGTGCCCACATTACTAGTGACGGGGTTGACTTGAGGTCACTCTCGGGACGGGGTCGTGCTTGGATAGGCGGCCATGACTGTTTTCACAGGGCACCGGACACACCGTTGGTCCCTTCGTGTATGCATCATAATGTGAAAAGGGCAGAGTCCCACGATCTTTTACTTATACACGAGGGCCGTGTATCGATGAGTGGACCCTATGTTAGTGTCGTCTAGGGAAAGGTAATGATCGGGTGCTTCCCCTGAGTACTTGAGGTAGCGGGATCGTGGATGACACGAAGCTTCACGGATCTTGTGGGTAAAGTGCAACCTCTGCAGAGTGTCAAACTATTCGAATAGCCGTGTCCACGGTCATGGACAGTTGGGAGGTGCTACTTAAACTATGTCCAGAAATTTTACAATCTCGGTGCATGTGTGTGTGGAAAGGAACTATTAGTGTCAAGGTGGTGACTTGACATGTTGAAAGGCATGGCATTGATTCAAATTCTATTTATGTTGATATCTATAACCTGTTCTCAAGGTTACCCATGTTCATTGATGCATATCTCACAAGTTGATAGGACATCTCAACTAGCTTGAAGCTAGGTTGCTTACTTGTTGTCTGATTGCATTGTTATTTTGGACCAAATCATGGGTTGCTTGTCAGTACATTCAAAGTACTCATTGGCTTGCCACTGGTTATTTTATTGGCCAGGCATGAAAGAACATGATATGATGAAGAATACTTCAGTGACGAACATGCGTGCTAGGACGCTTCCCAGTCAGAGTGCCTGTAGGGTTAAGGCAGATGGCATGGGTTCTACTTATCGACAAAGAATTTCCGCTTCTTAAGTTTATTTGGTATTCAGCCCTTGTGGCTTTATCTATATAAGACTTGACCATAATGGTCATAATTTGTGTAAGACGGTATGTATGGATGTAAGACTCTTGTTATTCAGCTTCTCTGTGTTCAGTGAGCATTGATCTCTGGGATCACTGTACACGTGCATTCAGTGATATCGACTTATGAGTCGGGGTCCCCACACGCTGCAAGGTAGGATCCTTTCAGGACACTCTCATAATATAATTCGGGCTTGCGGTGCTCCTTCCCCTCTGGCGGTCCTTCGGTCATCAGCTTTTCGGCATCCATCTTCCCCCAATGCACCTTTGCACGGGCGAAGGCCATTCGTGCACCTTCTATACATACCGACCGCTTGACGACGTCAAGTCGAGGGCAAGCGCTTACAAGCCGCTTCACGAGCCCGAAGTAGCTGCTTGGAATCGGCTTGGCAGGCCATAGCCGGATAACCAGATCTTTCATGGCTAGTTCCACCGCCTTATGCAGTTCGATCAGCTGTTTCAGTTGATCGGCAAAAGGCACCGGATAATTCGGCGCCAAATACTGCGACCAGAAGAGCTTATCTGCGGTGTTCCTTTCTTCGGCTCGGTACAATTGGGCGGCATCCAATATGCTGCGAGGCAGCTTGGCAAATACCCCTAAGAAATCCGAATTCAAAATTAGAAACATAATTTTCTCCTCAAATACTTGCTTTACATGGAAAAAGCCTTACCCGCTGCAATCTTCCTCGCCTCTTGGATCCCCTGCAGGGCGCTTTGGGTTCCCCCCCGGGCATCGCTCGTGGCCTGACGCGCCTCGGTGAGTTCGGATTCTTTCTCTGTTAAACTCTGCTCCAAGGTCTCGCATTTCCTTACAGCCTCTTGCAGCTCCTGCTCAGCTTTAATAACTCTGGCCTCGTGTTCCTCACGAAGTGTCCGCTCGGTGGCTGCCTTTTTCTCGGCCTCGGCAATGGCCCCTTTAAGGGCCTCGACTTCGTTCACAATCCCTAGAACAAATTATGCAGCTTATTTCACACTGAAAATTTATTTCGCAATAAACGCGAGCAAAGCTGGTGCATACCTTGTTTATCTCTCAAGTGCATTCTCAAATGGCCAAGCTCTTCTACGGCCCACTCCGGAATTTGATTCAGTCCGGAGATATCCGCAGTACGAGAGGCAGCAGCCGCTACAGACGCCTTCTTGTAATAGAAGAGAAATCAATATCATTCAATGAGTCTTCCTGAGATCATCAATTCGATCCTCTGCCCGGTTCTTTCTTTCAGCGAATAGTGTATCAGGGGCTACTATCTATACTATGACACTCTTTGACAACTCATAAAACATACCTCAAAGCCTCCTATAAGGCTGATACAGGCTTCGTTCATTCCACTTTTAGTTGACTGAATCTTCTCAATCACCGCACCCATAAGGGCACAGTGTTCATCGACGATGGAGGCGCTCTTCAGCGCCACCAACAAAGCATCCTACACCTCTGGTTGGACAGAGGTTTCCGGTGGAACAGGCATGCCCCCTCGAGCTGAGAAAGGCTGCCTGCTTGATTCTGGAGCCGTATTGGTCTCTGGAATTGCATCCGGATCGGTGTCGAATTCAATATGGCCCCCGCCGTCAGCTCCCATGGGAATTTTCTCCCCCATGTGTCCGGCCCCTGAAGTTTGACCTCCAGGCGCTGCCTTCACGGTCTTTTCCTCTCCTCCTTGGCTGGGGTCCCTCTGGGACGAAGCCTCGGTGTTATTCACCTGTTTGGAGGAAGGGGCCTTCGGGGGTGTCCCTCTCTCCATAGCATCCGAGCTCAGCGAATCCTCTGATAAGGATTGTTTGGTACGGGACCTCGCCGGACTACAAAAATATGGCTCAGGTTAAAATATTATGCCATGATGAGTCTGGACGCATAAACATACTCGGATTCAATATACTCACGAATTCACCAGGGGTTGGGCCTGGGATCCCATGCTGGGCCGTTGTCGGCGGCGGCAGTGGACTCCTCCAGAAGAGGAGCTTTTCCCCTTTTAGGCGACTCGGCCTCCAAGTGTGCGGAGGCCGTCCTCTTTTTTCTTCCCCCAGCCGGGGATTCATCTTCCTCCTCCTTCTCGTCCTCTTCGGAGGAGGAATTGGCATCAGAGCCTTCGGATATTGTGTCTGAAGTGCCGCGGCGACGAAGGCCGCCCCGGGTCTTTTTTGCCTCCTTCTCGGCCGTCTTCTTCGGCACCTTGTAAGGCGCCAGGACCAGCATCTTTGTCAGAAGTGGGACGGCCGGTTCTTCGGGCAGCGGGGCCGGACAATGGATCCGCTCCGAAGAGTTGTGGAAAACATATTGAGCGTTTCCTTTGGGTTATGCGGATAAAAAGCATGATGACTTACCGAACTTGCAGGGCGGGATAGTTGGTACCCGCGGTCCTCGGCTGAGTCCGGCCATGATTTGCCAGACTTGAAAAGCACCTTCCAGATGTCTTTGTGCAAGGAGCCAAAGAGCACTCGCAGGGTCTGGTGCTTGGCCGGGTCGAATTCCCATAGATTGCAAGTCCGGTGTTGACAAGGCAGGATCCGGCGAACTAACATCACCTGGACTACATTGACAAGTACGAAATTCTTGTCTTTCATATCTTTTAACGCGCGTCTGGAGCACCGACAGTTCGTCGGACGAAGACTAGTTCAGGCCCTTTTTGACCCAGGTTGTAAGCCGCAGAGGGGCTCCAGATCAAAACTCGGGAGTAGCGGCCCATTCCGTGCCGCGCGGCTCGGTGATGTAAAACCACTGCTGTTGCCACTCCCTGACGAAATCATTAAAGGTGCCTGTTGGCCATGTGACGTTGGGCATTTTGCTCACCATAGCACCCCCGCACTCGGCATGCTCGCCGCCCACTACCTTGTGCTTCACATTAAAAATCTTCAGCCATAAGCCAAAATGTGGCAAGATGCAGAGAAAAGCCTTACATACGACGATGAATGTCGAGATGTTGAGGTTGGAATTGGAGGACAGATCGTGAAGATCAATCCCGTAATAATACATGAGGCCGCGAACGAACGGGTGGAGGGGAAACCCTAGCCTGCGGACAAAGTGAGGGAGGAATACAACCCTCTCGTGGGGTTCCGGAGTAGGGACGATCTGTCCCGCCGTCGGGAGATGGTGGCTAATTTTCTTGGCCAGATACCCGGCCACCCGAAGCTTTTTGATATCCTTCTCCCGGATGGTAGAGGCCATCCACTTGCCTCCTGCTCCGGATCCGGACATTTTTGGAAGGCCTTTTGTGGGTAGAGAAGACGAACGCTTGGGCGCTGGAGCTTGGGCGGAGGGGAATGGATCGGGAAGTAGAAGGCGTGGGTGCGAAAGGGAGTCCTCTTCCCCTTATAAAGGCAGCAAGGATTCTGCGCCTCCCCACTTGCCTGGTAAAACCACTTATTCCGCAAGCACCGTAATTGATGGCGCGGTTGGCTTACCCACACCTGTATTGATGAGAATCCCGTGATAAGGGGACATGATCTCTGCTTCGACAAAGTCGTGCCAAGAAAACCGCCTCGCAATATGTGAAGTGGCTGGTTGAGAAAAACGGTTCGAATAATGATTGGGCCGTAGTATGATGTCATGCTGCAGAATGTGTCAGCAGATTAGATTTGTGGAAATATTATTCTCTCTACGGTGGTATGTGGAATTTGTTTTGCAGAGGCGGACACTATCCTTGTGTTTAAAATCTTCTATGGAGTATTCCGAGGAGGAACCCGCCTTGCAATGCCGAAGACAATCTGCACGCCGGACTCATCGTCATTGAAGCCTGGTTCATGGGCTACTGAGGGAGTCCTGGATTAAGGGGTCCTTGGACAGCAGGACTATATCCTTTGGCCGGACTGTTGGACTATGAAGATACAAGATTGAAGACTTTTTCCCGTGTCCGGACTGGACTCTCCTTGGCGTGGAAGGCAAGCTTGGCGATATGGATATGTAGATCTCCTTCCTTGTAACCGACTCTGTGTAACCCTAGCCCCCTCCGGTGTCTATATAAACCGGAGGGCTTAGCCCGTAGGACAAGAACAATCATACCATAGGCTAGCTTCTAGGGTTTAGCCTCTATGATCTCGTGGTAGATCAACTCTTGTAATACTCATATCATCAAGATCAATCAAGCAGGAAGTAGGGTATTACCTCCATCGAGAGGGCCTGAACGTGGGTAAACATTGTGTCCCCCGCTGAAAGTGCAACTATCCCTAGGTGGTTTTGGTAATTCATAACAACATATAGCTCATTGAGGTAATGCTATTCCAAGACTATTGTTTCAGGAAAGCTCAATGAATGGCATGGCGTGGATGATGAAAGTGGATCCCTCAAAATACTAAGGACAAAGGATTGTCTCAAGCTCAAAAGCTCAAGACTCTTCATTTTACATTTTAGTGGTCCTTCTTACCCGGCGCCACCGATTTCAAAAGTCATAGCCACTGCAACAAACCCTAGGCAAATCGGTCCTATCGATAGGGATCTTGGTCTCACCGAGATGGGATTGTAATCACTCTGTTTCCCTTCGTAACGTTTCGGTCTAACCGAAGTGAGCGATCGGTCCCACCGAGATTGCAATGTAAACTCTCTGTTTCCCTTTTGTAACATTTCGGTCTCACCGAAAAGAGCAAATCGGTCCCACCGAGTTTACCTGACCAACTCTCTGGAAAGCTTATTACCAAAATCGGTCTCACCGAGTTTGTGTAATCGGTCTTACCGAGATTACATTATGCCCTAACCCTAACCGAATCGGTCTCACCGAGTTGCATGTCAGTCCCACCGAAAATCACTAACGGTCACTAGGTTTACTAAATCGGTCCGACCGAGTCTGTTGAATCGGTCCCACCGAGTTTGGTAAATTGTGTGTAACGGTTAGATTTTTTGTGGAGGCTATATATACCCCTCCACCTCCTCTTCGTTCGTGGAGAGCCATCGACTGAACCTACACTTCCAACTTACCATTTCTGAGAAAGAACTACCTACTCATGTGTTGAAGCCAAGATATTCCATTCCTACCATATGAATCTTGATCTCTAGCCTTCCCCAAGTTGCTTTCCACTCAAACCCTCTTTCCACCAGATCCAAATCCTATGAGAGAGAGTTGAGTGTTGGGAGACTATCATTTGAAGCACAAGAGAAAGGAGTTCATCATCAACACACCATTTGTTACTTCTTGGAGAGTGGTGTCTCCTAGATTGGCTAGGTGTCACTTGGGAGCCTCCGACAAGATTGTGGAGTTGAACCAAGGAGTTTGTAAGGGCAAGGAGGTCACCTACTTCGTGAAGATCTACCGCTAGTGAGGCAAGTCCTTCGTGGGCGACGGCCATGGTGGGATAGACAAGGTTTCTTCTTCGTGGACCCTTCGTGGGTGGAGCCCTCCGTGGACTCACAAGAACTGCTACCCTTCGTGGGTTGAAGTCTCCATCAACGTGGAGGTGCGATAGCACCACCTATCGGAACCACGCCAAAAACATCTGTGTCTCCAATTGCGTTTGAATCCTCCAAACCCTTCCCTTTACTTTCTTGCAAGTTGCATGCTTTAATTTCCGCTGCCTATATACTCTTTGCATGCTTGCTTGATTTGTGTGATGATTGCTTGACTTGTCCTAAGATAGCTAAAATCTGTCAAACTCTAAAATTGGGAAAAGGTTAAGTTTTCAATTGGTCAAGTAGTCTAATCACCCCCCCCCCTCTAGACATACTTCAAGGTCCTACACCCGCCTCCTGTTACCATCCACCTTAGACGCACAGTTCGGGACCCCCTACCCGATATCCGCCGGTTTTGACACCAACACCTACCTCGTGCCTTCCTGGTTGATGTCTTGACGTAGGTTCCAAGTCCTCTGGATCACGTTCGTTCCAAAAATCCAATTCCGAAGGTTTCATTCCGTTTGGACTCCGTTTGATATTCTTTTTCTGCGAAACTCTAAAATAGGCAAAAAAACAGCAATTCTGGGTTGGGCCTCCAGTTAATAGGTTAGTCCCAAAAATAATATAAAAGTGTATAATAAAGCCCATTAATGTCCAAAACAGAATATAATATATCATGGAACAATAAAAAATTATAGATACATTGGAGATGTATCACTTCTTTTTATTTTGCCGAACTGATGTTTAATTAATCTCGAACGCATGTTATCCCCCTAGTGTTTTATCCATGGATGTTGGTATGGTTAGTTTCTTTTTACGTGTTTTGGTTTCCTACCAGTATCATGCTGCCGCGATTGCTGTCAGGAGCGGGTTCTTAGCATTGGCTGGCGAGGACATGTCCCGGCAAGCTTTCCCCATCAGGAGCATTTGATGCAGCCACCCACTCTGTGAGCAGGCTCGAAACAGAGCTGGGGCGCAGACAATCCATCATGGTGCCATCACACGAAAAGACTTCTTATTGCGAACCCATTGGTATCCAAGGGATAAGCAAATGCAAATTCTAGATCTATAGTCGAGCAATGGTCGCGTGGACTTAGCTTTCATCTTTTCTTCCTATCACCCATTTCAGTCCCGGCAGCTTGTTGCGTTCGCGTGATTTGGGAGGAATGGCGCCACGCGTGTTGCTTTCCGGCTCCCGGTAGGTGACGACAAGGATCATATGCACCTTGTGGGCGGCAGGACGCGATGCAAGGCATGACCAGTTTCTCTCTCCTCCTCTTTATATTTTTTCTCACGGCAGCTGGCACAAAAGGCATGCCAACATGGACAGCCTTGCCAGAGCGTACTTGCCGGGGCATCAATCAACGGATTCACTCCGGCACTCTACTCAGGATGTCCCTAAGCAGGGTAAATGCTGGACCGAGTATCGCGCGGGCTAATCGACATTGACGATGCTAAACCCAGTGTAGCTCGATTGTTGATAAGGGAGAGTGGCGGAGAGAGAAACCTTGTTCCCATACACCTTGCTCCTCTTCCCAAACGGGGCTTACATGGTGACCATGTTTTTGAACCGTTTGGGGCTGTCGTGACGCCATCATTCCTGGTCCCCGATGCCGCTGCAGTGGCGGCGCAGAGAGGCGACGAAGATTGGACTGGGTAGGTGGGGGAGCGGAATCGCTCCCCTCCCGTCCCACCATTCGCCGCTTTTTCTTGGGCGTTATGGATGATGAAGCCGTTGATGAAGAAAAATGATGATGAAGATGATGCGTTGCTTACTCTCGGGTTCGCGCAAGCGCTTCCCCCTACCTGGCGCGCCAAAGATGTCATGGGAAAACATGGCCACCTATGGGGCTATCGGCCCCTTGTGGTTCGATAGGGGGAAGGGCACATTGCACAAAGAGCGGAGGGCGTAGAGCAGCACAGCAGTGATCACACGGGCGGTTTTTACCTAGGATCGGGCCGCGGTTAGGCGTAAAACCCTACTCCTGCTTTGGTGGATTGATATATGGACCGTGGTGGAGACACAATGCTCTTACCCAGCAAGGTCGCCTAGGGACGAGTGCAGCTACGCGCTTATGAGTGTACAAGGGTCAGAATCCTTTCTAAGGTTACCACAGCCTTCCTTTTATAGGTCAAGGGGTCACACTACAAAAAAAATACACTTCCGTGATGATACGTGTTTGTCACAGTAGGTCGCGTTGTTTTTCATGCATGTACATCCATGACAAATTTATGACAGAATCAAGATAGTCATACCTGTGCTGTCATAGAAGTGTTCCATGACATTACCAAAATTATAATCACGGAAGTGTCCACTTCCATGACGATAAATCGCGCGTCACAGAAGTGCTTTCGTCAAGGGTGACCGACACGTGGCATCCTCCATAACGAAATGCCGTTAAGCTATCGAGTCGGGTTTTGGATCCGATAACCCGTTAACAGCCCTGACCAATGGGGATTTTCCACGTGTAAAATCATCATTGGCTGGAGGAAACACGTGCCGGCTCACCATTTGGACAGATGTCATCCACTCATTGGACAGAAGGCGCCTATGATACGTCGACACGTGGCACGGCCCAACAGAGGCGCATTCCTAGGAAAAGGTCGGCCCATTTGACTTGGTCAAAAGGTGGCGGGCCGACCCATGTAAAGCCTGTTAACGGCATGTTCACATATAGCCCATTCAGCCTGCTAACCCAAGGCCCATTACGCCCTATCCGAATTAGGCCCAGTAGCGTCATCTGGGCCACCCAATATGATTCCAGACCGTTTTCGCCGGCCCATGTATGGCCCATGGCGTCTTCGGCCCATATGAGGCCCTATGTAACTCTTGGCCTATTAACGGCCCGTGGTGAAACTGGCCCGTAATGAACAGTGTATTACTTTACACCCATTAACGGCCCGTGGTAAAACTAGCCCGTAATGAACAGTGTATTACTTTACACCCATTAACGGCTCGTGGTGAAACTGGCCCGTAATGAACAGTGTATCACTTTATACCCATTAAGGGCCCGTTATTCCGTTGGGCCGTTTCCAGCCCATGTTATCTTTCGGCCTTCTCAGGCCCATTTATTCTTGGGCTCATTTCAAAGATTCGTTTACTTACGGCCCATTCTTGTCATTTACGCTTATGAGCCAAATTCAGCCCATGGTTCTGATCGGCCCGTTTGTGGTCCGTTAACACGTTGGGCGTTTTCATAGCGTCATGAAATACGGCCTATTAACGATGGCCCATTATGGTCGGCCCATGAACGGACAATTCCAACTCTAGCCCGTTTACGGCCATAATGCAGCCTGTTATTGGCCCATGTTTGGCCAATCGATCATACTGCCCGTATAAGGCCCATTGATGATACGGCCCGTAGAAGGCCCATTGTTTCTGCGGCCCGTAGAAGGCCCATTGTTTCTACGGCCCGTGGTAGGCCCATTGTTTATACGGCCCATATAAGGCCCACAGTTTCCACGGCCTGTAGGTGCAGTGTCACTACAGTAAATATTAGCCCATGGTTATTGTGGCCTAGTTTTAAAAAATAGGTTGTTGCAGCCACTAGTAAACCGCAGAAAAAGAACTGCACTGACTACAAGCAAACAAATAAACAAGACAATAAGGAGATAAATAAGCAAGCAACTTACACTAGGCTATCACGGCTATTACACATATTACATCCACAGGGCACCGAAGTTCGCCACCGGTGCAAATATAGGGAACACAAAGACATATAAACGCCGCAGACAAAACAAGTCCAGAACTGAAACCACTTGAAGAGCTCAAGAAACAATATCACAGGTACCCATAATGTCTGGCAAGATGCTTAGCAAGCTTATTAACTTTCTCTTGTTTGGCGCTTAAGTCCTCCAAATACCATTGTTGCACCGAAAGTATGCATCTGAATTCTGCGAGGACTTCCTCGGTCCTTGACTTCTGTCGCATAACATCTGATCGATGTCTTTCAACTTGAAGTTGAGACTCAAGAAGCCGAACTGATTCAGGCAATGAGTTCGAGGAGCTGGTGCCAGCAGTGGTAGCCAGTAACTCGAACACTACATCAAGGCGGGACTTTGGGGTTGTCTCAGTGTCCTCAATATAGTTTTTATCAGCTTTCTTGGAGACCAACAGGGATGTCTCACTATCTTGAACCTTATCTGCATTACTTCCTTTACCATTGCATAACAGGTACTCTTCTCCAATATTTTATTCGCGTTCTAAAAGGGAAACAAACAAACACATCTCAGGTTTACAATGTAGTATATGAAACTCATTTTGGTAAACCCGGATCGGTAGTAAGGTGGACAGGATAACAACATGAAACAAACATATATCTATGTAGTATGGTCACTGTATGGTCTATATCATTCTAGTTTATGTTGCCAAATCAAGATAGATACAGTTCAAATCATATCTATTTAAGACAAAGCAGCATAGGCAGAATATAAGTGTGGGAAACAACACATCAATAACAACACTTGTAATGTGCATGGCATGAGAACATAATTGTTTATTCAATTGAAACTAAAATCAACATAGAGCAAGTTACAACAGCAAACAGCCAAACACGTTGAAGAAGCAGGTTTAAAACATACCTGTTGCACCATTGCAGTTTCAATTGCATCCTTCAAATTTGAAATTGGTTGGTATCAGTAAATACAGTGATGCAAGAGCAAATTAGTATGAACCATAGCTACGGAACCTGACCTGAGAACAATTCTTCTTCTTCTTTAAGCGTTGACTTCGGGTTCGGAGTGGTGGTCCTCATGATTTGGGCACTGCAGTTTCCTTACTAACTGCTCGTGTTTGGGTGCTCTATGGTGGAGACGGTGTTGTGTCAATGGGAACTGGGTGTCTATCTGCTGGGGTTGGGGTTAGAAGGGGTGTAGCTGGTTCTCTGTCCAACTGGGTAGGGGTACAATCTGCATGAGTGTCGGTTAGTGTGGTGGGGCTGATTCTTGGGCAAGTACAACCGTGGTTCTATCTGCATCGGCAAGTAGCATGATCTTTTTTGAAGACCCTGTTTTTACTCCCACAGATACTGCCATCACTCCCTCCAATTGAAATGGCTGATAAACAAGAAAAGTAATTGAATGTACAGACATTGTAAGATAGACAGGTGCAATGGATAGTAGGGAAGAAAACAGGGCATGAAATAATTCACATTTATGTTGTCTAAGCAAACAGAATAGCAGGACATAATATCACATATATGATGGCTAATTAAACAGGATAGCATGACACAATTTCACATGTATGATGGCTAACTGAACAGGATAGAATGACATACTTCAAAATATGATGACTATGTAAACAGGATGACATGATATAACTATACGATGTGTCTATTAAAGTGGTTGGCATGCCATAAATCACAAACAAGCCGTCGATGGAAACATGATGGCATGATATAATTCACGAATAGAATGACATAATTTAAAATATGATGACTATGTAAACAGGATGAGATGATATAACTATATTATGTCTTTAGAAAATGGGTTGGCATGCCATAATTCAGATACATGCTTGTCTATGTAAACATCATGGCATGACATAATTCAAATATATGATTTATATACTAAGGAAGTGAGCAGAGGGCAATTGCATATATGATGTGTCAACTAAGGAGATGGCATTCAATATTGTGTATATGATGTAAAAATAAGCATTGCAATACAACATATGCATTATATGAGTAATATAACCCTGCCAAGTTTGAGCATACACCTCGGGGATAATAGGACTGGTCATACGCCTCTGAATCCTCCTCTGAAGAGCTATCTGTAACCAGCAAGATATCTGCTTCAGCAGGTAGCATTGCCTGCTCTGAAGACCTTGTTTTCACTCCAGATTTCTCCATCCCCAATTCAAATGGCTGATGCACAGGAAGAGCAGTTGAATATACAAACATTGTCGACAAAAGCAATGAGAAATACAAGAAAAGGACTGCATGATATAATTCACATATATGACGCTTGCCTAAACAGCATGACATTGCATAATTGACATACATAATGCCTTGCAACAAGATAACATTGCATAATTCACATATATAATGTCTTGCAACAAGATGGCATTGCATAATTCACATATATGGTAATTAGACACTAAACAGGTGGCATTCACACAAAGCATGTCTAAACTAAGAAAATGACATAGCAATGCAAGATACCATATCATACGATATGAGTAACATAACCCTGCCAAGTTAGGGCATGCACCTCGTGGGGAAATATGATTTGGTCATCTGGTCTGAATCCTCCTGCGAGGAGATATCGGTAACCGACAAGACATGCGCCGTCGAGATAGCATTATGCGCTCTGAAGACCTTGTTTCCACTCCAGTTTTTTCCATCACCATGCTGAATGGATGATGCACAGTAAGAGTAATTGAATTTAATAAAATTGTTGACAAATTTAACACTTATTAAAAAATGATGTCTTGATATAATTCACATATAAGATGTCTGGCTAACCAGGGTGGCATTGCAAAATTCACATATATGATGCCTGGCTATACAAGATGGCATTGCATGATTCACATATACGATAAAGAAACAAAACAGATGGCATTGACACAAAGCATGTCTAAACTAAGCAGATGACATCTTTAATGTATACAGTAAGCAATGCAAGGCACCATATGCATGATATTACCAACATCAGCATGCCAAGTTAGAGCGAATACCTCATGGGGTAAATAGGAGTGGTCTTCTCCTTCTGAATCCCCCTCAGAACAGTTATCTTCGTCTTGATTACGATCAGAAATGGGTGGAGGGGGGGCTGCCTTTGCGCCCACCATGGAACAACGTCTGCATGAAATTTTATTGCCACGCAAGGCTCGTCTCTTTTGCTCTACATGATCAGTTCCATTGTGTACAATAAGCGGCATGCATAGGAATAAAACATAGTGAGATTATGTAAGGAGTGCATGCACAAATCCAGAGTGATGGTAGCAAACTGTGGATAGACCCTAAACCAATGATAGCAGGCAGATAATAGCTTTAGTTAAAAAATACAGATAATGGCTCCTTTAACGTTTGTTTGCACCCAACATGAAACTCATAGTAGACACCGGAGATTAACCAGATAGTAGGCAGATAGTACTGATTGCTGCCCCAATATGTACCCCACAACCATTTAAAAACTCAAGTTTTAGCATTAATTTGGACCTGACTCGGAGTCTAATAGGTGAACACGACGATAATGTAGTATGTCATCATATTAAGCGACGCATAACGTAAGCAAACACGGAAGAGTGTGACCTCTCTTGCGGACCCATGTAGTCCTCAAGGTTGCTCAGTTGATGATGGTAATGCAGTTGTCGTGGTTGCCGACAGCGGGGAAGAAGATCTGAGGCGGCGAAAGACATTCTGGAGAGTGGATCCCTGCTGTGGTGAACCCTTCCGTCATTGGTACAGCTGAGCTGGGGTGGAACACAGCGCCGCAGGAGCAGGAAAAACCACACAAGGTTTTCTTTGACACATATCTCATGTGAAGTAATTGAGTAAGGGCTTGTTTGAATTTGAGGATTCTAACAATGCGAGGATAGGAAATAGACAGGGAATAGGATAGGAATGCACGTGCAAAACAGAGAATTTAAAAACACAGGATTTGTGCCAATCTGGGTGTTTGATTCACAACAATTGGAAGTTCACAGGATGCAAAAAAGCATGGTGAGATTAAGTCAAACCACAAGAAAATGTACTTATAATGCTATTATGCTACTATCTCTTAGTCTTGTGCTTGATGAATAGGAATATGAAAAGGAGGAGAAGTGGAAGTTAGAATTCCTACGGTTTTTCTTTCAAGGAAACACTAAAGGAACAAATCCTACAGTTTTCCTTTGCTCCATTCCTTTGCACCAAATTCATGAAAAGTAGTACCATAGGAAACTTTCCAATTCCTATGTTTTTCATTCACTTTTCCTTTCAAGCACTGGCGATTCTAGTAGGCAGGCTTGATCAAGGAAAATCCTACACTATAAAAATGTTTTGTGCTACTTCTATTACTTTGGACCCAGGCCAATGTCATACTAGCTCAACTCCCAGGCCCATCGACAAATGCACAACTCAAACGCGCAGAGATAAATAATGATGGCGTTCAAGAGAGTCCATCACGGATAGCTAAGTTGCCTGGTACCTCACTGCTTGTCATATAGTAGGATAAAATAATCGTATTTCCCGTTACTATGAGTGCTCAGGGACAATATATATAACATGTAGAGTAAAAAAGAGATGCAATAAGTGTACAACCTCTTTGGTGAAGCCATGTCGATCTCAGCGTGATTGGTTTGGCCGGTGAGGATGCTCCGGCTGACTTTGCTGTCGGTGGAGGGGAAGAAGATCTTAGGCGTCTGGAGATGGAGCCCGAGGTCTTGCTCATTGTGATGGAGGGTTTAAATGCGTTGGAGCAGCTCCGGTGAGTTGTGTGACGCCGAGGCTGAAGCAGGACAAGAGAGACAACGAACAACGTTAACCTGAGTGGAATTCTAATAGCATCTCCAATACATGACGTAAAATACATAACCACAAAGTGCTAGATGTAAAATACATCAGCCGCTCATCTCTGAACTTAAGCATCGAAACTGAACTTAATCGTCAAACCGAACCTAAGCATCCAAACTGAATTTTGCTTTGTCGAAACTGAATTTTCTTTGTCGAAACCGAACGCACTAGCAAGGTGAGGCTACACGTCGGTCGATCGACTTTTTCATCTCTGGTCGATCGATTTTGCAGCCGTTGGATCTGAAATCAAGGGCATGCGGTTCATCTTCAACGTCCACCTCCTCGAGCCGCCACCACCACCGGCCAAACAGCAGCCCCCGCCGCCGGCGGTCGCCGCCCGCCCGCCAAAACACTCCCCACCGTCGGTCCGCCGCCGCCGCGGCCATCCCTCTAGGCCCCCCGTGCCGAGCTTTTTCTCCGGCGATCCCCACGCCACCGCCCCGCCAATGCCCCGCCACCGCCGGCGACTACCGCTCCCATCCTGAACCCTAAGATAGATAGTGGGGTACCTCTCCGGCGAGCCCCCCTCCCCACTGCGGCTGGTTCTTCCTTCACCCTGGCGAGCCCACCCCTTGGAAATCGACTGACCCAAAAGTCGATTCAGTCGACTGAAGTGTAGCCAAATCGGAGCAGCATCGCAAGCAAGAGCAAGAGCGAGAGCAGCAACATGAAAGCAAGAGCAATAGCAAGAGCAGACCAAGCAGGGGACCGAGAGCAAGAGCAGAGCAGCAGCGAGCGAGAGCTAAAGCAGCAGCAGCTCCTACTGATGTGGACGTCGCCGCCGAGGGAGCGACGCCGTGGAGGAAGCGGCCGGCGACGCCACCGTGGATGGAGTCGCGCCGTGTCGGCTCGGGACGGAGCGCCGGCAGCACCGTGAGATCGAATCAAGAAGAAAATGCGGCGATTAGTGTACAACCTCTTTGGTGGCGCCGATTAGGCCGCAACTTCATCCGAGGAAACGGTGATGATGATGCTCTTCCGGTGGTGCAGGTGAAGATGGCGGTGTGGGAATGGAGGTGGCGCGAAAGACGAGGGGAACATTAGGGCAGCTCCTTAGAGGTGGAGGACGGGGTGGCTGAACCGGCGGGACGATGAGATCGGCGATGGATCGTCATCCGGTACGGTGGATGAGGGACGTCGAGGTGTTGCTGTGGACGACGTCGTCGGGGAAGAAGCTCCGGCTGGGTGGCGGACGGGCGGTGTGGGTTTTAAATCGCGGGTTTTCGCAGCCTCGGTGTATGAATGGGTGGGCGGATGGGATGGCAGTGGGGAACCATGGCTTAGAGACGCGCTTGTCCGAAATGTGGGGTAAGTTACGAAAGTACCCCCCACCGATTTGAGGCGGTTCTTTCGGTTCAGGGGTAGCACGGGCATTTCGTGTGTCGGGATTTCGTAGGACGTGGGACACTACTAGGGAAAAGGCTAGCAGCAGCGTGGGTTTTAGATGTATCAGTAGCGCGAGTATAGGCGCTACTAATAAGGCGCTGCAGCTATTGCTTAGCAGCAGCGCGTGCCAGCCCGCGCTACTGCTAGGACAAATAGCTGCAGCGTTTGTTCGTTACCACGCTGCTGCTAAGGTAACTACTTGCAGCATGTTTTCTGCCCATCGTTGTACTTTCTTTTATTGTATTTATGCGCCATCATACAAATATTGGTACAATACTAGTTATGAGGTTTACATCATTACGTCCATAACAGTGTGTTAAATGAAGGTGGATTAGGTTCAAGTGGAGGCAATATGTGGTGCATGTCAAAAGTATACTACTAATCCAAACTTGATCTAGTTTGGACTAGTAGTACTTTCGATGTGCACCACATGTTGCCTCCACTTGAATCTAATCCGCCAAAGACAAGATATTTAATCATCATCATGGTCATTACCACCAACAGTATTTATTTAATCACCACTAACACTAGCTAATAATAATCATCATAGTCATTACCACCAACACTAGCTATTTTATCATCATAGTAATAGTGTAGCACATCATCATCCTGAAACTCATTTCTAGCTAGCTAATCACTCCTGCTGCTCTCTCTTAGGTAAAACAACATAAAACATGTGTAGCTCTCCTCCTTGATGAAGTTGGAGCATGCAGATGAACCTGTCTCCTAATCGTGGAAAGCGCCTGCTTTGATGGCCCCTAGTACTTCTCTGCGCTCCCCAACACATATTTGGTCCAGTCTTGCACTATTAAGCATCCGTCGCTAATCTTGAATGCACTAGAGTAATCTGTAGGATATCTTGGTTGTGGTGATAATACTCATGGTACCTTTAGTCTCGATCCCATAAGGCACAACATTCATCGGAGTCCTGTTGAAGAACATCGTATGGTAACATACTTAGCAATGAAGTTTAGCTTCAAAAATAATGTATGGAAAAGATGCAATGAGGACAAATAGTAAAAATCTTACCATCCTTCCTAAATGGATGTGACCGTAGTTCATTACGAACACTATTGGTCGCATGACGTTTTCAGTACTAACATTTCTAAATCCAGAAGAAAATTTGCCTTGGCGGTATCAAGATCCTCAAGCCATGAAACATAATGACTTAGCTCCTCGCAGTTTAGTTCAGCCTCGGAGACGGTAGTAGGTCATGTCTACCAAGCGTTGGACATGTTTGCTTGCACCAAAATAAGTCGACAATACAAATTAGTTGTCAACTATTTTTGAATAAACAATATCAAAGACATAAATATGGTTGAGAAACTTACATAATGGTATAATCGGAGGCGTCGCACATCGACCCGGATATGTCGATACCTTCAATATCATCTTGGGACGAATATCAAAGGTGATAACCATATCAGGCTCAAATGCATAAGTCTTGCATAGTGCTCGCCATGTTTTGCATACAAAATAGGTGTAGTCATCTGAATTGTATAATTTTGCATGGAAAATATAACCATGCTCGGTCTTCAAATAAACTTTATTTACCTCCATGAAGTATGATGAAACCTATCTTATCCAATGCAAAAACTCTTACATGGCAGGGGATACGCTAGTAGAATATTAAAAAAATATAATTCAAGCAAATGAAGCAGATGTCATGCTTAGCTACGAAAAAAGACTTGTCGTTATGACTTACTGTATCCACTTCGAAGTTCTCGTCCAGCTTGATCTTTGAAGCGCCTATCATCATCTAGGAAGATTCCGTCGCATGCAGGCCGCTTCGTCTTCGCAGTATTTGCAAATACCGAAATCCTTTTCGTCGCCGACATTTCCTATGTTCATAGTTAAAAATTAATTGAAAATCGATCGAAGACAACTACCAGGATACTCAACACACAAATCCGGGGCACTCGATATTTCCTACATATTACGGCACAAGTCATGCCAAAATTCACGGAAAAATCCGGCATGACCTTTGCTAAAATAGGACATATCGGCGCCTGAAATTTGCCGAACGAAACGAATCAACACTCCGGCAAAACATAGGCCACTCGGAGGTGTAACATGCAAACATGACCGGCCACTTGGATATTGAGCAACACAAGATATACATTTCAAAATATCTTATAGGACTCAAATTAGCATGCATTCAATAAGCAAAAGTAAATCATCTCATGCGTCCCTACATCGTCGAATATTATCACTAATACATCACGAATAGTGTCATACATATAACATCACTAATCCAACTAAAACCCTAGCACACGACGGGTATCGGCGTGGGCGGTGGACACCCACAAAGAAGGAACCATCACGGGATCATAGCTCCAGTGAGATCCTCGGAGAACCTGCTGTATTGGAGAACGACCTGTGCTCCAACGCAAACAAGTAGCGACAGACGTGCGCGTCCTCCTCATCGACACGGTGGCGCACCACCTCCGCGGAGTCCTCAAGCCTCTGGATCGCCATCGCCCACGCGACCGCCACCAAAGAAGGTTCGGGTCAACGACAGTGGCTCCTCACCAACCTCGCCCCGGTAGGTAGCGCCTCCAGTACCACCCAGTGAGCCAGGTCCCGGACATGGCCGATCTGGTCAAGCAGGTGTCGTCCTTCGCCCGACTCGGCGATGAGGATGCGGGATAGGCATCGCCCACGTCGAGGCGGAAAAATTGCTTTAACTAAAAAATAGCAACAAGTTCTTACTAACTAGTTCTATTAATTCAAGCTGGTTCTTACTAAAAATAAACTTACTATAAATAAAAATATTCTAATACCTAATTAGTACCTAGTTCTTAATATGCAACTAAAACAAACTTACTATAAATAAAAATAAACTTAATATGCAACTAAAATATAAAGAAACCCTAGGCAGATCAGGTAGGGGAGAGGAGGAGAGGCGTGCTCACCTCGGGTGCCTCTGAAGAGGGAGGCGGCGTCGAGGTCATGATCGGGCGGGTCGGGGCAGCGTCAGGCGGCGTTGAGGTCGGCGGGGCGGCGTTGAATCTGGGTCGGGCGGCGTCCCGGGCGGCGTTGAGGTCGGGGCGAGGCGGCGTTGAGGTCGGGGTCGGGCGGGCGAGAGGGGTGGAGAAGGCCGATGGGCTAAGGCGGCGGCAGAGTGGAGAGAGTTGGATTTGGGGAAAGTGTGGGCGTGGGAAGGACGAACCCGACCCGTGGTTAAGTCGAAGTAGCGATGGCGCGTTCCGAGAAAAGCGCTTTGCTACCTTAGCTACAACGCTGTCACGATACACGCCATCGCTACTCCTTTCTCTTTTTTCCCTTTTTCATTTAGTTTCCTTCACATTTTATTTGTTTCCCTTCACCTTATTCTATTTCTTTCATTTTCAATTACCTTTCCATTTTCTTTCCATTTAATTTTATAACCTTTAGCAACAACGAAGTTTACATTAAAACGCTACCGCTACAAACAGTGTAGCGATGGCGCGGTTAAATCATAGATCGCTACTACTATGTGTAGCTTATGGGCTAAGCCGTGGGAATTTTAGTAGTAACGTGTGTACAACAAGACGCGCTACTGCTAGATCTTTATCTGCAGCACGGTTACCTCAGGCGCGCTACTGCTAATTAGCACCAGCGTGCTTTTTTGACCCACGCTGCTGCTAAAGTTCTGTGTATAGGGTTTTCCCTAGTAGTGGGAGTTTTCACGCGCGTTATAATTTCGGAATAGCAAGGCGCGGGTTGAGATGGAGGGAGATGTCGGAGCACAACAAGACAAAGATATATATTAAATATTTCGGGCTAACAAGGTGCGGGTTGAAGAGGCGGGAGTTTCGCAGCACGATAGACAGAGTCACTAGCTTCAATTTTCGGCATAACAAGGCGCGGCTTGAAATTTCGGAAGAACAAGCTTAACGTGTACCCAAAAAAAGACAATTTGCACCTCAACACGCACAACACACACACACAAACACCATTTAGACTAGAGTAAGGTACACGTGCATTGCACGCATGAGATTTGGCAACCAAATTATGAATAAATACCACATTATAGCATGCAAGCTTTGAGTCATATATGCATGATGTAGATGTTCGTTTAATTCTTATAGTTCATTTCATTCAAAATCATCTAGTTTTTATAAGAAAGCTAATCTATTTTAAGATTCATGGAATTGTGTGTTGTAAGACATGAAGTAAAAACAAATAATGGCAAATCATGTACAAAAACATTTGGGCAATTATGATACGGAAGATTCTAGAACAAATAACAAGTGCTTGTGTTTTGATGTTTGTGCATTATGCTTAAGTTCAACCATGGAGTCTTCTAGATTATACATGTGGCGAAATCTGGTGGAATCTAGATGATATCCAACGGCCAATAGTGCTCAAATTTGCCATCTTTTGACCATCTGATTTGCCTCATCCAACCCCCATCTATCAAATTTTTAGTTACCCCCACACAACAAATATATATATATATATATATATATATATATATATATATATATATATATATGGGTATAGATATAGAGATGTGATATTATAGCCGCCCATCCTCTCCAATTACGTGCACGGAGGCGCCCTGGGCAGATGATGTCCTTGCAGTATCTCAAATTCAAATTAGTCTGACCTTGTTCAATGTGTATACATTACAACATGCTCATTTCCAAAGAACACCGCACAGATCTCCGTTATATTCATGCATGCATGGGTTTCAAACATCAGGATCTCTTATTCAAATATTTGAATTCAACTTTACGTTGATTATGACCTCACCTATTCTTTTACACCCACACAGTAGTGTTCTCTTTATGACCACTAACTTTCTCTCGTGCATGCATGCACACACACTACCAGTCGGCATTATCTATCGCACGCATGCAATCTTTTTCTTCAGGTCGGTCTCCCATGAAGGCACACACCCACACACATCCCCCTCTCCCTCATACCGGGCATTCTTTATCTCTCACGCGTGCATGCGCAACGATCGATGTTCCTCTATGTATGTGCGTATATAGCTAGGTCTTTCATAGTTTTCCACACAAACCGATCAATCAATATATCCAGTGAGGTCTCACCCTCATTCCCACGTCCACATCGATCAATCTATACCTCTCCCATGTCCACATCGATCAATCTGTACCTCTCTATATAGGATTAACATAAATTGCTAATACACCCATATTAATTATATATCCAACGTCCCCCTCTCATCATCCATGCCTTCCGCTTCATCTCTCAGATGTGTGCACAATGGCGAAGACATGGGGCAGTATGGGCGGCCTGCCCCCCCCCCCCTAACATCACTATATATCGAGGCTAATATGAATGTGATCATTAGACAATTGCTGCTAAAAAAGGTTTAATTTCACGAATTGACCCTCCTCGTAAAGGATTAGCAATGCTCGGCCCCCTAGCTCATTTATTTTTCATGGCTCCACCACCGCGTGCAACAGCGCACGTGTTCGCCCCTTGTCTCTAAATATCGATCTCGCACTTGTGCATTCCTTCATAGTCTCCCTCCACTCGGCCCCTCGCACCATCTTCTTGCCCCCCACCGGATTTTGCCACATGTACAATCTAGCAGACTCCATGGTTGAACTTAAGCATAATGCACAAACCTCAAAACAACAGTGGTTCTCTTTTGTTCTAGAATCTTCCATATCATAACTGCCAAAACTTTTTTTCTAGTTGAATTGCCATTATTTGTTTTTACTTTATGCTTTACAATGCACAATTCCATGAATCATAAAATAGATTAAGGGCTTCTTTGATTCAAAGGATTCTCAAAAGAATTTTGGAGTATTCTAATCATTAGGAATTTTTCCTATCTTGGTTGTTTGATTCGTAGGATCGTAAACCATAGGAATTTTTCCATATGATTCATTTGCACTAGATTTCATAGGAAACATCCCATCCACTCAAACCTCTTTGAAAGAATTCTGCGTTTTTTCTATGCACAATCAAACACTCGTACAATCCTGTAGGATTCAATACGACATTCCACTATAATCCCATGTTTTTCCTATTCACGCGTTCTTAGATTTTTTATAAAAACTAATTTGATTTTGAATGAGATGAACTATAAGAATTAAACGAAGGGCTACATCACGCATATATGACTAAGAGCTTACATGCTATAGTGTGGTATTTATTCATAATTTGGTTGCAAAATCTGATGCGTGCAATGCACGTGTAAATTATTAGTACTTCGAGTATGTGCAAAACACGTAAATTAGAATACCAATGGCATGCTACACAGTGTCTCTCTTACAGTTCATGAAGCCACGTGGCACATGTGGAGGCGTTGTCGCGACCTCCTTGCGTGGATTGATGACAGTGACGTGCTACCGGTTCAAGAAGAATGTACTCGTCCTCCCTGAGCCATACTGGCGGTACATGCACGAAGCAAAGATGTGCACGCACGCCACGCATGCACTCATTCCTCAAGACGCACGCGGGTACACGGAAGCGGACGCAATTTTGTACCAAGATCCACCCCATGTGATAATTTGACGCTTGTAAAGTCGTTCACTTCATTGATGGTCAATTAATACAGCGCATGCAAATTGAGTGGACGTGAGGACGGAAGAAAGACATTATTACTCCACTGCGCGCATGCGAGTAGTTAACTCGTGGGTTGCTAGTAGTACTTCCATTGTCTCCTTCGTATTTTGTGCCAATTTTTGGCAGTAACATAATATTTACGCATTTGAGCAGTGTAGTCTACTTGAAATTTATGTTCCACTAAACTCATCGGGAGCCATTTCGGGCCTCGAAACCAAAACCATCAATTAATCTTTACCTTGTTCCCATCACATTCGAAAGCCTGCTCACACCTACTAGTACTACGTACCAAACCTGAACGTGTTCCCACTATGCAGGTATTAGTACTAATAGTGCTAGTACTTAGGTTATAAAAAGGAACTACCTAACGAAAATTACTCTACCTTTCCTCCTCATAAGTGCTTCTTCTTTGTCCGTCCTTGCCATGGCCGGTGTGCAGAGCTCTAGGTCGAGAACTACTCGTAACAAGGGAGCGGCAACCAAGGCTGCGAAAAAAAGAGGGCTCGCCGCCACGCAGAGACCTCGAAAGATCTCTCAGGCGGCGGCGATGGCTCCTGTGAGCGCCCTAGCCGCGGATCACGAACATGCCGAGCCGGCGGAGCTGGAGTCGTTATCCTCGGCGGCATGCCCGATCAGCTCAATAAGCACCTCAATAAGCGAAGGAGTTCATCCAAGGCTTGACGGAGTTGCTTAAGGAGAGCCTCGACGACATGCCCGCCGAGCTCAATCAGCGGGGAGTTGACCGCCCGGCTTGGTGATCTTCTTTGAAGAAGAGCATTGCCTCGAGAGAAGAAGGCGACGGCGAAATCCTGCGACTTCGGAGGACAAGGCGAAGCTACGCCACGAGATCGACCTGTTGAAGGAGAAGAACGCCCGGCTGGAAGAAGCTGCATGAGAATAGTAGTTCCTCGATGAAGATGCTGCAGGCCCTCGTCATGGAGCGAAGGAGGAGTTGGCGAAGCTCCGCATCGAGCACCCGGCTGCTGTCAAGGTACGTAATGCGGCCGTGGAATAGATGATGAAGGCTCGCGTCGAGAAATCCCGCGTCATGGACAGAATGAAGAAGATGGCGGAGGAGACGCGCAAGGAGATGGAGGTCGTGGAGGCGATGAAGAAGCAGTTACGACTCCGCAGCGAATTAGATCATTTGGGGTGATAATCTTCCTTTTTTTTGCTGCTGTGTTTCATCTTTGGCTTCAGGTGTTTCGCCGCACGTGTCACGTTCTCTGCGAGGCATGAATAGAACAATGGTTTTTTGTTTTTTGAGGGAATGAGTAGAACAATGCTAACAATGAGATGACTAGCAAATTAGATCATTTTTATCGCCATATGGCAATGGGCTGCCGTGTTTCATGCTCCTCCGTCGCAGTACTACTCCAGTGGAAAACTTGAGTATACCGCACGGTTCTTTGCTCCTCCTCGATTAGGTCATCAGTGCATTTATCTGAGCAGTCAAATCACAAGGCCCCGCCTTCCAGCAGTAATGAGCCGTCAAATCACAAAGGCCCTCGCCTCTCATGAAACCGACCAAGCTAGACTGCCCCGCTCTCTAGCCTTTTTAAAAAATGTATACTTTTGTACATCAGTAGTATCGATGGATTGCGACATGGAGCAAAACTTGAAATTAAAAAAAGGTGGTACATATAGAGAGCACTCATTGCCAAATTATGCATATAGTACTATTAAAAAGCCTAGTCACAATAATGGTGTCCAGCACAACCCACCCCTCAAATAAAACTAAGCACCCTAGAATTCTTTGACAAAACTAAGCACCCTGAAATTCTTTGACAACTAAACTGCTGGCTATATGATGTTGGACATATATATTGTATGTATATAATGTGAATAAGCAGTGGTAGTACTATACCAACTAAAAGATGAAATGTAAGAAATACTAGTATGTACTTCTTGAAGAGTTAAAGTAAAAAAGAAACATAACATAGTTACATTTGGGGGCTCAAAGACAACACACCCCTCAAATTAAATTAAGCACACCTGAAATTAAACTTTGCAACTATTTCGGTAGACACTACATTAGAACCACCATGAGCAACGACACTGCCACCTTACTCGGAGTCCTCGTCCACGTCCTCGACTTCGTCCTTGTCCCTCTTCCTCTTGGCCGATACTTCTTTGCTTGAACCGCCAACTTGGCTGTTGCTCTTCATCCAACCCTTGTAGATATTGAAACAAAGGTAGACATCCATTGCAGCGTCTTTGGATGTGGTCTATATCTAGTACATTCCGCTGCCATGCATGACGATGAAAGCGTGTATGGAGGTTTCTCCAGTTTACTATCGAAGGATGAACCATGGCTCCTGCCAGGTCGGCGTGAAGGTGACGAGAGGACACCAGCCGATTCTTTTGGAGGTCGAAGGTGTTGCCTACTACGAGGCCTATCCGACGCAAGACTTCTTTGTCGTTACCAAAGTCTACAGTAACAAATTTGACTAGGTTGCTCTCGGGGAAGTCCTTAAAATCCTTGCACTCAATGTCGGCATGGCATATGTGGTAGACCAAGCATAAGTCATGCACGCAAACCTGGATCACGGCGGGCTTCTTCCTCTCTTCGTACTTTAGATCCTTCTCTCGTCCCACGACTGTGGTGTACTCAACATCTAGCCTGGCGACCCACTCATCATGTGAGTCTTCGAACATGTGTCAGAAGCGAGAAAGGCATCCTTTTACCGTCGCGGAAGAACGGGTGTAGATGACGTCGAACTCATCGCCGGTGATGGTTCTAACCTTGTACTCACCGCCGATCGGGGAGATTTGGGACGCCATGGATTTGTGAGGAGGGTAGGATTAGTGGAACTGTCGTAATGTGAATGGACGGGACGACTAGGAGCGAACCGCCGTAGTATTAAAAGACGTGCGGGGACGAGTAGGAAGCGAATCGCCAGCGATGCAAACGGCAGGGTAATGGCTTTCCATTCTCCCATGATACTGAGCTTCCCGAGCCCTTGGATCGGAGGTCGAACGGTTGCATGGCGTGATTCTAGACCAATGGGTGAATATCCTATCACGGAGGGTTATTACGCAAATTTTCAGCAACTTAGCATGCGACCGTTTGATCTCAGATCCAAGGGCTGCCGGCAGCCCGTATCATGGTCGCGCCTACCCACGACCGTCGCGTCGCTCATGTGATCGCCCTTGGAGATTTAACACGGTGCGTTAGGCTATATGATGTTGGCATGTCATACATAGTCATCACTTAGTCACTCATACTACAACAAGGTTGGCTATAAGGTTGGCTATAAGTGTATTTTTTTACTCCTCTCTATCTCTTTCTTACGTACTCCCTCGTCCCATAATATAAGAACGTTTTTGACACTAGTGTAGTGCCAAAAACGTTCTTATATTATGGGGACATGAGTACTAGTATTTATTGCATTTTCCAAGGAGTGACCTCTTCCAATGAAATGGTTTTGCTAAGTTTGCTTCATTTAATTAGCTATAGACTCAGGTTGGTTGTAATGGGAAGTATCATATACTAATATCATGCATATGATACTAGTGTATGACACCTCATCAAGTACTACCTCCCTAATGCATATACATATGATACTAGTATATGATACTATGCATTAGGGAGGTAGTACGTGATATAATTAACTATAGACTCAGGGCTGGTTGTAATGGGAAGTATCATATACTAATATCATACATATGATACTAGTGTACTACCTCCCTAATGCATAGTATCATATACTAGTATCATGTAGTACTTTATTTATTACCATGCATGACACATAGTAGTATAGCATTTATTATGATATAGTATCATGATATGATACTCAACCCTCTTTTTCTTCATTTAATTTTATGACACCTCATCAAAATTGCCTAGTTGACACGCATGATACTAGCTATGATACTACCATTACAACTAGCCTCAAAATTGTCTTTTCACCTAGGTACACGCGCTTAGCACCGTTTCTTCCTTGGGTCACCAAACTAGTCTCTCTCTTCTTGATTAACTTGCCACATCAGACTTTATGCCTATGTGGCAAGCTTAAGCACCTGTAGAACAAGTAAGTACAATAGTGCGCTTTACATGGCATTTTTGCATATGTGGAGGAAAGAGAGGCAAGGAAAAAGTGAAGAAGTGGGCTCTCATGCAAGAGCCAGCCTCTACTACTACATGGTGGAGCATTGGGAGAGGCACCTGTCTGGAGGTGGTCAGGAATCAGGAGACTCACGCCGGTCGTAGCGCCGCAGTTAAAATGATAATGGCAAGTCAAATCACGGGGCCCCACCTGTCCAGCAGTAACTCGCTGTCAAATCACACAGCCCTACGTTTGTAGCAGCCTACTTCCTCGTCTTCTCACGTCCATGTCGAACCGACTAGGCGAAACCGTCCCGCCGCCTACCGGGCAGGAAAAGCCCCGCCCTCGACTTTTAAATAGTATATAGTATACTAATTTTGTATCCATGGATTGCGCCCACGCCATGGAGCAAAGCGTCTAGAAAACGGCGGTACACATGTACGGAGTATACAGCACGCACGTCGCGTTCGCGTCGCACCCCAGACGGTCGGTCGGTCTGGCGCACCGCTCTCCGAATGGAACGCGCGTCATATTGTGTTCGCACACACATGTGGGACGACAATTGAGAACCGACCATAGGCACACTCCCCGGCACCGCAAGTCGGGTGACTTAATAGAAGAGGGAGACGAGCGATAGTACTAGAGAAGTGTTGTACTACGTTGGTGCCTAGACGATCCCTGCAAGACACGGAAGATCAATTCGTCCATGCATGTGACCAGACTCCAGCAGACATGCATGGATTGGCTATCGTCTACATATCGTGCAGGCTGTGTTGTACATGGTTGTAGTTGTGGTGAGAAATCTAAAAAAAGGTTTCTTGTCATCTCGCAAAATTATGTGTCATGTGCTTCGGATCACTGCGAGGGTTAAACAGCGAAAACTGAGTTGGGCTAGTCATTTGGGGCACATGCACGAACAGTGACTACTCAGCTGCCATCTAGGTCAAGCCGGCTATGTTAATTAGGACATCTATCGACGGACCCCTTTTCTACGAGTTTATCTTTAATTTGAGCTTTGTTCCTTGTCTAGTTTGTCCGTCGGGATTCATGTTGTCTCCTTTGGGCAGTGAGTTTATGATTTCTTGTAATGTGGCATTTTTTAATTTTATATGTTATAATCCGGCGCTTCAGATCAAAATGGCGACAAGCTGCGCCTCCGGGCCACGTGCACGAAGACTTCTCGACAGTCATTGACGAGGTCAAGCCGGCTCCGGTAGACAAAAGAAAACTAAGTACTACTACACTATATAGGCAGGAGCCTCCGCGCTTGCTTGCTAGTGTTGCTCTCTTCACACCGTCTCGGCCTCTCCAGATCTAAACACGACAGCGGTGGCCTCTCTCTCTCTCTCTCTCTCTCTCTCTCTCTCTCTCTCTCTCTCTCTCTCTGTGTCCCTGCTCACCGCTGGTCACAGATCCAGCCGGATCCTCTCCGCCGGGGAAGGTGATAAGGTGCAACGTTCACGCGGTCTTCCTCGGCGACAGCTCTTACCCACTGCTGGGCGCGTCCCGATCAGCCTGCCTTGCTGTTCTCTCCCAAGCACCGCTGGCGAGGGAGGGCCTCCGACCTCTTCTTCCTCGCTGCCATAGTGTGGGCAGATCCGGCATCCCGCCGCCCACCTAGCGACATCCCGGCGATCATCAGGTATAACTTCCTTCGAAACCGGCCTTGCTCTACTTCCCGAGCTCCTGGTGTCGCTGCATTTGTAACTTTTACTATTTCTCAGGCCCCCTCGTAGATAGGATCGATCGGCTGTTCGAAAACCACCTATTTTTTTTATGTTTAAGAGGTAAAACTAGTTCATGCACTCGAATCTAGTACTACTTGGTTCAAACAAGGAAGAAAGGGGTTAAGGGGTGGGGGTGGGGAGGATTTGTTACCTGAATCTAGGACTTTGTCGAAAGAGGAAATAATGGGGCGAAAAGTAGCAGACACTGGCTGTCCAACTGGTCTCTAGGTCTAATAGGAAATAAAGGGAAACGCAAAGACAAACTCAATATAAACCCGATCTATTGGTTGAAAAAGGAAAGAAAGTGGGGACTGGGGGACAAGTCAACAGAGTAAGTCCATCACTAGATTTGCTAGCCTCACACAATATAAGGTGGCTATACCGAACAAAAATGGGACCAACGCAGATATCCTGTTCTGATGTTTGTTGCCCAGAGCCACTCTTATGTAATGCCACTGGTAAAATGTAGCGATCACCTTTGTTAAAAGTAAGGACACGTTAAACCAATGTTGTTTTCAATGTAATGCCTCGATAATATGAATCAATGGCACTTCTTTACATGTCTTGCTAAAATTTCCCATTCGGATAAGTTGGTTCTTTTCGTTAGAAATGCAAGCATCTGGTCCGCCTACTCTCCCGTGCCCAAAGTATGTCATATTTAATGGTTGCCATAGTTAATCCTGATGCCCACACTAATATCTAGCAATGCCACTGCTTTAGAAATTGCTATTGTCCTTGTAGGATTGCCATTCAGATAAGGAACATGCTTCTTTTCATTTGATGCATGTTTCATCATTTGTTACTTGTTAGTCACCCTCCTTTCCACCTTTTTTGTGCAAACAGAGATATACATTTCACGCTCGATCTTAGTTGAACTGCACAAATGATATCCTAATTATAGTTGAGCATTCCAGGAGCTTCACAACCAACCTTGATGTTGCTCAATTTTATTGCAACTAATTAAGAAGAAGCTACGTGGGTTTCGTTTCGATGGAAATGGAACCGGGCTGGAGCCCTTTTCTTAAAAAATTTGAAGAAGAAGCTGCTAGCTCACGGGACATTGCTTCATTTAGGTGAACTGCACCAAAAGGTCCCATGAATTGAATCATCCATGTTGGTGACTGAAAGAGCCAGCTTGACATCGATCTAAGCACCCCGGCCTCCATCCTTGCGGCCTTACAGTACACCTCGTCCACCTGCTCGACCCTAGTGTCACCGATAAAATGAAGTAATAATATGATTAAAATAGAGCGAGTGTCATCTCTATCATTTCATTTCCAATGTAGATAAAGAAAGTGCTTCTCTTTGTTAAAGTATGTTTCATCAACTAGTCCCATTGTTAATGTTTAAGCGTTTCTGCAAACTGGGGTGCTTATCTTTAGTTGATATGTACAAAAATAGAGATTTGACCGTCTCAAGGCGCCTCCTTGTACTACTGCTGTACACTGATGTTCATCCTTTGGCGGAAGGTGTATCTGGGAGACTTGGGGACGACGCGTCAAGATGAGGCGTACCGTATGAGGCGTCGCAGGGCCCATCTCACCCTCGCAGCATGGCATACTATGATACTATCGCAATATTTTCTTCTATTTATTTTGTGTGTTTCATCAACTAGTGCCACTATAATGTAATCACGCTTTTTCATTATCTGTGCAAACAAGGTTATTCATTTGCATTTTGGTGGAACTGCAAAATGTACGTAGGGAACCGGCATATATGCAGAGTGCGAGGTGTGCCAAGTAAAAATTACCGACACCAACCATGCTGCATGCACGCATTGGCATCCACCACAACCAGTGGGATGTGTGGCGCTCTATGTGGACGGATATTTCTCGACAGCAAATCCTCTAACCAAATACTAGTAGCTTATATTGGCAGTTTTCTAGGGAGTACTCTTTTCTGAAAGAAGCACCAATCTAGTTTTCTTTATTTGTACACTGTGTCACAACTTTGACCCAAAGGTCCAGAGCTATTTTAGGGTGATTGGCGTGGTACTCGGAGACTGATTGTAAGCATGATTTTCATTAGCTGTCACACTGATTGTAAGCATGAGCAGGTGGAAGATTAGGTTAGTGCGAAGCTTACCTTAAACCCTACCGCCGCCGTTGAAACAAGGCGAGCGTCGAGGGAACCGTGGAGAATGTCGGGAAGCGACGTCGCGCCATCCGGCCTCCTCTTGCGGTGGGAGAACGAATACTCATGTGGCTCCGGCTGGCTCTGCACCCTCACGAATGGCACAGCATACTCGATCGATTCGTTATCCTCTGGGTGCTCGACCTTCGACCTGTACGCCCACCACCCCCGCCTGACTGTCGCCTCGGGCGAATCTGTCTGCTCCATCGCCCATAGGAGATACTCGATGAACTCGAAGGACTGCGGCGTGACTGCCGCCGAGGAGTACATGTACATCGCCGCCCTCATCGCCGCCCTCATCGCTGCCGTCTCGCTCTTTCGCATACATTGCCACATGGCTTGCACCGTCCTCGAAATCTCCCACTCATTGTCAAACCAACTAAGGATCTCCTTCAACCTGGATAACTTTGCCTGGTCGCCGCCGGTGATCTGCCTGATTATTCTTGCATCCTCTCCATAGATGTCGATTACGAGTGGTCCGGTGCTAGCTTTGAAAGATGGGAGGAGAGACGGTGGTCTTGCAATAGAGAAGAGGGAGAGGAGAGGAGGTGGTTTTGGAATGGAGATGATGGAGAGGAGGGGAGGTGGTTTTGCAATGCAGAGAAGATCAGAAGAGGGAGAGGCGAGACGGTGGTTTTGGAATGGAGATGATGGAGAGGAGAGGAGGTGGTTTTGGAATGGAGATGATGGAGAGGAGAGGAGGTGGTTTTGCAATGGAGAAGATCAGAAGAGGGAGAGGCGAGATGGTGGTTTTGAATGGAGATGATGGAGAGGAGAGGAGGTGGTTTTGCAATGGAGAAGATCAGAAGAGGGAGAGGCGAGACGGTGGTTTTGAAATGGAGATGATGGAGAGGAGAGGAGGTGGTTTTGCAATGGAGAAGAGGGAGAGGAGCGTCAGGCGGTGATTTAGGATTGGGCGAGAGGGCGGTAGCGGCTGTTGGATCAAAATCAAAATCAATTTACCCTTCAATTAAGAAAGCGACCCCACATTAACTAGTCTCCCTTTTATTCTGGGTGATAATTGACCATGATTTTCGCACATAAAATATATGTTATACGTTGCAAAAATAATATAATTTTAAAGTACATTCAGATATGAACCAAACGATACAATTTTTGGTGACATGCATTCACATTTTGCTTGTCACATACAGTACGTGGTCAAACTTTGACCCAAAATACGCAAAACAACAAAAAAATACTTCCAAGACCAGCGCCGCTCTTCCGATCTTCTCCTGTTCCAATCTAAATCCACCGCCGCTCCTCTCTTGTTCCAATCTAAATCCAGCGCCGCTCTTCTCCTCTTCCATTTCAAAACCACCGCCCCTCCTCTCCTGTTCCAGTCCAAATCCAGCGTCGCTCCTCTCCCGTTCTAATCCAAAACCAGCGCCGCTCCTCTCCTCTTCCATTCAAAAACCACCGCCGGCGACTGAAGGTGCTGTGGAGAAGTAGATCGATGGAGGAGTACAACCGATACGTGAGGATCGCAGACGGCGACCCTGTGAAGCTAGCTAGGATGTTGGAGATACAGTCTTGGTTTGACAACAAGGACCAACTAGCGGTAGCGGCGACATCCATGGCCAAATATCTGCAATAGAGCGAAAAGGCGGCGATACTCCGGAGGAGTCGCGCCGAGTATATAGAGCTGCTCCTCCGGGCCATGGAGCAAACAGATTCACCGAATCCGATCGTGAGGAAGCGATGGTGGGAGATGTCGATCCCAGGATGGAGCATCCACAAGAGATTGAAGGATCGAGCATCTGTGGTGCCGTTTGTGAGGGTGTCCTGCCAGAGTGAGCCGGTGGAGTCTTTGTCGACCGAACCCAACTTCAAGAGGAGAAAAGCAGTTGGCCCGACGACGCTTCCCCGCCATCGTCTCCCTCGCCATTCACATCATCTCACGGGGCGGTTGTCTGCCGTCGAGGAATAGGAGGGGACTGCCCCCCAGCCCAATAGTCGGGCAGGTTGTGAATTGTTAGGAGGAGCTTAGGGTTGTCAGTATTTGCAGGTTGTGAATTGTGTTTTGTGTTGTGTATTTTGAGAGTACTTTCAGATATGAATGTATTTTGAATTTCAGATTTACAAAATTGAGCATATGAAGAATTTTATGAATTCTAGAGATCTATTTTTAGCACTTAAAAAATGTAGTTTCATAGGAGTATAAAAGTGTAGACGAGAAGAAACTGCAAGTTTCAGTTTCAGATAAGAAACTGCAAGTTCAGTTTCAGATAAGAAACTGCAACTTTCAGAGGCAGAGCATTTATATTAACACGGCCTTTTCAAACAGGGTTAACATCATGTTGGAAGTTTTATTCATGGTCGAAAATGGAACTACCAGCCGGTTAACATCATGCTGATCAACATTCATGCATAGCACATCTTCATATGATGCACAGTCAAAATGCCCACACAATGTTGAGTGTGCGAAACACGAGAAAACGAGGGATGAGTTTTGGCAAGTGTTGGGCGTGGTTTTGGGCTGCCCTGTCTAGGCTTTCATTTTTAACATCGCAGCCCACGACCTCGGATGGGAGGGCCTGTTTGTATTTTCTTAGGTCCGTCATGTATCGACCGCCTATGGACCTCCCATCCGAGGTTTTATTTTGGCAGCCCAATTTATGTATTTTTTGAAGAAAACGCAGCGGTCTGTTTCTATTTTTCTATATAAGAATAGGAATGCCAGTACAACTTATGTTTCCTTTTAACTATATTATATATATATTTAAATTATTTTATATGTTATTATATATTATTTTTATTGTCATCATATATTTATGAGATACTTACATATGTAAGAAAACAATATCCCACATCTTATTAATTATAAAAATAATTTCTTAACAAATAAAATCCTGGATTGTTTTGGCATGAAAATCCTAGTGATTGTGTACAAAAGCTTGGTAAGATTTAAGGACGAATGTAATAATATCACTTATTATTTAAATATATTTATAACAAAATGCTCAGCCCTTTTTTATTTTTTGATAACATTGCTGGCCCAACCCAACATTATAATTAGAATCAGCCTAGCGAAATCGTGTATTTAGATAAAGTGCAAATGGCCTGTAATGTTTTAGGAAATAAAATAAATGGGCCGCATGAAAGCTACATTAATTGTTCACCCAGCCCAGCTAATGGCTGTAATTCAAAAAAAAAGATCAAATTGATTTGTAAATTCTACCGGCATAAAAAAATGTAAATTCGAAAAAATGGGTTGAATACGTGCCACATTTTTAGAGGCTGAAATGTGGGCCAATAGGTCGAAGCCAACGCATAAGTCGTTGTAAATTTAGTCAACAAATGGTTACGACATGTTAGCCGTTGGATTTACATCCAACGGCGGCATCCATCTTCAATCTCTCGTCTTCTTCCTCCGGCGCCGGGACCACCTCCCGCCTCCTGCTAGCAGCTCTGCTTAGCACGCTTTGCTATGAAGCGCTACTCCACCTTGGCCAGGCCATCCCTCCAACCCTCCACACCTCCTGTTCTTCTCCACCGACTGCCGAACCACACCGCACTAGAACCAGTTAACCCTCGTACACCTCTCCGTCTGCGACTCTACTTCCGCATCTTCCCATCTCCGGCTCGTTGCTGTCCGGGCCTCGCCGTCGTCCACCACCTTGGATGCGCTCGGCGCGGCGTGGTCAATGAACGACACCATCGGAAGTAGGCTGCGCGTGGAGAGGCTGACAGCTGGGTCCATGGCCGCACACAAGGAAATGCCCCCTTATCACGTGCAAAATAATGATTCCTCCACCTGACCTCTGGGACCCACCGGAAGGGCCTCTCAGATTTCGCGAAAGCGTGCCCCTGGCTGACTTGTCGACCCACCAGCTATCTTCGCACACAAGGAAGTGCCTCCTTATTACGCACAAAAAATGAATCCTCCCCACCGGTGGAACACAGACATCTTTGGGAGGCTGACTTGTGGGCCTACCAAGTTGACGGGACGGAGGGCTTTGTCAACTTAGTCAATATGAACGATTCTAGCTCACAAGACGATGTTCATCCAACGGGTGTAGTGCTTCTTCAACCTCTGGTCTTCTTTCTCCGGCCGCCCAAACCAGGCGCGGTCGTGCAGCGTGCTCACGCCTCCCATGGCCGGTTGTGATGCCGCGGAGGCCTCACCGCCCCCTACTACTCCCACCGCTGGCCAGGCCATCCCTCTACTCACCCACACCCCCTGTTAATCTACGGCGACAGCAGCCTCACACCGCAGCCGAACCAGTGAACCCTCGTACTCCTCTTCGCGTGGGCATCCACTGCTGTGTCTTCCCCGGCTCCGAGTCGTCCCCTTCCTAGGCCTCGCCGTCGTCCACCGCCGTGGTGCTCTCGGCGTGGCGTGGTCAACATGGTCAAGGAACGACTTCCATCGGACGTGGACTGTACGTGGAGAGGCTGATAGCTGGGTCCATGGCCGCAGCAAGGAAGTGCCTCCTTATTACGCGAAAAAAAATGATTCCTCCACCTGACAGCGGGCACCCAACGGACGGGCCACCGTATTTCACAAAAAAAAGTTTCCCCCTGACTGTTGGGCCCCATCAGCTACATCTTCGCACACAAGGAAGTGCGTCCGGGCAAAAAAAATGATTCGCCCCCCTGACTGCTGGGACCCACCAGCTACATCTTCGCACGCAAGGAAGTGCGTCCGGGCAAAAAAAAACGATTCGCCCCCTGACTGCTGGGACCCACCAGCTACATCTTCGCACGCAAAGGAAGTGCGTCCGGGCAAAAAAAACGATTCGCCCCTCTGACTGCTGGGACCCACCAGCTACATTTTCGCATGCAAGGAACTACCTGACAGTCGGGACCCACCTGGTCAAAGCGTACGTAGCATTGTCATTCTGGTCGCGAACGATATGCGTACATCTTGGTCGATGTAGAAGCGGCGCCGCGTGTCGTAGATGTAGAGGCGCTTACGTAGCATGTACACGCACGTCTACGCGAGGTGCAAGAAAGAAAATCTGACCCGCGTGCGTACATACGGGCAGGGTCTCTAACGCCTATCACGCATACGTACATGGCTGGGTCGGAACAGAGAAACAGTGTCGTCGTCGTGTTCATGGGGAGCCAACCGGCTGGGTCAGAACGGAATGCGTGGTTGTGTTCATGGGGAGGGCTTGGACGGAACAGACGATGGAAACGAGGCCTGGCGTACCACACAACGGAGGAAACGGCTTTGTGTTCGACCGGCCACGTTTGAAACGGGTCTGTTGATCGGGAGGGCTGGCGTACCGCAAAGCGGAGGAAACAGACCTCCTACGGTCGAAACGGGGTCCTGTTGATCGGGAGGGTGTGGCGTGCCGCAAAGCGGAGGAAGCGGACCTCCTACGGTCGAAGCAGGGGTCCTGATGATCGGGAGGGTGTGGCGTGTCAAAAGCGGACAAAACGGACTTGTGTTGGAGCGCTGATCGAAACGGGGAGGGCTGTGGCATCGCAAACGCAGGACTCCACGGGATACTGTTCATCTCCACCGTCGACCTCCTCCACCCTCCATGGGCTCCTGTTCATCCAGCCTCCACCGCGCGCTACTCCACTGGCTACTATTCAACCACCCCTCCACACGGGCACCCCTCCACCGTCTACTGTTCATCCAATCCTCCGCACCACGGGGTCCTGTTCGACCACCCCTCCACGGCCACCCCTCCACCGTCTACAGTTCATCCAGCCCTCCACACCACGGGTTCCTGTTCATCCAGAGGCAACGCCACCGCTCCTTTATTCATCCAAGCCCCCCCAACGCGCTCCTTTGTTCATTCCAGAGGAAGCATCGATCGGCTTGATTAGCAGCGAGAAGCGAAGAACCGCTCCATCCGGTTGATTAACGACCATCGATCGATCGCTCGGGTTCGATGAAAGTGTAGCTCGCAATGCAATCGCCGGGTTCGATTAGAGCCCAACGCCTCGCTTCGGCTTGATTAGAGCCAACGCCTCACACACTGCAGCAGCACGTACAAGAGAAACACGCATCGCTTCCACCCGACCTCCCACCATAACCGCAACTCCCGAAATTTTCCTCCCCTTGCTTCTACCACGGTTTTTCCGTCATGGACGGCCCAAAGAATGTCATGCAGCTGCGTCTCCGCCCGCCTGTGACGAAAAAGCCCATTTTCTGTCATGATTTTTTGTCATAGAAGTAGGAGCCCACCACATATATGATGATATCGGGTTCTGTCACAATTATCGTCATAGAAGTGTCATATGTATGACAGAAAAAAATTCGTTCGGCCCAAAATGTCATGGATGTGTCTTTTTTTTGTAGTGTCACCAAAATGGCAAATCAGTCATTGCATACTGATTAGATGGCAAACAGGCCTATCATACCTAACTCTTCAGACAGGACAAGGCGTTTTAAATGCACCGCTTAGTGTCACATCGTAGTGTAGCCTGGCAAGCCTTGCCATGCCATTCTGCCACCTTCCCGCCTACCTTCATGACACGTCTCTGGATGGGTGTCATTTGGAGGTGATTTCCTTCGGAAATGGCTGCCACATGCCAAATAACAGCCACTTAATCTCTTGGGGGCTCGACACCGCACCGATAAGTGACTTAATTGTAGTGAGGTGGAGCATTGGAGCCTTGGCGGGGTAATCCGCCCAAGGCATCCCCGGCAAGCCTGCCGAGGGAGTCTTGAGACTGGTCTTCGGGGTAACCTCGACCCCGTCAGTCTCGCCTGCCCGGCAAGGGAGGTTTTTCCTTGGTGGTATCTTGCTCCTTTGGTTGGTCTTGGTCTTCTTGATCCGCCATTTGATTTCTGAAAGAGCTTATCTCTTCTACTTAGTCTTGTCTTCGGCACCTAGTGTAGCTTGGTTCGTTGTGGTCATGCCGGAGATTTGCCTGTCCGGGCACAAGTCAGGGGGAAACATACGCCCGTGTTGTGGCGGATGCTTTATCCCGCGAATGCATGCTTCTTACTCAACTTGAATTCAATGTCATTGGTATTGAGCACATCAAGGACTTGTATGCACATGATCCTACTTTTGCTATTCCATTGCCAAATGTTTGACGCATACATCTTGGGAACGATATTACATCAAGGATGATTATCTAATGAGCGCTAACAAGTTATGTATTCCTGAGTCTTCCCTTTGTTTGTTACTTTTGCAAGAAGCTCATGGAGGAGGACTTATGGGCTATTTTGGATGTGACAAGACCTTCGCTACGCTCTCCAAGAACTACTTTTGGCCCAAGATGTTCCACGGCGTCTCTCGCTACACCAACTGATGCTCTACATGTCGCAAAGCTAAGTCTAAAGGTCAATCCTATGGTCTCTATATGCCACTTCTATTTCGTATCACCCATGGGAAGATATTAGTATGGACTTTGTGCTTGGTTTTCCTAGAACTCGTAATGGCAAAGATTTTGTGCTTGTTGTTGTGGAACGTTTCTCTAAGATGGCACATTTTATTCCATGCAACAAGATAGACGATGCTTCACATGTTGCCAATATTTTTTGTTGGGAAATCTTTCGTCTACATGGAGTGCCCAAGACTATCGTGTCATACAGCGACATCAAGTTCCTAAGCTACTTTTGGAAGACCCTATGCGCCAAGCTCGGAATCAAGATATTGTTCTCTTTGGCATACCATCCACAAACCAATGGCCAAACGGAGGTCACGAACCGGACGCTATCTACTCTCCTACGCATGTTGATCAATAAGAACATCAAGGAGTTGGAAGAGTGCTTACCCATCACCGAGTACACCTACAACAGAGCAACACATTCGACTACCGGCAATAACCCTTCAAGGTCATCTACGGTTTCAACCCGTTGCCCCCGTTGGACATTCTACCACTACCTCTACAAGAGCGCATCAACATCGACGCGAGTGCATGAGCGAGATATCTCAAGAAGGTGCATGAAGATACAAGGCACACCATCAAGCGCCAAGTCCAACGCCTCACGACCAAGATCAATATCAACAAGCTACAGGGCCTGGACATCCGGCCCCTGAAGGTGCCCACAGCAACCGCCCAGCTGACAAGCTACAAGGCCCGGACATCTGGCCCAGGCCCGGACATCCGGCCCGACGTGCGCCCTGGACATCCGGCCCCAACCCAGAAATCTGGCGCTCTTCATAGAATGCAATTGAGGCCACCCCGGACATCCGGAGCCCCTAGACCAGACATCTGGCCCTTGCCCGGACATTCGGCCCCTATCTGCACATAGTGTAACGGGCATCCGACCCTTATATCCCTCCATCTCGCCCCAACTTTATCCTAGACTATAAATAGACCACTCCGTCCTCTTGTTAGGGTTAGCATTGCCATATCTCATTTTGCAGATTAGAGCATTTCTCATCCACTTGTACCCCTGCTCCATTGGAGACCGAGGCCTCCTACGAGAAGATCCTCCAAGTGGATTCAAGACCCCATCAAGGGAAGATCCCCTCGTCGGTTGAAGCCCCCATCTCCACACGGATTGGGAAGAACTACTGACCATTTGTATCATCACTTGTTGTGTTTTGATCGCGTGTCTCATTGTGTACTTAGATCTAACACATGTGTAATTGAATCTCGTTGATTTGAGTGTTTTCCTCCCGTTTCCCTCTTGTTTTCCCCTCGTGTGTTCTTCCTGTTCTTCGTGGGATCCGTTCCAATCGTGAAAGATCAGCCTCTAGGGTTCCACCCTACATCGATACCTAGACAAGATTTTGAAGGAGTTCAAAATGGATCAGTCAAAGAAGGATCTCTTGCGTGAGTTGTAAGATATGAAGTTGAGTAAGACTCAAATCTCGACCACGATGAAGAAAGAGAAAGGATGAAGGTTGCCCCTATGCGTTAGCCATAGGCTCTATAATGTATTCCATGTTGTGTAGCATACGTGATGTGTGCATGGCCATGAGTCTAGCAAAAGGGGTACAAGAGTGATCCAGGAGTGGATCACTGGACAGCTGTCAAGATTCTCCTTAGGTACCTAAAGAGGACTAAGGATATGTTTCTCGGTTATGGAGGTGGTAAAAAGTTTGTCATAAATGGTTACGTCGATGCAAGCTTTGACACCGATTCAGATGACTCTGAGTCGCAAACCGGACACATATAGTGGAGGAGTCATTTGGAATAACTCCAAGTGGAGCGTGGTAGCAGCATCTATAGTATGACATAGAGATTTGCAAAGTACACATGGACTGAATGTTGCAGACCCGTTCATTAAAACCTCTTTCACAAGTAAAACATGATCAAACCCTAGAAATCATTGGGTCTTAATCACATGGCAATGTCAACTAGATTACTGACTCTAGTGCAAGTGGGAGACTGTTGGAAATATGCCCTAGAGGCAATAATAAATTGGTTATTATCATATTTCCTTGTTCATGATAAATGTTTACCATTCATGCTAGAAGTGTATTGATCGGAAACTTAGATACATGTGTGAATACATAAACAACACCATGTCCCTCGGAGGCCTCTACAAGACTAGCTTGTTGATCAAAGATGGTTAATGTTTCCTAACCATAGACATGAGTTGTCATTTGATAACGGGATCACATTGTTAGGAGAATGATGTGATGGACAGACCCAACCGTAAGTTTAGCAACAGAACATATCACTTAGTTATGTGTTACAACTTTCTTCATGTCATTGTGCAACTCCCTGGCACTGGAGGTATACTTAGTGTGTATCAAAATTTCATTTCGTAACTGGGTGATCATAAAGGTGCTCTACAGGCATATCAAAAGGTGTTTGTTTGGTTGGCACGGATCGAGGATGGGATTTGTCAGAGTCCTCTCTGTAATACAACATCACAAGAAGCTTGCAATCATGTGACTAATGAGTTTAATCACTGGATCTTGTATTACGGAACGAGTAAAGATACTTGTCGGTAACGAGATTGAACTAGATATGGAGATACCGACGATCGATCTCAGGCAAGTAACATATAGCTTGACAAAGGGAATTGCGTACGGGATTAACTAAATCATTTACAACATGGTTCAACCAATGAAGATGTTTGTGGAATATATAGGAACCAATATGGGCATCTAGGTCCCGCTATTGGTTATTGGCCGGAGAGGTGTATCGGACATGTCTACATGATTCTCGAACCTGTAGGGTCGCACGCTTAACGTTCAGTGATGCTATAGTAGAATTGAGATATTTGTATTGGTGACCGGTAGTTGTTTGAAGTCTCGGATGAGATCCCGGACATCGCGAGGAGCTCCGAAATAGTCTGGAGGTAAATATGACCGAGACACCTTATGGTGTAAGGAACATATATTTGTCACATGGATAGTCATTTTCTGGGATTCTGGAAAAAGCAGTTTTTTCAGTATTGTACCGGGAAGCTTTTGTAGGATTCCGGAAGGGTCCGGAAGTCCACAAGTGGGTCCACCACATCCTGAGGGCCAGCATGGGCTAAGGGGAGGCGCGCTGGCCTCTTTGGGCTGGGCGCACCAGCCCCAAAGACCCATGCGGCCAAGGGGGAAAGAGTCCCAGCTCCGTATGATGGAAGGGGAGAAGGACTAGGAGTCCAACTGAAAGTGCAAGTGTCACTTCTATTATATTGGTGATGACAATATTCCTAGTGGAACTAATATTGGGTACTAAAGTTTATCTCGGGATACGAAGGTTTTGTTTTTGGTTTGATTCAAATCGTAGGAAAGACCGCACTATTAAGAGGGGTTGGTGTGGATCTGTGTTGTGTGAGAATTGTTGGGGAACATTGCATGGGAAACAAAAAAATTCCTATGCTCACCAAGATTGATCTAGGAGATGAACATCTGCGAGAGGAGAGATTGCATGTACATACCCTTGTAGATCGCTAAGCGGAAGCATTAAGAAGCGTGGTTGATGAAGTCGAACATCTTCGCGATCCAATCACGATCTCCTGATCCAAGCACCGAGCGAATGGCACATCTGTGTTCAACACAAGTATGGTTTGATGACACCTTCACCTTCTCGGTCCAATGAGCGATGGTGAAGTAGTAGTTCGAGTCCTCCGGCAGCATGACGGCCTGGCGGCGGTGGTTGTGGAGCAATCTTAGCAGAGCTTCGCTAAGCTACGCGGAGAGAGATGAACTACAAGGGAGAGGTAGGGCAGCGCCGAGCATAAATGGGTGCGGCTGCCCTCCCTCTCCCCCTTTATATATAGGGAGAAGGGTGGAGGGGGCGCCCCTAGGGTCTCCCCCAGGGGGCCGACGGCCCATAGATGGGGGTGCCTAGGGTTTGGGTGTCCCCCTAGGTGGCTTGCCCCCCAGGAAAGGGGGTGGCAGCCCTAGGGGGTGCACCACCCTCCTGGTGATCATGAGATGGGGTGAGGGGGCGCACAGCCCCTTAGTGGGCTGGTGTATGATGACCCACAAGTATAGGGGACCAATTGTAGCTCCTATAGATAAGTAAGAGTGTCGAAACCAACGAGGAGCAGAAGGAAATGACAAATGGTTTTCAGCAAGGTAATGTCTGCAAGTGCTGAAATTGTAAGTAACAAAGTAGTTTGATAGCAAGATTATTTGTAACAAGCAAGTAACGATAATAGTAAAAAAAGTGCAGCAAGGTAGCCTAATCCTTTTGAGGAAAAGGACAGGCCAAAAGTTCTCTTATAGTAAGCAAAGCGTTCTTGAGGGTACACAGGAATTTCATCTAGTCACTTTCACCATGTTGATTCGATTTGTGTTGGCTACTTTGATAATTTGATATGTGGGTGGACCGGTGCTTAGGTGCTGTTCTTACTTGAACAAACCTCCTACTTATGATTAACCCCCTCGCAAGCATCCGCAACTACGAGAAAAGTATTAAGAATAAATTCTAACCATAGCATTAAACTTTTGGATCCAATCGGTCCCTTACGGAATAAGCGCATAAACTAGGGTTTAAGCTTACATCACTCTCGCAACCCACATCTAATAACTACTCCACAATGCATTCCCTAAGGCCCAAATATGATGAAGTGTCATGTAGTCGACGTTCACATGACACCACTTAGGGAATCACAACATGCATACTATCAAAATATCAAACTCATATCAAGTTCACATGATTACTTGCAACATGATTTCTCTCATAACCTCAAGAACAAAAGTAACTACTCACAAATGATAATCATGCTCAAGATCAGAGGGGTATTAAATAGCATATTGGATCTAAACATATAATCTTCCACCAAATAAACCATATAGTAATCAACTACAAGATGTAATCAACACTACTAGTCACCCACAAGCACCAATGTATACTTCCAAAGACAAAGATTGAACACAAGAGATGAACTAGGGTTTGAGAGGAGATGGTGTTGTTGAACATGTTGATGGATATTTCCCTCCCCAAGATGGGAGAGTTGTTGGTGATGATGATGACGATGATTTCCCCCTCCGGAAGGGAAGTTCCCCTGGCGGAATCGCTCCACTGGAGGGCAAAAGTGCTCCTACCCAAGTTTCGCCTCGAGACGGTGGTGCTCCGTCCCGAAAGTCCTCTCCTTATTTTTTTCTAGGTCAAAATGACTTATATACTAGAAGATGGGCACCGGAGGTGGGCCTGGGTGAGAACAACCCACAAGGGCGCGCCTGGGCTCCCTGGTGCTCCTAGGTGGGTTGTGCCCACATGGTGGGCCCCCTCTGGTACTTACTGGCCCCACTATTCCTCATATATTCCATAAAAAATCTCCGTAAACTTTCAACTTGTTTGGAGTTGTGCAGAATCGGTGGCCTGATGTAGCTTTTCCAACTCTAGATTTCCAGCTGCCGAAATTCTCCCTCTTTGTGTGTACCTTGCATATTATGAGAGAAAAGGCATTAGAATTACTCCAAAAAGTATTATTATGCATAAAAACATCATAAATAACAATAGGAAAACATGATGCAAAATGGATGTATCAACTCCCCCAAGCTTAGACCTCGCTTGTCCTCAAGCGAAAACCGAAATCGAAAAACATATCCACATGCTTAGAGAGAGAGGTGTCGATAAAAACAAAATACGGACATAGAAGCATCATGTAGATTATTATTTTAGAAACAAATTTAAACATAAGACTTTTATCATATAACTTTTATCATAGACTTCCCATGAATAAGTGACAATTCATCACACAATTGAAGTATAAAGCAGAAACTCTTGTGTAAAAGTAAATACATAAAAGTATAAGATAGGCCCTTCGCAGAGGGAAGCAGAGGTTGCCATGTGCTTATTTGTTTGTATGCTCAACCCCTTGTGATGGCAACCTTTATTATGCAGTCTGTCGCTTTTATTCTTCACCATCACAAGTTCGTACAACGCTCAATTTTCTCTTACACTGAATGATCTCACATTTTTAGAAGCATTTTTTATTTCATTATTGCACCAATGACAACTTACTTGAGGGATCTTGCTCGATCCCTAGGTAGGTATGGTGGACTCTTGAAAATAAGATTTGGGTTTAAGGGTTTTTGTATGCACAAGTAGTATCTCTACTTAGTGCGAAATTTTTGGCTAGCAAAGATAGGGGCAAGCACCACATGTTGAAGGATCTATGACAACATAACTTCTATGTGAATATGAACAAGCATAAATCATTACGTTGTCTTCCTTGTCCAGCGTCAACAATTTTGGCATATAATATTTTGATGGGGGCTCACAATCACAAAAGATTTCTAGGATAGTCTATTTATATGTGAATCTTCTCTTCCCTTATTAATTCTTTCATGAGTTGCATCATTGACCAATGTTATGTTTGTCAATCTCTAATAAAATTTCCTACTTATACTTTTCCTTATGTGGTGTCATCACTTACCATAAGACTAGCAGAAGATCTTTTTAATTTATTTCCTTTCTTTTATTGCAACATGAAAGTAAAGAAAGCAAAAACTCAAACTAAACTTTATTATATATCTACTTTTACGATTACAAGGATAGATCACTAAGCAAACTCTCGAAAGAAAGGATCGAACTAAACTTTTATTCATCTAAAGAAAAAATATCGAACTAAATTAAGTAAAGGCAAAAGATAGTAGAGATGATATGACGCCGGGGCACCTCCCCCAAGCTTGGCGGAAGCCAAGGGGAGTGCCCATACCCGAAACTCAAATTTCTTTTGGTGATGAAGAAGAGGGTGGTGGTGATACAACTCCCAATATTTCCATGTGTCTCCTTTATGGCCTCAATCTCACGAAGAGCTTTATGAAGCAACTCAGCATTTTTCTTCACCTTAGCCATGATATGCTTATTCTCCGGCCCCCAAGAACTTGCTCCTGCATCACTTTCTCTTGGACGGGATATGTCCCAATTGGATGGTATGTGCATACAAGGAGTATTTTTGAACCCATAATTGTGAATCAAGTTGTGAAATTTGTTACGATGTAACCTGTGTAAAGGCCTCCTTGGTGAGAGTTCTAGCACTTCCAAGATCGCTTGATTGTTTGATGATCTCATGGCTTGATGAGGTTTAGGACGAGTAGAGATACCAGCTAGTGTCCCTATTTCGGAATCCGGGGGGCATACTCCAAAGGAATCCCCTTCATCTTCTTCCATGGTAACTTCCTGAAATACCCCCCCCCCCCTCTAGCTCCTCCTGCATTAACCCTGCATCGTCTTCTCCATTGTTGGACGAGGGGAAAGACATGACGCCTGGCTTAACAGATCCTACCAAAAACAGCAAGAAAAGAGAATGTAAGATTTCGTGGTCAATAGGTTCGAGGGGTATATAAATATTTTTTATCTTGGGAAACAAGCAAACGGAAGAAAAACGGAGTCCGGAAGGTGCCCCAGGTGGGCACTACCCACCTGGGCGTGCCTAGCAAGCCAGGCGCGCCCTGGTGTCTTGTGCCCACTAGGGTCACTTTCCTGGTGGTTTCTTATTTTCCTAATTTTCTAAATATTCCAAAACTGACTAAAAATATTTTTGCGGATTTTCGGAGTCCGTTTACTTATCGTATCACGTACCTCCTCCTTTTTTAAGATTCCGGAGTGTTCCGAAAAGACTCTTTTATGTGTTCTTCTGGTGTCATAGTTTGGATAATATTACTTTCAACATTAATGGGCGTACCTGATATATAATGCTTTATTCCTTGTCCATTGACAACCTTCGGGTTAGTACCTTTGGCATTATTTATTTTGATAACTCCAGACTGATAAACCTCCTCGATAACATAGGGTCCTTCCCATTTGGAAAGGAGTTTTCCTGCAAAGAACCTGAAACGAGAGTTGTACAAAATAACATATTCTCCGACTTTGAACTCACGCTTTTGGATTCTTTTGTCATGCCATCTTTTAAATTTTTCTCTAAATAATTTGGCATTTTCATAAGCTTGGGTTCTCCATTCATCTAATGAGCTATGCTTTTTGTTCTAACTCAAGAGGCAAATGACAAGCTTTTCCATAAACCATTTTATAAGGAGACATACCCATAGGAATTTTATATGCTGTTCTATAAGCCCAAAGTGCATCATCTAATTTCTTATTACGCACACAAGGAAGTGCCTCCTTATTACGCACAAAAAAATGAATACTCCCCCTGCCAGCTGGAACTATGCTGACTTGTGGGCCTACCAAGTTGACGGGGACGGAGGGCTTTGTAAACTTAGTCAATATGAACGATTCTAGCTCCTGTTACCGTACGATGTTCATCCAACGGTTGTAGTGCTTCTTCAACCTCTGGTCTTCTTGCTCCAGCCGCCCAAACCAGCACCGGTCGTGCCGCGTGCTCCTGCCTCCCGTGGCCGGCTGTGATGCCGCGGAGGCCTCACCGCCCCCTACTACTCCCACCGCTGGCCAGGCCATCCCTCTACTCACCCGCACCCCGTGTTAATCTACGGCGACAGTAGCCTCACACCGCAGCCGAACCAGTTAACCCTCGTACTCCTCTTCGCGTGGGCATCCACTACTGCGTCTTCCCCGGCTCTGAGTCGTCCCCTTCCTAGGCCTCGCCGTCGTCCACCGCCGTGGTGCTCTCGGCGCGGCGTGGTCAACGTGGTCAAGGAACGACTTCCATCGGACGTGGACTGTACGTGGAGAGGCTGACAATTGGGTCCACGGCCGCCGCAAGGAAGTGCCTCCTTATTACGCGGAAAATAATGATTCCTCCACCTGACAGCGGGGACCCACCGGACGGGCCACCGTATTTCACGAAAAAAAGTTTCCCCCTGACTACTGGGACCGACCAGCTACATCTTTGCACGCAATGAAGTGCGTTCGGGCAAAAAAAAACGATTCGCCCCCTGACTGCTGGGACCCACCAGCTACATCTTCGCACGCAAGGAAGTGCGTCCGGGCAAAAAAAACGATTCGCCCCCTGACTTCTGGGACCCACCAGCTATATCTTTGCACGCAAAGGAAGTGCGTCCGGGCAAAAAACGATTCGCCCCTCTGACTGCTGGGACCCACCAGCTACATTTTCGCACGCAAGGAACTGCCTGACAGTCGGGACCCACCTGGTCAAAGCGTACGTAGCATGTACACGTACGTACATACTGGTCGATGTAGAGGCGCCGCAGTGTCGTAGATGTAGAGGCGCCGCACGTAGCATGTACGTCGTCTGTTGGCGAGGTGCAAGAAAGAAAATCTGACCCGCGTCGTACATACGGGCAGGGTCTCTAACGCCTATCACGCATACGTACATGGCTGGGTCAGAACAGAGAAACAGTGTCGTCGTCGTGTTCATGGGGAGCCAACCGGCTGGGTCAGAATGGAATGCGTGGTCGTGTTCAACGGGAGGGCTTGGACGGAACAGGCGACGGAAACGAGGCCTGGCGTACCGCACAACAGAGGAAACGGCTTTGTGTTTGACCGGCCACGTTTGAAACGGGGTCCTGTTGATCGGGAGGGGCCTGGCGTACCGCAAAACGGAGGAAACTGACCTCCTACGGTCGAAACGGGGGTCCTGTTGATCGGGAGAGGTGTGGCGTACCGCAAAACGGAGGAAATGGACCTCCTATGGTCGAAACTGGGGTCCTGTTGATCGGGAGGGGTGTGGCGTACCGCAAAACGGACGAAACGGACTTGTGTTGGAGCGCTATGGTCGAAATGGGGGGGGAGGGGTGTGGCGTACCGCAAAACGGGATTCCACGGGATATTGTTCATCTCCACCGTCGACCTCCTCCGGCCTCCACGGGCTCCTGTTCATCCAGCCTCCACCGCACGCTACTCCACCGGCTACTGTTCAACCACCCCTCCGCCGTCTCATCGCTCATCCAGCCCTCCACACCACGGGTCCTGTTCAACCACCCTCCACCGTCTCTTCGTTCATCCAGCCCTCCACACCACGGGTTCCTCTTCATCCGGAGGTAACGCCACCGCTCCTTGTTCATCCAAACCACCCCGCATAACACTCCTTTGTTCATTCCAGAGGCAGCATCGATCGGCTTGATTAGCGGTAGTAGCGAAGCGAATCGCTCCATCGGGTTCGATTAACAACCATCGATCGATCGCTCGGGTTCGATAACACATAACTGCGGTGCAATCGCCGGGTTGATTAGAGCCCAACGCCTCGCTCGGCTTCAGTTAGAGCCAACGCCTCGCACACACGCGCGTACGTACAAGAGAAACACGCATCACTGCGCCCCCGACCTCCCACCGTAACCTGCAACTCCCCGAAATTTTCCTCCCCCTCGCTTCTACCACGGTTTTTTCCGTCATGGACGGCCCAAAGAATGTCATGCAGCTGCGTCTCCGGCCAGCCCAGGACGAAAAGACCATTTTCTGTCATGATTTTTTGTCATAGAAGTAGGAGCCCACCACATCTATGATGATACCGGGTTTTGTCACAATTATCGTCATAGAAGTGTCATATGTATGACAGAAAAAAATTTCGTTCGGCCCAAAATGTCACGGATGTGTCTTTTTTTTGTAGTGTCACCAGAATGGCAAATCAGTCATTGCATACTGATTAGATAGCAAACATGCCTATCATACCTAACTCTCCAGACAGGACAAGGCATTTTAAATGCACCGCTTAGTGTCACATCATAGCGTAGCCTGGCAAGCCTTGCCATGCCATTCTGCCACCTTCCCGCCTACCTTCATGACACGTCTCTGGATGGGTGTCATTTGGAGTTGATTTCCTTCAGAAATGGCTGCCACATGCCAAATAACAGCCACTTAATCTCTTGGGGGCTCGACACCGCACCGATAAGTGACTTAATTATAGTGAGGTGGAGCATTGGAGCCTTGGCGGGGTAACCCGCCCTAGGCATCCCCGGCAAGCCTGCCGAGGGAGTCTTGAGACTGGTCTTCGGGGTAACCTCGACCCCGTCAGGCTCGCCTGCCCGGCAAGGGAGGTTTTTCCTTGGTGGTATCTTGCTCCTTTGGTTGGTCTTGGTCTTCTTGATCCGCCATTTGATTTCTGAAAGAGCTTATCTCTTCTACTTAGTCTTGTCTTAGGCACCTAGTGTAGCTTGCTTCGTTGTGGTCATGCCGGAGATTTGCCTGTCCGGGCACAAGTCAGGGGGAAACATACGCCCCTGTTGTGGCGGATGCTTTATCCCGCGAATGCATGCTTCTTACTCAACTTGAATTCAATGTCATTGGTATTGAGCACATCAAAGACTTGTATGCACATGATCCTACTTTTTCTATTCCATTGCCAAATGTTTGACGCATACATCTTGCGAACGATATTACATCAAGGATGATTATCTAATGAGCGCTAACAAGCTATGTATTCCTGAGTCTTCCCTTTGTTTGTTACTTTTGCAAGAAGCTCATGGAGGAGGACTTATGGGCTATTTTGGATGTGACGAGACCTTCGCTACGCTCTCCAAGAACTACTTTTGGCCCAAGATGTTCCACGGCGTCTCTCGCTACACCAACTGATGCTCTACATGTCGCAAAGCTAAGTATAAAGGTCAATCCTATGGTCTCTATATGCCACTTCTATTTCGTATCACCCAAGGGAAGATATTAGTATGGACTTTGTGCTTGGTTTTCCTAGAACTCGCAACGGCAAAGATTTTGTGCTTGTTGTTGTGGAACGTTTCTCTAAGATGGCACATTTTATTCCATGCAACAAGATAGACGATGCTTCACATGTTGCCAATATTTTTTGTAGGGAAATCTTGCGTCTACATGGAGTGCCCAAGACTATCGTGTCATACCGCGACATCAAGTTCCTAAGCTACTTCTGGAAGACCCTATGCGCCAAGCTCGGAATCAAGATATTGTTCTCTTTGGCATACCATCCACAAACCAATGGCCAAACGGAGGTCACGAACCGGACGCTATCTACTCTCCTACGCATGTTGATCAAGAAGAACATCAAGGAGTGGGAAGAGTGCTTACCCATCACCGAGTACGCCTACAACTAAGCAACACATTCGACTACCAGCAATAACCCTTCAAGGTCATCTACAGTTTCAACCTGTTGCCCCCGTTGGACATTCTACCACTACCTCTACAAGAGCGCATCAACATCGACGCGAGTGCATGAGCGAGATATCTCAAGAAGGTGCATGAAAATACAAGCCACACCATCAAGCGCCAAGTCCAACGCCTCACGGCCAAGATCAATATCAACAAGCTACAGGGCATGGACATCCAGCCCCTGAAGGTGCCCACAGCAACCGCCCAGCTGACAAGCTACAAGGCCCGGACATCTGGCCCAGGCCCGGAGATCCGGCCCGACGTGCGCCCCGGACATCCGGCCCCAACCCAGAAATCGGGCGCTCTTCATAGAACGCAATTGAGGCCACCCCAGACATCCGGAGCCCCTAGCCCAGACATCTGGCCCCTGCCCGGGCATTCGGCCCCTGTCTGCACATAGTGTAACGGGCCTCTGACCCTTATATCCCTCCATCTCGCCCCAACTTCGTCCTAGACTATAAATAGACCACTCCGTCCTCTTGTTAGGGTTAGCATTGCCATATCGCATTTTGCAGATTAGAGCATTTCTCATCCACTTGTACCCCTGCTCCATTGGAGACCGAGGCCTCCTACGAGAAGATCCTCCAAGTGGATTCAAGACCCCATCAAGGGAAGATCCCCTCGTGGGTTGAAGCCCCCGTCTCCACACGGATTGGGAAGAACTACCGACCATTTGTATCATCATTTGTTGTGTTTGGATCGCGTGTCTCATTGTGTACTTAGATCTAACACATGTGTAATTGAATCTCGTTGATTTGAGTGTTTTCCTCCCGTTTCCCTCTTGTTTTCCCCTCGTGTGTTCTTCATGTTCTTCGTGGGATCCGTTCCAATCGTGAAAGATTAGCCTCTAGGGTTCAACCCTACATCAATACCTAGACAAGATTTTGAAGGAGTTCAAAATGGATCAGTCAAAGAAGGAGCTCTTGCATGAGTTGTAAGATATGAAGTTGAGTAAGACTCGAAGCTCGACCACGAAGAAGAAAGAGAAAGGATGAAGGTTGCCCCTATGCGTTAGCCATAGGCTCTATAATGTATTCCATGTTGTGTAGCATACGTGATGTGTGCATGGCCATGAGTCTAGCAAAAGAGGTACAAGAGTGATCCAGGAGTGGATCACTGGACTGCTGTCAAGATTCTCCTTAGGTACCTAAAGAGGACTAATGATATGTTTCTCGGTTATGGAGGTGATAAAAAGTTTGTCATAAATGCTTACGTCGATGCAAGCTTTGACACCGATCCAGATGACTCTGAGTCGCAAACCGGACACATATAGTGGAGGAGTCATTTGGAATAGCTCCAAGTGGAGCGTGGTAGCAGCATCTATAGTATGACATAGAGATTTGCAAAGTACACATGGACTGAATGTTGCAGACCCGTTCATTAAAACCTCTCTCACAAGTAAAATATGATCAAACCCTAGAAATCATTGGGTGTTAATCACATGGCAATGTCAACTAGATTACTGACTCTAGTGCAAGTGGGAGACTGTTGGAAATATGCCCTAGAGGCAATAATAAATTGGTTATTATCATATTTCCTTGTTCATGATAAATGTTTACCGTTCATGCTAGAACTATATTGATCGAAAACTTAGATACATGTGTGAATACATAAACAACACCATGTCCCTCGGAGGCCTCTACAAGACTAGCTTGTTGATCAAAGATGGTTAATGTTTCCTAACCATAGACATGAGTTGTCATTTGATAACGGGATCACATCGTTAGGAGAATGATGTGATGGACAGACCCAACCGTAAGTTTAGCAACAGAACATATCACTTAGTTATGTGTTACAAATTTCTTCATGTCATCGTGCAACTCCCTGGCACTGGAGGAATACTTAGTGTGTATCAAAATGTCATTTCATAACTGGGTGATCAGAAAGGTGCTCTACAGGCATATCCAAAGGCGTTTGTTTGGTTGGCACGGATCGAGGGTGGGATTTGTCGGAGTCCTCTCTATAATACAACATCCCAAGAAGCTTGCAAGCATGTGACTAATGAGTTTAATCACGTGATCTTGTATTACGGAAGGAGTAAAGAGATTTGTCGGTAATGAGATTGAACTAGATATGGAGATACCGACGATCGAGCTCAGGCAAGTAACATATAGCTTGACAAAGGGAATTGCGTCCGTGATTAACTAAATCATTTACATCATGGTTCAACCAATGAAGATCTTTGTGGAATATGTAGGAACCAATATGGGCATCTAGGTCCCGCTATTGGTTATTGGCCGGAGAGGTGTATCGGACATGTCTACATTATTCTCGAACCTGTAGGGTCGCACGCTTAACGTTCGGTGATGCTATAGTAGAATTGAGATATTTGTATTGGGGACCGGTAGTTGTTTGAAGTCTCGGATGAGATCCCGGACATCGCGAGGAGCTCCGAAATAGTCTGGAGGTAAATATGACTGAGACACCTTATGGTCTAAGGAACATATATTTATCACATGGACAGTCATTTTCTGGGATTCTGGAAAAAGCAGTTTTTTTCAGTATTGTACCGGGAAGCTTTTGTAGGATTCCGGAGGGGTCCGGAAGTCCACAACTGGGTCCACCACATCCTGAGAGCCAGCATGGGCTAAGGGGAGGCGCACTGGCCTCTTTGGGCTGGGCGCACCAGCCCCAAAGACCCATGGGGCCAAAGGGGAAAGAGTCCCAGCTCCGTATGATGGAAGGGGAGAAGGACTAGGAATCCAACTGAAGGTGCAAGTGTCACTTATATTATATTTGTGATGACAATATTCTTAGTGGAACTAATATTGGGTACTAAAGTTTATCTCGGGATATTGGTTCCAAGTTTTCTTGGTGGAGGTGTGCGACCCCCCAATTCAAAAAGATCAAAGGTGTGGTCTACCAGAGATACGAAGGTTTTCTTTTTGGTTTGATTCGAATCGTAGGAAAGACCGCACTATTAAGAGGGGTCGGTGTGGATCTGTGTTGTGTGAGAATTGTTGGGGAACATTACATGGTAAACAAAAAAATGCCTACGCTCACCAAGATTGATCTAGGAGATGAACATCTGCGAGAGGAGAGATTGCATCTACATACCCTTGTAGATCGCTAAGCGGAAGCGTTAAGAAGCGTGGTTGATGAAGTCGAACATCTTCGCGATCCAATCACGATCTCCTGATCCAAGCACCGAGCGAATGGCACATCTGTGTTCAACACAAGTATGGTTTGATGACGCCTTCACCTCCTCGGTCCAATGAGCGACGGTGAAGTAGTAGTTCGAGTCCTCCGGCAGCATGACGACCTGGCGGCGGTGGTGGTGGAGCAATCTTAGCAGAGCTTCGCTAAGCTACGCGGAGAGAGATGAACTACAAGGGAGAGGTAGGGCATCGCCGTGCATAGATGGGTGCGGCTGCCCTCCCTCTCCCCCTTTATATATAGGGAGAAGGGAGGAGGGGGGCGCCCCTAGGGTCTCCCCCAGGGGGTCGACGGCCCATAGATGGGGGTGCCTAGGGTTTGGGTGTCCCCCTAGGTGGCTTGCCCCCCAGGAAAGGGGGAGGCAGCCCTAGGGGGTGCACCACCCTCCTGGTGATCATGAGATGGGGTGAGGGGGCGCACAGCCCCTTAGTGGGCTGGTGTATGATGACCCAACCGAATAGGGGACCAATTGTAGCACCTATCGAAAAGTAAGAGTGGCGAAACCAACGAGGAGCAGAAGGAAATGACAAATGGTTTTCAGCAAGGTAATGTCTGCAAGTGCTGAAATTGTAAGTAACAAAGTAGTTTGATAGCAAGATAATTTGTAACCAGCAAGTAACGATAATAGTAAAAAAAAGTGCAGCAAGGTAGCCTAATCCTTTTGAGGCAAAGGACAGGCCAAAAGTTCTCTTATAGTAAGCAAAGCGTTCTTGAGGGTACACGGGAATTTCATCTAGTCACTTTCACCATGTTGATTCGATTTGTGTTGGCTACTTTGATAATTTGATATGTGGGTGAACCGGTGCTTAGGTGTTGTTCTTAATTGAACAAACCTCCTACTTATGATTAACCCCCTCGCAAGCATCCGCAACTATGAGAAAAGTATTAAGAATAAATTCTAACCATAGCATTAAACTTTTGGATCCAATCGGTCCCTTACGGAATAGCGCATAAACTAGGGTTTAAGCTTCTGTCACTCTCGCAACCCATCATCTAATAACTACTCCACAATGCATCCCCTAAGGCCCAAATATGATGAAGTGTCATGTAGTTGACATTCACATGACACCACTAAGGGAATCACAACATGCATACTATCAAAATATCAAACTCATATCAGGTTCACATGATTACTTGCAACATGATTTCTCTCGTAACCTCAAGAACAAAATTAACTACTCACAAATGATAATCATGCTCAAGATCAGAGGGGTATTAAATAGCATATTGGATCTAAACATATAATCTTCCACCAAATAAACCATATAGTAATCAACTACAAGATGTAATCAACACTACTAGTCACCCACAAGCACCAATCTATACTTCCAGTACAAAGATTGAACACAAGAGATGAACTAGGGTTTGAGAGGAGATGGCGTTGTTGAACATGTTGATGGATATTGCCCTCCCCAATATGGGAGAATTGTTGGTGATGATGATGACGATGATTTCCCCCTCCGGAAGGGAAGTTCCCCTGGCGGAATCGCTCCACCGGAGGGCAAAAGTGCTCCTACCCAAGTTTCGCCTCGAGACGGTGGTGCTACGTCCCGAAAGTCCTCTCCTTATTTTTTTAGGTCAAAATGACTTATATACTAGAAGATGGGCACCGGAGGTGGGCCTAGGTGAGCACAACCCACCAGGGCGCGCCTGGGCTCCCTGGTGCTCCTAGGTGGGTTGTGCCCACCTGGTGGTCCCCCTCTGGTACTTACTGGCTCCACTATTCCTCAAATATTCCATAAAAAATCTCCGTAAACTTTCAACTTGTTTGGAGTTGTGCAGAATAGGTGGCCTGATGTAGCTTTTCCAGCTCTAGATTTCCCGCTGCCGGAATTCTCCCTCTTTGAGTGTACCTTGCATATTATGAGAGAAAAGGCATTAGAATTACTCCAAAAAGCATTATTATGCATAAAAACATCATAAATAATAGTAGGAAAACATGATGCAAAATGGATGTATCAACTCCCCCAAGCTTAGACCTCGCTTGTCCTCAAGCGAAAACCGAAATCGAAAAGCATGTCCACATGCTTAGAGAGAGAGGTGTCAATAAAAACAAAATACGGACATAGAAGCATCATGTAGATTATTATAATAGCAACAAATTTAAACATAAGACTTTTATCATAGAACTTTTATCATAGACTTCCCATGAATAAGTGACAATTCATCACACAATTGAAGTATAAAGCAGAAACTCTATTAGATACCAACAAACTATGTTCTCAGTGAACTTTGCAACTACAATTCATCATGTTTTCAGGAAGGGTCATGTATCGGAGCCTTTAGGCAAGTCCACATACTCAACCATCATATAGTCTTCTATGATTGCTAACACTCACCGCATACACATGAGCAAAATATTTCAATCGGACACTTAGAAAGATAGGGGCTTATAGTTTCGCCTCCCAATGTATTCACCTCAAGGGTGATGTCAACAATAATAACTCATGCTACCCATATTCAACTGGACATATGTGACTAGATCTTTCCTCACCACATGATGCTTGCCAAAGGAAAAAAATAAAAAGGAGTAGAGAGAAAAACTTTGACTCTTGCGTAAAAGTAAACACATAAAAGTATAAGATAGGCCCTTCACAGAGGGAAGAAGAGGTTGCCATGTGCTTATTTGTTTGTATGCTCAACCCCTTGTGATGGCAACCTTTATTATGCAGTCTGTCGCTTTTATTCTTCACCATCACAAGTTCGTACAACGCTCAATTTTCTCTTACATTGAATGATCTCACATTTTTAGAAGCATTTTTTATTGCCTTATTGCACCAATGACAACTTACTTGAGGGATCTTGCTCGATCCCTAGGTAGGTATGGTGGACTCTTGAAAATAAGATTTGGGTTTAAGGGTTTTTGTATGCACAAGTAGTATCTCTACTTAGTGCGAAATTTTTGGCTAGCAAAGATAGGGGCAAGCACCACATGTTGAAGGATCTATGACAACATAACTTCTATGTGAATATGAACAAGCATAAATCATTACGTTGTCTTCCTTGTCCAGCGTCAGCAATTTGGCATATAATATTTTTATGGGGGCTCACAATGACAAAAGATTTCTAGGATAGTGTATTTATATGTGAATCTTCTCTTCCCTTATTAATTCTTTCATGAGTTGCATCATTGACTAATGTTATGTTTGTCAATCTCTAATAAAATTTCCTACTTATACTTTTCCTTATGTGGTGTCATCACTTACCATAAGACTAGCATATGATCTTTTAAATTTGTTTCCTTTCTTTTATTGCAACATGAAAGTAAAGAAAGCAAAAACTCAAACTAAACTTTATTATATATCTACTTTACGATTACAAGGATAGATCACTAAGCAAACTCTCGAAAGAAAGGATCGAACTAAACTTTTATTCATCTAAAGAAAAAAGATCGAACTAAATTAAGTAAAGGCAAAAGATAGTAGAGATGATACGACACCGGGGCACCTCCCCCAAGCTTGGCGGAAGCCAAGGGGAGTGCCCATACCCGAAACTCAATTTTCTTTTGGTGATGAAGAAGAGGGTGGTGGTGACACAACTCCCAATATTTCCATGTGTCTCCTTTATGCCCTCAATCTCACGAAGAGCTTTATGAAGCAACTCAGCATTTTTCTTCACCTTAGCCATGATATGCTTATTCTCCAGCCCCCAAGAACTTGCTCCTGCATCACTTTCTCTTGGACGGGATATGTCCCAATTGGATGGTATGTGCATACAAGGAGTATTTTTGAACCCATAATTGTGAATCAAGTTGTGAAAATTGTTATGATGTAACCTGTGTAAAGGCCTCCTTGGTGAGAGTTCGTGCACTTCCAAGATCGCTTGATTGCTTGATGATCTCATGGCTTGATGAGGTTTAGGACGAGTAGAGATACCAGCTAGTGTCCCTATTTCGGAATCCGGGGCGCGTACTCCAAAGGAATCCCCTTCATCTTCCTCCATGGTAACTTCCTGAACTCCCCCCCCCCCTCTAGCTCCTTCTGCATTAACCCTGCATCGTCTTCTCCATTGTTGGACGAGGGGAAAGACATGACGCCTGGCTTAACAGATCCTACCAAAAACAGCAAGAAAAGATAACAGAAGATTTCGTGGTCAATAGGTTCGAGGGGTATATAAAAAAAATTATCTTGGGAAACAAGCAAACGGAAGAAAAACGGAGTCCGGAAGGTGCCCAAGGTGGGCACTACCCACCTGGGCGTGCGTGGCAAGCCAGGCGCACCCTGGTGTCTTGTGCCCACTAGGGTCACTTTCCCGGTGGTTTCTTATTTTCCTAATTTTCTAAATATTCCAAAACTGACTAAAAATATTTTTGCGGATTTTTCGGAGTCCGTTTACTTACCGTATCACGTACCTCCTCCTTTTTTAAGATTCTGGAGTGTTCCGAAAAGACTCTTTTATGTGTTCTTCTGGTGTCATAGTTTGGATAATATTACTTTCAACATTAATGGGCGTACCTGATATATAATGCTTTATTCCTTGTCCATTGACAACCTTCGGGTAAGTACCTTTGGCATTATTTATTTTGATAGCTCCAGACTAATAAACCTCCTCGATAACATAGGGTCCTTCCCATTTGGAGAGGAGTTTTCTCTAAAGAACACAAGCGAGAGTTGTACAAAATAACATATTCTCCGACTTTGAACTCACGCTTTTGGATTCTTTTATCATGGCATCTTTTAACTTTTTCTCTAAATAATTTGGCATTTTCATAAGCTTGGGTTCTCCATTCATCTAATGAGCTATGCTTTTTGTTCTAACTCAAGAGGCAAATGACAAGCTTTTCCATAAACCATTTTATAAGGAGACATACCCATAGGAATTTTATGTGCTGTTCTATAAGCCCAAAGTGCATCATCTAATTTCTTATCCAATTCTTCCGGGGCCTATTGATAGTCTTTTGAAAATTAATTTGACAGTCTTTTGAAAATTAATTTTATTTCTCTATTGCTAAATTCAACTTAACCACTAGGCTGAGGATGATAGGGTGATGCAATTCTATGGCTAACTTCATACTTGGCAAGCATTTTACGGAAAGCACCATGAATAAAGTGTGAACCACCATCAGTCATTAAATATCTAGGAACTCCAAACCTTGGGAAAATAACTTCCTTGAGCATTTTAATAGAGGTGTTGTGATCGGCACTACTGGTTGGAATAGCTTCTACCCATTTAGTAACATAAACAACAGCAACCAAAATATGTGTATACCCATTAGAGGAAGGAAAAGGTCCCATCTAATCAAATCCCCGAACATCAAATGGTTCAACAACAAATGAATAATTCATAGGCATTTCTTGACGCTTACCGATATTACCTATTCTTTGACATTCATCACAAGATAAGACGAACTTACGGGCATCCTTGAAGAGAGTAGGCCAAAAAAATACAGATTGAGCAGTTCTGTCTCCAGCATAATGCCCTCCATAAGCTTCGGAGTGACATTTCTGTAGGATTTGTCCCTGTTCATGCTTAGGTACACAACGTCTAATAATACCATCTACCCCTTCTTTATAAAGATGTGGGTCATCCCAAAAGTAATGTCTTAAATCATAGAAGAATTTTTTATTTTGTTGGTAAGTAAAGCTAGGTGGTAAATATTTAGCAACAATGCAATTAGCATAATCAACATACCAAGGAGTATTATAAGAAACATTTATTGCACCTAACTGCTCATGAGGGACACTATCATCAATAGGTAGTGGGTCATCAATCACATTTTCAAGCCTAGACGAGTTATCAGCTACTGGGTTCTCAGCTCCTTTCCTATCAGTAATATGTAAATAAAATTCTTGTAGCAAGAGAACCCATCGAATAAGTATAGATTTAGCATCTTTCTTTTCCATAAGATATTTAATAGCAGCATGGTCGGTGTGAACGATAACTTTAGACTCAATAATTTAAGATCTAAATTTGTCACAAGCAATGCACTGTCTGGAGTTTTACTAGCATAATGAATAACATTCAGTTTCTTATCAACTCTTTGTCCTAGAACAGCACCGACAACATAATGAATAGCATCACGCATAATTTCAAAAGGCAAGTTCCAATCAGGTGGTTGAACAATAGGTGCAGAAATTAAGGCTTTCTTGAGTGTTTCGAAGGCTTCTAAACAATCATCATCAAAAAGAAAAGGAACATCCTTTTGCAAAAGATTTGTAAGAGGCCTAGAAATTTTAGAAAAGTCTTTGATACATCTCCTATAGAAACCAGCATGAACTAGGAAACTAAATACCTTTGATATCTTTAGGACATAGCATTTTCTCAGTTGCATCAACCTTAGCTTTGTCCACTTCAATACCTCTTTCAGAAATTTTATGGCCCAAAACAATACCTTCATTAACCATAAAGTGGCACTTCTCCCAATTCTAGACAAGATTTGTTTGCTCGCATCTCTACAAAACTCGATCGAGATTTCTTAAACAATCATCAAAAGACTTCCCATAGACAGAGAAGTCATCCATGAAAACCTCAACAATCTTTTCACAAAAGTCAAAGAATATAGCAGTCATACCTCTTTTAAAGGTAGCAGGTGCATTGCATAAACCGAAAGGCATACTATAAGCATAAGTTCCAAAGGGACAAGTGAAAGTGGTCTTTTCTTGATCAGGTTGAGAAATAGGTATTTGTGAAAAAACAAAATATCCATCAAGAAATCCAAAGTGTGTGTGCTTAGATAATTTTTCGAGCATTTGATCAATAAAAGGCAGAGGGTAATGATCTTTTCTAGTTGCTTTTTTTAATTTTCTAAAATCAATTACCATTCTATAGCCTGGAACAATTCTTTGTGGAATAAGTTCATTCTTATCATTAGGAACAATAGTAATACCTCCTTCCTTAGGAACACAATGAACAGGGCTTACCCATCTACATTTTAATATCTGCTTCCAAAAGTTTTAATATCTCCGTCCTTACCACTTCTTTCATCTTCCATATTAATCTTGTGCTGACATAGAGTGGGACTAATGCCCTTTAAATCATCAAGAGTATATTCAATAGAACCTCGGTGCTTCCTTAGAACTTTCAATAATCTTTCTTGTTCATGTTCTGAAAGGTTAGCACTAATAATAATAAGATATATCTTCTTTTCATCAAGATAAGCATATTTCAAAGTGTCTGTGTAGCGACCCGACCTCAGATGGTCAAGTCTCTGTGCTTTCGTGTCATCCCTGAATCGGTAATGCTGACACACACAGTACTTGAAGGATTTATAACAGAGTAGCAATCACACACTTATTACATCAAATGTCTCAAAAGAGAACTTATTACAATAATATGGCTTAAGGCCATCTAATGTGATAACAGCGGAAGGCTTGGAAGATAAAGTGAGTCCATCAACTCCAGCGGCATAACTGAGCTGCACGGCAACGACCTATCGAACTTTACTCCTCGTCACGAAAATGCGCAACATAATATGTTGCAGCCGAAAAAGGGTCGACACATGGAATATCTGGCAATGTAACACATAGAGTGTAATGAAAGAATAAGCTATACTACATGCATATATGGCTGGTGGAAAGCTCTATGGTTTGATTTTGCAAAAAGCCAATTTTTCCCTACATCAAAGGAATAAATTTTAGTTTAACTATCATGGTGGTTGAAACATCATTGAGAAGGTATAACCCCAACTCAATCCCAATTAAGGTAATTAACAACCCAACAATATTAACTTAGAGTGATGAGATACATGTGAATACTCAAGTACTAGATACTCAGAATTGTCCATAACCGGGGACACGGCTAACCATGATTAGATTGTACACTCTGCAGAGGTTTGCGCACTTTTCCCCACAAGACTCGATCGCCTCCGTTGATTTCTCGTACTGCATGGTGTTTGAGAAATGGATGACCGAGACACAGTCTTTCAGAAACATTAACGCTCTACTCCGGATAGATCATACCAAACCTATAAAACCCACTACCTGATGATCTACCTCTTCGAGAGCTTCACGTAACTTACTCAACTATGCTAGAGCCCATAATAGCTTGTGGCTGCACACAAAAGTTTCTAGCATGAATAATCTCAGTTCCCTTTGAGCCTGGGTGGCGGTCCATAGGAAGATCACACGGGTACCCCGGGATTTCCAAAAAAAGCAGAACACTGGGTTCCCCAGTGCCTCAATCCACCCGGATGTGTATTTAAGTTGGCACCTTAAAGTAAACCATTAATTTACAATCTCACATCTGTCATGAATATCTCTCAACCCAAACCACGTCTACGAGCATAGCATAGCAATATAAGCAACACGTAGAAGTAACTCCCAAGGGTTTGACAGTAACAGGGCATAGGTTCCTACCTCATCATCTACTTCCCAACCCACATATTAATGGCATTCTAATCATGCAATGTTTGAGGATTGAAGCTAATGCATAAAACTGGGTATGAAAAGAGTATGATCAAGAGTTAATTGTCTTGCTGACGATCCGCGAATCCTAGAGACTCGTAGTAACACGCTTCGCACTCCGGAAATTCTATCGCAAGCAAACAATACATACATAAGCAACAAACAAGATGCACAAACGAAACTTCAACTGAAAAAGGTTGACCGGAGAGTTCAACTTAAGAACTCCGGTTTGCAAAAAGAATCAAACCAAACGGAGCAACGAAACTCAAACGGCGAGAAAAACAAGATCCGTTTACTAATCTGAACTAGGGTCAAATTTTACAGAGGCAAAAACTGATTTAAGTTGGCTATTCGGAAAGAGGGTTTCGAGATGAAACTCCAGGCGCTTGAATCGCCTGATTCCGATAAACGAGCGAAAAGTTATACTAATTTGAACATCGTTCAGAAATTGCGATCGGAATAATCGCGGAATAAAACCGATAAAAGAAAACGATGAACGGCTAAACGAACGAACGTTCATTAGCAGAAACTAAACGACGAACGGTTCATAAAAACGAACGAACGGGCGAACGCTCGCAAAATAAATAAACCGAAAAAAATAAAACCAATCTATAAAAAAATGGCTAGGGTTTTCTTAAAAAACGAAGGGTTATTTTAAAAAAAAAACCGGCGACAAGTGCTACCTCCGGCGTGGTCGTCCGTGGGCGGGAGGCTCAGGGGGCGGCGAGGGGCGGGCCACTCGGCGGGCGGGCGGGCTGCGCGAGGCGGCGGTGGCGGGTTAGAGGCGGTATTTAAAGGGGGAGGCGGTGGCTTGGAGGAGGGCAAGGCGGCGGGAGGAGAGTCCGCTCGGACTCTGTCCGGCGGCGGCGATGGCCCAGCAGGCGGAGGCGGCGCCGACTTGGGCCTGCTTTCGGTGGGCCTTTAGCCCGGTCGGTATGATTCTCTTTTTTTTAAACATTCTTGAAAATTGTAAAAACCGTAGAAAAATAAATAAAAAACTAAAATTGCCAAAACAAGTTTTCTTTGCCTAAATATAATATTTAGAACAAGATGAACTTTTCTTGGTCCCTAAAATGCAATTTTAAATATATGCAAAAAATTTCTCTAGGCAAATAAAATTCCAGATAATGATTTTAACATTTTTCCTCCGGTATTTCAATTATTTTTGGAGAAGTCATATTATCTCCTCTCGTTTATTATTAAACATGAAATATTTTCCGGAGAGAAAAATAATAAAATCCGAAAATCCTCGTCTTCATTATTTGATAAAATTCAAATATGAAAATCGGAAAATCCCCAACTCTCTCCGAGGGTCCTTGAGTTGCTTAGGATGTCGAGGATGGCAACGAGAATGCAATAAAATATGATATGCATGGATGACCTATGTATAACATGACAAATTGAAAATTTGGGATGTTACAAACCCAACCCCCTTAAGATGAATCTCGCCCTCGAGATTCGGGTTGGCTAGAAAATAGGTGCGGATGGTCCTTGCGAATATCATCTTCTCGCTCCCAGGTGGCTTCCTCCTCGGTATGGTGGCTCCAATCGAACTTTGCAAAACTTGATAAATTTGCTTGCGGGTGACTCATTGTCGAAATCCAGAATCTTTCTGGCTTCTCCTCATAAGTCAAATTACTATCCAACTGTATCGCCTCTAGGGGCCTTTGTATCCTTTAACGGTATGTCAGCCATCTCAGCGTGGCACTTCTTCAGTTGTGATACGTGAAACACATCGTGAACTCCTGACAATCCTTCAGGTAACTCCAGCTTGTAGGCAACTTCTCCCATCCATTCCAAAACACGATACGGTCCTACAAATCTTGGGGCTAACTTTCCCTTTACTCCAAAACGTTTCACTCCCCTCAGGGGTGATACTCGCAGATAGGCTCTGTCTCCAATTTCATAGGTTACTTCCTTGCGTTTCGAATCTGCGTAACTCTTCTGTCTAGACTGAGCAATCTTTAGTCTGTCTCTGATCAGTTTAACCTTCTCCTCTGAGTCTTTGATCAGATCTGGTCCAAACAACTGACGGTCTCCAACCTCATCCCACATCAAGGGTGTTCTACATCTGCGTCCATATAGAGCTTCGAACGGTGCCATCTTCAAACTGGCATGGTAGCTGTTGTTATATGAGAATTCTGCGTACGGCAAATTGTCATCCCAACTAGATCCGTAATCCAGTGCACAGGCTCTTAACATATCTTCCAGGATCTGGTTAACTCTCTCTTTCTGTCCATCCGTCTGTGGGTGGAATGCGGTACTAAACTCCAATCTGGTACCCAAAGTCTGGTGTAGCTGATGCCAAAACTTTGAAGTAAAGTGTGTTCCTCTATCTGATACGATGCTCCTCGGAACTTCGTGCAAACATACGATCCTGGTCATATATATTTTGGCCAACTTGGCACTTGTATAAGTTGTTTTCACTGGGATGAAGTGAGCTACTTTGGTCAAACGATCCACAACTACCCATATTGAATCATATCCTGCTTTGGTTACGGGTAATCCGGTGATAAAATCCATGCCAAGTTTGTCCCACTTCCATTCGGGTATTGGCATAGGCTGTATGATCCTGCTGGCTTTTGGTGCTCTGCCTTCACTCTCGACATACATCGCCATAAGCGGCTACGCCATAAACGGCTACATACTCGGCAATATCCTTCTTCATACCAGTCCACCAGAAACGTTCCTTCAAGTCCAAATACATCTTGGTGTTTCCGGGGTGAATCGAGTATGGGGAGTCATGGGCCTCTTGAAGTATTAACTTCCTGATCTCCGAATTGTTGGGCACATAAATCCGGTCCTCAAACCACAAGGTATCATGTTCATCCTCGTGAAAACCTTTGGATTTTTCCTTTGCCCATCTTTTCTTTTATCTTGGCAATCTCTTTATCCTCCTTCTGAGCTTCTCGAATCTTGTCTAACAATGTCGACTGAACCTCCATTGTTGCAAGAAAACCTGTTGGAACAATCTCCAACTGAAGTTCCATAATATCATCAATAAACACCACAACAAACTTGTCCAAGTACTCCATGAACACTTTATTCATCATACTCATGAAATAGGCTGGGGCGTTAGTCAGTCCAAATGACATGACCATATACTCATATAATCCATATCGAGTGGTGAACGCTGTCTTTGGTATATCCTTCTCTCGGATCTTCAATCGATGGTATCCTCGATCGTAGATCAATCTTCGAAAACACCTTAGCTCCTTGCAATCGATCAAGCAGATCATTGATCATCGATAATGGATACTTGTTCTTTATTGTTACTTCATTCGAGCTCGGTAATCAACAACCATCCTTAGGGATTTATCCTTCTTCTCCACCAAAAATCTTGGGGCTCCCCAAGGTGATGAACTTCTCTGAATGTAAACTTTCTCCAATAGCACCTTGATCTGCTTCTTAATTTCTTCCAGATCATTTGCGGGCATCCGATAGGGTCTCTTTGATATTGGCCATGCACGGCATTAGTTCTATCGTAAACTTCGATGTCTCGATCCGGTGGCATGCACAGTAACTCTTCCGGAAAAACATCTGGATAATCCTTCACTCTGGTACTTCCTCTTGTACAACTCCCGTGAGGGTATTCATTTGGCTCCTCCTAGGCACATGCCTAGATACATACTTAATCTTTTTTCCCTCTGGGGTGGTAAGATAAATTGACTTGCTAGCACAGTCAATACTTCCTCCAAACTTTGACATCCAGTCCATACCTACTATCACATCCAATCCTTGTGACTCCAATATAATTAGGTCAGACGGAAAAACATGCGTACCAATGATTAGGGGTATCTTGGTGCACCACTTGCTAGCCATGTACTCAGCTCCGGGTGAGCTCACTAAAAGAGGTGTCCTAAGTGTCTGGGTTGGTAACTTAAACTTATCCACAAATCCCCTTGATATGTATGAATGCGATGCAGCAGTATCGAAAAGAACAATAGCGGTAAATGACTGAACCAAAAACTTACCTATTACCGCGTCCGGCTGCTCTTCAACTTCCTCCACGTTAACGTGGTTCACTTGTCCTTTGTTGAATGGATTGGGCTTCTTCCCGGCGCTTCCATTTCCGCTTCCATTCTTTCCTTCAGGGCAATCATTGGCATAATGCCCTGTCTTCCCGCACTTAAAGCAAATAACTTGGCTTAAGTCCCTCTTGGCGGGTTTAGCTGGGTTTGAGCGATTCTGATTATTGTTGACTCCATTCCCATTCCCATTCTTCGCACCATTATGCGATCCTCCTCGATATGGTTATGTCCTCCATGGTTATGAACAAGTCCTCCCGAGTTCGGGGTTAAGCGAGGCTTCGGTGAGCTCTGAGTTATACTTCCCTTGTCCATACTTTCTCTTACGACTCTCGATTTGCTTTGCTTTCCTTCAATCATTAGCGCCTTATCTACCAACTCTGGTAGTTGTTGAAAGTTGCCACCATCAACTGCATACTCATCTCATCATTCAGCCCTTCCATAAACTTCTCTTGCTTCACGGCATCTGTGGCTACATCATCAGGGGCATAGCGTGATAACTTGCTAAACTCATCCACGTACTGAGCCACAGTACGGTTCCCCTGGCGTAAGTTGCGGAACTCACGCTTCTTTATCTGCATGGCTCCAGTTGAAACATGGGCCATGCGAAAAGCTTGTTGGAACTGGTCCCAAGTGACATTGGCTATAGGAAAAGTAGCCGTGTAATTCTCCCACCATGCGGCTGCTGGTCCGTCCAATTGATGTGCGGCAAAGTGCACCTTCTCAGCATCCGTGCATCCTGCGGTGGTTAACTCCCTTCCAATACGCCATAACCAGTCATCTGCAACTATTGGCTCGGTGCTCTTTGGAAAACACCGGCGGTTGTAACCTCGTAAAACGGGCTAAATTGTCCCTTTGGCGGCGGGTTGTTGTTGTTGCCGTTGTTGGCATTGCCACGGTTACGAACTAGCAATTGCATCAAGGCATTCTGCTGTTGGATCAACTGAGTGAGCTCCGGTGGGAAAACAAAACCGGGGTCACGTCTCGGAGGCATCTGAAGGTTTAGATGGGAGATATTAGAATAGAAAGAGGTCTAGCGAGAAAACACTACCCATATGCACATGAGGCAAACACACATTCATTCAATCAAGCAAGCAAGGGCATACAAAACGGTCTAGGACTGTCGCATAAGTTCTCAACTACTACTAGTTACATGGGGAAAATACTACTATTATATGGTGGTCATCTAGAAATTTTGATCGGTGGAAGACTCCATGATGTCTGCTCCAGCTTCGTCTTCATAGTCATCATCACTTGGATCTGAGTCGGTGTCGTCGATCATGATGTAGTTGTCTAGACAAGCGGGACCTTCTTCCTCTTCTTGCTCCTCTTCCTTGGGTGCTGGTCCTCCTATGAAGACTCCGATCTTCTTGACTAGGTCGTCGTTCTTCTCCAGTAGTATCTTGATTTCTTCCTCATATCCATCGCATGTAGACTTGAGTTCTTCCTCCAGATCGATGATCCTAGTTTTCGCCTTCTTCAAATCCATCATGTCTGCGCACATTTGGTTCTCTTGACGTCGAATGTGCTGGTTTAGCTCCTGGATGTAAGCTGCAATGGATCTATCCTTCTTGGTGCTGATTACTTCCCATTGCTCGTCTCGGCGCCCACATATTTGGTATATGGTGTCTTTAAGCTCCTTATTGTAGACGTCTCCAATGCGTCCCTTGGAAATGTGAGCTGCCATACTCTTTCCCAAACTCCATGTTGGTGCATTGAAAACACACACTATGGGCTCCGTGCTTGGCGCAAACGTCCTTCCGGGAACTAGAGCTTGAATCTTCCAGCATTCTTCTTCTGGTAAGGTGGCGTTATGCGTCCGGTGAAGCTTGGTATTCCAATATTCAGGTACCTAGTGATTTCCTGCAAGTGGCGTCCAAAAGGTGTGTCTTCATCCGGTTGTGCAAACTTGTACTTCATCTCCGTCATCCTAAAGAGTGGGAAAATGGAGAGGGGTCAGAAATGAGTAGAGAGAGGAGTTATCTAGGGCTTTAGCTTAATGGTCGTGTCCTACACTCAGCGTGTGCTCTGATACCATCTTGTAGCGACCCGACCTCAGATGGTCAAGTCTCTGTGCTTTCGTGTCATCCCTGGATCGGTAATGCTGACACACACAGTACTCGAAGGATTTATAACAGTGTAGCAATCACACACTTATTACATCGAATGTCTCAAAAGAGAACTTGTTACAATAATATGGCTTAAGGCCATCTAATGCGATAACAGCGGAAGGCTTGGAAGATAAAGTGAGTCCATCAACTCCAACGGCATAACTGAGCTGCACGGCAACGACCTATCGAACTTTACTCCTCGTCTGAAAAGTCTGCAACATAATATGTTGCAGCCCGAAAGGGTCAGCACATGGAATATGCTGGCAATGTAACACATAGAGTGTAATGAAAGAATAAGCTATACTACATGCATATATGGCTGGTGGAAAGCTCTATGGTTACAGTTTTGCAAAAAGCCAATTTTTCCCTACATCAAAGGAATAAATTTTAGTTTAACTATCATGGTGGTTGAAACATCATTGAGAAGGTATAACCCCAACTCAATCCCAATTAAGGTAATTAACAACCCAACAATATTAACTTAGAGTGATGAGATACATGTGAATACTCAAGTACTAGATACTCAGAATTGTCCATAACCGGGGACACGGCTAACCATGATTAGATTCTACACTCTGCAGAGGTTTGCGCACTTTTCCCCACAAGACTCGATCGCCTCCGTTGATTTCTACTTGCGGCATGGTGTTTGAGAAATGGATGACCGAGACCACGATCTTTCGAAACATTAACTCTCTACTCGGATAGATCATACCAAACCTATAAAACCCACTACACGATGATCTACCTCTTGAGAGCTTCACGTAACTTACTCAACTATGCTAGAGCCCATAATAGCTTGTGGCTGCACACGGAAGTTTCTAGCATGAATAATTTCAGTTCCCTTTGAGCCTGGGTGGCGGTCCATAGGAAGATCACACGGGTACCCAGGATTTCAAAAATGCAGACAACACTTTGGGTTCCCAGTGCCTCAATCCACCCAGATGTGTATTTAAGTTGCCACCTTAAAGTAAACCATTAATTTACAATCTCACATCTGTCATGAATATCTCTCAACCCAAACCACGTCTACGAGCATAGCATAGCAATATAAGCAACACGTAGAAGTAACTCCCAAGGGTTTGATAGTAACAGGGCATAGGTTCCTACCTCATCATCTATTTCCCAACCCACAAATTAATGACATCCTAATCATGCAATGTTTGAGGATTGAAGCTATTGCATAAAAATGGGTATGAAAAGAGTATGATCAAGTGTTACTTGCCTTGCTGACGATCCGCGAATCCTAGAGACTCGTAGTAACATGCTTCGCACTCCGGAAATTCTATCGCAAGCAAACAATACATACATAAGCAACAAACAAGATGCACAAACGAAACTTCAACTGAAAAAGGTTGACCGGAGAGTTCAACTTAAGAACTCTGGTTTGCAAAAAGAATCGAACCAAACGGAGCAACGAAACTCAAACGGCGAGAAAAACAAGATCCGTTTACTAATCTGAACTAGGGTCAAATTTTACAGAGGCGAAAACTGATTTAAGTAGGCTATTCGAAAAGAGGGTTTCGAGATGAAACTCCAGGCGCTTGAATCGCCTGATTCCGATAAACGAGTGAAAAGTTATACTAATTTGAATATCGATTCAGAAATCGCGATCGGAATAATCGCGGAATAAAACCGATAAAAGAAAACGACGAACGGCTAAACGAACGAACGTTCGTTAGCAGAAACTAAACGACGAACGGTTCGTAAAAACGAACGAACGGGTGAACGCTCGCAAAATAAATAAACCGAAAAAAATAAATCCAATCGATAAAAAAACGGCTAGGGTTTTCTAAAAAACCGAAGGGTTATTTAAAAAAAAACCGGCGACGAGTGCTACCTCCGGCATGGTCGTCCGGCGGGGCGGGGAGGCTCGGCGGGTCCATGAGGGGCGGCGAGGGCGGGCGACTGGGGGGGCGGGCGGGCGGCGTGGAAGGCGGCGGCGACGGCGGTGGCGGGTTAGAGGCGGTATTTAAAGGGGAGGCGGTGGCTTGGAGGAGGGGCAAGGCGGCGGGAGAGTCCGGCTCGGACTCTGTCCGTATGGGCGGCAGCAAGGGCAGCCTTGGCGGCAGGCAAGTGAGGCGTCGGCGACTTAGTTTCTTTGGGCCTTTGGCCCCGGTCGGTATGATTCTCTCTTTGTTTTTAACATTCTGCCGAAAATTGTAAAAACCCTAGAAAAATAAATAAAAATCTAAAAATGCCAAAACAAGTTTTCTTTGCCTAAATATAATATTTAGAACAAGATGAACTTTTCTTGGTCCCTAAAATGCTATTTTAAATATATGCAAAAAATTTCTCTAGGCAAATAAAATTCCAAATAATGATTTTAACATTTTTCCTCCGGTATTTCAATTATTTTTGGAGAAGTCATATTATCTCCTCTCGTTTATTATTAAACATGAAATATTTTCCGGAGAAAAATAATAAAATCCGAAAATCCTCGTCTTCATTATTTGATAAAATTCAAATATGAAAATCGGAAAATCCCCAACTCTCTCCGAGGGTCCTTGAGTTGCTTAGGATGTCGAGGATGGCAACGAGAATGCAATAAAATATGATATGCATGGATGACCTATGTATAACATGCCAAATTGAAAATTTGGGATGTTACAGTCTGGCAATTTTTTTAATTCAAACACAGGATCACCTTTAGGTGGAGGAGGACCTCCTAGAGTTTCAATATGCAAATTGTGTTTGAGCAGAGGATGTTGTTCAAAGAAAATCTCATCTATTTCATTTCTTTCATGCATATCTAAATCATTTTCATGGTCTAGCAAATATTGTTCTAAAGGATCAGTAGGAGGCAGAGCAATAGAAGCAAGACCAATTATTTCATCCTTACTAGGCAATTCTTTTTCTCTTTCTACTAAACTTGGAAAAATTAAACTCATGAGACTCATCACCAAAACTTACACCGACAGTTTGTTTCTTACAATCGATTTGAGCATTAACGGTGTTCAAGAAAGGTCTACCAAATATAATGGGACAGAAGTCATCTTGTGGGGAACCAAGAACAAGAAAATCAGTAGGGTATTTTATTTTCAAACACAAGACTTCAACATCTCTAAGAATCCCAACTGGTGAAAGAGTATCTCTATTAGCAAGTTTATTAGTAACATCTGTGTCTTCTATCTCTGCGGGTGCTATGTCATTCATAATTTCTTGATATAAGGTGTAAGGAATAGCACTTACGCTAGCACCTATGTCGCATAAACCATGATAATAGTGATATCCTATTTTAACTGAGACAACAGGCATGCCAACAACGGGTCTATGATTATCTGTTTTATCAGGTTTGACAATTCTAGTAGCTACATTATAGAAGTAAATAACATGCCCATCTATATATTCTTCTAAGAGATCTTTAACCATAGCAACACTAGGCTCTACTTTAATTTGTTCATCAGGTGTAGGTGTTCTAATATAACTTTTGTTGACCACAGTTGAAACTTTAGCATGTTCCTTTATCCTAACAGGAAAGGTGGTTTCTCAATATAAGCAGTAGGAACAACTGGATAAACATTATAAAGTATAGTTTCCACTTTGACTGATATCGGTTCTTTAATTTCTTATTTAATAGGTGGGTGATATTTAAGCCACTTCTCTTTAGGGAGATCAACATGAGGAGCAAATGATTCACAAAAGGAGGCTACTATCTCAGAGTCAAGTCCATATTTAATGCTAAACTTTTGAAAAGCATCCGTATTCATAAAAGATTTAACACAATCATACTTAAGCTAAATACTTGACTCTTTACCATCGTAGAGTTCCCAATCTTCAGAGTTGCATTTAATTCATATCAAAAGATCCCACCGGAATTCAATAGTATTCTTAATAAACGAACCAGCACAAGAAGTATCGAGCATGGATCGATCATTATGAGAAAGCCGAGCATAAAAATTCTAGATAATAATTTCTCTTGAGAGATCATGATTGGGGCATGAAAATAACGTTGATTTAAGCTTCCCCCAAGCTAGAGCGATACTTTCTCCTTCACGAGGCCAAAAATTATATATGTAATTCTGATCACATTGAACTAGATGCATAGGATAATTTTTTTGGTGAAACTCCAATTCCAAGCTCCAATATCATCGCATCGCATAGCCTATACCATGCCAATGCTTTTCCCTTCAAAGATAAAGGGAAAGCCTTCTTATTAAATTCATCTCTGGGTAAACCTGTAAGCTTAAACAATCCACAAATTTGTTCCACATATATCAAGTGCATATCAGGATGTTCGGTTCCATCTCCTGCGTAAGGATTAGCTAGCAGTTGTTCTATCATACCCGAAGGAATTTCATATTCAATATTTTCAGTAGGTGTAGTAGGTTGAGGGGTACCTAATTGTGGTTCTGGTGATACCCCGAACAAACCCCTCAAAGGATTGTTTTCCATAGTAACAAGTGACAATAAATTTCAGCACACTATATAAATGTTTCCTTACCAAATTCCACTTACCAAAGGCGCTTCACTCCCCGGCAACGGCACCAAAAAATAGCCTTGATGACCCACAACTATAGGGGATCAATTGTAGCTCTTATTGATAAGTAAGAGTGTCGAACCCAACGAGGAGTGGAAGGAAATGACAAATGGTTTTCAGCAAGGTAATGTCTGCAAGTGCTGAAATTGTAAGTAACAAAGTAGTTTGATAGCAAGATAATTTGTAACGAGCAAGTAACGATAATAGTAAAAATGTGGAGCAAGGTATCCCAATCCCTTTGAGGCAAAGGACAGGCTAAAAGGTCTCTTATAGTAATAAAAGCATTCTTGAGGGTACACGGGAATTTCATCTAGTCACTTTCACCATGTTGATTCGATTTGTGTTGGCTACTTTGATAATTTGATATGTGGGTGGACTGGTGCTTAGGTGTTGTTCTTACTTGAACAAACCTCCTACTTATGATTACCCCCCTCGCAAGCATCCGCAACTATGAGAAAAGTATTAAAAATAAATTCTAACCATAGCATTAAGCTTTTGGATCCAATCGGTCCCTTACGGAATAGCGCATAAACTAGGGTTTAAGCTTCTTTCACTCTCGCAACCCATCATCTAATAACTACTCCACAATGCATTCCCTTAGGCCCAAATATGATGAAGTGTCATGTAGTCGACGTTCACATGACACCACTAAGGGAATCACAACATGAATACTATCAAAATATCGAACACATATCAAGTTCACATGATTACTTGCAACAAGATTTCTCAAGTGACCTCAAGAACAAAAGTAACTACTCACAAATGATAATCATGCTCAAGATCAGAGGGGTATTAAATAGCATATTGGATCTAACATATAATCTTCCACCAAATAAACCATATAGTAGTCAACTACAAGATGTAATGAACACTACTAGTCACCCACAAGCACTGATGTCTACTGCGCAACTTTATCCTTGTAGACATTGTTGGCCCCCCAAGTGCAGAGTTTTGTAGGACAATAGCAAATTTCCCTCAAGGGAATGACCTAAGGTTTATCAATCCGTGGAGATGTAGGATGAAGATGTTCTCTCTCAAACAACCCTGCAACCAAATAACAAAAAGTCTCTTGTGTCCCCAACACACCCAATAGAATGGTAAATTGTATAGGTGCACTAGTTCGGCGAAGAGATGGTGATACAAGTGCAACATGGATGGTAGATATAGGTTTTTGTAATTTGAAAATATAAAAACAGCAAGGTAACAAGTAATAAAAGTGAGTGAAAACGGTAGTGCAATGCTTCGAAAAAAGGCCTAGGGTTCATAGTTTCACTAGTGCAAGTTCTCTCAACAATGATAACATAATTAGATCATATAACAATCCCTCAACATGCAACAAAGAGTCACTCCAAAGTCACTAATAGCAGAGAACAAACAAAGAAATTATTGTAGGGTACGAAACCACCTCAAAGTTATTCTTTTTGATCGATCTATTGGGCTATTCCTATAAGTGTCACAAACAGAGCTAGAGTTTGTACTAAAATAACACCTTAAGATACACATCAACCAAAACCCTAATGTCATCTAGATACTCCAATGTCACCAGAAGTATCCGCAGGTTTGATTATACGATATTCAAACTAACACAAAGAACTTCAAAGTGTGCCCCAAAGTTTCTACTGGAGAGTCAAGACGAAAACGTGTGCCAACCCCTATGCATAAGTTCACAAGGTCATAGAACCCGCAAGTTGATCACCAAAACATACATCAAGTAGATCACGTGAATATCGCATTGTTACCACAGATAAGCACATGCAAGACATACATCAAGTGCTCTCAAATTCTTAAAGACTCAATCCGATAAGATAACTTCAAAGGGAAAACTCAACCCATTACAGTAAGGATGGGGAGAAACATCATAAGATCCAACTATAATATCAAAGCTCGCGGTACATCAAGATCGTGCCAAAACAAGAACACAAGATAGAGAGAGAGAGAGAGAGAGAGAGAGAGAGAGAGAGAGAGAGAGAGATCAAACACATAGCTACTAGTGCATACCATCAGCCCCAAGGGTGAACTACTCCCTCCTCGTCATGGAGAGCACCGGGATGATGAAGATGGCCACCAGTGATGATTCCCCCCTCCGGCGGGGTGCCGAAATAGGGTCCCGATTGGTTTTTGGTGGCTACAGAGGCTTGCAGCGGTGGAACTTCCGATCTAGGTTCTGTTGTGGAGGTTTGGGGATATAAGAGGTGTTGGCGTCGAGAACAAGTCAGGGGAGTCCATGAGGGGCCCACAAGGTCGAAGGACGCGCCTAGGGGGGTAGGACGTCCCCTCCACCCTTGTGGTGGCCTAGGGACTCTTTTGGTGCATCTCCGGTACTCCGTGGGCTTCTTTTGCTCCAAAAACAATCGCCGGAAAGTTTCAGGTCAATTGGACTCTATTTGATATTCCTTTTCTGTGAAACCCAAAAACAAGGAAAAAACAAAAACTGGCACTGGGCTCTGCGTTGATAGGTTAGTCCCAAAAATCATTTAAAATAGCATATAAATGCATATAAAATGTCCAAGATAGACAATATAATAGCATGGAACAATCAAAAATTATAGATACGTTGGAGACGTATCAAGCAACCCCAAGCTTAATTCATGCTCGTCCTTGAGTAGGTAAATGATAAAAACAGAATTTTTGATGTGGAATGCTACCTAACATATTTATCCATGTAATTTCTTTATTGTGGCATGAATGTTCAGATCCATAAGATTCAAAAAAAAAGTTTAATATTGGCATAAAAACAATAATATTTCAAGCATACTAACAAGGCAATTATGTCTTCTCAAAATAACATGGCCAAATAAAGCTTATCCCTACAAAGTCATATAGTCTGGCTATGCTCCATCTTCATTACACAAAATACTCAAATCGTGCACAACCCCGATGACAAGCCAAGCAATGTTTCATACTTTTGGTGTTCTCAAACTTTTTCAACTTTCATGCAATACATGAGCGTGAGCCATGGCCATAGCACTATAGGCGGAATAGAATATGGTGGTTGTGGAGAAGACAAAAAGAAGGAGATAGTCTCACATCAACGCGTGTCAACGGGCTATGGAGATGCTCATCAATACATATCAATGTGAGTGAGTAGGGATTGCCATGCAAGAGATGCACTAGAGCTATAAGTTTATGAAAGCTCAAAAAGAAACTAAGTGGGTGTGCATCCAACTCGCTTGCTCACGAAGACTTAGGGCAATTTGAGGAAGCAAATCATTGGAATATACAAGCCAAGTTCTATAATGAAAAATTCCCACTAGTATATGAAAATGACAACATAGGAGACTCTCTATCATGAAGATCATGGTGCTACTTTGAAGCACATGTGTGGTAAAAGGATAGTAGCATTGCCCCTTCTCTCTCTTTCTCTCATTTTTTTGCGTTTTTTCGGCCCTCTCTTTTTTTGCCTCTTTTTTTATTCTTTTTATTCTTCGTCCAGAGTCTCCATCGTCCTTTCCTCACTGGGACAATGCTCTAATAATGAAGATCATCACACTTCTATTTACATACCACTCAAGAATTACAACTCGATACTTAGAACAAAATATGACTCTATATGAATGCCTCCGTGATGTGCAGGATGTGCAATGAATCAAGAGTGACATGTATGAAAGAATTATGAACGGTGGCTTTGCCACAAATACAATGTCAACTACATGATCATGCAAAGCAATATGACAATAATGGAGCGTGTCATAATAAACGGAACGGTGGAAAGTTGCATGGCAATATATCTCGGAATGGCTATGGAAATGTCATAATAGGTAGGTATGGTGGCTGTTTTGAGGAAGGTATATAGTGGTGTATGTTGCGGGCCAAAGTTGCGCGTTACTATAGAGGCTAGCAATGGTGGAAGGGTGAGAGTGCGTATAATCCATGGACTCAACATTAGTCATAAAGAACTCACATACTTTTTGCAAAAATCGATTAGTTATCGAAATGAAGTACTACGCGCATGCTCCTAGGGGGATAGATTGGTAGGAAAAGACCATCGCTCGTCCCCGACCGCCACTCATAAGGAAGACAATCAATAAATAAATCATGCTCCGACTTCATCACATAACGATTCACCATACGTGCATGCTACGAGACTCACAAAATTTAACACAAGCATTTCTCAAATTCACAACTACTCACTAGGATGACTTTAATATCACCATATTCATATCTCAAAACAATCATAAGGAATCAAACTTCTCATAGTATTCAATGCACTTTGTATGAAAGTTTTTATTATATCCCTCTTGGATGCCCATCATATTAGGACTAAACCCATAACCTAAGCAAATTACCATGTTGTTTAGAGACTCTCAAAATGATATAAGTGAAGCATGAGAGTTCATCAATTTCTTCAAAAAAAACTATCGTCGTGCTCTAAAAAGATATAAGTGAAGCACGAGAGCAAATGATAAACTACTCCAAAAGATATAAGTGAAGATCACTAAGTAGTCGAATCATTATGTGACTATGTCAAGACTCCTTCTCATAAATAAAATTTCAAATCTTAAGTACTTTATTCAAACAGCAAGCAAAACTAAATAAAATGAAATGACACTCCAAGCAAAACACATATCATGTGGTGAATAAACATATAGCTCCAAGTAAAGTTACCGATGAACGAAGACGAAAGAGGGGATGCCATCCGGGTCATCCCCAAGCTTAGGCTCTTGGTTGTCCTTGAATATTACCTTGGGGTGCCTTGGTAATCCCCAAGCTTAGGCTCTTGCCACTCCTTATTCCGTAGTCCATCGAAACTTTAACCAAAACTTGAAAACTTCACAACACAAAACTTAACAGAAAACTCGTGAGCTCAGTTAGTATAATAAAACAAATCATTAACTTTAGGTACTGTCAAGACAAGATTCATAGTTTTCCTCACATGATGCCTCTTGTACCCCATCATTCTACAATTTATATTAAGCAATATAAGACATAGAAACTAGAAAACAAGCAAACTATGCATCGAAAACAGAATCTGTCAAAAACAGAACAGTCTGTGAAGATCTGAATTGAAGTCATACTTTTGTAACTCCAAAATCCTGAAAAATTAGGACAACCTGGGAAACTTCTATATCAATATACTGTAAAATATTCAGAATTTTTTGACACTCCAGTGACTTTTAACAATTCTGTGACTGGGCACAAAAGTTTCTGCTTTTTGACAGAATTGAATCAACTATTATCCACACTATCCCAAAGGATTTACTTGGCACTTTATTGAAACTAAAGCTATAAAATATGATTAATACAATAGCTTAATCATGTGAACATGCAAAATCAGTAGGTAATAGTGTTGGGTTGTCTCCCAACAAGCACTTTTCTTTAATGCCTTTTTAGCTAGGCATGATAATTTCAATGATGCTCACATAAAATATAAGAACTGAAACGCAAAGAGAGGATCATGAAGCATATGACAAGCACATTTAAGTCTAACCCACTTCATATGCATAGGGATTTTGTGAACAAACAATTTATGCGAACAAGAATCAACTAGCATAGGAAGGCAAAACAAGCGTAACTTCAAGATTTTCAACATATAGAGAGGAAACTTGGTATTATTGCAACTCCTACAACCATATATTCCACCATCTTAATAATTTTCAGTAGCATCTTGAATGAATTCAACAATATAACTATCACATAAAGTATTCTTTTCATGATCCACAAGCATAGATATTTTATTACTCCACATAAGCAAATTCCTTCTCATTCATAATAGTGGGAGTATCATAAGAAACTCGAATGCTATATATTGTTTCCACACTAAAAGGATAATTTTCAGAGAAAGGGTAATCATAATTATGACAAGCTTTATAAATATAATCATCACTACTTTTTATAACATAAGTGTCATCACAGTAATCATCATAAGTAGCAACTTTGTTCACATCATAATCGATTGTAACCTATTCCAAGATAGTGGAATCATTACTAAATAAGGTCATGACCTCTCCAAATCCACTTTTATCATTGTAATAAGATTCAACACCCTACAAGATAGTGGGATCATTACTTCCTAAAGTTGACACTCTTCCAAACCCACTTTCATAAATATTGCAATCATTATAAATAGGAGGCATGTTATCATCATAATAAATTTGATCATCAAAACTTGGAGGACTGAAAATACCATCTTCACTAAACATAGCATCCCCAAGCTTGTAGCTTTGCACATCATTAGGATTGTAGATATTCAAAGAATTCATACTAACAACATTGCAATCATGCTCATTATTCAAAGATTTTATGCCAAACATTTTATTAACTTCTTCTTCTAACACTTGAGCACAATTTTACTTTCCATCATTTTCACGAAAGACACTAAAAAGATGAAGCATATGTGGCAACCTCAATTCCATTTTTTTGTAGTTTTCCTTCATAAACTAAACTAGTGATAAAACAAGAAACTAAAAGATTCAATTGCAAGATCTAAAGATATTCCTTCAAGCACTAACCTCCTCGGCAAAGGCGCCAGAAAAGAGCTTAGTTGACGGTGTGTTAGTGCCGCTTACCTAGCCTCCCCGGCAACGTCGCTAGAAAAGAGCTTGATGTCTACTACGCAACTTTATACTTGTAGACATTGTTGGGACTCCAAGTGCAGAGTTTTGTAGGACAGTAGCAAATTTCCCTCAAGTGGATGACCTAAGGTTTATCAATCCGTGGGAGGCATAGGATGAAGATGGTCTCTCTCAAACAACCCTGCAACAAAATAAAAAAGTCTCTTACGTCCCCAACACACCCAATACAATGGTAAATTGTATAGTTGAACTAGTTCGACGAAGAGATGATGATATAAGTAATACAAGTGCAGATATAGGTTTTTTTAATTCGGTGAAGAGATGGTGAACTAGGTTGGCGAACAGATGGTGATACAAGTGCAGATATAGGTTTTTTTAATTTGAAAATATAAAAACAGCAAGGTAACAAGTAATAAAAGTGAGCAAAAACGGTATTGCAATGCTTCGAAACAAGGCCTAGGGTTCATACTTTCACTAGTGCAAGTTCTCTCAACAATGATAACATAGTTACATCATATAACAATCCCTCAACGTGCAACAAAGAGTCACTCCAAAGTCACTAATAGCGGAGAACAAACGAAGTGATTATTGTAGGGTACGAAACCACCTCAAAGTTATTCTTTTTTATCGATCTATTGGGCTACTCCAATAAGTGTCACAAACAGCCCAAGAGTTCGTACTAAAATAATACTTTAAGATACACGTCAACCAAAACCCTAATGTCACCTAGATACTCCAATGTCACCACAAGTATCCGCGGGTTTGATTATACGATATGCATCACACAATCTCAGATTCATCTTTTCAAACCAACACAAAGAACTTCAAAGAGTACCCCAAAGTTTCTACCGGAGAGTCAAGACGAAAACGTGTGCCAACCCGTATGCATAAGTTTACAAGGTCACAGAACCCGCAAGTTGATCACCAAAACATACATCAAGTAGATCATGTGAATATCGCATTGTCACCACAGATAAGCACATGCAAGACATATATAAAGTGTTCTCAAATCCATAAAGACTCAATTCGATAAGATAACTTCAAAGGAAAAACTCAACCCATAGCAAGAAGGTAGATGGGAGAAACATCATAAGATCCAACTATAATACCAAAGCTCGCGGTACATCAAGATCGTGCCAAATCAAGAACACGAGAGAGAGAGAGAGAGATCAAACACATAGCTACTAGTACATACCCTCAGACCCGAGGGTGAAGAACTCCCTCCTCGTCATGGAGAGCGTCGGGATGATGAAGATGGCCACCGGTGATAATTGCCCCCTCTGACAGGGTGCCGGAATAGGTCTCGATTAGTTTTTGGTGGCTACAGAGGCTTGCAGCGGCGGAACTTCCGATCTAGGTTCTTTTCTGGAGGTTTGGGGATATATAAGAGGTGTTGGCGTCAAGAACAAGTCAGGGGAGTCCACGAGGGGCCGACAAGGTCGGAGGACGCGCCTTGGGGGTAGGGCGTGCCCTCCACCCTTGTGGTGGCCTCGGGACTCTTCTGGTGCATCTCCGGTACTCCGTGGGCTTCTTTTGGTCTAAAAAAAATCATCGGAAAGTTTCAGGTCAATTGGACTCCGTTTGATATTCCTTTTCTGCGAAACCCAAAAACAAGGAAAAAACAGAAACTGGCACTGGGCTCTGCGTTGATAGGTTAGTCCCAAAAATCATATAAAATGGCTTATAAATGCATATAAAACATCCAAGATAGATAATATAATAGCATGGAACAATAAAAAATTATTGATACGTTGGAGACGTATCAAGCACCAATCTATAGTTTCGGTACAAAGATTGAACACAAGAGATGAGCTAGGATTTGAGAGGAGATGGTGCTATTGAAGATGTTGATGGAGATTGCCCTCTCCAAGATGGGAGAGTTGTTGGTGATGATGATGACGATGATTTCCCCTCCGAGAGGGAAGTTCTTCTGGTGGAATCGCTCCGCCGAAGGGCAAAAGGTCTCTTGCCCAAGTTCCGCCTGAGACGGCGGCGCTCCGTCCCGAAAGTCCTCTCCTTATTTTTTCTAGGAAAAAATGACTTCTATACTAGAAGATGGGCACCAGAGGTGGGTCTTGGTGAGCACAACCCACCAGGGCGCGCCTGGGCTCCCTGACGCGCCCAGGTGGGTTGTGCCCACCTGGTGGGCCCCTCTGATACTTATTGGCTCCAATATTCCTCAAATATTCCATAAAACAATCTCTATAAAGTTTCAGCTTGTTTGGAGTTGTGCAGAATAGATGGCCTGACGTAGCTTTTCCAGGTCCAGATTTCCAGTTGCCAGAATTCTCCCTCTTTGTGTGTACCTTGCATATTATGAGAGAAACTACATTAGAATTACTCTGAAAAGCATTATTATGCATAAAAACATCATAAATAACAATAGGAAAACATGATGCAAAATGGACATATCAGTGTACACCCTTCCCCTCGCCCATGAGGCCCCCCAACATTTTTCGGGGCCCCCGAAACCCCTTTCAGTTCTCCTAGTGATAAACCCGGTACCCCTGGAACACTTTCGGACTCCGATACCCTTCGTCCTATATATCAGTTTTCACCTCCACACCACTTCGGTGTTCCTCGTCACATTTGGGATCTCATCCAGGACTCCAAACAACCTTCGGTTACCACCATAACAACTCAACTATACTTATATCGTCACCAAACGTTAAGTGTGTAGACCCTGCGGGTTCAAGAACTATGCAGACAAGACCGAGACACCTCTACGGCCAATAACCAATAGCAGGACCTGGATATCCATACTTGTTCCTACATATTCTACACAGATCTTTATCAGTTGAACCTCGATGTCAAGGATTCAGATAATCCCGCATGCAGTTCCCTTTGTCTATTGGTATGTTACTTTCCCAAGATTCGAACGTCGGTATCACCATACCTAGTTCAATCTCGTTACCGGCAAGTCTCTTTACTCGTTCCATAATACAAGATCTCGTGGCTAACCCATTAGTCACATTGCTTCCAAGCTCATTGTGATGCTATATTACCGAGTGGGCCCTGAGATACCTCTTCGTCATATGGGTGACAAATCCCGGTCTTGATCCATGAAAACTGAACAAACACCCTCGGAGATACCTGTAGAGCACCTTTATAGTCACCCAGTTACGTTGCAATGTTCGGTACACACAATGTACTCCTACGGTGTCAGTGAGTTGCATGATCTCATGGCCATAGGAACATATACTTGACATGCAGAAAACCATATGCTACATTTATAATTCGGATATTTTCCATCACATCATTCTCCTAATGATGTGATCCCGTTGTCAAATAACAACTCATGTCTATGGCTAGGAAACCACAGCCATCTTTGATCAACGAGCTAGTCCGGCAGAGGCTCGCTAAGGACATGTTCTTGTCTATGCACTGGTACAGCAAAGGTGTTATACAAATGGTTTTTAACCCCTTTTCGTGACGGCATTTTAAATCGTCGCCTAGTGAGTGTGGGCGATAGGGGGGTCCTTCCCACACGACCCAGTAACCGTCGGGGATATGCTCTCCTGGCACACACGCTCGGCAAAATGAGGTCGTGTGCGACGGGCGAGCGATCAAATACGATTATACAGGCCCAATCGGTTCCGGTCGTAAGTACATCCCACACAGTCAGCCCCAAACAAATGTTTCCATTTGTTATATACATTCCATACAGTCAATCCAAGGAATACGTTTCCGTTCTTATGTACATCCCACACAGTAAAATCCAGGGAAATCGTTTCCGTTCGTATGTACATCCCACACAGTCAATCCAGGGAAGATGCTTCCATTCCTATGTACATCCCACACGGTTTTATGTGTAGGCTCGTGTGTGATAGCTGTAACTATCACACACGCTCTGCCTCGGTTAACCATTTGCTTTTATTCAACTACATCACACACGATTTGATGAAGAAAACTGTGTGGCATTGGGCTATCCATCACAAGCTCTTTTACTGCTAGAACCGTTTGCAAAGTTCCATGACCCATTTAGCAGGTTTATTAGCTTAATAAATAATTCCAGTATTAGGCAAATTCACATTTCATGTTGAACAGATGTTTGCCAATTTTATATCAAGCACATAAATATATTTTAATACAACATATAGCTAGTTCAGCTTCATAAGAACAATATTAGAACAATATATTCATTTCCCTAATCGAGATCATCCATGGTCGTCTTATCCACCTCTGCTTTCAGTTCAGTAAGAACCTGTTTTGCACTAGCCAACTGGGAAAGTGCCTCCTCCTTCACTAACACCATCTTAGCAAAGTCTGATTAAAAAAATCTATGCTCATTCTCCACCTTCCTCTTTTTATCCCGCATCTTCAAATATTCTTCAGCGTTGACAACACTTTCTCTAAGCCTACCTCTGTTCTCTTCCTCATACATGCTCCAGAGCTCTGCTAGGCACATCTTCAAAGACTGTGGCCACTCTTGACCAACCCACTCCAAGTAGGAACACTTCCGTTCATCCTATAATATTTAAAACTAGATCAGTAACAATTGTAGGGGAAATGGGTTTAGAGCAACATAGAAAATCACCAATACTTATTTTGGAATACTGAAGAAACAGATTAATTATGACATATCTTCTCAAAAAGATCAATGTGCAAATGAATTAATTACTCTTGAGACAACAACCAAATTCTGAAATATCAGAAGCTATAATTAACTAGAACAATGATACAAGTTCTTACTCATGTACTATAAATAACAAATTGAATTTCTTATGAGGAAGCTAAATATAAGCGCTTGACATAGCGATAGTGTTTGGATGACAACAAATTGATACTAACAGGTGTGTACGTGCACAAATTTAGTAACATAAAACTAATAGCACGAAGATCGTCCACTATGTATGCCAAAACCAGTGTGAAGATAATTGTTGCTACATTTTGCACCAGTGCCCTGCACTTACGAGCCGATGTAGTGGAAAAAAATCATGGACCCAGACTCCGGAGCAACTAGTTGCTCTGATGCCCAGTTCCTTCGTGCCATAAAGATTTATTATTTTTACTGCTTGGCTGCTCGGATGTGTGGACCAAAGTTGGCTGCACAAACTGCTGAACCGGTGCCAAATAATTTTCTAATGGCATCACTAATGACATGTCAACATTTTTAGATACTAGGTACAAATTGTGACACTGTCTTAGGATGCGTTTGGTTGAAGGTGTGGTACAAATGGGTTGGCACCGTGACAGTGTCGAATCACATCTAACAAATGATTTGTAACAACGAAAGAGGGGCTAACCTTCTCTGCACATGCTAGAAACTTCCTCCCACAGTCCACAGATTCAAAGGCAACTAGCTTCACGCATGGAGATTGATGGTGACAACAAGCAGACAGATCTTCAGCCACCCCGCTCCATTCATTGCAACTGATGGTCCTAGGGAGCTACAGGAAGAAATGACTCAAATCGATCGCTGGCTTAAAATCCTTCATTCCAAGTCATAGCCCGAGAGAGAAGAGAGGCATACCCGGGTGGTGAACGAGTCATCGGAGGAGGAGGAACCGCTGGAGAGGTCATTGAAGAAGACCATGGCGACCCAGTGATAGGATCTTGACGGCAAGAGCGAGGAAGCGGCTATAGCTTAGGAAAGGAAGGAAGGAAGGAAGTAGGAAATAGGGGAAATGTGACTTGTGGTCGGTTAGAAAAGGGGGTGGGGAAGGGGGTGGCGGGGGTAGATATTTTGGTGGTAGGCCAAATAAATTTCAAATGTGGAGGGAAACTTTGCGCGTGGTGCCGCCGGACACCATTTACTTTGAGCGATTGTGTGCATCGCAAATGATTCTTCTGCTTTACGCGCATGGGATGGGTTTGATAATTCAAATTTCGGTGGAAATTTCCCCGGGTACTGTCCTCATACACGTCGATACATAATTTAACATCGCTTGCTAATTTGGGCACACAAAAGAGCGTACATCACACATACCATGCTTACTGAATCGAGCAATTTTAGTAATTAAACAGAGCCAGTTGACCTAAACATTGCTCAAACAAATGACCAGCATTAAAAACAAAGCCTAAGTACGCATAATTTTAACAAATCCGCTGCCGCACTGGCCTATGCATCGCCGGTGTGAGATGAGACGTTGATGACTTGTCCTGGTGACATGCCGCCGTTGGTAGACTCCGCATCCCCCCTGCTGAAGTCGACCGCGTCCTCATCCTCGTCCTCGGCGCCACCCTTAAGGTTGTAGTACTCGTAGTAGTGGCTGCGCCAGAGCTCGTGTTGTCACTCCACCTCCTACTCCTCGATGGACAGACTCTTCTCTACCTCGACCTCGGCCATGCGCAACTCCTCCTCCCGGCGCTCCTTTGATATCTGCCGCCTCCTGCATCTCCAGCTGTCGCTCGGTGATCTCATGAGGAAGCAGGTGCTCCATGGCCACCGCCGCCTTTCCGGACGTGGGTTGCATGCTGGACTCTGAGGTTGCCTGGAATATCTTGGTGTGGATGGCCTCGACCCGGTCCAGGGCAACATCGGCGGCACGGACGGCAGCTCGAGTGCTCTCGGCGTTTGCAACCGCTGTCACAGCAGCTGTTGTGTCCGTCTCGGCTGCTGCAGCTTCCCTGTCGGCTTCCGCAGACGCCCTCTTGGCGGATGCGGCCGCGCTCAATGCGGATGCGGTGGCACTCTCGGCATAGGTGGTCGCACTCTTGGTGCAGGCGGCGGCGCTCGGGGAGGTCACAACAACTGTACGGGCCTTCATGAAGCGTTTCCATGGCATCATCTTTCCAAGAAGGGGTTGCGGGAATAGGGATCGAGATTCGTAAATTCGAGGGTTGCCGGCACTGGAGCAGACGAGCCGGCGAAGCTTAAGGAGGGAGACTTAAATAGACCCAGGAATTTTCATCGCAAACAGTTCCTACAAAAAACTGTGTGTGATGTTGTTGATATTTTTTATTAGCTCTAAAAGACGAATTTTGAGTAAAGTGGCAACGGATGGTGTTTTAAATGCATAAGAAAATTTGTAGTACTAATACAACTGTCATGTCAAATTTTGGAAAATTTTAGGGGTCATTTGACCTTTTAAGACATTTAAGTGATTTTCTAGCCATTTAATGACCGTAATTCAAATTTGAACTACATGTACATGCAACAGCTAACCATAACGGTTTGAAAAGTCATATTTTGTGTACTTGTGTGCGTGTTAATACCATGTGCAATAAATTTGATGGAATTTTCAAACATATTGGTCTGACGGCTATGTCACAATTAAGCGTGGAGTGCCATAGCATTTAAATTCCAAAAAATTAAAAAAGTATGAGAAACACATGAAACCTTGCTTGATGTTATGTCATGCCACCAAGATGATGTGGTAAAAAAATTTGGCATGTTTGACGAAAGTTTGGACACACACCCCTCACAAACCGAAGCAACTCGCTAGTAGGCTCATGGTTCCGAGAGGGAACAATGCATGTTTGATGATGAACGAGCGATAGCTTCCTCTTATGGGCTTCTAAAAATTTCTACAGTTAACATGCACTAATACAACTGTCATATGTCAAAATTTGGAAAATTTCAGGGGTCATTTGACCTTTTTAAGACATTTAAGTGATTTTCTAGCCATTTAATGATCGTAATCCAAATTTGGACTACAGCTACATGCAACGGCTAACCATAACGGTTTGAAAAATCATATTTTTGTACCTGTGTGCAAGTTAATTCCATGTGCATTAAATTGGAAGGAAATTTCAAACATATTGGTCTCATGCCCTGGACACATGCATGGAGTGACATGGCATTTAAATTCCAAAAAATAAAAAAAGATCAGAGACACATGAAACCTTGCTTGATGTAATGTCATGCCACCAAGATGATGTGGTAAAAAACTTGGCATGTTTGACGAAAGTTTGGGCACACACCCCTCACAAACCGAAGCAACTCACTAGAAGGCTCGTGGTTCCGAGGGGGAACAATGCATGTTTGATGACAAACGGGAGATAGCTTCCTCTTACGGCCTTCAATTGTTTTCTACATTTAACATGCACTAATACAACTGTCATGTGAAAATTTGGAAAATTCTCAGGGGTCATTAGACCTTTTAAAGAGAGTTAAGTGATTTTCTAGCCATTTGATGACCGTAATTCAAATTTGAACTACATCTACATGCAACAGCTAACCATAATGGTTTGAAAAATCATATTTGTGTACTTGTATGCGAGTTAATTTTATGTGCAGTAAATTAGATGGAATTTTCAAACATATTGGTCTCACGGCATGGACACACGCATGGAGTGCCATGGCATTCTAATTCCAAAAAATTAAAAAATGATCAGAAAAACATGAAACCTTGCTTGAAAAATGATCAAAAAAATTGCAGCCCCAAACCTTAAGAAATGACAACTTAGGTTTCTTGCCAAACCACAGTTCATATGGTGTCATCTCCACGTACTTGGATGGTGCCCTATTTAAAGTGAATGCAGCTGTCTCTAACGCATAACCCAAAATGATGGTGGCAGATCGGCAAGAGACATCATAGAACGCACCATATAGGTACAATTACAATGTTTGAACACACCGTTATTCTGTGGTGTTCCAGGTGGTGTCAATTGTGAAACAATTCCACATTGTTTTAAGTGATTGCCAAACACATAACTCAGATACTCTCCCCCTCAATCAGGTCGTAGGAATTTGATCTTATTGTCACGATGATTCTCAACTTCGCTCTGAAATTGCTTGAACTTTTCAAACATCTCAGACTTGTGCTTCATTAAGTAAATATACCCATATCTACTGAAATCATCGGTGAAGGTGAGAAAGTAACGATATCCACCGTGTGTGTCAACGCTCATCGGACCGCACATATCAGTATGTATGATTTCCAACAAGTCACTTGCCCGTTCCATTGTTCCAGAAAACGGGGTCTTAGTCATCTTGCCCATGAGGCATGGTTCGCATGTGTCAAGTGATTCAAAATCAAGTGACTCCAAAAGTCCATTAGCATGGAGTTTCTTCATGCGCTATACACTAATATGACCTAAGCGGCAGTGCCACAAGAAAGTGGTACTATCATTATCAACTCTACATCTTTTGGCATCAATGTTACGAACATGTGTATCATCACTATCGAGAATCAATAAGAATAAACCCCACACAATGGGTGAATGAACATAAAAGATATTACTCATATAAATAGAACAATCATTATTCTCTGATTTAAATGAGTAACCGTCTCGCAATAAACAGATCTAGTTATAATGTTCATGCTCAACACAGGCACTAAATAATAATTAGGTTCATCACTAATCCCAATGGTAATCAAAGGGCGAGTGTGCCGACAATGATCACATCAACCTTGGAACCATTTCGCACGTGCATCGTCACTTCGTCATTCGCCAGCCTCCGTCTATTCCGTAGTTCCTGCTTTGTGTTGCAAATGTGAGCAACCGAACCAGTATCAAATACCCAGGCACTACAATGAGAGTGGGTAAGGTACACATCAATAACATGTATATCATATATACCTTTGTTGACGTTGGCCCCCTTCTTGTCGGCCAGATACTTGGGGCAGTTCTGCTTCCAGTGGCAAGTTCCCTTGCAATAGATTGTCGGGGAGGCTGATCGTACCCACGGACACCTATGGGGCCGGCGGACCAGGCCCCTTGTGGTTCGGAGGGGGGCGGAGATCGCACGAAGAGCGGATCGAGGCGAGGCACACGAGCAGTTTACCCGGCCGGAGCTCTCCGGAGAGATAAAACCCCTCTGCTGCTTGTTTGATGTATTGTGTTCTTGCTAGGGAGCAATGCAAGCTACAAAACCTAAGCGTGAGTGTCTCACGGTCTCGAGTGAGTCGAATGAACCGAACCTGCCGAACCCCTTCTACGTTGCGCAGGGGCCTCCTTTTATATGCTCAAGGGGTCTCCGGCAGTGGCAACATAGGCGAGGGTACAAATGTAAAAACAGGAGTTGGTACACCTACTCGAACAGTGTATAGTGCAAAATACCTAACTCTAACGGCAAGGGACAAAAGCAATAAATGCCCGTCAGTGTCGCCCAAACGATTACAGAGACCGTCAGTGCGCCTCCGCTTCGCCACGATGGCAAGCTTGTCGGCGCCGCTTATCGCTGCTCTCCGCTGGCTGCACAGCCTCTCGACACGCAGCGCATGGAGCGGTCCCATGGCGACCGCGTCGCCGGATGAGCTGGAGCGGAGATGGAGAGAAGTTGCATGCAGCGGCAAGGGCCTTGCAGCGGCGAATCCTTGTCGCGCCGGAGGCTTGTCGCTCCGGGCCTTCCGGCAAGCTCCTCTTGCCGGGCCTTGTCTTCTGCATGCACAGGTGGCCTTCCCGACAAGCTCCTCTTCTTTGGGGCCTTGTCTTCTTACTCAAATACTTTGTTCTTGAATGGCTCCAAAGGAGCCACGGAGGATCTCTGGTGATGAGGCAAACCTTGCAGCGGGGTGCTGCAACCGTCCGTGCACGAGTCACGGGATACTAGGGTACCCCTACTCTAGTACACCGGCAGAGCCCCGGGCCTGGGCCATTACGGTGCCGAGTGCTTGTCGGGCCAGGCCCAAAAGCGTGCCACGGACACACGCGGCCTCGATCACGTCGCACTTCGCCCCGGACCCACCACGATCCCCACTAGCAGCACGCACGGGCGTGGCGTCGTGCGAAGATCGTGGGCGGCGGTCGTGGGGGCTTCTTTATTAGTATAAGCGGGCGTCCGCCTCCCCTCTTTATAAGCGGAGGAAAGCGAGGCAGGCCGCCCACTCCTGCCATTGCTGTCTTGTCAAGAAAACCACCACCGCTCCCTCTTCTTCTCCGGTGCGAAGAGCAGCGCCCGCCCCTTCGCCACAAGCACGCTCACCGCCGTCGGCCTCCTCCGCCGCCCTCGCCATGGCCCCGAAAGCCGACAAGGAGAAGGGCGTCAAGTCGCCGAGGCGCAGCGGCTGTGGCGCTGCTGCGCAAGGCGGGCCATCTTCCCCGCAGCTCGGTGCAAGGGAGCTGCGGGATGTCTTCTACCTCTTACGGTCGACGGAGGCGTGCGCATCCGCGCACGAGTACTCCCCGCCTCCGCCTCTGATTTGGCCCCAACAGGTACCCTTTTTTCGCCCTTTTCTTCTATTGCGGGCTTTGCCCGCCTTTTCCGGAAGTTCTTTTGCAACATCATGAACACCTTTAGCCTCCGCCTCCTTGATTTCACCCCAACGCCGTCTTGACCATGGCAGTTTTCGCGCATTTGTGCGAAAACTTTGTCGAGAATCCACCGAATGTGGCACTCTTCCGCCATTTCTTTGTGCCCAGCGTCGAGAGAGGAGAGCCACTTGCCGGAGGGATAGCACAGGTCTCTAGGATCGGCAAGAAAGAGGCCTACCTAGAAGGAGAGTTCCGCAACAAGTGGGAGGAGTGGAGAGCCAACTGGTGCCGGGTCGTGAGGAGAACCCGCAGCCCTTCACCGTCGTCGCCAAACCCCAATAGTCTTGTGGCAGGGATTGGAGTAACTTGGCGCGGGAGGATCTGGTTGAAGATAGATGTGACCGGATCCTGCGCCTCGGGCTTGCCGGGTTGATCGTGGCGCGATTGGCGCAGACTTCCTTCGTCGCCGCATCGCTCCCTTGCGGGAAAGGAGGAGGCCTGCACTGGGAGTTCCAAAATCTGGCGGAGACATTATGAGGCTGCCGGGCTTGAACTGGAACTTCACCGTCTTGGAGCTGGGTGGATGCTTTGCTCGAGCTGTTCAAGAACGACCCGACCATCTGAGTGGTTTAGGTTGCCGCTGGGGTCGATCCCTTTGTGCAACAACTTCGGCGCTCGACCGCATCCGCGCCATGATGCATTGTCGCGACTCCCACGGATCGTCCCAACTGGCGAGGAGCCCCGACGAGGTCGTGCAGCAATTCTTGACGATTTGGAAGAAGTGCCAATCCGCTCGACGGCGAAAAAAGGCTCACCCGCGACACCACTGACGAGGAGATGGCGCGGATTGCCACCAGGGTGGAGGAGGCGGCAGCAGCCGCTGCCGCAGGAGCCTTCGGGTTCACCGTGGAGGAGGAGGACGCGGTGAAGGCGGCAAGCCTTGCCGACCGAGGGGAGGTCGTCGGCGAGGACGAGCTTGTCGAGCCCGAGGCCGGGTCGAGTGGACCCGCCGAGGGCGCTTCTTCCCCACCGCCAAGCGACTTGCCGACAGCGGAGCCCCCGGCTCCGCCGAAGAGGCGTCTCCGCAATGTTGGAGACGAGTCGGGGAGGCAGACCGGCCCACAAGAAGAGCGCCGCGACGCAGCTCCACCGCAAGCGAGGTTGCTTGTGAGGCGCCCCACACTGCAGCGACAACTGGGGCGGAAACTTCTCAGGCCACCGCCGACGCCTCCGCCAAGCGGCCAAGAGAGCCCACGCCCCCGCCTCGTCGCACCGGAGGCGAGCCGGAGTTTGACTTCTCCGCGCTCAGCTCCGAGGAGGAAGGCGAAGAGTAAGCTCTTGAGATTTGTGCTTGTATTTCTTCAACTTTATTGCTTCATCTTGAATCTGATTTGCTTCGTTCTGGACTCTTTCCTTTTCAGACGCTGGCCCAGAGCGTCGAAGAGGGCCAAGATCCCGGCAGTCGTTGTCGAGGGCGATTCTCCCGTGGCGGCAGGGGACGCGTCCGAGACTCCCTTGCCGGACCAGCAACCCTTCCTGAGCAGCCCCAGACAGCCCCCCGAGTAAGTGTGCAGTTTTCTTCTTACTATTAGGTGTGTAGGGTGCTCCTTCTTGTTGATGTCATTGTGTGCTTGTGTAGGAAGCAGCAGCCTCATCGGGAGGGCTCGGAAGCCGCCCCGAGATCTGTCTGCTGCCACTACGCCGCCAAGGGAGGAACCTCCGGCAAGGGAGCGCCCTCCGACAAGGGAGGCCACTCCGGCAAGGGAGGCTACCCCGGCAAGGGAGGCTACCCCGACAAGGGACGGCGCCAGTGACCCTCCAGTGGTCGAGGCCATGGCTGCGGATCCCGTTGCAGGTAACTGCCTTACACGAAAATCTCCCTTAGGCTTGCTTTCTTTTGTTTCTCTTTTTGAACATTTGCTTGACTGCTCTTTCTTCGTCTGACGCAGAGCAGATGGAGGTCGAGGCCGCCGGCGAGGAGGAAGCGCGGGGCAACACCGACGAGGCCGCCGTCGAGGAAGAAGAGGTCGTGGCCGTGGAAGAAGAGGCCGTCGCTAACGAGCCTGTTGGCGAGAAGGCCGCCGAGGCTGCCGACGCAGAATGGGCGAGGGTCGGGCGATCGTCTTCGACGGCCTGAGGCCGCAGGAGGCGACAAGCGCTACACCGACGGTGACTCCCCACCATTGCTGCGGCGTCAGTTCGAGGAGCCCCAGCCGGCGCCTACCAAGGCCGGGCGAGGGCGTCTTCATCAAGCTCCCACAGGAACCGAGCTCAGGCGCCCGGTCGAGGGAGGGACCTTGACGGCGAGCTACTCGCCTCCGCTTAGGTCGACTGGTGGACGCGCCAAGCAGCAGCAGCGGCGAGTCTGAGGAGGAGCAGCTGCTGAAGAAGCTGTTGTCGCTCTACCGCGCCCGGCAGGCCAAGTTGGAGACCCGGGAGGCACTTGTCGCGAGGCAGGAGCGGACATGGAGAAGCGGCGGAGGAGTTCGGGCGCCAACCAAGAAGCTCTCCGCGGCGTAGCGAAGCGCGGGGTATCTTGCTTGAAGAGCGCACGCCTTCATCCTTGAGAAGGCCGCGAGGAGGAGCAGCGGGCTGGCTGCCGAGAAGCTCTCCGCGCAAGAAAGCGAGTTGGCGCGGCGAAGGTCAATCTGGACAGCCACGAAGAAGACCTTGCCGAGCGAGTCACTTGGCGCTGCGCTCAAGGAAGCGAAGGATCTTTGCCGCAGCCGCCGAGGCCGCCAAGGAGGAGTTGAAGGCGAAGGTGGCACAGTGGAGGCCACCCTCAAGAAGAGCGGCGAAGAGCTTGCCGTGCTCAAGCGTGAGCGCGAGAAGGACGCTTACACCCTTGGCGAGCTGGAGAGTCGTCTCGCTGATAGAGGCAAGGAGCTCGACGCCGCCAAGGATTCCAAGGCGGATCTTGAGCTGAAGCTGACCACCCTGACGCAGATGTTGGACGGCGCCAGAGAGCGGGAGGTGGGCTTGTTGGAGGTGATCAAGGCCAAGGGAGGAGCTCTTTGGCGAATGCTACCTCCATCCAGAGCACCTTGAGGGAGAGCGTGGAGCACTGGTGAAGGTCTTGTGGACACCGCCGCCGACATCCACAACAGTGATGGAGCTGGGGATGGCGGACCTTGCATACTCCTCCGACGAGCATCTCCAACCCAGCGCCAAACTCAGCTTATTCTTCAAAGGTGTGGTGACGGGTCTCCAGCGTCTCCGGGAAGAGGTCCCAAAGCAGCTAGCCGAGGAATCACGCCAGATCTGTGCAGGAGCCCTCGAGAAGGTGTTGATAAAGGTGGCCTTCCACAATCCGGGCCTCAACCTTAACGGCGTCCTCAGATCCTTGCCGCCAGACGCCAACGTGGAGGAGCTCAAAGCCCTTGTCTCACCCATTGTGGACAAGGTGAACAAGATCAAGCGGATCAATGGCGACCCAGAGACTAGGCCGCCAATTTTATCTTCCCCTTGTCGCTGCTGATCATGTTTAGAACACTTTGTTAGATCAGCGACAAGTTATTTTTTAATATACTCTATCTTAGGCGATCAAAGCAACGTTATTTCCTCTACTTGATTCCTTCCTTTGTACGTTTATGCCTTACGCATTTGGGGGACTTGACGGCGCGGGCACCTTTTGTCATGTTGAAAGTCTTGAACGTCGACAGCCGCTAGCAGTGCCGCCTCCGACAAGCAACCTTGTCGCGACTAGCTACAGCTCACTTAAGTTGTTGAGCGGACTCGAAACAAAGTAAGGGCGCGACTAGCCGGCGAGTTGGTTCCTCTGCGCACAGGTTTTCCATACAAAGTACTATCGTTCGAGGAAAATAACTTAGAAATTTTAAAAATTGATTGCTCAAACTTTGGCAACTTAGCTCTTCTGTCTCTTGCTTCCCGATGAGGTGAAACTTCCTCGAGCGGTGCCTGGTCCAAAGTACTCAATGTTCCAGGAGTTGCTCACCGGAATGCCATCTTCGGTCTCAAGGCGGACAGCGCCAGGCCTAGTGACTCGTTTCACCCGATAAGGGCCTTCCCACTTCGGCGTCAACTTGTTTGAATTCTTGGCGGACTGGACGCGCCGAAGAACAAGGTCGCCTTCCTCGAGACTTCTGGCACTAACTCTGCGGCTATGGTAGCGACGCAAAGCTTCTTGGTAGCGGCGGCTCGCAAATGACTCAAGACGATCCTCCTCAAGGAGCAGCGCGTCATCTTGTCGCAGCTGCTCTTGCTCAAGCTCATCATAACCGAGCACTCGAGGCGATCCGTATACGAGTTCCGTGGGGAGAACTGCTTCTGCTCCATAGACTAGAGCAAAAGGTGTCTGGCCGATGGCTCGATTTGGCGTCGTCCTGATCGACCAAAGAACCACCGGCAGCTCCTCAATCCAGTTTCTTCCGCACTTGTGCAGCCTGTCAAAGGTCCTGGTCTTGAGCCCGCGCAGCACTTCAGCATTTGCCCTCTCTGCTTGACCGTTGCTTCTCGGGTGAGCAACAGAAGCAAAGCAGACCTCGGCGCCAAGGTCTTGGACGTCTTGCATGAAGGTGCGACTCAGTAAATTGTGTGCCGTTGTCGGTGATGATCTGTTAGGGATTCCAAAGCGGCAAACAATCGACACGAAGAACTTGACTGCTGATCGTGCGTCACCTTCCTCATCGCTTCCACTTCCGCCACTTTGTGAACTTGTCGATGGCGACGTACAAGTACTCAAAGCCCCCGATAGCTCGGGGGAAGGGGCCGAGGATGTCGAGCCCCCAGACGAAAATGGCCAGGATAAAGGGATCGTCTGGAGAGCTTGAGCTGGCTGGTATATCTGTTTGGAATGGAACTGGCACGCTTCACACTTGGTTACTTGTGCAGTTGCATCCTAGAGGGTTGTCGGCGGAAGAAACCTTCTTAGGAAAGCTTTGCTTGGCAAGTGCTCTTGGCGCCAATGTGGTGACCACATATGCCTCCATGTATCTCTCGCCAACAACCTTCATCCATCTTCCCGGGAATACACTTCAATTTCACACCGTTGAGTCTTCTTACATGCAGTATGCTGTTGACAAACTTGTACATACTTGTACCGGGCTACTCTTTCCGCTTCTTCTTGCCCTTGGGAAGTTCTCTGTCTGAAGGAAATGGACAATCTGCTGCGCCCATCTTTGGAGCTTGCGGCTCGACAACAAGGACTAAAGGCACATCTGCTGCTGCGGGAACATCGGCTTCCACGGCAAGAACTCTGCGGCCCTGCGGAGCTTGATGCTCCCGACAAGCTTGCCGGAGCAAGACTTGTCGGGAGCGTCTGCTTCAACGAAACAAACCACGGGGCTGTCGGAGCAGACCGCTCTTGACTATTGGCGTTGATCTTGGGGACCTTTACAGCAACGACCGGGAAGCTCAGCCGGAAAGTAGTCACCAGAGGCCAACTTCCTCTTCTTGCTTTGTCCAGTTGATGGTGTTACGGTTGGCTGAGTCAGCTTGAGCACGAAAATCCCTGGTTCCACAGGCAACTTAAGTGCGGCGCACTTTGACAGGCCGTCAGCAATATCATTCTGAGCTCTTGGAACATGTTCCATTTGCAGGCCGTCAAAGTGCTCTTCCAGCTTCCTCACTTCATCAACGTAGGCTTCCATCAACGGACTCTGGTAATCTTTGTTCACTTGGCGGACGACAAGCTGTGAGTCACCCCTGACAATAAGCTTTTTGATCCCAAGGTCCACTGCGATCCTGAGACCGGCAAGCAGACCTTCATACTCTGTAGTATTGTTTGTCGCTTGCTCCTTGGGAAAGTGCATCTGGACTACGTACTTGAGGTGCTCTCCGGTGGGTGCGATAAGCAGCACATCGGCACCGGCGCCTTGCAGCGAGAAGGCACCATCAAAGTACATCAGCCACTCTTTGCTTGCTTCTTTGACGGGAATGCTCGTCTCCGGAATCTCTTCATCTGGTGTTGGCGTCCATTCTGCTATAAATTCTGCCAACGCTCTGCTTTGGATAGTTGATGTGCTTTCAAACTTAAGACCAAAGCTTGACAGCTCCAGTGCCCACTCGGCAATCCTGCCTGTCGCTTCTGGATTCTGCAGTATCCTCTTCAGCGGAAAGCGAGTGACAACTGTGATCTCATGTGCTTGGAAGTAATGGCGCAGCTTTCTCGAGGCCATGAGGAGGCCGAAAAGCAATTTATGCACACCAGAGTACCTTGACCTAGCCCCCTGCAGGAGGGAACTGACAAAGTAGACTGGGCGCTGCACCATCCTTTTCTGCATCTGTTCTTGTGTCGGCGCGGATTCGTCCTTGTCGGGACCAGAGCTTGTCGTGAAGCCCCCGCTTGTCATTTGGATGTGCTTACCGTGGTTCTTTGGCTCGTCATCCGCCTCCTCTCCGCTACTAGCGCAGCACTAACCACTTGATTGGTTGCCGCTATATATAGCAGCAACTTCTCTTGTGGCTTAGGTGCGACAAGTGTTGGAGTGGAGGACAGGTATCTCTTCAAGTCCTGCAGCGCAGCCTCCGCCTCGGGAGTCCATTTCATTAGACCTGCCTTTTTCAAAATCTTGAAAAAGGCAGGGCGCGCTCAGCAGACCTAGAGATAAACCTGCTGAGAGCAGCCACGCAACCGGCAAGTCTTCGTACATCCTTGACGCGCTTTGGTGCTTCAATCTGCTCAATGGCCTTGATATTGTCGGGATTAGCTTCAATCCCTCGTTGAGACACGAAGAACCCGAGAAGCTTGCCGGAAGGGACTCCAAACACACACTTCTCGGGGTTGAGCTTGAGGTTGATCTTGCGCAGATTTGCAAAGGTCTCGTCCAAATCTTCAACCAGAGTTGCTTTGTCCTTGCTTTTGACCACTATGTCATCCATGTAGGCTTCTACATTTACGTGCATTTGCGGCTCAAAAGCGTCATGGACTACCCTTGCAAATGTTGAACCAGCATTCTTCAAACCGAAAGGCATCCGTATGAAACAGTATGTGCCACATGGTGTGATGAATGCGGTCTTCTCCTCATCTTCTTCAGCCATGAAGATCTGATGATATCCTGAGTATGCGTCAAGAAACGAAAGCAAATCACATCTGGTCAATGCGCGGCAAGGGAAATGGATCTTTGGGACAAGCTTTATTAACATCCGTGAAGTCAATACAAAGTCTGCATTTTCCATTTGCCTTGCGCACGACTTCTGTGATTGGCCAACCACGTAGGATGGAGCACTCCTCGACAAGGCCTGCTGCTTCCGGTTTCTTGATCTCTTACGCTATGAATTCTTGGCGCTCCACCGCTTGCTTCACGACTTTTTGCTTGACGGGCGCGCGATGAGGACAAACGGCGAGCGGTGCTCAATCACTTCCACAGGAACACGGGGATGTCGACGGTTGCCATGCAAACACGTCGACATTCGCCCATGAGGAAAGCAACGAAGCGCGCCTTCCTATTTAGGGTCGAGAGAGGCGCGATGGTAAAGGTACCACCAAGTGCCGTCCTCCTTGGCGGGCACCTTCTTGGTCTTTGGCGGAGCCACCATCTTCTTGCACTTGCGGTGGAGCTCGATGGTACGCGTCCTCGACGGTAGCGCAGCACTCCAAAGAGGTGCGCTTGCGGAGTGAGCATCGAGCCCTTGCGGACTTGGACTTCATCTTCTTCCCCGGGAGCTTCAGCCGGCAAGTGCTTGGCAATCTGCAGCGACTGCTGCATCCCGGTAGATCTTGTCGGCACCGATAAGGGCATCTTTCTTGTCGCCATGGACAGAGATGACGCTTATCGGGCCTGGCATCTTGAGTAGGTTGTAGGCGTAGTGAGAGGCTGCCATGAACTTGCCGAGTCTTTGGGCTGCCAAGTATCCCATTGTAAGGCAATGGGAAATCGGCAACGTCGAATGTGACCCTCTCGGTCCTAAAGTTCAGCTTCACGCCAAATGTTACCGCAAACAGCGTAATCTTCCCCTTGGCTTTCTCCTTCCCGGATTGATTCCTTGGAAAGTGCGGTCTCTTGAGCTTCATGTCATGGATTTGAAGCTTGGAGCACCGCGGAGGAGATCAGATTAGAGCCGGCCCGCCGTCAACTAGCATTTTGGTGACCTTGAGGTTGCGGATGGTTGGTGAGACCAACATCGGCAAGCACCCGACCGCGATTATGCGATCAGGGTGGTCCTCAATATCAAAAATGATAGGCGTCTTTGGACCACTTGAGAGGCTTGCGTGACTCTACGGATGGTTCCGCTGCATTGACCTCCGCATCCATTGCTTGAGTTGGCGGTGGGAGGTATGCGAGGAAGCGCCTCCGTCAACGCAGAGGACCTCTGTGGCTTTCAAACTCCTGCTCATCGGCGCTGTCGTTTTCCATATCTTCGTCTTCGTCATCATCATCTTTATCGCGCGGCGGGAGGTCGATCTCCTTGCCGCTGCTTGGCCTTGCCACATGGCGTCCTCCCGGCCGGGCGTTTCTTGCTTGCTCCCCGGCACCTTCTGGGCCTTCTCCTTGTCGCGCCGCTTCGTACTCAGCTCTCTGCTTTGTTCGACAAGCTGCTCGACCTTCTTGCAGCTCTGGAGGTCGTGGCCCTTGGTGCGGTGGATCTTGCAAGATTGCTTGCCGGAGTTGTCACGCTTGTCGGCGGCCGCCACCGGCCGGTGGTTGGCGTCGTGCAACCTCCTTGCCGGAGCCACCAGCCTTGGCGTTCTTGTCGCCACCGCCGTTGCCGGACTGCTCAACAGCTAGCACTTCTCTACTTTTCTTCTTCCTGTTGCCTCGCCGCCGGCCCTTATTTGCCGGGCGGTGTCCTCCTTGTCGAGATCCCGCTTCCGCATTCTCTCACGAGTCTCCTCCTTCCTCGGTAGCGTGCACACTTGTCGGCCAAGGCGCAGCTCAGCGGCGTCCTTGACTTTGCACATCGCCATCTCCTCCCTCATCCTGCGGTTCCGCACATTACGGTGAAATGCGCTGATCACCGCGGCGGGGTGGACGTGCGGGATGTTGTAGTGTACACGCTGAATCTCTGAATGAACTTGCGAGGGACTCTCCTTCCTTCCGGGCGGCGGATGAAGGTCACTCTCTTGGCCATGAGGCTTGTGGCCACCTGTGAAGGCGCCAACAAACTGATGGCACAGATCTGCCCAAGAGGATATGGAGCTGTCCGGCAAGTGCATGAGCCAAGATCTAACGTTGGGCTTGAGCACGAGCGGGAAGTAGTTGGCGAGGATCTTGTCGTCCCGTCCTCCCGCAGCCTGCACCGCGATGGTGTAGATGCTAAGAAACTCCGACGGATGCGTCCTGCCATCATACTTCTCCGGCACGTCTGGTTTGAAGTTTTTCTGGCTGGGCCACTGGACTTGCCGCAGCTCACGTGTGAACGCAGGGCAACCTACCGCGTACGGCAAGTCGCCTGGCTCCTCCGGCGCGCGCATGTCAACAGAAGGCCCAGCGCGCTTGTCGGACTGACGTCGCGCTTCTCTCCGGCGCTCGATACGAGTTCGAGCGTCTTCTTGTTGTCGCTCATGAAGAACTTGGCGTTGATCGCGGCGAGCTCGCGGATCCGACGACGCGGTGGGGTCGCTGTCGAGATGGATCCGCTGAGTCGGCGATCTTGGCCTTCGTGGCGGAGAGTGCATGGTGGTTGCACCTCCGACAGTCTCGTCGCCACCGGCTCGTGCCTTGTCGTCTCGCCGCGGCAATGATGGCGTTGGTTGCCGCGGAGCGTCGCCGTTGGCAAAGCCGATGAGGCTCTGGATAGTGGCCCTCCACTCGTCGACCTTGTCGGCCGTTGGAGGGTAGTCGAGAGCGGTGAGCTCGCCAGAGCTTCCGCTGGAGTAGTGGGTGGCATTGGCGAACGGTGCGAGGAGCGGGATATGCTCGGACTTCTAACTACGTTAGAAGGAGTAGCACCCCGTCCGGGCGATCGTATCTCACTCGTGCTAGCATGTTGGCGCGCATGCTGGTCTTGAGGGTCTCGATCCAACGAACGTATGGCATTGTGAACGCCATGACGTTGTTGGTCCCGCGTCTCCTGAGATGGGCGCGGGGGATGCGCGGACACCGAGGTTTGCGGTGCCTTGTCCTTGGACTTAGCAACGTCGCGAACACCTTCGTCGGCGCCCGTTCCTCCGCCAGCGTCTGCCCCACCACCCGTTTGCTGCGGTGAGGGTGGGTGCAGCGGACGGCTCTGCTGCGCGAAGCCTTCTTCTTGATGGCATGTTGAGGAAGATGTTGATGACGCTGCTCGTGTGAACGCCGGATCAGATTCACACGGCCTCGACGCCCCCTACCTGGCGCGCCAAAGATGTCGGGGAGGCTGATCGTACCCACGGACACCTATGGGGCCGGCGGACCAGGCCCCTTGTGGTTCGGAGGGGGGCGGAGATCGCACGAAGAGCGGATCGAGGCGAGGCACACGAGCAGTTTACCCAGCTTCGGAGCTCTCCGGAGAGATAAAACCTCTCTGCTGCTTGTTTGATGTATTGTGTTCTTGCTAGGGAGCAATGCAAGCTACAAAACCTAGCGTGAGTGTCTACGGTCTCGAGTGAGTCGAATGAACCGAACCTGCCGAACCCTTTCTCACGTTGCGCATGGGCCTCCTTTTATATGCTCAAGGGTCTCCGGCGGTGGCAACATAGGCGAGGGTACAAATGTAAAAACAGGAGTTGGTACACCTACCGAGCAGTGTAAAGTGCAAAATACCTAACTCGGCGGCAAGGGGCGAAGCAATAAATGCCCGTCGGTGTCGCCCAAGCGATTGCAACAGAGACCGTCAGTGCGCCTCCGCTTCGCCACGATGGCAAGCTTGTCGGCGCCGCTTATCGCTGCTCTCCGCTGGCTGCACAGCCTCTCGACACGCGCGCATGGAACGGTCCCATGGCGACACGTCGCCGGATGAGCTGGAGCGGAGATGGAGAGAAGTTGCATGCCGCGGCAAGCGCCTTGTCGCGCCCGGAGGCTTGTCGCGCTCCGGGCCTTCCCGGCAAGCTCCTCTTGCCGGGGCCTTGTCTTCTGCATGCCTGGAGTGGCCTTCCCGACAAGCTCCTCTTGCCGGGGCCTTGTCTTCTTACTCAAATACTTTGTTCTTGAATGGCTCCAAAGGAGCCATGGAGGATCTACGCGGTGACGAGGCAAACCTTGCCGCGGGGTGCTGCAACCGTCCGTGCACGAGTACGGGATACTAGGGTACCCCTACTCTAGTACACCGACATAGATGCACTCAGTCTCCGGCTTGGGTCCAGCCTTGGGCTTCTTCACCGGAGGAGCAACTGCTTTGCCACCTTTTTTGATGTTTCCTACCTTTCTCAAAACTAGTGGTTTTATTCACCATCAACACTTGATGCTCCTTCTAGATGTCTGGCTCAGCTAGTTTTAGCATCGCGAACAGCTTGAGGACTGACTTGTTCACCCCTTTCAAATTGTCCATTGTGGGATCCCTTCCCGCTTAATATTTGGGGTAGAGTACCGGGGCCTCTATAAATAGGACTGGCCACCACTATAGGTGGGGGATCGATCTCATCTTGAGAAATCCTCACACCCTCTAGTTCCCCAAGCACAAGAGCACCTCACCTCAGGAGGCTGTTCTTCCCCTTGTACTGTTCATCCCTAGCCGAAGAGGCAATCCACCACCACCACCACACTGGAGTAGGGTATTACACCACAACGGTGGCCTGAACCAGTATAAATCGTGTGTCCCTTGTGTTGCGAGTTCATCGAGCTAGCCTAGAGATCGCGAAGCGTGTGAGGGCGCGATCTGTGAGGGAGAGATCTTCGCGTGCAACCCCAGAGTTCGAACCTTAAGGGTTTTGCCAGAACCCGAGATCCGACATTTGGCACGCCAGGTAGGGGTGCGCCAGAGTTCTCTTTCCGTTGATCCACATCCCATTGCTTCATCATCTCCATGGCGGACGCCTGCCGAGCCCGCGCTGAGCGCAGGGCCGCCCTCGCCACCCGCGTCGCCCAGACGGTTCCCATCGGCGCACCACCTCATCGTTCTCTGTCGCCTGCCGCCAACGCCACCACCGGACCAGCGGGGAACGATCAGCAAGCCTCCTCGTTGCACCCCTCGGTGCAGCGGGACGGCCGCACCGCCACTCCGTTGCTGATCCCGGACGGCTCATCGTCCCACGCTCGTTGCGCTCCCGTGGACGCGCAGGCCACGCTGTGCATGGCACATGAGCTCCTGCGCTACCGCCCTGTGGACGACCTCTACGAGGACTTGCTAGACCGCATTGTCGAGCTTGTCAGCACCACAGGGGGCTCCCTGCACCGTCCCTCTTGCTGCCTCGTCCACCACCAGCTACAGGCGACGTAGCTCACGGAGCACCTCCACCACCTCTGCACCAAGACGGCGCCCTGGCGCCAAGGCGCGCGGCTCCGCAGCGCGACCCACCACGTCCGGCGCCCGTGCACGAAGAATAAAGCTGCCAAGAAGTCCCTCGCCCCCAAGAGAACGCTCCACCGCTCCCCGCACCGCCACGTCAAGATCGCTTGCTGCGGCAGGGCCCTGCGTCGCTCACCGTGGCGGCGCGCGGGCGTGAAGACCAAGCTCCACCTCCAAGACGGGCCCCAGTGACCATGGCCGGTTGACGTGCCTTCACCCCCGAGCTACGTAGCGTCGCCTGGCCTAGCAAGCTCAAGCCGGATCTGCCTCCTCGTTACGACGGCACCCCCAACCCCGCGGAGTTCTTGCAGCTCTACGAGCTGAGCATGAGGCGGCCAACGGCGACAAGAAAGTCATGGCGAACTAGTTCCCCATGGCGCTCAAAGATGGCGCTCATTCGTGGCTCCTGAACCTGCCTCCAGGCTCGATCTCCTCTTGGGACGAGATGCGCGACCGCTTCGTCGCCAACTTCCAGGGCACTCGCGACCGCCCCGGCGCGGGCGACTGCGCCCAGCGTCAGCGGCAGCCAGAGAGACCCTCGAGTACATCCAGCGCTTCAACAACATTCGTCTCAAGATCCCCAAGGTGACGGACGAGGCCATCATCTCGGTGTTCTCCGATGGCGTCCGCGACGTCAAGATGAAGGAGGGCCTCGCCATCCACGAGTAGTTGTGCACATCCCTGGAGCTGTTCAACCTGGCGACCAAGTGCGCAAGGGCTGAGGAAGGGCGCCTTTCCCTTCTCGAACTCCCAGCTGCAACCCGGAGGAGAAGAAAGCCAAGGTCAAGGACGTGAAGCGCAAGGGAGCAGCCATACTTGCGGCAGAGCCAGACACGAAGCGCGCCAGAGACCAGCCTGAGTTATCCAAGAGCAGCCGACCATTCTGCGCCTTCCACAACATGCACAGTCACAACACCAATGATTGTCAGGAGCTCAGGACCATTCGTGATGGACGCTTCGGTCGATGCCTCGAGGGCAATGACCGAGGCTACGACCGAGGACGCTGGGACGACCGGGGCCGACGCCAGGAGTGGCGTGACTGGCCCCGTGAGGACCGCTGGCAGGATCAGCCTCGTGAGGGTGCCTGGACGGATCAGCCTTGTAAGGACCGTCCTCAGGGCAATGTTGGACTTCCTCCGCTGCCGCCCCACCAAGAAGGAACGACGACCACCATCAAGACGAGGGGGCTGGGGGCTTCCACGAGCCGCGTGCTGTCGCCTGCATCTTGGGCGGAGCTCAAGCCCCAGCCTCATAGAGAATATTCAAGCAGTTTTCCTGCGAGGTGAATGCAGTCCTCCCCAAGTTCGAGGCCACTCGCCCGCTCAGGTAGTCCAAGTGCGCCATCACCTTCAGCTCAGCAGACCAGCTCAAGTGCGCGGCTACCCCGGGCGCTCTCCCAATGCTTTGTTCACCCGTCATCAGCAACGTGCAAGTCACCAAGACCCTCATCGACGGCGGCGCAGGACTCAACGTCTTGTCCGTCGACATGTTCGACAACCTTTAAGTGCCCTACGACCAGCTTCAACCTACCAAGCCTTTCTCAGGAGTGACCGACAGTTCCTCCACACTGATAGGGCAGGTCCGCCTCCCTGTCACCTTCGGAGAACGCAACAACTATCGCACCGAGCTCATCGACTTCGACATCGCACACATCCGTCTGCCATACAATGCCATCCTCGGGTATCCAGCCCTTGCCAAGTTCATGGCGGTGATGCACCACGGCTACAACATCCTCAAGATGCCAGGGAGCGGCGGGATCATCACAGTCCCCTGCAAAGAAAGAGATGTGGTGTGCTCCCTCGAGCGCGCCTTCCAAGCAGCGTCAATCGAAGACCCTGACAACAGTGCAGCTTGGTACTCTCCTGAGGTTGTCCCCAAGAAGAAGAAGCAGCTACTCCGTGCAGGACCTCGGGAGGGTGGCGTCGCGAGTGGTACCTCGCCAGGATCAGCTCCCGCACCTGGGGCGCCTCCCTCCCTCGCATAGGAAGGCGCGCCCGGCGCCCTCCTTGGGCAGGGCTCGGGCGCTCTCTTCTGGAGGGCCTCAGACCTTGCCAACATCACGACGGAGGCGCTCGGGCACCACTTGGAGGCCTACTTCGCGGCACGTCTCCCTCAGGATGACACATGGCGAGGGGCACCCAACGCTCAGGAGTTCACTGCCAAGACCATTCAGGAACTGCAGGGCGCGAGAGCCATGCGCGGCGACCGCCGCTCACCGGGTGCAGCTCCCCATCCAGGCGAGGATGCTGGGCTGCGCATCTGCGTCGACGTCCCAGGGCTCAACAGGGCTGCACCTCAGGATCTCTTCTGGCCTTCGTGCATGGGACGCTGCGAGGGCCCACCGCACAACTACGTTCGCATGCCATTCGGCCTGCCGAGCGTGGCATCCGCTTATCAGCGCAACTTGTGGCGCGTCCTGTCGGCTCAAGAGGCCAGGCACCGCGCCGTCCTGACGGAGATGGAGACGGTCCTCAAGGAACCGCCTTGACCCCCGGAGCCTCCTGAGTCTCAGGGTCCCGATGGCTCGTGAGGAGCAACCCCTTCGCCACGCCTCTTCAGCTGCCTCAACATTTCTTCAACAACAGAACCAGGTGAGATTTTCCAAGTTTATTTAGCTGGGAGCGCCACTCGGGCTGCATCATTCCCAGGCCCCGTGGGTCCGTCCCTGTGGCATGTATCCTCTTTTTTATGCCGTTAGCTTACCTTGCTGGGGGCGCCCCTCGGGCTACATCATCCCCAAGCCGCTCGGGCCTGACCAAGTGGCATGTATCTTCCCTGCATTTACCTGAGCCAGTTTGCTTTCCATGCTTAATCTATCTATGACTATCACCTGCTCGATTGTCACCCATCATGGAGCATGGCGCGATCGTCTTTCTTTAGGACCCTTCATGTGAGGGGGTTAGGCACGGCGTCTATGCTCGGGCCCGTCCCTGCAGTGTCGATAAACCCAACGGCTGAGCTCTATCTGGCGGGCCGGCCCTGTTCACGTCACCTCCTGGGGCGGTTGGTGCTTGGCCTTCTCACGCGATAACCTCAGGAGATTCGTTTGGCACAGGTTGTCTGACCACCTCGCAAGACCAACGCAGCGAACAAGAACCAAGACCAGGTGCAACCCGCCTTGAGGTATGGCCTCATGAGTCCCGCGCTGGCTCACGAGTGCCCAGACACACCTCGTCTAGCCCTGCCGTCCAAGCCACATGTCAGGGCGGGGCTATACACGCCCGGGGGGCTCTCCGCAGTAGGGAGTCCCCTCGCACGTACTAGTGGAAGCACCATGCTCCGCGCTGGCCGTCGACACTGCCGAGGAGCGGCTATGCCCGTGCAAGTGCGGAAGCGCTATGCTCCGCGTTGGTGATAAACAACTGAAGGCGGCCCCACGACCGCATCAACCTCAGGGAGCCCCTGAGCTCAGTGTCTGGCCTCACTGCAACACCTCCCCACGGGAAAGTCGCGCGAGGGGGCTGGGAACGGGGGCTGCGCTTGGGTCACGCCCAAGCGTACGCCACCTAACCAGGTTCCCTGAACCTGGTCATCGCGCGCCCCTCCCGAGCTGAGCCTCGGCGAGGGCAAAGGTATGAAGGGTGTTTGCACGTCAAGGGGGACTCCTGAGCATCGTGACTCAGGAGCCTAACTGATCACGTAGCCCCTCATTCCTTGGGTCCATCCTAGTCTCCGGTCGGCCCAACGGCGGTTGAGGTATGCGCGGGGTCGGGCTCTGCCGATGTAGAACACTAAACCTATCCTCGTGTCTCCTTCCTATAAGTTGTTTGTGCGTCAAGGGGGACTCCCGAGCATCGCGACTCAGGAGCCTAACTAGTCACGTAGCCCCTCACTCCTTGATTCCGTCCTGGTCTCCAGTCGGTAGCCCCTCACTCCCTGATTCACTCGAACGGCGGTTGAGGTATGCGCGGGGTCGGGCTCTGCCGATGTAGAACACTAAACCTATCCTCGCGTCTCCTTCCTATAAGCTGTTTGTGCATCAAGGGGGACTCCTGAGCATCGCGACTCAGGAGCCTAACTAGTCACGTAGCCCCTCACTCCTTGATACCGTCCTGGTCTCCAGTCGGCCTAACGGCGGTTGAGGTATGCGCGGGGCCGGGCTCTGCTGACGTAGAACGTAAAGCAAAATAGGAAGAAAATCACAAAATCTCAAAGAAAATATTGTCGGCGTTCTGGGAACGGGGGTCACCAGACTTGCTTGCCTGCGGCCCACAGCGTGGCTAAGCAGCAGGCCGTACGGCCCATCTTTGTCAACAAGACACCTAAGACCCTCGCGAGGGTCCGAGCCTCACGAGGCGGACGACGCAAGACCTCCTCTGGAGTGGCCTAGCCAGGCAGGTGCTACGTCTTGAGCTTGTGTTGGTTTTCCTCGAAGAGGAGAGGGTGATGCAGCAAGTGTAGCGTAACTATCTCCCTCAGTTTTGAGAACCAAGGTATCAATCCAGTAGGAGGCTTCTCAAAAGTCCCACACACCTACACAGACAAACTGAGAACTCGCAACCAACACAATAAAGGGGTTGTCAATCCCTTCACGGACACTTGCGAAAGTGAGATCTAATAAAGATAGTTTGATAAGATAAATATATTTTTGGTATTTTATAATATAGATGCAAAAAAAGTAAAGATGCAAATAAAAAGTGGTGAAAGCAAATATGATAAGAGATAGACCGGGGCATAGGTTTCACTAGTGGCTTCTCTCAAGATAGCATAAGTATTACGTTGGGTGAACAAATTCTTGTCGAGCAATTGATAGAAAAGCGCATAGTTATGAGATTATCTAGGCATGATCATGTATATAGGCATCACGTCCATAACAAGTAGACCGACTCCTTCCTACATCTACTACTATTACTCCACACATCGACCGCTATCCGGCATGCATCTAGAGTATTAAGTTCATAAGAAGCGAGTAATGCATTAAGCAAGATGACATGATGTAGAGGGATAAACTCATGCAATATGATATAAACCCCATCTTGTTATCCTCGATGGCAACAATACAATACGTGCCTTGCAACCCTTTACATCCTTTGGGTAAGGACACATAAGATTGAACCCAAAGCTAAGCACTTCTCCCATGGCAAGAAAGATCAATCTAGTAGGCCAAACCAAACTGATAATTCGAAGAGACTTGCAAAGATAACTCAATCATACATAAAAGAATTCAGAGAAGATTCAAATATTATTCATAGATAAACTTGATCATAAACTCACAATTCATCGGATCTCGACAAACACACCGCAAAAAGAGTTTACATCGAATAGACCTCCACAAGAGAGGGGGAGAACATTGTATTGAGATCCAAAAAGAGAGAAGAAGCCATCTAGCTAATAACTATCGACCCGTAGGTCTATGGTAAACTACTCACAACTCATCGGAGGGGCAAGGATGTTGATGTAGAGGCCCTTCGTGCATGATTCCCCCTCCGGCAGAGTGCCGGCGAAGGCTCCAAGATGAGATCTCGCGGATACAAAAGGTTACGACGTTGGAAATTGTGTTTCGTGGTGCCCCCGGATGTTTTCGGGGTACATAGGTATATATAGGAAGAAGAAGTACGTCGGTGGCATGAGGGGCCCACAAGGCAGTGGCGCCCTATAGGGAAGCGGCCTCCTATCTCGTGGCTTCCTCGGAAGCTTCTTGACTTGCACTCCAAGTCCTGCAGGTCACGTTCGTTCCAAAAATCACGCTCCCGAAAGTTTCATTCCGTTTGGACTCCGTTTGATATTCCTTTTCTTCGAAATACTGAAATAGGCAAAAAAACAGCAATATGGGCTGGGCCTCCGGTTAGTAGGTTAGTCCCAAAAATGATATAAATGTGTAAAATAAAGCCCATAAACATCCAAAAGGGGTAATATAATAGCATGGAACAATAAAAAATTATAGATACATTGGAGACGTATCAAGCATCCCCAAGCTTAATTCTTGCTTGTCCTCGAGTAGGTAAATGATAAAAAAGAGAATTTTTGATGTGGAATGCTACCTAGCATATTTCATAATGTAATTTTCTTTATTGTGGCATGAATGTTCAGATCCAAATGAATACAAAATAAAAGTTCATATTGATAAAAGAAATAATAATACTTCAAGCATACTAATCAAAGTAATCATGTCTTCTCAAAATAGCATGGCAAAAGAAAGTTCATCCCTACAAAATCATATAGTTAGGCTATGCTTCAGTTTTGTCACACAAAGATGTTCCTAACTTCTATACCCCCGATGACAAGCCAAGCAATTGTTTCATACTTAAATAATCTCAAACTTTTTCAACCTTCACGCAATACATGAGCGTGAGCCATCGATATAGCACTATGGGTGGAATAGAATATGATAATGGGGATTGTGTGGAGAAGACAAAAAAGGAGAAAGTATCACATTGACGAGGATAATCAACGGGCTATGGATATGCCCATCAATTGATGTCAACATGAGGAGTAGGGATTGCCATGCAACGGATGCACTAGAGCTATAAATGAATGCTCAACAAAAGAAAACTAGTGGGTGTGCATCCAACTTGCTTGCTCATGAAGACCTAGGGCATTTGAGGAAGCCCATCGTAGGAATTACAAGCCAAGTTCTATAATGAAAAATTCCCACTAGTATGAAAAAGACAACTTATTAGACTCACTATATGAAAAACATGGTGCTACTTTGAAGCACAACATATGAGAGTCACTACATGAAGAACAAGGTGCTACTTTGAAGCACAAGTGTGGAAAAAGAGATAGTAACATTGCCCTCTTTTATTTTTTTTTATTTTTTTGGGGCCTTTCTTTTTTTCTTTTTGGCCTTTCTCTTTTTTTGGGCAATGCTCTAATAATGATGATCATCACACTTCTATTGATTACAACATATGAATTACAACTCGAAACTAGAACAAGATATGACTCTATATGAATGCCTTCGGTGGTGTACCGGGATGGTGCAATGAATCAATAGTGACATGTATGAAAAATAATGCATGGTGGCTTTGCCACAAATACGATGTCAACTACATGATCATGCAATGGCAATATGACAAAAGTAAAGTATGTCATGATGATGAGAAAGGAACGGTGGAAAGTTGCATGGCAATATATCTCGGAATGGCTATGGAAATGCCATAATAGGTAGCTATGGTGGCTGTTTTGAGGAAGATGTAGGAGGTTTATGTGTGATAGAGCATATCGTATCACGGGGTTTGGATGCACCGGCGAAGCTTGCACCAACTCTCAAGGTGAGAAAGGGCAATGCACGGTACCGAAGAGGCTAGCAAAGGCGGAAAGGTAAAAGTGCGTATAATTCATGGACTCAACATTAGTCAAAAGAACTCATATACTTATTGCAAAAATTTAGAAGTCACCAAAAATCAAGTACTACGCACATGCTCCTAGGGGGATAGATTGGTAGGAAAAGACCATCGCTCGTCCCCGACCGCCACTCATAAGGATGCACAAGCCGGTACACTTCATGTTTCAAATTTGTGACACAACTTTAACCATACGTGCATGCTACGGGACTTGCTAACTTCAACACAAGCATTCTTTAAATTCATAATCACCCAACTAGCATGACTTTAATATCACTACCTCCATATCTCAAAACAATTATAAAATATCAAGTTGATCATAGCATCCAATTCACTTCCTATGATAGTTTTTATTATACCCAACTTGGATGCTCATCATTCTAGGACCAACTTTATGACCATAGCAAAAACCATGCTGTTCTAAAATACTCTCAAAATAATATAAGTGAAACATGAGAGACTAGCAATTTCTTCAAAATTAAGACACCACTGTGCTCTAAAAGATATAAGTGAAGCCCTAGAGCAAAAACTATCAAGCTCAAAAGATATAAATGAAGCACATAGAGTATTCTAGCAAATTCTAATCAAATAGGTTTCTCCCAAAAGGTGCGTACAGCAAGGATGATTGCGGTAAACTAAAAATCAAAGACTAATATAATACACGACGCTCCAAACAAAACACTTATCATGTGGCGAATAAAAATATAGCTCCAAGTAAAGTTACCAATGAACGCAGACGACTGAGGGGATGCCTTCCCGGGGCATCCCCAAGCTTAGGATTTTGGCATTTCTTGAATATCTTGGGGTGCCATGGGCATCCCCAAGCTTAGGCTCTTGCCACCCTTTATTCCATAGTCCATAAAAGCTTTACCCAAAACTTGAAAACTTCACAACACAAAACTTAACAGGAAATCTTATAAGCTCCGTTAGTGAAAGAAAACAAAACCACCACATAAGGTACTGCAATTAACTCATTCTTTATTTTTTTTTGTTCAACCTACTGGATTCCAACTTCTCTATGGATTATAAACTATTTTATTGGCCATAGATTCATCAAAATAAGCAAACAACACACGAAAAACAGAATCTGTCAAAAACAGAACAGTCTGTAGTAATCTGTGACTAACGCAAACTTCTGGAACTCAAACAATTCAGCAAAATAGGAAGAACTAGTAAATTTGTTTATTGATCATCAGCAATTGGCATCACTATTTTATCACGTTCTGGTGATTTTTAACAATTGTTTTCGTGAACCGAAAGTTTCTGGAAACTACAGCAAATCAAATAACTATCATCCAAGAAGATCCTATAGGTTTAACTTGGCACAAACACTAATTAAAAGATAAAAACACATCTAAACATAAGGTAGATGTGTTATTTATTCCTAAACATAAACAAAATAAAAAAACATAAAGAAAATTGGGTTGCCTCCCAACTAGCGCTATCGTTTAACGCCCCTAGCTAGGCATAAAAGCGGAGATAGATCTAACGAGTGCCATCTTTGGCAGGCAATGTTTCAACGAGGCATCTACCTTCCTTAGAAATTTCTTTCTTTCTAGTAATAATCAAATTTTTAGGCAAAAGATCGAAAAATTCATTCGTAGCAAAAGGTTCCTTAATGATAGCAAAATGATTGGGATGAATACTTATAGATTTAAGATCCGCGGTTTCCTTACTAGAGGATTCACCCTTATTCTTAGGAACATACATGAGCTTAGAAATTTTAGTAGGTGGACTTGGAGTATTTTTTACGGAAGAAAAAGCGGTTCCCAAGTTGGTAATGATACCCTCAAGTTTATCAATTCTAGAGGAATCTTGATTTATTTTCTCATTAACTATCGGTTACTTCTCCTTAATATTTTGCAAAGTTACTCCTAACTTAGATCCATATTGGGTAATTTGATTGTGGATCTTTTTATCTAGATTTTCAATTAACTCAATGGTAGCAACTTTATTTTCAATAATTTCAAGTCTTTGCATTACATGCTCCAAAGTTAACATAGTCCCATTAACCAAAAGAGGTGGAGAGCCAAATAAATCTATCATAGCATTATAAGAATCAAAAGTATGGCTACCCAAGAAATTCCCTCCGGTAATGGTATCGAGGATATATCTATACCAAGGATTAGCACCTACATAAAATTGCGGAGAAGAACTGAGGTAGATTGCTTCCTGGTGGATCTATTTTGAGCATTGCAAATTCTATACCAGGTGTCTTTTAGAGTTTCTCCCTCCCTTTGTTTAAAATTTAGGAATTCATTCTAGGGAGACAATGGAGAAGATATAAGACTAGCCATAGCGACAAGCAAGCGAACTAACACACGAGCAAACAGAAAAACGACGAGCAAAAAGAGAGGAGGAGATTGGGAAAGAGAGGGCGAATAAAACGGCAAGGGTGAAAACTCTAAGAAAAGAAGGGGAGGCAAGACACCTCTTGTAGAAACAGAGGTAAGGAGGAGTGATAGAACTAAAAAACATAATGCTGGGTTTAAAAGAGGTTCCTGCTCTAATAATAAGTGTCTGCCATGTAATGCTGCTCCCCCAGTTGTTCAAAAATCAGTGGTCAAAAATCTCACAACCTCATTTTGCAAGGTGGCTGATCAGGACTTGGAGGGGAAGATCTCTAAGATGCCCAAGAGAAGAGTAGGAGAGGACTTGGCTGGGATGCTCCCATCCAATGAGGACAGGCAGGACTCCAAAAGTGTTTAGATGATCAACTTATGTGCTTTTGTTGGGGAGAGAGAAGGGATTAAAGTCATGACATGTATCCATGTTCCTTTTGGTTGTAACTGCACTTTATGGGCCGTTTGGACTTGCTGTAATAGTTCATGTTCCTCTGTCATTGCACTTTGGTACTATAATTCCCCCTGGGAAGTTACCTCTTTTGCTATGTTGTGGATGATGTGGTTCCTGTTTCTGCTGAATATGCTTACTCTGCTGCCTTGTTGGACAGTATTTCATGGGTTCTGGCCAAGTGGTGGTGCTTGGCCCCTGGTTTCTCTCATAAATTGTTTTCATGAATAGTCAAAACAGAAGCTGGAATATCCTGAACTGGAACATCAGAGGGATTAACTCATCTGATAAATGGCTTTCTCTAGGGCAAAAAATTGAAGAAAGTGCATGTGCTATTCTGTGTCTTCAAGAAACCAAGAGGGAGCATTTTGATGCTGCTTACATAAAGAACTTTTGTCCTAACAGGCTCAATAAATTTGCTTTCCTGCCCTAAATTGGTGCCTCTGGAGGTCTTCTAATGACCTGGAATGGCTCACTATTTGAGGGAGAGGTCATCTTCCAAAATAGAATCTCTCTCTCAATTAGTTTCACTAGTCTTTTGTCCAATCAATCTTGGGTCCTCACCAACATATATGGGCCTTGTGAACAAGCGGAAAAACTTGAATTTATCAATTGGTTTTCCAGCACCCATATGCCTCTGGACACTAATTGGATTCTAGTTGGAGATTTCAACTTTATTAGAGCTCCTACTGATAGAAACAGACCTGGTGGGGATGTTAATCAAATGCTTCTCTTTAATGAAGCCATTAGTAATCTTGGTTTAATTGAGCTTCCACTTCATGGCATAAAATACAGTTGGAGTAACATGCAACAGAGTCCTTTGTTGGAAAAGCTGGATTGGTTCTTCACCTCTGCTTCTTGGATGACTGCTTATCCTGATACAATTGCTATGCCTCTTTCCAGGCCTATCTCAGATCATCTTCCATGTGTTATCAAAATTGGGACTACTATTCCAAAGGCCAGGGTCTTTAGATTTGAAAATTACTGGTTAAAGCACTCAGACTTTAAAGAGGTATTATCTGCAGCCTGGAGTATTCCTGTGGGTAATCTTGATGCAGCAAAAAGTTTAAATGCAAAGTTCAAAAACCTGAGAAGGGCTCTCAAACTTTGGGCCAAAAATCTGTCTTGCCTGAAATAAAAAATTGCAGCAATTAATGAGGTTATCTTCCTGTTTGATTTGTTTGAAGAATTTAAAGACTTGGGAGATTTTGAGTGGAACTGCAGGGTGATTCTAAAAGAGCAATTGCTGATTTTACTGAAAAACCAAAAGATCTATTGGAAACAGAGAGGTAAAATCAAGGGTGTTAAGTTTGGTGATGAAAACACCAAAAAAATTCATACTAAGGCTTCTATAAACCACAGGCATAATCATATTGCAATGCTAAAAAATGAGGATCAAGTGGAAATAACAGACCATGCAGGAAAAGCTGCACTTCTGTGGAATGCCTTCAAGAGCAGATTAGGAAGGTCTCAACAAACCATTTTGCACTTTCATTTACCTTCTCTACTGCAACATCAAGCTAGTCCTTCAGGCTTTGGGCAGCTGGAAATTCCTTTCACTGAGGAAGAAATCAATGAAGTTGGCAAGCACTTGCCATCTGACAAGTCTCCTGGACCTGATGGATTTAACAATGAGTTCTTTAAGAGCTGTTGGGATATCATAAAGCCTGATGTCACTAGACTGATACATGAGTTCTATGCTGGGCAAATTTCTCTAGAGAGTATCAACACCTCTTTCATAACTCTAGTTCCCAAGGGGCCTTCTCCAATTACTGCAAATGATTTCAGACCTATTTGTTTACTAAACTGCTGTCTTAAGCTCATCACAAAATTGCTTGCAAACAGGTTGCAAAAAGTGATCCTCAAAATGGTTCATATAAATCAGTATGGTTTCCTAAAGGAAAGAGCTATTCATGACTGTCTAGGCTGGGCCTATGAGTACTTACATCAATGCCAAAAGTCCAAGGAGGAAATTGTTGTGCTGAAACTAGACTTTGAAAAGGCATTTGACCTAATTGAACACTCTACAATCATTGACATCCTCAGAGCAAAGGGATTTGGAGAAAGATGGATTGGATGGATTAAAATGCTATTTACTTCTGCTTCATCACAAGTGCTTCTCAATGGCATTCCTGGGAAAAAGTTTTACTGTCTGAGAGGGGTAAGGCAAGGGGATCCCCTCTCTCCCCTCCTTTTTGTGCTGGCTGCTGACCTCCTTCAGTCAATCATGAACAGAGCTATGAACTTGGGACTTCTCACACCTCCTTTACAAGTTCAGTCATGTCCTGATTTTCCCATAGTATAGTATGCAGATGATACTCTGATTCTCATGCAAGCTGATGCCCCACAACTACATTGTCTTAAAGCCCTGCTTCACACCTTTGTAGATGCTACTGGTTTAAAGGTCAATTATAGCAAATCAAGTCTCATACCAATCAATGTGAGTGATGAAAAAATGGAAATTTTGACTGGTACTTTGAACTGTTTGAAGGGATCATTCCCCTTTACCTACCTGGGCATGCCTTTAGGGCTTCTAAAACTAACAGTGGAACAGTTTTTGCCTTTAGTGAGCAGAATTGCAAAAAAAATTGGTGGGCCTATCTTCTTTTATGACTCTTGCTGGCAGGTTGCTTCTGGTCAAGTCAGTGCAAAATCCACTTATTATATGTTTTATGGGCTGCCTTGATGTTCCTATAACAATCAAAAACCAGGTTAACAAAAACTTGAGACATTGTCTTTGGAGGGGACCAGATTTGGAGGATCACAGACCAGCTTTGGTAGCTTGGTCCATTGTTTGTAGGCCCAAAACATAGGGTGGCCTAAGAGTGATGAACATCTTTGTGCAAAACCAAGCCCTTCTGGTCAAAAACCTCCACAAGTTCTACAATAGGGAAAATATCCCATGGGTAAACCTCATTTGGGAGGCTTATTATGACAATGGCATCCTCCCAGGACAAAAATGGGAAGGATCCTTCTGGTGGAAGGGTAATTTGAGGCTCATTGATAGTTACAAATCCATGGCAAGATGCACAATAGTGATGGTAAATCTGCTCTGTTTTGGTCTGACCTCGGACACTCTGCTTGTCTGAATCAATTGTTCCCTCATCTTTACTCCTTTGTCAGAGATCAAAACCTTTCAGAGCAAAAGGTTCTTATGTTCGAATACTTGGAAGACTTATTTCACCTACCACTTACTCAGGAAGCTTTTCTGGAATCTGAGCTGATGGAAGAGATTTGTGACACCTTAAGAAGATCTGCATTTACTGAGCACCTGGATTCTTGGAGTTATATGTGGGGAAATAATATTTTTCTGTGGCTAAAGCATACCAAATTTTGATAGGTGTAAAAATTGTACCAGCTCAGTTCAACTGGATTTGGAAATGCTCTGCTCAGCCAAAGCACAAGGTCTTCTTTTGGAGACTTCTGCATGATAGACTCAATACCAGGAATCTGCTAAGAAGGAAAACTTTTCATCTTGACAACTATAATTGTGCTACTCTCAACTGTCAGCAGGAAGAAACATTACAACACCTGTTTTGGACTTTCCCTTTTGCTTCTGCTTGCTGGGATCTCCTATGCTCTAACAGACAAAGAAACCTAACCATCATGGAAGCCATTCCAGACTTAAGGGGCAACCTACAGCAACCTTTTTCTATGGACATCATTATCATTGCCTCATGGGTGTAACATCCCAAATTTTCAATTTGGAATGTTATACATAGGTCATTCATGCATATCATATTTTATTGCATCTTCGTTCCGCAATCCTTGAAATCCTAAGCAACTCAAGGACCCTCGGAGAGAGTTGGGGATTTCCCGGTTTTCATTATTTGATTTTTATCAAATAGCGAAAACGAGGATTTTTGATTTTAATTATTTTTCTCTCCAAAAAAATATTTCATATAAAAAATGAGAGGAGATAATATGACTTCTCCAAAACAATTGAAATATTGGAGGAAAAATGTTAAAATCATTATTTGGATTTTATTTGATTTTATTTGCATTAGAAAAATTGCACGTTTTTAAAATTGCATTTTAGGGCCAAGAAAATGTTCATCTCGTTCTAAATATTTCACTTAGACGGTGAAAATTTTTTTTGGCATTTTTAGATTTTTATTTTATTTTATAGGAGTTTTTTCTGTCGGCGGAACTATTTAAAAAATCCTCAGACCGGGCCTAAGGCCCAGTAAGCGAGCCGGCCAGTGAGCCGCCGCCGGCCACTCGGAAGAGTCCGAGTTGGACTCCGCCTCCGCCGCCTTGCCCCCTCCTCCAAGCCGAGCCCTCTCTTAAATAGCCCCCCCGCCACCACCACCACCACCACCACCACCGCCGCCGGAGCTCGAGCCGAGCCCGAGCCCCGCCGCCGCCGCCGAGTCGTCGCCGCCGCCTCCCGTCGTCGCCCGGAGCCCGCCGCCCAGCGCCACCCCACGCACGCCGGAGCCCCGCCTCGCCGGACTTCTCGCCGGAGGTATCCGCCGGATCCGAGACCGCCGGGTTTTTTTCTAAAAAACCGTTCGGTTTATTTTATTTTTTTCGAAACCCTAGTTCTCGTTTTTTAAAATAGATCGGTTTTTCTTCGGCTTATTTATTTAGCGAGCGTTCGCTCGTTCGTTCGTTTTAATGAACGCGTTCTTCGTTTTGGTCCAGTTAACGAACGTTCGTTCGTTAGGCTGTTCGTCGTTTTTCTTTTTATCAGATTTATTCCGTGATTTTTCTGATCACGATTTCTGATCCGATGTTCGATCTAGTATAACTTTTTGCTCGTTTATCGGAATCAGGCGATTCAAGCGCCTAGAGTTTTGTCTCGAAACCCTCTTTCCGAATAACCAACTCAAACAAGTTTTTGCCTCTGTAAAATTTGACCCTAGTTCAGATTATTAAACGGATCTTATTTCTTTCGCCGTTTGAGTTTCGTTGCTTCGTTCGGTTTGATTCTTTTTGCGAACCAGAGTTCTTAAGTTGATTTTCTGGTCAGCCTCTTTAGTTGAAGTTTTGCCTGTGCATCTTTGCTTGTTGCTTGTGTATGTTATTGTTTGCTTGCGATAGAATTCCTGGAGTGTGAAGCGTGTTACTACGAGTCTCTAGGATTCGCGGATCGTCAGCAAGGCAAGTAACACATTGATCATACTCTTTTCATACCCAGTTTTTATGCATTAGTTCCAATCCTCAAACATTGCATGATTAGGATGTCATTAACTTGTGGGTTGGGAAGTAGTAGTTGAGGTAGAGCCTATTGCCCTGTTACTATCAAACCCTTGGAGTTACTTCTACATGTTGCTTATGTTGCTATGCTATGCTCGTAGACGTGGTTGGGTTTGAGTGAATCCATGATAGATGTGAGATTGTTAATTAATGGTTTAGTTTAAGGTGGCAACTTTAATACACATCTGGGTGGATTGAGGCACCTGGGGAACCCAGTGTTGTCTGTTTTATTTTTTTGGAAATCCCGAGGTACCCGTGTGATCTTCCTATGGACCGCCACCCAGGCTCAAAGGGAACTGAGATTATTCATGCTAGAAACTTCCGTGTGCAGCCACAAGCTACTATGGGCTCTAGCATAGTTGAGTAAGTTACGTGAAGCTCTTGAAGAGGTAGATCAGCAGGTAGTGGGTTTTGTAGGTTTGGTATGGTCTACCCGGAGTAGAGAGTTAATGTTTCTGAAAGACTGTGTCTCGGTCATCCGTTTCTCAAACACCATGTAGTGCGAGAAATCAACGGAGGCGATCAAGTCTTGTGAGGAAAAGTCATAAACCTCTGCAGAGTGTACAATCTAATCATGGTTAGCCGTGTCCCGGTTATGGACAATTACGAGTATCTAGTACTTGAGTATTCACATGTATCTCATCACTCTTAATTAATATTGTTGGGTTGTTAACTACTTTAATTTGGATTGAGTTGGGGTTATACCTTCTCAATGATGTTTCAACCACCATGATAGTTAAATTAAAATTTATTCCTTTGTTGTAGGAAAAAATTGGCTTTTCGCAAACTATAACCATAGAGCTTTCCACCAGCCAAATATTGCATGTAGTGATAGCATTATTCTATTCCTACTCTACTGTGTTATATTGCCAGCATATTCCATGTGCTGACCCGTTCTCGGGCTGCAACGTATTATGTTGAAGACTTTTCAGATGAGGAGTAAGGTTTGATAGGTCGTTGCCGTGCAGCTCAGCTATGCCGTTGGAGTTGATGGACTCACTTTATCTTCCAAGCCTTCCGCTGTTATCGCATTAGATGGCCTTAAGCCATATTATTTTAATAAGTTATCTTTTGAGACATTCGATGTAATAAGTGTGTGATTGCTACTCTATTATAAATCCTTCCAAAGATCGTGTGTCGGCATTCTTGATCCAGGATGACAACTGAAACACGTAGACTTGACCATCTCGAGGTCGGGTCGCTACAAGATGGTATCGAGCACACGCTGAGTGTAGGACACGACCACTAAGATAAACCATAGGTCACTCTTCTCTACTCATTTCGACTCCTCTCCATTTTTCCACTCTTTAGGATGACGGAGATGAAGAACAAGTTTGCACAACAGGATGAAGACACACCTTTTGGGCGCCACTTGAAGGAAGTCACTAGGTACTTGAACATTGGAATACCAAGCTTCACTGGACGCATACAACGCCACTTTACCGGAAGAGGAGCGTTGGATGATTCAAGTACAAGTTCGGGAAGGACGTTCTCGCCAACTTCTAAGCCCATAGAGTTTTCTTTCGAAGCACCCACCTGGAGTCTAGGCAAGAGTATGGCAGCTCACATTACCATGGGACGTATTGGAGAAGTCTACAACATGGAGCTTAAAGACATCATCTATCAAATATGTGGGCGCCGAGACGAGCAATGGGAAGTAATCAGCACCAAGAAGGATAGATCCATTGCAGCTTTCATCCAGGAGCTAAACCAGCACATTCGACGTCAGGAGAACCAGATGTGCGCAGATATGATGGAGTTGAAGAAGGCGAAGACCAGGATCATAGAGCTGGAGGAACAACTCAAGTTTACACGCGACGGGTATGAGGAGGAAATCAAGACACTACTGGAGAAGAACGACGACCTAGTCAAGAAGATCGGAGTATTCATGGGAGGATCAGCACCGGAAGAAGAGGAGGAAGATCCCACTTGCGGACATTGCATCATCATCGATGACACCGATTCCGATCCAAGTGATGATGACTACGAAGACGAAGCTGGAGCCGACATCATGGAGTCTTCCACCGATCAAAATTTCTAGATGACCACCATATATTAGTAGTATTTCCCCATGTAATTAGTAGCAGTTGAGCACTTTTGCGATAGTCCTAGATTGTTTGTATGCCCTTGCTTGATTGATTGAGTGAAATGATTGTGTTTGCCTCATATGCATATGGGTAGTGTTTTCTCATTAGACCTCTTTCTATTCTAATCTCTTCCATCTAAACCCTCGAGATGCCTCCAAGGCGTGACACGGTTTTGCTTTCCCACGGAGCTCACTCGGTTGATCCAATGACAAAATGCCTTGATGCAATTGCTAGTTCAGAACCAGGGCAACAACAACAACAACAATAACCCACCGCCAGTGGACAACTTAGCCCGTTTCCTGAGGTTACAACCGCCGGTGTTTTTCCAGTAGCACCGAGCCAATAGTTGCTGATGATTGGTTACGCCGTATTGGAATGGAGTTAACCACCGCAGGATACACGGATGCTGAGAAGGTGCGCTTTGACGCACATCAATTGGATGGACCAGCAACCGCATGGTGGGAGAATTACACAACTACTTTTCCTATAGCCAATGTCACTTGGGACCAGTTTCAGCAAGCTTTTCGCACACCCCATGTCTCAACTAGAGCCATGCAGATGAAGAAGCGTGAGTTTCGCAACTTACGCCAGGGGAACCGTACTGTAGCTCAGTACGTGGATGATTTTAGCAAGTTATCACGCTATGCCCCTGATGATGTGGCCACAGATGCCGCGAAGTAGGAGAAGTTTATGGAAGGGCTGAATGATGAGATGAGCATGCAGTTGATGGTGGCAACCTTCAACAACTAGCAGGAGTTGGTAGACAAGGCCCTTATGATTGAAGGAAAGCAGCAGCAAATTGAGAGCCGTAAGAGGAAGTATGGACAAGGGAAGTATAATTCAGGAGCTCAACAGAAGCCCCGCTTAACCCCGAACTCGGGAGGACTCGTTCATAATCATGGAGGTCACAACCACACTGGAGGAGGATCGCATAACCACAATGGTGCGAAGAATGGGAATGGGAACAGAGTTAATAACAATCAGAACCGCTCCAACCCCTCTACGCCCGCCAAAAGGGACCTAAGTCAAGTTACTTGCTTTAAGTGCGGGAGGACAGGGCACTATGCCAATGATTGCCCTGAAGGAAGGAATGGAAACGGAAATGGCAGCGCTGGGAAGAAGCCCAATCCATTCAACCAAGGACAAGTGAACCACATTAACATGGAGGAAGTTGAAGAACAGCCGGACGCGGTAATAGGTAAGCTTTTGGTTAAGTCATTTACCGCTCTTGTTCTTTTCGATACTGGTGCATCGCATTGATACATATCAAGGGGATTTGTGGATAAATTTAAGCTACCAACCCAAACCCTTAGGACCCCTCTTTTAGTGAGCTACTTTGAGCAGAGTACATGGCTAGCCGATGGTGCAACCAGATACCACTAACCATGGGCACGCATGTTTTTCCGTCTGACCTAATTATCTTGGAGTCGCAAGGATTGTACGTGATATTAGGTATGGAATGGATGTCAAAGTATGGAGGAAGCATTGACTGTGCTAGCAAATCAATTTATCTTACGACCCCGGAGGGAAAAAGGATTAAGTATGTATCCAGGCATGTGCCTAGGAGGAGCCAAGTGAATGCCCTCACGGGAGTTATGCGGAGGAAGTGCACGTAGTAAAGGATTTTCCGGATGTTTTCCCAGAGGAGTTACCAGGCATGCCACGGGATCGAGACATCGAGTTCCTGATAGAGCTATTGCCAGGTACAGGGCCAATATCCAAGAGACCCTATCGGATGCCCGCGAATAATCTGGAGGAAATTAAGAAATAGATCAAGGAATTATTGGAGAAAGGTTATATTCGAAGGAGTTCATCACCTTGGGGAGCACCAGTAGTTTTGGTCGAGAAGAAGGATAAATCCCTGAGGATGGTTGTTGATTACCGAGCCTTGAATGAAGTAACGATAAAGAACAAGTACCCACTGCCGATGATCAATGATCTGTTTGATCAGCTGCAAGGAGCTAAGGTGTTTTCGAAGATCGATCTACGATCAGGATACCATAAGTTGAAGATCCGAGAGAAGGATATACCAAAGACAACGTTTACCACGCGGTATGGATTATATGAGTATACGGTCATGTCGTTTGGACTGACTAACACCCCTACCTATTTCATGAGTATGATGAACAAGGTGTTCATGGAGTATTTGGACAAGTTTATTGTGGTGTTCATTGATGATATTATGGTATACTCGAAGAACGAAGAGGAGCACAAGGAGCACTTGCGTTTGGTTCTCGAGAAACTCAGGGAACACCAGTTGTACGCCAAATTCAGCAAGTGCGAGTTCTGGCTGAAGGAAGTTGGATTTCTTGGGCATGTTATATCAGGAGAGGGTATAGCAGTGGACCCAGCAAGGTACAGTTAGTCACTGAATGGTTGGCACCCACTTCAGTTGGTGAGATCATGATTTCCTTGGACTCGCTGGATATTATCGGATATTCATTGAGAATTTTTCCAAGATTGCTAAGCCAATGACTGAATTGCTGAAGAAGGATACTAAGTTTAAATGGACAGAGGATTGCGAGGCTAGTTTTCAGGAATTGAAGAAACGTTTGACTACAGCCCCAGTGCTAACATTGCCAGATATACATAAGGAGTTTCAAGTGTATTGTGACGCCTCTCGCTTGGGACTTGGATGTGTGCTTATGCAGGACGGAAAGGTTGTTTCGTATGCCTCACGACAACTGACGCCTCATGAGTTGAACTATGCCACGCATGATTTGGAGCTAGCAGCCGTAGTGCATGCATTGAAGACTTGGAGACATTATCTTATTGGAAACCGTTGTGATGTGTACACGGATCATAAGAGTTTGAAGTACATTTTCACACAGAAGGAGTTGAACCTTAGACAGAGGAGATGGTTGAAACTTATAAAGGATTACGATATGAAGCTACACTATCATCCAGGAAAGGCCAATGTCGTAGCAGACGCTTTGGGCCGGAAGATTTACGCTAATATCCTTGAGAGTAAGGTATTGCCAAAGGAGTTAGCTGAATATATCATGGAACTCCGGTTGGAGATTGTTCCAAGAGGTTTCATTGCAACAATGGAGGTTCAGCCTACATTGTGGGACAAGATTCGAGAAGCTCAGAAGGACGACAAAGAGATTGCTGAGATAAAGGAGAAGATGAGCAAAGGAAAGGCCAAAGGTTTTCGCGAGGATGAGCATGATACCTTATGGTTTGAGGACCAAGTTTATGTGCCCAATAACCCAGAGATCAGGAAGTTAATACTTCAGGAGGCTCATGACTCACCATACTCGATACACCCCGGAAACACCAAGATGTATTTGGATTTGAAAGAACGTTTCTGGTGGACTGGTATGAAGAAGGATATTGCCGAGTATGTAGCTGTATGTGATGTATGTCAGAGAGTGAAGGTAGAGCATCAGAAGCCAGCAGGACTGTTACAGCCTATGTTGATACCCGAATGGAAGTGGGATAAGCTTGGCATGGGCTTTATCACCGGATTGCCCAGAACCAAAGCAGGATATGACTCAATATGGGTAGTAATGGATCGCTTGACCAAAGTAGCTCACTTCATCCCAGTTAAAACAACCTATACAAGTGCAAAGTTGGCCAAGATATATATGTCCAGGATCGTATGTTTGCATGGAGTTCCGAGGACCATCGTGTCGATAGAGGAACACAGTTTACTTCAAAGTTTTGGCATCAGCTACACGGACCTTGGAGTGCGAGATTGGAGTTGATGCCGCATTACACCCTTGAGCAGATGGATGATGAGAGAGAGTCAACCAGATTCTGGAGGACATGTTGAGAGCCTGTGCGCTAGATTATGGATCTAGTTGGGATGACAATTTACCTTACACAGAGTTCTCATACAACAATAGCTATCAGGCCATTTTGAAGATGGCACCGTTCGAAGCTCTGTATGGACGCAGATGTAGAACACCTCTGATGTGGGATGGGGTAGGAGACCGTCAGTTGTTTGGACCAGATTTGATCAAGGAGTCAGAGGAGAAGGTTAAACTAATCCGTGACAGATTGAAGATTGCTCAGTCCAGGCAGAAAAGTTATGCAGACTCAAAACGCAAGGAGGTAACCTATGAAATTGGAGACCGAGCCTATCTGCGAGTATCACCCTTGCGAGGAGTGAAATGTTTTGGAGTTAAGGGAAAGTTAGCTCCAAGATTTGCAGGAACATATCGTGTTTTGGAACAGATGGGAGAAGTTTCCTACAAGCTAGAGTTACCTGAAGGATTGTTAGGAGTTCACGATGTGTTCCACGTACCACAACTGAAGAAGTGTCATGCTGAGATGGCCGATATATCGTTAAGAGATACAGTGCCCCTGGGGGTGATTCAGTTGGATAGTAATTTGACCTATGAAGAGAAGCCAGTGAAGATTCTTGACTTTGACAGCCGAGTCACTCACAGCAAGGTTATCAAGTTTTGCAAAGTTCAGTGTAGCCACCATACCGAGGAGGAAGCCACCTGGGAACGAGAAGATGACGTCCGCAAGGACTACCCACACCTATTTTCTAGCCAACCCGAATCTCGAGGACGAGATTCATCTTAAGGGGGTAGGTTTGTAACATCCCAAATTTTCAATTTGGAATGTTATACATAGGTCATTCATGCATATCATATTTTATTGCATCTTCGTTCCGCAATCCTCAAAATCCTAAGCAACTCAAGGACCCTCGGAGAGAGTTGGGGATTTTCCGGTTTTCATACTTGATTTTTATCAAATAGCGAAAACGAGGATTTTTTATTTTAATTATTTTTCTCTTCGGAAAATATTTCATATAAAAAAATAAAAATAAATGAGAGGAGATAATATGACTTCTCCAAAACAATTGAAATATTGGAGGAAAAATGTTAAAATCATTATTTGGATTTTATTTGATTTTATTTGGATTTTATTTGCGTTAGAAAAATTGCACGTTTTTAAAATTGCATTTTAGGGCTCCGCCTCCGCCGCCGCCGCCGCCTTGCCCCCTCCTCCATGCCGAGCCCCCCTCTCGACCACACCCCCCCCCCCCCCCCGCCGCCCCCCCCCCCCACCCCCCCCGCCGCCGCCGCCCCCCGGAGCCCGAGCCGAGCCCGAGCCCGCGCTGCCTCCCGCCGCCACCGCTGCCTCTGCCGTCGAGCCCGGCGCCCGGCGCCATCCCACGCCCGCCGGAGCCCTGCCTCGTCGGACCTCTCGCCGGAGGTATCCGCCGGATCCGAGACCGTCGGTTTTTTTTTAAAATCGTTCGGTTTATTTTGTTTTTTTCAAAACCCTAGTTATCGTTTTTTTAAATAGATCGGTTTTTCTCCGGTTTATTTATTTAGCGAGCGTTCGCTCATTCGTTCGTTTTAACGAACGTTCGTTCGTTAAGCTGTTCATCGTTTTTCTTTTTATCGGATTTATTCCGCGATTTTTTGATCGCGATTTCTGATCCGATGTTCGATCTAGTATAACTTTTCGCTCATTTAACGGAATCAGGCGATTCAAGCGCCTAGAGTTTCATCTCGAAACCCTCTTTCCGAATAACCAACTCAAATAAGTTTTTGCCTCTATAAAATTTGACCCTTGTTCAGATTAGTAAACGGATCTTATTTCTTTTGCCGTTTGAGTTTTGTTGCTTCATTTGGTTTGATTCTTTTTGCGAACCGGAGTTCTTAAGTTGAACTTTCTGGTCAGCCTCTTTAATTGAAGTTTTGCCTGTTCATCTTTGCTTGTTGCTTATGTATGTTATTGTTTGCTTGCGACAGAATTTCCGGAGTGCGAAGCGTGTTACTACGAGTCTCTAGGATTGCGGATCGTCAGCAAGGCAAGTAACACATTGATCATACTCTTTACATACCCAGTTTTTATGCATTAGTTCCAATCCTCAAACATTGCATGATTAGGATGTAATTAACTTGTGGGTTGGGAAGTAGTAGTTGAGGTAGAGCCTATTTCCCTGTTACTATCAAACCCTTGGGAGTTACTTCTACGTGTTGCTTATGTTGCTATGCTATGCTCGTAGACGTGGTTGGGTTTGAGTGAATCCATGACAGATGTGAGATTGTTATTTAATGGTTTACTTTAAGGAGGCAACTTTAATACACATCTGGGTGGATTGAGGCACCTGGGGTGTCACGTCCCTAGCTTTACCCTGTCCTTGGACTAGCTTGGTTGTTGCATCATGTTTAAATTCAATTGAAATCTGAATTGAGGAGTTTTTAAAAGCCTCAGAAAACCTCTAAAAATAACCAACATTTAAATCTCATCAAATGAGTCCAAGAAAATGTTCCTATTATTCTGTAAAAATATTGGCATGAGGTAAAATGCAAACCAATATTTTTGGGGTGACTGAAACATTTATTTTGGTCCTTTGAATTAATTCAATAACTATTTGCATTGGATATATATTTTATAAATAATTAATATATGTCCAATAATTCTGGAACATTTTATGTGGTTTGGTATATCTTAGTTCAAGCCACATAATTATTTTTAGGATTTTATAAAATGGTTTAGTATTTTTACTAAACCAAAACAAACAGAACAAAATAGAAAACTGAAACAGAAAAACAGGAGAGAGAGAGAGAGAGAGTTAGTACCTGGCATCACCCGTGCAGCCCACCTGGACGGCCCAGCTGGCGGCCCAGCCAACTGGCCTAGTCCACCACCGCAACCCCCTCTGTCGTCTTCCTCCCCGCAGCAGTAGGCAGGGAGCGTGGTCGCCGCGCGCGCGCCAGCTCCTGCTTCCACCGCGACACCCCGGCTCTTCTGAACGCACCACGAAGACGGCCACGACCCCCTGCACTTCTCCCCTCTCTCCGTGGAGCTCTCCCTCTCCTCTGGTTCTTCCTCCCTCACCTTTTCCCCACCTCACCGAACCGCGCCGCCGCCACCGATGAGCACCACCCCGGCCACAGCCACTCCCTTGCTCCCTCCCCGCGTCCTCGAGCTCCGCATCTTCGCCCTCTTCGTCCACGCCGAGCCAAGCAACCGGGGAAGCACCGCGTCACCGTCCCGGATGTCTTCTTAAACCTCGGTGCCGACGATCCCCGCCGCTTGATTCGCCACTGTCAGGCCTGCCCCGAGCTCGCTGAGACCCTCGCCAGACGCGCTATGAGCTCCTGCTCTTTTTACCCCCTAGCATGCCGTTGTTACCTCCCTCAATCGCGCTAGTCGCCGGAGCCGTGAGATCACCACCACCGGACTTCAAGCCGCCGTGGCCAGAGGTCGTTTCCGTCGCGTCCAAGCACCGCTACGTGCTCAGCTTGTTTCCAGAAACCCAACACCACCGTCATCTGGTTCCCCCGTGCACCGCAGCGTCGTTGCCGAGCTTGCCCGAGCTCCGGCCGCCGCGCTTTTCATCGCCGCCGTCACTACGGTCCACCCCAGCGCGAGCTGATGGCTCCGTTGGATGCGGACAAGCTCCAGCGTCTCGCAGGACCAAACTGCGCTTGAAACTGCGGCCTACCGCTCGATCCCGAGCATCGCCGTCGCGAGCCGTGGTCGCCGTCGTTTAATCGCCGGCGCGGCTGACGTGGCACCATCATTAGGGCCTAAGCACCCTACTGATTACCCCCTGGAGTCAATGACAACCGGGCCCCACCGCCCAACTAACCGGCTAACTAAAATAGATTAGGTTAGTGTAAACTACCTGTTTAGATTAGTGCTAACCTGTGGACCCCACGTGTCAGCTTTGACTTTGGTCAAGTCAACGTTGACCGGTCCCACTTGTCATACACCTAAACCAGCCTGAGACACTGACGTATGGGTCCCAATGGTCAGGTTTGACCTGGACCTAGCGTGTTGACCTGCTGATGTCACACTGATGTTATGCCGATGCAGTAAGCTATTTTCTGGATTTTTTAATACAGGAAATTCCAGAAAATAGTGCTAACTTCTAAAAATCATAGAAAATCAACCGTAGCTCCAAATCAAACAAATTATATATGGAAAATGATCAGAAAAATCCAATCTATCCATCTGTACCATTTTCATGCATGTTAGAACAACTTATAGCTGCTGTTTAGCACAAATCATATAAATGGCATTTTAATATCCACATATGGAGTTTGAATTTGAATCTTGGATTCAAACCAACTTCATTTAATTTGGTTGCTAGTTGCATTATCTCAAACCACAACATATTGCCATGTCACACTCATGCATCATATTGTTGCATTGCATTGATTGTGTTCTTTCTCTGTTACCGGTGTTTGTCCCCCCTCAGTGGACGTTGTACCGACGATGAGTTCGATGACACCGATGAAGAACTATATTATCTTCAGAAGTGCCAGGCAAGCAAAAACCCCTTGTTTATTCCGATACAATCCCACTCTCTCTCTCCTGCTCTCTTTTATTGCATTAGGACAACAACGATTCATCTATTACTTCCTGCGGTAGCTGAACCCCTTTATCCTCTGCATGACCTGTCATTCCACAGTAAATAGATGAAACCCACTAGCATGAGTAGGAGTTGTTTGAGCCCTGTTGTGCCTACTCATTCATGCTTGGTTGTCGTGCCTGCCATTGCTTAGAGTTGTGTCAGGCCTGATTCATCGGGGATGAATCGGAGGTGTGTGAACATGTCATACTGTTAAGAGCTAAGTGTGTGAACACGATTTGGTAAAGGTAGCGGTGAGAGGCCATGTAGGAGTGCATGGTGGGTTGTCTCATTGCAGCCGTCCTCAGGAACTGAGTTCTGTCTTTGTGATCCATGAATAGTTACTACCACACATTGGGCTCCGGGCGCTCCAAGCTCTCTCGACTTATTAATCAACTTGATCTCTGTCCAGGAGTTGCAACTAGTTTCTGGTGTTTGTAGGATATGTGTTGGAGGCCGTGCGTAGCGCTGACCCTAGGGGTGGGCTATGATGCGGTAGATACAACGTGGCCCGGTGTACCGAGCGCCCATTTGGTGTCTCGGGAACCCTGCACACATCGTTTGGGACCATGAGCGACACCTCGGCCGGATCTCCTTGCGGATGGAACCCGAATAGGCGATAAACCTGGATGAGAGACTTGTGTGATTAGTCAGGTCGTGGCCGACTCCCTCGCCAGGCTTCCGTTTGAACGTTGCCGAGATACACGACGTGTACATGGTGGTAAGTGGCGAGAGCGTGTGTGAAGAAGTACACCCCTGCAGGGTTAACATCATCTATTCGAATAGCCGTGTCCGCGGTAAAGGACTTCTGGGTTGCCTATAACATTTCATAGACAAGTGAATGTGGATACTCTAAAATGCGCAAGATAAGCGTGAGTGCTATGGATGGCGTTCTCGTAGGGAGACGGGAGCGGATCCATAGTGGTGTATTGATATGGTGAATATGTGGACTCGTGTGCGCCACCTCAAAAGTGTTACTTGCAGTCGTAGTTCAGGATAGCCACCGAGTCAAAGCTGGCTTGCTGCAGTCAAACTCCACCACCCCCTTTGTTGATACCGATGCATATGTAGTTAGTTCTGATGTAAGTCTTGATGGGTACATTTGTACTCACGTTTGCTTAATTTATGTTTTGCAGAGAAACTTCAGTCCCGATAATAGTTCCGCGTGGACTTCGACGTTTAGCTTGATTCCTCAGCTACGATCTTGTGCCCCCGGCAGGATCTGGTAGATAGTCAGGCTTCTCAGCCTTTTTCATTTGTAGATGTCTGTACTCAGACATGTTAATCTTCCGCATGTGCTTTGACTTGTATGCTCTGAATGTTGGGTCATGAGACCCCTGCTTGTAATATCTCACTCCTCGGAGCCTAATGAATAAATACTTGAGTCGTAGAGTTATGTTGTGATGCCATGTTGTATTTACACATATCGAGCATATTGTGTGTATGTTTGAAATGCTTGGTATGTGTGGGATCCGACAATCTAGTTGTTTATCCTTGGCAGCCTCTCTTATGGGGAAATGTAGTCTAGTGCTTCCTTGAGCTATAGTAGTCCGCTACAACCCGGTTCACCAAAGTCCTGCTAGCCCAGCACTACTGCTCGGGGCTGTTGGCCGACATATGTTTCACTTCGTTCGTGGTTCATCCCTTCGGGAAATGTCACGCGGTGACATCCGGAGTCTGCCTAGCCTGCTACAGCCCGGGTTCCCGGAGTCCTGTTAGTGCTACAACCCGGATTCACACGCTTTGACCGACATGCTCGAAGTTGATTTATGTATGCCTGTCCCCCATGGGTTAGTGCCGCTTTGGGTTCACGACTAGCCATGTCGGCCCGGTTCTCTGTCATATGGATGCTAGTGACACTATCATATCGTGAGCCAAAAGCGCATAAACGGTCCCGGGCCATGGTAAGGCGACACTGTGGGAATACCGTGCGTGAGGCCGCAAAGTGATATTAGGTGTTACCAGCTAGATCGATGTGACCTGGAATCGGGGTCTGACAGCTTTGGTATCGAGCTTTGTTGCTGTAGGATTACCAAGCCAAACCGGTCGAAGTTGTGTCTAGAAATGCTTTAGTTATGTAAGGAATTGATTGTGGAAGGGAACGTAAGGCTCTTTTACTCCTTATACCTCATGGCCTTCTGATCTGAGTCATCCTCTTCTCTTCTACGGGGATTAAGAACTAGGCATTCTCATCTATCTATCAGGATGACGTGTTACTAATCCATAGACTTATAGAATTGATAGTTTCAAATCTCACTTCAGTTTTTACTACTTCCGTATGTTCATAGCTGGTCTCAGAACCTTGATATTGTGATGTTGAGTGGTCATGCCACTATTTTGCAGGATGTCTCAAATCATTTTGAGCATTTACACCGTTATCTTGTCCGAGTCATCCCAGATTTCTAAATAGTCGATGCATTTGCAAATCCCTTCTCTCCGTTTCTAATGTTCATTTGGGCGGATTAATCACACAAATTAGTGTGTTGAGGTACTCCGCTGCCTCGACATATATGTTGGAGCTATTATTATGAACCTAGGTGTTTTAGGGAGTCACCTAGTAACCTAGCCATGTTTTGTGTTCCCGGTGTGATAACTTTGGCCACCATTCTCGAAAGCATCCCGTGATGCCATTTAGTAGTAGGTATTCTATTCCTGGGTTCTTGAACCTGAGATTCACCCTACTTACCTAATGTTGATAGTGTTGCTAGTTCCTTTAGGATATTAGTAACCTTTGCGATAGTCCTCGAGGTTCGTGGTACATCCTTCTTCCAATTACCATGAACCATTCTTGGCAAGAGTTCTTTTAAACCAAAAGATCACAATCAGAGTACTCTTGAGGAGTTCTCCATTCATAATTGTGACTCTGCCAGTCCTACCTCTCTGCATGGGTTATCCGGAAGAAACATGTGAACTTGGTTCGACATACTAATCTATGCATCCACAACTCAGAAAGTTATATGTTCCTTGAGTTGACCCTCCTCAGCTGTATTCCGACCCTAGTCTATCAATTGATAGTCAGGAATAGTTGTGCATTCGTGTTCATCAATGCCTATTATTCTTGTGGTCCGTCAAGCCATTCTACTCCAGAATGACTAGGAGAAACAAACTCCAGTACCTCATCCATATCTAGAATTGGGTCAAAGCAGTTGTATTCCGCAGATCAAATCCCAATCCAGCTTTTGATTCTGTTCTAGCCTGAAGTATTGCCCTCTCGATGTCAGGAACGTCATGAGAATTGCACCTTCCCTTATGAATTCTTGACGTAGTGATACTTCTCGCTATCATTATTCATTCCTCGGTCCCGTGTTGTTGTAACCGGAATGCCGACAAGTGAATTGTGATGTGTGAAATTGATACTCCTAGCAACCTCGTTGCTTGGTAGTTAATGGACAATATTCTCATTCTTAGCGTGTTGGTTATTAAATCATCATCCTAAGATTGATCGTGCTACCTAGTCCTTAATTCTGGTGCACTCCTCGATTAATAAGTTAGGATTATTCAATCCCTTGCTTATTTGATCATATCGTCTTGCTCTGGAAAGCAAGATTGTTCTTGAGCTTAGTAACATATCGGTGGTTCGTGATTTTCCGAATATCTTCTCGGAAGTATTACCGGGTTGTTTCCTGACTGTTATGTTGAGCTCGTGATCATGTTGGTTTTCTTCTAAACCACCCATTCTCCAAGAATCCGTGTTGGTTATCCCTGAGCTGGTTGGTTAAGCTGAACAACAACTTGGAGAGTTGGAAGATAAAAGCTTGCCTAACTTAGTTTGTTCCAAAGGGATATTCTTGTGTAGTGTGTGTTGAAGAAAGATGATATCTTCATCGATTGGTCCCTGTGATCAGTTGTTGGACCTATTGTCTTATCAATCCTTTGATTTGAGTGTGGGATATCGTCAAATCAAATCAGTACCAACGATGTTCGTAATGTTGTCTTACTCATGGTTGATCCCTCGAACATACACCATTACATCTTTTGGTCTGACCAATACCAACACATTGTTCACATAATGGTGGAAGTCCAGTGATATGGAAATTCCGATGAGTTGTTGTTGAGCCCAACAACAGCATCTTGTCCCCTCCATGATTCATGTTGAACATCAAGTTAGTGTTGGAAACTTTTGTAAGCATTATCTTCATGTCCCGTTTATGAAGTATATGTTTGGATGGAAGAAGTGACTTCCTCTAGTTCATGTGCATTTGAAGCAAGTTGTCGCCGTGAATTCGAGAAAGTTTGTTTTGCTTCCCCTGGAATCATTCCAAGTCAGTCATGCATACGTGCAAAGTATTCTGTGGTCTGGAGACTTGCAACCTTCATTCTATATGTATTCTTAGCACACCAAGCCACTGATTGACTTGTTCAAGGAAACGAAGTCTATGCTTGGGATCTAATCCATGGACTTGCGTAAAGACTTCGAAATACTTGATGATGGTTCCCGACCAAAACTTGATGGTGTTTTATTATAAGACTACTATGTGGTCATGCTTGTCTCGGACAACGTGTTCACATGTTGTAGCAGAACCAGCTCATGTTTTGGAGCTTGCTATCATAGTTCACTCCATGAGAATCTCGCAACGTCATCTCGTCGATTTGTGTTGCAAACCTTCATTTTTCTTTCTAGACTTGATGAGTCTGGAATATCCTGACACCAACCAGATCTGAATCTCGGTGAGATATGATGGTTGGAACATTCAAGATTAGCACTTTGTCCCTAGCTTGCACCGCCATTGTGCCATCCAACCATGGGCTACCCTTCTTGGTAATTTCTGGTCGGGATCGCCTTCAGCGGTGGTCCTACCATGGGTCCCATCCATTTCGATGATAAGCAAAATCATCCAACACGTTGTCTTCAACAAGGTAGTCCACATCATCCATTTGAATCCGGATATGCCATTCCTTTGAACTACGCTTAAGCGATCGATTGTGATTGCCTTAGGCTGGTATAAAGAGTTTCAATGATCTCTGAATCAAAAGTAATTCTTTTTTCCACTTAAGGGAATATTTCTGCGAGTCACCTTCCTTAAGATGTCTCGTTATGTATCATGGAAACTCAACTCCTCGCTACGTTGACAACCGTTCACCACCTTCTTAAGTGTGGAATTGTGTCTACGTAGTGAACCTTCGTCATCCGTTACACTCCATCCCTCTGGATGTATGTTTCATGTCTCAGCTCGGGGAAATGTTCAACTTCTCATTCCATGAGTTGATCGTTGGTTGTCCGATCTTCGAGAAGATCGATCCTTCTAGAGTTTTTCCTTTCCTCTCGTTGTCATGATATCTGGAGTTCTCAGAGCAAGATGTCGAGACCAAGATGGTGATCGAATCAACGTTCTTATGAGATGCAACTTGGATCGTGAAGATTGTGTTGGTCTTGTGCCCCCTCTGTCTTCTTACCTCACGTCTTGAATCTCGGGACGAGATTCTTGTTTAGTGGGGGTGAGTTGTCACATCCCTAACTTTACCCTGGCCTTGGACTAGCTTGGTTGTTGCATCATGTTTAAATTCAATTGAAATCTGAATTGAGGATTTTTCAAAAGCCTCAGAAAACCTCTAAAAATAACCAACATTTAAATCTCATCAAATGAGTCCAAGAAAATGTTCCTGTTATTCTATAAAAATATTGGCATAAGGTAAAATGCAAACCAATATTTTTGGGGTGACTGAAACATTTATTTTGGGCCTTTCAATTAATTCAATAACTATTTGCATTGGATATATATTTTATATATAATTAATATATGTCCAATAATTCTGGAACATTTTATGTGGTTTGGTATATCTTAGTTCCAGCCACATAATTATTTTCAGGATTTTATAAAATGGTTTAGTATTTTTACTAAACCAAAAAAAAAACAGAACAAAATAGAAAACTGAAACAGAAAAACAGGAGAGAGAGAGAGAGAGAGAGAGTTAGTACCTGGCCTCACCCATGCAGCCCACCAGGCCGGCCCAGCTGGCGGCCCAGCCAACTGGCCCAGTCCACCACCGCAACCCCCTCTGTCGTCTTCCTCCCCGCGCCAAGATGGCGGGGCGTGGTCGCAGCCAGCCGCCACTTGCTTCCACCGCGACACTCCGGCTCTTCTAAACACGCTACGAAGACGGCCACGACCCCCTGCACTTCTCCCCTCTCTCCCTGGAGCTCACCCCCTCATCTGGTTCTTCCTCCCTCACCTTTTCCCCACCTCACCGAACCGCGCCGCCGCCGCCGATGAGCACCACCGTGGCCACAGCCACTCCCTCGCACCCTCCCCGCGTCCTTGAGCTCCGCATCTTAGCCCTCTTCATCCACGCCGAGCCAAGCAACCGGGGAAGCACCGTGTCGCCGTCCCGGATATCTTCTTCAACCTCGGTGCCGGCGATCCCCGCCGCTTGATTCGCCTTCGTCAGGCCTGCCCGAGCTCGCTGAGACCCTCGCCCGATGCGCTATGAGCTCCTGCTCTTTTTACCCCCTAGCATGCCGTCGTTACCTCCCTCTACCGTGCTAGTCGCCGGAGCCGTGATATCACCGCCGCCGGACATCAAGCCGCCGTGGCCAGAGGCCGTTTCCGTCGCGTCCAAGCACCGCTACGTGCTCAGCTTGTTTCCAGAAACCCAACACCACCGTCATCTGGTTCCCCCGTGCACCGCAGCGTCGTTGCCGAGCTTGCCCGATCTCCGGCCGCCGCGCTTGCCATCGCCGCCGTCACTACGGTCCACCCCAGCGCGAGCTGATGGCTCCGTTGGATGCGGACGAGCATCAGCGTCTCGCAGGACCAAACCGCGCTCGAAACCGCGGCCTACAGCTCGATCCCGAGCGTCGCCGCCGCGAGCCGTGGTCGCCGTCGTTTAATCGCCGGTGCGGCTGACGTGGCACCATCATTAGGGCCTAAGCACCCTACTGATTACCCCCTGGAGTCAATGACAACCGGGCCCCACCGCCCAACTAACCGGCTAACTAAAATAGATTAAGTTAGTGTAAACTACCTGTTTAGATTAGTGCTAACCTATGGACCCCGCGTGTCAGCTTTGACTTTGGTCGAGTCAACGTTGACCGGTCCCACTTGTCATCCACCTAAACCAGCACGAGACAACGGCGTGTCGTCCCAGTCGGGGTTTGACCTAGACCTGGCGTGTTGACCTGCTGATGTCACACTGATGTTATGCCGACACAATAAGCTATTTTCTGGATTTTTTTAATACAGGAAATTCCAGAAAATAGTGCTAACTTCTAAAAATCATCGAAAATCAACCATAGCTCCAACTCAAACAAATTATATGTGGAAAATGATCAGAAAAATCCAATCTATCCATCTGTACCATTTTCATGCATGTTAGAACAACTTATAGCTGCTGTTTAGCACAAATCTTAAAAATGGCATTTTAATATCCACATATGGAGTTTGAATTTGAATCTTGGATTCAAACCAACTTCATTTAATTTGGTTGCTAGTTGCATTATCTCAAACCACAACATATTGCCATGTTACACTCATGCATCATATTGTTGCATTGCATTGATTGTGTTCTTTCTCTGTTGCCGGTGTTTGTCCCCCCTCAGTAGACGTTGTACCGACGATGAGTTCGATGACACTGATGAAGAACTATATTATCTTCAGAAGTGCCAGGAAAGCAAAAACCCCTTGTTCATTCCGATACAATCCCACTTCTCTCGCTCCTGCTCTCTTCTATTGCATTAGGACAACAAAGATTCATCTGTTAGTTGCTGCGGTAGCTGAACCCCTTTATCCTCTGCATGACCTGTCATTCCACAGTAAATAGATGAAACCCACTAGCATGAGTAGGAGTTGTTTGAGCCCTGTTGTGCCTACTCATTCATGCTTGTTTGTCGTGCCTGCTATTGCTTAGAGTTGTGTTAGGTCTGATTCATCGGGGATGAATCGGAGGTGTGTGAACATGTCATAATGTTAAGAGCTAAGTGTGTGAACACGATTTGGTAAAGGTAACGGTGAGAGGCCATGTAGGAGTGCATGGTGGGTTGTCTCATTGCAGCCATCCTCAGGAAATGAGTTATGTGTTTGTGATCCATGAACGGTTACTACCACACATTGGGCTCCGGGCGCTCCAAGCTCTCTCGACTTATTAATCAACTTGATCTCTGTCCAGGAGTTACAACTAGTTTTTGGTGTTTGTAGGATATGTGTTGGAGGCCGTGCGTAGCGCTGACCCTAGGGGTGGGCTATGATGCAGTAGATACACCGTGGCCCGGTGTCTGCGGCGCCCGTTTGATGTCTCGGGAACCTGCACACACATCGTTTGGGGCCATGAGCGACACCCGGCGGATCTCCTTGCGGATGGAACCCGAATAGGCGATAAACACGGACGAGAGACTTGTGTGATTAGTCAGGTCGTGGCCGACTCCCTCGCCGAGCTTCCGCTTGAAGGTTCTTTGAGATACACGACGTGTACATGGTGGTAAGTGGCGAGAGCGTGTGTGAAGAAGTACACCCCTGCAGGGTTAACATCATCTATTCGAATAGCCGTGTCCGCGGTAAAGGACCTCTGGGTTGCCTATAACAGTTCATAGACAAGTGAAAGTCGATACTCTAAAATGCGCAAGATAAGCGTGAGTGCTATGGATGGCGTTCTCGTACGGAGACGGGAGCGGATCCATAGTGGTGTATTGATATGGTGAATATGTGGACTCGTGTGCGCCACCTCAAAAGTGTTACTTGCAGGCGTAGTTCAGGATAGCCACCGAGTCAAAGCTGGCTTGCTGCAGTCAAACTCCACCACCCCCTTTGTTGATACCGATGCATATGTAGTTAGTTCTAATGTAAGTCTTGCTGGGTACATTTGTATTCACGTTTGCTTAATTTACGTTTTGCGAGAGACTTGATCTCGCTAATAGTTCAGCGTGGACTTGACGTTTAGCTTGATACCTCGGCCACGATCTTGTGCCCCGGCAGATCTGGTAGATAGTCGGGCTTCTCGGCCTTTTCATTTGTAGATGTACGTACTCGAGACATGTTAAGCTTCCGCATGTGCTTTAACTTGTATGCTCTGAATGTTGGGTCATGAGACCCCTGCTTGTAATATCTCGCTCCTCGAAGCCTAATGAATAAATACTTGAGTCGTAGAGTTATGTTGTGATGCCATGTTGTGTTTACACATATCGAGCATATTGTGTGTATGTTTGAAATGCTTGGTATGTGCGGGATCCAACAATCTAGTTGTTTATCCTTGGCAGCCTCTCTTATGGGGAAATGTGGTCTAGTGCTTCCTTGAGCTATAGTAGTCCGCTACAGCCTGGTTCATCGGAGTCCTGCTAGCCCAACACTACTGCTCAGGACGCTTGACTGGCCGGCATGTGTTTCACTTTGTTCCTGTGTCTGTCCCTTCGGGGAAATGTCACACGGTGACATCCGGAGTCCTGCCTAGCCTGCTACAGCCCGGGTTCCCGGAGTCCTGTTAGCCCAGTGCTACAGCCCGGATTCACACGCTGCTGACCGACATGCTCGAAGTTGATTCATGTATGCCTATCCCCATGGGTTAGTGCCGCTTTGGGTTCACGACTAGCCATGTCGGCCCGGGTTCTCTGTCATATGGATGCTAGCGACACTATCATATACGTGAGCCAAAAGGCGCAAACGGTCCCGGGCCATGGTAAGGCGACACCCATGGGAATACCATGCGTGAGGCCGCAAAGTGATATGAGGTGTTACCAGCTAGATCGATGTGACTTGGAATCGGGGTCCTGACATGGGGAACCCAGTGTTGTCTGTTTTATTTTTTTTGGAAATCCCGGGGCACCCGTGTGATCTTCCTATGGACCGCCACCCAGGCTCAAAAGGAACTGAGATTATTCGTGCTAGAAACTTCCGTGTGCTGCCACAAGCTACTATGGGCTCTAGCATAGTTGAGTAAGTTACATGAAGCTCTTGAAGAGGTAGATCAGCAGGTAGTGGGTTTTGTAGGTTTGGTATGGTCTACCCGGAGTAGAGAGTTAATGTTTCTGAAAGACTATGTCTCGGTCATCCGTTTCTCAAATACCATGTAGTGTGAGAAATCAACGGAGGCGATCGAGTCTTGTGGGGAAAAGTGCGCAAACCTCTGTTGAGTGTACAATCTAATCATGGTTAGCCGTGTCCCCGGTTGTGGACAATTCTGAGTATCTAGTACTTGAGTATTCACATGTATCTCATCACTCTTAATTAATATTGTTGGGTTGTTAATTACTTTAATTGGGATTGAGTTGGGGTTATACCTTCTCAATGATGTTCTAACCACCATGATAGTTAAATTAAAATTTATTCCTTTGTTGTAGGGAAAAATTGGCTTTTCGCAAACTATAACCATAGAGCTTTCCACCAGCCAAATATTGCATGTAGTGATAGCATTATTCTATTCATGCTCTCTTTGTGTTATATTGCCGGCATATTCCATGTCTTGACCCGTTCTCGGGCTGCAACGTACTATGTTGCAGACTTTTAGAACGACAGTAAGGTTCGATGAGTCGTTGCCGTGCAGCTCAACTATGCCGTTGGAGTTGATGGACTCACTTTATCTTCCAAGCCTTCCGCTGTTATCGAATTAGATGGCCTTAAGCCATATTATTGTAATAAGTTATCTTTTGAGACATTCGATGTAATAAGTGTGTGATTGCTACTCTGTTATAAATCCTTCGAGTACTGTGTGTCAGCATTACTGATCCAGGGATGACACTTAAACACAGAGACTTGACCATCTGAGGTCGAGTCGCTACAATGGGCCATTTGGATAATCAGGAATGATAAGATTTTCAATAGCATTCCCACCAGAATTGACAGATGGAAATTCATGTTCCTCTCAGAACTACACCTGCTCAAATTCAGAATTAAGGACAAGTTTTCATCTTCTTTCATTTCATGGTTGGACAGTCTTGTCCTGTAATTTTTTATTATTTCTCTTAGTTGGACCTTTTAGACTAGTTTTTGTTTTTCTTCTGGGCTTATCTCAAGCCTTGCATGCTTGTACTCTCTTTTTAATAAATTAAAAAAATTGCAATGGGGTTTTGCCCTACTGTGTACAGTCAAAAAACGGCAAGAGTGAAGTGGGCGAGAGGAAAACGAGAGGCAAATGGAAAATAATGTAAATGCGAGGGAGATGGGTTTGTGATGGGTACTTGGTATGTCTTTACTTGAGCGAAGACCTCCCGGCAGCGGCGCGGAAATCCTTCTTGCTACGTCTTGAGCTTGCGTTGGTTTTCCTCAAAGAGGAGAGGGTGATGCAGACAAGTGTAGCGTAAGTATTTCCCTCAGTTTGAGAACCAAGGTATCAATCCAAGAGGAGGCTTCTCAAAAGTCCCACGCACCTACACAAACAAGCGAGAACTCGCAACCAACGCATAATAAAGGGGTTGTCAATCCCTTCACGGCCACTTGTGAAAGTGAGATCTAATAAAGATAGTATGATAAGATAAATATATTTTTGGTATTTTATAATATAGATGCAAAAAAGTAAAGATGCAAAAAAAGTAGATTGAAAGCAAATATGATAAGAGATAGACCCGGGGGCCATAGGTTTCACTAGTGGCTTCTCTCAAGATAGCATAAGTATTACGGTGGGTGAACAAATTACTGTCAAGCAATTAATAGAAAAGCGCATAGTTATGAGATTATCTAGGCATGATCATGTATATAGGCATCACGTCCATAACAAGTAGACCGACTCACCTGCTGCATCTACTACTATTACTCCACACATCGACCGCTATCCGGCATGCATCTAGAGTATTAAGTTCATAAGAACGAGTAACGCATTAAGCAAGATGACATGATGTAGAGGGATAAACTTATGCAATATGATATAAACCCCATCTTGTTATCCTCGATGGCAACAATACAATACGTGCCTTGCAACCCTTTACATCCTTTGGGTAAGGACACATAAAGATTGAACCCAAAGCTAAGCACTTCTCCCATGACAAGAAAGATCAATCTAGTAGGTCAAACCAAACTGATAATTCGAAGAGACTTGCAAAGATAACTCAATCACACATAAAAGAATTCAGAGAAGATTCAAATATTATTCATAGATAAACTTGATCATAAACCCACAATCCATCGGATCTCGACAAACACACCGCAAAAAGAGTTTACATCGAATAGATCTCCACAAGAGAGGGGGAGAACATTGTATTGAGATCCAAAAAGAGAGAAGCCATCTAGCTAATAACTATGGACCCGTAGGTCTGTGGTAAACTACTCACAACTCATCGGAGGGGCAAGGATGTCGATGTAGAGGCCCTCCATGCTTGATTCCCCCTCCGGCAGAGTGCCGGCGAAGGCTCCAAGATGATATCTCGCGGATACAGAAGGTTACGGCGGTGGAAATTGTGTTTCGTGGTGCCCCCGGATGTTTTCAGGGTACGTAGGTATATATAGGAAGAAGAAGTACGTCGGTGGCCGCCCGAGGGGCCCACGAGACAGGGGGCGCGCCCTATAGGGGGGGGGGCGGCCTCGACTCTCGTGGCTTCCTTGGAAGCTTCTTGACTTGCACTCCAAGTCCTCTGGATCACGTTCGTTCCAAAAATCACGCTCCCGAAGGTTTCATTCTGTTTGGACTCCGTTTGATATTCCTTTTCTTCGAAATACTAAAATAGGCAAAAAAACAGCAATATGGGCTGGGCCTCCGGTTAGTAGGTTAGTCCCAAAAATGATATAAATGTGTAAAATAAAGCCCATAAACATCCAAAAGGGGTAATATAATACCATGGAACAATCAAAAATTATAGATACGTTGGAGACGTATCAAGCATCCCCAAGCTTAATTCCTTCTCGTCCTCGAGTAGGTAAATGATAAAAAAGAGAATTTTTGATGTGGAATGCTACCTAGCATAATTCATAATGTAATTTTATTTATTGTGGCATGAATGTTCAGATCCAAATGAATACAAAATAAAAGTTCATATTGATAAAGAAATAGTAATACTTCAAGCATACTAATCAAAGTAATCATGTCTTCTCAAAATAGCATGGCAAAAGAAAGTTCATCCCTACAAAATCATATAGTTAGGCTATGCTTCATTTTCGTCACACAAAGATGTTCCCAACTTATATACCCCGATGACAAGCCAAGCAATTGTTTCATACTTAAATAATCTCAAACTTTTTCAACCTTCACGCAATACATGAGCGTGAGCCATGGATATAGCACTATGGGTGGAATAGAATATGATAATGGGGATTGTGTGGAGAAGACAAAAAAGGAAAAGTATCACATTGACGAGGATAATCAACGGGCTATGGAGATGCCCATCAATTGATGTCAACAAGAGGAGTAGGGATTGCCATGCAACGGATGCACTAGAGCTATAAATGAATGCTCAACAAAAGAAAACTAGTGGGTGTGCATCCAACTTGCTTGCTCCACGAAGACCTAGGGCATTTGAGGAAGCCCATCGTAGGAATATACAAGCCAAGTTCTATAATGAAAAATTCCCACTAGCATGAAAAAGACAACTTATGAGACTCACTATATGAAAAACATGGTGCTACTTTGAAGCACAATATATGAGACTCACTACATGAAGAACAAGGTGCTACTTTGAAGAACAAGTGTGGAAAAAGAGATAGTAACATTGCCCTCTTTATTTATTTTCTTTTTTTTGGGCCTTTCTTTTTTTCTTTTTGGCATTTCTCTTTCTTTATTTTTTTGGGCAATGCTCTAATAATGATGATCATCACATTTCTATTGATTACAACATATGAATTACAACTCGAAACTAGAACAAGATATGACTCTATATGAATGCCTCCGGCGGCGTACCAGGATGGTGCAATGGATCAAGAGTGACATGTATGAAAAATAATGCATGGTGGCTTTGCCACAAATATGATGTCAACTACATGATCATGCAATGGCAATATGACAAAAGTAAAGTGTGTCATGATGATGAAGAACGGAACGGTGGAAAGTTGCATGGCAATATATCTCGGAATGGCTATGGAAATGCCATAATAGGTAGGTATGGTGGCTGTTTTGAGGAAGATATAGGGAGGTTTATGTGTGATAGAGCGTACCGTATCACGGGGTTTGGATGCACCGGCGAAGTTTGCACCAACTCTCAAGGTGAGAAAGGGCAATGCACGGTACCGAAGAGGCTAGCAAAGGCGGAAAGGTAAAAGTGCGTATAATTCATGGACTCAACATTAGTCAAAAGAACTCATATACTTATTGCAAAAATTTAGAAGTCACCAAAAATCAAGTACTACGCGCATGCTCCTAGCCGGATAGATTGGTAGGAAAAGACCATCGCTCGTCCCCGACCGCCACTCATAAGGATGCACAAGCCAGGTACACTTCATGTTTCAAATTTGTTACACAACTTTAACCATACGTGCATGCTACGGGACTTGCTAACTTCAACACAAGCATTCTTTAAATTCATAATCACCCAACTAGCATGACTTTAATATCACTACCTCCACATCTCAAAACAATTATCAAGTATCAAGTTGATCATAGCATCCAATTCACTTCCTATGATAGTTTTTATTATACCCAACTTGGATGCTCATCATTCTAGGACCAACTTTATGACCATAGCAAATACCATGCTATTCTAAAAGACTCTCAAAATGATATAATTGAAGCATGAGAGACTAGCAATTTCTTCAAAATTAAGACACCACCGTGCTCTAAAAGATATAAGTGAAGCACTAGAGCAAAAACTATCAACCTCAAAAGATATAAGTGAAGCACATAGAGTATTCTAGAAAATTATAATCAAATAGGCTTCTCCCAAAAGGTGCGTACAGCAAGGATGATTGTGGTAAACTAAAAAGCAAATACTAATATAATACACGACGCTCCAAGCAAAACACTTATCATGTGGCGAATAAAAATATAGCTCCAAGTAAAGATACCAATGAACGCAGACGAAAGAGGGGATGCCTTCCCGGGGCATCCCCAAGCTTAGGATTTTTGCTATTCTTGAATATCTTGGGGTGACATGGGCATCCCCAAGCTTAGGATCTTTCCACCCTTTATTCCATAGTCCATAAAAGCTTTACCCAAAACTTGAAAACTTCACAACACAAAACTTAACAGGAAATCTTATAAGCTCCGTTAGTGAAAGAAAACAAAATCACCACATAAGGTACTGCAATGAACTCATTCTTTATTTTTTTTGGTGTTAAACCTACTGTATTCCAACTTCTCTATGGATTATAAACTATTTTATTGGCCATAGATTCATCAAAATAAGCAAACAACACACGAAAAACAGAATCTGTCAAAAACAGAACAGTCGGTAGTAATCTGTGACTAACGCAAACTTCTGGAACTCAAAAAATTCAGCCAAAATAGGACGACCTAGGAAATTTGTTTTTTTGATCAGCATCAATTGGAATCACTGTTTTATCATGTTCTGGTGATTTTTAACAATTGTTTTTGTGAACCAAAAGTTTCTGGAAATTACAGCAAGATCAAATAACTATCATCCAAGAAGATCCTATAGGTTTAACTTGGCACAAACACTAATTAAAAGATAAAAACACATCTAAACAGAAGGTAGATGGATTATTTATTCCTAAACAGAAAAAAACAAAAAACATAAAGAAAATTGGGTTGCCTCCCAACTAGCGCTATCGTTTAACGCCCCTAGCTAGGCATAAAAGCGGAGATAGATCTAACGAGTGCCATCTTTGGCAGGCAATTTTTCAACGAGGCATCTACCTTCCTTAGAAATTTCTTTCTTTATAGTAATCATCAAATTTTTAGGCAAAAGATCGAAAAATTCATTCATAGCAAAAGGTTCCTTAATGATAGCAAAATGATTGGGATGAATACTTATAGATTTAAGATCCGCGGTTTCCTTACTAGAGGATTCACCCTTATTCTTAGGAACATACATGAGCTTAGCAATTTTAGTAGGTGGACTTGGAGTATTTTTTACGGAAGAAAAAGCGGTTCCCAAGTTGGTAATGATACCCTCAAGTTTATCAATTATAGAGGAATCTTGATTTATTTTCTCATTAACTATGGGTTCCTTCTCCTTAATATTTTTCAAAGTTACTCCTACTTTAGATCCATATTGGGTAATTTGATTGTGGATCTTTTTATCTAGATTTTCAATTAACTCAATGGTAGCAACTTTATTTTCAATAATTTCAAGTCTTTGCATTACATGCTCCAAAGTTAACATAGTCCCATTAACCAAAAGAGGTGGAGAGTCAAATAAATCTATCATAGCATTATAAGAATCAAAAGTATGGCTACCCAAGAATTCCCTCCGGTAATGGTATCGAGGATATATCTATACCAAGGATTAGCACCTACATAAAAATTGCGGAGAAGAACTGAGGTAGATTGCTTCCTGGTGGATCTATTTCGAGCATTGCAAATTCTATACCAGGCGTCTTTTAGATTTTCTCCCTCCCTTTGTTTAAAATTTAGGACTTCATTCTCAGGAGACAACGGAGAAGATATAAGACTAGCCATAGCGACAAGCAAGTGAACTAACACACGAGCAAACAGAAAAACAACGAGCAAAAAGAGAGGAGGAGATTGGGAAAGAGAGGGCGAATAAAACGGCAAGGGTGAAGTGGGGGAGAGGAAAACGAGAGGCAAATGGCAAATAATGTAAATACGAGGGAGATGGGTTTGTGATGGGTACTTGGTATGTCTTTACTTGAGGAAGACCTCCCCGGCAACGGCGCCAGAAATCCTTCTTGCTTCGTCTTGAGCTTGCGTTGGTTTTCCTCGAAGAGGAGAGGGTGATGCAGCAAGTGTAGCGTAAGTATTTCCCTCAGTTTTGAGAACCAAGGTATCAATCCGATGAGGAGACTTCTCAAAAGTCCCACGCACCTACACAAACAAGCGAGAACTCGCAACCAACGCAATAAAGGGGTTGTCAATCCCTTCACGACCACTTGCGAAAGTGAGATCTAATAAAGATAGTATGATAAGATAAATATATTTTTGGTATTTTATAATATAGATGCGAAAAAGTAAAGATGCAAATAAAAGTAGACTGAAAGCAAATATGATAAGAGATAGACCCGGGGGCCATAGGTTCCACTAGTTTCTTCTCTCAAGATAGCATAAGTATTACGGTGGGTGAACAAATTACTGTCGAGCAATTGATAGAAAAGCGCATAGTTATGAGATTATCTAGGCATGATCATGTATATAGGCATCACGTCCATAACAAGTAGACCGACTCCTGCCTGCATCTACTATTACTCCACACATCGACCGCTATCCAGCATGCATCTAGAGTATTAAGTTCATAAGAGCAGTAACGCATTAAGCAAGATGACATGATGTAGAGGGATAAACTCATGCAATATGATATAAACCCCATCTTGTTATCCTCGATGGCAACAATACAATACGTGCCTTGCAACCCTTTACATCCTTTGGGTAAGGACACCGCAAGATTGAACCCAAAGCTAAGCACTTCTCCCATGGCAAGAAAGATCAATCTAGTAGGACAAACCAAACTAATAATTCGAAGAGACTTGCAAAGATAACTCAATCATACATAAAAGAATTCAGAGAAGATTCAAATATTATTCATAGATAAACTTGATCATAAACCCACAATTCATCGGATCTCGACAAACACACCGCAAAAAGAGTTTACATCGAATAGATCTCCACAAGAGAGGGGGAGAACATTGTATTGAGATCCAACAAGAGAGAAGATGCCATCTAGCTAATAACTATGGACCCGTAGGTCTGTGGTAAACTACTCACAACTCATCGGAGGGGCAAGGATGTTGATGTAGAGGCCCTCCGTGCTTGATTCCCCCTCCGTGAGTGCTTGGCGAAGGCTCCAAGATGAGATCTCGTGGATCTGAGAAGGTTCTGGCGGTGGAAATTGTGTTTCGTGGTGCCCAAGGATGTTTTCGGGTATGTAGGTATATATAGGAAGAAGAAATGCGTCGGTGGCAGCCCAAAGGCGCGAGACAGTAGCGCCCTATAGGGGGGGCTCCTATCTCGTGGCTTCCTCGTAAGCTTCTTGACTTGCACTCCAAGTCCTCTTGATCATGTTCGTTCCAAAAATCACGCTCCTGAAGGTTTCATTCCGTTTGGACTCTATTTGATATTCCTTTTCTTCGAAATACTGAAATAGGCAAAAAAACAGCAATATGGGCTGGGCCTCCGGTTAGTAGGTTAGTCCCAAAAATGATATAAATGTGTAAAATAAAGCCCATAAACATCTAAAAGGGGTAATATAATAGCATGGAACAATAAAAAATTATAGATACGTTGGAGACGTATCAGCAGGCTCACAAGGAGCGGAGATATCAAGGCGAGGCAAACCTCACGAGGCTTTCGTGACGTGAGCCATGACGAACGGCACCAGGCTGGTGCCAGGCGGGCGCCAGTGTGCGCAGCGTCTCTATTTCCTCTTTGGTGCTAAGGATGCCAGCGCAGGCGAATAGTACCGAGGCATCACGCAAAGGTTGCCATATTGGTGCAACGCGACCAAGACCAGGAGGACGGCAAGGCGGAGGTCATCGTGGAGCCCAAGACGGCGTCACCCTAGAGCTTTTCGCATGCGATGACCGCTTTTGTCTGGATAGCTTGTACTAGCTGTCCCCCTTCAAATTTGCCCGCCGTTGTTGGCTCCCTTCCCGCTCGATATTTGGGAAGAGGACCAGGGCCTCTATAAATAGGACTAGCCACCACAGTAGGAGAGAACTGATCCCGAACTAGTTCAGATCATCCTCAACTACACGAGCACAAGAACACCTCAACCTCAGGAGGCTGTTCTTCCCTTGTATTGTTCACCATCAGCCCAAGAGGTAATCCACCACCACACCGGAGTAGGGTATTACACCACAACGGTGACCCGAACCAGTATAAACCTCGTGTCTTTCTGTGTTGCGAGTTTGTCGAGTTCGTTCACGAGATCTTAGCGAGCTAGAGCGTAGATCGGTAGGAGGGAAAGACTTCGCGCCCACCCCAGTGTTTGAACCTTAAGGGTTTACCGGAACCCCGCATCCGACATTTGGCGCGCCAGGTAGGGGTGCACCGTAGTTTCCCTTCCATCAGTTCGTTGCTCCATCGCTCCGTCGTTTCCATGGCGGGGCCTTCGCCGTCTTTCGAGCTGAGCGTCGGGCTGCCCTCTCCGCCCGCGTCGCTCAGAAGGCTCCCATAGGCGGGCCACCTCGTCGTTCTCCATCTCCCGCCGCCAACGCTGCCACTGGCGCGGCGGGGAACGAGCAGCAGGCGTCCTCGCTCCATCCTTTGGTGCGGCAGGACGGCCGCACCGCTACTCCGTCGCTGACCCCTGCCGGTTCTTCGTCTCACGCGCACCGCGCTCCCATGGAGGCACGGGCCGCGCTCATCGCGGCGAACGAGCTCCTGCGCTACCGCCCCGTCGACGACCTCTACGAGGAGTGGCTCGACCGCGTCGCCGAGCTCGTCCGCGCCGCAGGGGGCTCTCAAGGCGCCGTCCCACTCTCTGCCTCCCCCTCAACCAACCGCGGGTGATGGGGCTCATGGCATGTCTCCACCGCCTCAACCCCAAGACGGTGCCTTGGTACCAAGGCGTGCGCCTCCGCGGCGTGATCCACCGCGCCCAGCGCCCGCGCATGAAGAAAGAAGCTGCCAAGAAATCCCGCGGCCGCGAGAAGCTGCACCTGCGCTTCCCGCGCCACCTCGTCAAGACCGCGCGCCGCCTACAGTGGCGCAGCGTGGACCTCGCCAAGACCAAGCTCCACCTCAGAAGCGGGCCCCGGCGACCACGGCCGGCTGCCGCAGCTTCACCCCTGAACTGCGTAGAGTCGCCTGGCCAGGCAAGTTCAAGTCGGATCTGCCTCCTCGCTACGACGGCATCGCCGACCCCGCGGAGTTCCTGCAGCTCTATGAGCTGAGCGTCGAAGTGGCCAACGGCAATGAAAAAGTCATGGCGAACTTGTTTCTCATGGCTCTCAAGGATGGGGCCCGCTCCTGGCTCCTGAACCTGCAGCACGGCTCGATCTCCTCCTAGGACGAGATGCACGACCGCTTCGTCGCCAACTTCCAGGGTACTCGCGACCGCCCACCGGCCGCGGGTGACCTTCGCCGCATCAGGAAACAGCCAGGAGAGACCCTCCAGAAGTACATCCAGTTCTTCAACAAAACCCGCCTCAAGATCCCCAAGGCCATGGACAAAGCTATCATCTCCGCGTTCTCGGACGACGTCCGTGACGTCAAGATGAAGGAAGAGCTCGCCATCCACGAGGAGCTTTGCACATCTCAGGAGGTGTTCAACCTGGCGACCAAGTGCGCAAGAGCTGAGGAGGGGCGCCTCTCTCTCCTCGAGCTGCCAGCTGCGAGGCGGAGAAGAAGGCCAAGGCCAAGGACGTGAAGCGCAAAGAAGCAGTGGTGCTCGCAGCGGAGCCCGACACCAAGCGAGGCAGAGATCAGCCCGAGTCATCCAAGAACGGCCGACCATTCTGCGCTTTCCACAACCTGAACACCCACAACACCAGCGACCGCCAAGAGCTCAGAGCCATACGGGAAGGACGCTACGATCGACGCGCCGAGGCAACGACAGGGGCTACGGCCACGGAGGAGGACGCGGAGGCGGACACTGGGACGACCGTGGCCCGCGCCAGGAGTGGCGCGATCGGCCTCGTGAGGACCGCTGGCAGGACCAACCTCGCAAGGGAGCCTGGAGGGACCCGCCTCGTGAGGATCGCCCCCAGGGCAACGCCGGTCTTCCCCCACTGCCGCCACCAAGAAGGAACGACGACCACCACCAGTACGAGGGGGCTGGGGGCTTCGAGGAGCCACGTGCGATCGCCTGCATCTTGGGCAGTGCCCAGGCCCCAGCCTCTCAACGCATCTTCAAACAGTTCGCTCGCGAGGTGAACGCGGTGCTCCCCAAGCTCGAGGCTACGCGCCTGCTCAGGTGGTCCCAATGTGCCATCACCTTCAACTTGGCAGACCAACTCAAGTGCGCATCCACCGCTAGCGCCCTCCCTATGCTGTGCTCCCCAGTCATCAGCAATGTGCAAGTCACCAAGACTCTCATCGACGGCGGCGCGGGGCTCAACGTCCTGTCCGTCGACACGTTCAACAACCTCCAAGTGTCATATGAGAAGCTCTAGCCAACCAAGCCTTTCTCAGGAGTGACCGACGGTTCCACCACACCAATAGGGCAGGTCCGCCTGCCTGTCACCTTCGGGGAGCGCAAGAACTATCGCACCGAGCTCATCGACTTCGATGTCGCGCACATCCTCCTGCCGTACAATGCCATTGTAGGACCTTGAAGTATGTCTAGAGGGGGGTGATTAGACTACTTGACCAATTAAAAGCTATGCCTTTTCCCAATTTTATACTTTGGCAGATTTTAGCTATCTTTGAACAAGTCAAGCAATCTTCACACAATTCAAGCAAGCATGCAAAGAGTATATAGGCAGCGGAAAATAAAGCATGCAACTTGCAAGAAAGTAAAGGGAAGGGTTTGGAGGATTCAAACACAATTGGAGACACGAATGTTTTTGTCGTGGTTCCGATAGGTGGTGCTATCGTACATCCACATTGATGGAGACTTCAACCCACGAAGGGTAACGGTTGCACGAGTCCACGGAGGGCTCCACCCACGAAGGGTCCACGAAGAAGCAACCTTGTCTATCCCACCATGTCCGTCGCCCACGAAGGACTTGCCTCACTAGCTGCAGATCTTCACGAAGTAGGTGATCTCCTTGCCCTTAGAAACTCCTTGGTTCAACTCCACAATCTTGTCGGAGGCTCCCAAGTGACACCTAGCCAATCTAGGAGACACCACTCTCCAAGAAGTAACAAATGGTGTGTTGAGGATGAACTCCTTGCTCTTGTGCTTCAAATGATAGTCTCCCCAACACTCAACTCTCTCTCACAGGATTTGGATCTGGTGGAAAGAAGATTTGAGTGGAAAGCAACTTGGAGAAGGCTAGAGATCAAGATACATATGGTTGGAATGGAATATCTTGGCCTCAACACATGAGTAGGTGGTTCTCTCTCAGAACTGGTAAGTTGGAAGTGTAGGTTTGTTATGATGGCTCTCTCCATGAATGAAGAGGAGGTGGAGGGGTATATATAGCCTCCACACAAAATCTAACCGTTGCACACAATTTACCAAACTCGGTGGGACCGAATCATCAAACTAGGTCGGACCGATTTAGTAAACCTAGTGACCGTTAGGGTTTTCGGTGGGACTGACATGCAACTCGGTAGGACCGATATGGTTAGGGTTAGGTCATAACGTAATCTCTGTGAGACCGATTACACAAACACGGTGAGACGAATTTGTTAATTAGCTAACCAGAGAGTTGGTCGAGTAAACTCGGTGGGACCGATTCGCTCTTTCGGTGAGACCGAAAAGTTCTGAAAGGAAACAGAGAGTTTACATTGCAATATCGGTGGGACCGATCGCTCACTTCGGTTAGACCGAAACATTACGAAGGGAAACAGAGAGATTACAATCCCATCTCGGTGAGACCGAGATCCTTATCGGTGAGACCGATTTGCCTAGGGTTTGTGGCAGTGGCTATGACAATTGAACTCGGTGGCGCCGGATAGAAAAATCGGTAGGGACGAGTCTGACTTTAGGTTTAGGTCATATGTGGATGTGAGAAAGTAGTGGAGGGTTTTGGAGCATATCACTAAGCACATGAAGCAAGAGGCTCATTAAGCAACACCTCATCCCTCCTTGATAGTATTGGCTTTTCCAATGGACTCAATGTGATCTTGGATCACTAAAATGTAAAATGTAGAGTCTTGAGCTTTTGAGCTTGAGCTAATCCTTTGTCCTTGATATTTTGAGGGATCCACTTTCATCATCCATGCCATGCCATTCATTGAGCTTTCCTGAAATATTTGTCTTGGAATAACATTAGCTCAATGAGCTATATGTTGTTATGAATTACCAAAACCACCTAGGGATAGTTGCACTTTCAATCTCCCCCTTTTTGGTAATCGATGACAACATATAGATCAAAGCTTCGACAAATGATAATAAGATTTGAAAAAACATCATCGCTTTTAGAAGTATTTGATAAGCAAGAGCTCCCCCTAAATTTGTGCATATTAAGATTTGCTTTGGACTGCAAATGCACAAGGAATTAGGCTCATGGGTTACTCTTCCATGTCACATACATCTTGGTGGAGCTCTCAGAATAATAAAGATTGAATACATGCACTCATCACCAAGCAAAGTGAATGATCATATAAGGATAAGTAAGATAATATCATAACAAGCATAAGTGTAGCTTATGATCAAACACATGATCATCAATGTCTGACAGGTAAAAGCATAGTATCTCAAGCATTCAAAGCGAACGAAGTTCAACCAAGAAGACAAGAGAGAAAAAAAGCAAATCTCTCTCTCTCTCTCTCTCTCTCTCTCGAAGCCTATGATCTATACATTTTTCTCCCGCTTTGGCAACAAGTTACCAAAAAGTTCCTAGAAAATGCATAGGACTATATCATCTCTCAGGCTTGGTCTTCTTGTGGTGGTGTAGATAGAACTCCAAGGACGAAGGCATCAGTAGATGTGGAAGGAGCTGAAGGAGTTGGTCTTTGGAGCTGGTTCTTGTTGGAGCTGTAGCTGGAGCTGATGAAGTGACTCTGGTGACTTGTACTGGCTCTGCAGCTAATCTCTGAGCTCGTGGCACTCTGGCAAATGCATCAGTCATTGTCCTGCCCTTCCTCTCCTGCATATCATCCTGTAGCTGCTCCACAGCTGACTAAATCTCAGTTACTTTGACATCAAGATCATAGAAATTTTGTTCCATGATTATTTCCAGGCTCTCCTGGTTTTGAGTTAGGGTGGCCAACCCCTTTTCAATCCGCAGAGTTGATGCTATCAAGTAACCAAGATGCTCCTGCTTGTATTTCAGAAAGTAATCAGATGCCTCTGCTTGAGTTGGCATCTTGGCAGCCTTCTCTTTCCTTGATTTCTCCTTCTTCTCTTGCGCTTGTACTGATGATGGTTCATTCTCAGTCATGACAACTTGATTGTCCTCAAAGTCAGGATAGAGAACCATGTGTTCCTTATCCAACAGATACTTCCCTGTGCCCAACTTTGAGTTAATCAACTCCTGTATCTGTGGGGCATATCCACAGCTCCTCTTCTGGTCTGCTGCTGTCCTCTTGATAGTCTCAACTATGAGGCTCATGACCTTGAATTTCTGAGGCACATAAAATATGTGAAGAAAATTGATTGCATGCCCTCTGATCATGTTGTGGTCACCTGATTTGGGCAACAGAGTGTGCCTTAGGATCCAGTTGATCGTAGGCAGCCCTGACAGTAGAAAATGAACTGATCCAAACTTGAAAGTCTCAAGTGCATCATCTGGGATCTCCTGGTATTCCTCTTTGGTGCACTCTTGGGCTTGGGGGCAGCTTTGGGCTTTGAAGTTGCAGCCCCTGATTTTATGGCATCACCCATCAGCTTTTGTGCCTTTGGTGCTGGTTCAGCAACCTCTTCTTCTTCCTCTTCCTCCATCATAGAAGGCTTCACAATCACTCCGCCATGGTCTTCTTGACCCTTTCCTTTCTTTTCTTTCCTTCAGACATCATGTTCTTTGGGTTGGGATTCCAAAGAAGCTTGAGTGGAGACTACGGCTTTGGACATTGGTTGTCTACCTGCTGGCCTTTTGATCTTCATTCGAGGCTTAGCTTCTTTGTTGAGCTGTACTCCTTCTTGAGCACTTTCTTCTTTGAACTGGCCTCATCCTCAACTGCCACATAATCCTCATCCTCAGACTCTGAGGTCTTCTTCTTTCTTGTCCTTGTGGCAGCCTTGGGCAAATTGCTCGGAGTGCTTCTGCTCCCCTCATCTGAGCTGCTAGAGGGACTAGTGCCCTCACTCATGTGAATCTACTCTTCTAACCTGTTCTGGCTGTCACTTTGGTCTGACATGCTGCACACACCGATTCTTGACCACGTGAATAGTTATAGATGAGGTAGAGTGGATGAGCATCACAAAATCTGAGATTTTTGCAAAAGAATGATTCAAAAAACTTAGTTTTAGTTTTCCACAGAAAGCATTTCGGATCTACCGATTTTTAAACTCGGTGACACCGAAGCAGTTTTGGAACCTAAACTAGTGAACTCGGTCAGACCAAGTCATAGTTCGGTGGCACCGAGACTGCTAGGGTTTCACAAAGTTCTAAAATCGGTCACACCAATTTGTAATTCTCGGTCAGACCGAGACTTACTAGTGCAATGGCGTTAGCCAAATCGGTGGGACCGAGTTTTTCAACTCGGTGGGTCCGAGATGGTTTCGGCGGAAACCTAACCCTAAGGATTGTTTTGACTGGATAGAGGTGTTTCAATCATGGCAAGATGCATTACGAACACAATGTGCTGAGAATCAGACGAGGATAGCACTGTGATCGAGTTCATACCCTAGTTTGGCGGTGAACTCGCTATGGCGGCAACGACGGAGAAGAATTCCGTTGGCGGCAAGTGAGGCTGGATCGGAGGCGGCTAGCGGCGAAGTCGACGATCCAGAGACCTAGTAGGCAGAAGCGAGCTATGCGTGGGCGAGAATTTCGGAGAAAGTTTTCGAAATTTGCCCGTGAGAATATATAGCCCGACAATGCCGGTGTGACCGAAAGTGGAACAACTTCGGTGGCACCGAGATGCATAACTGATTAACGATTCTGACAACTCGGTGTGACCGAAAAGTTCAAATCGGTTACACCGAGATTGAAAACATAGATCGACTTAGTAATCTCGGTATGACCGAAATGGAGGAATCGGTCAGACCGAAAATCACAAAGAAGTTTTGGAAGTTTAAGTCTATGACGAATCGGGGACTCAAGTGCTCCTCACCGCAGTGGTTCGAATCTGACTTGATCAAATTTTGTGATGTAGCATGAATAGAGTTTGAGACGAGAAAAGCATAGATAGCTAGAGAAGGTTCTTAGGCATTCTTGTCCATCCACTTGGCCAAAGAGAAAGAAACCAATCAATCAAAACAACAAGTGGATGTCCTCGAATGAGTAAAATATGCTAACAACATGCTCACACAATAAAATGACAAATGAAATATGTGACAAAGCATGCACAACCAATTCTAGCATCTATCAAACAATTGGCGATGACTAGGTCATCTATATATGAGTATATTGACTTAGGAGTCAAATGAGAACATTTGATCATAGGTCATACTAATCGTTTAAGCTCAAGTGGGGTTACCACTTTTACATAAAGCATTTATGTGTTCACATCATTAGAGTTGCTTTGACTCAATTCTTAGAGTTAAGCTCCCCTAGATGTGAGATCCCCTTTAGAGGGATGAACTAAACTTGGGTTTTGTCGATGATGACTTCATGTAGGTGTTGAAAATGTGGATGCTCAATGTTGATGTAGATCTTTTGGAGCAATCCTTTGGAGTGAGTTGCACTTTCAATACCTACACGAGTTAGTCCCATAAGGAACAAACAAGAATATCCATAGACATAGAGTGATGCACACACAAAATGATGTCCATGAAAACTTTAGGTTACCTTGTCCCTTGCCTTACCAACATGAGGGTTTTGTGACTCCTTGAACTAGTGCAAGATATGGAAGTTGATTGCAATTATCCTTTCCATAATGATATGAGTGAAGAATGTTGGCGGAGTAACCCTCAAGAACTCTCTAGTTCCTCTTCTTCGGGATCCATATCATCTTGATGGGAATCCTTGGTGTAGTAGTTGTGCTTGATGAAGTAGAACTTGACGTAGTCTTTGGAACCCACTTGACCAAGGCCTTAGGTGCTTCTTCAAATGCATCAATCTCCTCTCGAAGCTTGTCCTTGCCTTTGTTCTTGTGGTCTTGTGGTGGAAGATCATCTTGTGCTTGTGTTCCCTTGAAGGAAGTAGGATCATACTTCTCTTGTTGAGGAACAAACTTCGTCTTGGGGTATTGATCTTCTTCCCACTCAACTCCATTGGCATTGAACTTTCATTCAAAACCAACACCTTGATTATTCCGGTGCCTTCCTTGCTTGCGTACAATTTCCTCAAATTGCTTACTCCCGGCAAGGCTCTTGTATACACCTTTCTCTATAATTCCCTTCAATAAGCTGTTTTCTTGCTCAAGTGTAACTTGGCTAAGAGAATCATTAGTGGAATCAAGAGAACTACTAGAAGCAACAATATCGGATTTAGCATTGTTATTGTTACTACTAGAAGAAGAATCTGTCTTGTCCTTGTTACTAGACTTGACTTGAGGCATGTAAGTAGATAAGAGTAAACGCTTGGCAATATAAGAAGAACTTTTCTTACGGAGATCATCATTGATCGCTTTTAGGAACTCATGCTCTTGCTCAAGATTGAGCTTTTCAAAGCGTAACTTCTCATGAGCCCTTAAAAGTTCTCGATGATCTTGAAGATAGTTTCATGAGCTAACTTAAGAGTGTTTAGTTCTTTAGTTAGACGCTCAATTTTCTCCTTATCATTGTCATTCGTTTAATCTTGATTAGCATGATTAATTGACGTTTCATCATAGTATTCATCACTAGAGTTGTCAATAAGTAAATCATCATCACCTAGCAATTCATCTTCATCACTATTAAAATCAACATACTCGGGGTGTGTTACCTTAGGACCTTTGGCCATGAAGCATCTTCCAATTCCTTCATTTGGTGAATCAAATATGTCGTAGGAGTTGGTTTACACAAGTGCTAAACCGGCAACACCTTCATCTTGAGTGTATTCGGAGTCGGAGTGATAGCTTCTCTCAGAGTGATTGTCGGAGTCGGAGCCGGATACCCATTCACCAACATGAGCTTGATGTATTCGTTTTGTGTAGCTCTTTGATGACTTGCCCTTCCTTTCCGAATCCTTGCTTCTCCGTGAGGGTCTTCGTTCATAACGATCATCTCTACTCCTTCTCTCTCTTTGTGGTGATTCTTCTCTTCTACTTCTTCTCTTAGGAGAATCTTCTCTTCTTTTGTAGGGTGCCGTACACTCATTGGAGTAGTGTCCGGGTCTCCCACAATTGTAGCAATTGTGCTCTCGACTACAAGATCTTTTGTCATTGTAGGACCTTGACTTGGAGCTTCTTTCTTTGCTTCTACTCTTGTAGAAATTGTTGAAGTTCTTCACCATTAAGCTCAATTCTTCATTGAAGGTTTGTTTCTCACTTGATGATGTGGGGGCTTCACATGAGGCTTTGTAAGCACCACTTGACTTGTTGTGAAGTTCCTCCTTATCCTTGAGTGACATCTCATGAGCAACAATTCTTCCAATGACTTCCGTTGGCTTGAGATCTTTGTAATTTGGCATCATTTGGATCCATGTGCACATGGTATCATATTTTCCATCCAATGCTCTTAGGATCTTCTTGATGATGAATCTGTCGGTCATATCTTGACTTCCTAAGCCGGCAATCTCATTTGTGATAAGAGCAAGCCTAGAGTACATTTCAGCGACACCTTCACCATCCTTCATTTTGAATTTGTCAAGCTGACTTTGGAGCACATCCAACTTGGATTCCTTGACGGAGTCGGTACCTTCATGCATATAAATCAAAGTATCCCAAATTTCCTTTGCATTCTCAAGACGGCTGATTTTGTTGAATTCTTCGGGGCACAAGCCATTGAAGAGGATATCACAAGCTTGAGCGTTGTATTGCAACATCTTCAACTCTTCCGCGCTAGCTTCACGGTTAGGTTCTCTCCCATCAAAGAATTCACCTTGCAAACCAATACACACAATATCCCAAACGGCGGGGTTATGTCCGAGAATATGCATTTTCATCTTATGCTTCCAACTAGCAAAATTAGTGCCATCAAAGTAAGGACCTCTCGTTGATAATTTCCCTCGCTAGACGCCATACTCTCCTAGGTTGTGAAACCAAGGCTATGACCACCAAAAGCTATGGAAATCAAAGCGAATGGAGACCAAAGCTCGATACCACTTGTAGGACCTTGAAGTATGTCTAGAGGGGGTGATTAGACTACTTGACCAATTAAAAGCTATGCCTTTTCCCAATTTTAGACTTTGGCAGATTTTAGCTATCTTTGAACAAGTCAAGCAATCTTCACGCAACTCAAGCAAGCATGCAAAGAGTATATAGGCAGCGGAAAATAAAGCATGCAACTTGGAAGAAAGTAAAGGGAAGGGTTTGGAGGATTCAAACACAATTGGAGACACAGATGTTTTTGTCGTGGTTCCGATAGGTGATGCTATCGTACATCCACGTTGATGGAGACTTCAACCCACGAAGGGTAACGGTTGCTGAGTCCACAGAGGGCTCCACCCACGAAGGGTCCACGAAGAAGCAACCTTGTCTATCCCACCATGGCCGTCGCCCACGAAGGACTTGCCTCACTAGCGGTAGATCTTCACGAAGTAGGCGATCTCCTTGCCCTTACAAACTCCTTGGTTCAACTCCACAATCTTGTCAGAGGCTCCCAAGTGACACCTAGCCAATCTAGGAGACACCACTCTCCAAGAAGTAACAAATGGTGTGTTGATGATGAACTCCTTGCTGATAGTCTCCCCAACACTCAACTCTCTCTCACAGGATTTGGATCTGGTGGAAACAAGATTTGAGTGGAAAGCAACTTGGAGAAGGCTAGATATCAATATTCATATGGTTGGAATGGAATATCTTGGCCTCAACACATGACTAGCTGGTTCTCTCTCAGAACTGGTAAGTTGGAAGTGTAGGTTTATTCTGATGGCTCTCTCCACGAATGAAGAGGAGGTGGAGGGGTATATATAGCCTCCACACAAAATCTAACCGTTACACACAATTTACCAAACTCGATGGGACCGAATCATCAAACTCGGTCGGACCGATTTAGTAAACCTAGTGACTGTTAGGGTTTTCGGTGGGACTGACATGCAACTCGGTAGGACCGATATGGTTAGGGTTAGGGCATAACGTAATCTTGGCGAGACCAATTACACAAACTCGGTGAGACCGAATTTGGTAATTAGCTAACCAGAGAGTTGGTCAGGTAAACTCGGTGGGACCGATTCGCTCTTTCGGTGAGACCGAAAAGTTACAGAAGGGAAACAGAGAGTTTACATTGCAATCTCAGTGGGACCGATCGCTCACTTCGGTTAGACCAAAACGTTACGAAGGGAAACAAAGAGATTACAATCCCATCTCGGTGAGACCGAGATCCCTATCGGTGAAACCGATTTGCCTAGGGTTTGTGGCAATGGCTATGCCAATTGAACTCGGTGGCGCCGGATAGAAAAATTGGTAGGGCCGAGTTTGACTTTAGTTTTAGGTCATATCTGGATGTGAGAAAGTAGTGGAGGGTTTTGGAGCATATCACTAAGCACATGAAGCAAGAGGCTCATTAAGCAACACCTCATCCCTCCTTGATAGTATTGGCTTTTCCTATAGACTCAATGTGATCTTGGATCACTAAAATGTAAAATGTAGAGTCTTGAGCTTTTGAGCTTGAGCCAATCCTTTGTCCTTGATATTTTGAGGAATCCACTTTCATCATCCATGCCATGCCATTCATTGAGCTTTTCTGAAATATTTGTCTTGGAATAGCATTAGCTCAATGAGCTATATGTTGTTATGAATTACCAAAACCACCTAGGGATAGTTGCACTTTCAGCCATCCTTGGGTATCCAGCCCTGGCCTAGTTCATGGCAGTCACTCATCACGGCTACAACGTTCTCAAGATGCCAGGAAGCGGAGGAATCATCACGGTCCCGTGTGAGGAGAGGGATGCGGTGTGCTCCCTCGAGCGCGCCTTTCAAGCTGCAGCAATCGACGACCCCGACAGCAGAAGTGAAGGCCCTCCGGAGACCATCCCCAATAAGAAGCTGCCTCGCCGCACAGGACCTCAGTAGGATGGCGTCGCGGCAGGAGCCTCGTCAGGATCAGTGCCCGCTCCAGGGGCGCCTCCCTCCATCGCATAGGAAAGTGCACCTGGCGCCCTCCTTAGGCAGGGCTCGGGGGCTCCCTTCTGGAGAGCCTCAGACCTTGCCAACCTCATGAGGGAGGCGCTTGGGCACCACTTGGAAGTGTGCCTCGCGGCACACTTTCCTCAGGAGAGCACATGGCAAGGAGTGCCCACCACCCAGGAGTTCATCACCAAGACCACCCAGGAACTGCAAGAAGCAAGAGCCATGCGCGGCCACAGCCACTCACAAGGCGCAGCTCCCCATCCAGGCGAGGATGCCGGGCTGCGTGTCTGCGTCGACGTCCCAGGGCTCAACAGGGCCGCATCTCAGGAGCGCTTCTGGCCATCGCGTGTGGGCCGCTGCGAGGGCCCACCACACAGCTACGTTCGCATGCCCTTCGGCTTGCCGAGCGTGGCGTCGGCCTATCGGCGCAATCTACGGCGTATCCTGGCGGCTCAGGAGGCCAGGTGCCACGCCGTCCTAGAGGAGATGGAGACTGTTTTCAGGGAACCTCCTGAACCTCCAGAGCCTCCCAAGGCTGAGGCCTCCAGTGGCTCATGAGGAGTCATTTCTTCAATGCACGCCTTCAGCTGCATCAACTCTACTTCGTCTACAGAACCAGGTGACATCTTCCAAGTTCGTTTAAGCTGGGAGCGCCCCTCGGGCTGCATTATTCCCAGGCCACATGGGTCCGTCCCTGTGGCATGTATCCCTTTTGCTTAAGTCTTTAGCTTACCTTGCTGGGGGCGCCCCTCGGGCTGCATCATCCCCAAGCCGCTCGGGCCAGACCCAGTGGCATGTATCTTCCTGCATTTATCCAAGTCGATCTGCTCTTCATGCTTAACCTGCCAACGGCTATCGCCTGCTCGATTGCCGCACGCTGCAGGCCTGTTCACCCTATGCAATCTGCTTGCACGTTAAAAGGGGGGCTCCTGAGCATCGCGACTCAGTAGCTCTTACTAGCTCTCCAGCCCTCACCCCCTGGCCTTGGCCACGGCATCGCGACCTGGCATACCAGCGGCGGTTGAGCTTGCTCGAGGGCCGGAACCTGAGGACGTAGAGTGCTTACATCTAACCGCCTTGCAGGAACACACAGTCACCAAGACTCAAGACCAGGCGCAACCCGCCTTGAGGTAGGGCCTCGTGAGTCCCATGCTGGCTGATGAGTGCCCAGATACACCTCGCAGCCCTGCCGTGCAAGCCACGTGTCAGGGCGGGGCTGTACACGCCCCGGGGGCTCCTCCCGGAGGGGGGCCCCATCCCACGCCCAAGTGGAAGCACCATGCTCCGCGCTGGCTGACGACACTGCCGAGGAGCGGCTATGCCCGTGCACAAGCGGAAGCACTATGCTCTGCGCTGGTGATAAACAACTGAGGGCGACCCCACGGTCGTGCCAACCTCACGGAGCCGAGAGCTCAACGCCCAGCCTTACCGCAACGCGTCCCCTCAGGAAAGCCGCGCATGGGGGCTGGGCACGGGGGCTGCGCTTAGGTCACACCCAAGCGCACACCACCTAACTAGGTCCCCCGGACTTGGGCATCGCGTGCCCCTCCCGAGGCCTCGGCAAGGGCATGTATGGCAATTGTTTGCACGTCAAGGGGGACTCCTGAGCATCGCGACTCAGGAGCCTAACTAGTCACGTAGCCCCTCACTCCTTGGTCTGTCCTGGTCTCCGGTCGGCCCAATGGCGGATGAAGTATGCGCGGGGCCGGGCTCTGACGACGTAGAACATTAATCTACCCCCACAAACTCTCCCTATATGTTGTTTGCGCGTCAAGGGGGACTCCTGAGCATCGCGACTCAGGAGCCTAACTGGTCACGTAGCCCCTCACTCCTTGGTTCGTCCTGGTCTCCGGTCGGCCCAATGGCGGTTGAGGTATGCGCGCGGCCGGGCTCTGCCGACACAGAACGCAAAGCAAATAGGAAGGAAATCGCGAAATCTCGAAGCAAATATTACAAGCATATTGTCCTCACAATATCAAATAAAAGCCTGTTACATGTCGCAGGAACGGAATGGGAAGAATGGCCGCGGGTCATCTCTAGATGTCGCCGTCGCCTGCGGAAGGCGCTCCCTCGTGATCAGTTTTGTCTTCACCACCAGCCGCAAGGTCGACGACGCCAGACAGAGGAGCGGAGACAAAGCCACGAAACCTCCTCAGCAAGGCCCCCACCTGATCCTGCACGGCCGCGACAGCCGCCTCGTACTAATCTTCAGCTACAGGCTCTAGCAGCTCGTCAAGGCATGCGTTGGGGTCACGAAGGTGCAGGTGGCTAAAGACGCGAGTCAGCGCGGCTGAGGACAAGACGCAAGCTTCTGCCTCCGCCATGGGACTAAGACCATCAACAACCTCCTCAAGTGCCTTCACCACGAGAGGAAGTAGCTGGGCGGGGCCTTCCTCGTCGGTGTCCAGAGGCTTCTCTAGGTTGTGCTCGTAGAGCGTCTTCAGCGCCTTGCGAGACCTCTCCTCGAGATCGGCATAGGCCACGCGGTCTTCTGCCAGGACTCGCGCCTTGGCGTCAAGATCGGCCTCCCTCGTCCTCATCTTCCGCTCCAACTCTCCCAACCGGTTGCGCTCGGTGGCCTGCTTCTTCCCCAGCCCCGCCAACTCTGCATCCCGGTTTTTGACGGCTTCCTCCCGGGCGTTCATCTCCTCCTCCTTCGCTTGAAGGCAGTGCACCTCTTCGGCGTGCTTGTCGCGCAGGCTCTGCAGCTCGCCCTCCAGCACTTGGCAGTGGTCACGAGCGGCCTTGTTGTCTTTCAACGCTGCCTCACGATCGGCTGCAGCGCTGGCGGCTCCTTGCTTCTCCTTCTCGGAAGCCGCGACAGCCTGGCCCAGCGCCGCGCGAACTGCCAGGTCGGAGTGAAGCCAGCCAGAGGCCAACTCCAGACGCCCGGCCACCAGGCGCGGGTCCACGCTCAGGAGATCCGCCTGCAGCTGGGTCATCTCCGAAAGGGCACGCTCCAAGACGGCAGCAGGAGCAGAAGGACCAAGGAGTGGAGACACAGCAGTGGGAGGAAGGGACATCATCACCAGGGCTTGGGAGACTGTAGGTTCCGGAGCAGCTGGGACCTCGTTAGCCACGCCAAGTGCCGGCACCTCCGGAGCCAGCGGGGCCATGGGGGCTAACTCCACGCGGCGATGCTCCTCTTGGCCTCGCGAGGACGATCGGGCTGGGGAAATGCGGGCGCTGTTGCCTCCTTTCTCCGCGGGAGGCTCGGCCGCTGCGTCTTCCTTCCTCTTCTTCGCCGAAGATGACGGCCTGACCAACCAAGGGCAAGTATCAGGAAGCGACGAGTACAAGCAAGGACAAAGCTAAGCTTAAGACACTTATCGATCCACTGCGACGTATTCCACTTACCGATCCTAATTTCTTTACCAACCAAGTGAGGTTCAAACATTCTGTAAGGCAAGTAAAATGACTAAACAAGTACTTAACAGAATAATTTCTAGCAAATTTTTATCAATTTATTTATGCAAGAGCATGACTTTAAATAATTACTAACATGCATAACAAAATTATTTCTATCATCACCATGAATAAATCCTAGCTTTACTAAATCAAGCATATTAACTAACAAACACTTAACAGAATATAAATAACACAATAGTTATTTAAATGCATGGATTAATCATTTCATTCAAGCCAGAAAATCATAAATATTGAAATGACACCCTGAAAATGTTGATGTGGCTTGCCTTAGTGCAGATGAGGTTCACAAGCCTTCTGGTGATCCTCAAGACAAGCCTCACCCTCTGAAAATAATTTTAAACTCAAAAAGAAAATATCAAGAACACTTCTAAAAATCACCAGAAATTCTAAATAGCTCAGAAAATTCTCATCTTTGGTGAGCTGCTAGATTTATTTGCAAAGAACAAGATGCAAAAAAGAATCAATTCATTTAGACTTATGGTTGAGGAGTTATGGCTGTTTGAAGTGTTCTGTAAATTCAAATGAATTTGAATAAAAATAAACAGGTTGGGGGGTGACGTCGAAGGCTTAAAGCCTAGGGGCGCCACCACTCGTACCGCTGCGCGCGCGTACAGAGTGGCAGACTAGCGGGCCCCGCTAGTCAGGTTAGGAGGAGGTGGAGAAGGAAACAGAGGGAGTCGCAGCTCCGCCGGAGCTCTCGCCGGCGACAAGGACTCCTTGGCCAAAACGAGAGGGAGGGATGGCAAGAGGGGTTTGAGGCGCACCTGCCCGTACCCGTAGTGTAGCTAGGGCGGTCGGACGACGTTGGAATCAACCTCGCAAGCGGAGGCAGAACACGGTGGTCGTCGTAGATGAAGAAGACGGCGAGCAGAGGCAACTCCAGGGGCTCCAAAGGGGCGAAACGGCTCCACCGGAGAGGGGCGGAGGCTCTGGAAGGGTCGCCCTGGCCTGGGAGGGGCTGGAGCTACCGCGACGACCAGAGGGGATTGCCGGTGAGCTCGAGCTCGGGGACGGCGGCCCGAGGCCTGCCCGACCGGGCTATGGCTTCCTACGTGCTTGTGGGGTGTGTGAGAGTGCTGGATGGTGCTCGAGGAGGCTGGGGGTGGCTCCATTTATAGGCGAGTGGCGAGGGGGTTTCGGGCTCCGCCGGTGGACACCTGTCCATGGCGCCCGTTGACGAGCGGCATCAGTGAGAGGGAGAGAAGGCGACGCAGCTCACGTGGCAACTGTTGGCGGACGGAGATGAGTACATGAACGACGAGATGGCGACGAGCATAGTGCGCACCGCACTGTTGGGTTGGCCGGACCGTGCCCGTGCTCGCTGCGGCGAGCTCCGGCGTCGGCGAGCGCCAGAGGGGAGTTAAGTGAGTTGAGACGAAGATGGTGGCGAAGTTTGGCGCGCTACGGCAGTCGGGGAAGCGAGCACGCGCGAAACAGAGCGCTCGGCGGCACTCAGAGCGCGTCGACACGCATGCCAGCACCCCTGGACGAACACGGTCACCGCATGGACTATGACATCAGGCTGAGCTAAGCCTAAACTTCATGTCTGGCGTGTTGTTCGTGGTAGTTTGAGGTGTTACCACGCTTTCGTTTGGATCCAGGTGCAGTAGAGAAGTTTTCACACGCCAGGTAAGTTTCTGGCCAGTAACTTTGAGAGGTTACTGAGGTCAACTGGTTGGGAGTTAGAGGCTGTGCTTTGGAGGTTAGCCAAGAGTTACTAAGGTGAAACTGCACAAGAAAACCCAGGCACATTGGAGCAAGTAAAATGGTAGTTGCCGTAGAAACCACCATTTCTGTCCAGAACAGAAAATAATTTTGTAGCAAAAATATTCCAAAAAGCGATGAAATATTTTTGCTCAGGAAGGTGCCCTAGGGTTCAAAGAATATTTGAGAATTATCTCAGATTTTTCTGGGCCATAAAAATTAGGGTTGCTTTGGAGCATACTGATCTGGCTAGGGTTTTAGAGAGAAAATGAATATTTTTCATTTAAGAAAAATATTCCAAAGATTATTTTGGGATGGATCAGAAGGGGAATGATGATCAGAGAGGGAAATGGAGCACTTGGGTGAAAGCCAAGAGTACCCAAGTGTTTAAGTCCATATGAAAAGATTCAAAAACTCCAAGTTTCAAATTTAATCCAAATAAAAATCAAGCAAATGAGAGAGTGCAAAAACCAGGCTGTCACAGAGGGGTTGCTCCCTCTCCCCTTGGAAGGCGCCGGCCTCGATGTCATCAGGAAGGGCACGGAGAATTTCGGCCTTGCTCAGGGGGGAAGTCTCCCCCACCCCTTCCAGGGTCTTATCCGAGTCCTCCTCCTCTTCTCCCTCTCCACGGGACTCACCAGAAGACACCTCCACCAGTTTCTGTGCCGTAGGAGTTCCCGACGGCGTTGGCGGCACCATCCCGCGCGCATCAAATGTCGGCCTGGAGGCGACAAATTCCTCGCGGTTGTCCGGACTATGAGGCGCAGGACGACGTCCAATTCATGGCCAGGCAGGTCCCTTGGCCTCAGGCGGGTCTTGTTCTCCTCTCCTTCAAGCTCCCAGAGGGGGCGCGCGCGCGCCTGGAGTGGCGCAACCCGCAGCGTCAAGTACTCCCTCAGGAGCATCGCCCCCGTTACCTTGGCTGCCCTCGCGTTGCCCGGCCTCAGGTCGGTCATCATCTGCCCCAACACCAGCGATGCTCGCTCATCGACAAGCTCCGCCTTGGGCCACCCCCCGTTGGGAGGGGGCACCGCTGTTGGCAACGCTAGACGCGGGTCGGCGCGCTGAGCATCCATCATGAACCATTTGGATCGGATGTTGTCGGTCCTCTTCTCGGTGCTCGAGATCGAGTTGGCCTTGCCGCACGCAATGAAGTTAGCACACCCGGAGGTGTGCTTGCCGCTGACGCGGAGGAAGAAGAAATGGCGAAGGAGCACCACAGACGGCATAACACCCAGGTATGCCTCGCAGTAGACAGGAGGAGGACAGAGTTAGGATGGAGATGCAACGCCTGCAGCCCGTAGTGGTCGAGGACTTCATAAAATAAATCAGAGAAGGGAGGATCCAACGCGACGGCAACGCTGCTCGAGAAGAAGGGGAAGAAGGTGCTCCCCTGAGGCTCTGGCTCGTCGGACGCAAGCCGGAGCTCCGTCTTTCCCACTCATTGCCCTCGCCCGCTGTTAGCAGGCGCACGGAGGCGAGGCTCTTCTCCGTGACAATGGGCGCCTCGAGGGCCGGCTCATACCAAGCTGGAGTTGAGGAAGTCTTGGCCTTGCGCGGCGCCATGGGCGGCAGATGCAGATCAAGGATGGAGCAGATCTGGAGATAGCGGCGGCAAAGAGCGAGAAAGGGGATCTGGAGCGAGACAAGGAAGAAGCAATGAAGGCAAGTGCTGCCTGCGCTAGTATTTTGTCAGGACAAGCAGCTGCCGAGGCAGCGTGGGGAAGCGGAGACGCCCACATCCAATCAACCGCCATGCGTCAACCGAGGCCGCAGGCTTTTGGGGCCCACAGTGCTCCGAACTTGACCCTTGGCTTCGCCGCAAAACAAGCCTGAGCGCACCTTGGGCCCGGGGGCTACTGTCGGCGTTCTGGGAACGGGGGTCCCCAGACTTGCCTGTCTGCGGCCCACAGCGTGGCTAAGCAGCAGGCCGTACGGCCAATCTTCATCAACAAGACACCCAAGACCCTTGCAAGGGTCCGAGCCTCGCGAGGCAGATGATGCAAGACCTCCTCTGGGGTGGCCTAGCCATGCAGGCTCACGAGGAGCAGAGATATCAAGGCGAGGCAAACCTCACGAGGCTTTCATGACGTGGGCCATGACGAACGGTACTAGGCGGGCACCAGTGCGTGCAGCGTCTCTATTTCCTCTTTGGTGCTAAGGAGGCCAGCGCAGGCGAAGAGTACCGAGGCATCGGGCAAAGGTTGCCATATTGGTGCAACGCGACCAATTCCAGGAGGACGGCAAGGCGGAGGTCATCGTGGAGCCCAAGACAGCGTCACCCCAGAGCTTTTCGCAGGCGAAGACCGCTTTTGTCAGGATAGCTTGTACTAGCTGTCCCCCTTCAAATTTTCCCGCCGTTGTTGGCTCCGTTCCCGCTCGATATTTGGGAAGAGGACCAGGGCCTCTATAAATAGGATTAGCCACCACAGTAGGAGAGAACTAATCCCGAACTAGTTCAGATCATCCTCAACTACACAAGCACAAGAACACCTCAACCTCAGGAGGCTGTTCTTCCCTTGTACTGTTCACCATCAGCCCAAGAGGCAATCCACCACCACACTAGAGTAGGGTATTACACCACAATGGTGGCCCGAACCAGTATAAACATCGTGTCTTTCTGTGTTGTGAGTTCGTCGAGTTCGTCCGCGAGATCTTAGCGAGCTGGAACGTAGATCGATAGGAGGGAAAGACTTCGTGCGCACCCCAGTGTTCGAACCTAAAGGGTTTGCCGGAACCCCACATCCGACAAATATTACAAGCCATATTGTTCTCGCAAATACCAAACACAAGTTTAAACGCCTCCATGAGGCATGATGCATGTTGCAGGAATAAAACAGAAAAGCAGCCGCAGGTCACCCCTGGACACCGCCATCACCCACAAGAGGTGCTCCTTCCCTGGTGGCATAGCCTCCACCTGCACCGCCGGTCGCAGGCGCGAGAGCGAAGCCGTGGAACTTCTTCAGCAGGGCCTCCACCTGGCCCTTCATGGCAGCGGCAGCGGCCGCACAACGCTCCTCATCCAGAGGCTCCAGCAGCTGATGACCCACAAGTATAGGGGATCTATCGTAGTCCTTTCGATAAGTAAGAGCGTCGAACCCAACGAGGAGCAGAAGGAAATGATAAGCGGTTTTCAGCAAGGTATTCTCTGCAAGTACTGAAATAAATGGTAACAGATAGTTTTGTGATAAGATAAATTGTAACGAGCAATAAGTAACAAAAGTAAATAAAGTGCAGCAAGGTGGCCCAATCCTTTTTGTAGCAAAGGAAAAACATGGACAAACTCTTATATAAGGAAAAGCGCTCCCGAGGACACATGGGAATATCGTCAAGCTAGTTTTCATCACGTTCATATGATTCGCGTTCGGTACTTTGATAATTTGATATGTGGGTGGACCGGTGCTTGGGTGCTGTTCTTACTTGAACAAGCATCCCACTTATGATTAACCTCTATTACAAGCATCCGCAACTACAACAAAAGTATTAAGGTAAACCTAACCATAGCATGAAACATATGGATCCAAATCAACCCCTTACGAAGCAACGCATAAACTAGGGTTTAAGCTTCTGTCACTCTAGCAACCCATCATCTACTTATTACTTCCCAATGCCTTCCTATAGGCCCAAATAATGGTGAAGTTTTACGTAGTCGACCTTCACATAACACCACTAGAGGCTAGACAACATAGATCTCATCAAAATATCGAACGATTACCAAATTCACATGACTACTAATAGCAAGACTTCTCCCATGTCCTCGGGAACAAACGTAACTTCTCACAAAGCATATTCATGTTCATAATCAGAGGGGTATTAATATGCATAAGGGATCTGAACATATGATCTTCCACCAAATAAACCAACTAGCATCAACTACAAGGAGTAATCAACACTACTAGCAACCTACTAGTACCAATCCGGACTTGGAGACAAGAATTGGATAAAAGAGATGAACTAGGGTTTTGAGAGGAGATGGTGCTGGTGAAGATGTTGATGGAGATTGCCCTCTCCCGATGAGAGGAGCTTTGGTGATGACGATGGCGATGATTTCCCCATCCTGAAGGGAAGTGTCCCCGGCAGAATAGCTCTGCCGGAGCCCTCGATTGGTTCCGCCTCGTGGCGGAGTCTCGTCCCGAAAGGTTGCTTATGATTTTTTCCTCGACGAAAGACCTCATATAGCAGAAGATGGCCATCGGAGAGCCAACAGAGGGCCCACGAGGCAGGGGGCGCGCCCTGGGGTGAACTTCTTCCGCTCAATATTTTTTTATATTTTCCAAAAATGACTTTCGTGGAGTTTCAGGACTTTTGGAGTTGTGCAGAATAGGTCTGTAATATTTGCTCCTTTTCCAGCCCAGAATTCCAGCTGCCGGCATTCTCCCTCCTTGTGTAAACCTTGTAAAATAAGAGAGAATAGGCATAAGTATTGTGACATAACGTGTAATAACTGTCCATAATGCAATAAATATCGATATAAAAGCATGATGCAAAATGGACGTATCAACTCCCCCAAGCTTAGACCTCGCTTGTCCTCAAGCGGAAGCCGATGACGATAAATATGTCCCCATGTTTAGAGGTAGAGGTGTCGATAAAAATAAAATACGGACATGAAGGCATCATGATTATTCTCATAACAGCAACATATATAGATATTGTCATATGATTTCTTATGCTCAAGTAATAATCCATTCACAATGCAAAAGTATGAATCAGAAACTTTATTGAGAACTAACAAACTATAATCTCAAGCATTGAAGCAATTGCAATTTATCATAACATCAGAAAGAGCCTAAGTCAGAGCTTTATAGCAAGTCCACATACTCAATTATCATTTAGTCTTTTATAATTGCTAACACTCACGCGATACTTGTGGTTACGGAGTTTTAATCGGACACAGAGAAAGATAGGGGCTTATAGTTTCGCCTCCCAACCTTTTACCTCAAGGGTAATGTCAACAATAATAACTCGTGCTCCCCTACATCCTATTAGATATATCTATCAGGATCTTTCCAACACCTTGTGCTTGCCAAAGGATAAAATGTAAAAAGGAAAGGTGAAGATCACCATGACTCTTGCATAAGGTAGAAGATAATAGTAACACATAGGCCCTTCGCAGAGGAAGCAGAGGTTGCCATGCGCTTTTATGGTTGGATGCACAAAATATTAATGCGAACGAACGTCACTTTATATTGCCACTTTTGATATGAACCTTTATTATGCAGTCCGTCGCTTTTATTTCTTCCATATCACAAGATCGTATAAAGCTTATTTTCTCCCACACTAATAAATCATACATATTTAGAGAGCAATTTTTATTGCTTTGCACCGATGACAACTTACTTGAAGGATCTTACTCAATCCATAGGTAGGTATGGTGGACTCTAATGGCAAAACTGGTTAAAGGGTTTTTGGAAGCACAAGTAGTATCTCTACTTGGTGCTGAGAATTTGGCTAGCATGAGGGGGAAAGGCAAGCTCAACATGTTGGACGATCCATGACAATATACTTTATCTCAGATATAAGAAAACATAACCCATTACGTTGTCTTCCTTGTCCAACTTCAACTCTTTAGCATGTCATATTTTAATGAGTGCTCCCAATCATAAAAGATGTCAATGATAATATATTTATATGTGAGACCTCTCTTTCTTTATTACTTCCTATTAATTGCAACAATGACCAAAGCTATGTTTGCCAACTCCCAACAACTTTTAATCATCATACTCTTTCTATGTGAAGTCATCACTCTCGATAAGATCAATACAATCTCTTTGTTTCTTTTTATTCTTTTTATTTTATTCACTCAATATCATGGCAAAATAATCAAGCCCTTGACTCAACACTAATCTTTATTATATAGCTCACGGACTCGATTACATAGAGAAATCATAAAGCAAAACTCAAAACTAGATCATGCCATAAACTTTATTCTACTAGATCAAGATACTACTAATAGGATCGAGCTAAGAAAAACGGTAAAGATAGGAGTGTGATGGTGATACGATATCGGGCACCTCCCCCAAGCTTGGCAATTGCCAAGGGGAGTGCCCATACACATGTGATTATGTCTCCTTTACTGGTGAAGAAGGTGGAGGTGTTTGTTGATGATTTAGCCTTCTTCCTTAATTTGCGCTTGAGGACGGAATTCTGATCCCTCAAGTCATTAATCTCCTGTTCTAGGCTTAATATCTTTTTGCATAATTCCTGCTTGTTTTCCTGCAAGAGACGAAAAGGGATAAACTCGCACTTAAGTTTATTTGCTCTATCAGGGAGGCTGGACTTTTTGAACTCCACATGCATGTCCCCAGGTTGAGGTAGTGTGACTTCATCTTCATCTGTAACATCCCAAAATTCTAAATTTTGGAATGTTATAATAAATAGATAGTTTTGATTGATTGTTTGATTGATTGACTGAAAGTGAGTGAATTTTGAAACTTTTTGAAAGTTAAATGAGAGGGAATAAAAGGACTTTCCCAAACTTTCATTTTTACTTTCATGATCTTCGGGAATTCAAATTCTTTTCACCACAAAACCCTGGAGAGAAGATGACATGACTTCTTCCATTTATTTAAATGACAAGGGGTGTTGAAAATATTTGAATTTCATTTGGAAACTATTTCCAATTCTGAAACTTTATGCAACTCAATGATTTTCACGAGCGAAGATAAAATGACTTCTTCAAATTATATGAAATATGAGTTGGGAGTTTCAAAGGATTAAATTCAAAGTTCTTTTGAATTTATTTTCAATTTGGAGTTATTTGAGTTTTATTCAAATTATTTTTCTCCAAAAATAAAATACATGGAAAATAGGGTAACATGATTCCCTACATCAGAAAATTGGAGAGAAATAAATTTAAATTCATTTTGGTATTTTAAAAATGATTTTTAGTGGATTTTATTAGAGCAGAAGCACTCTTTGCTCTATTTGAATTTTTGTGTATTTTATTTGAAGCTAAAATAATGTTCATCTTGAAGGAAATGTTTTTCTGCAAATTTTGATTTATTATATGCCTATATAATATTTTTTGTTTCTTTGGTTTTATTATTATTTTGTTTGTCTCTGTTTAAAAAAAAAGACTTCCGCCGAACTGGGCCGGCCCAGCTCCCAGCTAGGCCATGGCCCAGCCCAGCTCTGCGCTTCCCCGACCGCCGGCGGACTCCGTCCGCCGTACGCAGCGCCGCCGCCATGGCTGCCGTCCTCGCCGCAGACTCCTCGCGCTGCCTCTCCCTTGCCCCTCTCCCACGCCATCGAGGCTGCCCCCTCCATAAGTAGCCCGCCTGCCCCGTCTCTCCTCTCGCCTCTCTCCATAACTCCGCCGCCCGAGCCGCCCATTTGCCGTCGCCGCCAACTCCGCCCGCCACCCGCACTCCCCCACCACCGTCGACCGCCGCCGGAGCCACCATCGACCCCGCCGCCCAGCGCCGCCCCTCCCCGACCACTTCGCCGGCCTCGACGACCGCCGGAGCCGCCGCCCCGCCTCGCCGGAGAGCTGCCGGCTTTCCGCCGAAGACCGCCGAACTGCCGTGGACCGATAAAACCCGCGCAAAAACCCGCTCGGTTTTTCTAGTTAGATCGGTTATATATTTTTTTTGAGCAGTTGATTTTTTTAGGTTAAGTTGCGAACGTTCACCGGTTAGGCACACTTAGCGAACGATTTTCTTTCATTAATGTTCTGTAACAAACGTTCACTGTCTAGCTTTTTCCTTTTTCTGTTTATTTACGTCACAGACCTATCCATAAATATATTTATTGACAGATTAGCCCGTGGTTTTCAAATGACTACAACTTTTTGCTCGTAAGTCGGAATCCAACGAAACCAGCGCCCACTTCTTCGTTATGATCTCCTCTATCCAGTAATCCAACTTAAACATGTTTCTGAAAGTTTTAAAATTTAAATTCAAACTGATTTGAATTTGAACTTCGTTTGATCATAACTTGAGTTTCGTAACTCCGATTTAGTTGATTCTTTTTGCAAATTAAAGCTCTTGACATAAACTTTCAGATAAGGCCAAATTCACATAATTTTGGTACTGTTAGAAATTGTTTTATGTTGCAAGAGTTATTTGCTTGGTTTTGATGTTCTTCGAATCGTCTTCCCCGCTCTTTCTGATCTTTTGAGTGATTGCTTATGTGTGGTTACTATTGCTTGATTACGATAGATTGACCGAAGTGTGACGAGTAGAACTATCAAGAGTTTTGAGTGCGAATCATCTTCGTCAACATTGCAGGCAAGTAACACTTTGATCATACCTCTTCTCATACCCAGTTTTTATGCATTAGATCTATCCTCAAACACTTGCATGATTAGGATCTAATTAAATTGTGGGATGGGAAGTAGTTGAGGTAGTACCTATTACCTGTTTTATTATAAACCCTTGGGAGTTACTTCTACGTTTGCTTATTATGCCATGCTATACTAGTAGACGTGGCTTGGGTGAGTGTATCCATGACAGATGTGAGATTGTTATTTAATGGTTTATTTAAGGTGGCAACTTAAACACACATCTGGGTGGATTGAGGCACCTGGTTTCTATCAGGACTTGCCTGTATTTCTTCGGACCGCCACCCAGGCTCAAAGGGATCATGAGATTATTCAAACTAGAAACTTTCGTGTGCAGCCACAAGCCATTATGGGCTCTGGCGTAGTTGATTAAGTTGTGCAAACTCTTACGGGTAGGCTAGCTGATGTAGGGGATGTAGGTTGGTACGGTCTACCCACATGTAAGGTGCTAGCGCTTCTGAAAGACTATGTCCCGGTCATCCGTCTCTCAAACACCATGTAGTGTGAGAAAACAAACGGAGGCGATCGAGTCTAGTGGGGAAAAGTGCGCAAACCTCTGCAGAGTGTATAAACTAATCATGGTTAGCCGTGTCCCCGGTTATGGACAATCTTGAGTATCTAGTTCTTGGATTATCCTGTTGATCACATCATGTTACTCTAATTAATATTGTTGGGTTTTTAATGAGTACTTTTAATTGGGATTGAGGATGCTGTCAACTATTCTCAATGTTCAACAACCACCATGATAGTTAAATAAATTTATTCCTTTGCGAGGGAAAAATTGGCTTTTCAAAAAAGCTGTAACCATAGAGCTTTCCACCAGCCATATATGCATGTAGTATAGCTTATTCTTTCATTACTCTCTATGTGTTACATTGCCATATTCCATGTCTTGACCCGTTTCGGGCTGCAACTTTTCATGTTGCAGACTTCTCAGACGACGAGTAAGTGATACGTTAGGGTTACGATTTCTACACTCAACTTTGCCGTTGGTGTTGATGGGAATCCACAACCTTGTTACTTCCGCTATTTGGATTGAGGTATTAGTATTTACGTTATTTATACGTGTGGTTTACCTCTGTTATAAATCCTCAAGTACTGTGTGTGTCAGCATACCGATCCAGGGATGACACTTAAGCACAGAGACTTGATCCATTTGGGTCGGGTCGCTACATCATCCGAGCTCGTCTCCTCCTTTCTCTTGGGTTCATAGTCTTCTTCTTCTTCTGTGGTCCAACCATAGTGCTCCACATCTCCATAGACCTTAGGATTTACAAGGTAATCATCCACATAACATTCTCCTTTAGAATCCTGAGACGACATGTTGCTCTAACCTACAACAGAACAACCCGAAAAGAAAACAGAGAATATTTGCGTGATGCGGGAGTCAAAACCTTCGGGAAAATATATAATGAATTTTTACCGACCAAAATACGTATCGTGCAAGAAAACGGAGTCCGGAAGGCACACGAGGTGCCCACGAGGTAGGGGGCGCGCCCAGGGGGTAGGGCGCGCCCTCCACCCTCGTGGGGCCCTCGTGTCCTTCCCGGACTGCTACTTATTTTTCTATTTTTCTAAATATTCCAAAACGGAGAAATATTGCCTTAAAAATTGTTTTGGAGTCGGTTTACTTACCGTACCACATACCTATTCCTTTTCGGAGTCTGAAACGTTCTGGAAAGTGTCTCTTATGTATTCCTCCGGGGTTACGGTTTCAGTAACATTGGTTTCAACATTTATAGGATTACCTGAGATATAGTGTTTGATTCTTTGACCATTTACCCCTTTGGATTTATGCCTTCAAAGTTGTTGATTTTTATGGCACCGGAACGATAGACCTCCTCGATAACGTAGGGGCCCTCCCATTTAGAGAGAAGTTTTCCTGCAGAAAACCTTAAACGAGAGTTGTATAGCAATACATAATGACCGACATTAAACTCACGCTTTTGTATCCTTTTGTCATGCCATCTTTTAACTTTTTCTTTAAACAACTTGGCATTTTCATAAGCTTGGGTTCTCCATTCATCAAGAGAGCTAATATCAAATAACCTCTTCTCACCGCAAGTTTGAAATCATAGTTGAGCTCTTTAATAGCCCAATATGCCTTATGTTCTAGTTCGAGAGGTAAGTGACATGCTTTTCCATAAACCATTTTATACGGAGACATACCCATAGGATTTTTATATGCAGTTCTATAGGCCCAGAATGCATCATCAAGTTTCTTGGACCAATTCATCCTAGACCTATTAACAGTCTTTTGCAAAATTAATTTGACCTCTCTATTACTCAATTCTACTTGACCACTAGACTGCGGGTGATAAGGAGATGCAATTCTATGATTAACATCATACTTAGCAAGCATTTTACGGAAAGCACCATGAATAAAATGTGAACCACCATCGGTCATTAAATATCTAGGGACTCCAAACCTCGGAAAAATAACTTCTTTAAGCATCTTAATAGAGGTGTTATGATCAGCACTACTAGTTGGAATAGCTTCTACCCACTTAGTAACATAATCAACAACAACTAAAATATGGGTATATCCATTAGAGGCAGGAAAAGGTCCCATATAATCAAAGCCACAAACATCAAATGGTTCAATAACAAGTGAATAATTCATAGGCATTCTTGACGTCTACTAATATTACCAATCCTTTGACATTCATCACATGGCAAAACAAACTTACGGGCATCCTTGAAGAGAGTAGGCCAATAAAAACCGGATTGCAATACCTTATGTGCAGTTCTATCTCCAGAGTGGTGTCCTCCATAAGCTTCAGAGTGACACTTGCGTAGGATCTGTTCCTGTTCATGCTCAGGTACACAATGTCTAATAACACCATCTACTCCTTCTTTATAAAGATGTGGGTCATCCCAAAAGTAATGTCTCAAATCATAGAAAAACTTTTTATTTTGCTGGTATGTGAAACTAGGTGGTATAAATTTAGCAACGATGTAATTAGCATAATCAGCATACCAAGGAGTACTACGTGAAGTACTTATAACATTTAATTGTTCATCAGGAAAGCTATCATCAATAGGTAGTGGGTCATCAAGAACATTTTCTAACCTAGACAAGTTGTCTACGACGGGGTTCTCAGCTCCCTTTCTATAAACAATATGCAAATCAAATTCTTGTAGCAAGAGAACCCATCTTATAAGTCTAGGTTTAGCGTCTTTCTTTTCCATCAGATATTTAATAGCAGCATGATCTGTGTGAATAGTTACTTTAGAATCAACAATATAAGGTCTGAACTTATCACAAGCAAATACAACTGCTAAGAATTCTTTTTCAGTACTAGCATAATTTCTTTGAGCATTGTCTAGAGTCTTACTAGCATAATGGATAACATTTAATTTCTTATCAATTCTTTGTCCTAGAACAGCACCTACAACATAATCACTAGCATCGCACATAATTTCAAAGGGTAAATTCCAATCAGGTGGCTGAACAATAGGTGCAGAGATCAATGCTTTCTTAAGTATTTCAAATGCTTCTACACAATCATCATCAAAGACAAATGGTATATCTTTTTGTAATAAATTAGTCAGAGGTTGAGAAATTTTTGAGAAGTCCTTAATGAACCTCCTATAAAATCCGGCGTGACCAAGGAAACTTCTTATACCTTTGATGTCCTTGGGACATGGCATCTTTTCAATAGCATCAACCTTGGCTTTATCAACTTCAATACCTCTTTCAGAAACAATATGCCCCAAGACAATACCTTCATTAACCATAAAGTGGCACTTTCCCAATTCAAGACAAGATTAGTTTCTTCACATCTCTGCAAAACTCGATCATGATTGCTCAAGCAATCATCAAAAGAAGATCCATAGACGGAAAAATCGTCCATGAAAACCTCACAAATCTTTTCACAAAAGTCAGAGAATATAGCCATCATGCATCTTTGAAAGGTAGTAGGTGCATTACATAAACCAAAAAGCATACATCTATAAGCAAAAGTACCAAAAGGGCAAGTAAAAGTAGCTTTTGATTGATCCTTGACTGACACAGGTATTTGAGAGAAACCAGAATAACCATCTAGAAAGCAATAATGTGTATGTTTGCATAGTCTTTCTAGCATTTGATCGATAAAAGGTAAGGGGTAATGATCTTTCTTAGTAGCCTTATTTAATTTGCAGAAATCAATTACCATCCTATAACCTGTAATAATTCTTTGCGGAATCAATTCATCTTTATCATTAGGAACAACAGTAACACCTCCCTTCTTAGGGACACAATGAACAAGACTTACCCAATCGACTATCAAAGAACGGGATAAATTATACCTGCCTCCAGAAGCTTTAGTATTTCTTTTCTTACCACTTCTTTCATCTTAGGATTCAGCCGTCGTTGATGATCACGAACCGGTTTGGCATCTTCTTCCAAATTTATTTTATGTTGACATAGAGTGGGACTAATGCCCTTAAGATCATCAAGAGTATATCCAATAGCAGCGTGGTGCTTCTTCAGAGTTTTCAATAATCTCTCTTCTTCATGCTCTGAAAGGTTAGTACTAATAATAATAGGATATATATTCTTTTCATCGAGATAAGAATATTTAAGATTATCAGGCAATGGTTTAAGCTCAAACACGGGATCACCCTTGGGTGGAGGAGGATCCCCTATGATTTCAACAGGCAAATTGTGTTTCAGAATAGGTTCCTGTTTAAATAATATTTCATCTATTTCCCTTCTTTCATTCATAAACATATCATTTTCATGGTCTAGCAAATATTGTTCTAAAGGATCACTAGGAGGTACGACAATAGAAGCAAGACCAATAATTTCATCCTTACTAGGCAATTCTTCTTCCCGGTGTTTTCTACTAAATTTAGAGAAATTAAACTCATGAGACATATCACCGAAACCAATAGTAACAACATTCTTTTCGCAGTCTATCCTAGCATTAACAGTGTTCAAGAAGGGTGTACCAAAAATAATGGGACAAAAGCTATCTTGTGGGGAACCAAGAACAAGGAAATCAGCGGGATATTTAGTTTTCCCACACAAGACTTCAACATCTCTAACAATTCCCATTGCTGATATAGTATCTCTATTGGCAAGTTTAATTGTGACATCAATACCTTCTAACTCAGCTAGTGCAATTTCATGCTTAATTTCCTCGTATAAAGTATGAGGTATAACACTAGCACTAGCACCCATATCACATAAGCCATGATAACAATGATCTCATATTTTAACAGAAATTACAGGCACGCCTACCACATGTCTATGTTTATCTTTAGCACAAGGTTTGGCAATTCTAGCAGTTTCACCGCAGAAATGAATTACATGCCCATCAATATTATCAGCTAAGAGATCTTTAACAATAGCAATATTAGGTTCAACTTTAATTTGCTCAGGAGGTGTATAAGTTCTAATATTGCTTTTACGAACCATAGTTGAAGCTTTAGCATGATCCTTTATTCTAACAGGGAAAGGTGGTTTCTCAACATAAGAAGTAGGAACAACAGGATCATTATAAGTGACAGTCTTTTCTTCAAACTTAGTAGGCGCAGCTACTTTTACTTCTATGGGAGGATGATATTTAAACCACTTCTCCTTGGGGAGATCAACATAAGTAGCAAAAGATTCACAGAAAGAAGCTACTATCTCAGAGTCAAGTCCATATTTAGTGCTAAACTTACGAAAAATATCGGTATCCATAAAAGATTTAACACAATCAAACTTAGGCGTCATACCTGACTCCTTACCTTCGTCGAGATCCCAATCTCCAGAGTTTAATTCTGTCCAATAAATTCCATTTGAATTCAATAGTCTTCATCATAAAAGAGCCAGCACAAGAAGTAACGAGCATGATGCGATTGTTTTCAGAAAGCCGAGCATAAATTTTTTGAAGAATTATTTCTCTTGAGAGATCATGATTGGGACATGAATATAACATTGATTTAAGCCTCCCCCAAGCTTGAGCGATGATTTCTCCTTCACGAGGCCAAAAATTATATATATATATTTGCGATCACGATGAACAAGATGCATAGCATAATACTTCTGATGAAATTCCAATTTCATTCGTTTATAGTTCCATGATCCCGTGTCATCACATAGCCTATAACATGTTGATGCATCTCCCTTCAAAGATAAAGGGAAGAAATTCTTCTTAACAACATCATCGGGTATACCTGCAAGCTTAAATAATCCACAAACTTCATCCACATAGAGTAGATGTTCATCAGGATGCTTTGTTCCATCTCCTGTAAAAGTATTAGCCAGCAGTTTTTCTAACATACCCGAGGGAACTTCAAAGGGAACATTTTCATTTTCAGTAGGTTAGGTAGGTTCAGTAGGTTGAGGAGCAACTCTTGTTTCTCGGGTCGGGGTGAAGATACCTTAACAAGCCCCTCAGAGGATTACTTTCCATAGTAACAAGTGACAGTAAATTTCAGCACACTATATAAATTTTTCCTTACCAAATTCCACCTACCAAAGGCGCTTCAATCCCCGGCAACGGCGCCAGAAAAGAGTCTTGATGACCACAAGTATAGGGGATCTATCGTAGTCCTTTTGATAAGTAAGAGTGTCGAACCCAATGAGGAGCAGAAGGAAATGATAAGCGGTTTTCAGCAAGGTATTCTCTGCAAGTACTGAAATAAATGGTAACAGATAGTTTTGTGATAAGATAAATTGTAATGAGCAATAAGTAACAAAAGTAAATAAAGTGCAGAAAGGTGGCCCAATCCTTTTTGTAGCAAAGGACAAGCCTGGACAAACTCTTATATAAGGAAAAGCGCTCTCGAGGACACATGGGAATTTCGTCAAGCTAGTTTTCATCACATTCATATGATTCGCGTTCGGTACTTTGATAATTTGATATGTGGGTGGACCGGTGCTTGGGTGCTGTTCTTACTTGAACAAGCATCCCACTTATGATTAACCTCTATTGCAAGCATCCGCAACTACAACAAAAGTATTAAGGTAAACCTAACCATAGCATGAAACATATGGATCCAAACCAGCCCCTTACGAAGCAACGCATAAACTAGGGTTTAAGCTTCTGTCACTCTAGCAACCCATCATCTACTTATTACTTAACAATGCCTTCCTCTAGGCCCAAATAATGGTGAAGTGTTATGTAGTCTACATTCACATAACAGCACTAGAGGCTAGACAACATACATCTCATCAAAATATCGAACGAATACCAAATTCACATGACTACTAATAGCAAGACTTCTCCCATGTCCTCAGGAACAAACGTAACTACTCACAAAGCATATTCATGTTCATAATCAGAGGGGTATTAATATGCATAAGGGATCTGAACATATGATCTTCCACCAAATAAACCAAGTAGCATCAACTACAAGGAGTAATCAACACTACTAGCAACCTACTAGTACCAATCCCGGACTTGGAGACAAGAATTGGATACAAGAGATGAACTAGGGTTTTGAGAGGAGATGGTGCTGGTGAAGATGTTGATGTAGATTGCCCTCTCCCAATGAGAGGAGCGTTGGTGATGGCGATGGCGATGATTTCCCCCTCCCGGAGGGAAGTGTCCCCGGCAGAACAGCTCTGCCGGAGCCCTAGATTGGTTCCGCCAAGGTTCCGCCTCGTGGCGGTGGAGCTCGTCCCAAAAGGTTGCTTATGATTTTTTCCTCGACGAAAGACCTCATATTTTTTTATCGGAGAGCCAGAGGGGGCCCACGAGGCAGGGGGCGCACCTTGGGGTGAACTTCTTCCGCTCAATATTTTTTATATTTTCCAAAAATGATTTTCGTGGAGTTTCAGGACTTTTGGGGTTGTGCAGAATAAGTCTCTAATATTAGCTCCTTTTCCAGCCCAGAATTCCAACTGTCGGCATTCTCCCTCCTTGTGTAAACCTTGTAAAATAAGAGAGAATAGGCATTGCGACATAATGTGTAATAACAGTCCATAATGCAATAAATATCGATATAAAAGCATGATGCAAAATGGACGTATCAGCAGCTCGTCAAGGCGGGTGGAGGGGTCGCGAAGATAGAGGTGGCTGAAGACATGTGTCGGTGCAGCTGAGGAAAGAATGCAGGCTTCCGCCTTGGCCATAGGACCGATGCCGCTCACAACCTTCTCAAGCGCGGCAACCAAGTAGGGAAGCAGCTGAGCAGGGCCATCCTCGTCGGTGGTCAGCGGCCTCTCCAAGCCCTTCCCGTACAGCGCCTTCAGCAACGTGCGGGACCTCTTCTCAAAAAGCGCGAAGGCCTCGGGGTCTTCAGCCAGGAACTTCGCCTTGGCTTCAAGACTAGCCTTCTCTGCCCCCACCTTCCGCTCGAGCTCCTCCAGCCGGCTGTGCTCCGTGGCCCGCGCCTTCGCCAACTCCCCTAGCTCAGCATCGCGATCCTTGATGGCGTCCTCCCAGGCCCTCATTTTCTCCTCCTCCGCCTGGCGGCCACAAGCTTCTTCAGCGCGCAGATCACGCATATTCTTCAGTTCGGCCTCCAGCGCCGGGCAGCGATCCTGGGCAGCTTCGGCATCCTTCAGCGCCACTTCACGAGCAACTGCAGCTTGGGTGGTGGATTGCTTCTTCTTTTCGGAGTCCGCCATGGCTTGGCTCAGCGTCGCTCGTATGGACACGTCGGAATGAAGCCAGCCGGAGACCAGCTCCAGGCGCCCGACTACTAGGTGGGAGTCGGCGCCCTCGAGATCTTCTCGCAGCTGGGCCATCTCCAAAAGGCGCGCTCCAAGACATCAGGAGAAACAGAGGGACCTGGAAGCACTAGCGCGGCAGGAGGAGGCGACGTCGTTACCAGGGCATGGGAGACCAAGGGCTCCTCAGCCTTTGGGACCTCAGCAGCCGAGCCGGACATCAGCACTTCCGGAGCCAGCGGGGCCTCGGGGGCTGACTCCTCCCGACGACGCCCCTCCTGGCCTCGCGAGGGCGACCGGACCGGGGAGGTGTGAGTGTTGTCGCTTCCCTTCTTCACGAAGGGGGGTGCGGCCGCTATAGATGGTTCAGTCCCAGGCATGGCCGCTGCATCCTCCTTCCTCTCCTTCGCCGCAGACGGCGGCCTGGTCAACCAAGGACGAACGTCAGGAAGCAGCAGTATAAGCAAGAACAAGACGAAGCTTGAGCACTTACTGGTCCACCGCAGCGTAGTCCACCCTCCGCTTGTTAAGCTTGAAGCCTGAGAGCTTCGAAGCCTGAGGGGTGGGCGCGCGGACTCCGGGAGCAGAAGATGGCGCAACAAAGGGGCCGGAAGCAGCTTCAGGAGGCGTCAAGGTGGGAGTAACATCTCGAGAGACCAGCGACGACCTGCCCCTCGTCGGGATAACGGGTAGCTCCCCCTTCTCCGGGCGGGCGCCGACCTCGTTGTCATCCGACAGGGTGCGGAGGATGTCGGCCTTGCTCAAGGGGGAGGTCTCCCCCATCCCCTCGGGGGTCACCTCCGAGTCGTGCTCCTCGCCCTCCCCTTCTTCCTCCTCGCGTGACTCATCGGAAGACAGCTCCACTAGGGGCAGCGCCACAGGGGCTCCGGAGGGCGCAGGCGGCACCAGCCGCGCCCGTCGAAGGTAGGCCTGGCGGCCACGACCTGCTCCCAGTCCTTGCGGCGGAACAAGGGAACGAAGGCGCTCGGCGGGTACTCTTGATCGTCCCCGACCAAGAGGCGCAGAGCTGCAGCCAGCTCATCGTCAGGCAAGGCTTCCGGGATCAGGCGAACCTTGTCCCCTTCATCCCCGAGCCGCCACAGGGGACGCATACGCGCCTGAAGCGGGGCAACACGCAGCATCAAGAATTCCCTCAAGAGCATGGCCCCTGTCACTTTTGCCGCCTTTGCGTTGCCCGGCTTCAGGTCGACGTTCATCTGCTCCAACACCAACGTCGCCCACTAATCAGTAAGCTTCACGCAAGACCACCCCTTGTCGGACTGGGGCATCCCTGTCGGCAGCACCAAGTGCGGATGGACACACTTAGCATCCATCATAACCCACTTGGCCCTGAAGTTGTCGGCCTTCTTCCCGGTCTTCGAGATCGAGTTGGCCTTGCCAACCGCGATGAAGTTGGCACACCCGGAGGTATGACCCTCGTTGATGCGGAGGAAGAAGAAGTGGCGCAGAAGAGCCACGGACGGCATCACGCCGAGATACGCCTCGCAGTAGTAGGCGAAGATCGACAAGAGAAGGATGGAGTTGGGATGAAGATGCAGCGCCTGCAGCCCGTAGTGGCCGAGGACCTCATAGAAGAAGTCAGAGAAGGGGGGAACCAGCCCTGCCATTATGCTGCTCATGATGGAGGGGAAGAAGGTGCTTCCCTCGGGCTCTGGCACGGTGGAACCAGCCCGGAGCTCAATCTTCCCCCTCCCGTTCCTCTCCCCTGCCACCAGCAGGCGAGTGGCTGCGAGGCTCTTCTTCGAGACGTTGGGAGCATCGAGAGACGGCTTGTACTAGGCCGGCGACGAGGCAGGCTTGACCTTCCGGGGCGCCAATGGTCGCTGATGCGGAAGGGGACGGGAGGAGATCTGGAGATTTCGGCAGCAAGGAGCGAGAAAAGGGGATCTGGAGCAAGACGGAACAGAGTAATGAAGGCAAGCACTGTCTGTGCCAACCTTTTGACAGTCAGGCAGTTGCCGAGGCAGCATGGGGAAGTAGAGACGCCCACGTCCAATCAACCGCCACGCGTCGACCAAGGCCGCAGGCTGTTGGGCCCCGCGGTGCTCCACACTTGCCCTTTGGCTTCACCTCGAAGCCAAGTCCGAGCACACCTTGGGCCCGGGGGCTACTGTCGGTGTTCTAGGAACGAGGGTCCCCAGACTTGCCTGCCTACGACCCACAGTGTGGCTCTGCGAGTAGGCCCGTATGGCCCATCTTCACCAAACAAGCTTTCAAGACCCTCGCGAGGGGCCAAGCCTCGCAAGGCGGACGACACAAGACCTCCTCGGGTGCGGCTTCACCAAACTGGCTCGCGAGGGGCGGAGAGATCAAGGCAAGGCAAACCTCGCAAGGTTCTCGTGACGTGAGCCATGACGACCAAGGCCAGGCGGGTGCTAGCGCGCAAAGTGTCCTTGTTTCCACTTTGGTGCTAAGGAGGAAAGCGCAGGCGAGGAGTTCCGAGGCATCAGGCAAAGGTTTCCATATCGGTGCAACGAGACCAAGACCAGCAGGATGGCAGGATGGAGGTCACTGTGGAGCCCAAGACGGCGTCACTACCAGAGCCTTTGGCAGGCGAAGACCACTTTTGTCAGGATAAGCTGTACTAGCTGTCCCCTTTCAAATTGGTTGTTGTGGGATCCCTTCCCGCTCAATATTTGGGAAGAGGACCGGGGCCTTTATAAATAGGACTAGCCACCACTGTAGGAGGGGGATCGATCTCATCTTGAGCAATCCTCACACCCTCTAGTTCCCCAAGCATAAGAGCACCTCACCTCAGGGCTGTTCTTCCCCTTGTACTGTTCATCCCTAGCCCAAGAGGCAATCCACCACCACCACACTTGAGTAGGGTATTACACCACAACGGTGGGCCAAACCAGTATAAATCTTGTGTCCCTTGTGTTGTGGGTTCGTTGAGCTAGCCTAGAGAGCATGTGAGGGCGTGATCTGTGAGGGAGAGATCCTCGCGCACACCCCAGAGTTCGAACCTTAAGGGTTTTGTCGAAACCCGAGATCCGACAATACCTCTCCGTCATACGGAGTGACAAATCCCAGTCCTGATCCATGCCAACTCAATAGACACCTTGGAGATACCTGTAGAGCACCTTCATAGTCACTTAGTTATGTTGCGACGTTTGGTACACACAGGGTACTCATTCGGTGTCAGTGAGTTGCATGATCTTATGGTCATAGGAACATATACTTGACATGTAGAAAACGATAGCAATAAACTTGATACGATCAAATGCTACGTTTATAGTTTGGGTCTTGTCCATCACATCATTATCCCAATGATGTGATCCCATTATCAAATAACTACTCATGTATATGGCTAGGAAACCACAACCATCTTTGATCAATGAGCTAGTCCGGTAGATGCTCACTAGGGACATGTTGTCTATGTATCCACACATGCATTTGAGTTTCTGGTCAATACGATTATAGCATGGATAATAAATGATTATCATGAACAAGGAAATATAATAATAACCACTTTATTATTGCCTCTAGGGCATATTTCCAATATGAATGCCATTGCCAAAACTTATACACCAGCTTACTCACTCCTAACCGTAATTCTGTAGCGTGCATGCTTGTGGTACTCAAAAAGTTTGCAACATAAGGTTTCTGGGTACCTCGTGCACACGGGGTCTTTTGACCCCCGTGCGCATGGGGTATTGCATAACTTCCTGGGTACTCAGCGTGCATGACGTCTTTTGACCCCCATGTTCACGGGGTGTTGCGTTTGTTCCTGAGTACCCCGTGCGCACAGGGCTGACTTAGCCCGTGCACACGGGGTCCAATGGTCACAAACCCCTACTCCACCAAGAACACTATGAAAATCCCCCTTCTATCTCCTCCATCCCTAACCCTAATGTCTTGTTGAGCTCCACCATTGCTACACCTCATTTTGCTCAATACTCTCAATCCATCAACCCAAACTTGTTGAAACTTTGGGGATTGGGAAAGCAAGACCCGATCTACATTTTGACTAAACCAAACCGTGTTCCCCACAACATTTGTTCCCCATTGACTTGTTACTCTTGGAGCTTGGGCTCCTAGGTGGTTAGAGGTTCCTCTGAAGCTTCCTTGCTTGTGGTGTGCTCCGGAGAAGTTTGTAAAGGTGTGGTGGCCGCCTTCAAGACCAACCCTGAGTGATTCGAGGCTCATCCATTGGGGGTGACTTGAAAGAGATTATGGTGAGCCTTCGTGGCGTTCCGCAAGCTTTGGCTCCGGCACTGCTCTAAACGGAGATTACCTCTTCCAAAGGAAGAGTGAACTTGGGATAAAATCCGCGTCCTTGACTCACTTGTGGTTAATCCTTTCCCGCCCTTTACTTTGCCTTGTATGCTTATTGGCTTGATAATTACATTGTTGCCTAGCATATTTGGCTCCAAGCTTGCTTGTCATATAGGGTGTGTTCACCAAGTTGCATATCTAGTAAACCCTATTTATCCACTAAACATTAAAATTGACAAGAAAGATTAAAATTTGTAGTCTCCTATTCACCCCCTCTAGTTGACCGTGTCAAATCCTTTCCATTGTTATCAGAGCCTCATGCTCTAATATAAGGTTTTACAACCTTAGAGGATATGGTCGACCTAGCGAATGTGGGAGGCGGTACACCCCTTGCTGAGGATGGTGAAAACCTACCCCTTGCCGCGGCCGACGCACTTGGTGCTCCAGTCATTGCTCCCGCCGCCCCCATTAACCCGGGTGCCCCCTTAACCGCGGCCGATATTCTTTCATTTTTGCAGACCTCAAAACCACTGTTCAAAGAATTTTGTTCCTCGGTCAAGCAGGAAATTTATGCTCGCTTAAAGCAATTGCCATTTGCATCAAACTCAATTGATCCAAATGTTATTCATGATGCGTATGATTCGAGAGAACCCCTTGCATCTCCGAATCGCACTAAAGTTCCCAAGTACAATTGATAGAGGCAAAGGTGTCCCATCTTATCACTACAAAAAAAAGACACATCCGTGACATTTTGGGCCGAACGAAAAAAAATTCTGTCATACATATGACACTTCTATGACGATAATTGTGACAAAACCGGTATCATCATAGATGTGGTGGGCTCCTACTTATATGACAAAAAATCATGAGAGAAAATGGGCTTTTCGTCTGGCGGGCCGGAGACGCAGCTGCATGACATTCTTTGGGCCGTCCATGACAGAAAAACCGTGGTAGAAGCGAGGGGGAGGAAAATTTCCGGGAGTTGCCGGTTACGGTGGGAGTTCGGGGGTCGAGCGATGCGCGTTTCTCACGACGTCTTGTGGCGTGTGTGCGTAGGCGTTATTCTAATCGAACCCGGAAGCGACAGTACCGTAGGCTACGTTCTTGAACTGAGCAATCGATCGATGGATGTTAACTAACCCGATGGAGCGATTCCTTCGCTACTGCTGCTAACTGAAGCCGATCGATGCTGCCTCTGGGATGAACAATGAGCGTTGCGGGGGCGTTGCCTCTGGATGAACAGGAACCCGTGGTGTGGAGGGCTGGATGAACAGTAGACGGTGGAGGGGTGGCCGTTTAGGGGTGGTTGAACAGGACCCCGTGGTGTGGAGGGCTGTATGAACAGTAGACGATGGAGGGGTGCCCGTGTGGAGGGGTGGTTGAACAGTAGCCGGTGGAGTAGCGCGCGGTGGAGGCTGGATGAACAGGAGCCCGTGGAGGCTGGAAGAGGTCGACGGTGGAGATGAACAGTATCCCGTGGAGTCCCGTTTTGCGGTATGCCACACCCCTCCCCCCCCCTAGTTTCGACCGTAGCGCTCCAACTCAAGTCTGTTTCGTCCGTTTTACGGTACGCCACACTCCTCCCGATCAACAGGACCCCCGTTTCGACCGTAAGAGGTACGTTTCCTCCGTTTTGCGGTACGCCAGGCCCCTCCCGATCAACAGGACCCCGTTTCGAACGTGGCTGGTGGAACACAAGGCCATTTCCTCCGTTGTGCAGTACGCCAGGCCCCGTTTCCATCGCCTGTTCCGTCCAAGCCCTCCCGATGAACACGGCCACGCATTCCGTTCCGACCCAGCCGGTTGGCTCCCCATGAACACGACGACGATGTTGTTTCTCCGTTCTGACCCAGCCATGTACGTATGTGCGATAGGTTTTAGAGACCCTGCCCGTATGTACGTACGTGGCCGTATTTTCTTTCTTGCACCCTCGCCGCTGTACGTACGTGTACATGCTACGTGCGCGCCTCTACTACGACATGTGCGCGCCTCTACATCCACCAGTATATAAGTACGTACACGTTCGTGACCAGAATGACAACGCTACGTACGCTTCGACCAGGTGGGTCCCGACTGTCATGCACTTCTTGCGTGCGAAGATGTAGCTGGTGGGTCCCAGCAGTCAGGGGGGCGAATTGTTTTTTTTTTTGCACAGACGCACTTCCTTGCGTGCGAAGATGTAGCTGGTGGGTCCCAACAGTCAGGGGAGCGAATCGTTTTTTTTGCCCGGACACACTTCCTTGCGTGCGAAGATGTAGCTGGTGGGTCCCAGCAGTTAGGGGAAACATTTTTTCGCGAAATATGGTGGCCCGTCCGGTGGGTCCCCGCTGTCAGGTGGAGGAATAATTATTTTGCGCGTAATAAGGAGGCACTTCCTTGCTGCGGCCGTGGACGCAGCTGTCAGCCTCTCCACGTACAGTCCACGTCCGATGGAAGCCGTTCCTTGACCACGTTGACCACGCCGCGCCGAGAGCACCAGGGTGGTGGACGACGGCGAGGACTAGGAAGGGGACGACGCAGAGCCGGGGAAGACGCGGCAGTGAATGCCCATGCGTAGAGGAGTACGAGGGTTCACTGGTTCGCTGTGGTGTGAGGCTGCCGTCGCCGCAGAATAACAGGGGGTGTGGGTGAGTAGAGGGATGGTCTGGCCAGTGGTAGGAGTAGTAGGGGACGGTGAGGCCTCCGCCGCATCGCAGCCGGCCACGGGAGGCAGGAGCACGAGGCACGACCGGCGCTGATTTGGGCGGCTGGAGCAAGAAGACCAGAGGTTGAAGAAGCACTACGGCCGTTGGATGGACATCGTACGGTCACTGGAGCTAGAATCGTGCATATTGACTAAGTTGACAAAGCCCTCCGTCCCGTCAACTTAGTAGGCACACAAGTCAGCCTGCCACTATCGGGTCCCAGCTAATGTGGGGAGTATTCTTTTATTTTGTGCGTAATAAGGAGGCACTTCCTTGCGTGCGAAAATATAGCCGGTGGGTCCGAGCTGTCCGGCGGTAACGCTTTTTTTCACGAAATCTCGAGGCCCTTTCGGTGGGTCCTCGATGTCGGTGGAGGAATCATTATTTTGCGCGTAATAAGGAGGCATTTCCTTGCGTGCGGCCGTGGACCCAGCTGTCGGCCTCTCCACGTACAGTCCACTTCAGATGCATGTCGGTCGTTGACCACGTTGACCAAGCCGCGCCGAGCGCACCAGGGTGGTGGATGACGACGAGGCCTAGGAAGGGAACGACACGGAGGCAGGGAAGACTCAGCAGTTGTTTCCCACGCGGAGGGGAGTACGACTGAACGAGGGTTTACTGGTTCGTCTGCCGTCGCCGGAGAATAACAGCAGGTGTGGGTGAGTAGAGGGATGGCTAGGCCAGCGATGGCAGTACGGTGGAGCCGTGAGGCCTACGCGGCAGCACAGCCGGTCGCGGGGAGGAGGGAGCAGGCAGTCCCGCCGGCGCTTGTTTGAGCGGCTGGAGCAAGAAGAGAAGAGATTGAAGAAGCACGACGGCCGTTGGAGGGACATCCAACCGTCACTGCTTGTGCGTCAACCTTTTTTTAGGAAAGCCTCAAATCTGTGGAAAACATCATACATCCCATCTGCCATTATTTCTAATAATTTACAGCCCATTTGCTAATTCTTAAGGTTTTTTGGAGCCCATATTCTTTTTGTTAGCATTACAGCCCATATTGTGGCCACGGTTAAAAAATTATACGAAATTTTGCATATTTCGGTGCGGCCCGAACTGTTTTTAATCCCGAAATTTCGACTCACATTCAAACTGATTTTAAAAATAAATGTATATCAATATAAAATCCAACAAATTCTCCATGCATAAAAATAAATGTAATTTAAAATCTTGAAATGAAAAAAATATTTGAAACTAATTGCGGTTTGATGTGTTTTAAAAATGTACAACCCATTTCTCATTCTTGATGGGCCATTTTCTCGCCACCGAATGAAAAGCTCTCCTCGTCTTGAAAGATTTGCAGCCCAACAGCCCGACAAAGCGACTTAATTGACAAATCGAGAAAAACTGGGTTGTGGCCGTGGACCCAGCCTATCAGCCTCTCCACGTCTGATTTCTTCCGATGGAAGTCGTTCCTTGACCACGTTGACCACGCCTTGGAGAGCACCACGGCGGTGGACGGCAACGAGGCCTAGGAAGGGACGACGCGAGCCGGGAAGACGCGGCAGTGGAAGCCAGCGGAGAGGAGTACGAGGTTCACTGGTTCGGCTGCGGTGTGAGGCTGCCATCGTCGCAGGTTCGCCAGCGGTGGGAATAGTAGGGCGATGAGGCCTCATGGCAAAGACAGCCGCCACAGGAGGCAGGGGAGCATGCGGCACGACCGGCGCTGCTTTGGGCGGCTGGAGAAAGAAGACCAGAGGTTGAAGAAGCACTACGGCCGTTGGATGGACATCATACGGTCACTGGAGCTAGAATCGTTCATATTGACTAAGTTGACAAACTAGTAGGCCCACAAGACAGCCTCCCACCAAGGTGGGTCCCAGCTAGCCGGGGGAGTATTCATTTTTTTTGTGCGTAATAAGGAGGCACTTCCGGTGGGTCCGTGACAAATGAGGGAACGTTTTTTTCGTGAAATACGGTGGCCCATCTGTGGGTCCCAACAGTTAGGGGAAATGATTTATTTCGCATAAAATACTTGGTGGCCCGTCCGGTGGGTCCCATTGTCGGTGGAGGAATAATTATTTTCCGCGTAATAAGGAGGCACTTCCTTGTGGCTGCCGTGGACCCAGCTGTCAGCCTCTCCACGTACAGTACTCTTCCGATGGAAGTCGGTCGTTGCGCACATTGACCACGCCACGCCGAGAGCACCACGACGGTGGACGACGGCGAGGCCTAGGAAGGGGACGACGCGGAGCCGGGCCACGGGAGGCAGGAGAAGGCGGTAGCACAGCCGGCCACGGGAGGCAGGAGCAGGCGGCACGACCGGTGCTGCTTTGGCGGCTGGAGCAAGAAGACCAAAGGTTGAAGAAGCCGTATGGCTGTTGGATGGACATCATACGGTCACTGGAGTATTAACTAACTTGACAAAGCCCTCCGTCCCCGTCAACTTAGTAGGCCCACAAGTCAGCCCAACAATATGGTGGGTCCCAGCTAGCAGGGGGGTATTCATTTTTTTGGGCGTAATAAGGAGGCACTTCCTTGCGGGCGAAGATATAGGCTGGTGGGTCCGACACATGGGGAAGCGTTTTTTCGCAAAATCTGAGAGGCCCTTCCTGTAGGTCCTAGCTGCCGGTGGAGGAATCATTATTTTGGCGCGTAATAAGGAGGCATTTCCTTGCGTGCGGTTGTGGACCCAACTGTCGGCCTCTCCACGTCTGATCCGCCGATGGATGTCGTTCATTGACCACGTTAACCAGGTCACGCCGAGAGCACCAGGGCGGTGGACGACGGCGAGGCCTAGGAAGGGAACGACACGGAGCCAGGGAATACTCGACAGTTGTTTCCCACGTGGAGGAGTACGAGGGTTTACTGGTTCGTCTGCCGTCGCCAGAGAATAACAGCAGGTCTGGGTGAGTAGAGGGATGGCTAGGCCAGCGATGGGAGTACGGTGGGGCCGTGAGGCCTGCGCGGTAGCATAGCCGGCCGCGGGAGGAGGGAGCAGGCAGTCCCGCCGGTGCTTGTTTGAGCGGCTGGAGCATGAAGAACAGAGATTGAAGAAGCACGATAGCCGTTGGATGGATATCCAACAGTCACTGCGCTCGTGTATTGACTAAGTTGACAGGGCGTTGTGTGTGCGTCAACCTTTTTTTTATGAAAGCATACGCGTCAACCTGTAGTAGGCGCACAAGTCAGCCTCAAATCTGTGGAAAACAGCATACAGCCCATCTGCCATTATTTCTAATAATGTACAGCCCATTTGCTAATTCTTAAGATTTTTTTGGAGCCCATCTTCTTTTTGTTAGCATTACACCCCATATTGTGGCCACAGTTAAAAAGTATATGAAATTTTGCATATTTTGGTGCGGTCAACTGTTTTTAATCCATAAATATCGATTCACATTCAAACTATTTTAAAAATAATTTATATAAATATAAAATCAAAATAATTGTCCACGCATAAAAATCTATGGAATTTAAGATCTTGTAATGAAAAAAATGAAATTAATTCCCGGTTTGATGTCTTTTAAAATTTACGTGCCATTTCGGGCAAACCGAATGAAACTATCCTCGTCTTGAAACATTTGCAGCCAACAGGCCGATAAAGCAAGTAGGCCTTTTTGGGTATTTCTTAAAAAAATAGAACTGGGCTAGCCATTTTCAAAGAAGAAAAACACAACCTGGGCTCACGATGTGGTAAACATAAATAAAACCACTGGACGGGCCTGACCTGTTGTTACCCTCGATCCGTCGCTAAAACTAGTATAAATAACAACCGCTTGTTCCTCATTGTCTCAAAAAACTGCTTGTTCCTCAAAAAAACTGCGTGACTTGTCGGGTCCTCGTGTCAGCCGCTCGTAGTGTAATTCTCTCGTTTATTGACTACGTTGACGATGGTGTGAGCCCCAGATGTCCAACCATTAGGAGGAACCATATTTTTGGGCTTGTACTATAGAGGCACTTGCTTGCGTACTGCCATGACGCTGGTGGGTCCCTACTGTCATCCTCTCCACGTACAGTCATCTCCTTGTTCCTCTCGGTTGTTGACGACGTTGACAACGCAAGAGGGCGGCGCACCGCGCACGGCGAGCGAACCAAGGCCGCAAGGCGGAGGACGACGGCGAGGCCTCGGACGGAACGAACAGGAGCCGTTGAAGATGCGTCGGTCCGATCCACAGCGGAGGGGAGTACGAGGTTGGTGGTGGGGTGGTGGGGCTAGTCACTTGGCTTCTGTAATGCAGTGAGCTCAAGCAGCCGGCGTGAGTGATGTTATTTCCCTTGGTTGTGATTTGTTACAATATTTCACTCTAAATTAAACGAATGGCAAGCCATTTGCCTTGTTTCAAAGAAAATATGACAGTCACAACCGAGTTGAAAAGGGCAGGAACATCTAACTCCAGCACAAAGCTGTACAAAAAGCACGAGGGTTGATTTTTCATCAGGTTTACAAAAACCCAGATTGAAAAGGGCAACAACATCTAACTCCAAAGACTGTTTTGGCAGTCAAATCAAATGGATCGGTCAGGTCCATAGAATGAACATCTGGATCGTAAAATTACTGGATTATGACCACAATATGTTGTAAATAGAAGCCCGGCACATTCGTAAGCTCTTTGCCCACCGAAACTCCTTTTTTGCTCTTTGACATACCCATCCGTCAAAACCATGCTGCCGATAAACTTAAGCACGATGGACAATAGTAACCTCGCATTCAGCAGGAAGAATGTGACAAATCTTGTGTTTGCACGGTTGGCTACATATCGTTCTAGCGTTATTGTCTTCAATCGAATCTCATGAGAAGTGAGAAAATCCCGATGCTTACGAATCCACCGATTGGTTATAACTTTCTTACCCCATCCTGTTGCCTAAATAGGCATGAAAATTGAAAATAGTTAAGGTCTAAAAGAAGAGTGTCGAAAGAGCAACAGCTGAACGGTTAATTCTAGTACACTATATGCGGGCTTCCAATGTGCGTGAAATTATCACCTTTATATACAACTTCTCCAGACATGGAAAGCATTGCAGCAAGCCAATAATCTTGTTCAAATCAAAACTATTCATTTGGATATATAAGATCTTGACAGAATCCAGCACCATTGATAGGCCATCCATGGAGAAACTCTTCATTGAGCATAGAACATAATATTAGTACAAAATGTGTACTCCAAGATGATATATAAATTATGTGAGAAATTTAAAATGCTTCATATGGTTACAAGTGTAGATAATAATATAAAGTACCTGAAGAACTGTGGAGCCAAACACCATATTGAAATGAGCACAGAGATCATGTATTACACCCAAGGTCTCCAGTTTAGGCGCAGAGAGGACAATTATTTGCAACGGTGAATAACTAGAATCAAGGATCAACCTTTGAAGTGAAGGGGCATCTTGGATGATGAGCTGCCTTCCGTCAAAAGAAATTCCAATTCTTACAAGGTTAGGCGACTTTATTTGGAGACAACAGATTCTAACTGTGAAAACAAGCACCAAGCACTCCAGGGCAGGGAAACTGGGGTGGATGATGTTGTGCAATGAGGCCTCCAATATACGAACCCGCACAAGTGAAAGCTTTTTGATAAATGGGAGTCGAAGGTTTAGTACAGATTGTTCGGAAGGTAGCACAGCGCAAAGGTGGCGGTGTGGAGAGAGGAGGAAAACATGAGATGGACATCGATCTTGAGGGCACAAGTTCATGGTGTTCTATATGTGGTATGTGATTTCCAGGGGAATAGTAGAACTCAAGTAGCTGTAGTTCTGTGAATTCAGGGGATTTCAGCCAGGTGTCCACCGTGCAGGGCAAGGTATGCTTGCTCAGGTAGCATGACGGGATGCAGAGGCTTTGAACGGAGCCCTCGTGGGAGGAGATGATGGCTCTGGGGATTTCAAAATCATTGAAGAGAGATAGCTGACAACAGTCGAGATTAAGGGGAACGGCGCGCCATAGAGGGCGCCACCGAATTGAGAGGGCTTGGGTGCGGCAGCAATCCTTGGCGGGGAGAAGCGAGATGATCTCCCCAAGGATGGCGTCCGGGAGATCGCTGATCACGGTCCACCCAAGATTCTACGGGTTCTGGTCCGGTGGGGCGGGATCGCCCGCTTCTCCCAGCTGCCGGGTGTGGGATCTAGCAGGCGTCGCCTTGGCAGAGCCTCATCTTCTTGGCGTTGGGGTCAGCCGACCCCATTTTCCTCGAGGGCGTCGCGTCGCGCTCACAGATTTGAGCAGAGTAACAAATGACGAGCCTAGTTGTAGTGCGAGAGAGGAAGAAGGCGAGCTGGGGGTTTTCTGTAGGAGTGAGCAAGAAGGGGAGCTGGGGTTTTCTGTAGGAGTGAGGTGAGGAATTTGGGGGTACGAGTGGAGCGAGCTGATGTGAGGTGGGTGGGAGCGAGGAGGAAGAAGAGCACCTGTGTTTTTTGTGGGGAGGAGGGCGGTGTCTTTGGGTGTGGGTAGCGCCTTTTGAATTGATTTTACTATTTACTAGTGTGGATTGGTTGTTTTGTCTTGGGCCCAGAGAAACAATTACTACTAGTACAGTGGAGACACTCTACAGCCTACCTGTAAAAAACAATTACTACTAGTACAGTGGAGGCACTCTACCGCTTCGGCTCCTCCTAGGTCATTGAAACGTCTCCCTCATCTGAATGCCGTTATACTTTTGTCACCGACATGCGGGCCATGCAGCACAAGAGCCCAAATGCCATCCACCAAATTAGCAGGCAAGATGCAAAGGAGAGTCACCCAGAAGCGCCGTGGCAAAGAATGAGCCATCGTATCACAAAACCCCACCTCCCCGCAGTCTAAGTTTCTGGACGAAGCAACCATCATTTCACTCCTCGCTGAATCCCCTTCTCCCTCACCGTCTTCAAGAAAAGGCAACACTCACATCTGCCACTGTTCTTCTCTCCCAACGAAGGGAAGGTAAGCGGATCCGTGATGTTGGTATATTTTCGTTCAGAGAAAAAAAAGAACTTTTGCAAAGCACTAACCAATCCTCACTCTCTTTTTTGTTTCATTGTCATTGCGATTGTGTTTTCCTTTCAGTGGTCTCCTAGTATTCATCAGTTTCATGATGGACCAAGGAGAACCAGGCAAAGATCTGCCGATATGGGAGCAGATGCGGGAGGCTGATCCCCACGAGACAGAGAGCTCCAAGAAGATGGAGGCAGCCACCGAGCTGACCCCAGATACGCTCACGGCCACTACTGAGATGGTCAACGCCCCGTTTGAGGTTACAGCCCCGTGGCACCGCAGAGAGCAGTTTTCCCCTTCGAGGATGTGCCCCATTGAGCTGCCCAAGGTGATTTCCTTCTTTGCCGATCTTGATTATGGTTTTTCATCTAAGTATGTCATGATTTTTTTTAGAAAAGGAAGTATGTGGTGATTAATAATGCATAATTTTATTAGCTTCGATGCCATGCTATACATAGTGGTTTAAATAACTTGTGGTTCTTATCTTGAAAAGTAATTCAGAATTTGTTTCTGCTTTCAATCGTGAGCCTCGACGCAGCATAAGGATTATGTGGTTGTGCATGTCACTCGCTATGAGGTAGACGACCTGAATATACGCACTGGGAAAACAGAGTTCTCAGGCTGTTGGATCCTAGAAGCCATTTGCGGTTATACCAATGAGGAGTTGTATTCCAGCCTCACTGTTGTCAGGCGTGTTGTCCAGGGTGTACTGAAGCACAAGAAGTTCAAAGCTACTCCTTCGTTTGTGAGGCATACTGTTCTTGTCAAGCTTACGCAAGAAGTTGACGTGGCATGCCTCTACAAACAAGTTTATCAGTGGCAAGGCCACAAGGTTGTCTTCATGAAGGTTCACACAATTGAGCTACTACGGGACGTCCTCGATGATGTTCATGGCAAGGTCCGTCTTGTGTCCAGCCCAAATTAGATCGAGGCATGAAATAGTTGCCCCAGCTAGTGTTTAATAGTAGTTTGGATTGTGTCTAATTATCCGAACCTTGCCTATTATCGACCCCTCTGGGGCTAGTGCTCTGTTTGAATCCGTCTATGGGAACTGCTGCTACTTTTGTGTGCCCGTGATCATGTGAGAACCATCGTAATTGTTGCTGAAACAGATGCGTCCTCACTAGTTTTTTCATGAATATGGCATGGTAAGACATAAGTTGTCACGGTTTATCATACGAGCAGTGTGTGTTTTGATGTAATAGAGCACTCATTCGAGAATCGTGCGCCGACGTATACATAAGTACTTGTAAACACTGTTGGTGCTACCCCACATGTAAGAAGATGTGCAAAACACGGCATATTGGCTCAACTTGCTTCAACACTAGGCTATCGACCAGCTAACAATCAACAATCTGCTGTCTGACATATAAGCAACTACTATGTATCTTGTTACAGTGGTTCATGCAGTTAATTGAGGCCACAATGTAATAAATTCCAAACGTTCACACGCTACTCCAGCGCTCATGTGGAACACTCACAATTAAACTTGTCTTCATAAAAATCTTGAAAAGCATAAGTTAAGCAATTCTATACATCTCAATGATTCATAGAACATAACAAACATATACTAGTTCACAGCAAAAGACAAAGTTGTGAGAAGGTTTACAAATCAGGAAAAAACAAGCAAGGCTTCTTCGAGCAAAGGGCCTCCCGCAGTTTAAATTTCCTGGAGTTCACTCTAGTTTTTCTTGTTGCCACCATTCAGGGTTAGGTTCTCTCATTCCGAGAATAACCAGTTATAATTGTGGTCTCAATTTGGAATGCTGAATCGAACCATGCAAAGGTAATCTTGACCAGCTAAAATGCTTGTGCATTCCACTAAATTTAAGCACCGCTATTTGCAGAAATAAGCAGACCACAATGCCTCTTGTCCGCTCACCTGTCCTAAAAACCGCCGTGCAGCCGTGCCAGCTAGTCCTCGGTCCATGGATGAACTGGTAGAAAGTGCATTCCGGACTAGGATGCAGTTGTTTTCGCTCGTCCCTGCACTGCAATCAGGAAGTAAAACGTATGAATCAACTTCTTTTAGATTGTGTTGGTCATTCTACCTTAATTACTACCAATGTAGGGATACCTTGAAGACGGGAGGTTAGACAACGACAACGAGGGATAGCCATCTCATTTTGCGCAGTTGTATTAAAACTGAGGTGTGTGCTTTTGATTGCGCGGATAGAAACGATACGGAGACAGACATGCCGAAACAATATGGAGACAGACATCCCTGTTTGCGCAAATACGAAATACGGTTATTTAAAGAGTGACACATATTACTACTTTCTCCCGTTTCCTCTTAGAACCAAGTCCTAGATTCATGCTACAACTTTCCCACTTTCTTCCCTGTTTGAACCAACACTTTGAGTTCACTGTATGAACTAGCTTTACTTCTAATAATAGTACAAGTCTAGGTGGCTTTGTAATAGCGAACGGAAGTAGAAAAGGATCCACACGAAGGGGGAAGAGCTGGGGCAGTAGAGCAAGGCAGGTTTCGAAGGAATATATACCTGAGGGTCCTTGGCATGTGGCAAAGACGGCGTCGGGAGGCCGCATCTTGGCCACAATACCGCAGGGAGGAATAATGGGTCAGAGGCCCTCCCGAGCCGGCGCTCTCTCGGAGAGAACGGCACGGCCGCCGATCGGGACGCGCGGGCAGCTGTTGGTCTCCTCCCTCGCTGCCGATGACAGCGTGAACGATGCACCTACACCCCCTGCCTGGTCGAGGTTGTCCGGCCGGATTTGTGACCAGCCGTGAGCTGAGAGAGAGAGTGTGGCCACCTATGTCTTGCTTAGATCTGGAGAGCATGAGAGAGTGCACGAGAGGAACCCTAGTAAAGCAAGCGCTAAGGCTCCTGCTTTTATATTTAGAGGAGTGATTTTGTTGTACCGGCTTCAAAAATGCGCCTCACGTGTACCCACAGTGGGTGTGAGAGAACTAGTGCGTGCGTGCACCGCTTCTCTTCGTGAGAGTACAATATATACTATGCCCAAAGAACGTTCGCCGCAAGAGTAATAGTATAAGTGTGTGACGTTTGAGCTAAAATAAAATGTGCGCGCCGTCTTTTATTTTTTAGAAGTTCTGAGGGTAGGGTGTGAAGAGCACATATGTGCGTGACGTTTACCTGCAGATAGAGGATGGGTGCGACGTGCGAGTCTGCGTGAGGACTCGGGAGAGTCGTGACTCGTGAGAGAGAGGGGGGCACGTATCAATGCAATGCATGTGTCCATAAATCATTATCCGACAAACGTTCGCCACAAGCCTTTTCCTGACGAACGCCATAAGAACCGTTAGATCGGCATCCGACAGTGTCAGTTTTGCCATGTCATTTAACAGAACAGCCACTCCTCCTACACACAAATCTTCCACGTGAGTGTTAGCAACTGCCGTATGCGCCCTCCGTTACAAAATGCAGTGCATATAGCTTTATTGAAAATTAGAACCTCGCAAACTTTTACCGAGTTTTCGTGTACCAAATTGCAGATGTAGAATACCCTGTATATATCATTTCATTCATCTTCGATAGGTAACTATAAAGATGGGTGAGGAGTCTACAAAGAAAGACCATCGTATCACCCGCAGCAATTTCAACCATCCTTTAGTGTCGAGGAATATCATAGGAACTCTATATGATATGATTTTTATAGGATTTTTTTCCTTTAGAGCCAATTGGTTCATAGGAATAGATTCATATACTCTACATTTCAAAGGAAATAAACATGATATCATTTCTATAGCTTTAGAGCCACTTGGTTCATATGAATGGATTCCTATACTCCCTTAATTTCAAAGGAAAATAAACATTATCGTATATTCAATAGAAAAGTTCCTATGAAATGAACCAAATTACATCTCTTTACTAATCCCTCCTCATAGGAATTGAGATACATGTCATCTCTAGATTCAATAGAAAAGTTCCTATGATGTGAACCAAATGACATCTCTTTTCCAATCCCTACTCATTGGAATTGAGATGCTCCATGTCATCTCTTTCCCTACAACTTCCACGTATGCATCTTCTATTCCTAAATAGATAGTACAACCCACTAGTAGCATTTTTTCAAAACATGCAACTATGGCACAAGAACTATATAGTGTGCCAGTAACTTTGAAAGATGGTCACTTTGGATGAAGCTAACCCGACAAAGGCAGAGATGGGCAAATCCGAGCACTACTGGCCGTTGGATATCATCAACATTCCACCAAATCTGCCACATGTACAATTTTGAAGACTCCATGGTTGAACTTAAGCATAATGCACAAACCTCAAAACACAAGCACTTCTCCTTTGTTCAAGAATCTTCTGTATCATAATTGATTATTTTTTTCAAAATGAATTGCCATTATTTGTTTTTTACTTTATGATTTACAATGCACAACCCCATGAATCTTAAGATTTTTATAAAACTAGTTGATTTTGAATGAGATGAACTATAAGAACTAAACGAACATCTACATCATGCATATATGACTCAAAGCTTTACATGCTATAGTGTGTATTTATTCATTGTAAGTGCATCTAGTGCCCCTTAGTGATTTTGGTGTATTGAAGACTTATAGGTTAAGGAACTAATGCGTTTGTGAGTGTACATAGGTCTATAAGTCTATGAGGAGTTTGATATTTACAGAGAAAGTCGACCCCTAAAAATGAAGTTCTTCGTTGAAGACTTTGATATTTTGAAGACTTTCAAGACTTTGAAAGTGAAGAAATTGGTGTGACCTTGAAGACTTGGTATTCATTTGAGGAACATGAAGCGTGAAGACTTTTGTTTTCGTAGTTTCATTTTCTCTTCTCGGAGTCATAGGAAACAGTCTTTGTTAAAGGGTGTCGAGGAAATACTAAGGAAAAATTTCCATGTGATGCTCAACTCAAAATCCTACACCTACCAATCCCTTCGAGTGAAGCCTTTGGAAATCTCATACAGTTCAATCAATTTCTTCAGTGATAGAGACGAAGTTCTTCCGTCATTTGAGGAATTTGTTCTCGACCGAGGAGTTAGGAATTCGCTAGTGCGGATTGCCTACGATGAGGAACATGATAGCCCCGAGGAATTTGAGATTCAAATTTCCGACCGTTCTTTGTCTTCTTGGCCACCTGTCCCAAATATCTTATCCACCTAACGGTCATATCATTGAAGGGCATTTGTGTCTTATCATGTCGGGCTGCTCCCTAGGCTATAAATAGCCGCCCTACAACCACTAGCTGGTTGGCTGCTCCGAGAGAACTTGACACTTGTCATTTGAGAGCAACCCATCCTCCGAGGACTTTGAGCGATAATCATCGTGTGATGAAAAACCCAAATCCATACCCCTACAATCCCACAGTTATTGAGCATCACTGAAGAGATTGATCCTGCGTGGATCCGACGCTTGTTACCTTTGAAGACAGTGCTTCTTCCAGACGGTTAGGCGTCATGGTCTAGAGCATCCAAGAGGAATTGTGGATCGCCGAGTGACCAAGTCTGTGAAGGTTTGGAAGTCGCTCAAGACTTACCACGAGTGATTAGACGAGGTCATGTGACCTTAGTTCAAGGAGAATATGGTGAGGACTTGGTGTCATGAGCTGCGTGCTCAGCGATCGGGTGTCCGGACTGTGTCCTCGAGTTTAAATACTCACCGCTTCAACCAGACGCATAACCGAGACAGCAGTTGAACCGGGTCTACCAAATCATTGTCTTCACCAACCTTCTTGGTTCTATTTCCTCAACCCTTTCATTTCCTCATTATTGTGTTGAGTGTTTGTTCATATCTGTGTTTGAAGACTTTGACTGAAGACTTTCTCAATTTCCTCAGTTCAATTTCTTCAGTCTGTTTGTCTTCATCTTGTGCTATCCTGTGTTTACGCTTTCTGTACTCTTTGTTTGTCTTCATTTCATTATGACGACCATGCCCGCATTCTCTTATGCTTACTTCTGAGTACGTATTCCGTTGCAAGTAGTTCTTCGCTAAGGAATTTTCTCACCGGCAAATTCCTCAGTGAAGATTCATAAAAATTGCCTATTCACCCCCCCTCTAGTCGATATAACGCACTTTCAATTGGTATCAGAGCGAGGTACTCCCTTGTTCTGTGTGATTTTGGTTTAACCACCTGGAGTTTTAGTTATGTCGACCGCAGGTATGAAGAAAGTGACATGCCCTATCTTTGACGGTCACGATTATCCCAAGTGGAAGGCCATGATGAGGAAGCGCCTCATGGCAATGGACAGCGAGTTGTGGACCGTCACTGAAATTGGTCTTACTGATCTGTGCAAGACGGAGAACGCAGATGATATTCGCAAGTACACTCGACTTGACATCATGGCGAAGGATATCATTTGTTCCTGCCTATCTAGAGATGAATTCAAGCGCATTATGCATCTTTGCAATGCGAAGCTTATCTGGGACCGAATCTCCGACGTCTATGAAGGTCATCGAACCCGTCATGATCCTTGGTTTGAGGACTTCAAGGAATCTCTCAAAACGATGACTTTCGAACCAGAATCATCATCTTTAGCATCATGTCTCATGGCAAAGGGTGTCGAGGTAACCGAATGTTCCTCATATGAATTTAGTGACTGTGAATCTGATGATGATGGATCTGATGATGACAATGAACCTAGTTATACCAAAATTGTTTGCATTGCCACCAAACAACAACATGCCTTGGAAAAGGTTCAAAACATGCTAGATAAGAGTGATGATATGTTAGGTGAAGAAATGGATCGCACTAAAGCCCTCGATCGAAAATCTTGAGAGACTTCAGTCTAGGTTTGACAGCCTTCAAGGTCATCATAACACTCTCTTATCGATCATGAGAAACTTTCTTATGAATTTCTTCAAAGAAAGCAAGATCTTGAGAAGCTAAGAGTGAATTATGAAGATCTTCGAAGGAGCGCGATTCATTACTTGCTCAAAAAATCAGCGCTTCTCGTGAAGAATTTGTTCCTCCATGCTTAAAGTGCATTGAACGTGAATCGCTTATTCTTCACCTGAATGTTCAAATGCTTCAACTGTTACAAATTCTTCACCGCCTCGCTATCACTAATTTCTCATCTCGAGGACATTGCTAGTATCACTTGACGATGCAGAAATTTGGAGGAATTGTATATGACAGGCATGTACAAAAGCCTCAAAGGGCATCGAGACTCTTTGTGATGTGCTTAAAAAGCAGATCCTCAACAGAACCCTAGGAAAGAGGGTATTGCCTTTGAGAGGAAACTCAATGCTGATGGAACATATTGGAAGCTGCGCAGATCCCAAAACCTCATGGGTTGCTGCAAAGGGACCTCCAGTTGATCCATCTAACTTATCTGGCTTTACATGCGAATCTCCTCATTCTTCCGATGAGTCATTTGACTCCAACTATAAACTGTTCAAAAATCAGAATGGTGATGTATTTGTTAGATATGTTGGCACTAACTGCAGGAACGGTTCCCCTATGAAGAAAATCTGGGTTCCCAAGAAGTGCCTTGAAAGTCTTCAGTGAATGTCCTCATGACACCACGTGTGAAGAATAGGAACCCCAGATCAAATTCTTCATATGGACCAAATTTTTCATATGGATCCAAGTCCTCATACGGACCAAATTCCTCACATGGATCAAATTCCTCAAAAGGATCAAAGCCATCATATGATTATCATCGTGCTAATAACTCTGTTTCGCGGGGTAGAGCTAAGGGCTATGAATATGTGCATTATTCTTCAAACCAATATGTTCATAAGTCCTCGAAGAATTTCTCTGCTTATTCATATGCTTACCCTAACCCCTCTTATGTGAAACGAAATGGATTGGCCTCTATGGTACCATTCTCATATGGTGCTCGCAGAGTGATGAACTCTTTGCCACCCCTTCAGATGTGGGTGGTGAAGAAAAAGAACTAACTTCTTCTGCAGGGTCAGGTCTCCAGACGTGTTTTAAACGTCTGAAGAATTTGCTGGGGGCCTGACAAAATGCCTGAAAGGACGCAGGCTAATCATGATGAAATGAACTTTCATTTCACACGTCCTCATACCGCTTATCTGTTATAATCGTCGATGAAATTCATCGATGAACTTGATATCATATTCTTCACCGATGAAGTATATGAGATCGTAAGTTGTACTAATTCATCTGCAGGATGATCAACCCAAAGCCACTGAGTGGGTTCTCGATAGTGGATGTACAAATCACATGACCGGTGACAAGAATCTATTGATGGATGCTCCCTTATCACCGTCTCATCTGAAGCATATCATCTTTGCTGACAAAGGCAATTGTCAGGTATTGGGTCTTGGTAAGGTTGCGATCTCTAAGGACATACACATGGACAAAGTCATGCTCCCTTACAACCTCATGTCAGTCTCAATGGTCTGTGATCTTGATATTGTTGTTATCTTTGGCAAGTATCATTGTGTTGTGATTATGGAAGCTGACAATTCCAAAGTCTTCGAAGGCTTTAGGAGAGGAGACTTGTATATTGTTGATTTCTCTACAGGACCACAACCAGCCATGTGTCTACTTGCAAAAGCTTGAGAATACTGGCTATGGCATCGGCGACTTTGGTCACGCAGGCATGAGGAATTTGAACACGCTTGCAAAGAAGAAGCATGTCATTGGCATTGAAAATGTCAAATTCCTCAAGGATCACTTGTGTGGAGCTTGTGAAGCTGGAAAAATGACCAAGGCCAAGCATCCAGCGAAGACTATCATGACCACTACTCGTCCCTTCGAATTGCTTCACATGGACCTCTTTGGTCGTAATCATTACTCGGCTGTCACTAACGACGCATCTCTATATGGCTTTGTTATTGTTGATGATTACTCTCGTTACACATGGGTACACATTGTTACTTACAAAGATCAAGTGCAGGAAGTCTTCAAACGATTTTCCTCGAGGGCTTCAACTAACTTTGGTGTGAAGATCAGACACATCAGGAGTGACAATGGAACTGAGTTCAAGAATTCCGGTCTTGATGCCTATCTTGATGAACTTGGTATTACTCATGAGTTATCTGCTCCCTATACTCCTCAGCAGAATGGCGTCGTGGAGCGCAAGAACAGAACTCTCGTTGAGATGGCTCACACTATGCTTGATGAATGCAAAACGCCTAGTCATTTTTTGATTGATGCAATTGATACTGCGTGCCACATCATCAACAGAGTATATCTTCACAAATTCTTCAAGAAGGCTGCCTATGAACTCCTCACTGACAAGAAACCCAATGTAAGTTATTTCAAAGTCTTCGGTGCTAAATGCTGGATTAGAGATCCTCATCACAATTCTAAATTTGCACCGAAAGCACATGAAGGTTTTATGCTTGGTTACGGAAAGGACTCGCACACCTACAGAGTCTTCAACATCGCTCTTCACAAGATTGTTGAAACTGTAGATGTGCAGTTCGATGAAACTAATGGCTCGCAAAGAGAGCACCTACCTTCTGTGTTAGATGAACCAGCACATGAGGAATCTATCAAGTTCAAGGCAACTGAGGATGTCATTCCCATCAAGAATCTCTTGAAGAATTCATTCCAAAGACACGAAGAACGTCGAGCTGATGCACCAAGATAATGTGAAGACAATGGTGCCGAGGAAAATGATCAAATTGCTCGACGACAACCAGCTCATCCTCGCTGCAAAAGAAGTACAAGTTGACAAGATCATCAATGACATTGAAGCGCCAGAGTCCTCTCACACGCTCAAAAGCTTCACATTTATCTAACTTTTGTGGGCACTATGCTTTTGTCTCTATCACAGAGCCCACTAAGGTAGATGAAGCATTTCGAGCCCGAGTGGATTCAGGCCATGCAAGAAGAATTACATCAGCCGAGCTCAACAATAATAAGGAACTGGTCAAACGTCCAGATCCTCGCAAGCATAATATCATTGGCACAAAGTGGATCTACCGCAACAAGCAAGATGAAAATGGCCTTGTGGTGAGGAATAAGGCACGACTTGTAGCTCAAGGCTACACACAGGTTGAAGGAATTGATTTCGATGAAACTTGTGTACCTATTGCTAGACTTGAGTCTATTCGCATATTACTCGCCTATGCTAACCATCACAATATCACTTTATATCAAATGGATGTGAAAAGTGCATTCCTCAATGGTAAGCTTGAGGAAGAAGTATATGTTGCTCAACCCCTGTGTTTTGAAGATCCAAAAATCCCGACAAAGTCTTGAGACTTAACAAGGCTCTCTATGGTCTCAAACAAGCCCCACAAAGGCGTGGTATGATACATTGAAGGAATTCTTCGTGAAGAATGGCTTCACACCAGTTCACTCGACCCTACTCTCTTTACTAAATCATATGATGGTGAACTGTTTGTGTGCCAAATATATGTTGATGATATTATCTTTGGCTGTCTTGACCAACGTTATAGTGATGAATTTGCCTATATGATGAGTGAAGAATATCAAATGTCTATGATGGGAGAGTTGAAATTCTTCTAAGGTCTTCAAATTAAATCAACAACACAATGGCATATTCATATCTCAGGAGAAATACCTCAAAGATGTCCTCAAGAAATTCGGCATGCAAGATTGCAAAGGCGTCAAAATTCCTATGCCCACAAATGGCCATCTATGCAATCGATGAAAATGGTATTGACTTGATCACAAGGTATACCGCTCCATGATTGGTTCTCTATTGTACTTATGTGCATCTAGGCCAGATATAATGCTTAGTGTTTGCATGTGTGCCCGATTTCAAGCTACACCAAGGAATCACACCATAAGGTGTGAAGCATATTCTTCGATATCTAGCTCACACACCAACACTAGGATTATGGTACCCCAAGGGCTCTACTTTTGATCTCATTGGATATTCTGACTCGACTATCTTTGGTGATCGTGTGGACCGCAAGTCAACATCCGGTACTTGTCATTTCCTCAGACGATCTTTGGTCCGTTGGTCCTCGAAGAAACAGAACTGCGTATCACCGCTTCATCGCGAAGCTGAATACATTGCTGCTTGGCTCGTGTTGTGCTCAATTCTTTGTGGATGAAGCAAACTCTCAAGGACTATGACATCAACATGAAGAATGTGCCTCTCATCTGTGACAATGAGAGTGCCATCAAGATTGCTCACAACCCAGATTCAAAGCACCGAAGACAAAGCACATTCAAATTCGTCATCATTTTCTTCGTGATCATGTGTTGAAGGGCGACATCTCCATCGAGCATGTGAAGACTGAAGAACAGCTAGCCGATATCTTCACTAGGCCCTTGGATGAGAAGAGATTTAGCAAGTTGCGGTGTGAGCTAAATACCTTAGAATCTTCGAACGTTCTTTGAAAAGGACACACATCCTGACACTTCTGCAAAATTGATGACTTAGATGTGCAACACATGAAGAAACATTTTTCTTCAATCAATGAAGAATAACACTCTAAATGTGAACAAATTAATGAAGAATTTGATTCTCAGAACCCTACGACAATTGTATGCGGTGTGCGAAATCATCATTCTTATCTGATGGGTCACGCCACCACCAAAGTTGAAAATCTTCAATTTGAGTTTTTCCTCAGTTTTTAAATTCTTCAGCTTTTCAAATTCTTCAACTTTGCAAAATCTTCACTGTTTCCGCTGCTTTTTCTTCATTGGCAATACATATATATATGGGTTTATGTCCTCTACAAAGATTCACTTATGGCTAATTCTTCAAGTCGCTTTTTTTGCTAAGTGAATGTGATCGGACCCTTCCCCCTCTATGCTATACTCAACCCAATCTATTCACAAATTCTTCATGTGCGTTATATTTGAAACTCGTTCAAAATCTTCACTGTGGTCCTTGTCATTTGAAGAAATTGCGAACGAAACTTTAAAACTGATCTTATCCAAACTTTCGGTTTTGCCATTAAACTGCTCCGCATCCCACGATGCATTATTTTACTCACCCACGATCGTAGACACGATCTCCACTACACAAGACGTGGGTCACACATGTCGTGAGAAGGAGAATGGTCAGGCACGCTCGTCCCTAAATCTTCGGCGAACAGTTTTTCAACGCCTCTATAAATACCCTCTCTCCATCCTCACTTCTTTTACTCCGCCGACCTCTCTCTCCCGCCGAGCTCCTCAAACCCTAGCGCCGCCGCTTCTCCATCGTCGCCCGGTGAGGAAGAGCTTGCTGCCTCGACCTCGCCGACGATTTCGCTACCGATCAAGGAAATCCTCACTCCGCCGCCGCCGTAGCTGTCTTCCTCCGCCAAGTTAGGGCGTGGAAGATCTGAACAGACAAGCTTCACATCTACAACACCCAGTTCATCGTGTTCTTCATTTAGGGTAATTAAAAGTTAGTTTTACTGCCCGCGTTGATCCAAATTTTACACTACAAAATCTTCAAAGGTGTTTTATTCTTCAAATCCTCACACACAAACACCTCACTAGTTATATGATCTTGATTCGTTTCTCTAAGCAATCATTTTTTTCTTCAAGATTCCTCAATTGTGTGGATTCTCGATCTGTACAACTCTGGAACCTAAGACAAAGAATGCTTAGTGAAATTCTTCAAGACTCATCTGGTCAAAATCCTCAAAACTTGTTCTTTTTGAAAAACCTTCTGAGAACGCATATGACCTCTCCAAATTCCTCGCAACTATACTCTGTTCATAGGTACTCATGTCCATCTTTGAATCACTAGGTTCTCATCAACTTAACTCATTTGTAGCGTTCCTCGAAGAAAAGTTGCATACTTCTTGTGAGAATTCGTTTGTTCAAATTCCTCGGTGAAGAATATGGCGAAGGAAAGAAGCCACGTAAAGGAGGAAAGAGGCCTGAGGTCATGACCGCGTTTGAAATCCCTGAGGAAATATATGCTGATTATTGCACACCTGATGAAGCCGAGTTCGGCAAAGAGAACAAAAATCAGCGCAAGGTGCGCATCCCAAGGATTGAACGGAGATGGGCACGGGAATGGAGGGAGTACAGATATGTAACTCCAAAGTACATGAAGAAATTCGCACTCAATCCTCCATGCCCAAGAGCTCCATTGGCACCTGGCCAAGAAGCTGACCCCACCAGCATCAAGCGTGGTGAGGACTTTCCTAAAGAATGGGCCAAGCGCCAAGCCAAGTTAGCAAGACAAGCCAATGAGGCAGCGAGGAAATTCAATGAGGACTCGCCCTTGCTGCTGCCCCGAGGCCTCTGTCCAAGCCAAGAAAATCTATGGCAAAGAAGCCCGCACACAAGCCAAGTGCTTCACCAACAGTGCCCTCACGGCCAAGTTCTCGGCAGTGCCCTCACGGCCAATTCCTCATGCTGCCCTGCTCCTCCAAAATCCTAAGCTCCTTCAAAGTCCTCGGCAGCTCCTCCCAAGTCCTCAGCAGTTCCGACAAAGTCCTCAAGACTGCATCCGCCACGTGCCAAAGGACTGCAGGCTTCTCCATTGCCTCTGGTGTCTCAAAGAAGTTCCTCACTGCACCAAAGTCTTCATCGACCCAACTCATCAAGACTAAGGCCACTGGACGAGGTCCTCGGCCAAGTTCCAAGAAGAAACAGGTCGCCTTCCAAGAGCCACCTGAAGATGATGAGGCTGATGATGATGAACTTGCGGAAATCACCAGAGATCGCCAAGAGAGGGCCGCTAGAGCCAAAGGCACATCTGTGCCACTGCTGTTGGATCCGAGGAAAATCCTCCATTATATTGATCTACGCACAAGGATCCAAACACCCCTATGCTCGACTTTCATCGACTCCTAGACAAAGTCATATCTTGACCCATTTCATCACTAAAGAGAAATGGAAGTTTGAAAAGGCAAGAGAGATCAAGAAAGCTCAATACGTAAAGGAGAAGTTCTCGAAGAAAACGCGTTGTCGAGAATGACACCGAGGAACTTCTCAAGGTCCAGATCGAAATTCAAGACCTCAAAGAAAACTTCGATGCTTATTATCTGATTGGCAAGGGGCCAAGGTCGATCCGTCAACTGACGAAGAAATTCACCAATGTTGCTGCCCTAACGCAACATGAAATTCCTCAGTGGAGCCTCATCTCACCCGATCGAAGAACATGCCAAGATCACCGATGAAGTTCAGCTCTTGAAGAAAATGCCGATTCAGTGGATGATGATCCCATTCCAGCCACCGAAGAAATTGCCGGGCATCCACTAGTGGTGTGCCCGAAGAAATCGAACAAGACAGGGCAACTGCATCAGTTGCGCCTGAGGAAAATCATCCAGATTCCTCAGCTCCTCCTGCGCCAACACCAACTCCAATTCTTCCATCTGCCTCTGATGTGAAGAAGACCAAGGCTGCAGAACGAGCTGCTATGAAGAAACGGAAAGCATCACCAAGGCCAAATTCTTGACCGCGAAGAAAATGAAGCCAATGACCAGCTCCTTTGAAAATCCTATTGATGCTGTTCCAATTTCCTCAATTCCATCAAAGGACCTTGTTCCTTTTGATGAAGATTATGTGATCCCAAGCGGATCTGATGAAGAAAATCATTCTGCTGCTTCGTTAGAGCAGATTGATGAAGAAATTGAAGTGGAAGCAATCCCTTCAACCCCAATCATTTCCTCACCTATGCCTCAGTTCACAGCTGAAGAGGGCCGGTGTTGAGGAACTTGAAGAAGATGTGGATATTGGAAGCACAACGCCAGCGATGAACGATGACTTTTGGGAAAGTCAGCATCCAAATTCTCCACTCTTCACCCCAATCCAACAGATACCTCAGTCCCCTGCTCTAACTGTTCAAATGGGCTCTGAAGAAACTCATCCCACTTCATCTATCCATGAAGAAATTCCAGCCACTAGCGCTGATGAACTTCTTCCGCCGATCCTCGATCGCACTGTTGAGGAACAAGAAATTCCTCGGCTGAAGAACCCGAGATTGCGATTCACGAGGTCGTGATGCAACTCATCGACACTCCACCGCCAAAGCCAAAGGATCCCTTCTCAACAAAGAAAAAGTTCAAGGCTGAAGACTTCTTCACGAGCACGTATTCTTCACCGATTACAATCCATATGATTACGCTCGCATAAGGAAGAGGCGTTTACGGACTGCCACCAAGCCAATTTCTATTCCTCGGTGCTCTTCAACAAAGACAAAGTCTTCGATCATGCTCATATTCCTCATGTGGACATGGAGTCTCCGCCAGCTTCGAGCCTGTCCTCGGTGTTCTTCACGACCACGGGACTTCTGAATTTCTGCAGCGATATCTGCGATCGGAATGAAGAACTCATTCTTCAATTCTATGCAACGTTGCACATCACCGGAGACGCCAAGACGTGAACTCATGGGTATTAGACTGGATGTCTGAAAATACTCACTACAAGGCACCAAAGAACTGAATTGCTTCGTGCTCTACCACTCAGTCCTCCACTTGATGGTGCTCGTTGTATTTACAACGAACCAGAACTTTCAAATCACTATATGCAAGTGCTGATAAAGCCTTTGAAGCCAAGGCAGGCCCCTAGAACCAAATTCCTCGTCAAGGAATTATTGTATGTGCCTCGGACTGTCTATCGGATTCTGACGAAGACAATGAGTCCTATCAAAGGCCACGACTCAAATGATGAAGAAGTCGTTGGCATCATGAAGAATATGCTTTTCAATATCATTCATGGCGTTCCTGGCCAACTTCCATGATTTCTTCATGAGGACTCGGCAAACATTGCTATGTCACCATTTGAGCTGAAGCCTTATGCGCCTTGGATTATGAGATTCATCAGGACAAGGTATTCACTCAATTACAAGGTCGATACTACGAACCACTGCAGCTACTTGCCCCCGATTGAAGTCCTCAAACGGACATTTACCTCAGCTGATGACAAGGGCAAGGCTACTGCTGTGATCGATGAAGGCATTCGTCCATTGGATGGACAGTTTTGCAATGCAGCATCCTACTCCACCAATGATGACTCTGCCACACATGACTCTGCCGCAAATACCTCAGTCAAGCAAAGTCCTCAAGCTACTGCACCCAGGGTGATGACTGATCGTGTGTTACTCCTCGCCTTTCATCGGAAGGTTGATCGCAATCATAAATGGGTCAAGCGTCGGTTTGGTTCAATTCTTCACATCATCACCTCAACACCAAATGCAGTGAAGAAAATCCTGTACTAGCTCCATGAAAACTTCAAACGCAACTGTGCTTTTCTTTCACATGTCTACAAAGGTCAAGAACCGGCGACAATGGGACTCAAGGAAGAATTTGACTGGTCTGCACCTCCTCCGAAGAAATACAAGAAGGTCAAAGTTCCTTCCTTGGTGGCCAGCTCCTATTCTTCATCGCGAGACACTGATGAAAATGAAGACTTGGACGACACCGCGACAGGCCCTCCTCCGTCAACCGACCCCAACAACGCTGGTGCTCCTTCTTCATCTTGAAATTCTTCAGGGGCGTTAGTCCTCAGTTTCGATCCTTTTGGTCATTCGATGACAAAGGGGGAGAAACTTGAGTTAGTCTTCAAGCGGGTCTATTATATGGGCAATTTTTTTTGTTAAGTTACAACTCTCGTTCTTCTGAAACTTTTATTGGATCGAGTTGTAATCTTAAACCCGATGGTGCTTTGATACTTTTTGATGCATTGTGCTCTTGCACTATGCTCTGACACTGAGCTCTGATTCTCTTGAGCTCGATACTCTTGATGCGTTATTCGCATGCTTGTTCCTCATTAATGTTATCGCACGCATGCTGAATTACATCAAGCACCATATTTCATCATGCATTTCAAATTCTTCATACTATATGTCAAATGCGTATGAATTACAAGATATAGGGGAGATCTCCATGATTCAACTCTTCAAATGTGCATTGCCTCAAAAGCAAATTCCTCACTATGCACATCTTCGTGGGGAGTTCTTCTATATCTTGCAATCAAATTCCTCAAATCAGTATTTACACTTCATATGTTTATCCCGTTGAAAACTTAACCTATATTGTCATCAATCACCAAAAGGGGAGATTGTAAGTGAATCTAGTGCCCCTTAGTGATTTTGGTGTATTGAAGACTTATAGGTTAAGGAACTAATGCGTTTGTGAGTGTACACAGGTCTATAAGTCTATGAGGAGATTGATATTTATAGAGAAAGTCGACCCCTAAAAATGAAGTTCTCCGACTGAAGACTTTGATATTTTGAAGACTTTCTGAAGACTTTGAAAGTGAAGAAATTGGTGTGACCTTGAAGACTTGGTATTCATTTGAGGAACATGAAGCGTGAAGACTTTTGTTTTCGTAGTTTCATTTTCTCTTTCTTGAGTCATAGGAAACACCGTCTTTGTTAAAGGGGGTCGAGGAAATACTAAGGAAAAATTTCCATGTGATGCTCAACTCAAAATCCTACACCTACCAATCCTTCGAGTGAAGCCTTTGGAAATCTCATACAGTTCACCAATTTCTTGATGTGAGACGAAGTTCTTACAGTCGTTGAGGAATTTGTTACGACCGAGGAGTTAGGAATTCGCCAAAGGCGGATTGCCTACATGAGGAACATGATAGCCACGAGGAATTTGAGATTCAAATTTCCGACCGTTCTTTGTCTTCTTGGCGCACCTGTCCCAAATATCTTATCCACCTAACGGTCATATCATTGAAGGGCATTTATGTCTTATCATGTCGGGCTGCTCCCTAGGCTATAAATAGCCGCCCCCTACAACCACTAGCTGGTTGGCTGCTCCGAGAGAACTTGACACTTGTCATTTGAGAGCAACTCATCCCTCGAGGACTTCGAGCGAAAATCATCGAGTGAGGAAAAACCCAAAAACCAAACCCCTACAAACCCAAAGTGATTGAGCATCACTGAAGAGATTGATCCTGTGTGGATCCGACGCTTGTTACCTTTGAAGACAGTGCTTCTTCCAGACGGTTAGGCGTCATGGTCTAGAGCATCCAAGAGGAATTGTGGATCGCCGAAAGTGACCAAGTCTGTGGAAGGTTTGGAAGTCGCTCAAGACTTACCACGAGTGATTGGACGAGGTATGTGTGACCTTAGTTCAAGGAGAATACGGTGAGGACTTGGTGTCCTGAGCTGCGTGCTTTCGGCCGATCGGGTGTCCGGACTGTGAGTCCTCGAGTTTAAATACTCACCGCTCCAACCAGACGTATAACCGAGACAGCAGTTGGAACTGGTCTACCAAATCATTGTCTTCACCAACCTTATCGGTTCTATTTCCTCAACACTTACATTTCCTCATAATTGTGCTGAGTGTTTGATCATATCTGTGTTTGAAGACTTTGACTGAAGACTTTCTCAATTACCTCAATTCAATTTCTTAAGTCTGTTTGTCTTCATCTTGTGCTATCATGTGTTTACGCTTTCTGTACTCTTTGTTTGTCTTCATTTCATTATGACGACCATGCCCGCATTCTCTTATGCTTACTTCTGAGTACTTATTCCGCTGCAAGTAGTTCTTCGCTAAGGAATTTTCTCACCGGCAAATTCCTCAGTGAAGAATTCATAAAAATTGCCTATTCACCCCCCCCTCTAGTCGATATAACGCACTTTCATTCATAATTTGGTTTCGAAATCTCATGCGTTCAATACATGCGTACCTTACTAGTTTTGAGTAGAGTAGAAAATTTCACGCGGCCCCGGGTATATCAAAATGCAGGGCCCATGCATCATTGCCTTTCGGTCGAACCTACGTCCACAATTTTTGTACGTGCTATATCTCCACTGGTCCCCGAACCCAAAATGCTGCCTCGTTCCCGTAAAACCAAGCGGCCCACACATATTTAAGGCGTCGACTCAAACCCGTTTACTACGACGTGGCCCCTCACGCCGTAGTACTCCTACAAACCCTACCGCCGCACTCATCATCGGTTTTCTTCAAGAAGACGAGGGAGAAGCCGATTTGTAGTGGAGGTGCTTTCAAAAAAAAGGATCTGTAGTGGAGACCCCTACCCTAGGGTGCCCTAGGTAGCTGCCGCACGCATCATTGTTTTCTCTTTTCTTTATGCTCTTGCGCGCTAGAGTGAAATGATAGTTCCTTCATCCGTCCAGCTTAATGCGGGAAAGGTGGGGCTTTGTGATTTGACCCCTCATCACTCATTTTCTACTACTGCGGCGCTACGACCGGGGTGCCTCCAATTCGAACCGCTGCTCCAAACTGTAATTTGGTGCATCGCACGTGGAACAAGACGGTGGATGAGCCACATGTCTTCCAAAGGGGTCTGTTAAGTGTGTCGCCATTTTGTGTGTGGGTGACCTCGCTTGAGTTGCTACGCCAACACGATGTGAGCAGCCTACCACTTGGTTTTGCTCCTTGGTGAATCCCGACTATATTGATCTAAAAAGATACATGCTGAACTACCCTCTCCGTTCGGTTTTTTATTTGTAGGCGTCTCGGTTTATAGGGCCTGCATGTAGTTCTAGGTCATCCATTTGACTAACTAAATATGAGTTACTATGTCACAAAAAGTATATCATTGGATGGTTGACATGTGAAGAAACAAGAAACGAGGTAGAAGTTAATGCACCGCGCCTTAGTATTGTGGGATTATTTGGTTTTCGTAAGATGATGTGCGTTTGGTTGCAAGGGTGGTCATGAATGGGTTGGGATCGTTCAGAAAATAGACATGTTTGGTTATAAAGCACATGAATGGTTCGAGTCAAAAAAGAGAATATGCCTTGAAGATGCTGAACCATTCCACCCAACCAAATCGGTCAAATCAAATGGCCACCCTTTGCATGCATGACTATGTGAGCATGATTGGTGGTCCCGTCTTAAATAATTAGCTCATCTCTTATATTCAGCCAAACACATGAATTGAATGGTTCAATCCCAAAAAAATTGAATGGTCCCAATCCATTCATACGATACCTTCAACCAAACGCATCCAACGGAGGGAGTAGTTGTATTTAAAAGTCGAGGGTGGGACTTTTCCTGCGCGGTAGGCGGGGCAGTTCTGCCTAGTCGGTTCAACAGAGATGCGAGAAGACGAGGGAGTAGGCTGCTGCAAACGTGGGGCTGTGTGATTTGACAGCGAGGTACTGCTGGACAGGTGGGGCCCCGTGATTTGACTTGCCATTATCATTTTAATCATGGGCGCTTCTGACCGGGCGTGAGTCTCATGATTCTGACCACCTCCATACAGGTGCCTCTCCCAATGCTCCACCATGTAGTAGTAGAGGTCTGCTCTTGCATGAGAGCCCACTTCTCCACATTTTCCTTGCCTCTCTTTCCTCCACATATGCAAAAATGCCATGTAAAGCGCACTATTGTACTTACTTGCTCCTATAGGTGCTTAAGCTTGCCACATAGGCATAAAGTCTGATGTGGCAAGTTAATCAAGAAGAGAGAGACTAGTTTGGTGACCCAAGGAAGAAACGGTGCTAAGCGCGTGTACCTAGGTGAAGAGACAATTTTGAGTCTATAGCTAATTAAATGAAGCAAACTTAGCAACACCATTTCATTGGAAGAGGTCACTCCTTGGCAAATGCAATAAATACTAGTACTCCCTGTGTCCCATTATATAAGAATGTTTTTGACACTACACTAGCTAGTGTCAAAAATGTTCTTATATTATGGGACGGAGGGAGTACGAAGAAAGAGATAGAGAGGAGTAAAAAATACACTTACAGCCAACCTTATAGCCAACCTTGTTGTAGTATGAGTGACTAAGTGATGACTATGTATGACATGCCAACATCAGATAGCCTAACGCACCGTGTTAAAACTCCAAGGCCGCGACCACGCGAGCGACGCGACGGTCGTGGTAGGCGCGACCATGATACGGGCTGCTGGCAGCCCCTGGACCTGAGATCAAACGGTCGCATGCTAAGTTGCTGAAAATTTTAAGAATAACCCTGCAGGATAGGATATTCACCCATAGGTCAAGAATCACGCCATGCAACCGTTCGATCTCAGATCCAAGGGCTCTCGGAAGCCTGTATCATGGGAGAATGGAAAGCCACTACCCTCGCTGCTCGTGACGCCGGGCGCTTCGCTTCCTACTCTTTCCCGCACGTCCTTTAATACTACGGCGGTTCGCTTCCTAGTCGTCCCGTCCATTCACATTACGGCAGTTCCACTAATCCTAACCCTCCTCCCAAATCCATGGCGCCCCAAATCTCCCGATCGGGCGGTGAGCACAAGGTTAGAACCATCACCGCAATGAGTTCGACGTCATCTACACCCGCATTTCCGCCGACGGTGAAAGGATGCCTTTCTCGCTTCAGACGCATGTTCGAAAACTCACATGATGAGTGGGTCGCTGGGCTAGATGTTGAGTACACCACAATCATGGGACAAGAGAAGGATCTAAAGGACGAAGAGAGGAAGAAGCCCACCGTGATCCAGGTTTGCGTACATAACATTTGCTTGGTCTACCACATATGCCATGCCGACGTTGAGTGCCAGGATTTTAAGAACTTCCTCGAGGACAAAACAGTCAAATTTGTTATCAGAGACTTTAATAACGACAAAGAAGTCCTGCGTCGGATAGGCCTCGTTGTAGGCAACCCCTTCAACCTCCAGAAGAATCGGCTGGTGCCCTCTCGTCAGCCCTCAATGTTGACCCTGGCAGGAGCCATGGTTCATCCTTCGTACCGCAAACTGGAGAAACCTCATTACATGGTTCATCGTCATGCATGGCAGCGGAATGTACTAGATATAGACCACATCCACTACGCTGCAATGGATGGCTACCTTTGTTTCAATATCTACAAGGGTTGGATGAAGAGCAACAGCCGAGTTGGCGGTTCAAGCAAAGAAGTATCGGCCAAGAGGAAGAGGGACAAGGACGAAGTCGAGGACGTGGACGAGGACTCCGAGTAAGGTGGCAGTGTCGTTGCTCATGGAGGTTCTAAACTTCTAATGCAGTGTCTACCAGATTAGTTGCATAGTTTAATTTCAGGTGTGCTTAGTTTAATTTGAGGGGTGTGTTGTGCTGAGCCCCAAAGAAAAACTATGTTATGTTTCTTCTCGTTACGTTAACTCTTCAAGATGTACATACTAGTACTAGTATTTCTTTAATAGAGTTTAGCACCCCAATTAAGCACGCACTAGCTTTTTTAATAGTACTATATGCATAATTTGGCCATTTAGCGCTCTCTATATGTACCACCTTTTTTTATTTCAATTTTTGCTCCATGGCGCAATCCATCGATAGTGGAGTACTACTGTACAAAAGTATACATTTTTTAAAAGGCTAGCGTACTGTTCATCACACACACACACACACACACACACACACACACACACACACACACACATATATAGCCAGTTAAATTCTCAACCTCGAACGACATGCATGCCATGTAGTAAACCGATCCGGAGGAAGTATAGTAAAAATGAGGTGATTTTACCCAGCGATCAGCGGGGGAGCATGGCCTGTCATGCGGTCCCACGTGTCATGATGTACCAAGGCGATGCGCGTGTCCCTATTGAGGCGTATAATACTAGTGCGTGGTTTGAGATGATGTCGAACCGAAGTGTGAAATAATGGTTGCTTCGTCCGTCTGGGAAGGTGCGACATTGTGATTTGACGTCTCATTGCTCATTACTAACACTGGGCCGGTACGAGTGGGGTGCGTCCCCCTGCTGTTCTGCACTGTTATTTGGTGCTTGACACGTCGACCCGGTTGCTATATGTCCCACGTGTCGGTGACAGGAAGTACAGAATTCATGAAAGGGAGCGTAGACGGAGGAGTATACTACCGAATTCATGAAAGGAAGCGACTTAGTTTTGGAAAATTTTGTTTTTACGGAGTACGTACCCACTAGGGTTTATAGGGCTCATCTAAAAAACATTCATTTTTCCGTTTGGTAAGTCTCAATTCTAGTACTCCCTTCATCTAGGTGTGTAAGTCATCTTACGTTGCGCACCACGACCAAGGCGGAGAGGAAAACGAGTAAATTTAATGTCTTTTTGCTAATTAATAGCATTGCATGCAATGAACTAACCACTGCATGTCATGTTTGGTAGTATCAAGCCATTGAAAGCATGCACGGCCCACATCTCTTATTGGTTGATATGTCACAAAACAAGAAACGAGGAGGAAGTTAATGTACCGTGCCTAAGTGTTTTGGGATTATTGGGTTTTCGTTAGGTGACTTACATACCTAGACGGAGTAGTACTATACTAGTAGTAGTACCATTACATGTTGGATTTCGAGGTGCGTTAGATCACCCGACGCAAGCAGTGTCAAGAGGAAACTAACCAATGCATGTACAAGTTCATGGAAATTTAGTGGTCATTCATGCATTTGTTCTAATTAATGCCTCGGTAAACATAACTTCTTGAGAAAAACGAGCATACTGTGCAAACTACTTAAATTAATTCGACCACTCACCGTCTACCTTGGTTGGAGAGATTTTGAAATTGAGCCATAAACTGGAAAGGAGGGAGTAGTAACTTTTGTCTCGATTACTATTTGTGGCCTTGTATAGATGCAAAATGTATTTTTTATAGTGGCCTTTTATAAGTAAATAGAGGGAGTACTAACCAAAGTACGTAGTAGGGACAAGGAGTAAACGGAGGGTGTAGTAAAATTTTCTCCTCGTGCTGCGAGCCATATCGCGCACGGGCGAGGAAGCGGGCGTAAAGGCGTACAACAGTACTCCAGCTTCACCTTATCCTGCGAGCCACCGCGCCCGTGGGCGGGGGCGACGGCGTACTAAGCAAGTTTCTCCTCGTTCTGCGAGTTGACGGGACACATCAAAAGTACTCCAGTGTATAGAGCCTTGCCTCTAAGGTAGGCCCCACATGGTTTGCCTCTTTTTTTATTTTAACATTACACGTCAAGTCATAATTTGTTTGTTCACCCGTGGTAGACGATCCTCCCTCCACCAAGTGGACAACTAGTACACGTGCCAAATTACCACGTGGGCTGCCTTTTTCGTACAGAAATGAGCTCCACCGTGTACCCGCTGGTGTGTGGTTGCGAAGAGACGAGAGTACGCGCCGTATGCGTGCACCTCTTCTCTTCTTGCACGTCCCCCATCTACGTGGGTGTGTGTGAGAGAGATACAAACCTAGACATAATGCGCCGTCCATCCCCATGCCTCCACCCAGTCCGACCACCAGTCACCACCACGCCACCATGCCCCACTCCTCCTCACCTTATCTCTCATATTTCTCCCTCCATTTTTATATACAAGGGGCCACTATCAAAATTACAATTTGCAGATATACAAGGACACTAACACTAATCGATGCAATATTAATGGTGTTCGCCTCGTGGTACTAGCAAAGGAGGACATTAATTATCCCTTGCATGCATGCCGGAGTTTGTAAAAAATGCATCTTGATGTTCCGTGCAATGCACGGGCATCTTGCTAGTCCATGAAAACAACACATGGCAAAATTCCACGGTGAACGAGGGATTTGAATCTGTTGGGAGGGGCTGTTTGGATCTTGCCTGGGGTAGCCAAAATATTGGCGACCCTTTTGTCCACCGGTGCCTTTGCCACCGATGAACGAGGAACGGCTCGGGTGCTCATGCTGTCATGCATCCTCCAGTACAAGACGTTGGAGACGAGCTCGCATTTAGCTGTGTTTTTTGTCCCATTAACGCCGCCCGAGCCACCCGCAGACCGACTGGCGACCCGCAAATTACGCCATCCAACCGTAGCCGCACACATTATGACAGCAACTCAACCAACCGGACGAAATTCACGCAAACACATAGACAAACTGATACCCATTCACGCAACCACCGGAGTATTTCATATAAACAACGACGGAAATCATATAAAATACCGGATTTTCACACAAACATGACGAATTTCATTATATTCAAATGAACTACGCGGTGCTAGTTCTAGACAGGACAGGTATATAATACATGGTGTAAATGGTCGCCCACCGATCGATTTGTGTTCCTCATGTCCGGCAGCATGATCACCGGACTGCCGGGAGCCCTGGAGGTATATGCTTCAGCGCAAAGGACGGATCGCTTCCCCACTGCCCAACTGATATCATTGGCTGGTGTCAAGATGATGGTGGCCAAGACCGTTCGAGTTCATCACCGCCACTACTTCGCCATGGCCGCACCGCTCGAGTTCATCCTAACATTGACCTCTTCCGTGGAGCCCATGCGGTGTCGACGAAGGTCCTCGCAACAAAATGATCCGGCAAGACACCTGCTGTGTACGCCGGCGTCGCCTCCGCGGTGGCCTTCATGGGACCCAAGCGGCGGCGGCCTCCCGTGTTCTACTTCTCCTCGATGATGGCGGCGGACGCGGAGGCGCTGGCCACCGACTCGTCGCTCTCCGCGCACCCGGCTTCTGTCGCTGCTTGCATGGCGCGGCCGCCGGCATGGGAGTCTCAGCCACAGAAATGGGAGACGCGGTACGAGGCGGCGGCGTGGACGGCAGCAACGACGCCTGCGGCGCCGGCCTCGCCGAGCTGGCTCGAGCGGCGAAGTTGTTGAACTGCGCTACCGCTTGGGGCGGCAAATCGCTCCGTCGGGCGAGGGGAGGAGGTGGTTCAGCGAGCTGCATAGCTTCAGATCCGGCGGGCTACCCAGCCGCTTGGATGCGGAATAACTACTCTTCAGAAGCCATTGTAAGAGTGGACAAAATGGTGGAGGAGATAGGGGAGCGCGGAGGTGTGCGATTCTTGGCTGGCGTTTGGCCTCGTTTAAATAGGAGATTAAATAGACAGCGGACGGGAGGAGCTCGGCCGGCGTTGCGTTTAATGCCGGCCCGGTCATGAACGGACGTGTGTCCAGAGTGGGTTTCTCGGCTTCCACACGGGCGGGTTTCATGGAGGCGTTTGAACGCGGCACGGAAGCGTGTTCAGCCGGGCGTGCCGCGAGTGGCGCCCTCGACTCTGACCTAGGACACCGTGCCGTTCTTCCACTGACGTGTGGGCTCTTTAGGTGCATGGCCTGCATGTCAGTGACCCAACACAGGCAGCACACAGCAGAGGAACCTTTGGTGGGCCAGGGCAGTCAGAAGCGGGCATTTCATAAACCGATGATTGTTCATTGAGTGTGACGTCATCTTTTTCATGTAGTTAAGCGTGTGTCTTGCGTCGTGTCAGGTGTGCATGCAGCGCGCGAAAGTGTTGCGTGTGTGCAAGTGTGCGTTTGGTGTTGCATGCATGGGTGCGTACGTGCAAGGGTGCGTTTCAGTCTTGCATGCATGGGTGCGTACGTGCGTGTTCATGAGTGCATGTGTACGTGTCAGTGTTGCACGCCAAAGATGCGTGCGTGTAATGCGTTATGTGTACGCAGTCGGTGTTGCACGCCTACATGCGTGCGTGTCTTGCGGCGCGTATGCATGTGTACGCAGCGGGTGAGGCTACACGTCACCGACCGACTTTTTCATCTCTGGTCATTAGATTTTCCAGCCGTTGGATACGAAATCAAGGGCCTCCAGTTTATCATCAAACTTCACCCCCCCGAGCCGCCAGCCACCACCGGCCGAACCGCCTGCCCCCGCCGCCTGCGGCCGGCCCGCCCTCCCCGAAACCTCTCCCCACCGCTGGTCCACCGCCGCACCTTCGAGAGAGTGGGCCAGCATATATGATCTTGAGATTTTGCGAAGTCACCATAGGTGCCTCGTAGTCGAGTGGAACGTCTCCTCCCACTAAACATACATCGCCAGAAAATACTGAAATTAACACAAGATAAATACGAGCACCAGGACTTTAACCTTGGTGGGCTCGAGAAACCCCTGTCCTCTAACCATCCAACCACATGTTGGTTAGCATGACAAAATGTATGTGGTGACCGTGATGAGCTTATTCTGAAGTCCAGTGACCATATCGTGCTTTCGCTTCAAATACAATGACCGTAAGTGTCGTCAAAAAAATATGGAGCATGCATCAAATGCAAAGTCCGTCAGTGTCATCAACAAAATATGGAGATGTATCGTGAGCTAGATACCGTTGTACTATCGTATATGCTTATTTTCTTAGTGGCCGATTGCATGTGTGGTGTGGTGGGCACATCATTTCTAGTTGTGGTGGGTCAACAGGAAGACTCATGGGTCGGTTTCATCCTGCGCCACATATAGGTTGGACCGAGAAGTGTTATACGGAGACCCATGTGGAGGACTCGGCGTACAACACGAAGCTACCAGAGTCGCGGAGGACTCTATCCCCACTGGTGATAAGCCGACTATATATGATTTGTAACCCTAGGCCCTTAGTATGTTATACAAGCTTGGGGGCTAGTTCGTCGATAGTACATATATACACACGCACAATGCCTGGTATTCACGTGTACTTTGTACACACCTAACACTAATATACGCATCAGTGAGTAGGCTCTTTCTTCAACCGCAAGGGTCCGATCCAAATTAGGGTAAAACTTTGCCTCATATTACCATCCAGCCTAACAGCCGTGGATATCCTACCGAACGATATGATGAAATCATATCTCGCCAACTACTATTAGAGAGGTGTGTCGGGGGGGCAATGTGCGAGAGAGGCCTAAAGATAATGTGCGTAAGGGAGACACGTAGGCACATATATGTGCGATAGAGGGCTAGTAGAGACCGTGCATGTGTATATATGCATGTGAGAGCAATAGTGTTTTCCAACTGAGATTAGTGAAAAGAGTGGTACATAGTAGTCAGAAAGAGAGATAGAGAAACAGAGAGAGCATGTGCGTGAGACACCCCGACACCCTGAGAGAGATTGTGAGCATGTGTGAAAGAGAAATGTCGATGCATATAAATTGTGTGCACTTATGCGTTAGATAGAGAGATATCTACGTGTAAAAGGCAATTCTACGCATTAAATTAAAATATAAATGGCATTATTATTTTTGGATGAGATCATGAATTCTGCAAAATTGCGTATGGACGAAAATCGGTCTATCAGACACCCATACTCTATTGAATTCTAGCATGTGCGTGTGTTTATTTCATATTATCGATCCATAGAGTGAAAGCGGTTTGAAATACAGGCAATGGATGCTTTTGCAATTCATATATAAACATTAATTAGTGCACTCATGTTGTTAGTGTGAAGCACTTTATACATTGTCACTTGCATGGATACATTCCAAATTGCTAGCTACGAAATAAAATACATGTTGAATTCAACATAAAGGGGGTTTCAAAGATTCGAATTCATAGGAAGTGCATTCATCTATTTGAACCCGAGATAATGTCATTTGTAAATCAGATGTAAAAGGGGGCATCAATCTTTGTTGTGAGTTTGAACATAGTATATATATTCATACGCATATCTAACTTTTTTTTTGCAACCAAGGAGATTATACTCGAACCATGCATGAACCGAGGTAAGTTGCGTATTTTTAATATATACTCGTGTACAATGTATATTAAAATGTACCCCTCCATTCCAAAATAATCGTAGCTTTAGGATTTTCAAGAGTAAATATTTGTGAAGTTTGACAAATCTCGAAAGTTCAATTCAAGAGAACCAAAACGTTAATGCTTCGCTCCCAAATATTGAACGAAGCGCCAAATAGGCCTCTGGTCACCCGAAACCGCGCGAGACTAATGTTTTGGTGGTAGGAAATTACTGTCCTGACTCTGGCCCGTGTAGCCTATCGGCCCGATGTCCAAAGGTCTAAACTGGGGTAGGTTTGTAACTTCACCAAGACGCCAGTCTCAACCGCCTCCGAGAAGCATTCATACGCCATGGGCGCCTAAACACCCATGCGCTCGGCCGAAATCTATCCCGCCCACATTTGGGACACCTGACCTGACTGTCCTACCCCCAACCCGCAATATGTCCGATATTTTAGATGGGGGCAAAGTTTGTAACTTTCCCCAAATTTCAAACAAGCGCGTCTCAAACCGAAACATTGTTCCCCCTTAGTTCCCCGCAAGCCCGCCTCCCTCCGTTTCCCCATTCATATTCCGTGGGCGCAAAAACGCCCTCTCCACTAGCCGCAAAACCCCAACCTCCTCCGTCCTCCACCCCATAGCGGCCAATCCACCGCCGCCCTCCTCCATCACGCCGGAGCCGGTACCCCGACGTCGTCGTCCAACGGAACCGCAACTGCAACACCCTCAAGGACTTAGCAGCTGAAGCCGAGGCAGAGTTGCCTCCACAACGCCGACGCCGACATGCGCCGTACCAGAACCACTCCGGCCACGCCGTCCTGCGCCTCACTACTGCGGCTCCACTATCGCAACCGTCCACCACAACAACTTGGCCATGGGTTCGTCCAAGGCTGCACCATCCTCCACAACTTCTGGTTTCCGGCGAATAACAAGATCGTCGGAAAAATAGAAGGAGGACACAGCACTGCCAGCAGAAAGAGGTACTCCTCTTCCCTTATTTGTGCAAATCTTACGTCTCCGCTCAGACCGTATTCATACCACGAAAGAAACTAGTTGAGCGCTTCTTACTTCATCTTCTTCGTGATACTAAATGCACAAGGTTTCCTCCCTTTTACTATTTCACCTTTGCTAGAGGTGAGTAGCCCGCCTGGATTTCAATTCAGGGTCAGTCAAACCGCAATTAAAAGAAGCAACACCCGATTAGGCACGCAGAGCACCTAGTCCGCCTGTTCCCCGGGGAAGCGGCGCATCGGTGTCTATCATAGGGGTGTGGGGCGCAGGAGCTGCTTGCGCCCGATCTGGAGGTCGGCGGGGCTTGAATGGATGGCCGGGCGGTGCAAGCACGGCAAAAGCGGTGAGGTCGAAGGGAGGGCGCAGGGGGAGGAATATCAACGATGGTCGCCGGCGTTCGAGGAAGATCATCAACACCGACCGGCTGGATGTAGATGAAGGCGATCTCCCGCTTCTTTGTACATCGGACGGTGCGTAAAAAATGGGCTGACCTATTTGCTTTCAAATGATCGTTATTTTCATATAATCCTGTAGTAATTGAGTGTGCCATGCATGTTGTAGAGCTATCATATGTCTCTCGTCATTTATTTCTCACGACCACTGCTATCTGCTACCTTTACACTATACTAATTGTGCACACACTTCACCCATACTCACACTATTGTTTTTTATGCATGGGTATTTTAGACTCTGACGCAGTGTTGATGAATGCAGAAAAGAAAAGACAGAAGTCGCACCAGTGTAATTCAAAGATAAGAAGTAAGCGTTTCAACGCTCTAATGGCTACAGTGTCAGCAGTTGGAGATAGTAAAAGTAGCTCTGAAGTTGATGATCTCAATTGCCCCACACAACCATCCCAGGTGCTTGCTTTAACTTCGCGCTGTCAAATGTGGTTGCATGTTGCATATGGTGTCTAGCTTGTATTGCTTCCAATTTGGTTAAATTGCATCTGCTTACTTTGCACATTATACCTTTGATAATGACATGCCTTCCTGTTTTTGATACATACTACATATGTCTATTAACCATGTTCGTACATCAAACTGATGCTCTTTTGCATCCCTCGTCAATCACTTATGATGAGATAGTCCACCGAGTGGGTTATCGTGATACGCCCTACTCATTTAAAGAGTGCAAAGTGTCACCCTCCCCACATGATTCTCAAGAAACAGCAAGGCTAAATGAAGATAGTCAATGTAGCTCTCTAGTTAATCACCGCAATTCCCCCACACCACCATCGCAGGTGCTTGCTCTTACTTGGCAGTGTGATATGTGGTTGCATGTTGCATATAGTGTCTACCTTGTAATGCTTCTAATTAGGGTAAATTGCATCTGCTTAGTTAACACATTATACCTGTGAATATGACACGCCTTCCTGTTTTTGGTACATACTACGTCTTTCTATTAACCATGTTATTACATCAAACTACTTCTCTTGTGTATCCCTCATCAATGCTCCTAATTTGTTAAATTGCTTCTCCTTAGCTTACACATTATACACGTGAATATGACACGCCTTCCTGTTTTTGGTACATACTACATCTGCCTATCACACCATGATCTTACATCAAACTACTATTCTTGTGTATCCTGCGTCTATCGCTTATGATGAGACAAATACGCTGCTGGGTTAATATGAGACACAATACTCTTATAAAGAATGCAATTTTATCCTCTCCACATGATTCTCAAGAAACAAAGCAAGCCTAAATGAAGATATTGAACGTTGGTGCATGCACTGAAGACAAAGCATTTCCACTACACCACCATCACAGGTGCTTGCTCCAACTTCGCAGGTGATATGTGGTTGCATGTTGCATACGGTGTCTAGCTTGTAATGCTTCTAATTAGGGTAAATTGCATCTGCTTAGTTTACATACTATACCTGTGAATATGACATGCCTTCCTATTTTTGATACACACAACATCTATGTGTTAACCTTGTTCTTACATGAAACTACCTCTCTTCTGTATCCTGCATCAATTACTTACGATGAGTCACCTTTATTCGTTGCATATTGCATATTATTTCTAGCTTGTTGCCATGTATTGCTTCTAATTTGGTCAAATACATTTGTTAGGGCACCCTTTTAATTTGGCAGAGTGATATTGGTTTCATCTTTCATATGGTTTCTAGCTTGCATCGATTCTAAAAAGTTCAAGCACATTGTGCTTAGTTTACACTTTATACATCATACATGTCAATATGTCACGCCGTCCTGTTTTTCATACATATTCCATCCTCCTATCATGCGGCTGCCTTACATGAAAGTAGTGTTCGTCAGTATCATGCATCAATAAGTTCTGAAGAGAAATTTTTATTCCTTTTTCTTGTGGGTTTTGAATTGACAAGGCAAAATCAAGAAAGAGGAAGGAAAAGAGTAAGGAAGGCGATGATGGTGGTCCTCTGCAGCAATGTAAACGGAGCATCTGTACCGATTCTCCTTTTACTGATAGTGCATTACATGGTCCAAGTCTCCGCTCCCCTACTCCACCATCCAAGGTGCTTGCTCTAACTTGGCGAGGTGATATCTGGTTGCATGTTGCATATGGAGTCTAGCTCAGTATTGCTCCTAATTAGTGTAAATCGCATCTCGCTTAGCTTACACATGATACATGTGAATATGACACGCTTTCCTGCTTTTTGGTACATACTATATCTATCTATCACACCATGTTCTTACATGAAACTACTCTTCTTGTGTATCCTGCATCACCACTTATGATGGGACACCTTTAAGTTGGCAGGTGTGATATTGGTTTGCGTCTTGAATATGATTTCTAGCATGTATTGCATCTAGTTTGATGAACGCCACCTATGATGAGACAGTTTTAACTTGGCAGAGTGATATTGATTTCACCTTCCATATGGTGTCTTGCAGTGTTTCTAATTTGTTGAAGTGCCTTCTGCTTAGTTACCACATCATAGGTGTGAATATGTAAAGCCGTCCATTTTTTCGTACATATTCCATCCTCGTATCATGACTTGCCTTTCATCAGAGTAGTGTTCGTCAGTATCATGCATGAATGAGTTCTGAAGAACGAATGATATTCCTTTTTCTTGTCGGTATGACCTCACAATGCAAAATCAATAAAGCTGAAGGAAATTGGCAAGGCATTGGATGATGGCGGTCCTTCCGAGCAATCAAAGCAGAGGTTCTCTACATATTCTACTCCGCCATCCTCCCAACAAGATTCGCAAGACAACGCAAGGCTAGATACCAACGTAGCTGTGTAGATGATGAGCACATCTCCCCTACTCCACCATCACAGGTGCTTGCTCTAACTTGGCACTATTATATGTGGTTCCGTGTTGCGTATGATGTCTAGCTTGTATTGCGTCTGCGTAGCTTACAACTTATACCTGCAACGATCACTTACCCATAAGACACATTTAACTTGGGACTGTGATGTAGGTTGCATCTTGCATTGTCTTCTAGCTTGTACTGCTTCTAATTTCTTGAAATGGCACTTACGACGAGACAATTTTTACACGATAGAGTGATATTGGTTGCATGTTCATATGGTGCCTAGCTTTCATTTCTTCTAATTTTGTTGAAATGCCTTCCGCTTCTTGTTTTTCATACATATTCCATCCTCCTATCTACGTGTGAATATGAAACGCTGTCTTTTTTTGTATATATTCCATCCTCCTGCGCTTGCCTTACATCAAAGTAGTGTTCGTCTGTATCATGCATCAACCAGTTATGCAGAGCTAATTTTATTCATCTTCTTGTGGTTTTGACTTCATAAGGCAATATAAAATAGGAAGGAAAAGAGTAAGTTAGGGGATGTTGGTGGTACTCCGCACCGACGCAAACAGAGACTCTCTAGATTTGCCACTGCTACTGCTAATAAAGTTGAAGTCCCAAGTCTACATGATGAGTTCATCTCCCGGACTCCACCATCGCAGGTCCTTGCTCTAAGTTGACAGTGTGATAATTGGTTTCATGCTGCATATGTTGTCTAGCCTGTATTTCTTCTATTTTGATTAAATTGCACCTGCTGAGTTTATACGTTATACATGTGCATATGACATGGCTATCTGTGTCTAGAATACACTGCATCTATCTATCATACCATGTTCTTACATCAAAGTAATGTTGTTGTGTATCCCGCATCAGTAACTCATGATTGGACGCTTTTAACATGGCAGTTTGATAGTGGTTGCATCTTGCATTGATTTCTGCGTTGTACTGCTTCTAATTTTTCGAATTGCCACTTATGACAAGACACTTTTAACTTGGCAGAGTAATATTGGTTGCATCTTTCATATGGTGTCTAGCTTGCATTACTTCTATTTTCTTGAAAATCCTTCTGCTTAGTTTGCACATCGTAGCTGTGAATATGTCATGCCGTCCTGTTTTTATTACATATTCCATCCTCATACGGTATCATGCATCAATAAGTTCTGAAGAGTGATTTTATTCTTTTGTGTTGTGGGTACAGCTTGACATGGCAAAGTCAAAAAAGAGCAAGGAAAATAATATTGTAGGTAGTGCCATTACTCGTCGGGTGAAACGGAAAAGGCTCTGCCGTCGAGATTCTGCTGGTACTTATAGTGCAGTAGAAGGTCTAAATCCACCGGCTAAATCTACAAACACAGTATCACCTGCTCCACCAGCTGCAGCATCCGCTTCAACTGTACCAGCATCTCAACCAGTTACTCGTTCGTTTGCTCCGGAACAGGCCAGTTCCCAAGCTGCCTTCACACCTAACACTACTTCTGAAGCACTGTTGACACAACAGGACTTGGCAAGATCAAATGAACCTCATGATCATCAACACCAAGACGGTACCTGACCGAGTCAAGTTGTAGTTGCATGCTCCTTTATATGTACTCTCACAGTTTGATGTACACTAACACTTTCCATATTCGTTGTTGAACTAGCACCACGGCGCAAGCGGAAACAGACATCAGGGATAATGCTTGACAGATTAACAAAATCTAAAGGAGGAAGAATGGAGATCCATTTTGAGGCAGGTTTAAAAAGGCCACGTGATGCTACAGAGTCAGCCAAGTTAGTATCAGAGGCAGCCGTTGCCGTTAGGTGTCATGCGCGTATCCTCCCAACGTGGATCCAGTACAGGAATGAGAAAGACAATACCCAGTTTAACACCTTCCTTGACCATTTATCCGTAAGTAATGTTATTCATCGCAATTAGTAATATTGTCTTGCTGTGTCCCATACTTTCTAGCTTCCTCCTAATAAGACTCACATTCTTTTTTCAACAGATGAGGTTCAAGTTGGATCCTCAAGATGATGCAACTAAACAAGCATGCACTCATATTTTTCAATCTGCTCTGCGACAGTATCGGTACCACCTTAGAAAATCTCACTTCAAAGGCAAGGCTAACAATGAAATCGCCCAAACATCTCCAGTGGAATATATTACAGATGAAGACTGGACAGCCCTCGTTAAACACCGGTCCGATCCAAAGTATCGTAGGCTATATGTATTTGATCGACCACATATTGAACTTGTATTTATGTATGTGCCTTACAAGTGTATATTCTTCTAGGATAACTGTTTGAAGAACAAAACCAACCGTTCTAAAGTGAAATTCCAATGCACAACAGGATCTCGTAGCTATATTGCACATCGCGAGGCTCTTGTAAATAGCTGATACTTCCTTCTTTTTTGTGTGCCATATTATCGTATCTATATTGACTTGTTCCAAATACAGCGGAAAGCCCGTGCGGACCAAAAAGAACCTGAACCGAATGCAGTGCAAATCTTCAAGGATTGCCACACCAGCAAGACGAAGGCCGGAAACGAGTCCGAAGCTCCGGAGACACAGATATCATCCGAGGTTAGATCTTTGTGCGGCTCCAACGCCGCGGAGTCTGCGGCTTCTAGGCGGGTTTGAGCTTCCCATCCTCGGATGTTGCGATCTGCTCCGGATCTAGGGCCAGAGTAGTTACAGGTGCAATTTCCTGAGTATGGACCGGTGACAGATTTAAGTCATGTTCACCGTAGGGACAGGGAGCGGCTGCCGTGGTCTCAAAGCTGTCGAAGATCAAGTCTCCACGGATAACTGCGGCGTAGTTCAAGCTCCCGAATCTGACCTGATGGCCAGGGGCTTAGCTATCGATCTGCTCCAGATGGCCAAGCAAGTTGGCCTGCAGTGTGAAGCCGCCGAACACGAAGATCTGTCCGGGGAGGAAGGTTTCCCCTTGGATAGCATCTTTGTTAATGATTGAAGGAGCCATCGAACCTTTTGGGTACGGCACAGTGGAACTCTCAATGAAAGCACCAATGTCGGTGTCAAAACCGGCGGATCTCGGGTAGGGGGTCCCGAACTGTGCGTCTAAGGTCGATGGTAACAGGAGACAGGGGACACAATGTTTACCTGTGTTCGGGCGCTCTCTATGGAGGTAATACGCTACTTCCTGCTTGATTGATCTTGATGAATATGAGTATTACAAGAGTTGATCTACCACGAGATCGTAATGGCTAAACCCTAGAAGTCTAGCCTGTTTGACTATTATTATGAGTATATCCCAATCCAGACTAAGCCCTTCGGTTTATATAGACACTGGAAGGATCTAGGGTTACATCAGGTCGGTTACAGAGAAAGGAATCTTCACGTTTGGTCACCAAGCTTGCCTACCACGCCAAGGAGAGTCCCATCCGGATATGGGAGAGAGTCTGCGGTCTTGTATCTTCACAACCCATTTGTCCGGCCCATGTCCAACAGGCCGGACGTCCGAGGACCCCTTAGTCCAGGACTCCCTCAGGGTGCCTTCGCACGTCAGCCCAGGATAACACCTGACGCACGACAGGTCCATGATACAGCATTCCAGGTACATGAATATTCATCGAATACATGTGTATAGGATTACATCATTGATGAATACATTTATCTGGCATAGCTCTAAGGCTACTTAAAAAGGCGGCGGAAGTCTTGGTTTGGCAGCTCATCGACTCTGGCTGGGCTCCACAACTCACAGGACTGGCAAGGTTACGGCCTAGTGCGACCAAACAAACAAGCAATCTGGGCATGACCTACAAACTGGCATGACACGCCAGATCAGTATATTGAATGTACTTGCAAGACAACCAAATATATAGCATCCAAGCAAGCAGATGACAAAGCAAGAACCAAGTGCATGAATCAACCTACCTCATAAGAATTACTAAGCACGGCATGATATAAACTAGAGAAAGAAGTCAAACTAAGCAATAACAGCATCATAGCATCTACGAGCAGGATAATAACATGGCATATCAAAACATGCTTCTAACATGGAAATGACATAACCTGGCATAGCATATCATCTAAATCATGGCATAGCTTAGCATATCAATCAAAGCATGGCATGGCATCATGAAACTATACTGAAAATACACTACCAATTACCTCCCGTGAAGACATATTGTTTTAACTTTATGCAACAACCTCTTACTCTGCCACGGCTCCTCGGAGCAAACTCATGACCCACCGAGACCTTGTCTCGTGATCATATCAAAACATAACCATGACTTATCACGATTATCTCATAGTCCAAGTCACCACATTTTATATCACATTATTATCACATTAGTTATTTCGACCAAGATCGGATAGTGTGACCTACTAAGAACTGTGCCCATGACCGAGGACGCGGCTATCGATAGATTTAACACACACACTCTGCAGAGGTAGCGCAACTACCCACACCACAAAACCCATGGCCTCGCACTCCCATTCGGGTGGACCAATGGTGTTCCGACTAAACCGACCTACTGCCATGACACTCTCCCGGCGACTCCGACCAACACCCCTTTTGGGTTCAGTCCTGGGTGGCCCCGTGCCTACCAAAGGCATCAACGACCACCGTCATGGAAAAACATAAACGGTCCCAAACGGGGACATGAGCTCAAAAACAAACCTGGGCACACAAGGCTTATGTCTACCTACCTGATCAGGGTAGTGCGCGCCCATAACCTTCCCTCGTTGGAGGAACCAGCGAGAGGCATGGCAATAGATTGCATTAAGGCCTTCCCATAAAGGCAAATGTGGCTGCACTTCAAGAAGTTCGATTTGGTGGCACTATGACTTGATCCCATCGATGACGGAGGAGGTTTGTTATTATTAAGTCACCTAAGTATCTTCTCCATCATCATGAGCATATTTAACATGAATGCAACAATGAGCATGCAACATACAAATGCATGAACAAAGTACCAAGCTTCTCAAGTGAACAGTTATAGCATATGGGACACATCTAAACAAAGCACTAGCATATCAACGATGTAACAGAATCATCATAACATCAATACTATGGGCATGAAACTAATCCACAACAGACTCATGATATTATCAATAAATATATCTAGCATGGAAAAAGATATAATAAAGGGCAAGCATGACATGGCAAGCAATACAACATATACCACAACTGAAATAACTACAGACGAAACATATAAAAAAAACTACAACTACACACTCACAAGGTGCAAGCAAAGTCAAGATGCAAGTTCGGGGCTCATGATAAGAGGTTGGCTTGCCTAGGGGTCGAGGAATACTCCGGGAAGAAGTGTGGAAAGATCGCGGAAAGATTTGCCGGAAATAGTTCTCTCTCGAAGGGGGCTGTTTATGAGCAAGGGCAAAATAGGCATTTTCAGAATGTGCAAACATCAAGAAAATAGTCCCATCAAAAAGAGCTCAGCGAACAAAGAACGTGAGTGCTGGAATCACCACAATCGGAGTCACGGTTGAAAAGTTATGGCCGTTTGTTCGTTAGGCAGAAAACAAACAGAAAACTGTCCATTTCTTGCCTTAACGGGTGAACGCTCACAATATAGCCACTTCAGCCGGTGGGGCTGAAAACAAAAAGCGCATTCGAGAAAATACGTTTTGAAAAAACAGAAAGCATATTTCAGGCAATACGTCTTCGGCTAAGGAAAACATAAAGGGCTAGGGGCGCCTCCACTTATCTGACATGGCATCACCCTCTCGCCGATAGGTGGGGTCGCGTGGGGTGGGGCCCGCCTGGCCCTGGCTTCTTCTTCCTCCCGCGCGGGAGTTAGCGTGGCCGAGGGAGGAGATCGCCCTGACGGCGATTGTCGACGCGTCCGGCCACAACTCGGGGTGCGCGACCTACCCAGGTGATCGGGAGGGAGAAGCGCATCAGGTGGCGGCAAGCCCTGCCGCCGAGGAGCACTGGACTGGCCGCGGTTGAGCTCGCAGCGGGGAGGAGCTTCGATCGTCGGTGAAGTGGGGCTACGGTGGGGAAAAGTAGGGGCCGAGGCCACGGAGAGGTTCGCCGGAGCCTGGGGGTTGTAGTGGTGGTGAGGGAACGGAGAGGAGGGCTCGGGATCGCCGGAATCGAGCGGGTCGCGAGGCGGCGGCCATGGAGATGGTGGGGGTCGGAGAGGGGCTTCGGGGAGGGAAGAGTGGCTCGAGGAGGCGTAGAGGAGTGAGGAGAGGTTGCTGATGATCTCCAGAGGGTCGAGGGTTGGCTATTCATAGCCGGGGCAAGGGCACCCGAGCCGGGCACCACCGAGCGCGTCCGGCCATGGCTCTGGTCATGCCCAGAGGTCACGGGAAGGCACGGGAAGCCGACAAGGAGGACGCGGACGAGCACCAGAGGGTCATGGAGACGAGCAGCGCTTAGAGACAAGAGGAGGAAGAGGATAGAGGGGAGGAAGGAGACGATGGCCACGACAGCGAACTGTGCAGCCATTGGAACGACTCGCCGGAGAAGGAAACGGAGGGGGCGAGAGCTCCAGGGGGAAGATGACGCCGCGGAGGTGTTGTAGGACACTGATGAGCGCGCCAGAACCGGTCGGAGCAGACGTGCCGAGGACAACAGTGGCTAGACCACCGTTTTGGCTGGCATCGCCCGTGGTCACCACCAGCAAGGCATGCTCTGGCCTCCTTAATGATGCCAGCTCATGTCTATAGCGTAGTCCATCCAAGATAGAGTAATACTACAGTAAATAGATGAGCAAAGACATAGGGAGTGGAGTAAACTAACCTCCACAAGTTTGCTGTAGCAAACTTGACCACATCCTTGAGATAAAACCAGGGAGTTTAAAAAGTAAACTTGTTGTCTGGGAGGCTTAGGCTAGTAAGGACTACGGTCCTGGGAATTATGAGGGCATTAGGACAAGAATTTAACATAGTTGTAATACAAATGCCAAATCTAGTCCAGAAACCAAATGATGAAGAAGCACTCACTAGGAGTGTTGGATTTGGCTGAAAATAGGCAAAGCTTGATGATTTGGACATGTAATGATGCTGTAAGAATTTCATACCAAATGGACTTGCCAAAATGGTACTTCCTTCACAACTATTATTTCTGCCGAGAAACTTGAGAAAAATCCTCAGGGAAAATGGCTAGATGAAATGAGCCAAACTTTTGTGCATATAGGTTATATGGGTAGGAGAAGACTTGGGAAAATTTTCAGCCCTAATGGAGCAAGATAAAACATACTTGCTTCACAAACTGAAAATTTGGACAGAATCAAAGAATTGCTCCGGTGCTCACATAGTTCAATGGAATGAGCTGAATTTTGGTGCAGAAAGATGATATGGTCATTAGAGACTGATGGAAAAGTTTCAGCTCATTTTGATCATCTATGAGGGTACTTCCTTCACAGACAAGCAATCTGAGCAGAAACTTGAGAAAATTGCCAATGAAGATTGCATAGATGGACTGAGCTGATTTTTGGTATCCATTGGTGATTTATCAATGTTAATCACTGGAGAGATCCGACCTCAAACGGTCATATCTCTGTGCATAATTGCCATCCCTGGATCGGTAATGCTGACACACACAGTACTTGAAGGATTTATAACAGAGTGCAATCACACACTTATTACATCGAATGTATCAAAAGAGAACTTATTACAATAATATATGGCTTAAGGCCATCTAAATAAGATAACTGCGGAAGCATCGAAGGTAAATGAGTCATAGCTAAGTGCACGACAACGACCTAGCGCACCTTACTCTTCATTTGAAAAGTCTGCAACATAATACGTTGCAGCCCGAAACGGGTCAGCACATGGAATATGCTGGCAAAATAACACTGTAGAGCAATGAACAGAATAAATGCTAACACTACATGCATATATGGATGGTGGAGGCTCTACGGTTATCATGTTTTTGCGAAAAGCAAATTTTTCCCTACAACAAAGGGATATATTTTGTTTAACTATCATGGTGGTTGATAAACATTGAGAATGGTAACCCCATCTCAATCCCAATTAAACAGTATTAATAACCCGACAGATTAGATTAAGAGTGATGAGATCAACATAATAATTCAAGTACTAGATAATCAAGATGTCCATAACCGGGGACACGGCTAACCATGATTAGTTTTTACACTCTGCAGAGGTTTGCACACTTTTGCCCACAAGACTCGATCTCCTCCGTTGGATTTCTCGCACTACATGACGTTTGAGAAACGGATGACCGAGACACAGTCTTTCAGACGCATTAACTCTTTCGGCGGGTAGACCGTACCACCTACATCCCCTACATCTGCTAGTCTACCACTAAAAGAGGTCACACAACATACTAAACTATGCTAGAGCCCATAATGGCTTGTGGCTGCACACTTAAGTTTCTAGCATGAATAATCTTATGATCCCTTTGAGCCTAGGTGGCGAACCATAGGATGATCACACGGATTCCCCGGGATCTCCTTGGACAACACTGGATTCCCCAGGTGCCCACAAACAAACCACCCAGATGTGTATTGAAGTAGCCACCTTAAATAAACCCTTAGTTCATAATAATCTCTCACATCTTTCATGAATCTCTCAAACCAATCCACGTCTACGAGCATAGCATATCAGTATAAGCATAACGTAGAAATAACTCCTAGTGTTTGAAATAAAGGGCAATAGGTTCTACCTCATCATCTACTTCCCGATACCCACATGTTATCAATCCTACTCATGCAATGTTTGAGGGTTAAAACTAATGCATAAAAACTGGGTAATAAAGGGCTATGATCAAAGTGTTACTTGCCTTGCTGACGATCTGCAAACCCTGGAGACTCGTAGTAGCACGCTTCGCACTCCGGAAATTCTATCGCAAACAAACAATAGCATACATAACCACTCAAGCATAGATGTAAGGGTAAAACTCAAATAAAAAGATCCAAACTGAAAGTTCAACTGAAGAACTTCTATTTGCAAAAAGAATCAACCAAATCGGAGCTACCAATCTCAAACTACGATCAAAAGAAATTCGAATTCAAATCTGCTTGAAACAAAATTTTAAATTGTCAAAACCATGTTCAAGTTGATTAACTGGAAAGAGGGGTTCGATACGAAGATTCTGGCATCTCAGCATGACACTTCTTCAACTGGGAAATGTGAAACACATCATGAACTCCTGACAATCCTTCGGGTAACTCCAACTTGTAGGCCACTTCTCCCATTCTTTCCAAAACTCAGTATAGTCCTACAAATCTTGGGGCTAACTTTCCCTTTACTCCAAATCGTTTAACTCCTCGCAGAGGTGACACACGAAGATATGCTCTGTCTCCGATTTCATAGACTACCTCCTTGCGTTTTGAGTCTGCATAACTCTTCTGCCTGGACTGTTCTACCTTCAGTCTATCTTGAATCAACTTAACCTTCTCTTCGGACTTCTTGATCAAATCTGCTCCAAACAACTAACGGTCTCCAACTTCATCCCACAATAACGGTGTCCTGCACCTCCTTCCATACAAGGCTTCAAAAGGGGCCATCTTCAGACTAGCTTGATAACTGTTGTTGTATGAGAACTCCGCGTACGGCAAATTATCATCCCAACTTGATCCATAATCTAATGCACAGGCTCTCAACATGTCCTCCAGAATCTGATTGACTCTCTCGGTCTGTCCATCTGTCTGCGGATGAAAAGTTGTACTGAACTCTAGCCTGGTACCCAAAGTCTGGTGCAGCTGATTCCAAAACTTCGAGGTAAATTGTGTTCCTCTATCTGATACGATGGTCCTCGGAACTCCACGCAGACATACGATCCTGGTCATATATATCTTGGCCAACTTTGCACTCGTATAGGTGGTTTTCACTAGGATAAAGTGATCCACTCTCATCAAACGATCCACTAATAACAAGATAGAATCATACCCTGATCGGGTCCTGGGTAAACCGGTGAGAAAATACATGCCAAGCTTGTCCCACTTCCATTCGGGTATCGGCATAGGTTGCAGTAATCCTGCTGGCTTCTGATGATCTGCTTTCACTCTCTGACATACATCACAAACTGCTACATACTCGGCAATATCCTTCTTCAAACATGTCCACCAGAAACACTCCTTTCAATGCTAATACATCTTGGTGTTTCCGGGGTGTATCGAGTATGGCGAGTCATGAGCTTCTTGAAGTATTAACTTCCTGATCGTTGCATTATTGGGTACATAAACACGATCCTCAAACCATAAAGTTTCATACTCATCCTCATGAAATTGTTTGGCTTTCCTTTGCTCATTTTCTCCTTTATCTCAGCAATTTCTTTATCATCCTTCTGAGCTTCTCGAATCTTTCCCAATAATGTTGACTGAAACTCCATTGCTGCAACAAAACCTCTAGGGACTATCTCCAAACGAAGCTCCCTGAGATCATCGGCTAACTCCTTTGGTAATCCTCCGCTTACGAGGGTATTGACATAACTCTTCCGGCTCAAAGCGTCTGCTACGACGTTGGTCGTTCTTGGATGATAATGCAACTTCATATCATAATCCTTTATAAGCTCCAACCATCTCCTATGCCTGAGATTCAGCTCTTTTTGTGTGAAAATGTACCTCAAACTCTTGTGATCTGTGTACACATCACAACAGTTTCCAATAAGAAAATATCTCCAGGTCTTGAGCGCATGCACTACGGCTGCTAACTCCAAATCATGCGCGGCATAGTTCATCTCATGCGGTCGAAGCTGAGGTGAGGCATATGAAACAAATCTTCCATCTTGCATAAGTACACCTCCAAGTCCTAAGCGAGAAGCATCGCACTACACATGGGAATCCTTGCGTATATCCGGCAGAATCAGCTCTGGGCTGTAACCAAACGTTTCTTCAACTCCTGAAAACTGGCCTCACATTCTTCAGTCCACTTGAACTTAGTGTCCTTCTTCAACAACTCCGTCATGGGCTTCGCAATCTTGGAAAAATTCTCAATGAACCTCCGATAATATCCCGCGAGTCCTAGAAAACTACGGATCTCTCCAACTGAGGTGGGTGCTAACCACTCAGTGACTGACTGGACCTTGGTAGGGTCTACTGCTATACCTTCTCCTGATAAAACATGTCCAAGGAATCCAACTTCCTTCAACCAAAACTCACATTTGCTGAACTTGGCATATAACTGATGTTCCCTGAGCTTCTCGAGAACTAATCGCAAATGCTCCTTCTGCTCCTCTTCATTCTTCGAGTATACCAGAATATCACCAATGAACACCACAACAAACTTATACAAGAACTCCATGAACACCTTATTCATCATACTCATAAAATAGGCAGGGGCATTAGTCAATCCAAATGACATAACCGTGTACTCATATACCCCATACCTGGTGGTAAAAGCTGCCTTAGGTATATCCTGTTCTTGGATCTTCAGTTGGTGGTAACCCGATCGCAGATCGATCTTGGAGAATACTTTAGCTCCTTGCAACTGGTCGAACAAATCATTGATCATCGGCAATGGTTACTTGTTCTTGATCGTCACTTCGTTCAACGCACGATAATCAACCACCATTCTCAAGGATCCATCCTTCTTCTCAACCAAGAGCACTGGGGCTCCCCACGGTGACGAACTTCGTCGAATGTAACCTTTCTCCAGTAACTCCTTAATCTGCTTCTTAATCTCCTCCAGATCATTTGCGGGCATCCGGTATGGTCTCTTTGATATTGGTCCGGTGCCTGGCAACAGCTCTATCGAAAACTCTATATCACGATCTGGTGGCATGCTTGGTAACTCCTCTGGAAATACATCCGGGTAATCCTTCACAACAGGCACTTCCTCTTGAACAACTCCCGAGAGGGAATTCACTTGTGTCCTCCGGGGCGCATGTCTGGATACATACTTGATCCTCTTTCCCTTCGGGTTGGTGAGCAGAATAGACTTACTAGCACAGTCAATGTTTCCTCCATACTTCGATAGCCAATCCATGCCTAGTATTATATCCAATCCTTGTGACTCCAAAATTACTAGGTCGGAGGGGAAAACATGGCTACCAATGGTTAAGGGTAACCGATCGCACCATCGGCTGGCCATATACTCTACACCTGGCGAGCTTACTAACATGGGTGACCTAAGGCCTAAGGTGGGTAACTTAAACTTGTCCATGAATCCCCTTGATATGTATGAATGCGATGCACCAATATCAAAAAGAACGAGTGCAGTAAATGACTTAACCAAAAACTTACCAATCACTGTGTCAGGCTGATCTTCAACCAATTCCACATTGATGTGGTTCACCTGACCTCTAGTGAAGGGATTGGGCTTCTTCCAGATCTTCCATTGCCATTGCCATTCTTCAACTCAGAACAATCGTTGGCGTAGTGCCCAGTCTTCCCGCACTTGTAGCAGGTGACATGACTCAGATCCTTCCTAGTGGGGGTTGCTGGGTTGGAACGGTTCTGGTTACTGCTTGCTCCATTCCCATTTCCAATCTTGGGGCCATTGTGGTTATGTGTACTTCCTCCATTGTGGGTGTGGCCTCCATGGTTATGTGTATACCCTCCCGAGTTCGGGGTAAAACGAGGCTTCTGTGATGCTCCAGAATTGTACCTCCTGTTACGTCTCCAACGGATCTTTAATTTTTGATTGCTTCATGTTATATTATATTCTGTTTTGGATGATTAATGGGCTTTGTTATACACTTTTATATTATTTTTGGGATTAACCTATTAACCGGAGGCCCAACCCAAATTGCTGTTTTTTGCTTATTTTAGAGTTTCGCAGAAGAAGAATATCAAACGGAGTCCAAACGGAATGAAACCTTCGGGAACGTGATTTTCGGAACAAACGTGATCCAGAGGACTTGGAGTCCACGTCAAGACATCAACCAGGAGGGCACGAGGTACGGGAGGCAATCCTACCCCCCTTGGGTGCGCCCTCCACCCTCGTGGGGCCCACGTTGCTCCACCAACGTACTTCTTCCTCCTATATATAGCTACGTAGCCCCAAACCAACAGAAGCATCAACGAAAACCTAATTCCACCGCCGCAACCTTCTGTACCCGTGAGATCCCATCTTGGGGCCTTTTCTGGCGTCCTGCCGGAAGGGGCATTGATCACGGAGGGCTTCTACATCAACACCATAGCCTCTCTGATGATGTGTCAGTAGTTTACCTCAGACCTTCGGGTCCATAGTTATTAGCTAGATGGCTTCTTCTCTCTCTTTGGATCTCAATACAAAGTTCTCCACGATTCTCGTGGAGATCTATTCGATGTAATCTTATTTTGCGGTGTGTTTGTTGAGACCGATGAATTGTGGGTTTATGATCAAGTTTATCTATGAACAATATTTGAATCTCCTCTGAATTCTTTTATGTATGATTTGTTATCTTTGCAAGTCTCTTCAAATTATCAGTTTGGTTTGGCCTACTAGATTGATCTTTCTTTCAATGGGAGAAGTGCTTAGCTTTGGGTTCAATCTTGTGGTGTCCTTTCCCAGTGGCAGTAGGGGCAGCAAGGCACATATTGTATTGTTGCCATCGAGGATAACAAGATGGGGTTTATATCATATTGCATGCGTTTATCCCTCTACATCATGTCATCTTACTTAAAGCGTTACTCTGTTCTTTTGAACTTAATACTCTAGATGCATGCTGGATAGCGGTCGATGTGTGGAGTAATAGTAGTAGATGCAGTGTGAGTCGGTCTACTTGTCGCGGACGGTGATGCCTATATACATGATCATACCTAGATATTCTCATAACTATGCTCAATTCTGTCAATTGCTCAACAGTAATTTGTTCACCCACTGTAATACTTATGCTCTTGAGAGAAGCCACTAGTGAAACCTATGGCCCCCGTGTCTATTTTCCATCATATTAATCTCCCAATAACAAGTTATTTCTGGCGCCGTTTATTTTGCTCTCTTTACTTTTAGTTTTTATTATAAAAATACCAAAAATATTATCTTATCAGATCTCACTTTCGTAAGTGACCGTGAAGGGATTGACAACCCCTTTATTGCGTTGGTTGCGAGGTTTTTATTTGTTTGTGTAGGTGCGAGGGACTTGAGCGTGGACTCCTACTAGATACCTTGGTTCTCAAAAACTGAGGGAAATACTTACGCTACTTTACTGCATCACCCTTTCCTCTTCAAGGGAAAACCAACGCAGTGCTCAAGAGGAAGCAAGAAGGATTTCTGGCGCCGTTGCCGGGGAGGCTTACGCCAAGTCAAGTCAAGATTTGAGCTCCCGTCAACGAGCCATTTCTGGCGCTGTTGCCGGGGAGTCTATGAAAAAGTCAACATACCAAGTACCCATCACAAACTCTTATGTCCTGCATTACATTATTTGCCATTTGCCTCTCCCCCACTTCACCCTTGCCATTTTATTCGCCCTCTCTTTTCCGTTCGCCTCTTTTTTGCTTGCTTCTTGTTTGCTCGTGTGTTTGATTGCTTGTTTGTCACAATGGCCCTACCTAGATTTGGTGATCTTCATCTTAAAAGGTTAGAAGAGATCGAAATCAACGTCAGGAGTTTTATGATTTTACAATTTGAGCATAATAATTTCTTTAGGAATGAGCTTAAGGAACAAAAAATCTTTATGAGTTACATGAATAAAGAGCTCGATGATATGTCTAAAGAATGTTATGGTCTGAAATCTCAGATTGCTCATCTCGAAAAATTAATAGCTGAAGTTTCGGATAAGCAGGCCACCTTAGTTAATAAGATGGCCGCTAAGCCGGAAAATTTTGAAATAAAGATGAAGATCTAAAAGTTATTGATGTATCCCCTGTTAAATCTTTGTTTCTAATATGAATCTTGATAATGATGGGACTGAATATGAGCCACCTTTACCTAGAAGGCGTTCCAAAAATTCGGAGTTGTTAGATCTTGATGCAAAAATTGGTAAAGTAAGATTGAAGAGATCAAAACCCTAGATATTAATGAACCCACTATTTTGGATTTCAAGGAATCTAATTATGATAATTTCTCTTTGATAGATTGTATTTCCTTGTTGCAATCCGTGCTAAATTCTCTTCATGCTTATAGTCAAAATAAAGCTTTTACTAAACATACCGTTGATGCTTTCATGCAATCTTATGAAGAAAAACTTGAGTTGGAAGTTTCTATCCCTAGAAAACTTTATGATGAGTGGGAACCTACTATTAAAATTAAAATAAAATATCATGAATGCTATGCTTTGTGTGATTTGGGTGCTAGTGTTTCCACGATTCCTAAAACTTTATGTGATTTGCTAGGTTTCCGTGATTTTGATGATTGCTCTTTAAACTTGCACCTTGCGGATTCCACCATTTAGAAACCTATGGGAAGAATTAATGATGTTCTTATTATTTCAAATAGTAACTATGTGCCCGTAGATTTTATTGTTCTTGACGTAGATTGCAATCCTTCATGCCCTATTATTCTTGGTAGACCTTTCCTTAGAACGATTGGTGCAATTATTGATATGAAGGAAGGGAATATTAGATTCCAATTTCCCTTAAATAAAGGCATGGAACACTTCCCTAGAAAGGAAATTAAACTACCATATGAATCTATTATGAGAGCCACTTATGGATTGCCTACCAAGGATGGCAATACCTAGATCTATCCTTGCTTTTATGCCTAGCTAGGGGCGTTAAACGATAGCGCTTGTTGGGACGCAACCCAATTTTATTTTTAGTTTTTTGCTTTTTGCTTCTGTTTAGGAATAAATATTTGATCTAGCCTCTGGTTAGATTTGTTTTTATGTTTTAATTAGTGTTTGTGCCAAGTTAAACCTATACGATCTTCTTGGATGATAGTTATTTGATCTTGCTGAAAATTCCAGAAACATTCTGTTCACGAAAATAATTGTTAAAAATCACCCGAAAGTGATAAAATATTTATTACAATTGCTGCTGATCAATAAACAAATTGTCTAGGTCTTTCTATTTTGGCTGAATTTTTTGAGTTCTTGAAGTTTGCGTTAGTTACAGATTACTACAGACTGTTCTGTTTTTGACAGATTCTGTTTTTCGTGTGTTGTTTGCTTATTTTGATGAATCCTATGGCTAGTACAATAGTTTATAAACCATAGAGAAATTGTAATACAGTAGGTTTAACACCAATATAATTAAAGAATGAGTTCATTACAGTACCTTGAAGTGGTGTTTTTTTTTTCTTTCGCTAACGGAGCTCACGAGATTTTCTGTTAAGTTTTGTGTTGTGAAGTTTTCAAGTTTTGGGTAAAAGATTTGATGGATTATGGAACAAGGAGTGGCAAGAGCCTAAGCTTGGGGATTCCCATGGCACCCCAAGATAATCTAAGGACACCAAAAAGCCAAAGCTTGGGGATGCCCCGGAAGGCATCCCCTCTTTCGTCTACTAACATCGGTAACTTAACTTGGAGCTATATTTTTATTCGCCACATGATAAGTGTTTTGCTTGGAGCGTCTTGTATGATTTGAGTCTTTGCTTTTTAGTTTACCACAATCATATTTTCTGTACACACCTTTTGAGAGAGACACACATGATTCGGAATTTATTAGAATAGTCTATGTGCTTCTCTTATATCTTTTGAGCTATATAGTTTTTTTGCTCTAGTGCTTCACTTATATCTTTTAGAGCACGGTGGTGGTTTTGTTTTATAGGAACTATTAGTCTCTCATGCTTCACTTATACTGTTTTGAGAGTCTTAAACAGCATGGTAATTTGCTTAAATTGGGAAATTAATCCTAATATACTAGGTATTCAAGACTAGTAAAAACTTTGTTATGAGTATGCTGAATACTAAGAGAAGTTTGATGATTGATGATTGTTTTGAGATATGGAGGTAGTGATATTAAAGTTGTGCTAGTTGAGTAGTTGTGAAATTGAGAAATACTTGTGTTGAAGTTTGCAAGTCCCGTAGCATGCACGTATGGTAAACGTTATGTAACAAATTTGAAACGTGAGGTGTTCTTCGATTGTCTTCCTTATGAGTGGCGGTCGGGGACGAGTGATGGTCTTTTCCTACCAATCTATCCCCCTAGGAGCATGCGCGTAGTGCTTGGTTTTTGATGACTTGTAGATTTTCGCAATAAGTATGTGAGTTCTTTATGACTAATGTTGAGTCCATGGATTATACGCAATCTTACCCTTCCATCATTGCTAGCCTCTTCGGTACTGTGCATTGCCCTTTCTCACATTGAGAGTTGGTTCAAACTTTGCCGGTGCATCCAAACCCCGTGATATGATACGCTCTTTCACACATAAACCTCCTTATATCTTCCTCAAAAAAACCACCATACCTACCTATTATGGCATTTCCATAGCAATTTCGAGATATATTGCCATGCAACTTTCCACCGTTCCATTTATCATGACACGTTTATCATTGTCATATTGCTTTGCATGATCATGTTGTTGACATCGTATTCGTGGCAAGGCCACCGTTCATAATTTTTCATACATGTCACTCTTGATTCATTGTTATCCCGGTATACCACCGGAGCCATTCATATATAGTCATACTTTGATCTAGTATCGAGTTGTAATCATTGAGTTGTAAATAAATAGAAGTGTAATGATCATCATTCATAGAGCATTGTCCCAAAAAGAAAACAGAAAAAGGCCAAATAAAAAATAAGGCCCAAAAAAAGAGAAAATAAAAAGGGACAATGCTACTATCCTTTTTTCCACACTTGTGCTTCAGAGTAGCACCGTGATTTTCATGATAGAGAGTCTCTTGTTTCGTCACTTTCATATACTAGTGGGAATTTTTCATTATAGAACTTGGCTTGTATATTCCAACAATGGGCTTCCTCAAATGCCCTAGGTCTTCATGAGCAAGCAAGTTGGATGCACACCCACTTAGATTCTTTTGTTGAGCTTTCATGCATTTATAGCTCTAGTGCATCCGTTGCATGGCAATCCCTACTCCTTGCATTAACATCAATAGATGTGCATCTCCATAGCCCATTGATTAGCCACGTTGATGTGAGACTTTCTTCTTTTCTGTCTTCTCCACATAACCCCCATCATTATATTCTATTCCACCCATAGTGCTATATCCATGGCTCACGCTCATGTACTGCGTGAAGGTTGAAAAAGTTTGAGATTACTAAAGTATGAAACAATTGCTTGGCTTGTCATCGGGGTCGTGCATGATGAGAGCATTCTTGTGTGACCAAAATGGAGCATGACTAAACTATATGATTTTGTAGGGATGAACTTTCTTTGGCCAAGTTATTTTGAGAAGACATAATTGCTTAGTTAGTATGTTTGAAGTATTATTGCTTTTATGTCAACATTAAACTTTTATCTTGAATCTTTCGGATCTGAATATTCATACCACAATTAAGAGGGTTACATTAAAAAATTATGCCAAGTAGCATTCCGCATCAAAAATTCTGTTTTTATCATTTACCTACTCGAGGACGAGCAGGAATTAATCTTGGGGATGCTTGATACGTCTCCAACGTATCTATAATTTTTGATTGCTTCATGCTATATTATATTTTGTTTTGGATGATTAATGGGCTTTGTTATACACTTCTATATTATTTTCGGGACTAACCTATTAACCGGAGGCCCAACCCAATTTGATGTTTTTTGTCTATTTCAGAGTTTCACAGAAAAATAATATCAAACAGACGGAATGAAACCTTCGGGAACGTGATTTTCGGAACAAACGTGATCCAGAGGACTTGGAGTCCATGTCAAGACATCAACCAAGAGGGCATGAGGTAGGGGGGTGCGCCTACCCCCCTGGGCGCGCCCTTCACCCTAGTGAGGCCCATGTTGCTCCACCGACGTACTTCTTCCTCCTATATATACCTACGTACACCCAAACCAATGAAGCATCCACGAAAACCTAATTCCACCGCCGCAACCTTATACATGCCGTGAGATCCCATCTTGGGGCCTTTTCCGCGGCCCCGCCAGAGGGGGCATTGATCACAGAGGGCTTCTACATCAACACCATAGCCTCTCCGATGATGTGTGAGTAGTTTACCTCAGACCTTCGGGTCCATAGTTATTAGCTATATGGCTTCTTCTCTCTCTTTGGATCTCAATACAAAGTTCTCCACGATTCTCATGGAGATCTATTCGATGTAATCTTCTTTTGCGGTGTGTTTGTTGAGACCGATGAATTGTGGGTTTATGATCAAGTTTATCTATGCACAATATTTGAATCTCCTCTGAATTCTTTTATGTATGATTGGTTATCTTTGCAAGTCTCTTCGAATTATCAGTTTGGTTTGGCCTACTAGATTGATCTTTCTTGCAATGGGAGAAGTGCTTAGCTTTGGGTTCAATCTTGCGGCGTCCTTTCCCAGTGACTTTAGGGGCAGCAAGGCACGTATTGTATTGTTGCCATCGAGGATAACAAGTGGGGTTTATATCATATTGCATGAGTTTATCCCTCTACATCATGTCATCTTACTTAAAGTGTTACTCTGTTCTTTTGAACTTAATACTCTAGATGCATGCTGGATAGCGGTCGATGTGTGGAGTAATAGTAGTAGATGCAGGCAGGAGTTGGTCTACTTGTCGCAGACGTGATGCCTATAGACATGATCATACCTAGATATTCTCATAACTATGCTCAATTCTGTCAATTGCTCAACAGTATTTTGTTCACCCACCGTAATACTTATGCTCTTGAGAGAAGCCACTAGTGAAACCTATGGCCCCCGGGTCTATTTTCCATCATATTAATCTCCCGACAACAAGTTATTTCTGGTGCCGTTTATTTTGCTTTCTTTACTTTTAGTTTTTATTATAAAAATACCAAAAATATTATCTTATCATATCTATCAGATCTCACTTTCGTAGGTGACCGTGAAGGGATTGACAACCCCTTTATTGCGTTGGTTGCGAGGTTTTTATTTGTTTGTGTAGGTGCGAGGGACTTGAGTGTGGCCTCCTTCTGGATTGATACATTGGTTCTCAAAAACTGAGGGAAATACTAACGCTACTTTACTGCATCACCCTTTCCTCTTCAAGGGAAAACCAACGTAGTGCTCAAGAGGTAGCACCTTCCTTGTCCATACTTCCTTTTGCGGCTCTCTATCTGATGTTGCTTCCCTTCAATCATAAGAGCCCTGTCTACCAAGTCCTGGTAGTTAGCAAATGTAGCTACCATCAACTGCATACTCATCTCATCATTCAATCCTTCCATAAACTTCTCCTGCTTCGCGACATCTGTGGCCACATCATCTGAGGCATAGCGAGCTAGCTTACTAAACTCATCCACGTACTACCCCATAGTACGATTTCCTTGGCATAAGTTGCGAAACTCACGCTTCTTTATGTTCATAGATCCAGTTGAGACATGGGCGGTACGGAAAGCTTGCTGAAACTGATCCCAAGTGACAGTGGCTATGGGGAAAGTGGTTGTGTAATTCTCCCACCATGAGGCTACGGGTCCATCTAGTTGGTGTGCGGAAAAACGCACCTTCTCCGCATCTGTACAACCTGCGGTGGTCAACTCCCTTCCAATCCTGCGTAGCCAGTCATTAGCGACAATCGCCTCGGTGCTACTGGAAAACACCGGCGGATTTAACCTCAGAAAATGGTCTAAGTTGTCAACTGGAGGTGGCGGCGGTGGGTTATTGTTATTGGTGTTGTTGTTGTTGCCTTGGTTCTGGACTAGTAGCTGCATCAAGGCATTCTGCTATTGGATCAACTTAGTGAGCTCCGGTGGGAAGACAAATCCGGGGTCCCGTCTCGGAGGCATCTGATAGGTTTAGAGGGGAGAGATTAGAATAGAATGGGGTCTAAAGATAAAAGTACTACCCATATGCACATGAAACAAACACAATCATGTCACACCACTCAAATCAAACAAGGGCATACAATCGATCTAACTACCGTTACAAAATACTCGGACTACTACTGTATACACGGGGGAAATATTACTGGTAATATGGTGGTCATCTAGAAATTTTGATCGGTGGAAGACTCCATGATATCCGCTCCAGCTTCGTCTTCATAATCATCATCACTACTGTCAGGGTCGGAGTCGGTGTCGTTGATGATGATGTAGTCCTCGGGATGGTCGTCATCTCCTCCTGGTGCGGGGTCACCCATGAATAGTCCTAGCTTCTTCCTCAGGACTTCATTCTTTTCCACTAGGATTGCGATTTCCTCCTCGTATCCATCGCGTGTAGACTTTAGTTCCTCTTCAAGCTCCAAGTTCCTAGTCATCACCTTCTTCAGATCTATCATGCTTGCGCACATTTGGTTCTCCTGGCGGTGAATGTGCTGGTTTAACTCCTGGATGAAAGCTGCAATGGACTTGTCCCTCCTGGTGCTGATCATCTCCCATTGCTCATCTCGGCGCCCACATAGCTGGTAGATGGTGTCCTTAAGATCCTTGTGATAAACTTCGCTGACAAGGCCCCATGGCGATGTGAGCTGCCATGCTCTTTCCTAGACTCCGTGTTGGTGCATCAAAGGAAAACTCTATGGGCTCGATTCTTTGGCGTGAATGTCCTTCCTGGAACTTGAACTCGAATCATCCAACGCTCCTATTTTGGTAAGGTGGCAGTGTAGGCCCCAGTGAAGCTTGGTATTCCGATGTTCAGGTACCTAGTGACTTCCTTCAAGTGTCGTCCAAAAGGTGTGTCTTCATCCGTTGAGCAAACTTGTTCCTCGGGTCTGCCATCTATAGAGTGGAAAATGGAGAGGAGTCAGAAATGAGTAGAGAAGAGTGACCTATGGCCTATCTTAGTGGTTGTGTCCTACAGCGAGCGTGTGCTCTGTTACCATCTTGTAGCGATCCGACCTCAAACGGTCAAATCTCTATGCATAAGTGTCATCCCTGGATCGGTAATGCTGACTCACACAGTACTTGAAGGATTTATAACAGAGTGCAATCACACACTTATTACATCGAATGTCTCAAAAGAGAACTTATTACAATAATATATGGCTTAAGGCCATCTAAATAAGATAACTGTGGAAGCATCGAAGGTAAATGAGTCCATCAACTCCAACGGCATAGCTGAGTGCATGACAACGACCTAACACACCTTACTCTTCGTCTGAAAAGTCTGCAACATAATACGTTGCAGCCCGAAACGGGCCAGCACATGGAATATGCTGGCAAAATAACACTGTAGAGCAATGAACAAAATAAATGCTAACACTACATGCATATATGGCTGTGGAGGCTCTACCGTTATCATGTTTTTGTGAAAAGCCAATTTTTCCCTACAACAAAGGAATATATTTTGTGTAACTATCATGGTGGTTGATAAACATTGAGAATGGTAACCCCATCTCAATCCCAATTAAACAGTATTAATAACCCAACAAATTAGATTAAGAGTGATGAGATCAACATAATAATTCATGTACCAGATACTCAAGATGTCCATAACCGGGGACACGGCTAACCATGATTAGTTTTTACACTCTGCAGAGGTTTGCACACTTTTCCCCACAAGACCCGATCTCCTCCGTTGGATTTCTCTCACTACATGACGTTTGAGAAACGGATGACCGAGACACAGTCTTTCAGAAGTATTAACTCTTTCGACGGGTAGACCGTACCACCTACATCCCCTACATCTGCTAGTCTACCACTGAAAGAGGTCACACAACATACTCAACTATGCCAGAGCCCATAATGGCTTGTTGCTGCACACGGAAGTTTCTAGCATGAATAATCTTATGATCCCTTTGAGCCTAGGTGGTGAACCATAGGATGATCACACGGATTCCCCGGGACCTCCTTGGACAACACTGGATTCCCCAGGTGCCCACAAACAATCCACCCAGATGTGTACTAAAGTAGCCACCTTAAAAAAACCTTAGTTCATAATAATCTCTCACATCTTTCATGAATCTCTCAAACCAATCCACATCTACGAGCATAGCATAGCAGTATAAGCATAACATAGAAATAACTCCAAGTGTTTGAAATAAAGGGCAATAGGTTCTACCTCATCATCTACTTCCCAATAACCACATGTTATCAATCCTACTCATGCAATGTTTCAGGGTTAAAAATAATGCATAAAAACTGGGTAATAAAGTGGTATGATCAAAGTGTTACCTTCCTTGCTGACGATCTGCAAACCCTAGAGACTCGTAGTAGCACGCTTCGCACTCCGAAAATTCTATCGCAAACAAACAATAGCATACATAAGCACTCAAGCATAGATGCAAGGATAAAACTCAAATAAAAAGATCCAAAATGAAAGTTCAACTAAAGAACTTCGATTTGCAAAAAGAATCAACCAAATCGGAGCTACGAAACTCAAACTACGATCAAAAGAAATTCAAATTCAAATCTGCTTGAAACCAAATTTTAAATTGTCAAAACCATGTTCAAGTTGATTAACTGGAAAGAGGGGTTCGAGACGAAGATTTTGGCATTGGTTTCACTGGATTTGGACGAACAGTTAAAAAGCTGCAAGAGTTTGAAGATCAGGGCTAATCTGCGATAAAAATAATCACGGATAGGTCCATGGCCGAAAAAACAGACTACGGCGCGGACGTTCGCTGATAGAGACAAACGAACGAATTCGTTCATTATAACAACTAAACGAACGAACGTTCACGGAGTAGATCTAAACCGAGAAAACCGAAGAAAACCGATCTATAAAAAAACCGACCTAGATCTTGGGTTTACCGAAATAAACCGACGAGAATTGGAAAAGAACTGGGCGGCTTCCCATGAGGCGGTGGCGTGGGGTCATGAAAGGCATCGGTCAGGGCGGCGGCGGCGACGAGGCGGTAGCAATGTAACGGTGTTTAGCGGGCGGCGGCATGGCTGCAGCAATGGTGGCAGGGCGGCTATGGCTATGGCGGCTCGGGATGTGGTGGAGAGGGCGGCAAGTGGTGGCTTAAAAAGGCCTCGGGGGGCGGTGCATTATGCGAGGGGTACGGATGTCGAGGCTAACCTCGAACTCAAGTGGAGTCCCAAAGACAACTCGGGAGGAGGCGGCGCTGGTTGGGCTTGGCCCGGCTCGGCTGGGCCGTTGGCCCAGTCGGGCGCGTGAATTCTTTTAAATAAAATTCTGTCGAAGAAAAATCTTAAATAATTATAAAAAAATTCTAAAAATGCCAAAAAGCATTTTCACCGTCTAAATAAAATATTTAGAACAAAGTGAACATTTTTCTGGCCTAAAAATGCAATTTTGAAAAATGCATATTTTTTCTAATTCAAATAAAATAGCAATAAAAAATCCAAATAAAACATTTATTTGATTTTAACATTTTTTCCAATATTTCTTTTATTTTTGAGAAGTCCTTTTATCCCCTCTCTTGTATTTTTAATATTGGAAATATTTCGGGGAGAAAAATTATTAAAAATTAAAAATGATCCTCTATTCAAATTTGATAAAAATTCAAATATGAAAATAAATGAAATTCCCAACTCTCTCCATGGGTCCTTGAGTCGCTTAGGATTTTCTAGGATCGCAAACGAGAATGCAAATAAAATATGATATGCATATGATGACCTATGTATAACATTCCAAATTGAAAATTTGGGATGTTACAATCACCCTGCCAAATCTCAGCTCAAATGGATCAAGGGTTCAAGCACTTCCTTTGCAAAAAATTTAGACAGGGCAGAAACTTGCATTGGATCATGTGCTCAAATTATGATCTTTGGAGCATGGGTTTGGATGGAAATGGTGAATATATAGCAAGTACAAGCTCCACAAATTATTTGGGAATTCTCCTTGCTATAAAAATGGTAGCTCCTATGGAAAATGGAAGAAATGCAATATTAACTTAAAATAGGAAAAGGAAATTTTTCTTATTTAAATGTGGCCAATATTTTTGCCAGAGCTAAGATTAGACATAATATCATCTCCACAAATTTTCATGAGTTTAGGAGATGACTAGCTACGCCTTTGGTTTTTATTCCTTAGATAGACAAGAAAAGGAATAAATCACAAATGAAAAATATTGCATAGGACTTAGCAATATTTTTGCATATCCAAGATTTGAAAGGGTAGGAGGGTCTCTAAGAGGATTTGGGAGATCAACAGATCAAGAGAAATGATGGCTCCTTTGCAAGCACAAAGGAAATGTTTAAATTCTAAAAATTGGAATTAGGGTTTTGATGGTTTGAGATGATGCAGATGAGGTCTTGCCCACTAACAAAGACATGAGCAAGGTTTTGAAAAGTTGAAAATACCAAGAATTCTTAGAGTCATCCAGCAACTCAGGAGAAAATTTGAAAAATGATTGCCAGGAAGGAATAACAGCACAAAAATTGATAACCCAATTTTGGGGCTGTTACAACTCTTCCCCCCTTGAAAGAATCTCGTCCTCGAGATTCCTAGGGTTACAACACCAATGAACAGATAGACACTCCGGGGAGAGATCTCTGGATTAATTTAACCCTCTGGTCAGATACAGATGAGTTGGGACACCGATAATTGGTACACCCAGGGGGAGATATGGGCAAATCAGGGTTATCTCCACAACTAGGGACACTCGAGATCAGACTCCCGAAAAAAATGATGTATGCACCCCAATGAACAGTGGTTTCACCTGCTGACACGTGGGTCCAGGGCCCACTGGCAGCCTCCTTCTTCTACCTCCAGCTTGCTGCTTCTTCGTCGCAGCTTCGCGTGCGGCCTGGCACAGCCCGCATCTAGCTCCTAGGGCGATGGGGACCCTAGTGCCGTAGTGCGCGGCGTGCACGGTGCTAGTGAAGAGAGCACTCATGTCGCGGGTCAACGCCTTGTCGGCACTGCTCGTGGGTTCGCCTCCTGGACGCCGGTGATCGAGCGACGAGCGGTTCTCCTGGACCTCGCTCACTGTACGCCGGGGTTGGGCTATAAAAGACGACAGCGTGGCTCTCCTCGAACACACAAACACAATGTCGCTCTACTACCTCTTCGGTTTGGGCGAGATCGAGCCGAGATCCTTCGACGAGGAGGTGTTCTTGGCGGCGCTACGGTTGTTCCTCGTGATGCTGCTGGGCACGCTGATCGGCTCGTCGATCCTCCTGCTGATACTGATTAGGAATGATCAAGCTCGGGACAACGCGCGGCTGGGTGCGGTGGCTTGAGATGCGGGAGAAGATGGTGCACTGGCTGGTCCTCCGCCACGCTTGATCCTCCGTCGCTTCACGCCGGCGGAGTGATCGGGTGCTGCGGTGGAGCGGGGTGGCAATTTTCCTGCGCCATGCTAGGCAGAGACGATGGTGGTGGTGTGGTCTAGATGCAGGTGAGGTGGTTGTGCCAGCTCAGGAAGCACACTGGGTTATGGGAAAATTTCGCGGATATCTCCATGAAAACGTAGGTGTCGAGGTAGAATCGGAGTTGAAATTTGTATTGGGGTAGATGTACTGGATCGAGCGAAATAAAGTTGGTAGTGTTCCTCCGGAAATGGAATCGGGAAAAGGAATTAGAGACAAGGAACTGCCATACGGAAATGCCTCCTCGAGACTCTGGATCGGGAAATCTCGCACACGGGGTCTGCACAGATAGAGAGGGATACGTGACTTTGCATTCCCCCGAGTACTGCCTGAATGTAGTCATGGGTGAACTAGGTATGCGTGCAGTATGCAGTACAATCTAAACTAACAAACATACAGATGCAACAAATATGCAAAAGGAAAAACACATCAGACAAGTCATACTAAAGTGTTATAGTACTAGTGGATATATGTACTCCTGGTATACATATACCTACACCAGTGCGAATTTTATTAGACTTGAGACGAGTCAATGTTATTTAGTGTATGTGATCTACTGATTAAGATCTTGTTAGCAAGATATTGCCAACCCTGTCAAACATATTTGCTTGACAAGAGACAATCAAAAACGAAACCAAGAACAAGAAAGCATACATAAAACACATCATACGGGTTACAAACAGTGCAAGCATACAACAAAGCACGAAAGTGCTACGTGCTTAAAGAAACAACTCACTCCGGGACACATAGTTTTATCCTCATATCAAGGATGAACAGACTGATCGACCTACTTGCAAAATCACCTGACTGCGTGACTGAGGTCACCCAGAGGGCTGGTCTTGCTGGGGCTCTCCTGGAGGACAGAGGCTGAGCCAATCTCCACCTCGGACACAACTATGGGTTGGGGCTCAACTGCCGAGGGTGCGACTGGAACTGATCCAAGCAAATGTTGCTGGTGAATACGGTAAAGAGCCTTGTTGAAGGAGTCGAGGGTGATGATGCTTGGCTTCACCCACGGCACAGGCTGAGAGGGTAGCACTGGGCTGGATGGCATGGGTTGGATGGCTTGAGATGCAAATCGACGAGCCTCACGATAAGCTTCCGTGACGACCCAAGCAGCATCGTGGTCCAAGGCTCTAAACTCGGCAATCATCTTAGCAATTATCATCCCCTGGGCAGTGATATATTGCACCAAGTGAGCGATTGCTGGGTCATCTTCCTAGACAGTGATGGGATGCTTGCTTCCTAATTCTGCCGCAACGGGAAGAAGCAGAACTCTCGCTTCTCCGTCAATTGCGGAAATTGGGTTCGGAGGTATAGAATTGCCTCCACAGCAGCGGCCTAAATGGCCAACTCAGTAGTGGACATGGATCTGCCCTGAAAAAGCAAGGGTTGACCATCTTCCACGGGACCTGGGTAGATATGCACTCTTGCCTCGTATCGGTGAAGGTGAGGAACGGGTGCCGATTGGAACAACAGGCAATCAGGGCTAGCATTACACCCAAGGGCTTTGGTGAGCATCTCATTAAGCAGGGGTGGAAATCCAGCATGATTGGCGGCGAAGGTTCAGGTGTAAAATTTGGGTGCTTTGAGAGAGCGATTCATGGCTTCGGAGTTACTAGCTAGGCTTCTCTGCAAGGACATGGCTGACTGAGTGGGGAGCGATGCGGCTAGCGAAAAGGGGGCTTTCTAGGCAGCAATGCAAGACACACCCGCATGGCATGGCCCCTTTCCCTTAATGGCGAAGGGTACGCTGTGCGGCCGACTACAATGGATAGGGTTGCTATCCGCTCCGTGAAAAACTAGGCGGGGACAGCAGGGTAGGGACGTGTCATTCTCGCCTGCACCACCTGTTGCTCAACAGTGGTCATGCCGGAGGCCAGGGATGGGTCAAATCCTTTAGGGTCATTACGGGTTAATGGTAGTGGTGATCTAATACTAGGATAACCTATGCCAGCCTGGCTGCTCTGATACCATCTCCTGTGGCACCCCAATCCGCATGGAGCAGGGGGCTTTTGCACGTCAGCCCAGGATAACACTTCGACGCACAGTGTCCATGATACTGACATTCTGTACAAGAATATTCATCAAATACATGTATATAGGATTACATCATTGATGAATGCAGTCATCTAGCATAGCTCTAAGGCTATTTAAAAAGGCGGCAGAAGTCTTGGTTTGGCAGCTCATCAACTCTGGATGGGCTCCACAACTCACATGACTGGCAAGGTTACGGCCTAGCGCGACCAAACGAACTAGCAATCCGGGCATGACCTACAAACTGGCATGACACGCCAGGTCAGTACATTGAATGTACATGCAAGACAACCAAATATATAGCATCCAGACAAGCAGATGACGAAGCAAGAACCAAGCGCATGAAACAACCTAACTCATAAGAATTACTAAGGACGGCATGATATTAACTAGAGACATAAATCAAACTAAGCATGAACAACAATATAGCATCTACTAGCATGACAATAACATGGCATATCGAAACATGCTTCTAACATGGCAATGACATAACCTGGCATAGCATATCATCTCAATCATGGCATAGCTTAGCATATCAATCAAAGCATGGCATGGCATCATGAAACTATGCTGAAAATACACTACCAGTTACCTCCCGTGAAGACATATCATATTAACTTTATGCAACAACCTCTTACTCTGCCACGGCTCCTCGGAGCAAACTCATGACTCACCGAGACCTCGTCTCATGATCATATCAAAACATCACCGTGACTTATCACGACTATCTCATAGTCCAATTCACCACATTTTATATCACATTAGTTATTTAAGGTTTATCCTCCAATTCGACCAAGACCCGATAATGTGACCTACTACGAACTGTGCCCATGACCGAGGACGCGGCTATCGATATATTTAACACACACACTCTGCAGAGGTAGCGCACTTTACCCACACCACAGAACCCATGGGCGCGCACTCCCATTCGGGTGGACCAAAGGCGTTCCGACAAAATCGACCTACTGCCATGACACTCTCCCGGCCACTCCGACCAACACTCCTTTTGGGCTCAGTCCTGGGTGGCCCCGTGCCTACCAAAGGCATCAATGGCCACCGTCGTGGCAAAACATAAACGGTCCCAAACAGGGACATGAGCTCAAAAACAAACCTGGGCACACAAGGCTTATGTCCGCCTACCTGATCAGGGTAGCGCTCGCCCATAACCTTTCCTCGTTGGAGGCACCGGTGAGAGGCATGACAATATATCACATTAAGGCCTTCCCATAAAGGCAAATGTGGCTGCACTTGAAGAAGTTCGATTTGGTGGCACCATGACTCGATCCCATCGATGACGGAGGAGGTTTGTTATTATTAAGTCACCTTATTATCTTCTCCATCATCATGAGCATATTTAACATGAATGCAACAATGAGCATGCAACATACAAATGCATGAAGAAAATACCAAACTTCTCAAGTGAACAGTTATAGCATATGGGACACATCTAAACAAAGCACTATCATATCATCGATGTAACAGAATCATCATAACATCAATACTACATGCATGAAACTAATCCACAACAGACTCGTGATATTATCAATAAATATATCTAGCATCGCAAAAGATATAATAAAGGGCAAGCATGACATGGCAAGCAATACAAAATATACCACAACTGAAATAACTGCAGATGAAACAGGTCAGAAACAACTGCTATTACACACATACAAGGTGCAAGCAAAGTCAACATGCAAGTTCAGGGCTCATGATAAGAGGTTGGCTTGCATGGGGGTCAAGGAATACTCCGGGAAGAAGTGTGGAAAGATCGCGGAAAGATTTGCCGGAAATAGTTCTCTCTCGGAGGGGGCTGTTTACGGGCAAGGGCCAAATAGGCATTTTCAGAATGAGCAAACATCAAGAAAATAGTCCCATCAAAAAGAGCTCGAGAAACAGAGAACGTTAGCGCTGGAATCACCTCAACCGGAGTCACGGTTGCAAAGTTATGGCCTTTCGTTCGTTAGGCAGAAAACAAACAAAAAACTGTCCATTTCTGGCCTTAACGGGTGAACCCTCACAATATAGCCACTTCGGTCGGCGAGGCTGAAAACAGAAAGCGCATTTGAGAAAATACGTTTCCAGAAAATAGAAAGCGTATTTCAGGCAATTCGTCTTCGGCTAAGGAAAACGTAAAGGGTTGGGGGTATCTCCACTTATCTGACCTGGCATGATCCTCTCGCCGACAGGTGGGCTCATGCGGGGTAGGGCCCGCCTGGCCCTGGCTTCTTCTTCCTCCCGCGCGGGACCGAGCGTGGCCGAGGGAGGAGATCGCCCCGACGGCGATTGCCGGCGTCCGGCCACCACTCGGGGTGCGCGACCTACCCAGGTGATTGGGAGGGAGAAGCACATCAGGTGGCGGCAAGCCATATCACCGACGAGCGCTGGACTGGCCGCGGTTGAGCTTGCGGCGGGAAGAAGCTTCGGTCACCGGTGAAGTGGGGCTACGGTGGAAAAAAGGAGGGGCTGAGGCCACGGAGTGGTTCGCCGGGGCCTGGGGATGCAGTGGTGGTGAGGGAACGAAGAGGAGGGCTCGGGATCGCTGGAATCGAGCGGGTTCTGAGGCGGCGGCCATGGCGATGGTGGGGGTCGGAGAGGGGCTTCGGGGAGGGATGAGTGGCTCGGGAAGGCGTAGAGGAGTGAGGAGAGGCTGCTGATGATCTCCAGAGGGTCGAGGGCGGGCTATTTATAGCTGGGGCAAGGGAACCCGAGCCGGGCACTGACGAGCATGTTCGGTCGCGGCTCTGTTCGTGCCCAGAGGTCACGGGAAGGCACAGGAAGCCGACGAGGGGGAAGTGGACGAGCGCCAGAGGGTCACAGAGACGAGGAGCGCTCGGAGATGAGAGGAGGAAGAGGATAGAGGGGAGGACGGAGATGATGGCCATGTGAGCGAACTGTGCAGCCATTGGAACGACTCGCCGGAGAAGAAAATGGAGGTGGTGAGAGGTGCAAGGGAAGAGGATGCCGCGGGGGTGCTATAGGACATTGATGAGGTCGCCAGAACCGGTCGGAGCAGACGTGCCGACGACAACAGTGGCTAGACCACCATTTTGGCTGGCATCGCCCGTGGTCACCACCGGCAAGGCACGCTCTGGCCTCCTTAATGATGCCAGCTCATGTCTACAGTGTAGTCCGTCCAAGATAGGGTACGTAATACTGCGGTAAAGAGACGAGCAAAGACATAGGGAGTGGAGTAAACTAAGCTCCACAAGTTTGCTGTAGCAAACTTGACCACATCCTTGAGATAAAACCAGGGAGGTTAAAAAGTAAACTTGTTGTCTGGGAGGCTTAGGCTAGTAAGGACTACGGTCCTGGGAATTATGAGGGCATTAGGACAAGAATTTAACATAATTGCAGTACAAATGCCAAATCTGGTCCAGAAACCAAATGATGAAGAAGCACTCACTAGAAGTGTTGGATTGGGCTGAAACTTGGCAAAGATTGATGATTTGGACATGTAATGATGCTGTAAGAAGTTCATACCAAATGGACTTGCCAAAATGGTACTTCCTTCACAACTATTATTTCTGCCCAGAAACTTGAGAAAATCCTCAGGGCAAATGGCTAGATGAAATGAGCCGAACTTTTGTGGAGATAGGCTATATGGGTAGGAGAAGACTTGGGAAAATTTTCAGACCTAATGGAGCAAGATAAAACATACTTGCTTCACAAACTGAAAATTTGGACAGAATCAAAGAATTGCTCCTGTGCTCACATAGTTCAATGGAATGAGCTAAATTTTGGTGGAGAAATATGATATGGTCATTAGATACTGATGGAAAAGTTTCAGCTCATTTTGATCATCTATGATGGTACTTCCTTCACAGACAAGCAATCTGAGCAGAAACTTGAGAAAATTGCCAATGAAGATTGGTTATATGGATTGAGCTGATTTTTGGTATCCATTGGTTATTTAGCAATGTTAATCACCCTGCCAAATTTCAGCTCAAATGTATCAAGGGTTCAAGAACTTCCTTTGCAAAAATTTCAAATAGGGGAGAAACTTGCATTGGATCATGTGCTCAAATTATGATCTTTGAAGCATGGGTTTGGATGGAAATGGTGAAGATATAGTAAGTACAAGCTCCACAAATTATTTGGGAATTTCCTTGCTATAAAATGGTAGCTCCATTGGAAAATGGCAGAAATGCAATATTGACTTAAAATAGGAAAATGCAATTTTCCTTATTTAAATGTGGCCAATATTTTTGCCAGAGCTAAGATTAGACATAAATATCATCTCCACAAATTTTCATGAATTTAGGAGATGACTAGCTATGCCTTTGGATTTTATACCTCAGATAGACAAAGAAAAGGAATAAATCACAAATGAAAAATATTGCATAGGACTTAGCAATATTTTTGCATATCCAAGATTTGAAAGGGTAGGAGGGTCTCTGAGAGGATTTGGAAGATCAACAGATTAAGAGAAATGATGGCTCCTTTGCAAGCACAAAGGAAATACTTAGATTCCAAAAATTGGAATTAGGGTTTTGATGGTTTGAGATGATGCAGATGAGTCTTGCCCACTGACAAAGACATGAGCAAGGTTTTGAGAAGTTGAAAATACCAAGAATTCTTAGAGTCGTCCAGCAAACTCAGGAGAAAATTTGAAAAATGATTGCCAGGAAGGAATAACAACACAAAAATTGATAACCCAATTTTGGGACCGTTACATAGCCCAAGACACTTTGTACATAATTGTCCATATGCGAGACGTGAAGACAAGTCTGAGAAGCTTGTGCTAAAGAAGAAGAAGTTCATAAAGTTCACAAAGAGGAAAGATGACAAGGCTCTAGTCCATGAAGAATACATGTCTGGAGATGAAGATGGCGGTGATGATGTTCAAGTGGGCACGGCGGCCATTTCCATGCATGCCACTACCTCCACCACCATCACCGCCCTCTTCGACTCTCCAAACGGGGATAATCCTTTCACTCATCGGTGCCTTATGGCCAAAGAGGTCAAAACTAATAAGTCCAAATCTCAAAAACCCGGCATCTACACTCTCAATGTCTCATGTGAGATAGTGGAGGATGAGCGTGAGGAGGGCATGGATAATGATGAGGAATGCTTGATGGCTTTCATGAAGACTCTTCATGGTGAAGCTCATGCTTGTTTTGGCAATCTCCTTAAGCCACTCGCCGAACGCGATGATTTTATTGAGAACATTGAAAACCTCCTCATAGAGGAAAAGGAGAGAGTCAAACTCCTCGAGCACAAACTACATGAAGAGAGTGTCATGAGAGCATCACTTGAGGAAGCCTTGTCGGCTCATCAAATTGACTTTGTTAAAACAAATGATGCTTTGCAACTTGTTCTTGAGAACAAGGATGCCCTTAATGTTAGAGTTCAGAAGCTTCTAGTTGATCACACGGGACTTGTTGAGGAACATGAGTTCCTTGTGACTAGTTCCAAGGTTGTCAAAGGTGACCTCATTTCCCTCACCGAGTCTTATGTTCAACTTAAAGCTACAAACACTAAGGCACTTACTTCCATACGTCATATGGAGTTAAATGACGAATCTTGTATGGCTAACTTTGTCCATGATTGCATCTCTCTCCAAGAGGAGAATAAGAAAGTTAAAGGCCCAAATTGAGAAAGGGCTTGTGCCATGCATTCAAGGGGAGAAAAACCTGAATGAACTCTTGAGTAAACAAAAGGAGTGTGTTGCCAAGGTGGGAATTGAGTTTGACCCCACATCCAAGAAAGGTAAGAAGAAGAAGAAGAGCAACAAGAAGAAGATCGGTCCTACTCCTGCTCCTCCCCAAAAGGTAGTGTTTGTGCAAGAAGGGCACAATGAAAAAGAGAAGGAAAATGGGGTTGTTAGGAATGGCAAGGTCACTAGGGACAAGGCCATTCCCAAGGATTTTGTCGGCAAGAACAATCCATCTTATGTCCTCATGAGAGGCGATGATGGTTACATATTTGCAAAATTTGTTGGCTCTAACTATGATGATTATGCTTGGACTATTTGGGTTCCTAAGACCCATGTTGCTAACTCTCTAGGAACCATTGCAAAATGGGTACCTAAATCAAAAGCTTGATTCATGTAGGACTATATCTCCGGTGGAACTCAATGGGTGATTGATAGAGGCGGGGGTTGATAGTGGATGCACCAATCATATGACCGGAGTGAGGGAGATGCCTGTGGAGTTCATTGATTCACTCAAGGCCTCCTCGAACATATCCTTTGGTGACAATAGCAAGATCAAGGTATTGGGATTGGGCAAGGTGGTCATGTCTAGTGATTCATCACTTTCAAATGCCATGCTTGTTCAATCCCTTCACTACAATTTACTTTAACTATTCAATTGGCATGTGCCGGTTATGATTCTCATTTCGGTGAATTTCATGTGACTGTATTTAAGGGAAGCAATCTCAAAGTGGTCTTTGTTGGGCATGTTGAAGACAGCCTTTATGTGGTTGATTTATCTAAAGAGAAAACTCATCTTACAACATGTCTAATGGCCAAGGCCGACGTGGGGTGACTTTGGCACCGAGCATGAGAATTTTGCAAACTCTCTTAAAGGGGGAGCACATCCTTGGACTAACCAATGTGTCTTTTGCCAAAGATCGTCCTTGAAGTGTTTGCATTGCTGGAAAGCTACATGAAAAGCTCATAGAGTAATGACTATTGTCACCACCTTGAGGCCTCTTGAGCTTATCCACTTGGATCTATTTGGGCCTCCATCTTATGATAGTATGGGAGAGAGGAGGTATTGCCTTGTCATTATCGATGACTATACAAGATATACTTGGGTGTTCTTTCTCAAGACTAAAGATGAAACTCAAGACACCTTCATCAACTTTGCCAAAGAACCACAGTGTCAACATAATTGTGAGATCAAGGCAATTCGAAGTGACAATGGCACCGAGTTGAAGAACTACACGATGGATGAGTTATTGAGTGATGAGGGGATAAAGCATCAATATGTTGCACCATATACTCCCCAATGTAATGGTGTTGTAGAGAGATGGCTAGGACCATGCTTGACGAATACAAGTCTCCGTACAAGCTTTGGGCCGAAGCCATCAACACTGCATGTCATGCTACAAATTGACTTTATCTTCACAAGCTCAAGAACAAGACCCCTTATGAACTCCTAATCGGGAGAAATCCTAACGTCAAATACTTCAGGGTATTTGGTCGCAGGTATTTCATTCTGAACAAAAAAAATCCCATTTAGCTAAGTTTGAGCCTAAAACTTATGTGGGAATATTTGTTGGATATGCATCAAACTCTCATGCTTACCGAGTTCTCAATAAAACCACGGGATGCATTAAGGAAACGGTGAATGTGGAGTTTGATGAAGACAGAAGTTCCCATGTGGATCAAATTGTTCCTAGTTTTGTAGGTGTTGAGGCTCCTTTGCAAGATATAAGGACCATGGGGATAGGGCACATTCGTCCACAAGAAACACCCCAAGTCCAAGTAGAAGAAGGAGTAAGATCCCCTCTTGTGGAGTCTCCACAAGGGAAGTCATCACCGCCACCGCTTGTACAAGATGCTACGGGAGATCATGAACCTATCCAAGAACAAGATCATGTCCCTCATGTTCCCAAGCAAGATCAAGGGCAAGCTCATCCAAATGGTGAAGAACCAATTATTGAGGCTCAAGATCATGCTCAAGTTCGAGATAGAGACCAAGATCAACCTCAACCTCAAGTGGCTTCCTTATCGTCACTTCCCAATGAACAAGAACTTGTGGTTGTGATGAGAAGGGTGTCTCCAAGGCTAAAACAATCTCAAAGGCAAGCTTCTTCATTGAGTTCAAAACCAAGTGAAGAAGAGCTTGCACTCAAAGAGCAAAAGGTGGCCTCCAAGTTAAAGCATCTTCAACATCTCACCGGGAACATCTATGGAAGCATAAAAAGGGGGTAACTACTCATATACGTTGGGCAAACTTGTGTGAACATAACTAATTTTTCTCTTATGTTGAACCCCTTAAGGTTGAAGATGCACTTGATGACCCGGATAGGGTAGATGTCATGCATGAAGAACTCAACAACTTCACCCACAACAAAGTATGGACTCTTGTGGACAGGCCCAAAGAGCATCATAATGTCATTGGGACAAAGTGGATTTTCAAGAACAAACAAGATGAACTTGGAAAAGTAACTAGAAATAAGGCAAGGTTAGTGGCACAAGTGTCGGTGTCAAAACCGGCGGATCTCGGGTAGGGGGTCCCGATTTGTGCGTCAAGGCTGATGGTAACAGGAAGCAAGGGACACAGATGTTTACCCAGGTTCGGGCCCTCTCGATGGAGGTAAAACCCTACTTCCTTCTTGATTAATATTGATGATATGGGTAGTACAAGAGTAGATCTACCACGAGATCGTAGAGGCTAAACCCTAAGAGCTAGCCTATGATGGTATGATTGTAATTGTGATCGGCCTTCTAGGACCAACCTCTCCGGTTTATATAGACACCGGAGAGGGCTAGGGTTTACATGGAGTCGGTTACAAGGAAGGAAATATAATATCCGGATCACCAAGCTTGCCTTCCACGCTAAGGAAAGTCCCATCCGGACACGGGTCGAAGTCTTGAGTCTCGTACCTTCACGCTTCAATAGTCTGGACGTTGTACACAGTCCAGCAGTCCGGGTACCCCCTAATCCAGGACTCCCTCAGTAGCCCCTGAACCAGGCTTCAATGATGATGAGTCCGGCGCGCAGTATTGTCTTCGGCATTGCAAGGCGGGTTCCTTCTTCGAATACTCCAAAGTACCTGTTATGATGAATAGTGTTCGACCTCCAATCAATGTTGTGCTCCTCGGCTTCGGTGCCTCAGTAATGACCATCTCCACGTGTCGAGCAAATGCGAGGAGTCGAGGCATTTTTGCATTTGCCACCCTCGATCCACCGGGCTAACCCTCTATTTGAAGGGACAGGGATTCTCAGATCCAAACTTCACTCTCCCTCCCAGAGCCAGCATCCAACAGAGCGCTCCGCGAAAAGCCATTCCAACATGGCCGACTGTCGCAGCTCTTCTGCTTGCCCTTCTCGTTCCAAGTCGGGGGATTGGGGAGAGTGTTCATTTACTCATAGCCGTTTGATAAAGTTACAAACCCAAGGTTTCTCCCACCGGCGTTCATGGTCCCCGTCCGAGCTGGAATAGCCACTTATGACGGAGGAGACCAAGCTGAGGGATCTCCTAACCCATCTCCGGAGGAGCGTATATGTCTGATCCCTCATCTATCGAGGCGTGGGTTCCCTATCCACCCGCTTTCTTCAAGGGCTCTTGGAGTTCTACGGCCTCCAGTTACACGATCTTACCCCTGCCTCTATTCTGCACATAGCGGGGTATGTTGCCCTCTGCGAGCTGTTTTTAGGCTGCGAACCACACTTCGGATTATGGAGGAAGCTGTTCTGCCTCGTCCCCCGCACCCAGGGGAGTCCCTATGTCAAGTGGGCGGGGCCGAAGTATGGCGCATTGCCGAGACCGGATACCTGTCCGGCACTCCTGAGAAGGCACCAGAAAACTGGCTTTCAGAGTGGTTCTATATAGATGACGTCCCCCTTCTAGATCCAGTCCGGATAGGTCTCCCCAAGTTCAGCAACGCCCCGCCGACGGCATTCCTAAGCTGGTGCCCCCGGAGCCCTCAAGAAGAGGACACAAGGGAAATATTCCTCCTGATGAACAGGATAAAGTTACTGGCCAAATCCGAACTGACGGTAGTTGAGGTTATGGCGATATGCATAAGACAAGGCGTGCAACCGCTCCAATATCGGGGGAAGCCCATGTGGCATTTCAACGGGGAAGACGACGCCACCCGCTGCGGCCGTAAGGGTCCGGACTCCGCTGCCGCTTTGGCAAGGATATTGTCCGATTTGTACAAAGGGGAAGAGGAGGAATTCCTTCGCATAAAAACGCGGGACGGATTCTCCATGTACAACCCCCCAGCATGGGTAAGTTGCCGTTCTTTTTCCCTGCTTTACTTACTCTAGCGTTCTTCTACTAAGATCGCTTGCATCAATGCTTCTGAGCAGGAACTAAGGAGGGTCGTAGAAGGAATCTTCAGCCCCTCCCCGCAACCAGTGGACCCTGGAAGGGCCCTAGATCCGGGACTTAAAGTGGATCCGGACATCACTGTGGGGCTTGTCAACGGGGTGTTCTATCAATCGAGATGGGATGGCGCCCTAGTGGCCATTACGGCCGACTACCCTGGACCGCTCCTCGCGTCGTGTGTAAGCCGAACTAAAAAACCCTATCCTTCGAAGAGGACTTCCCCCAGGTATTATAATTTACCCTTGAGGCGTCGTTCTATTTGCAGAAATGACAGCCGGAGCGAGGGGCCGAGCCCCTAGGGACTCTTCAACCACGGGCGTCCAGATCGGGCAGGCTCAAGAGGAAGGCGGGGAGGGTCGACACAGCGCTACAGAGGTAAAGCAATAACCTGTCCTGTAGTTATGGAATTTAAAATATGACAATGCCCTTTGTGTCTGGCAGGAAGAGGAGTAACCGGACTATATCCGGAGACCCTACCAATCACGCCTCCACCAGCCGAGTTCCAGAACCGGCTTCAGGGGCGGAGGCGGACACGGGGCCAGCACCACATAGCTCTCCAACAGAGAGTGCGGATATGCTCTCAGCCACGAATTCCGAAGTAGAGAGCGCCATGAATCACAGGCGCCGACGAGCCGTACTTCAGAACAACATCTTTTCTGAAGAGGCATTTAATGCCTTCAATTCGAGAGACGCATACATCCGAGCTGCTCAAGGCGGGATTGCCCGAGCGACAGACCAGTATACCTAAGATATATGGGTAAGAAAATTTGATAAGCATGTGTAGCAGTAGCCCCTGAGACTTGAAACGGTTGAAACAACTGTTTTAAGGATCAATTTATACCTGTGTCCTTGTAGATAAGAATGAGCAATTGTCTCGGGAGCTGGAGGAATGCAAGGACAAACTGAGGGCCGCTGTTGCCAGGTTGGAGGAACCCCAAAGGCCCTCATCTGGTAACAATTGTCACAATTGTACGAAGATGCACCAGTTAGTAAATGGCTAATATGACAAGTCCAACAGAAAATTCTGCAGACAATCCCGGGGTGAATCCGGAGGGCGTAAGAGAGGACGCATCGCATCTCAAAAAGAAGCTGGAGGCTGGCGAGCGCATTCTTACACGAGTTAGGCAGGAAAAGAACGATCTTCAAGATGCCAAAGTCCAGATGGACGTGGAGTTAAAAGATCTCTGTGCTCAGCTGGCGGAGTCCGTGAAGGAGAACAAGAGGCTTCGACGCAGCATTTATGGTAAGTGCCTAGACGAACTGTACTATAGTTCAGCGAGGAAGTATATTGAAAGAATTTTGCTTGTAGGAATGTTAACGGGTCGCCCTAAGGAGGAGATGCCCTCATCTGCAAGTGATTTACTGGAAGACCTTTCGCAACTGCACGAGCAAGCTCGACAAGTGATGCAGGGTGTTGCTCAGGCTTTATGGCCATCAAGCTTGCTGCCGAATGGCATGGCGGAGCTTGCGGACCTGCTTCAAGGAGCCCGGCGGCGCTTCCGTCTATGGAAGATATCAGCATGACGGCAAGGAGCAAGAGAAGCCTGGGCAATGGTGAAGACGCGCTACACCAAGCTGGACCCGAACCATATGGCCGAAGTGGGACCGGCTGGACCCGATGGGCAAGAAATTCCCGTAAGTCTGGTGTATGACCAGGTAGCGTTAGCCGGTAAGTATTCTCAACAGGATTGTACGCTAGATAGCCTGTTGGACGGTATAGAAGAGGAATGTAATCAGTCCAAGTGACTGTGTAATTTAATGGGCTTAAGTAGCCCCTAGCCGAATTAAAATCATTTGTCATGGCGGACCTTTTCGCTTCAGCCCCCGGATCCTCTGATCCGGGTGTGTCCGAATACCCACTCAGTTATACAAAACCGGGGTATGCGTGGAAACAAGGCGTAGGGGTCATAAGTGCTTGAACAGACAAGTACCCAACTAGTTATGTTATATTACATGGATAGTAAGAAACATCTTCCAGGGAGAATAGTTCCGTTAGGGGTTCCTTTCCCTAGATGCGCGTGCGACGATGCACATGTCCGCATCGCGAGCGATGGCACAGGATACAAGACTTACGGGATTTATGTCATAATAAATAATACATCTTTTGTTCACCGACCGAATATTCTCTTAAGGAAGCTAGCTTCGGCTTCACCCAGTCTGAGGTACACATCCGGCTGAACCGGCAGTAACAATCGCAGAGGTGCTCCCCTTATGCCCTAGCCGAATTAACGGGAATGTAGGGCATAAACACAAGAGCCAAGCAACCCAGCTTGGCAACATATTAAATCCACACTGTATTGAATACTTTGTGTGAAGAGAGAAAAATGTCGAGAAAGGAAAAAGGGATGGGGCATAATTAAAAGGGAGGGGTTAGGAGACGAACACTGTGTTCGGCGCTAGGCGTAGAATCTCCGTAGTCTGGCCGCGTTCCATGGGTTCGGCTCAAGTCTGTTATCGGATGCATTACGTAAGTGGTACGCTCCTCCGGTGAGAACTTTGTCAATGACGAAGGGACCCTCCCACTTGGGTTTGAGTTTGTCCTTCTTCTTCTCCGGTAGTCGTAGAACGAGCTCGCCAATATTGTAAGTTTTGGCCCGCACTTCTGCTTTGGTATCGCCGAGCCTGCTGCTGATAGAATGCGGAACGGGCTTTTGCGACATCGCGCTCCTCCTCCAGGGCATCCAAATTATCCTGCCAATCTAACTCGGCTTCCTTCTCTTCGTACATGCGTACGCATGGTGAATCATGTATTATGTCGCAGGGTAATACTGCTTCCGCGCCGTACACCATAAAAAATGGTGTATATCCGGTGGTGCGATTTGGCATGGTCCGTAGCCCCCAGAGTACAGAGTCGATCTCCTCCACCCAGTGCGTATCCGACTCTGTCAAGGATCGTACTAGTCTGGGTTTGATGCCGCTCATGATGAGACCATTTGCCCGCTCTACCTGGCCGTTTGTTTGGGGATGGTAGACGGAAGCGTAATCGAGCTTGATGCCCATTTTTCCGCACCAAGTTTTCACTTTGTCGGCTGTGAAATTCGAGCCATTATCAGTGATGATGCTGTGGGGGACACCGTATCGGTGTACGACCCCAGATATGAAGTCTATTACTGGTCCGGATTCAGCCGTTTTGACTTGTTTAGCTTCTATCCATTTGGTGAATTTGTCCACCATGACCAATAAGTATTTTTTCTTATGGCTTCCCCCTTTAAGAGGTCCGACCATATCCACCCCCAGACCGCAAAGGGCCAAGTTATGGGGATTGTTTGGAGAGCGGTAGGGGCATATGACTCGATTGGCAAAGAGGCGGCAACCGACGCAATGTTGGACAAGGTCTTGTGCGTCTGCTCGGGCCGTCGGCCAATAGAAACCTGTACGGAAGGCCTTGCTGACTAATGCTCGAGCCGCGGCGTGGTGCCCGCCCAGGCCGGCATGGATTTCAGCCAAGAGCTGCCGCCCTTCCTCTTTGGGGATGCGTCTTTGTAGTAATCCGGTAGCGCTTTTCTTGTAGAGTTCCCCTTCGTAGACTTTGTAAGCTTTAGAACGCCGGACAATGCATCATGCTTCATTTTGGTCTTCGGGGAGCTCCTGCCTATTTAGGTAGGCCAAGAAGGGCTAGGTCCACGGGCGATTACAACCATGATTTCGTGGGCCGAGGACGTTATTTCGGGGGTAGAACCTCCGACTATGTCTGATGGTTCGGAATCCGGGGGTGTATTCGGATCCGTGCTAGTATTGCCGGACTCCCCTTCCCATACTACGGATGGCTTGAATAGTCGTTCCAAGAATATGTTAGGTGGGACAGGGTCGCGTTTAGCACCGATGCGAGAGAGGACATCCGCCGCTTGATTGTTTTCTCGAGCCACATGGTGGAATTCGAGCCCCTCGAACCAAGCTGACATTTTGAGGACGGCATTACGGTAGGCCGCCATTTTCGGGTCCTTGGCATCAAAATCTCTGTTTATCTGTGATATTGCGAGGTTTGAGTCCCCGCGCACATCTAGGCGTTGAATGCCCATAGAGACTACCATCCGAAGATCGTGCAATAGAGCCTCGTATTCGGCTGCATTGTTGGAGTCTGCGTATAATATTTGGAGGACGTACTGGACCGTGTCTCCGGTGGGAGACGTCAGGACTACACCTGCTCCCAATCCGGCCAGCATTTTAGAGCCGTCGAAGTGCATGATCCAGTTTGAGTATGCGCCGTACTCTTTAGGGAGTTCGGCTTCTGTCCATTCGGCAACGAAGTCAGCCAACACTTGCGACTTGATGGCCCGCCGTGGTTTGTACGTTATGTCAAACGGAAGTAGCTCAATGGCCCATTTGGCAATCCGGCCTGTAGCATCGCGGTTATTTATTATGTCATTGAGTGGTACTTCGGAGGCCACCGTAATCGAACACTCTTGAAGGTAGTGTCGTAGCTTCCGAGATGCCATGAACACCGCGTATGCTATTTTTTGATAGTGTGGGTATCGGGATTTGCATGGGGTTAGGACCGTGGACACGTAATAGACCGGCTTCTGGAGCAGGTATTTGTATCTGTCGGCCTCTCGTTCAATGACGAGCACTGCGCTTATGACTTGATGCGTTGCAGCTATGTACAACAACATAGGTTCGTCGATATTCAGCACTGTTAGTACTGGATTACTGGCCAATAAGGTCTTTATTTCATCCAGTCCAGCCGCGGCTGCATCCGTCCATACGAAGTGTTCGGTGCGCCGAAGAAGGCGGTAAAGCGGTAGTGCCTTTTCTCCTAACCTGGAGATAAAGCGGCTGAGAGCAGCCACGCATCCGGCTAGTTTTTAGATGTGCTTGAGGTCTGTTGGTATAGCCAACTGTGACAGAGCTCGGATCTTTGCCGGATTCGCTTCAATTCCTCTGTTTGAAACGTTGAAGCCGAGTAGCTTCCCTGAGGGGACGCCAAAAACGCATTTTTCTGGATTCAGCTTGATGTGGTATGTCCGGTGATTGTCGAATCTAAGCCTCAAGTCATCTATTAGGGTTTTGACGTGTCTTGTTTTTATGACCACGTCGTCCACGTATGCCTCCACTGTTTTGCCGATTTGCTTTTCCAGGCATGTTTGAATCATGCGTTGGTAGGTTGCACCGGCGTTCTTGAGCCCGAAAGGCATAGTGTTGAAGCGAAAGGGCCATATGGCGTTATGAAAGCTGTTGCAGCTTGGTGGAGACTCGCCATCTTTATTTGATGGTATCCAGTATGCATCGAGGAAACACAATGAGTCGTGTCCATTGTGGCATCAATGATTTGATCGATGCGAGGGAGGGAAAGGGATCCTTGGGGCAAGCCTTGTTGAGGTCTTTAAAGTCGACACATAGGCGCCAGGATTTGTCCTTCTTTGGTACCATTACCAGGTTTGCCAGCCAATCCGGATGCTTGATATCTCTGATGAATCCGGCCTCGAGTAGTTTGGCTAGTTCTTCCCCCATGGCCTGCCGTTTGGGCTCTCAAAACCGTCTTAGAGTTCGCTTGACCAGTTTTTATCCTTTTAGTATATTGAGGCTGTGTTCGGCCAGTCTGCATGGGATACCTGGCATGTCCGATGGGTGCCAGGCGAAAATGTCCCAATTCTCGCGTAAGAAATCTCGTAGTGCGGCGTCAATCGCGGGGCTCAATTTGTGTCTCGATGGAAGCTGTCTTCGTGGGGTCCGTTGGATGGACCTGGAATTTGACTATCTCGTCTGCAGGTTTAAATGAGGTGGACTTGGGTCGCTTGTTTAGTATCACATCGTCCCTGTCCATGGTGGCCTGCAGTGTTGTTAACTCTTCGGCTGCTAGGGCTTCAGATAATGCTTCCAAAGCTAGAGCTGCGGTTTTATTTTCGGCGTGAAGTGCAACGTCCGGATCACTGGCTAGAGTGATGATTTCGTTGTGTCCGGGCATTTTAAGCTTCATGTACCCATAATGGGGTACACCTTGAAAGCTTGTAAACGCGTCCCGCTCTAGAAGGGCATGGTATCCGCTGCTAAAAGGAGCCACCTGGAATGTGATTTCCTCGGACCTATAATTCTCCGTGGTGCAGAATACCACATCGAGTGTGATTTTTCCCGCACATCGTGCTTCCCGACTAGGGATATTTCCCCTGAAGGTTGTGCCGCTTTGTTCAATGCGGCCTTTGTCAATTTGCATCTTGTTGAGTGTCTCTTCATAGATCAGATTTAATCCGCTTCCACCATCCATGAGCACTTTGGTGAGCCGAAATCCGTCCATGATTGGGCTAAGAACCAGAGCGGCCGGTGCCCGGACAGTCCGGGATCGAGGTCCGTCACCGGCATTAAAAGTTATAGCAGTGTCGTTCCAAGGGTTTATTTTTGCCACATGGTAAATTTCGGCGGAGCTTCGACGAGCTCGCTTGCGCCTATTGTTCGAGGCAAAAGTCTTGAAGACTGTTAGTACCGTATTGTGTTGTTTGGCGGATGTTGTTCCGCTTTATGGCCCATAAGAAGATCCTCGCCACTTTTTGCCACCTGTCGGAGTATCCAACATGCCTTAAGGCTATGAGTAGGTGTTGTATCTGGAGTACTGTGGAGCTCACATGGCCCATCGAGCCATTCTTCCTATACGGATCTTCGTCCTAGAGTGGGCTTTGGTTTCTTGGGGGTTGGGTCGGACGACTTACGAGAGTTCGTCCATTTAGTTCGGGCAAAGGTTTTGGCGAGAGTAGTACTATCCCGAAATTCTGTTTGGGTCTTCCAAGCGCTCTCCATCGCACAATACTTCCGTAGTATGGTTGCCAAGTCCGCGAAGCGTACTATGTCACGGTGGCTTATAGCATTGAGGAGTCCTTCGTCCGTGCAGTTTTTGCAGAAAAGTGAGACCATATTCTCTTCGCGGCAGTCCTTGACCTCGTTAAGTGCAAGGAGGAATCTGGCCCAGTAGCGACGTACGAATTCCTGGGGCTCTTGCCTGATGCGGGAGAGACAGTTTAGGTCCGGTTTAGAGTCCGGATTTTGATCCGATCTAACGCCCAAGGGCGCGGGCGGTCCCGAGCTAAACAGCTCAGAACCCGGAGTGCCCAATTTCTTCGGCCCAATGCCCGATTCTAAGTCCGGGACATGGGTCAGGTTTTCCTTTGAGCAGGTCTTTAGCTCAAGGAGTTTGGTGATCCGAACACAACTTGTCCTCAAAGTTGAGGGGCAATTCGCGTGTGGTTCCTCCACTATCGCTATCTCATGGGTGGCCGGCGGGGACCTGATGTCCCTTTGGTCGGGTTTAAGCCCAATCCGGTCGTAGCTTGTAGCGACTCCCAGAGCGGCGATGCGATCCAAGAGTTCGTTAAGGGAGGAGAGCTACATTGGATCCATCTGTTCGGCTAGTTCCAAACTGACGCAAAGGTTATGATTGATGACCCGAGAAGTCATCATCGGCGCCACCGCCGATGGGGCGGCCATGATAAAGCCGCCGAGCCGGAGCGTCTGGCCTATAGCTAGAGCCCCCTCCGAGTTAATGTCGTCCTTGACAATGAGACGAGCCATCGAGCCTGACGGCGACGACACAGAGGAACTCTCAATGAAAGCACCAATGTCGGTGTCGAAACCGGCGGATCTCGGGTAGGGGGTCTCGATCTGTGCGTCAAGGCTGATGATAACAGGAAGCAAGGGACATAGATGTTTACCCAGTTCCGGGCCCTCTCGATGGAGGTAAAACCCTACTTCCTGCTTGATTAATATTGATGATATGGGTAGTACAAGAGTAGATCTACCACGAGATCGTAGAGGCTAAACCCTAAGAGCTAGCCTATGATGGTATGATTGTAATTGTGATCGGCCTTCTAAGGACCAACCTCTCCGTTTTATATAGACACCGGAGAGGGCTAGGGTTTACATGGAGTCGGTTACAAGGAATGAAATATAATATCCGGATCACCAAGCTTGCCTTCCACGCCAAGGAAAGTCCCATCCGGACACGGGTCGAAGTCTTGAGTCTTCACGCTTCAATAGTCTGGACGTTGTACACAGTCCGGCAGTCCGGATACCCCCTAATCCAGGACTCCCTCAACAAGGTTTCACCCAAGTTGAAGGTTTGGACTTTGGTGAAACTTTTGCCCTCATTGCCCGTCTTGAATCCATTTGTATCTTGCTTGCATATGCCTCTCATCATGATTTTAAATTGTATCAAATGGATGTGAAGAGTGCATTTCTTAAAGGTCCACTTAAAGAGTTGGTGTATGTCAATCAATCTCCCAATTTCGAAGACCCCGATCACCCCTCTCATGTTTATTAACTCCACAAGGCGCTCTATGGACTTAAACAAGCGCCTCGTACTTGGTATGATCACCTTATGACATTCCTAGGCAAGAAGGGGTTCCAAATCAGGGTAGTAGATTCCAGTCTCTTCACAAAGAGGGTAAAAGGAGAATTGTTTGTGTGCCAAATATATGTTGATGATATTATCTTTGGTTCCACTAACCATACTATTAACATTGAGGTTGAGAATCTTATGACTAAGGAATTTGCCACGAGCATGATGGGAGAGTTGAAGCTCTTCCTCGGTTTTCAAGTGAAGCAATTGAGAGGAGGAACCTTCATAAACCAATCTCTTTATATTCAAGACATGCTCAAGAGGTTCAAAATGCAAGATGGCAAGCCCATGAAGACACCCATGCCCACAAATGGCCAAATTAATCTTGATCCCAATGGTAAAGAAGTGGAATGAAAGGTATATCACTCCATGACCGGTTCCTTGCTTTACCTTTGTGCATCTAGACCGGATATTATGTTGAGTGTGTGTATGTGTGCAAGATTTCAATCCGCTCCTAATGAGAGACACTATTCGGCGTTGAAAATAATCCTTCGATATTTTTTTCATACCCCAAACTTGGGCCTTTGGTATCCCAAAGGATCAACTTTGAAGTTAGAAGGATACTCAAATTCGGATTGGGCCGGAGACAAGGTTGACCGCAGGTCCACTTTCGGTTCATGTCAATTCCTAGGGAGATCTTTGGTTCTTCGTAGAAGCAAAATTGTATCTCTCTCTCAACCGCCGAAGCCGAGTACATTGCTGGCGGAACTTGTTGTGCACAATTAATATGGATGAGGCAAACTTTGATGGATTACGGTGTCAAGTGTGACAAAGTGCCTCTTTTGTGCGAGAATGAAAGTGCAATCAAGATCGTCGAAAATCCAGTGCAATATAGCAAGACCAAGCATATTGAGATTTTTCATCATTTTATTTGGGATCATGTAGCCAAGGGAGACATTAATTTATTCCATGTCAACACTGAGAAGCAACTTGCCGATTCTTTATATTTTCACCAAGCCACTTGATGAAGCAAGATTCCACGAGTTAAGGCATGAGCTAAATATTGTGGATGTAAGTAACTTGGGTTGAAATTCTTGCTCATGCACACATACTCATATAATATCTTGTTTAGATGTAGGCACACATCTAGGGGGAGCTAGCTCAACTCATGAGCTACCTCATCATAGGAGTGCATAAATTGAACAAAATCTTTCACATTAGTCACTTTAAAGTGGCACTTGTGCTTCAAAGATGAGTGTTGGTCTTGGGCCCAAGGTTCATACCTTCGCGGCGCCATACCAAACAAACTCAAACATAGTGGCTTCGGCCACCGCCTCCTTTGGAGGTTGAGTTTGTTTTCTTATGTGTGTTGTTCTCGCTTTCGTCTTTTTTGGTTCTCTTGTGTGTCTTGTTTTTGTTGATTTTCTCATCTAGTGTAAGTGCTCCACATATACCCTTCTAGTAGTGTTGGATTTCGTGTGTGACTTATTCAGAAAATTAGACTAAAATAATCCTTCAAGGCTTGGTAAGAATTCACATTCAGCCATACCTTCAAGGATTATCTATGGTCAAAAGTTCCTGAATACCCCGTGTCCACGGGCATGTACCATGCACACGGGCGGGTTGTGTACCGTGCGCACGGGACCCCCATGTGCTTGGGGTTCACTTAGCCCGTGCGCATGGGGTGTGCGGTTCCTGGCCCTGAAGAGGTTGGGCGTGGGGGGGGGGGGGTCGGGTTCATTCCCACCAGCTGCCCCCTCCACACCCCAGGGCACCTCCAGCGCCGCTGCCATCGCCTCCCCCCCCCCCCCGACCCCGCTGGTGCTCCTCCGTGTTGCCATCAGGACTCCTTGCTCCATGGAGCTCGTCAGGGATGGGGTCCTCCTCTGGTAATCCTCTCCTCGTTCATTCCTTTTGCTCCATGGATCCACTTCTAGCCTATAGGGTTCATCCTTGATCTATAGTCTAGGGCCTTTGTTCTCCTTGTAGTAGACTAGATCCTAGGTGCAGATTCGTAATGGTCCCTCTACAGCACTCACTCCTGGATTTCGATCTGGAGGCGCCTGCCGCTTAGGGACCCCCATGTGCACAGGGTATTTGACACCCGTGCACACGGGGCCCCGTGTCCACAATCATGTACCGTGCACACGGGACCCCCGTGTCCACGGTGGTCTAACCCCAATGTGCACGGGGTACACATATTGGTCTGCCCTGGTTCTTTTTTGTTCCTTTCCTCGCCCATCATCTCCACCATATGTACTTATTTGTGTTTCCTTTGCGTGTTGTGTTTTTGGTGTTTGTGTGTTTTAGACTCTGCTGACAAGAGGTCTGAGGTTCGTCGCAAGCACCCAAAGGCAGGTTCTAGGGAATTCTCACTTGCTCGTCGTCAACCGTCTGAAGGCATTGGTCAGGGTTCTGGGCAGTGCTGTGTCCGCCGTACCGCCACAAAGCAGCCAGTTGTCGAGGCCTCCGTGGATTTAGAGGAGTATGACTCCCAGGAGGATGCTCGCTATGTCAACCCTGCAGATGCAGAGATAGAAGTTGAAGATGACTTTGTTGACGGTGATGAAGAAGAAGAAGAAGAGATGTCTTGTCCTGAGCAAGTCATTCCTGGCGGGCGCGATCTCATGGGGCTTCTTCTTGCCCAATGGACCAAGCCAGAGATTTGGGCTGACAGGCAAGCCCATCCCTATGCTGCTGCCACCGATTTGGGGGTTGATCCCCGGTTCAAGAATGAGGGTGTGTTTGGATTGTGTCCTTGTTGAAAAATGCCTGGCCTGGAGCGTGCCTGAAAAGTGCCTGGTTTATGTTTGGTTGCTACCCTGGAGAAACGTGGGCGTGCTAGGGCAGCAGCCTAACTTGATTCTTCTATACCATGCTTAGCCTAAATTATTTACCAGGCACATTTCTTAGCTTGGTCCAAGCGTCCGAATTTCGTAGCCTAGGTAGCTGCCTGACATTAATGCTCACGCTAACAAGCCATTCCATGATGGGCTCAGTGATCTTACATGCCATTAAATGATTTAGTAAGATAGGCATTCAACCAAACATCCCTACTCCAGGCTTGTTGGGTCAGGCATGAAAACACCAACTTACCAGGCACAATCCACGCAGCAACTTTTTTCAGGCACATAGCCCAGGACACTATCCAAACAGGCCCTGAGTTCCAATAGAGAGTGTACCATGAGCTACTCATGATGAAGGCTAAGAAGTTTGCTCCGCACAAGCAAGTTAATGTTGAGAGTCTCTGGGACAATGATCACCTCTATCCTGGTGTGTATTCTGCACTTGGGAGGTTGGGACTTCTTCCTTTTGTCACTTTCAACCATCCATACAATGAGGACCTTGTGATGCAGTTCTTTGCCATAGTGTTCTTATCCAGTGACTCTGCCCGCACACTCACCTAGATGTCTGGGACGCATTAGTGTTCTGCTTCTATGGCTAAGTTTTCTTAGATCATTTTGTACCCGTTCATTGTTGAGGAAGAAGCAACTGATGAGATTAGTCGTGTTCGTGAGAGTGGTCAGTGCCAAAAAGATGAGATTGTGTTTGCCGATAAGCAAGAGAAGTCCTTTGTCACCGGTTCCATCAAGGACCTTGTGTCCGTCTATGATACGATGCGCCACACCCTGAGGTACACTCTTACATCTAAGGCAGGTGATTCTGTTCTGGATTTCATGTTCTATGAGCTTCATCAGTGTGTGCAAGAGAACAAGTCCTTGATCTATGCTCCATTCATCCAGGCATTCATTGAGTCAGTCTGCCCAGCCAGGTACATCTCTCAGTACAAGACATCCATTCCTAAGTGCAGCTCCAACTGGACCCCTGCTGCTCCTGCTCCATATGTGCCTCCCAAGAAGGGGTGCAATCCTAGGCCTGAAGATCAAGCCACATACACTCCCATCATGTCCTCCACTGCCCGGATCCGTCGTGGTAAGGGAAAGAAGGTCGAGTCTGAGGCTAGTTTCACCAATGGGGAGAAGAATTCTTTGTTCAGGACCATGAGCAACTTGTTCAAGATATGTTAGTCCATTCAGCATTGTCAGGTCAAGGAGATCAACAATGACAATCTCGTGAGGCGTCAGCAGAAGGCTGTGTGTGTTGTAGCTAGTGAGGAGGTTGCCCCAGGGTCTAAGGACAATGATAGTGAGGCCACAGCTTGTTCCTTTCCGATGGTACAGTGGTGCTTTGATGATGATGCACTAGTACGCGTCGCTGCTATACAAACAGTTTTTGACCCCTGTCCGCGATGGCATTTGGGACCATCGCCAAGTGAGTGTGGGTAATAGGGTGTCCTTCCCACACGACCCAGAAACCGTCGGGGATATGGAGCAGTGATCCAGAGGACTTCCAAAATGTAATCGTGTGCAATGCAGCACACACTAAATTCTTTCGCACGTGTGGTATCGGTGATTAAACGTTTCTAATGACGCAGTGAAACCATACGGTCTGTTGTAATGAACCTTTTGGGATACAATATTTAAGGCACACGGGCCAACATATGAACTGTGTGCGATTTGTATCCCATCGCACACGAGTTTTCTGCGTAACCCGTCTGCCATGCAAGACTCCATCGCACACGTTTGCCAACAATTACCGTCTGTGATAATGTTCTATCACAAATGGTTCAGGAGCCCCTTCACACACATACAAGTGTTGCAGACCATTTTTGATTTTTTGGGTATCACCGACGGTTGCCGCAAGAGTGATGTATGCTTTTCGTTTGGGATCCCACGCTTTTCCTGAAAAAATTACGACTGGGATTGTATTTTACATTGGGCACGGTTTACTCCTAGTTCTCGTGTGCGATAACGCGATATAACAAATGGTTCTGGAGTCCCTACACACATGTAGTAGCACAACAAATTGTTTGCGATCTACTGTGTATCACCGACGGTTCCCTACGATTGACTTGTGCTTTCCGATGTGGATCACACACACTCATTTAGTTAAATCGTGTGCAGAGCAATTGCCAGGTTAAAAAAAATATCCCATTTTGAATCGGCATGCAAAAAGCCACCACAATATTCAATTGAACAAATAAACAAAAATATCATATTTTGAATCGGCACGCAAAAAGCAAATTCGGCACAATATTCAATTGAACAAATAAACAAAAATATCCCATTTTGAATCGGCACGCAAAAAGCAAATTTGCCACAATATTCAATTGAACAAATAGTGTCCATAGGAAGAACATTCATCAGATTTCGCAACAATTGCAATTGAATATATGGTAGCTAAATTCCAATGATTTGTCCACACATATATGCATTACATGATTAATCATAGTGTACGAAAAACAATGGATCCACGCGTTATATGTTTAGCGGCTAACTCTTACTCAATGTTTCAAGAGAGGGCATGCTGAAATCTTCATTATCACCAGTGGGATTGATGTAGTGATCCAGGAAGAAGTCGCTGATAAATCTCCGAACCATCAGCAATTCACCAGCCGGGAACGGTTCAGGGGTCCTCGGTTTTAAGATGAGTTGCAGTATTTTTAAGATCAGAATGTGCCATATGAGTGGAGTAGAAGATATTAATTAAGATAGACTTACTGGTACTAATTCGCGAGCATCGTCACAACTAACAGCAGATTTGCAGATGGAGATCATGTGTGTGCAAACATAGTATCCACAAAGGTTTGTCCCTGCTTCTTGCTGAGGACATTGAAATTTTTTGTACATAATTAGTCATGTATTTGTCCTGTTAGGAACAACCTAACCGGTGTTAGATGTATTATTTTTTCTTTGGACAAAATAGAAAGAGGTTTATTTAGAAGCTTGAACATTTGACTAGCGTAAGGAAAGGTATTTGCAGACTGTTGGATAAATTTTCCGAAAATAACGGATTTCGGTGTGTTACCGGAGAAACGATCTCGTGCTGCAGAGGTAGTTCCCTCTTGAACAGGTTCCCTGGTTTAGTTTTCCCCAATGCGAGCACACTGCAAATGATGATGAATTTTGCTGACATCAATTATTGAACCAGATATGAATGCAAATTAATTTCAACATCATAGAATTCAATACCTATACATGAATTGCTGAAGATGCGTCAGATCCTGAGCGTTTGTTGACTCTCTGAGAGAATCAATGTAGTAAACTGTGTTCTTGTTTGGAACAATGAATACCAATATCCAGTGATTGATACATATTAAGAAAGCCATGAACTTACGAGTTATGTCGAAATGTGAAAGACAATAAGTGTATGTGTGGTTGTTTACTTACTTACCGTTCATGATATTGCCAGAGAAATGATTCTGCATGGGACGTGTTTTCGAAGAGATGGACGACCGTGTTAATAGCCCAGTCCCGTAGGTCCTTACCATGTATTGTTGTGCCATTTGCTAATTCAGGATCTATGAAATACACACTCTCCCTTTTTTCTCTGCACGTTCAATCCCCTGAGAGGAATAAAATGCAGTTAGCTCTTTATCACTTATAGCCTTGTATGGAGAAGTTGATCAAAGTTTGTTAAGTACTTACAAAATCAGGCATCTAACAAGAGTGGCATTGAGCACGTTGAAGTCGAAGAAGAGATGCAAGTCCTCAAAACTCACATTGATGGAACCAGCATCATGTCGGAAATGATCTCTATTGTAGTGGACTAGCAAACCATAAAGACATGTGGACATTTGATCCATGCAATATTCATGTAACTCGCGGCAACTGGAGCTGCACTCATCAAAGTATTCGCCAACAAGAAATGGCTGGCCATGGACGTAATTGCGTGCTTCAAGTACGTCTGCTTTACTTTTAGCAAGCAACAAACGTACTTCTTCATCATCCATGGCGTCAGAAATAATATTACTCCCCGATTCGAACAAGTTGTTGTTAATTTGGTTCTGGGTGATGAGTGCTTTAAGTAAGAGGCAATCGTTCTCTTTCCTCTTCACTCTCCCGTCGCGCTTCCTCGTTGTCGTGGGTGTAGCCTTTTTGGCCACTTCCTTATTGGTACTTGAAGCATTTCTGGCAGAACGTCTGGTTGCCTACAAGGTAGACTGCCGGCAGACGGTGAAGCTTGGACGGACTGCTTAGCAGACGGTTGATCTATGCCGCATCACCGAGCTGATGGTGCTGCTTTGACGGAATTTGGGCTGTAGGAAGCAGAGGCATCGTAATGCTGACCATGCGTTCAAGCTATGTCGGGTTTCTGCGCAGGTGGTGCCAACTTGTCGGTGTGCTGAGGAGGCCATGCCAACACGTTGGTTGCTGAGCAGGAAGTGTTGACGCATTGGTATGCTGATCATGCGACTGCGGACCGACGGACTGATGAGCAGTCGGTTCTAGACCTCTGCATCGCTTAGCAGGGGTTAAAGCATCGCATCGCTTAGCGCCTGTTCCACCAGGTTGGTCTGCTGAGCATGTGTTGGAGTTGGGTCTCCCCCCGCTGCTTCAGCGGCCGGCATTTGAACCGGTGGTGCGTCTTCACCAGTTGTAGGCCTTGCCACTGGCTGCTTTGGGGCGGAGGATGACATGGCATGTACGCTACAAAGTCAGGGCGACTGATCACAGGTTGATGCATCAGCCCGCGAGAGCTGCTGTGGCAAGGTGAGCACCACCGGTTGAGGGGCGATAGTGGTTGCTCTTGGTAGGGCTTCAGGGATCTCATCGATGAACTCTATTTCCTTTCATGGCCAGTAGATGTGATGTAACATTGTTTCTCCCAAGGTCCTTTGCTCATTGAAGTCTCCTAGGACATTCTTCAGGGACAATTCATTGAATCCAGGCTTTACTTCAGTCACATAGCACTTCACACAGCCCGGCTTCAATGGCACATTGTCCAAGAAGAGGCCATCTTCCAAAAAGGGTGGGCAAACCCAGGTTGTTGCACATTTTAATGTACCTTCATAATGTGTAAGCATGCCCTAGTCTGTCTTTCATTCCAGATAGAGCAGATATGGCATCATCACGAGCAGCCGCAGTCTCAATGTCGCTGGGGTCAGCTGATGCGCAGCTACTCTTGTGGAGTGTTGTCGCGCAATAAGCAGCATCCTCCATGCCCGCCTCCCCTCCCATCTGCTGGCTATCTGTCGGTGTTAGAGTCTTCTGCATCATCATTGACTCCTCAACATCCTTTCGAACAACCGGATAAATCTCCTTCTTCAACCTTTCATACAATTCATTCTGCTTCATTTCACTCCTCGCTTTTTTCATGCTGAGCCTCTCTTCTTTGCTGAGTGTGAAAGCCCTCTTGTGCGGGACATTAAAACCTATACCCCTTGCACAGCCAGGGGGCTCTTTTGTTTCCAGAGCAATGGACAGAATGTCACATGGCCCTGAGTTCCTGTAGAACCTTCCAAGGATCTTCGAAGCCTCTAACATCACTTGATACAGTTTGGCGTCATGTGAGTTTTCAAAGTAATAAGTTCCGTCATCACGCCTCTTTACACGTGCCCACAAAGTAGTCTCTGGCGCGTTCGCCCCTGATTTCACTAAAGGCGGGATACCCACCTGCTGCTACTGCTTCTTTGTCCTCCTGTTCCCATATCAGTTTCATGCCGTAGTATCCTGCCACACCCATACGGTGGGGGTGTATGTTCTTCTTATAAAGTTCCGATTGCTTGAAACTCTTCTCAGCAAACTCTTTAGTTGCCCTGGCCCTTTTGAATTCTGCCCAGTCTGCCTTTGTAATTTTGGGGTATGCGCGGTTTGGGTCCTTGCCTTCACTTAAGTACTTCTTGTACTGCACGTGCTTCCAGTTTCTCCAAGCATCCCTAGCCTTCTTCAGTGTAGCGTGTTCCACCTGCATTCTCCACTACTCTGGAACGTTGAAGTGATCCATGATCTCCCAGACTATCCTTCGCCATGTTTCTATGTCAGCCTTCCGAAACCCCGACAGATTAATGTTGAGCCTTGTCCTGCCAACAAATCCACACACACTCCTGAACCTCGTGCATGCTTTATCTGGTTTAGTTGGAGCCCAAGACTTTAAATCAATCTCGGTTACTTCATATACACCTTTAGGCAGGTGTGTGTGGGCTTCCTTGGAGCGTTCCTCTGTGTCCTGACTGGAAGGGTAATTGCTGCTGCTCTATCCCGTTCAAGATTACTTGATCCCTCACAATCTGCTGAAGACCTAGGGTTGTCCGAATCAAATGAAGATACATCGCCTAAAGCATGAGTGTTGTCGCTGCTACTCGGAATCTATAGAGAACACATGCGAAACTCAGCAAAGGAGGATAAGCATAAAACTAACAACTTGGTATCAAACTTTCTAAACATGCCATGCAATAATTTAGTGTACGGCTAATTTGTTAAGTTTGTGTGACTCGGTAGCATGATATGTAAATAGGCAGTAACTTATTGGAACAAATACATCTTATATGTAGTAAGGAAGGTAGATAATGAACATATATACGCTCTGCGTTATTTTATAGCCAATTTGGGAACATACGGAACAAAATTGGAAGAGGGATTGCGAGGAAATATGCCTCACCGCGATGGAGAGCAGCAACTAACAGGCTTCTTAATGCAAACCCAGCCGGACCACGGGAGAGGCGACGGTTACTGCATCGATATGCTTGAGGGTGGCTGGCGATCAAACGAAGACGGCGAGGTGCGGGCCGCCACGTGTTGGGAACAGCAGTGGACGTAGGCTTGACGCCGAAGAGCGGGCACACGGCCGGGGTGAGCACGGTGACGCCGGAGAGGGTTCTGCTGTGGGTCTGGGAGAGGGGGGAGCTGGCGATGGAGATTGGGTGGACTAGTTTAGTGAAATGCGGGCGGACAGTGGGGGTTGTTGGGGATTCCGGGTGTTGGCGGCCTAGGTGAAAAGGACGAAAATATGCCCGGTCGCTGCGCGCGCGGAAAGGCCTATGCAAACGGTTGCCTCTAAGCGCTCGTGTGCACAAATAGAATAATTTCGTTTGAAATGAAAACATACTAATTTTGAAATGAAGACATGAGTTCATCGTTTTGCCTCTAAATTTTTCCGACGTAAAGCAATCACAATTATACCACGGGTTTGATTTGCTGGCGCATTTCAGGTCTCGTGTGCTATATGTAAGACGTTTTTTGGCATGTACCGTGCATTTTGGCATGTACCATGCATTTTGGCATATAAATAATTTCCTAGCCGGACTGCATTTCCTGTTGAAAGGGATGAGGATTGCCGTTCGATCTGGGAGCATCCAACGGTGCAGACATACAATCTGTGGGGTTTGGGTTCTGGCCAATCAGAACGCACGACTCAGGTCGCGCGCGTAGCAAAGGGGGGCATCGGCCACGGTTTGGTAGGCACACGGCTATCGTGTGTGAACCGTGTGCTATTTGAAAACATTTTTTTGGGAGGGGCTATTTGAAAACATTTACATGTGTTGTCGAAAGGGATGAGGATCGTCGTTCGATCAAGATGAATCCAACGGTGCAGACGTACTATCCGTGGGGTTTGGGTTCTAGTCAATCAGAATGCACGAATCAGATCGCGCGCATGGAAGAGAGGGGGCATCGGCCAAGGTTTAGTGGACACACGGCTTTCGTGAGTGAACCGTGTGCTCTTTGAAAACATTTACATTACCTAACATCATATTTTTGTTCGAATGAAAACATGAGTTCATCGTTTCGCCTCCAATTTTTTTCCATGGTAAGAAATCACAATTGTACCCTATGGTTTGATTTTCTGGTACATTTTACCAGGCGGCAGGCCTCGCTAGCAATCTCAAACTATGAATATGCAAAAAAATAGATCTCGTTTGTATGTGTATAGATATATATATAGTCGCAACTACATGTGTGTGGTAGCAAGATCATTTGAGTGTCGCTTTGCGAGTTTTCATTCATTGTGCGAGAAACGGGAAAAACTTTAAATAGTTCGGCCGTAGGGTGCGGCCAGAGGTGCAGGCCTTGTTGGTATTTTAATTTCAGGAAATGTATATAGAGTCTGGAAAATAACGAAAGTCATTGTGTCACTGTCGCGTGCTCTCACGATCGCATGGGAAAAAATTGGTAAAGTTTGGCACAAGTTTTGGTGCTCGCACCTTCCATACCGGAACATCTCACAAGAAGGATCATAGTTTCCAAAAGGTGATGCGGTACTTCGGACTACAAATCGTCAGTTACTAGCTACATCGTTCCGGCCCATTTCAGGTAAATGCGCTTTATGTTTAAGTCATTCTTTGCACTTACCTTGCATTGCATTGTATTGCATATATAATTAATTAAAGTCAAAAACCCTACTACAACTACATGTGGGTGTTTTAGTTAGGCTATATATACTTAGGCTACTCATAGTGGAGAGTATCATATATATATATATATATATATGATACTACCTTTAATTAATTATAGCGCATAGTATAGTACAAAGAGTATAGTATCATACATCATATTCATTGCCATGCATGACACAAATTAGCATCGCATTTAACATGATACGGTATCTACCTATATGTTACTCCAACCCTCTCTATATATATTTAATTATTTGCCACATCAGCATACTTGCTATTTCCGAGTGCATGACATCGTCGGCTATGATACCAGCACTATGGCCAGCCTTACATAATGGGGAGTATCATACACTATATATAGTATCATGCATATGATACTAGTGTATGATACTATGTACGTACCTTCATAGTGCATGTATAGTATCATAGAGTAGTATATATCATAGATGGCCATATTTATGGTCATGCATGACACAAAGTAGTATAGCATTTATTTTATATATATATATATATATATATATATATATATATATATATATATATATGTTACGGTATCTACCTATGTTACTGCTTCTTTGCCACATCATCATATTTGCTATTCCCGAGTGCATGATACCGGCTATGATACCCCCACTATGGCTACCCTAATAAGGTTGGTCGTAATATGGGAGTATCAAGCGGTATGATGCATGCCAACTAGACTTTTTGGATGATGTGGCACGCAGTTGAATGAGGAAAGAGAGGGTGTGGTATCATATCATGATACCGTATCATATAAAATGTTTTACTACTTTGTGTCATGCATGGCAATTAATAAGGCAACCTAAGATACTAACTTATAATACTATGCATACGCGCATTATGGAGGTATTACCGATCATATAGTAGTATCATGCATATATACTCCCTCCTTTCCGGTTTATAGGCTTATCTCAAAATTTTAGTTTTTTCATTTTATAAGGCTCAATTTGTTTGTTCCCCATCACATGTTCAGATTCCAAGGTGCATTAAATCATTGCATGCAAGTATTAAGAGAAAGTTGACCAATACATGTATTTTTTGCTTGCATGTATTGCAATTAGTACATTGGAAAACATAATTTTTTGAGGAAAACAAAAGCATTAATTGGGTGTTTTTACAAACTACAAAAAGTATTCCACCACTCACCATCTACCTTGGTTGGTGAGATTTTTGAATTGAGCCCTATAAGGCTGGTTGTAATGGCGAGTATCATATACTAGTATCATGCATATCATATATACTAGCGTATGATACTACTTCCGTAATGCATAGTATCATAAGTTAGTATCTTAGGTTGCCTTATTAATTGTCATGCATCACACAAAGTAGTACAACATTTAATATGATACGGTATCATGATATGATACCATATCCTCTCTTTCCTCATTTAGTTGTGTGCCACATCATGCAGAAAGTCTAGTTGGCATGCATGATACCGCTTATGATACTACCATTACAACCAGCCTAAACCGGAAAGGAGAGAGTATGATACTAGCTAGTCTATGATATACTAGCTACCTCACTAAGAGCATGGTTAATAATACAACCAACGGTCGGCTATAAGAAGTTGCCAGGTCATATACAGCCAACCTCTTAGCGGGCATGTACAATAATAAGTTTTAAATACATACTAGTTTATTAATAGTTGGCCCACCTTACATCCTCACAAAGTGTCTTGGGTCTCGTGTTGCAGCTGGCTCTACTAACCAAGAGTCTGCTCCTCTTCTCTCTCATCTTCTCTTTCCTCCAACTAATAAGCACATATATATTATTCTATTCCTTATAGCCTGCTTATGTCACTCTATTGTACTTTCTCTAAGACTAGCCACAATAGAGAGTAACATACACATATCCCTAGACTATGTTACTACCTTTCATAGTGGGTAGTAACATAAGTATGGTAACATGCAACATTTAATAGGCTACAGACTCATATTGCATTGGGACATGTGATGTTACAGTAACTAGCTATGTTACTCAAACTACGTCTCTTCTCATTAACTCATTGCCACATAAGCAAATTTGTTGAGTTGGACTCGATGTTACTGCTGAAGTTACTCCCACTGTGGCTAGTCCAATGCACATGCATGACACATAGTAGCATACCATTTATTATGATACGGTTTCATGATATGATACTTAACCCTCTCTTTCTTCATTTAATTCTATGACAGCTCATCAAAATTGCCTAGTTGGCATGCATGATACTAGCTGTGATAACCCCTTACTATCAGCCTAGCAAAGAAGGTGTACAGATCATTTGTGTGTCGCTTTGTGAGTTTTCATCCATTTGTTCGAGAAGCGGGGAGAAGTTTCAAACTTTTCGGTCGCGAGGTGCGGCCACTGGCGTAGCCCTAGTTGGTATTTTAATTACAGGAAATTCAGATGGAGTTCAAACATCATCAAAATCGATGTGTGCCCGTGGTGTGCTCTCACGACCCCGTGGATAAATTTGGTAAAGTTTGGCACAAGTTTTGATGACCGATACTTCCAAACCGGAGCATCTCACATGAAGGATCATGGTTTCCAAAAGGAGACGTGTCAATTCAAACTCCTGTGGCTAGTGACTTCATCGTTTGGCCTCATAAAAATTTCCACGGTACGCAGTCACCATTATACCACGGGTTTAATTTTCTGTCGCATTTCAGGTATCGTTAGCTATATTTAAGGCATTTTTTGAGATTAACGTGCATTTTGTGCATAAAAATAAAATTACAATCGGAATTGCATGTGCTGTCGAAAGGGATGAGGACCGTTCAATCTAGTAGCATCCAACGGTGCAGACATACGATCCGTGGGGTTTAGGTTCTGGCCAATCAGAAAGCACGACTCAGATCGTGGGGCGGGTTGGCGGGGTTTGGTCGGCACACGGCTTTCATCAACGAACCGTGTGCTATTCGCAAACCTGATTGCATATTTTTGTTCACACATACTGCAGTGAGATCAATTGAGTGTGCTACCTCTATGATATAATAATAATAACAACAAACAGTTCATATTCATTGCCTGAGCTGACAGCATATCAAGGTCAACATATTAACGGTTCTTACATCAACAAAAAACCGTGCATAACTCACAAATTCAGAACATGCGACGGTTCTAAATTGAATGAATTAAGTTGCAGGGTAGGCATAAAGACTAGTCCTTAATTCCCATGTACATTGGGGAACTGGGATCATTACATTGACCCCGAATGAACTTGCGTTTTTTGATGATTTTACGCTACTCTATTACACGGGTGCGTGATCCCTTGGCTGGCAACTCATCAAATTCATCGTACTCGTCCTCATCGGCAATATCGTCGACACCCAGTACCCTTCTCTTCCCATGCATCGCTAAATGGCAGTTCTTATGCAAGGGGTCTTCCACAAAGAAAATCTGGGTAGCATCGCTGGCAAGAATGAATGGATCCGCGTGATATGCCATCGTTGTCCTCTTAACACAACTATTCCTGTACTCATCAATCCTTACCTGACCAAGAGGGATCCATGCGCACCTAAATAATGCCACCTTAACTTTCACATAGTCAAGCTCCCAATTCTCTTTGATGGTTCCATAGTATACCCTTTTATCAGCTTTTCATTTACAGTCATGCATTCTATTCGAACAGAGTTGTTCTGATGTGAGGTCTTCTGATCACGTTCCTCAGTGTAGAACGTGTATCCATTTATGTCATATGCTGCATACATCAACACCGTAGGTGATGGCTTTTGTGCCAAACAATTCTTCAGCCATCCGGCATAGTTCTTAGTGTGATCCTTCATCTCCACATCTGATGAAGGCACCATTGGTAAGAAGCTTTGGCGTATCTCCGCCAAGTGTTCTTCGGCATAAGCGCTGAGAACTGGGCTGTTAAGCAGTACCGTCAAATGGGCTTTCTCTGCCAATTCTCCGGGTGCAGCCATTTGCGTGCCAGCAAGGACCGGCTTACCTTTCAGCCTTCGCTCGTGGCGAGAGAGGGGAAAACCTATAGGTCTTTGTTTCATGTATTCGGTGCAAAACTCAACCACCTCCTCCGTGGTATAACCTTGTAGGATGCTTGCCTCTGGATGGTTTTGGTTCCGACAAAAGCGTTTCAGTATTCCCATGAACCGCTCACAGGACCACAATACTTTATCTCATCGACAAGGTGCACAAATAGATGGACCATGACATCAAAGAATGACAGTGGGAAAAACATCTCTAGGATTGACAATATTCTTGCAATATCATCTTGCATATGATCCAACTCTTCGGGATCTACAACTTTCTGCCATAGTTGGTTGAAGAAATCACAAAGGTCAATGAGTGTGTTTCTTATATCTTTGTCCATCAGATTCCTAATGGCCACCGGGAGGATTTGTGTCAACATTACATGGAAATCATGTGACTTCATGTGTCCCAACTTCATTTTACCTGAGCTCACATCCATGAGACTTCTGATGTTTGTGCAGTAGAAAGAGGGTGTCTTAACTGACAACAAATAGGTGAAGAACTTTGTTGCTTCTTTTGTACTGAAATTGTAACTCTGGCGAGCTTTGATGAATTTGTCATCATCTTCTGCTCCACTCTTGCATTTTGATTGATCAGCAAGCATATCGAGCCGTGAACTGTCACCATCCTTTCTTTTACCTTTAATATTGAGCAGAGTACCAAGGATGCTTTCACATACATTCTTCTCTATGTGCATGACATCGATGCAGTGACGTACACGTAGAATCTCCCAGTAAGGTAATTTCCAGAACACCGAATTCTTCTTAAACACTTGACCCTTGGGTGTTTGTTTCACCGTCAAAGGGTGGTTCTTGCCAAGCACAACATTAGTTTTTTTAGCCATGTTGTGGACCACCTCCCCATCATAAGGTCTTGGGCCCGCACTTGCCTCTGTCATAGCATCAAATTCAGCTTTCATCTTTCGGTATGGGTGAGTTTTCCGTAAGAACCTACGATGACGCAAATACACTGTTTTGTGCGAGTTGGGAAGTCTTCTGCTAGCTGTCCTATCCATGCATGTGACACACCCTACATCTCCCTTTGTTTTCTACCCTGATGTGTTGCCTATGTCGACATATCTTGAATGGTGTGCACCAGCATCGCATGTAGATCGAAAATATCCTTTCTGTAAGCATCATAACATTTTACAGCAGGTGCATCTATCCACACCGTCAGTAGTTCTTCTACCAGTAGTTGAAAGTAAATGTTGATGCCATTTCCAAGTTGCTTCGGGCCTTGGGTAATCATTGACATCATATGTATTTTTTGTTCATACACAACCAAGGAGCTAGGTTATGTATGCACAGAAGCACCGGCCATGTGCTGTGATCGGTGCTCATATCGCCAAAAGGTTTCATCCCGTCAGTACACTCCCCGAGCCTTATACTTCTAGGATCCTGGGAAAAAATTCAAACTTGTTGTCGATTAATTCCCACTTAGCCCCATCTTTCGGGTGCCTCATAAACCTATCCGCAATTCGCTCATCATGATACCACCGCAACCTCTTTGCCTCTCTAGGGTTTGCAAACAAATGCCTCAACCTTGGAATTAAAGGCAAGTACGAAACAACCTTGAACGAGATTCTTCTCTTGATCTCGTCATCCAATTTGTACTGCCCTTTGCTCTCCTGCGCTTGTATCGTGCATGCTTACATGTGGGACATGCATGCAAATCGTTGTACCCACCATGGTACAATATACAATCATTCACACAAGCGTGTAACTTCTGTACTTCAAGTTCCAATGGGCAAACAATTTTCTTCGCTTCATTAGGTATACGGGGAGCACATTATCTTCTGGAAGATTTTCTTTGAAAAGACCTAACATCTCTGTGAAGCCCTTGTTTGATAGACCGTTTGCTTCTTTAAATCTGAGAAGCGCCAGGGTGGCACTCAACCTGGAATATTTCTTTTTGCAACCTGGATACAATTCTTTCTTGGAGCATTAATGGTTGGCAGATCCTTGTACCCAGTCATATCCTTTTTTGGGCCCTCGAAATCTGCAATCATAGGAGCAAAATCTGGCATATCAAGATTGTCGTCATCTGCGTCGACGTCTTGGTTTTCCAGTGGGCGTTTCGGCTTTCCGGTGTTCCATTTGTAGCTTGACGCCTCTGTCCCGATGTTAGATTCAACATCCATGTGACACTAATCAGGGTTTGGCATCTCGCTGCCCTAGGTATCTTCATCCATGACCTCCTCTTCACCGTGTCTGGTCCAACGTGTATATCCATCCATGAATCCGCTAGAGACTAAGTGCATCTGGGCATCTGCAACTTCATGTGACTCTGTTTTGGAACAATCAGTACATGGAGACAGGATGTAATCCGCATCACCAATTCTCCTCTTTGTACTTTCAGCCAAATTCATGAACTTTGTCACGCCATTGATAAAATCTACGGTTTTCGATTCTTCACCCATCGAGATCGTTCCATCTATAGCACACGAATGGTAATTAAAAACAAAACAACAACATTAATACATGGATTAACTGCTGCCCAAAGATGCGTGCATAAATCACAAGGTTTTTTTTTCATAATTACTAAGGGCGCTCCATGTTGTTATCGGGCGTGCAATGACAAAAATTAATGTCCGGTCAATTTACACGCGGTGTACTAGTACAACACTACCCTTAGGAATTGAATACCTTAATTAAGCCACTCACAAAAGAATACCTTAATTAATTAGCCGCGGCACCTCCACCGAGTAGCAGGACAAAGCGCGATGCGGCGGCATGCCGAGACAGCAGCATCGAGGAGCAAAGCTTAGTGCAGCTGCCGCCTGAAGTTCGACCTCCACTATCCCGCCATCGACTGCGATGGATGTGCTCGGATCACACCGCCGCCGACCTCGATGGTTGAGCTCCTCCTATCTCCCGCTGCAGACCAAGGATTGACCTCCTATGACGCCGCCACCGCCCACCGACCAAGGATTGACCTCTTCTCCGGTAGCCGCTGCCTAGGCCGCCGCCATCTCTATATGCAGAGCGGCTGTTTTTTTTGCGGATATCCGCAGAGCGGCTGTTTACACGGTATCTCACCGTGACTCAATTATATGGACAGGGTAGTACATCACATACGGTTATGTAACGGCAACCGTGTCTAACCTACGTTGTCTTCTCACACAGTTTGGTGCAGAAATCGTGTGTGACGTTCTAATACCTAACACAAACGACATGTATAAATAGTGTGCCGTATACAACATATAGTGCCATAAGTAGTTCCCAACCGTTAGCTTATCTCCATAGTTTCCCCATTTCCCCCAAATCCCTACATAGCCTCCAAATTCCCTCGCATGACGCTGACATTGGGGGAATGCGGACGAATGGTGCTGATGGTTTCGGTTTGGCTGCTCCTGCTCGTATCCCTGCCACGACGACGGTCGCCGCCGAGCACTTGCCTAAGGTCATCAGAAGACAGGTGTAATACGGATTTGAATCATTCTCTCAGGTTCTAATCTATCCCGATCTTTTTTAGCATGTCCAAAGTATAGCTCCTTGCTGAATCCGTCCTGAATGACCCCCCTCCCCCCAGGAAAGCGATCTGCCATCGGATCCGGAGCATGATTCCAGACTCCCGCAACACGAGTTCGACTCCGAGTTTTGCGCCACCGAGAAGTACCAAAAGCTGAGTTGTGTGCACGGGCACACTTCCGCTCGACATGTATGCACAGAGGGATTCGACATTGGCAGGCGGTTTCTCAGTTGCCCCATAGAGGTTAGTGCTAATTAAGTTCATCATTTTACTTCAGTTAATGCCACCGCTCATCCTGAATACTATTTAACATCGGCAGGGATATGAGGCTTGTGCCTTTGTTAATTGGCTGGATGAAGAATGGCATGGCAGGGCTTGGAGTGTTATCACCAAGCTCGCAGAAGATAACGTAAAGCTGAAGAGGAAACTGGCTGATCTAGAATGTACAATCAGTATGATGAAGCAAGGAAGAATCAATCACAGGCAACAAATGAAAGCAAGAGACAAGAAGGAACTAGCATGTGTAGTTGTGGTTGTGCATTAGCCATGTTCTATGCGCTGTTTGCAATGATGATTAGGGGTTTTGTTTGACAGTATTGCTAAAGCACATCTAGATGTGATCTAAGTAATGCACATCTAGGTCCTATGCCATTGATGTTACGCGAAGATTCATGTAGATATTTTTCTTTGCCTTTTTTCTTTTCCTTTCTAGTTTGATTATTGCTGGCTTTATCAATAAGAAGAGCTCAATGTATTGCTTGCCAACTGTCCTACTCCGTTCCTACCGGTACCGGTGCATAATCCCAAAACTCATTCCTTGTTTTTGTCCTAAAAAAGGAAACTAGCCAAATAGCCAATAGGAGTCCTACGCAACCCCGGCAATTTGGAGCAACTGGGTACAAATAATTGCGGTTGATTATATCAGTGGTTAGATAATACGTCAACCCCCACTTCAATTCCCCCTACCCCGCACAAAAAAAAATCGCTTTAATTGGCAGTTCCTCTTCTCGGCATACCCCGCTTAAGTGTCCACCATCTTCATCGTCCCCGGCCTATGCCATGCTACACACTGGCACACACTCTGCAGCCAGGTCAAGCGATAGCGAGGACGACAGTTCGGCCAGCAGTCTGGTGCCCGATGATAGGTCAACATTGGAATCATCCCGCTTGTCTTCCATGAGTCCGGCGTCGAGCCCAGACCTTTATTATATCAAGTTTATGTAAGGGATGCCGCCTCCGTAGTCGTCATACGACAACTAGATGGACGAGGAGCCGTTGGAGGATGAAGAAGAGGACGACGATGATGATGAGGAGGAATGGTCGAATGAGGAGGAGGAGGACGACAATAACAGCGACGATGACAACGGCGGCAGCGATGAAAAGCCAACGGTCAGCGGCAAGAAGTGTCCTTGCCAAGACGATGCCGCGAGGCCATCCAACAACAACAACAACAAGAAGGACTAAATTAAGCAGACTGTATATATCTCAGTTTATCCTGTCAATCTCATCGCCGACGGTTAGTAATATGTATTCGACAGAGATCTTCTACATTATCGCCCACAAGTTGGTTTGTTGAACTGTGTGCCCTAACAAGTACACAATTCACAAAAAAAGACTGTATGGGCTGTCTATAATGATCGCACACAAATCTGATTACCGACCTTTTTGCCGGGTATCACACACATCTTGTTAGGCCGAATCGTTTGTGTTATCCTCAATCATCGCAAACGGTTCATCAGAGTGAATTGTATGCCGTATATCGCACACACCTTGATCTGGCTAAACATATTTTTTTTATGTCTCATCGCAAACAGTTCGTATAGATCAACCGTATGCCCCTAATTGCACACGCAACTTAAATCTGAACCTATTTGATGTATCATTCATCGCAAATGTTTTGCATATTTTTTGACAGTTTTTTACATCACGGTTTGCAATTAATGCATTGCACACAGTTTCGTCAAAAGGTCTCTGATCGTAGTGTCGCGTTAGCAGCATCCTGCAGTACTGATGATGAATCTTCGAGCGTGCCTCCTCTTGTCTAGTGGTGTCTTCGTGTTGCCTTTTCCCTTTTTGTTGTCTTGATGACAAAGGGGGAGAAGTGGTGTTTTGCTTCAGAGTGTGTTGAGATCTCAAGCCTCGTGGTTATTTCGCTTTGTTGGTGTTTTAAATTGGCTTGAGATACTCTTAGTTTCTTTCCTTAGTGTGGTTGTTAGTTCGTGAGACTCTAGTTATTTATCTTGAACCTTATATGCTTATGATATGATCTTATTGTCATAGCATTATGTTGTCTCACGATAATCGCTCACTACACCGTTGCATGAGATCTAGGCACCGTTATAGGTTTATTATGTTGATCTCATGTCTTGACAATATTGATCTTGGGGGAGCCTCATATCTGTGTGTTCGGTGCATACTCAAACATATCCTTTATTCGGGCACACATATAGGGGGAGCTACTATGATCAGTCATTGTCGCATGGCTTGTTGCTTAATTGTATCTTTTGATGCCATGTCCTAACCATTTTGCCATTAATGCACCAAAAAGGGGGAGATTGAAAGTGCAAGTGTCCACTTATATTATATTTTTGGTGTGATGACCACATGGTTAGTGGAACTAATATCGGGTGCTAAAGTTTATCTCAAGATATTGGTTCCAAGTTCTTTTTGATGGAGGTGTGTGACCCCCCAATTCAAAAAGATCAAAGGCGTGGTCTACCGGCGATTCAAAGGTTTTCATTTTGGTTCGATTCGAGTCCTAGGAAAAACCGCACTATTAAGAGGGGTCGGTGTGGATCTGTGTTGTGTGGGAATGCCATTGCCAAAACTTATACACCAACTTACCCACTCCTACCCATAATTCCGTAGTGTTCTTGCTTGTGGTACTCAGGAAGTTTGCCACAAAAGGTTTCTGGATACCCCGTGCGCACGGGGTGCTGCGTTTGTTCCTGAGTGCCCCGTGCGCACGGGGCTGACTTAGCCCATGCACACGGGGTCCAACGTGCAGAAACCCCCACCCCACCAAGAACACTATAAAAAGCCCCCTTCTTACTCCTCCATCCATAACCCTAATGTCTTGTTGAGCTCCACCAATGCTACACCTCCATTTTCTCAATACTCTCATTCCCTCCACCCAAACTGGGTGAAACTTTGGGGATCGGGACATCAAGACCCGATCTACACTTTGACCAAACCAAATTGCGTTTCTCGCAACATTTCTTCCCCATTCTATAGTGTGCATGCTTGTGGTACTCAAAAACTTTGCAACATAAGGTTTCTGGGTACCTCGTGCACACGGGGTCTTTTAACCCCCGTGCGCATGGGGTATTGCGTAACTTCCTGGGTACCCCTTGTGCACGGCGTCTTTTGACCCCCATGTTCATGGGGTGTTGCGTTCGTTCCCGAGTACACCGTGCGCACGGGGCTGACTTAGCCCGTGCACACGGGGTCCAATGGGCATAAACCCCTACTCCACCAAGAACACTATAAAAATCCCCCTTCTTTCTCCTCCATACGTAACCCTAATGTCTTGTTGAGCTCCACCATTGCTACACCTCATTTTTCTCAATACTCTCAATCCATCAACCCAAACTTGTTGAAAGTTTGGGGATTGGGAGAGAAAGACCCGATCTACATTTTGACTAAACCAAATCGCGTTCCCCACAACATTTGTTCCCCATTGACTTGTTACTCTTGGAGCTTGGGCTCCTAGGTGGTTAGAGGTTCCTCCGAAGCTTCCTTGCTTGTGGTGTGCTCCGGAGAAGTGTGTAAAGGTGTGGTGGTCGCCTTCAAGACCAACCCTGAGTGATTCGAGGATCATCCATTGGGGGTGACTCGAAAGAGATTATGGTGAGCCTTCGTGGCATTCCGCAAGCTTTGGCTTCGGCACCGCTCTAAATGGAGAGTAGCTCTTCCCAAGGAAGAGTGAACTTCGGGATAAAATCTGCGTCCTCGCCTCACTTGTGGTTAATCCTTTCCCGCACTTTACTTTGCCTTGTATGCTTGTTGGCTTGATAATTAGATTGTTGCCTAGCATATTTGGCTCCAAGCTTGCTTGTAATATAGGTTGTGTTCACCTAGTTGAATATCTAGTGAACCCTATTTATCCGCTAAACCTTAAAATTGTTAAGAAAGATTATAATTTGTAGTCTCGCTACTACAGGTTGGTCCAAAGGTGATAGTCCAACCATAGACCCTTCGACGAAAATATGTTCGATGCATTAATCACAAACGGTGATGTAATAAAACCGTCAAAAAAGATAAAAAAAAAACGTTTGCGATGGCGGTGACATCAAACACGGTTCACATTAGAGTGGTGTGTGCGATGTGTGGCAAATAGTTAATCCAGAAGAACTGTTTGCGATGAGGCAGGACAATAGAAACGGGCAGCCTAATGAGGGTGTGTGCGATATACGGCATACAGTTCACTAGAATGACCTGCGTGTGATTAGGCAACACAATAGAAACAGTCAGCCAGATCAAGGTGTGTGCGATGGTGGGCATATAGTTCAGTCGGATGAACTGTTTGCGATGATCCAACACAAAAGAAATAGTTTAATTGAACAAGATGTGTGTGATGCGTGGCAAACAGGTCCGTAATCAGAAATGTGGGCGAAGACCAATAATAACACAGACGATTGCTGCTAATAAGCCGTGTGATTTGCTCTGTCTACAAAAGAATAATATATATAACTGAAATAAACATCCAATTACATAAGTGTCTATACAGATCATTCGATCACACCTCAATAAATATTTGTATGCATTCTAAACTAGGAGAAACGATCGTCTTGTCATCTACTTCTTGTGGCGCTCCCGCCACTGCTCTATGGCTCGATCCCTCATCTGGGGTAGGAAGAAGACACTCCCTCTCGTAGCTTGTGTACGCATCCTTCACCGCGTACTTGACGTGTTGTTCATCCAGTCTCTCATGCGAGACACTGTGCCAAGTGTTCTTGTCCTTCTTTCTCTCATCCTTCATCTTCATGTAGTAGGGGTCGATGATGGCCGAGGAGAGGTCAACCAGGGAGTTCTGTTTGTTGTTGTCGCTGCCCCAAACCTTGTAGTGGTCCTGGATGTTGACAAGATTCTAGCATTTCAAGCCCGAAACCTTGAGCGCTTTTAGATCTTTGGTGGTGTCCACCGTAGAGAAACTGTAGTCGGAGCTATAGATAAACCTGGAGAAATGCTCGCAAGGCCTTGTGGCCAGGTGGTAGTGGTAGACGAGGACATCATGTCGCACACACAACTGGGCGAGGGCAACCTTCTAATCATGCCCGGCACGACTAATGGTATACTCGAGGTCAAAGCCGACCACTTGGTACTTGTCCTCAGCAAGCAACTGCTCCATAGTTTGGATGGAGCTCTCCACCGAGACACGATCGTTCATGTACGCCACCGAGAAGGCCTTCCCCCTCATGTGGGTGTCCATGATGTGATGCGTGGTGAACTGCCTGCCGTTGTTGTCGTCGGCCGCTGGGAGCGCCATTGGAGCCACGGGGAGCGCCATTGGAACCGCTAGATGTCCTCTTTGTATGTGTCGTCATGGGCTTGCTTATTGTGTCATGTGGCGCGAGAGATGAAGGTAAATGGCCGCAGGAATAAATGGGGGACGGGAGGCTTGGATTCTCGGCACGTCCGCATGGCAGTTTTATGGCGGTAATCGCATCGTGGCGCCGCTCCCGGTGCAACCACATGCACACGAATGTACGTGATCATGCACGAGCCCCAAACACAGGCAGCACACATGGAGGGACGAGGGCAGAGCGCATGCAGGGAAGAAAGAGCAGAGCGCGCGCGACAGGACGCGAGCAGAGTGTGCCGCAGCCGCCTCAACTGTGAGCAACCACACGCATAGAATAGTTGAACACGCAGGGAATGGTCGTCTACAAGCCGACCGGCAGTTGCGCTGCTGCATAGAGAGCGGCCATGTGCTACTACCTCTGTCTTGCTCTATTAGTCCCCTTTATATTCCGTGCCATATTTTGACCTTAAATTTAACCAACAAAATGTTAATGCATGTTATAAAAATTATATAATTGGAAACTATGTTCAAATATGAATCCAAAGATATAATCTCCGGCGACATGCATTCGTATTTTATTAGTTAAATCTCGAGACAAAATTTGGCACAAAAATACGTAGCCGGCTTACAAACCAGGACAGGGTAGTAGGTAATTTAATCATAAGCGTTTTTATTAACTGTATGTGTACGTGTCCTTTCGTGCTCCTCTCGCACGTCTTGTCACCCCGCTGCCACAGATGGCTTAGAGCGCAAGCTTGAGCAGCATGCGGGGGCATTCTTTTGGCCAAATGGTGGTGAGCTCATTCCCGCACAACCGCGCAGGTTCCCGCGCAAGCTTCCCACCCGACTCGGTGAAATCCCCCAAAATTCCAATGCTTACCTCCCTGCTATATAAACCCACACGGCCGGCGAGTCATGTGTGGCATTTTCCCCTCCCTCCCTGTAGCTTATCTTGTCTGCTTCTCCCACAATCGCCAATGGCACTAGTCCGTCATTTTCGCTCAGCCACTCTGTCATCATCAGAGGACAACTCCAGCTGGGAGGCAACACCGCGGCGGCGGTGCAGTCCCAGACATAGTGTAGTGCGCCTGGCGTCCCTGTTGGGTGTGTGTGGAACACCCACCACACGCTCCGCCGCCGCTGCCCATCGGCAGCTGTTGCCAGCCACCATTGCTGCCACCCAACCGTCTGCCGCCTTGGCCGCCACCCCACCGTCGAAAGCCAGGGCCATCACCTGCTCTGCCGTCGCGGCCCGAATGCGGGAGGTGGCCATCATGGCCGCCACCACACTGCCAGCCACCATGGCCATCACCCGCTCCGCCATCGCGGCCCAAAGGCGGGAGGTGGTGGTCGTGGCCGCCACCCCATTAGCGTCCGTCATGGCCGCCAGCCCACCGTCGACCGCCGCCTAAAGGCGGGAGGCGGAAGTGGAGGCCGCACGTGCGTTAGCGACCTTGCGCGCTACATCGAGTTCCTGCGGGAGGAGGAGGGGTGTCGGTGTCAAAACCGGCGGATCTCGGGTAGGGGGTCCCGAACTGTGCGTCTAGGCGGATGGTAACAGGAGACAAGGGACACGATGTTTTTACCCAGGTTCGGGCCCTCTCGATGGATGTAATACCCTACTCCTGCTTGATTAATATTGATGATATGGGTAGTACAAGAGTAGATCTACCACGAGATCAGAGAGGCTAAACCCTAGAAGCTAGCCTATGGCATGATTGTTGTTCGTCCTGGGACTAAAACCCTTCGGTTTATATAGACACCGAATAGGGTTAGGGTTACACAGTCGGTGACAATGGTAGGAGATCTACATATCCGTATCGCCAAGCTTGCCTTCCACGCCATGGAAAGTCCCCTCCGGACACGGGACGAAGTCTTCAATCTTGTATCTTCATAGTCTAGGAGTCCGGCCAAAGATGATAGTTCGGCTTTCCGGACACCCCCTAGTCCAGGACTCCCTCAGTAGCCCCTGAACCAGGCTTCAATGACGACGAGTCCGGCGCGCATATTGTCTTCGGCATTGCAAGGCGGGTTCCTCCTCCGAATACTTCATAGAAGATTTTGAACACAAGGATAGTGTCCGGCTCTGCAAAACAAGTTCCACATACTACCATAGAGAGAATAACTTTTGCACAGATCTGCTAACGTATTCCGCGGCGTGACATCACACCACGGCCAGGCCTTTATACGAATCGTTTTTACTGTTCCACCTCAGCGCGTTTAGCGAGGCGGTTTCCTTGGCACGTCTTATCAAAGCGGAGATCGTGCCCCCTTATTCCGGGTTTCTCATCAATACGGACGTGGGTAACCCAACCATGCCCGTTGGCACGCCTCCTCTATCGAAGGCGAGTCCCAATCGACCATGGGGAGGGCTCTTGGTATTCAACCTCTTTATAATGAGACCAAGGCCCTCTTCTTTTTCCACCCTCCATTGAGTTCGCCTCGGCCGAGTTCTAACACCCAAAGATTCAGATTTAGGCGCCGGACCTTCGACGATGTCCGGCTCCGACCAGCTTCGGCCGATGGATGTCTTCTTCCGTCACGAGAAGAAGATGTGCTAAAGCTGCGAGACACCAGTGTATCCGACCGGCGAGATTCGCATAGGCTGCCTGCTCCAAGGCAGGTCATTCCCACTCGAGCCGGCGAGGCGTGGTGTTCGTGTCTCACTTCCTTACGGGTCTAGGCTTCCCGACGGATCCCTTTGTGCGGGGGTTCATGTTTTATTATGGGCTGGATTTCCATGACTTGAATCCGGAGTCCATCCTCCATATCTCGTCATTCATTGTCGTATGTGAAGCCTTCCTCCATATTACCCCTCACTTTGGATTGTGGCTCAAGACCTTCAAGGTGGAGCTGAAGATGATCGAGGGGCAACAAGCAGAGTGCGGAGGGGCGGTCATAAGCAAGTGTGCTGATGCTCCGTGGCCCGAGGGCCCTTTTCAAGAGGAGCTTGGTTTGTGGCAACGGGAGTGGTTTTATATCACCGCTCCCAGGGGCACCAAATGGGTGGTGCCATCCGCCTTCCGCTCAGGTCCACCATAGCGGCTGGCATCATGGGTCAACCGGGGGCTCGACTGGGGGCCGTCCAAGGACGTTCCTCTGTTGCAGGGCCGTATTGGAGACCTCCAAGAAAGAGAGATCAATCTAGTCATGGCGGCGCAGGTTATGCTGATTCAGCGCCTTCTTCCCTGCAAACGTCACCCCCTCTGTCTGTGGGAGTTTAATCCGGAGGGACCACGAGCTCTCCAACATTTTATGGGCGCGACGCCCAAGGAGATGTACAAACTGTTCTTCGGATCACAAGAGAAGTGTCCGGACTTGACCGAGGACGCAGGTCTAAGCTGCAATCACCCAGATACTCAAGTAAGTAACCCTGTAACCGGACAGGCTGTTCATTCATTTATCATATATATGCCCTTTAAGGAGCCGTTTCTTGAACAGGAGTGGATAGCCAAGGCAAAGTTGATAAGGTGTCCGGCTCCCCTCCCAGAGACCACGCCGGATCCCATGCTGACCAAGATGTTGAAGGCCGCGCCTTTTAAAGAAGGCGAAGGGGGGAGCAGGGAAGCAACTGCCTCCGCGAAGGAGGCTTTCAAGGAAGAGGAGATCGGGGATCCTCCCCTCAAGGGAGAAGATGACCGCTTCAAAACCCGGAAGCCAAGGCCTCAAAGCGGGAAAGAAGTCTTCGTCGGAAAGTCCGCGCAGGAAGTAGCCCAGCCGCACTATTTCCCCAAGGGGATCAGCCCTCCAGCGAGCCGTAAGTAAAAAGAAGGGGTCCTGTGAATAAAGAACATCCCTGTATTTATTTCTGAAGATAACCGAAATTGTACCTTGTAGTTCGAATCTCAGCCATTCTCAGCAGAGCTCGTCTTCGAGGGATCTTCGTCCGGAGATGATAGAGAGCGAAACGCCTCCACCTATCGCGCCTTCGTGCGAGGCGGGCGACCCTGAAGTGTCGTCACGGAGAGTTTCCCCGAGTCCGGCGGGGCCGGACGGTCCGGCGCCAACTGGCGTGCGGTCGGAGGAGCTGAAGGACCTGCTTGGGCGAGCGTATATCCCAGAAGATCACCGTGCGCTAATGGCTACGGTAATTGAAAGAATTGCATCCGCTGACAACGGATTGCATGAAGCCGCCAGAAGTTCACTGACGGGGTTTGAGGTCTGAAAAAATGATGTACCTTCGGCGGTTATGCATATAGAATGCACCCTGTATAGATAGTAGCCCCTGAGACTCGGTATGCTGCCACAACTGACAGCGTGCCGAGGATCATAATCTCAGTACTAACATGTCGCCGTTCCTATGTAGGTGGAAGGGCGTCCGGTGGCTAGCCGGACTGATGAATTTGCCAAACTAAGGCGGCAACTTGACGAGGCGGATGCGGACATCGCGCTAGTCAATAAACGGTTTGACGAGTCACAAGGTATGTGACTTCTCCGCGGACACCTGGTAAGGGAGCTTGACGCCCATGCCTTACTACTTGTATGCTTTGATGCAGACGGTGCCATTCTTGTGGAGAGGCTGCGGCGGAACTTGCCCGAGCTAAAGAGCAAGCCCGAAAAATGTCTGGCCGCTTTAAAAGGCGGCCAAGAGCTGAAAGCGAACGGGCTGCTCCTTTGCCAAGCAAAGAGGAAATGGCTGATTTGGCCCTAAAATGGAAGAATACTACCGACCGCTGCGAGGTTCTTGAAAAAGAACGTCAAGCGGAACAAGAGGACCTGAAAAAGGCCACCGCCGAATCCAAGGATGCCCGTTTCGCTATGAGAGCTGCCAAGGAGGAGCTAAGTCAGGCCGGAGATATTGCGGCTGGAAAACCGTTTCTGCTGTGGAGGAAATATACGGATCCGAAGTATGCTCAGTTGGACAAGCTGTGGAGTTCGGAGGATGCTCATCTGGACTTAGCGGCGAAGGCCATGGACGCGATTGAGCACTTCCGAGGCGGAAGGGGCACGAAGGGAAGAGCTATTTTGGTCGCAATTCCATAGTCCGGGCGTCCTCTTCCGTTGACCGATCGGTTGGCGAATGGGCTGAGCTGAATCGATTATCCGGATTTGCCATGAAGCATGTCATGACTCATTTGTGGCGAGCGGACCCCAGTAGAAGAGTTATTTTGGCTTAGTGCGTAGTTCCTTAGTGCGGTGCAGCGTGTCGACGCAATGAAGCGGTCGGCGTGTATTGAGGGGTGCGGATGGCTCTTGCCCGTGTCAAGGCATCTTGGGCTGAGATGAAGGCCATCGAGATTGCGTCCCAGATTCGGACGGCAGCGAGTACCGGTCGGCGCTATTTTGAGGAAGTTCTTCCGGTATTTCGTTTAATAGAGACCTTGATGCTTTCGAAGGATGTTATGTTTGAATGACATGTATAATTTTATGAAACAACGTTTCAATGTAATGTAAGAGCTTTTTATACTTGTGCCTTTAAGTAGAAAACTACCTCATGTGCGGCCGTTGATGTATATATGTATATAACCTGAAAGATGGCAGTCTTCGGCTTCAGCCCCCACGCAGATAGTGCGGGGGTGTTTGCAAAGAAGTCACGTTTTCACACTTAATCCAATGTCTTGGTCCTATAAAGGAGGTGGTAGCAACAAGAGATAGTGAAAAAGGTTTACGCAGGGTCTTAATTTGAAAAGAATCCTTGCAACGGGTCCCTCCTGCACGTCTTCGCCTGTGTCTCCGTTGTGCCGTATCCTGGATGGGTATAGCACGGCGTTCATCTGTAAAAGAGAGGAACTTAGTTTGAAAAAGATCACGCTAAAATGTAATTGGAAATAAAATAGAGTATGATTCAAAAATGAGTAAAATTGAGCTTTATTGTCTCTTGTTGTACATGCGTGGAGCCCCTTGTAAGAAGTGCAGCGGCTAGTAAACATCATGTTTATTTATGGGACTCGCCTAACCGTGTCCCGGTCCGAACGACCTGCTTTAGGCGCTTTTGGCGGCAAGGCCGTATTAGTGTGTGAAATGTTAAGGCGGTCTCACATTCTTTCCTTGAGGGACACGCGCAACTTCCCTTTAATGAAATGATGCCTCGTGGACCGGGCATTTTAAGTTTAAGAGATGCATAATGCGGTATTGCGTTAAAGCGGGCGAAAGCTTCGCGTCCCAGTAGTGCTTGATGGCTACTTTTAAATGGGGCGATGTGGAAGACCAACTTTTCCCGACGGAAGTTGTCGGGTGAGCCGTACATAAGTTCCAATAGTAGGGAGCCCGTACAATGGGCATATGTGCCTGGCATTATTCCTTGGAAGGAAGTGTTGCAATGGCTAATCCTGTTTGGGTTTATCCCCATGTTGCGGATTGTGTCCTGAAATAGCAGGTTTAAATCACTGCCGGTGTCCATTAGGACTTGCGTAAATTGAAGACCGTCGATTATAGGTTCTAGTATCAAGGCAGTCCATCCTGCGTTAGGATACTTTCGAGTAGTCCCGATGGTCGAAGGTAATTGGTTTTGACAACCGGTTGTGGGACTCACTGGGTAGATTGTGCGGTAGCGTAATTCAATGGGTTCCTCTCTGATTTCCCCTTTTGTTACTTGAAGTAAGTTTACTGTTTTGAACTCTTGGTGGAAATTCTTTTGTTTTCAGTGGATCTGCTTGTGGTGCTCGTCATCATCCTCACTTGGTGTGTCGAGCCCCTTGTGTTCGGTGTTGAGTCTGCTGGACTGCTTGAAGACCCAACAATCTCTGTGGGTATGGTTTGCAGGCTTCCCGGGAGTACTGTGAATTTGGCATATCTTGTCCAAGATTTTGTTTAAGCTGTATAGCCCATCGCTATTGTCCTTAAGGGGCAGTTTTTTATTGTTCTGCCGTGAGCTTTGGAATCCGGCGTTGACTGTCGCGCTCTTTGGACTGTTCCCTTAATCCGGCGCTGGTCCTTGCTGCGTCGTGGTTTCCCATTCCCATCCCTGACTTCGGATGTACTTGGGTCGTTGGTACTGCATCTTGCTAGCCAGCTATCCTCTCCCGTGCAAAAGTGGGTCATGAGGCTTGTTAGTGCGGCCATTGTTCTTGGCTTTTCCTGGCCAAGGTGTCTGGCGAGCCATTCGTCTCGGACGTTGTGTTTAAAAGCTGCTAAAGCTTCGGCGTCCGGACAGTCGACTATTTGGTTCTTTTTGGTGAGGAACCTGTTCCAAAATTTTCGGTGACTCTCGGGCTATTGGGTTATGTGACTTAGATAAATCGTGTCCGGAGGTCGGACATAGGTTCCCTGCAAATTGGCCCGAAAAGTATCCTCAATCTCTTCCCAACTACCAATGGTGTTTTCGGGGAGGCTTTTAAGCCAATGCCGGGCTGGCCCTTTGAGCTTGAGGGGTAGGTATTTTATGGCGTGGAGATCATCTCCTCTGGCCATGTGTATGTGGAGGATATAATCCTCAATCCAGACTCCAGTGCTGTCGTTCCATCGTATGCCTCTATGTTTACGGGCTTGAATCATTGGAAATTCATGATCCGGCACCTCATCGGTGAAACATAGAGGTGCGGCGCCCTGTTTTTGGGTGTGTCGTGATGTTCGGATATTTGACGTGTTGTATTGCTCGCCAGAACTTGTTTCATTGGCCCGTAGATAGATCTAACTGGGCCATCCTTTTGGTGTGAATCCTTATACGGATCGCGTGCCGGCTTGTGTGCGGTGCCGCTTGTCGCCTCGTTTGCCATGTGGTGCGTCTATCCGACCAGCGGCCTCTTTGTTTTTTGATCGTGGGGCTCTCTGGCCTCCTCATCGAATTCGGGCGATAGTTTGCGCTTTGGGTAGCTCTTTGCTTGGCGGCTGTCGCCATATTTGTCTGCAGTGTTGAGTAATTTACTCCATCTCATTCAGAGTGCGTCTTCCGCTGTTCTGAGCCTCTGTTTCTGCTTTTTCAAGCTACGTGCAGTGGCGAGGAGATCTTTGTGGAGTTTCTTCTGATCTAATGACGTGTCCGGCGTGAGGTCGTCCGGACTGTTGTCCTTGCCGAGGACGGGTTGTTTGTCCAAGTTGGCCTGTTCGGATGGTTGCTCAAGGGCATGTTAAATGCGTCGGCGGCTCACCTGCTCTATGGCTGGAGTGCGTGTGGCGCTATCTTTGTCGAGGTTGGGTTTTGAGCGGTAACTTACGCCGCCTCTTTGACTGCTTCCCGAGGGAATTTTCTTTCGCAGCGTCCCGTCGTTCCTTGTTATCGCTTCCCTTAGGTGTGTCCACCATATATATATCGTAAGTTGAGGTGGCCATCCAGTGCCCTGTGGGCGCTGGTTCTTGATCGTCTCCGGCACCATCGTCCATACCGTCGATGTCTTCGGAGTCGAAGTCGAGCATGTCGGTTAAATCATCGACAGTGGCTACAAAGTGGGTGGTGGGTGGGCGTTGAATTTCTTCATCGTCCGAATCCCAACCTTCTTGACCGTAGTTCGGCCAGGGCTCCCCTGACAAAGAGATAGACTTTAATGAGTTCAGGATATCACCAAAGGGCGAGTGCTGAAAGATGTCCGTGGCAGTGAACTCCATAACCGGTGCCCAGTAAGATTCGACTGGCAGGGGCGCGGGAGGTTCGGAGTCCAGAAAGGAGTCCGGCACCTGGGAGTGACGAGCTTTGCAAAGGACAGGGATGGTGTTCGGCTCAATCGCCATAGAGATTTCAGCCCCCGAGGCGGTGTCCAACCAACTGTCCTCGATCGGCGAAACCGGCTCCGGATTAAGGGTCGGAGGCGAGCTGGTCGCGGCCTCCGAGGCCTTGTTCGGCAGTGAGCTAGATCGTACCCATCGAAACAGTGCAGCACACTCGGCTGTGGCTCGAATCCGTCGAAGATCAAGTCTCCGCGGACATCGGCCGTATAGTTCAAGCCTCCAAATCTGACCTAATGGCCAGGGCATAGCTTTCGATCTGCTCCAGATGGCCTAGCGAATCGGCCCGCAGTGCAAAGCCGCCGAATACGAAGATCTGTCCGGGGAGAAAAGTCTGCATACGGGCTGCGTCGTTCTTGATGATTGAAGGAGCCATCGGGCCTATAGGTGACGACTACGAGGAACTCTCAATGAAAGCACCAATGTCGGTGTCAAAACCAGCGGATCTCGGGTAGGGGTCCCCGAACTGTGCGTCTAGGCGGATGGTAACAGGAGACAAGGGACACGATGTTTTTACCCAGGTTCGGGCCCTCTCGATGGAGGTAATACCCTACTCCTGCTTGATTAATATTGATGATATGGGTAGGACAAGAGTAGATCTACCACGAGATCAGAGAGGCTAAACCCTAGAAGCTAGCCTATGGTATGATTGTTGTTCGTCCTACGTACTAAAACCCTTCGGTTTATATAGACACGAATAGGGTTAGGGTTACACAGAGTCGGTTAAAATGGTAGGAGATCTACATATCCGTATCGCCAAGCTTGCCTTCCACGCCAAGGAAAGTCCCATCCGGACACGGGACGAAGTCTTCAATCTTGTATCTTCATAGTCTAGGAGTCCGGCCAAAGATGATAGTTCGGCTATCCGGACACCCCCTAGTCCAGGACTCCCTCAAGGGGTGCCTCGTCGAGCACGCAAAGAGCCTTACCATCGTCGTGGCCGCAGCACACGCCCACCGCAGAGGTGAGGAATCAGGAGATCTACAAGGAGAACCACCGCTTCAAGAGGAGCCATCTGGAGCGGCAGAGGGCGTTCGAGGTGTGCGTCACTGAAGGTGCATCAGCGGCAGGCACCGTATTGCAGTTGTCCAGCTCGTCGGTGGGTTCCTCATCCTCTGCCTCTTACTGAGGTTGCTCGGTAGAGGAGAGGCTACTGGAAGTAGTACAAAGCCCCTCCGTAGTAGTATTTAGGGACTATTTTGTTCAGTTCATCTGACTATAAATGTGGTGGAACTGTACAATGTAGTTAAAATTAGCTACTATATATAGTTGAACTAGCTATTTCAGTACGTGGTTGGCAACAATTGGGGAAAAGTTTGGTCAGTTCAGCTATCGAGTTGAACTGTTTGTATAAAGAACGACTGCTTAATCTATGAATGAAATGTATGCTTAATTACTAAATTTTAGTTGCGAAAATTAGATAGTGCTAGTGATTTTTAGCTGCATATTTTGACAAATGGCAGTGTTACAAGGTTGACAAATGGCAATGTTACTAGATCAACAAATGTCAATCTTTCCAGTTTGACAAATGCCAATATACCCAATTATGGAGATGCAAATCCTACCAAATTGTATGTACGTGGTTGCATACGGGTCATCCAAAACAACTGTTTGCGTTGAAGGGATGTACAAATCCTGCTCAGCATATTTTCTCTTGGCTTAGCGCTGAAGTCTAGCTTTGCATACCGTATTCAATCTGAACCGTTTGTGTTGAAGAGATGCACAAATCATGTGTTGTGAATTTTCCCTTGGCTTACTGGGGAAGACCATAGCTCTCACTTTGCATACGGGTGTTCTACCTAAAACGTTTGTGATGAAGAGCTGCACAAATCCTGCTCGGCACATTTCCCTTGGCTTACTGGGGAAGTTGTCGGTTTACATACGGGTGTTCTGTCTAAAACGTTTGCGATCAACAGCTGCACAAATCCTGCTCAGCACATTTTCCCTTGGCTTCCTGGGGAAGCTGTCGGTTTGCATACGGGTGTTCTAACTAAAACGTTTGCGATGAGTATTTTATACTGAAAAACCATTGACGTTTTTTTAACAAAATCGTTTGATAAGTCTGTACATTCAGAGAGAAAAACTCAAGTTCATTCAAACCATATCTTTCATTCAGTCACATTGCGAATTTATATTCATATGATCAAGATACAATATTAAACCCAAAAAAACTAATTCCGGCGGCGGCGAAGGCGTCCTGCCGTGCCGGCGTTGTCGTTATCGTCCTTCGGGACGCCGTTGTTGAAGTCTTCAAGGCAGCACAGAAATCAAGCATCATGTCGTTGTGCGATCGACGGGCCAAGCACGGGAGGACGACAGCTCGCGGCGCTGTGAGGTAGCGGTCGACGGTGCGGCGAGTGCGAGCAAGCATACGCGGGGCTGGCGCCACGGTGGGTGCAAAGTGCGCCGCGAACGCGGCGGCCGCATGTACACGAGCTTCGTGCGGGTCCACGGAGGCGTTCTTGGCCAACGGCTTCCAGCTCTGCGATAGTGCTCGGCGACCAGCCCGTCAATGCTACGGGGATGGTCGCTGGCGTGAGCGCGGGGATGGGAACTGGGACGGGCATGAGGGCAGCAACCGTCGCAGCCAGCTCATTCAGAGTCATGTCCATGAGGCCCCATTCCTCCATATTTTCTATCTCCTCTGGCTCGGAGTTGACTTCACAAAACTTAAAGACTAGTGGCAGATGATCCTTCTGCGCCATGGCATTGGTGGAGGTCTACGGGAGGGAGCGGAATGGGAGGCGAACAGTAAGGCCGGCCGTATTAAACAGCGGCTCAGGCGCCATTAATGGAGAGGATGTGAGCAAGGCGGTTAGGCATGGAAGTCAAAGGGCTCACTTCCCAGTGAGCCTGTGCAGCATACAGCTCGCACGCTTCTCGGTGAGCCTGCGCATTGGAGGACAACTTGCACGCCTCTCGGTCAGCCTGTGCTCGCACACCTCCCGTTTAGTCAAGCAGCTGTCTGCACGGCACCTCCTATAGCCATTAAAAGAGAGACACATGGCGTCACATGAATGGTTAACAGAATGCACATGATTTAAATTATATAAATGTTTGAGATGTTAAAGTGGTAGCTATTTTTTTCAAAATGCCTTTGTTGGCTATTATTCGAGTGCGCCTTCTCTCAAAATGGACACGAAAAATACCACAACATGTTGGGTGCCATTCCATGATAGCATGCCAAGTTTCATGAATTTTAGACGAGTTTTGGATTTACTAGAATTTAAAAACAAAGTATGTCGATGTTTTGCCGGCAATCAACAGTGCCCTGGTGTTTCAAATTCATTCCCATTTCTTGCATGGGACCTAAGCATGCACCCAAGGACACATATTTGATATGTCAACCCATTTTTTCTGCACTGGAGCATGTGCATGTAGTTCAAATTTGAGCACATAAAATGCCTAGAAAACCTAGTTAATGTATAAAAATGTCCAAGCGAACCCCGAAAAATCCCAAAAAATTACACAACACTCATGTCGTTCTATGTTGACACTAGAAAATTTTTGAAAGCAAGAAGAGGCAACATATATCGTTTCGTCCACAAAGGTGGCATGTTCCCTACCGAAACCATCAGGCTTGTTGTGAGAAGCTTTGGTTCAGGAGAAGCTTATACCCAAACCTGCCCCAAATGGGGCAATTTTTTTACCACAACATGTTGATGCCGCTCCATGATAGCATGTCAAGTTTCATGAACTTCAGACGAGTTTTGGATTTACTAGAATTTAAAAACCATGTATCTCAATGTTTGCGGTCGAGCGACGGTGGCAAGGTGTTTGACATTCATTCCCATTTCTTGCATGGGACCTAAGCATGCAACCAAGGACACAGGTTTGATTTTTCAACCAATTTACATGCACTGGAGCATGTGCTTGTAGTTCAAATTTGAATTATGCACATAAATGCAAAGAAAACTCAGTTAATGTATAAAAATGTCCAAGCGAACCCCGAAAAATCCCAAAAATTGACACAACACTCCTATTGTTCTATGTTGACACGAGAAAAATTTTGAAAGTAAGAAGAGGCAACGGATATCGTTTCGTCCAAAAAGGTGAAACATTCCCTACCATAACCATGAGGCTTGTTGTGAGAAGCTCTGGTTTGTGAGAAGCTAATACGCCAACCTGCCCCAAATGGGACAATATTTTTACCACGACATGTTGATGTTGTTCCATGCTAGCATGTCAAGTTTCATAAATTTCAGACACATTTTCAATTTACTATAATTTAAAAATCATGTATCTCAATGTTAGCGGCCGAGCAACAGTGTCAAGGTGTTTGACATTCATTCTCATTTCTTCCATGGGACTTAAGCATGCAACGAAGGACACTATCACATCCCTAGCTTCTGGCAATGCACTAGGCTAGCCTCATGAGTGTCATCATGTTTAAGTTCCAAATGAATTTGAAATGGGGATTGTTTAAACCCTAGCATCAAAGGAATTCACTAGGTTCAACTAAAATATTCTAAGTGAAGCCAAATGGCTTTCAAAAATGTTCATCATTTCTGGAAAATGCTAGAAGCAATAACAAGAGGTGTTGCACATTTTTCCATGACATATTTGGGCTCTGAATTAAATCATATAGTATCTGCATTTGGGCATATAAATGCTATTAAATATTTTAAATGCTCAAATAATCATAAACTAAAATGTTTGCTGTTGGTTATATTCCAAACAGTGGCATTGAGAAGTTTCATGATTTTTTGGATCTGTTTAAGTATTTTTAATAAAGCCCTAAAGACTACAGAATAATAGAAAATAGAAACTAAAATAGGAAAAGCAGAGAGAGAGAGAACAAAGCTTACCTAATGCTTACCTGCAGCCCACCTGGCGGCCCAGCACTGTGCTGGCCCGTGCTAGCCAGCTGCTTCGTCCCTGCCAGGCAGGTAGGGAGGTGACGCCGGCGTGCGCGAGCTCGCCACAGCGCCACCTGCTTGCCGCCCGTGCCCCTGGACGTCTTGACGACCTCCACGTCGTCGCCTCGACCCCCTGGACCCCTCCATTCGCCCCCAACGCCTCTCTCTCGCCGTTCCCCACCACAGCCGAGCGTGCTCGCTGCCGCCGACCGTCGTAGCTGTGGCCACCGCCTTCCCCGTGCTCCGCCCCGACCTCCTCTTCCTCCTCACCGAGCCGCGCGACGCCGGAAGCCCCAAAACTCTGCCAACACCGTCTTCTTCAACCTCGGTCCGCCGAGATCGCCGGCGACCCCACGCTCGCCTCGCTGCCTCCCCGACCTCGTTGACCCGATCGTCGTGACCGTTGTGAGCCACTGACCTTCCCTCCTCTTCTTTTCTTTCCCCTTGTGCCATAGCGACTGCACCGCGCTCACCCGCACGCGCGGCCGCCCGTTCTCGTCACTGGTGATGCTCCGGTGACCATTTGGTCCCAGGCTTGTGCCCATTGCACTCCCCGCATCGCGTAGGAGCCGTAGGTGCTAGCACCACCCCTCCTAGGCCACTGCAGCAATGAGCCCGAGCTCGACCGAGCTTCGGCCGCCGCCGAGCTCGTCGCCGGCGCCACTCCGGCCACTCCACAGCGCGCCACCACCTGCAGTTGGATGCAGACGGCGTCGCATCCGTAGCTGCTCATGGCGTAAACAGCGCTCTGTAAGCGAATCCGCGCGCGCGCCTTGTTGGACTCGTCAGCGGCTAAACGCCGACGACCACTGACCCGTTGACTGGCGTGGGTTTACCCCACTGCCTGGTTTGACTTCCCCCTCTCTCTCACTGACTTGCGGGCCCCTCCCGACTAATTACTATAGTTAGCACTAATTAACTAGGTAGGTTAGTTACTACAGTCACTGACTAGTGGGCCCTACCCAGTTAGTGAGGGCTAACTAACTTAGTTAGTTGACTGGGTGGGTCCCACTGGTCAGGTTTGACCTAGTCGACGCCTGTTGACCGTTGACATCACAGTGACGCAGTGCTGATGCAGTTAATTATTTTCTGGATTTATTCTTATTCAGGAAATTTAAGAAAATAATGCTAACTTCAAAAATTCATAGAAATTCCGTAACTCCAAATCAAACAAATTATGTATGAAAAATGATCAGAAAAATCCAATCTATCCATCTGTACCATTTTCATGCATCTTTGAACAACCTAAGGTTGCTGTATATGGAAATTTGCATAATTGGCATTTAAATAAGCACATATGGAGTTTTAATTTGAACCCTTGGTTCAAACCAACTTCATTTAATCTGTTCTAAGTTGCATTAGCCAAAACACACTCATTTTGCCATGTCATATTCATGCATCATATTGTTGCATTGCATTGATTGTGTTTTCTCTGTGTTGCCGGTATTTGTCCCCTCTCGATAGACATGGTTCCGACGATGAGTTCGATGACACCGATGAAGAACTATATTATCTTCAGAAGTGCCAGGCAAGCAAAACCCCCTTGTTCATTCCGATACAATCCCACTCTCTCGCTCCTGCTCTCTTTTACTGCATTAGGACAACAACGATTCATATGTTACTTGTTGCGGTAGTTGAACCCCTTTTCCTCTGCAGGACCTGTCATTGCCACAGTAAATAGATGAAACCCACTAGCATGAGTAGGAGTTGTTTGAGCCCTGATGTGCCTACTCATTCATGCTTGTTTGTCATGCCTGCTGGTGCTTAGAGTTGAGTCAGTGCGATTCATCGGGGATGAATTGGAATGGTGATGAACATGTCCTCTTGTGTGTGAGCTAAGTGTGTGAACACGATTTGGTAAAGGTAGCGGTGAGAGGCCATGTAGGAGTACATGGTGGGTTGTTTCATTGAAGCCGTCCTCAGGAACTGAGATCTGTGTTTGTGATCCATGAACATCTACTACCATGCATTGGGCCCGAAACCGATGGATCCTCTCGGCTTCTTAACCACCCTTGTCCTCTGACAGGAGCTGCAAGTAGTTTTTGGTGTTGTACTATGCTGGAGGCCGTGCGCAGCGCTGACCCGAGGGGTGGGCTGTGATCACGGTAGGCACGCGTGGGGCATTAAGGCGCCCGTTTGGTGTCTCGGAACCCCGTACACATTGTTCGGGGTCGTATGTGGAAACCTCGGCTGGACTCCCTGCGGATGGAACCTGAATAGGCGATACACCTGGACTAGAGACTTGAGTGTTTAGGTAGGCCGTGGCCGACACCCTCGTTGGGCTTCCGCTTGAAGGTTGCCGAATACATGTCGTGTAAACGGCGGTAAGTGGTGAGCGTGTGTGAAGAAGTACACCCTGCGGGGTTAACATCATCTATTCGAATAGCCGTGTCATGGTAAAGGATTTCTGGGTTGCCTATAACAGTTCATAGACAAGTGAAAGTGGATACTCTAAAATGCGCAAGATAAGCGTGAGTGCTATGGATGGCATTCTCGTAGGGAGACGGGAGCGGATCCATAGTGGTGTATTGATATGGTGAATATGTGGACTCGTGTGCGCCACCTCAAAAGAGTTACTTGCAGTCGTAGTTCAGGTTAGCCACTGAGTCAAAGCTGGCTTGCTGTAGTTAAACTCCACCAACCCCCTTTATTGACACCGATGCATATGTAGATAGTTCGGATGTAAGTCTTGCTGGTTACATTTGTACTCATGTTTGCCTATTTTATGTTTTGCAGATAGACGTCAGTCTGGCTAGTAGTTCCGTGTGGACTTCAACGTTTAGCTTGATACCTCAGCTACGATCTTGTGCCCTCGGTAGTGTCTTGTTGATAGTCAGGCTTCGCAGCCTTCTTCATTTGTAGTTGTCTGTACTCAGACAAGTTAAGCTTCCGCATGTGCTTGTTGCTTGTATGCTCTGTATGTTGGGGTCATGAGACCCATGTTTGTAATACTTGGTTCCTCGGAGCCTAATGAGTAAATACTTGAGTCGTAGAGTTATGTTGTGATGCCATGTTGTATTTACACATATCGAGCATATTGTGTGTATGATTGAAATGCTTGGTATGTGTGGGATCTGTCAACCTAGTTGTTTATCCTTGGTAGCCTCTCTTATGGGGAAATGTAGTCTTGTGCTTCCATGAGCCATAGTAGTCCGCTATAGCCGGTTCACCGAGTCACGCTAATGAGCACTGCTGCTCCGGAACACTTGACTGGCCGGCATGTGATTCACTTCGTTCGTGGTTCTGTCCCTTGAGGAAATGTCACGCGGTGACATCGAGTCTGCCTAGCCTGCTTTCTGACCCGGGTTCCCAGAGTCCTGTTAGCCCAGTGCTACAACTCGGATTCACATGCTACTGACCGACATGCTCGATGTTGATTCATGTATGCCTGTCCCCGTAAGTTAGTGCCACTTTGGGTTCATGAGTTGTCATGTCGGCCCGGGTTCTCTGTCATATGGATGCTAGCGACACTATCATATATGTGAGCCAAAAGGCGCAAACAGTCCCAGGCCATGGTAAGGCGACACCCGTGGGGATACCGTGCGTGAGGCCGCAAAGTGATATGAGGTGTTACAGGCTAGATCGGTGTGACTTAGAATCGGGGTCCTGACAGCTTTGGTATCGAGCTTTGTTGTCAGTAGGATTACCAAGCCAAAGCGGTGAAGTTTAGTCTAGAAATGCTTTAGTTATATAAGGGAAATGATTGTGGAAGGGAGCGTAAGGATCTTTTTACTCCTTTACCTTATGCCTTTCGATCCGAGTCATCCTCTTCTTTTCTCACGGGGTTTAAGAACTAGGCTTCTCATCTTTCTATCAGGATCACGTGTTGCTAATCCGTAGAATCTTAGGATTGTTGGTTCCAGGCCTCAGTTTAGTTTCTACTACTTTTAGTATGTTGTCAGTTGAACCAGAACCTTGAAATGATGTTGTTAAGTGACTATGCAAATCCTTGTGAATGTTTCAAATCTTTTTCTGAGCATTTACAGCCGTTATGTTGTTCGAATCATCGGGTTTCTAAGCGATCGATGCATTTGCAAATCCTTCCCATGTTCCTGATGTCCATTTGGGCCAGATTAATCGCACTAATCGGTGAGTTGAGGTACTCTGTTGCCTCGACATATATGTTGGAGCTATTATTATGACCTGAGGTGTTTTAGAGAGTCACCTAGTAATCTAGCCATGTTTTGTGTTCCCGGTGTGATGATTCTGGCCACCATTCTCGAAAGCATCCCGTGATGCCAATTAGTAGTAGGTATTCTATTCCTGGGTTCTTGAACCCGAGATTCACCCTACTTACCTCATGTTGATAGTGTTGCTAGTTCATTTAGGATATTAGTAACCTTTGCGATAGTCCTCAAGGTTCATGGTATATCCTTCTTCCAAATATTATGAACTGCTTATGGCAGAAGTTCCTCGCAGAACCGAAAGATCACAACCAGAGCGCTATTGATGAGTCCTCGATTCTATGTTGTGACTCTGTCAGTTCTACCTTTCTGCATGGGTTATCCGGAAGAATTATGTTAAACTTTGCTCGACATATTGATGTATGCATCCACAACTCAGAAAGTTATATGTTCCTTTCAGTTGTCCCTCTTTAGTTATTTTCGGGCCCTCGTCTGTCAATTGATAGTCAAGAGTATGTGTGCATTCGTTCATCGATGTCTATTACTCTTGTGGCCCGTCAAGCCATTCTATTCCGGAATGACTAGGAGAAACAAACTCCAGTACCTCTCATCCATCTCTGGGATTGGGTCAAAGCAGTTGTATTCCATGAGATCAAAATGCCAATCCAGCTTTTGTTCTGTTCTACCTTGGAGTGTTGCCTCCTTATGTCAGGATCGTCATGAGAATTGCACCACCTCTTATGAACTCTTGATACAGTGATACTTCTCACCATCATTATTCATTCCTCGGTTCCGTGTTATTGTAACCGGAACGCCGACAAGTGAATCGTGATGTGTGAAATCTATACTCCTAGCAACTCCGTTACTTGGTAGTTAAATGGACAATATTCTCGTTCTTAGCGTGATGGTTTTTGACTCATCATTCTAATATAGATTGTGCTACCTAGTCCTTATTTCCGGTGCACTCTTCGATCAAGAGTTAGGATTGTATCAATCCCTTTCCTATTTAGTTTAATCGTCTTGCTCTGAAAAGCAAGATTGTTCTTGAGCTTAGTAACATATCGGTGGTTCGTGATGTTCCGAATATCTTCTTGGAAGTATTACCAGGTTGTCACCTGACCGCTATGTTGAGCTCGTGATAATGTTGGTTTTCCTCCAAACCACCCATTCTCCAAGAATCTGTGTTGGATACCCCTGAGCTAGTTGGTTAAGCCAAACAGGAACTTGGAGAGTTGGAAGATAAAAGCTTGTCTGAATTAGTTCATGTTAAGGGATATCTTTTGTGTGTCTATGTGTGTTGAAGAAAGATGATATCTCCAGCAATTGGTCCTCGTGATCAGTTGTTGGATCTATTGCCTTGTCAAAACTTTGACTTGAGTATGGGCTATCGTCAAGTCAAATCAGAAACAACGATGTTCGTAATGTTGTCTCACTCGTGGTTGATCCCTCGAGCATACACCATTACATCTTTTGGTCTGACCAATGCTATCACCGTGTTCACATGATGGTGGAAGTCCAGTGATATGGAAATTCTGATGAGTTGTTGCTGAGCCCATCGGTGACATTTTGTCTCCCCCATGATTCATGTTGAACATCAACCTAGTGTTGGAAACTTTGTAAGCAATGCCTTCGTGTTCCATTCATGAAGCTTATGCTTGGATGGAAGAAGTGACTTCCTCGAATTCATGTGCATTTGGTGCAAGCTGCTGTCGTGAATTCGAGAAAGATTGTTTTTGTTTCCTTTGGAATCATCCCAAGTCAGTTATGCAAGTGCGAAGGTATTCTATGGTTTGGTAGATCAATTACCTCCACTCCATATGTATTCCCTAGCACACCAAGCCGCTGATTGATTTGTTCAAGGAAAAGAAACTCCTTCTTAGAACAAGACTTATACAAGGACTTCGATATCCTCGATGATGGTTCCCCACCTGAATTCGGTAGTGTTTTTGTCACATCCCTAGTTCTGGTATGACCTAGGCGAGCCTTTATGTGTGCATCATGTTTAAATTTCATTTAAATTTGAAATGGGGATTTGTGAAACCCTCAGAATCTTTTTGGAAATTGACCCAAGTAAAAAATTGCTCCAAAAAGGTCCAAGAAAATGCTCATGTTGCCCTCTGAAAATATAGGACAGAGATAAAAATCAAACCAATATTTTTGGGAGCTCATAAGTATTTATTCTGGGCATTTGGAATTAATGCATAATTATTTGCATTGGATATGTAAATGTTATACATATATTATATGTCCAAAAATTATGCCATTTATTAAGGAGCTCTGGAATAATATAACTAGCTCTTATAAAAATTGGCATAAGAAAATCAAATGATTTAGTATTTTAATTAAATCAAAACAAATGTCAGAAAATAGAAAAATTAAACAAAAGGAAACACCTTACCTGGGCTTCCTACCTAGCGCCCCTGCCCGGCCCGTTTCCTTTCTGGCCCAGCCCACCAGGGGCATAGCCGTCTTCCTCCTCTTGCCAGTAGGAAGAGGGGAAGCGGTGCCCGACGCCCGTCTTGGCCTTGACCTGTGACTGCTTGCTCGACGTCCTCCTCGTCGCCCTGGGACGCCCGGACGACGCCACACGCCCCCCCTCGACACTCCCTCTCCCTCCCACGCCATTCTCTCCTCCCCTCGCTCCCTCTCTTGCGGCCGAAATTGCCGTCGCCGCCGTCCACAGCCACCGTGGCCTCAGCCACTGCCGCACCTCCCCGACACGCTCCCCAGCTCTGCCGCGACCCCCTCTCCCTCCTCACCGAGCAAAGCAACCGGGCGAGCTCTCCTTCATCCTCGTCGCCGTCGTCTTCATCTCCGACCGCCGTGGATCCCCATCGCCGCCCCGCCGTCTCCAGTGCGTCCCCGAGCTCGCCATCAAGCCCGTCGAGTCCGCGGTGAGCTCCGCCACCGTTCCCCCCTCTCCGCTTAGTCGCTCGCGCGTCGTAGCATCGTTCCCCCGCCATGGCCGTAGCGCCTCGCCGCCGTCCATGTCGCCGTCCTCGTCTCGGCCCGCCTCCGGCCAAACCGAGCACCCCATCGTGCTCCCGGTGCCACGAGGGTGCCACAGAGCCCCTCTGGTGGCCTCCCACTACCCCGCAGCCGCTCCCGCTCGAAGCCGAACTCCGGCCGCCGCCCCGAGCTCTGCTCCGGCGAGCTCCGGCCACCCCTCCTCCTCCTACTTGCCCCACCAGATGCACGAGAGCACGGGCTCCGCCCCGGTGCTCCCAGAAGCCGCCCGTGGGCCGCGCGAACTCCGCCGTGTTACGTAGTGGCCGGCGACCTCGCGGCCGTGCCCAGCGAGTGCCGGCGTGGCGCGTCATTAGGACTAACCCCTTAATTAGCCACCTCACGCCATCGGCAGGTGGGCGCAGCGGGTCAAATCCCGGTCAACACGGGATTAACTCCCGATTAGCACAATGACATGTGGGACCCGGTGCGTCGATTTTGACCCGGATGGCCCGTTGACTAGCCGACGTCCGCAGCGGCGTTAGGCTAACGCAGTTATTCATTTTCTGGTTTTAAATTTAATCAGGAAATTCCAGGAAATAGCCACAACTTCGAAAATTCATATAAATTCAACCGTAGCTCATTGAAATAATTTATATATGAAAAATTATCAGAAAAATGCAATCTATCCATCTGCACTAGTTTCATGCATGACAAACCAACTTATACCTGCTGTATAAGTGAAACACTATAATGGCATATATAGGAGCTTAACTTGGAGTTGCATTTGAATTCTTGGTTCAAATGGACTTCATCCAAATGAATGCTAGTTGCATTATCTCAAACAACATCACATCTACATGCCATGTTCATGCATCATATTATTGCATATGTTTGTGTATTGATTGTGGCACCGTTTCTTCTCAATAGGTCCTTCTCCGGAGTTTGTTCCAGAGTACCTGTCTGTGGAGCAGTGCCCCCTTGTTGGTCTACCAGGCAAGCAAACCCCCTTGTTCATTCCGATACAATCCTACTCCCTCGCTCCTGCTCTCAGTTATTGCATTAGGACAACAACGATTCATCTGCTACAATGTGCTGCGGTAGTTGAACCCATTCCTCTGCATGACCTGTCATTGCCACAGTAAATAGTTGAAACCCACTAGCATGTGTAGGAGTTGATTGGGCCATGTTGTGTTCCTACCATGCTTCGCCTGCTATTGCTTAGAGTTGTGTCAGGTCTGATTCATTGGGAATGAATTGGAGTGTTACGATATGTTCTGATGCTGAGAGTGAAGTGTGTGAACACAATTTGGTAAAGGTAGCGGTGAGAGGCCATGTAGGAGTACATGGTGGGTTGTCTCATTGGAACCGTCCTTAAGCACTGAGTTCTATGTATGTTGTCCAATGACTCGATACTACCACACATTGGGTTCCGGTAACTCGACCCCTCTCGACTTATTAACCAACTTGATCTTTGTCCAGGAGCCGCAACTAGTTTCTGGTGTTTGTAGGTAGTGCTATTTTTCTACCAAGTGGCACCCGGCAGGTGGGCTTAGAGACAGACTAAACATTGTGTGGCACGGTGTACCAAGTGGCACCGGATGGTGGGCTTGGGAACCCTGCTCACATCGTTTGGGGCCGTGGTGACACCCGGCCGGATCTCCTTGCGGATGGAACCCGAATAGGCGATAAACACGGACTAGAGTCTTGTGTGGTTAGTCAGGTCATGGCAGACACCCTCGCCAAAGCTTCCGCTTGAAGGTTGCCGAGGTACATGGCGTGTACATGGTGATAAGTGGTGAGGCGTGTGTGAAGAAGTACACCCTGCAGGGTTATCATGATCTATTCGAATAGCCGTGTCTTCTGTTATGGACTTCTTGGATGCTTACGTGGTACATAGACAACTTGAAGTGGATACTATAAAATGCTCAAGACAAGTTTGAGTGCTATGGATGGCCTTCTCGTATGGAGACGGAATGCATCCATAGTAGTGTATTGTGTGGTGACTAGTGGACTGCGTGTGCGCCATATCACCTCAAGGAAGTTACGGTAGTCGTAGAACAGGATAGCCACAGAGTCAAAGCTGGCTTGCTGCAACTAAACCCCACATTACCTTCTTGATACAGATGCATGTATAATAGGATCTGATGTAAGTCTTGTTGAGTACCTTTGTACTCACGTTGCTTTATTTATGTTTTTGCAGCGGAGACTTCGGTCTTACTAGTGGTTCCGCTTGGACTTCGACGAGTAGCTTGTTACCTCAGCTACGATCTTGTACCCTTGGGAGGGTCTTGTATATAGTCAGGCTTCTCAGCTTTTTTTCTTTTGTAGTTGTCTGTACTCAGACATGTAATGCTTCCACTTGTTGCTTGTATGCTCTGAATGATGGGTCATGTGACCCCTGTTTGTATTAATGCTATGTGGCTCTTCTGGGCCTTTATCTACATGAGTTTGCGTTATGTTGTGATGCCATGTTGTACAACACATACTTGCATGTTATGCGTACGTGTAACGTGTATTGCTATGTGTGGTATCCGACAACCTAGTTGTTTATCATTGGTAGCCTCTCTTATGGGGAAATGTAGTCTAGTGCTTCCACCGAGCCATGGTAGTCCGCTACAGCCCGGTTTACCGGAGTCCTGCTAGCCCAAAGACTCTTTGCTCCGGAACACTTGGTGGCGGCATGTGATTCGCCGTTCTGTATACATCCCTTGGAAATGTCGCAGCTGGTGACATCCGGAGTCCTGCCTAGCCTGCTACAGCCGGGTTCCCGAGTCCTTTTAGCCCAAAGGTGCTACAGCCCAGATTCGCCTGCTGGCGACCGACATGCTCGATGTTGATTCATGTATACTGTCCCCATAGGTTAGTGCCACTTTGGGTTCACGACTAGTCATGTCGGCCCGGGTTCTCTGTCATATGGATGCTAGCGCCACTATCATATACGTGAGCCAAAAGGCGTAAACGGTCCCGGGCCATTGTAAGGCGACACCCGTGGGAATACCGTGCGTGAGGCCGCAAATTGATATGATGTGTTACATGCTAGATCGGTGTGACTTAGGATCGGGGTCCCGACAGCTTTGGTATCGAGCTTTGTTGCATGTAGGATTTCCAAGCCAACTTGGTGAAGTTGAATCTAGAAATTCTTTAGTTATGTAAGGGAATTGATTGTGGGAAGGAACGTAAGGCTCTTTTTACTCCTTTACCTCATGGCCCTCTGATCTGAGTCATCTTACTTTTCCTACGGGGTTAAGGTACTAGGCTTTCTTTTCTGTCTATCAGGGTCACGTGTTACTACTCCGTAGTCCCATAGGATTGGATGATCAGAGTCATACCCCAGTTTTCGAGTACCTCCGGTGTAGCCTGTTTAGTAATATCTCAGAACCTTGAGTGATGATGTTGAGTATGGTGCTACCCCGTCTTATGCAGAATGTCTCATTTTGAGCGTTTTTATGCCGTTATGCTGCCTGAATTGCCCCAGGAGTTCGAGAGTTACTAATTTCTTTGTCCTACATTTCTGATCTGTAGTTGATGTTGATTCCGTCCTTGGTTTCGTTTCTCGAGGATGTCATCGGTTAAGCGAAGTTACATTGCTCGTAGCGAGAACCACGGACATGGTAGGGATGAGGATCCTCCCGACCAGCCTTCATTAGCGAGTTCATGTTAGAGATGGAGAGAAACAAGCGTGAGTCTAACCGCTTGTTGGCGCGTATCGAGGAGAACACCGCACAGCAGTTCAAAGTGCGCAACCATTCATGACTTCATTCGCTTGCACCCACCTACCTTTCATCATTCCATCGAGCCACTCGATGCGGATAGTAGCTCCGTAGTATCACATGCAAGCTCCGTTCTGCGACGTGGCTGAAAGTGACAAGGTCACCTATGCTGCATACCACGGAAGGTCTGCTAGTCTCACGGTGGCAGAACTATGAGGCTATGCTTCCGGTGGTCAGATTCCTACCTGGAGAGATTTCACTGAGGCTTTTCGCGAGCATCACATTCCTGAAGCCCTCATCGATCGCAAGAGAGAAGAGTTCTGTAGTTTCATCCAGGGTAAGATGGCTGTTGATGCTTACAGCAGAGAGTTTGAGAACCTTGCTCGCTATGCTTCAGAAGAAGTGTCCACGGACGCCAAGAAGCAGGCTAGGTTCCGGAAGGGTCTCAACCCCAAGTTGCGTCGTGATCTCCACCTACATCATTGTGATACATTCCAGGCTCTTGTGAACAAGGCCATTAATGCAGAGACAACTCAGCTCACTTACGAGGAGTCTCGTAAGCACACCCGTGATTTGGGATCTTCCTCCGGTTCTAGTTCGCAGAAGCGCCGGATTTGGATTCCGAACTCTGCTCTTCCACCCGGATATTCACCGAGGCCATCTTATGCGGTACCTCACCCAGTTCAGCAGAATGCTCCACCCAGGCCTATTGGTAGACCGCTTGTCAGTGCGGGTCCACGTCCAACCTCAGGGACTTGCTTCACATGCGGGAAGCCAGGACACTATGCACGTGACTGCTCTCAAGCCAGTTATGCTCCACCCCAGCCCGAGGAGTCTGTTGGCCGTGGTAAGCCAACACGCAAGATGATCAGTGTCAAGTCAGCTCCCAGCGAGCGTGGGCGTGTGCATCACGTCACGAGCTAAAGACGCTCATGATGATCCGGGATGTCGTTCTTGGTACACTCCTTGTCAAGCGCCATCCAGCTTCGGTTCTATTAAATCTTTGGAGCATCTCATTCCTTCATTTAAAAGCTATGCTAACTTGCACAACATATCATTTTGTGATATGCCCTCTCCACTAGTCATTCAAACCCACGGATCCAAATGGCAAACTTCTAGTGTAAGCCATGGTAATGAAATCCTTGTTGTGAGACTTGTATTCCTTGCCTCACTTATAGCCCTCAAGTCCACAGATATTAACATCATCTTGGGTATGGACTGGATGACAGCTCATCATGCCAAGATTGATTGTTACACTAGGTATGTTCAGCTTACACACCCATCTGGCAAGATAGTCACTGTATCCACTAGAGTTGCAAAGCGTCAACTCTATTCTCTTAATGCCAGCCCTCTTCCAGACCTTGAAGATATCCCGATAGTCCGTGACTTTCCGGATGTCTTTCGGAGGAAGCGCGGTGTTCCACGGCGGAGATGTAGAGTTTGTCATAGATCTTATCCCAGGAACAACTCCAATCTCTAGGAGACCTTATAAGATGGCACCCTTAGAACTAGCCGAGCTTAAGAAACAACTTGATGAGTACTTGCAAAAGGGTTTCAACCGTCCTAGTTCTTCTCCTTGGGCTTGCCCCGTCCTCTTCGTCAAGAAGAAGGATGGTGCGGACGGATGGTTGTAGATTATCGTCCCGTTAATTTGGTCACGATAAAGAACAAATATCCGCTTCCCAGGATCAACGACATGTATGATCAGCTCGCTGGATCCTCAGTCTTTTCCAAGATGGATTTGAGGTTAGGCTACCACCAAATCAAGATCAGAAATGGGGACATTCCTAAGACGGCTTTTGTTACTCGTTATGGCGGTCTGAGTACACCGTCATGTCCTTTGGTTTAACCAACGCCCCAGCCACATTCTCCCGCTTGATGAACTCGATCTTCATGGAGTACTTAGACAAATTCGTCGTGGTTTACCTCGATGATATTCTTATTTACTCGAAGAACGAGGAAGAACATGCCGAACATCTTAGACTTGTGCTAGAAAAACTTCGAGAGCACCGCCTTTATGCCAAGTTCTCCAAGTGTGAATTTTGGTTGCGAAGTGACCTACCGTAATCTACGGTAAGGGCATTCTTGTCAATCCCGAGAGAGTTCAGGCCGTTCTCGATTGGACTCCACCAAAGCTATTAAACAAGTTAGGAGTTTCCTTGGTCTAGCCAGCTATTGTCGCCGCTTTGTTGAAAACTTCTCCAAAGTAGCCAAACCCCTCACGGAACTTCTCAAGAAAGATAAAAAGTTTGAGTGGTCCCCATAGTGTGAGTACAGTTTTCAGGAACTGAAAAGACGCCTGACTTCTGCTCCCATACTTGTGCCACCAGATTTCACGAAGGACTTTGTTATCTACTGCGACGCCTCACAACAGGGACTAGGTTGCATTCTTATGCAGGATCGTCATGTGATTGCCTATGCATCTCGTCAGTTGCATCCACATGAGGAGAATTATCCTACACATGATCTAGAGCTTGCCGTAGTCTATGCCTTTGAAGACTGGCGACACTACCTTCTTGGTAAATGTTGTGAGATCTACACGATCACGAGTCTCAAGTATATCTTCACCCAACCAGATTTGAACCTTAGGCAAAGACGTTGGTTGGAGTTGATCTCAGATTATGATCTAGGGATTACCTACACCCTGTGCAAAGCCAATGTCATGGCTGATGCGCTAAGTCGTAAATCCTATTGCAACAATCTCATGTTGCGGAGGTCAACCACTTCTCCATGAGGAATTACGTAAGCTTAACCTTCACATTGCTCCTCACAGATTCCTTTCTACCTTGGTGGCGAAACCTACTCTTGTGGATCATATCATAGAAGCCAGAAGCATGATACGGGGATTACCCGGATCAAGAGAAACATTGCCAAGGGTATTGCTGGTAGTTTCTCTATAGATGATCGAAGTGTCGTTTTCTTTGGGAACCGCCTGGTGGTCCCCAAGAAGCAACATCTTCGACAATTGATTCTTAAGGAGGCGCATGAATCTCCTCTCACAATTCATCCCGGTAGTACTAAGATGTATCAGGACCTCGCGGAGGTTACGGTGGACTAGGATGAAGAGAGAAATTGCTGAGTTCATTGCTAAGCTGTGGCGTTTGTCGTCGCGTTAAGGCGAGCATCGAGAGACCTCTTGGCACCCTTGAGCCTTTAGCTATTCCCCGAGTGGAAATGGGATAAAGTTGGTATGGACTTCATCACCGGCTTTCCCGGGACCAAGAAAGGGAATAATGCTATCTTCGTAGTCATTGATCGTCTCTCCAAAGTGGCGCACTTCCTACCTGTTCGAGAGAGTATCCTTTGCTAGTCATTTCATTGACTTATATATTTCTCGAATAGTATCCCTTCATGGTGTTCCACTAGAGATCAATTCAGACCGTGGCAGTCTTTTCACTTCTCATTTCTGGGTGAGTTTCCAAACTGCCATGGGAACCCATCTTTCCTTCAGTACCGCTTTCCACCCTCAGTCGAGTGGTCAGGTGGAAAGGGTCAATCAAATTCTCGAAGACATGCTTAGAGCTTGCGTTATCTCATTCGGTATGGATTGGGAGAAATGTCTTCCTTTTGCCGAGTTTGCTTATAACAATAGCTATCAATCCAGTCTCAAGAAAGCTCCTTTTGAGATTCTCTATGGACGAAGATGTCGAACACCTTTGAACTGGTGAAACGGTGAAAGACAATTCTTTGGACGGACATGATCCGAGGAGGCGGAAGAGCAAGTTCGCATCATTCGTGAGAATTTGAAAACAACCCAATCTCGTCAAAAGAGCCAGTATGACCGTCGTCATAAGGAAGTGGCTTATGAAGTTGGCGATAGGGCTTACCTTCGGGTTACCCCTTTGAAGGGTACCCATCGTTTCGGTATCAAGGCAAGTTGGCTCCTTGTTACATTGGTCCTTTTCGCATTCTCGCTAAACGAGGAGAGGTTGCCTACCAGTTGGAACTACCCCCACATCTTTCTTGAGTGCATGATGTCTTCCCGTCTCTCAACTCGAGCGTTGCTTCTCGGATCCCATCCGTGGAGTGGACCACTAAACGCTTGATCTCCAAGATAACCTCACATATCGAGAGTACCCTGTTAGCATTCTTGATCAAGCAGAGGCGTGTTACTCGACGTCGAACATCAAGTTTCTCAAGGTTCAAGTGGTCTCATCATTCCGAGAGAAGCTACACGGGAGCGAGAAGATGCGTCTTCATTGGAGTACCCCACCTTCTTTTAAATCGACCCACGAATCTCGGACGAGATTCTTTCAAGTGGGGCGAGTTGTCACATCCTAGTTACGGTATGACCTAGGCGAGCCTTTATGTGTGCATCATGTTTAAATTTCATTTAAATTTGAAATGGGGATTTGTGAAACCCTCAGAATCTTTTTGTAAATTGACCCAAGTAAAAAATTGCTCCAAAAAGGTCCAAGAAAATGCTCATGTTGCCCTTAGAAAATATTGGACAGAGATAAAAATCAAACCAATATTTTTGGGAGCTCATAAGTATTTATTCTAGGCATTTGGAATTAATGCATAATTATTTGCATTGGATATGTAAATGTTATACATATATTATATGTCCAAAAATTATGCCATTTATTAAGGAGCTCTGGAATAATATAACTAGCTCCTATAAAAATTGGCATAAGAAAATAAAATGATTTAGTATTTTAATTAAATCAAAACAAATGTCAGAAAATAGAAAAGTTAAACAAAAGGAAAAACCTTACCTGGGCTTCCTACCTGGCGCCCCTGGCCGGCCCGTTTCCTTTCTGGCCCAGCCCACCAGGGGCATAGCCGTCTTCCTCCTCTTGCCAGTAGGCAGAGGGGAAGCGGTGCCCGACGCCGTCTTGTGCAAGACCTTGCTTGTTCGACGTCCTCCTCGTCATACAGGGCCTTGGACGACGCCACGCCCCCCCCTCGACACCCCCTCTCCCTCCCGCGCCATTATCTCCTCCCCCTCGCCCCCTCTCTTGCGGCCGAAATCACCGTCGCCGCCGTCCACAGCCACCGTGGCCTCGGCCACTGCCGCACCTCCTCGACACGCTCCCCAGCTCCACCGCGACCCCCTCTCCCTCCTCACCGAGCAAAGCAACAGGGCGAGCTCTGCTTCGTCCTCGGCACCGTCGTCTTCATCTCCGACCGCCGTGGATCCCCATCGCCGCCCCGCCGTCTCCAGTGCGTCCCCGAGCTCGCCATCAAGCCCGTCGAGTCCGCGGTGAGCTCCGCCACCGTTCCCCCCTCTCCCCTTAGTCGCTCGCGCGCCGTAGCATCGTTCCCCCGCCATGGCCGTAGCGCCTCGCCGCCGTCCATGTCGCCGTCGTCGTCTCGGCCCGCCTCCGGCCAAAATGAGCACCCCATCGTGCTCCTGGTGCCACGAGGGTGTCACAGAGCCCCTCTGGTGGCCTCCCAGTGCCCCGCAGCCGCTCCCGCTCGAAGCCGAACTCCGGCCGCCGCCCGGCTTCTGCTCCGTGAGCTCCGCCACCCTCCTCCTCCTACTTGCCCCACCAGATCTTGCGCGAGAGCACGGGCTCCGCCCGGTGCTCCCGAGCGCCGCCCGTGGGCCGCGCTTGGACTCCGCCGTGTTTTGTGGTCACCGGTGATGACCTCGCCGGTTGTGCCCCGGCGGGTGCCGACGTGGCACGTCATTAGGACTAACCCCCCTTAATTAGCCACCTCACGCCAGCAGCGAATTGGGCCCTTGTAGCCGGGTCAAATCCCGATCAACACGGGATTAACTCCCGATTAGCACAATGACATGTGGGACCCGGTCGTCGATTTTGATCCGGACTGGCCCGTTGACTAGCTGACGTCGCGGCGGCGTTAGGCATGTGATTATTCATTTACGGTTTTAAATTTAATCGGAAATTCGAGAAATAGCCACAACGAAAATTCATATAAATTCAACCGTAGCTCAGATTGAAATAATGTATATATGAAAAATTATCAGAAAAATGCAATCTATCCATCTGTACCAGTTTCATGCATGACAAACCAACTTATACCTGCTGTATAAGTGAAACACTATAATGGCATATATAGGAGCTTAACTTGGAGTTGCATTTTAATTCTTGGTTCAAATGGACTTCATCCAAATGAATGCTAGTTGCATTATCTCAAACAGCATCACATCTACATGCCATGTTCATGCATCATATTATTGCATATGTTTGTGTATTGATTGTGGCACCGTTTCTTCTCGATTGGTCCTGCTCCGGAGTTTGTTCCAGTGCACATGCGTGGGCGGTGCCCCTTGTTGGTCTACCAGGCAAGCAAACCCCCTTGTTCATTCCGATACAATCCTACTCTCTCGCTCCTGCTCTCAGTTATTGCATTAGGACAACAACGATTCATCTGCTACTTTGTGATGCGGTAGTTGAACCCATTCCTCTGCATGACCTGTCATTGCCACAGTAAATAGTTGAAACCCACTAGCATGTGTAGGAGTTGATTGAGCCATGTTGTGTTCCTACCATGCTATGCCTGCTATTGCTTAGAGTTGTGTCAGGTCTGATTCATTGGGAATGAATTGGAGTGTTACGATATGTTACGATCTTTGAGAGTGAAGTGTGTGAACACGATTTGGTAAAGGTAGCGGTGAGAGGCCATGTAGGAATACATGGTGGGTTGTCTCACTCGAACCGTCCTTAAACCTTTGAGTTCTATGTATGTTGTCCAATGACTCGATACTACCACACATTGGGTTCCGGTAACTCGACCCCTCTCGACTTATTAACCAACTTGATCTTTGTCCAGGAGTCGCAACTAGTTTCTGGTGTTTGTAGGTAGTGCTATTTTTCTACCAAGTGGCACCCGGCGAGGTGGGCTTGGGAGACAGACTAAACACAGGTGTACGGAGTACCAAGTGGCACCGGATGGTGGGCTTGGGAACCCTGCTCACATCGTTTGGGGCCGTGGCGACACCCGGCCGGATCTCCTTGCGGATGGAACCCGAATAGGCGATAAACACGGACTAGAGTCTTGTGTGGTTAGTCGGTCGTGGCCGACACCCTCGCCAAAGCTTCCGCTTGAAGGTTGCCGAGGTACATGACGTGTACATGGTGATAAGTGGTGAGAGTGTGTGTGAAGAAGTACACCCCTGCAGGGTTAACATGATCTATTCGAATAGCCGGGTCCGCGGTTATGGACTTCTTGGATGCTTACGTGGTACATAGACAACTTGAAGTGGATACTATAAAATGCTCAAGACAAGTGTGAGTGCTATGGATGGCCTTCTCGTATGGAGACGGGAATGAATCCATAGTAGTGTATTGTGTGGTGACTAGTGGACTCGTGTGCGCCATATCACCTCAAGGAAGTTACGGTAGTCGAGAACGGGATAGCCACAGTCAAAGCTGGCTTCTTTGCAACTAAACCCCACATTACCTTCTTGATACGAGATGCATGTATAATAGGATCTGATGTAAGTCTTCTTGAGTACCTTTGTACTCACGTTGCTTTATTTATGTTTTTGCAGCGGAGACTTCGGTCTTACTAGTGGTTCCGCTTGGACTTGACGAGTAGCTTGTTACCTCGGCTACGATCTTGTACCCTTGGGAGGGTCTTGTAGATAGTCGGGCTTCTCGACTTTTTTTTCTTTTGTAGTTATGCGTACTCAGACATGTAATGCTTCCGCTTGTTGCTTGTATGCTCTGAATGATGTGTCATGTGACCCCTGTTTGTATTAATGCTATGTGGCTCTTCTGGGCCTTTATCTATATGAGTTTGCGTTATGTTGTGATGCCATGTTGTACAACACATACTTGCATGTTATGCGTACGTGTAACGTGTATTGCTATGTGCGGGATCCGACAACCTAGTTGTTTATCCTTGGTAGCCTCTCTTATGGGGAAATGTAGTCTAGTGCTTCCACCGAGCCATGTTAGTCCGCTTCTGACCCGGTTTATCAAGTCACTGCTAGCCCAAAGACTCTTTGCTCCGGAACACTTGGTAGCGGCATGTGATTCGCCGTTCTGGTTCTGTCCCTTCGGGGAAATGTCACGCGGTGACATCCGGAGTCCTGCCTAGCCTGCTACAGCCCGGGTTACCAGAGTCCTGTTAGCCCAGTGCTACAGCCCGGATTCGCACGCTGCTGACCGACATGCTCGATGTTGATTCATGTATGCCTGTCCCCATAGGTTAGTGCCACTTTGGGTTCACGACTAGTCATGTCGGCCCGGGTTCTCTATCATATGGATGCTAGCGCCACTATCATATACGTGAGCCAAAAGGCGCAAACGGTCCCGGGCCATGGTAAGGCGACACCCATGGGAATACCGTGCGTGAGGCCGCAAAGTGATATGATGTGTTACATGCTAGATCGGTGTGACTTAGGATCGGGGTCCCGACAGTTTTGATGTAAGACTTCTACGTGATCATGCTTGTCTTGGACATCATGTTCACATGTATATAGCAGAACCAACTCATGTTTTGGAGCTTGCTGTCGTAGTTCATTTCCCGAGAATCTCGCAACGTCATCTCGTCAATTTGTGCTACAAAACTTCTTTTCAGACATGCTGAGTCTGAAGTATCCTATCACCAATCAGATCTGAATCTCAGGCAGATATGATGGTTGGTACATTCCCAACAGTTGCATTTTGTTCCCAGCTTGCACCGCCATTGTGCCAATTTCCCATGGGCTGCCCTTGTCAGCAATTGTTGTTCAGGATCATCTTCAAAAGTGGTCCTACCATGGGTTCCATCCATTTCCAATAATAATCAAATCATCCATCACGTTGTCTTCAACAATGTAGTCCACATCATCCATTCGAGCCCGAGTATGTCGTTCTCTTGAACTCCGTCAAACGATCGTTTGTGAATTGCCTTAGATTGGTATAGAGAGTTTCGATGATTGATGTATCAAAAGTAATTATTTTTGCCACTTAAGGGAATAATTCTACCAGTCATCTTCCCAAAGGTGCCCCGTTTGTTCCGAAGGGCAACCAACTCCTTACTACGTTGACACCGTTGACCACCCTCCTAATTGTGGAAATTACGCTACTCATTTAAACCTTGTCATATGCTCATTTCGATAATTCTTGATGTGTGTATCGTGTCTCAGCTCAAGAGATGTTATGTCTCATTTCATGAGCTGATCGTCAGTTGTTCGATCTTTGAGGAGATCAGTTCCATAGAATTTCTTTCTGTCATCGTCATGTTGGATGAAGTTCGCAGAGCATGACATCGAGACAAAGATCATGATCGAATCAACGTTCTTATGAAGTGCAACCTGGATCGTGAAGATCGTGTTAGTTTGCATTCCCCTTCCATCTTACCCTACGCTTGAATCTCGGGACGAGATTCTTGTTTCGTGGGGGTGAGTTATCACATCCCTAGCTTCTGGTAATGCACTAGGCTAGCCTCATGAGTGTCATCATGTTTAAGTTTCAAATGAATTTGAAATGGGGATTGTTTAAACCCTAGCATCAAAGGAATTCACTAGGTTCAACTAAAATAATCTCAGTGAATCCAAATGCCTTTCAAAAATGTTCATCATTTCCGGAAAATGCTAGAAGCAATAACCAGAGGTGTTGCACATTTTTCCATGACATATTTGGGCTCTGAATTAAATCATATCTTATTTGAATTTGGGCATATAAATGCTATTAAATATTTTAAATGCTCAAATAATCATAAACTAAAATGTTTGCTGTTGGTTATATTCCAAACAGTGGCATTGAGCAGTTTCATGATTTTTTGGATATGTTAAGTATTTTTAATAAAGCCCTAAAGACTACAGAATAATAGAAAACAGAAACTAAAATAGGAAAAGCAGAGAGAGAGAGAAGAAAGCTTACCAAACGCTTACGAACCCACTGGCGGACCGACCTTTGTCTGGCCCGTGCGACCAACAACTTCGTCCCTTGATGAGCGGGAAGGTGGCCTTGACGTCTGTGAGCTTCGCCACGGCGCTACTCTGCTTGCCTTGGCGCCCTGGATGTCCGAACGACCTCCATGTCGTCTCCCGACCCTGGACCCCTCCATTCGCCCCCAACGCCTCTCTCTCACCGTTCCCCACCACAGCCGAGCGTGCTCGCCGCCGATGATCGCCGTAGCCGTGGCCACTGCCTTCCCCGCGCCTCTCCGACGTTTCCCCGTGCTCCGCCCCGACCTCCTCTTCCTCCTCACAGTCCCACTCTCTCGCTCCTGCTCTCTTTTCCTGCTCCGCCACTGCCTTCCTCGCGCCTCTGCAAAACCCCCTTGTTCATTCCGATAAAATCCCACTCTCTCGCTCCTGCTCTCTTTTACTGCATTAGGACAACAACGATTCATCTGTTACTTGCTGCGGTAGTTGAACCCCTTTTCCTCTGCATGACCTGTCATTGCCACAGTAAAGATGAAAACCCACTAGCATGAGTAGGAGTTGTTTGAGCCCTGATGTGCCTACTTATTCATGCTTGTTTGTCATGCCTGCTACTGCTTAGAGTTGAGTCAGGTCTGATTCATCAGGGATGAATTGGAATGGTGATGAACATGTCCTACTGTGTGTGAGCTAAGTGTGTTAACACGATTTGGTAAAGGTAGCGGTGTGAGGCCAGAGTACATGGTGGGTTGTCTCATTTAAGCCGTCCTCGAGGCCCGAGATCATGTTTGTGATCCATGAACAGCTACTACCATGCATTGATCCCGAAACCAATGGACCCTCTCGGCTTCTTAACCACGCATGTCCTCTGTCCAGGAGTTGCAAGTAGTTTCTGGTGTTCGTAGTATGCTGGAGTCCGTGCGCAGCGCTGACCCGAGGGGTGGGCTGTGATGCGGTAGGCATGTGGCCGGACATGCCAGGCGCCCGTTTGGAGTCTCGGAACCCCGTACACATCGTTCGGGGCCGGATGTGGAAACCTCGGCCGGACTCCCTGCGGATGGAACCTGAATAGGCGATACACCTGGACTAGAGACTTGAGTGTTTAGGTAGGCCGTGGCCGACACCCTCGTTGCGCTTCGGCTTGAAGGTTGCCGAGTACATGTCGTGTAAACGGCGGTAAGTGGTGAGAGCGTGTGTGAAGAAGTACACCCCTGCAGGGTTAACATCATCTATTCGAATAGCCGTGTCTGTGGTAAAGGACTTGTGGGTTGCCTATAACAGTTCATAGACAAGTGAAAGTGGATACTCTAAAATGCACAAGATAAGCGTGAGTGCTATGGATGGTGAATATGTGGAATCGTGTGTGCCACCTCAAAAGAGTTACTTGCAGTCGTAGTTCAGGTTAGCCACTGAGTCAAAGCTGGTTTGCTGCAGTTAAACTCCACCACCGCCCCTTTATTGATACCGGTGCATATGTAGATAGTTCTGATGTAAGTCTTGCTGGGTACATTTGTACTCACGTTTGCCTATTTTATGTTTTCCAGAGAGACGTCAGTCTTGCTAGTAGTTCCGGGTGGACTTCGACATTTAGCTTGATACCTCAGCTACGATCTTGTGCCCTCGGCAGGGTCTTGTATATAGTCAGGCTTATCAGCCTTCTTCATTTGTAGTTGTCTGTACTCATACAAGTTAAGCTTCCGCATGTGCTTGTTGCTTGTATGCTCTGTATGTTGGGGTCATGAGACCCATGTTTCTAATACTTGGCTCCTTGGAGCCTAATGAATAAATACTTGAGTCCTAGAGTTATGTTGTGATGCCATGTTGTATTTACGCATATCGAGCATATTGTGTGTATGATTGAAATGCTTGGTATGTGTGGGATCCGACAAACTAGTTGTTTATCCTTGGTAGCCTCTCTTATGGGGAAATGTAGTCTTGTGCTTCCATGAGCCATAGTAGTCCGCTACAGCCCGGTTCACCCGGAGTCCTGCTAGCCTAGCACTACTGCTCCGGAACACTTGACTAGCCGGCATGTGATTCACTTCGTTCCTATGTCTGTCCCTTCGGGGAAATGTCACGAGGTGACATCCACAGTCCTGCCTAGCCTGCTACAGCCCGGGTTCCCGGAGTCCTGTTAGCCCAGTGCTACAGCCCGGATTCGCACACTACTGACCGACATGCTCGATGTTGATTCATGTATGCCTGTCCCCGTAAGTTAGTGCCACTTTGGGTTCACAACTAGTCATGTCGGCCCGGTTTCTCTGTCATATGGATGCTAGCGACACTATCATATACGTGAGCCAAAAGGCGCAAACGGTCCCAGGCCATGGTAAGGCGACACCCGTGGGAACACCGTGTGTGAGGCCGCAAAGTGATATGAGGTGTTACAGGCTAGATCGGTGTGACTTAGAATCGGGGTCCTGACAGACACACATTTCCATTTTGAACCCATTTATATGCACTGGAGCATGTGCATTTAGTTCAAATTAGAATTATGCACGTAAATGCATAGAAACTCAGTTAATGTATAAAAACGTCCAAGCGAACCCCGAAAAATCGCAGAAATTGACACAACACTCATGTTGTTCTATGTTGACACAAGAAAAAATTTGAAAGTAAGAAGAGGCAACATATATCGTTTTGTCCCCCAATGTGGCACGTACCCTACCGAAACCATCAGGCTTGTTGTGAGAAGCTCTGGTTTGCGAGAAGCTTACACCAAACCTGCCCCAAATGGGATAATATTTTTAGCACGGAATGTCGATGTCGTTCCATGATATCATGTCAAGTTTCATGAATTTCAGACGAGTTTACGATTTACTAGAATTTTAAAACCATGTATCTCAAAGTTAGCGGCCGAGCGACAGTGTCAAGGTGTTTGACATTCATTCATTTCTTGCATGTGACCTAAGATACAAAGGACACAAATTTGGTTTTTCAACCCATTTTTATGCACTGGAGCATGTGCATGTAGTTCAATTTTGAATAATGCACATAAATTCCTAGAAAAATCAATTAACATATAAAAATGTCCAAACAATCCCCCAAAAATTCTAAAATTTAACACGATACTCCTGTTGTTCTATGTTGACACCAGAAAAAATTTGAAAGCAAGAAGAGGTGACAAATATTGTTTTGTCCACAAAGGTGACACATTTCCCTAACGGAACCATGAGGCTTCTTGTGAGAAGCTCTAGTTTGTGAGAAGCTTATACCATAACCTGCCCCAAATGGGACAATATTTTGTTACCCCGGCATGTTGATGCCATTCCATGATTGCATGCCAAGGTTCATGAATTTCAAACGGGTTTTGGATTTACTAGAATTAAAAAAGCAAGTACCTCAATGTTTGCCGGAGAGCCACGGTGCCGTGGTGTTCGAAATTCATCCCCATTTCTTGCACGGGACATAAGCATAAACCCATGGACACATATATGATTTTACAACCCATTTTGGTGCACCGGAGCATGTGCATGTAGTTTAATTTTGAATTGTGCACCTGAAATGGCTACAAAAGCAAGTTAATGTATAAAATGTTCAAATGAACCCTGAATAATTCCAAAAAATTTACGACACACCTATAGTTGCATGTACACTACAGATAAAATTTCTAGCAATTCAAACACCCTCCTTTGCCGTTTTGACCCCATTATGTAATTCAAATCAAGATGAAAAATCAAGTAGATCGCACACAGTTTATTGTCACCAACCGTGTGAGATGCAGTACAAAATATATTTGTCGGTGCAACAAACCCTGGGTCTGTTGCCCAACTGTGCACAGGCACAAGATCAAGATTGAAGCACCAGCTCAAGTCAGGGATTGAAGAACCAAGAGATTTGAAGAACCAACATGCAGCTTAGAGGGGCCAAGATCAAACCAGAGGAGCAAGATATCGTCAAGAGAAGGGCCTCCCTTGCCGGGAAGGCGAGCCCGGCAAGGGGCGAGGCCACCGCCAGAAGCAAGCAACCAAGGATCCCCGACAGAGCTTGCCGGGGCTCAAGGGGGCTGAATCACCCCGCCAACCACTCAGGCACGACCCACATCGTCAATCAGTGCGGTGTCAAGCCGCAAGATGATTAAGTGGCATCCATTCGCCACATGGCAGCCATTTCCTACAGGAGAAACCCACAGATGACACCTGTCATGCGACGTGTCAAGGGAACAGGCCCGGAGCTGGCAGGATAGCCTGGCAGGCCTTGCCGGGCAACCAATGATGTGACACTAATCGGCGCATTTAATGCACCCTGTCAGCCCGTAGAGTTGGGTATGATAGCACTGTTTGCTATCATGTAAGTGGATAATGACCACTTTGCCACTGTGGTGACCCCTTAGTCTATGAGGCCCATGGCACTCGTAGGAAGAGTTAGAAGGTTGGAAAGTTGATGAACCCAGCCACCATACGCGCGTAGTTGCTACGGCCCCGAGGCAAACCCTGTCGGGCAAGTGTACTACACACCACCACACTCATTCCACCATCAATCCACCAAAGCAGGAGTAGGGTCTTATGCCTCGTGGCGGCCCGAACCTAGGTAAGTTGCTTGTGTGCTCTCTGCTGTGCTGTCGTGCGTTGATCTGCTCTTTGTGCAACGCGATGTCCCCCCGCCGAACCAGCAAGGGACCACCCGGTCCCATAGGTGGCCATGGATATCCCGCAACATCTTTGGTGCGCCAGTTAGGGGGCTCGCTTGCGCGAACCTGAAAGCGTACACAACACGTCATCTTCATCGCCATCTTCATCTTCGAAGACGCCATCGACCATGCCGCCTAAGAAGAAGAAGTCCGGCCCTTCGGCCCATCCATCCACCTCGAAGGCTCGGCCGCCCGCAGCCTCTAATGCTGCGGGGGATGCGGAGATGAGCGACGACGTGAGTGCTCCTGGGGGCGTGCTGCAGCAGGTGACGCCGTCACCGCTCCCCCCGCGGCCGAGACAGGGGCTAGAGATGTCGGAGGAGAACATCGTCAACAACATCTCGATGGTCACGCTCTACAAGGTGCGGACAAGGGGTCACTCCGCTCGCTCCCCCTCCTCCCACCAGCGGGCATTGCCGCAGTAACGACGCTCGGTACGGGGCGAGCTATCGTACTCCAGCAGCCCCCGCCACGGGGGCGGTCACGATGCATGTGCCTCCTCCCGGGCGGGCCGACCAGACTGCCGTGCCCAACGAAGCCACCAACCCTCGAGCACCATCGCTGCGCAACCCCGCTGCCCAAGTGGATGTTCCACAGCTGCGTGGATGCGGCACTACTGCCGTCGCTCCCATTGGCACCATCAGGAGCCAGGTGACGGTGCGGTCGACGTCATCAACATCTATGCCAAGCACGGCCACAAAGGCTATGGCTCGAGCTCAGTTGCTGCTAAGGTCTTCACAAGTAGCCAAGCGGATGGATGAATGGCGAGCCACCATCTAGAGCCTGCTTGGTTTCGCCGAGGCTGGGGGCTCATGACGAGATGGCCCGCCACGACTTCCCCAAGTGACGGCAACCGCCCGGACTCCTGGCCGAACGAAGGGGGATGTCCCCATGGTGTAGTTCCCACCACAGCAGCCGACACGGGCGCAGCAGAATCAAGACCCCGATGACGTTTCGATGGCCTCTTCTGACCCTCGAGCACGTCCAGGCCAACGTCGAGCCCCAGAGGATAGGCGGCGGGGAAACACGCGCATCATCATGGATCAGTGCCCCGACGACCTCCGCCAAACCGACGGGTGCGACAGCCTCAACGTCGACGAGCATGCGCTCGGTGTTGGCGGCTGCCTACCTTTCGAGGCCGGCTGCCCTGCCTTTACATGAGAGCTATGGCAAGTTCGTTGGCCATCTGTTCGCACGTTCAAGCTAGAGATACCGGAGAAGTACGATGGGAGGCTAAACCCGGCAGAGTCCTGAGGATCTACACCATCGCTGTTCAGGCTGCCGGGGGAAGAGACGAGAAGGTGTTTTCCAACTACTTCCCTTTGGCCCTCAAGTCCAATGTGAGGTCTTGGCTGATGCACCTGCCCGATAAATCCATTTTGTCAAGGGCAGATCTATGCCATGAGTTCATCGGTGCCTTCACCGGTGGCCACCAAGAGCCTGGCGGGCCTAACGACCTGCAGCTTCTCCAGCAGAAGGAAGGAGAAACCCTCCGTAAGTATTTATAGAGATTTAGTAAAGTTCATAGAAATATTCCAAATATCCATCCGACAGCCGTTATAGCAGCCTTCCAGTCCAATGTGCTCAACCGTCGCATTCATTCTAAGATGAATGTGTGGTTGCCCAAGACTGTGAAGGAGCTGTACACACTAGTGGATAAGTGTGCTTGGATGGAGGAAGGAAGGAAGTTGCTCGGAGAGGAGGATTGCATCATTGTTGACTCAGAGGATGAGGATGAATCAACCAGTAAGAGAAAGGGCAAGAAGTGCAATAAGCAGCCAAGAGATAAGGCAGTGATGACTGTAGAAGGTTCGGGCACACCTAGTACCGGCAAGTAGGCCAAGGCTGAGGCCCCCGGCAAGGAAGCTGCCGCGTGCGCTGCCTGCCGGGAAGCCACTGCCGCTGAAAAATTTGGGAAAGGTGATGGGTCGTACTGTAAGATCCACCGGACCAAGGACCGCGGCCTTCAGGAGTGTTATCAGGTTGAGTAGCTCATCAAGAAACAGAGGGCAGAGTATGATAAGCGTGATAAGGAGAAAGTTCAGAACGCTGCTGCCGGTAAGGGTCAAGGCGGTGAAGCAAATCGCCTGGGCAAACCCTTTCAGAACCAAGGAAAGCCCGCCAGGGGCCAAGAGAAGGAAATCTATGATGATGTGGGTGATGAAGGGAATGAAGAGGAAACCAGTCAGCAGGAATTTCAGAAGGCCACTCACGCCCTATGCATTGATGGAGGTGCATCTTTGCACACCTCTCATCGCCAAATCAAGCGATGGGCACGGGAGGGCAATGTTGTGGAACCAGCGCCAGAGGCCCGGAAGCCGCTCAAGTGATAAGGAGTGAGGGAGTCCTGGACTAAGGGCTCCTCGGGCATCCCGCCTATTATCCATGGGCCGGACTGATGGGCTGTGAGGACATGAAGACCAAAGACTGTACCCGTGTCCGGATTGGACTCTACTTGGCATGGAAGGCAAGCTTGGCAACCGACTATGTAGATTCCTTCTTATGTAACCGACTCTATGTAAACCCTAGATCCCCCCGGTGTCTACATAAACCAGAGGGGTTAAGTACGGAATGGAGATATTCATTACCATAGTCATATAGGCTAGACTTCTAGGGTTTGGCCATTACGATCTCGTGGTAGATCAACTCTTGTAATACACATATTCATCAAGATCAATCAAGCAGGAAGTAGGGTATTACCTCCATAGAGAGGGCCCGAACCTGGGTAAACATCGTGTCCCCCGTCTCCTGTTGCCATCGATCCTAGACGCACAGTTAGGGACCCCATACCCGAGATCCGCCGGTTTTGACACCGACATCGATGCTTTCATTGAGAGTTCCATTGTGCCATCGACGAAAGGTTCGATGGCCCCTTCAATCGTCGTAAGTGACGCTGTCCAAGGAGAAACCTTCCTCCCCCGACAGATTTTTGTGTTTGGGGCTTCGTACTGTGGGCCAATTAGCTTGCCCATCTGGAGCAGATCGATAGCTACGCCCTGGCCATCAGGTCAGATTTGGAAGCTTGAACTACGTTGCGGACATCCGGGGAGACTTGAGGACTTGAGACCACAGCGATCGCTCCCCCTCGCCCCGATGAACATGACTTAAATCCTTCATTGGGTCACGTCCAGGAGATGGTTCCTGTTGCTGCAACGGCCTTAGAACCGAAGCAGATCGTGCCATCCGAGGCCATAGAGTCCGCAGCGTTGGAGCCACACACGGACTTGACACCCCGCAATATTTGCGTCCATGGAACTCCGGACTTGTTTCTGGCTACAAGTTCCGGACCGGGTACGCTTGCGGACACGAGCTGGATCGGTTATCGATTTCCGAATTTAGCACCGCAGACATCTTCCAGCACTCACCTTTGGGCGATGTGCTGAACTCTTTAAAGAATTTGTCCTTGGAGTAGGACTCACAGCCGAACTATGTTCGGTTCGAGTTAGTGGCTGATGATGGGGAATTTTGCTTCCCACCCACCACCCACTTCATAGCTACCGTCGAGGACTTAACCGACGACCTCGATTATGGCTCCGAAGACATCGACGGTATGGACGGCGATGCCGACAAGGAGCAAGGCCAAGACCCGCAATTCACTAGACGTTGGATGGCCACCTCTTTGTACGACGTGTACATGGTTGATACACCTAAAGGATCTGGCGACGACAAAGGAGAGCCAGATGCGTATAAACCCTCTAAGACGCAGTCCAGGCGTCGGCGCCCTAAACGCCGCTCTAAGTCACGTCGCTCAAAAGATAGCAACACCGGCACCGGAGTAAATAGTACTCTTGACGACGCTGAAAACAATGAAGACCCTATTGGAGCAACATCCGAACAAGAGGAACCAGACAACGAGCAAGTTAACCCTAATAAACAGGCCATGCCCAATGACCCAGAGGACGATAGTTACCGTCCACCCTCCGAGGATGACGAGATCCTCGGCAATCAAGACTTCATTGTGCCTGAGGCACCCCTTGAGCAGGAGCGCTTTAAGCGCCAGCTCATAGCTACTGCAAGAAGCCTAAAGAAAAAGCAACAGCAACTCCAAGCCGATCAATACCTACTCATCGATAGATGGATTGATGTCCTGGCAGCCGAAGAATACGGCCTCAAGCGCCCAGCCAAGAGTTACCCAAAACGCAGACTGCTACCTCAATTCGATGAGGAGGCACCAGATCCCATACCTCCATCATGCAATGCGGACCGACCACCACGTGGTCGGGATAGTGCGGCGGACCGATCACCCCGCGGTCGGGATAAAACGGCAACTCAGGCCAAACAACAGCCTGCCCCACCGCCTCGCAAAAATAGGGACAAAACAGCTCGGGACCATACACACGACCTTCGGCAAGAATTGGACAGTAGAGCAGGACACACCAGATCGATCTACGGATCGCGAGGATGCTTCCCTACTCGGGATGACGGCTACCTATTTGTACGTGACAAACCTAGTCACACCCGGGCCGATAACTGCAGACGGATTTCATCGGAGGTGCGCCATGACGCGGCCCGCTATAGAGGCGCCGCACACCCTCTCTGCTTCACAGAAGAGGTGCTGGATCACGAATTCCCCGAGGGGTTCAAGCCCGCCAATATTGAATCATACGACGGAACAACCGATCCCGTAGTGTGGATCAAAGATTTTATTCTCCACATCCACATGGCCCAAGGAGATGATCTCCACGCCATCAAATACCTCCCACTAAAATTAAAAGGGACGGCTAGACACTGGCTAAATAGTCTGCCTAAAAATTCCATCGGCAGCTTGGAGGACTTGGAAGAGGCTTACCTTGATAACTTCCAAGGAACCTATGTCCGGCCACCAGATGTCGATGACTTAAGCCACATAGTTCAACAACCTGGAGAATCAGCCAGAAAATTCTGGACTAGGTCCCTAACCAAAAATAACCAGATCATTGACTGTCCGGATGCCGAGGCCCTAACAGCATTCACACATAGCATCCGTGACGAATGGCTAGCGCGCCACCTCGGCCAAGAAAAGCTGAAGTCTATGGCAGCCCTTACGGCACCCATGACCCGCTTTTGCATGGGTGAGGACAGCTGGCTGGCTCGTAGCAAAAACACAACCAGCGAGGCAGGCCCCTCTGAGGCCAAGAACAGCACCGGCAAGCTCCGACGTAATAGACACAAACGCCGAAGCAATGGCGATAACACCGATGACACCACAGTTAACGCCGGATTCAGCGGCTCCAAGTCCGGACAGCGGAAGAAGCCCTACAAAAGAAACAATGAGGGACCTTCCAGCTTGGACCACATACTCGACCGTCCGTGCCAGATACACGGGACCCCAGAGAAACAAGCCAGTCATACCAACAGGGATTGTTAGGTTTTCAAACAGGCTGGCAAGTTAAATGCCAAAAACAAAGAAAAGGGATCACAAAGTGAGCACGAGGACGAAGATCCCCGGTAGCCGAACACCGGGGGGCAGAAGAAATTTCCCCCTCAAGTCAAAACGGTGAACATGATATATGCTACACACATCCCAAAAAGGGAGTGTAAGCAAGCACTCAAGGACGTCTACGCGGTAGAGCCAGTCACCCTGAAATTCAATCTGTGGTCGTCATTCCCGATCACCTTCGATCGTCGGGATCACCCAACTAGAATCCGGCATGGCGGTTCAGCCGCACTAGTCCTCGACTCAATCATCGACGAATTTCACCTAACACGAGTCCTAATGGACGGTGGTAGCAGCCTCCACCTGCTTTATCAGTATACAGTGCTGAAGATGGGCATTAATCCCTCACGAATCAAACCCACAAAGACTACCTTTAAAGGAGTCATACCAGGCGTTGAGGCCCGTTGTACGGGCTCAATCACGCTAGAGGTGGTCTTCGGTTCTCCGGACAACTTCCGAAGCGAAGAGTTAATCTTCGACATCATCCCCTTCCGCAGCGGCTACCACGCACTGCTCGGACGAACCGCATTTGCTAGATTCAACGCGGTACCACACTGTGCTTATCTCAAGCTTAAGATGCCCAGTCCACGCGGTGTCATAACAGTCAACGGAAACACAGAACGCTCCCTTCGGACAGAGGAGCACACCGCCGCCCTAGCAGCAGAGGTACAAAGCAGCCTTCTCAAGCAGCATCATAGTCTGGCCGCCGAGCCCCTGGACATCATTAAGAGAGTCCGGACTACACTGCAACAGGACTGCGCGGCTCGTCAAGAGCTCGATTAGCAATTCGGCCTCCGTGCCAATCCCGATGAGGTAGTGGCATTCATACCACGCGTACATAATTACGCACTCAAAATTCCATGGGCATCGACAGACGCACAAGCTAGCCCGGGATCTACAGTTCGGCTAGATTGATTCCGGACACACATATAACTTTACTATCTCCTTTTCCCTTGTTTCAGGGTTCTCTTATGTGGGCCTCCTTCGATGGCTTGATTAACGGTCCTGTCAAAGGATGAACACACCGGATTGACACGGAGCACAAGCGTACACGGGAAGCCCTAGATGCTAATTCAACGATTACCCTATCCGCTTTCAGGACCCACACGCAGCTCACCTTTTGGTCGTGGCATGTCAAATAGCCAGTTGCTTATTGCATTACTTTGTACCAATGTGCTTTGACGCATTAACCCAACTATAACGGAAACAGTTCATGATCCAAGTTCAAGGGCCCCAGATCCTATCTCTGTTCTATCTCTATTTTCCTTTAATTACTTATTTACTAACAACCGTACACTCTGGTACGTTTCATATTCGCCAGGGGCTCCCCATCGCCCCATAATATGGCAAAAAAGTCCAAACACTCCTTAAAGATAAGTTCGGCACCATGAATTTAGCATTATATGCATTGGCTCCGAATCATGTCTTTGGTCAATAGTTGGGTTGCCCGGCCCCTGTGCTTGCTACCCTACGTTCCGCTAAATCGCCTAGGGTAGTAAAGGGAGAACTACTGCGATTGTGCCCTGGCCTTGAACAGATGAGCGCCTCAGTAGAGAACGCTGAAAACTGACTGTCATGATACGGCGAGAGCCGGTCAGCTGTTCGAGGGTTACAAATCGTTGGAGGATTTTTCTGCGTTACGCGAAGGATCGGTAATTCCCGATCAGATGCTGACAGCACTCTGGTTTGCACCAAGGGTTCGCCCATGCTTTATTATAAAACTCCTATGGCTAAGTGAGGGTGTTTAAGCTACATAGTCTGATTGCCTTGTTTGTTGCGCTAAACAACTCCTTCAAGGACCATATAATTGGATCAAGATTGTTTAGATTCCATCCCGAACACCTCTGTACTATCTATGTGAGGGCAAAAGCCGACGACTGGCAAACCCTCAGATTACATCCAACACGGCCGCACAGGAGGAAACAATTAAAGCATAACAAAATTATATTGTAAACAGGCTTTGTTTTCATAATACAAGGCAGGGGAAGCACGAATACATTTATTCAAATACAATGTCCTGCGAACATTGTGCTGCCGCAAGGCGAGACCCCTCCAGGACATCCGAAAAATACTGTTCGGGTGTGCGGTGCTCCTTGCCCTCCGGTGGCCCTCTGGTCACCTCGACGAAGTCCATCTTCGCCCACCACATCTTGCAACGGGCGAAGGCCATGCGCGCACCTTCAATACAGGCCGAGCGTTTGACGACGTCTAGCCGAGGACAGGCGTACACCATCCGCCTCACGAGTCCGAAGTAGCTGCCTGGCATAGCTTCGGCTGGCCATAGCCGGATTATCTAATCCTTAATGGCTAGTTCGGCCACCCTATGCAGCTCCACCAGCTGTTTCAGCTGATCGGTGAAGGACACGGGATGCTCTGGCGCCGCATACTGCGACCAGAATAGCTTCTCCGTAGAACCCTCTCCTTCGGCTCGATAGAACTCCACGGCGTCTGATACACTGTGTGGTAAATCCGCAAAAGCCCCAGGGGAACTCCGAACCCGGGTTATTAAAATGTACTGCTTCTCCGCATACTTGCTTTGCATCTTAAATGCCTTACCCGCAGCGATCTTCTTGGCCTCCTGGATCTCCTGGAGGGCGGCCTGGGCCTCATTCTGTGCGGTCTCCGTGCTCTGACGAGCCTTGGTGAGTTTAATCCCTTGAACCGACGCATCATGCTCCAAGGCCTCGCATTTTTTCACCGCATCCTGGAGCTCCTGCTGGACTTCCTTCACCCGGTCCTTGAGCTTCTAACAGGCGGCTTGCTGCTGGACAACCTTCTCCTCGGCCTCGCCCAGGGCCTTCCTCAGGGCCTCGACCTCAGTCATTGCTCCTGCGCATATTACGACATTGCGGTCAATATACAACGCCTATTCTTTCCGAACACACAGCAAGTCGTCACTCACCTTGCTTCTCCTGGAGCCGAACCTTAACCTCGCCAAGCTCGGTCTCGGTCCGCTCCAGCCTCCGCCTCAGTTCAGAGACTTCAGCAGCATGCGAGGTGGCAGCCAATAGCGATGCCTACTTATTCATACATATTATGCTAGCCTCCTATAACGAAAGATTGATCCGTTGTCCGGTTCGTCTCGCCAAACATCGGACAGCGTCTCAGCGTCTACTGTCTACTCGTGGTTTTTTCTCTTTCTTACCTCGAAACCTGTCAACAGGTTGTTGTAGGCTTCATTCAGTCCACTCTTGGCAGACTGAACCTTCTCGATCACCGCGCCCATAAGGACACGGTGCTCATCCACAATGGAGGCGCCTCGTAGCGCCTCCATCAGGTTATCCGGCGCCCCTGGATAGACAGGGGCCACCGGTGGAATCGGCGCACCCCCTTCCTTCAAAGGGGGTTGCTCGCCCGACTCCGGAGCCATATGGGTCTCCGGAATCGTATTCGGCTGAGGGCCAAACTAGATGCGGCCCTCTTCGCCAGTCTCCATGGGGATTGGCTCCCCCATGTGTCCGGCAGTGGAGGTCTCGCCTTGTGGCGCCTCCCGGACAGTGTCCTGGGCTCCTCCCTTCGGAGCGGTCCTCCGGGACAACACTTCGGTGTCGTCCCTGGCCCCGGGGGAGTAAGCAGGCGGTGGCGACGTGCTCGCCATCTCCGACGGAGCCAACGAACCTCCAGATGAGGATCGCTGGATAAGGTCGCGGGCCGGACTGCGATAGTACAGTTAACTATGTCAAGATAATGAAGAGAAAGGGACGGACGGATGTGTGCATGTGTGAGTCATGTCACTTACGATGCGGCCTGGGGCTTAATGCGGGGGCGGCGTTCCGAACTGCTATCAACGTCCCACACGGTGTTGACCGCGGGGACGCCCCTCCCCTTCTTGGGCGTTTCCGCCTCCAGATGCGAGGAAGCCGCCCTCTTCTTCTTTCTCTCCTCAGGGGGAGGGTTGTTCTCCTCCTCCTCCTCCTCTTCCTCGTCATTGTCCTCAGGGACAGAGGAACGGGCTTCGTCATCTTCGGACGTCACGTCCGAAGTGCCCTTGCGACGGGGGCCACTTTTGGTCCCCTTGGCCTTCTTCTTGGCCTTCTTCTCCGGCGCCTTATAGGGCACCAGCACCGGCATCTTTGCTAGATGCGGGATGACCGGTTCTTCGGGCAGTGGGGCCGGACATTGGATCCACTTCGCCCTCTCCATCCAGTCCTGAAAAAGCAATGGTAAACTCAGACGTCATGCTCGGAACAATTAAGTTGGGATACATCATAAATGGCATACCTCGTTGGTGGGGTGTTTACAATCGTGACCACGGTCTGAATCCGTGGCCGGTGGCTTCTCGTTGCCCTTAAAAAGCAACTTCCAGGCATCTTTGTGGGTTTCGAAGAGCCTCACCAGGGTTTGATGCTTCTTCGGATTAAAATCCCAAAGAGGGCGCGCTGGCATGGGAGAACCCGGTGAACTAGCATCACCTGGATTACATCGACGAGCTTGAAGTCCTTGGCTATCATGCTCTGGACGCGCGTCTGCAACGCTATAAGCTCATAGGGCGAACACCAATCTGGACTCCTCTTGACCCAGGAGGTGAGTCAAAGGGGAGCACCGGAGCGGAATTCGGCAGCCGCGGCCCAGGTGTTGTCGCGGGATTCTGTGATGTAGAACCATTGTCTCTGCCACTCCTTTACTATCTCAACAAAAATTCCTTTCGTCCAAGAGATGTTGGGTAGCTTGCTCACCATGGCTCCTCCGCACTCCGCGTGCTGGCCATCTACCACCTTCGGCTTCACATTGAAGACTTTGAGCCATAGCCTGAAATGGGGATGGATGCGCAAGAAGGCCTCGCACACAAGGATAAATGCCGAGATGTTGAGGAAGGAATTCGGGGACAGATTATGGAAATCTATCCCGTAATAATACATCAGGCTGCGGACGAAAGGGTGGAGTGGAAACCCTAGCCCAAGGAACAAATTGGGGATGAATAATACCCTCTCAGTGGGCTTCGGCGTGCAGATGACCTGTCCCTCGGTCAGTAGACGGTGGGCGATCTCCTTCGCCAGATATCCGGCCGCCCGAAGCTCAGTAATGTCCTCCTCCTTGACGGAGGAGACCATCCACTTGCCCTGACCTCCGGATCCGGACATGGTTGCTTGAGTGGAAAGGTGATGAGAGCTTGGGCGCTGGAGCTCGAGATTGGAAAGATGGAGATAGAGAGAAGGCGTGAGAGAGGAAGAGGGAATTCTATCCCCTTATAAAGGCCATGAACATCAAGTGCCTCCTCACTTGCCTTAAGATTCGCCTATTCCCAAGGGCCGTATAAATGGCACGGTTAGGTTAATTATGTCCGCGTTGATGAGAATCCCGTGATAAGGGGACATGATCTCTGCTTTGACAAGACGTGCCAATAGCAACCGCGTGGAGCGGCAGAAGAGAAACGGTTCGAAATTATGACCGGTCAGACATAATGTCGTGCTGCAGAAAAATTGTTAGTGGATGGAACTCGTGTAAAAATATGTTCTCTCTACAGTTTTGTATGGTGTGTGTGACAGGTCTAGATACTATCATCGCATCCGAAGACTATCTTGGAGTTCAGAAAAAGGGGAACCCGCCTTGCAATGCCGAAGACAATCTGCGCGCCGGACTCCTCGTCATTGAAGCCAGGTTTAGGGGCTACTGAGGGAGTCCTGGACTAAGGGGTCCTCGGGCGTCCGACCTGTTATCCATGGGCCGGACTGATGGGCTGTGAAGACATGAAGACCAAAGACTGTACCCGTGTCCGGGTTGGACTCTACTTGGAGTGGAAGGCAAGCTTGGCAACCGACTATGTAAATTCCTTCTTATGTAACCGACTCTATGTAAACCCTAGATCCCCCCGATGTCTATATAAACCAGAGGGGTTAAGTCCGGAAAGGAGATATTCATTACCATAGTCATATAGGGTAGACTTCTAGGGTTTAGCCATTACGATCTCGTGGTAGATAAACTCTTGTAATACTGATATTCATCAAGATCAATCAAGCAGGAAGTAGGGTATTACCTCCATAGAGAGGGCCCGAACCTGGGTAACCATTGTGTCCCTCGTCTCCTGTTGCCATCAATCCTAGACGCACAGTTCGGGACCCCCTACCTGAGGTCCGCTGGTTTTGACACCGACAAGGAGGACTACCCTGGCTGCACCACTGCGGTAGGGTGTTTGCCATTGTTGGTCTCCCCAACAATTCGCAACCTAAAGGTCACAAAGGTGTTAGTGGACGGCGGGGCCGGGTTGAATCTGATTTTCCCGGCGGTCATCAACAAGCTTCAGATAGGAGAAGAAGAGCTAGAGGTTGTCGGCACGTTTCAAGGAGTCAATCCCGGCAGGAGCCATCCCAAGGGGAAGATTACGTTGCGGGTGACGTTTGGGGGAGAACTGAACTACCGAACTGAGAAGATTGTGTTTGATGTGGTTGATCTCCCCCTGCCGTAAAATGGGATTCTGGGACGCCCAGCCCTGGCTAAGTTCATGGCAGCATCTCACTATGCTTATAACACTTTGAAGATGCCTGTGCCACTGGGGGTCATCACTATCCCATCAGATGAGAAGGATGCAGTTATCTACATGGACAAGATGTACCAAGATGCAGTTGCGGCTGAGGCAGCAGCAGCAGTAGCTCCTGCCAATGGAAGCAAGGGAAAGAAGAAGGATTGTAGGGCCTCCAGTCCGGGAAAGAAGAAGTCCGGGAAGCATGCCCCCTCCGAGTGCACGGCACCCATTGACGACGTGTCGGAGTGTTCCAACAACAAGAGATCCAAGGTCGCTGCACCCCAAGTGAAGAGCGTCCCGGCATGGCTGGATGGCATTGGTGGTACTTTCACGATCAGCGCCACCCTTGATGATAAATAGGAAAGCGCGCTCGTTGCCTTCCTGCGGGCGAATATCGATGTGTTTGCCTGGCAACCATCTAATATCCCCGATGTTCCCAGGGAGGTAATCGAGCACCACCTTGTTGTCTGCCCACACGCCCAACCCGTCAAGCAGAAAGTCCGGAAGTAGGCCTTGGAGCGGCAGCAGTTCATTGCCGAGGAAATCAAGAAGCTAGAGGCAGCTGGTTTGGTCAGAGTAGTACTGCACCTATGTGGTTGGCAAACCCATTGGTGGTCCGAAAGGCGAATGGGAAATGGAGGCTCTGCATTGATTTCACAGACCTCAACAAGGCTTGCCCGAAGGACCCATTTCCCTTGCCGCGCATCGACCAGATTGTGGATTCCACTTTAGGTTGTGATTTGCTCTCCTTTCTGGATGCATACTATGGATATCACCAGATCTTCATGTCCAATGAAGATGAGGAGAAGACATCGTTCATCACTCCATGTGGTACGTACTGTTTTGTCTGCATGCCTTTCGGATTAAAGAGTGCCGGGTCCACTTTTGCAAGAGCAGTTCAGATTGGTTTTGAGCCATAGTTACACAAAAATATAGAAGCCTATATGGATGACATCGTGGTCAAAACCAACGATAAGACCACCCTTATCCAGGATTTGGAAGAGACATTTGCTAATCTGCACAAGATTAACTTGAAGCTTAAACTGGAGAAGTGTGTATTCGGTGTTCCCTCTAGCAAGCTACTTGGATTCTTCGTATCCCATCGGGGGATTCAAGCCAACCCCGAGAAGATCAAGTCCATTAAGCAGATCCAAGCGCCAAGGACAGTTAAGGATGTAAGGCGCCTGACGGGACGCGTTGTTGCGCTAAGCAGATTCATTTCCAAGTATGTCGAGCGTGCCCTGCCGTTCTTCAAAATTTTGAAGAAAGCACGGCCCAGAAGTGGACCCTGGAAGCAGATGCAGCTCTGCAAGAATTGAAGGCCTACCTATCATCTGTGCCTACCTTGGTTGCACCCAAACCCCAAGAGCTGTTGTTGCTTTACTTGGTGGCAACCAACCAGGTGGTCAGTGCGGCCTTGGTACCACAGCGAGAGGTGGACGAGGCAGAAAGTGGCCAGATCACGGCAGAGTCAGAAAAGGATCAGAACAACAGTGAGCACGACAACGAGAGCAACCCCAAGGATGCGGTAAGGAAGAAAGTGGTGCAGCACCCAGTATACTTCATCAGCTCCTTGTTACAAGGGGCTAGATCGAGGTATTCTGGCGTGCAAAAGTTGATCTTTGGCCTCGTCATGGCCTCAAGGAAACTGCGCCACTACTTCCAAGCCCATGAGATTACGGTTGTCACTCGTTTTCAATTGCAAAGGATACTCCGAAACCCTGAGGCCACCGGCAGAATAGTGGAGTTAATGAGGACATTAATACCATTGTTACACCCACAGCCCCTACTACTACATATACTGGACCAATTACTAGAGCTCGCGCACGCCAATTAAATTATCAGGTACTTTTGTTTCTTGGTAATGATTCTAATGTTTATGAGAATATGATGCTGCCTAAATTGGATACATTTGTTTTGCTTACAAATGAAGGGCCTGGCATGGATAAGAGGGATGAACACTGGAGCAAGACCAACCATGGAGATGATGGCATGAGCAAGGGGAACAAGAACGGAGTTACAAGTGATGATTTCAGGACATTGAAGCCACCATAATGAGTGCATGAAGCCTTGGATGAAATATACAAGATGCCACTTCATAAATTTCGTCCAGAGGCTATTCTAGGTGTTGCGTCACCTTATTATTGGGCCAGGCCCATGTAATTTTGAAATACATAAGTATGGGCTATTTTTAGAGTCTGTATGTGTGGGGAAACAAGAGTTAGGGTTGGTTTCGGACCCCTCCTCCAAGGGCCACGAAATTCCCCCTCTTCCTCCATATATACAGCCCTTAGGGCGTCGTTTAGACTTTGGGTTTTGTTTAGATTAAAGTTTGCTATAGCTGCAACTTCGCGTACTTAGTTTGTGTTCAACGACCAGACAAAGGCGTCACAGAACCACACCTTGATTAATAAAGCTTTCCTCTTATATTCGCAATATCCACATTGCAATCTTAGTTTCTTGCTTGCTCTTCGTTTTCCTACAGGAAACAGACCTTCGTGGTCAGGTTGATCGTGCTCCGGCGTGGTCAATAACCTCTCGGAGTTGGTTTAGCGATTGCTAAGGCGCGATGTCCTCGCACGTTCGTAGTCGGATCGTCAAAGTCGACTTCCTCCAAAATGATAGCCACCATCTCATCGAAAGATGGGACACCTTTGTCTCTATCAGGAGTGGGCTTTGGAGTTATCCAGCTTTGGTTTGAAGTTTGAGAGCACGTCAACTATTCAGAGCAGGGCACTGGCAGAGTTTATTGAATGGACACCAACCCCTGATGAGGAAGTGACAAAAACTGCTCTCCCCGGCAAGGAATCACCCCAAGAATGGATCATGTATTTTGATGGTGCTTTCTCCCTACAAGGTGCAGGGGCTGACGTGCTTCTTGTTGCCCCCTCCGGGGAGCACTTGAAGTATGTCATCCAAATGCACTTTGCCCGGGAAGAAGCCACCAACAATACAGCTGAGTATGAAGGGCTCCTTGCCGGGATCAGGATTGCAGCAGAATTGGGAATCAAGAAATTGATCATTTGAGGAGATTCACAGCTTGTGGTGAGACAAGTCAACAAGGATTATAAAAGTCCATTGATGGAAGCATGCAACAAGGAAGTGAGGAGATTGGAGGAGCACTTTGATGGGTTGCAAACAGAGAACGTACCCCGTGCGGAAAACAGCGTAGCTGATCACCTATTAAAGTCTGCTACGCATAAGCTTCCTGTGGAACCAGGAACTTTTGTTCTCCATCTCTCCCAGCCCTCCGTATTACCAGCCACAATGGCCCAGAAAAGGAGAAAGTTGGACTACGGTAAGCCTCTCCCGGTCGAGCCATCCACCCCCGGCAGAGACATTGCCGGAAACAACTCCTCACAGCCTGCCGGACCACCCCCTCCAGCCGGGCCTATGGACCCCACCAATGAGGCTGGTGCTCCTGCAAAAGAGGAGGTGCCGCTAGTCCTTGTTGCCGAGCCCCAGGCTCCAACTTGGGCAAGGCATGTCGTTCGCTTCCTCCAAACCGGAGAACTTCCCGGCAACCAAGATGTAGCTGAGAAAGTAGCCCGGAGGGCCAGCATGTATCAGTTTGCCGATGACACTCTGTACAGAAGGAGGCCCAACGGTATGAAATTGAAGTGTGTCTGGCGGGAAGATGGAAAGGAACTGTTGGCCGAGATTCATAGCGGCTCACACATTGGATCAAGGGCATTAGTTGGGAAAGCACTCCGGCAAGGATTCTATTGGCCCACAACCCTCCAAGATGCAGTTGAGCTCGTCACGACATGTGAAGCCTGCCGGTTCCATTCCAAGAGGACACACCTGCCTGCCCAAGCCCTTCAGACAATCCCTGTATCATGGCCATTTTCAGTCTAGGGGCTCGATATCCTTGGCCCCTTCCCCCGAGCAATCGGCGGCTTAGAATTCTTGTTCGTTGCCATTGACAAGTTTACAAAGTGGCCGGAAGTAACTGCCGTGAGAAAGGTGACTGCTCAGTCTGTCGGATTTCGGGTTCCGGCAGACCCTTGTGGTTCGAACTCTGGGGTGCACGCGAGATCTTTCCCCTACCAGCTCACATCTCAAAGTCTCGCAAAGGATCTAGGCTAGAAATAGGAACACACAAGGGACACGAGATTTATACTGGTTCAGGCCACCATTGTGGTGTAATACCCTACTCCAGTGTGTGGTGTGGTGGATTGCCTCAAGGGTTGATGATCAATAGTACAAGGGAGAACAGCCTCGCGAGAGCTGTTCTTGAGAGTGCGATTTAACTGCTTGGGTGAGTTCGGGCCGCTTCTCTCTCTGAACGATTCGTTTTCTCGATGCCTCTACTCTGAGGTGGCTAGTCCTATTTATAGAGGGAGGCCCTGGGCCTCTTACCAAATAATGAGCGGGAAGGGCGCCAACAATTGGCCATTTTGAAGGGGAACATCTGGTACACTTATCCTGACTAAAGTTGGTCTTCAGCTGCCAAAGGCTCTGACGATGACGCTGTCCTGGGCTCCACGATGACCTCCATCCTGCCGTTCTGCTGGCCTTGGTCTTGTTGCACCGAAACGGTAACCTTTGCCTGATGCCTTGGCCTGTGCTTGCCCCCTTTGCACCGAACGGGAAACAAGGACACTGCGCGGGCCGGCGACCGCCTGGTCTCGATCATCATGGCTTGCGTCACGGGCTCCTCGTGAGGTGCCCTTGCCTTGATCTTTCCGCCTCCTCGCGAGCCTGGCTGATGAGGCTGCTCCTGAGGAAGCTTTCTGTCGTCCGCCCCGCGAGGCTTGGTCCCTCGCGAGGGTCTTGAGCTTGAGCTGATGAAGCTGGGTTGCATCGGGCCCCCACTTGAGCCACGCAGCAGGCCGCAGGCAGGCAAGTCCGGCGACCCTCGTTCCCAGAACGCCGACAGTAGCCCTCGGGCCCAAGGCGCGCCCGGACTTGGCTTAGCAAAGAAGCGAAGGGGCAAGTGCGAAGTGCCGCGGGCCCCAATAGCCTGCGGCCTTGGGCGCCGCGTGGCGGTTGATTGGACGTGGGCGTCTCCGCTTCCCCACGACGCCTCAGCAACCGCATGACTTGACAAGTCCCTGCATGCAAAAATGGGTCATGATTACCTGCGGTCGTGGAGGCCGACGGTTGGCCTCCTCCGGCTATATGTATGGAATGGCGCGAGCCCTTCCAGTCCATTCCTTCCCGCTACTCCTTTTCTTCTTCTTCCTCGCCCTTGCTCCACATTACGCCAATGGCACCAATCCGCCGGTTTTCTGCAAAAGAGAAGGGAAAGGCCCCCCGAGAGGGTGTCGACCCGCTTCCGCCGAAGAAATGGCTAGCCCTCTGCCGCCGAGATGAGGGTGCTCGGCAGGAGGCATCGAGGCCCTGGTACGAGCGACCGCCGCCTGGGTTCCCTCTGCCCTTGTACGCCCGCATCGAGGGCCCTGGAGAAGAAGGCGCCGAGCGACACCGGCGATGCCGCCGTCGACGCCGGCGGGTTACGGCGGTGCGCTTCGTCCCTCCTGTAGTCCATGCCGAGGGCTCCTCTCGCGGGCTTGTGCTCCACGCCGCCATGCCTCCTCGATCTTGGATTCGCCTTCCTCCCTCCTTCGCCTTCGAGATCCCGCCGAGGGGGCCTCTTGAGCACTGGCTGCAGCACGCTGACTGCGGTACCCCTACGACTGGAGCGGAGGTTGAGGTTGTCGCTCCGGGCAAGGTCTACATGACCCGTGGCTGGGGCGAGATCGCCCGGGTCTGCCGGACATGGGGCGCCCTCGTAATCCATCTCGTGTACGATGGTGCCTCCTTGATGTTCTTCAAGGTCTTCGACGTGGAAGGACGCCGGCTGGAATGCTGCCCCGAGAAAGGCGGCCGGGGCATCGTCGTGGCGAGGACCAAGCCCGCCAACCGCTTCCCCAGCAGCTCCTCGGGCAGCAGCGGAGGAGCCGGAGGGTCCAGCGACTCCGCCGAGCTTCACGAGACTCTGGAGACGAGCGACGACAGCTACGAGCCCCTGAGCTCGCATCGCGCTAGGAGCATAGTGGGTGCTTCAGGCCGCCGGCACTGCTGATCTGGATGGGGTTGGCGCCGGCGCCTGATGGCCCACTGTTGATGATGGCGTCTCCTGCGGAGGCGTGGTAGTTAGCGTTCCTTAGGATTAGCACCTTTTGTTCCCTGCGAGGAATAGATGTACCACCTCCCGGGGGTATGTAAGGCGTCGGCCATGTCTTTTATGAATATTTTATCCTTATTATGAATTGATGTGAGATGCTTGTCCTGTCCCGGCTCGGCGCCCCCTTTCTTTCCTCACGAGGGTTTGGTGCTCTACGTTGACAGGTCCCGGTCCCCAGGCAGGCTTCAGCCGTCGCTGGTATGCCAGGTCGCGATGCCGTGGTCAAGGCCAGGAGGTGAGTGGCCCAAGGTCCAGTAAGAGCCCCTGAGTCGCGATGCTCAGGAGGTCCCCTTTAGCGCTTAAGCAGCCACCGCTAGGCAAGAAAGGTAGGCAATGTTACCGTGACAGAGCTGCACTATGCGAGGGTTTAGCGCTGAGTCGAATCAGTTTTTGCGTGACTTATCTCGTGGGTTTGGCGTAGTTTTCATCGAGGTGCCGGGCCTGCGTGGCGGCAGCTGAGGTGTTGCTGGGTTAGGTCCCCGTGAGCTTCTTCCCTCTCCCCCGCACTTTCCTTGATGCTCTACGTCCTCAGGTCCCGGCCCTCGAGCGAGCTCAGCCGCCGCTGGTATGACAGGTCGCGATGCCGTGGGTCAAGGCCAGGGGGTGAGGGATGGAGAGCCAGTAAAAGCCCATGAGTCACGATGCTCATGCGCCCCCTTTTAACATGCAAGCGGATCGTGCCGAAGAGAAGGAGAGAAAACTCGCGACGTCCCCAGCGTTACTTCTGGAGTGGGTCCTGCATACCAATCACGAGGGGAAACAAAATATGTTGTACGGTTGCCAGCCAACCATTGGTCGCTCCAAGGGAGTGATTGGGGCACTGAGGGCCTGGTGAGGTGGTGCCTTGCGGGGCTGCCGTGGCCAGAGCTCGACCACTCAGATTTATCGGCGTTGCAGGGACGGACCCGTGCGCAAGTGTCGTGCCAGAGCGAGCGGCTCCAAAGGTAGGTGTCAATCGAGCAGGCGATTAGGTCAAGCATGTTAAGCACGAAGGAGCAAATCCATTTAGATAGATGTGGAAAAGCAAAAGCCACTGGGTCAGGCCCAAGCGGCTTGGGGATAATGCAGCCCGAGGGGTGCCCCCATCAAGGTAGGTAAAAAGCATAAGCAAAATGGATACATGCCGCAGGGATGGACCCGCGCGACCTAGGAATGATGCAGCCCTGCGGGCGCTCCCAGCTGAAAATGGAACTTTGAAAGATGTCACCTGATACGGTTGAAGATGAAGTGATGCTGAAGTAGCGGACGACGCGCGGTGAGGAAGCTGGCCCTCACGAGCTCTCGGGGCCTGGAGCCTCGGGAGGCTCCGGGGGCATAGGTGGATCTTCGAGGGCCATCTCCATCTCCGCCAGGACCGCGTGATGCCTGACCTCCTGAGCCTCCAGAATGCTCCTCAAGACGCGTCTTTGGTGAGCGGCGGCTGCTCAAGGCCGAAAGGCATGCGAACGTAGTTGTGAGGTGGACCCTCACAACGCCCCACGCGTGAAGGCCAGAGGCGCTCCTGAGACGCGGCAAGGTTGAGCCCTGGTACGTCGATGCAGATGTGCAGCCCACCATCCTTGCCTGTATGTGGGGCCACGGCGGGCAAGCGGCGGCTGCCGCACATGACCCTTGACTCATGTAGCTCCTGAGTGTTCCTCGCGATGAACTCCTGAGGGTTTGGCCCTCCTTGCCTCATACCTTCCTGAGGGAAACGTGCCTTGAAGCACGCCTCCAAGTGGTGCCCGAGCGCCTCCCTCGTGACCTTGGCAAAGTCGGTGGCTCTCCCAGAAAGAGCCCCCGAGCCCTGCCCGAGGAGGGCGCCGGGCGCGCCTTCCTATGCGACAGAGGGTGGCGCCCCTTGGACGGGCGCGGATCCTGACGCAACGCCTCTGGAGGTGCCTGCCTCCTGAGGGTTTGGGCCAGGTGAAGCCTTCTTCTTCTTAGGGACTGCCTCGGGAAGTCTCCCGCTCCTGTGATCTGGGTCTTCAATTGCCCGGCTTGGAAGGCATGCTCAAGAGAACACATTGCATCCCTTTCCTCACAGGGCACTGTGATGACTCCACTGCTTCCTGGCATCTTGAGGACTTTGTAGCCATGGTAAGTCACTGCCATGAACTTGGCCAGGGCTGGGTACCCGAGGATGGCATTGTATGGCAGGCGAATGTGGGCGACGTCGAAGTCAATGTGCTCAGTGCGGTAGTTGCGCTGCCCGAAGGTGACTGGAAGGCGAACCTGCCCTATCGGAATAGTGGAACCATCGGTGACTCCTGAGAAAGGCTTGGTTGGCTGAAGCTGATCATATGGCACTTGGATATTGTTGAATGTCTCGACGGACAAGACGTTGAGTCCCGCTCCGCCATCGATGAGGGTCCTGGTGACTTGCACATTGCTGATGACTCGGGAACAGAGCATCGGGAGGACTCGCCGTTCTGTCAAGACTTGAGCTGATCCGGCCGAAATTTGAACGTGATAGCGCACACAGACCACCTGAGAGGGCGTGTGGCCTCAAGCTTGGGGAGGACTTCATTCACCTCGCGAGCAAACTGCTTGAAGATGCACTGAGAGGCTGGGGCCTGAGCGCCGCCCAGGATGCAAGCGATTGCGCGCGGCTCCTGGAAGCCCCCAGCCCCCTCGTCCTGACGATGGTCTTCATTCCTCCTCGGCGGTGGTGGCGCGGCAGCCTGCAGTGGCCACCGGAGCTCTCTGCTAATGCGGGGCTTGCTCCTGGGGATTCCCGCGCGCCACTGCCTGGAGCAACACGGGGTCTTGATGTGGTGGAGCAGGGATGCGGTCATGGCGCACCGGTGCTGGGAGCACGCTGGCACCTTCTTGGGAACGAGAGATTTCTTGGCAACTCCTTTCTTGTCGCGCAGGCGCCGGACGCGGAGGGTCTCGTCCTGGGGCCGCGCGCCTTGGAGCCAGGGCGCCTTCTTGGGGAGGAGGTGGCGGAGGCACCTCCTGATCCTCGCCTCCTGCGCCGGATGGACGGTGAGGCAGCAAGAGGGATGGCATAGGAGAGCTCGCGGGCGCCGACGAAGCTCGGTGATGCGGGCGAGCCAGTCCTCGTAGAGGTCGTCGACGGGATGGTAGTGCAGGAGCTCACGCGCCAGGAGCAGCGCAGCTTGCGCGTCCGTGGGGGCGCGACGGGCGTGGGACAACGAACCGGCTGGAGTCAGCGACGGGGTGGCGGTGCGGCCTTCCCGCCGCACAAAAGGATGTAGGGACGAGGCCTGCTGCTCGTTCCCTGCCGGGCCGGTGGCGGCGTTAGCGGCAGGCGACGGGGAACAACGGGGGCGACCGCCGACGGGCGCCGTCTGGGTGACGCGGGTGGCGAGAGCAGCCCGACGCTCGGCGCGGGCTCAGCGAGCATCAGCCATGGACACGACGGAAGATCACACGTGACTAGCGGAAGGAAGATTCCGGTGCACCACTACCTGGCGTGCCAAATGTCGGATTTTGGGTTCCGGCAGACCCTTGAGGTTCGAACTCTGGGGTGCGCGCGAAGATCTTTCCCGTACCAGCTCACGTCTCGAAGTCTCGCAAAGGATCTAGGCTAGAAAGAAGAACACACAAGGGACACGAGATTTATACTGGTTCGGGCCACCATTGTGGTGTAATACCCTACTCTAGTGTGTGGTGTGGTGGATTGCCTCAATGGCTGATGATGAATAGTAAAGGGAGAACAGCCTCGCGAGGGCTGTTCTTGAGCTGGTGCGACGAACTGCTTGGGTGAGTTCAGTCGCTTCTCTTTCTCTGAACGATTCGTTTTCTCGATGCCTCTACTATGTGGTGGCTAGTCCTATTTATAGAGGGAAGCCCTGGGCCTCTTCCCAAATAATGAGCGGGAAGGGCGCCAACAATTGGACATTTTGAAGGGAAACATCCGGTACACTTATCCTGACTAAAGTTGGTCTTCGGCTGCCAAAGGCTCTGGCGATGACGCCGTCCTAGGCTCCACGATGACCTCCATCCTGCCGTTCTGCTGGCCTTGGTCTTGTTGCACCGAAACGGTAACCTTTGACTGATGCCTTGGCCCGTGCTTGCCCCCTTTGCACCAAAGGGGAAACAAGGACACTGTGCAGGCTGGCGCCCGCCTGGTCTCGATCGTCATGGCTTGCATCACGGGCTCCTCGCGAGGTGCCCTTGCCTTGATCTCTCCGCCTCCTCGCGAGCCTGCCTGATGAGGCTGCTCCTGAGGAAGCTTCCTGTCGTCCGCCCCGTGAGGGTCTTGAGCTTGAGCTGATGAAGCTGGGCTGCACCGGGCCCCCACTTGAGCCACGCTGCAGGCCGCAGGCAGGCAAGTTTGGGGACCCCCGTTCCCAGAACGCCGATACAGTCAGCTATCAAGTTCTTGAAAGAATTGGTGTGTCGTTTCACAGTTTCGGCAAGGATCATCACCGACAACGGCACCCAGTTCATGAGCCACGCCTTCATGCAATACGTTCATGCCCTCGGATGAAAGATCTCATTCGCTTCTGCGGCACACCCCCGGATCAATGGACAAGCTGAGAGGGCGAACGCTGAAATGCTTCGTGGACTCAAGACAAGGACTTTTGATGCGCTGCAGAAGCACGGCAGGTGGTGGATCGAGGAGCTGCCGGTAGTTCTCTGGTCCCTCAGAACGACACCTAACCGAGCTACCGGGGAGACTTCCTTCTCCCTGGTCTATGGGGCAGAAGCAGTTATCCCCACAAAACTCATGTATGGCTCCCCTCAAGTGCTTGCCTACGATGAAGTAGTGCAAGATCAGCACCGGCGTGACGACGCTATGCTACTCGAGGAGAACCATCTCCGAGCTGCTACACGTGTTGTACGCTATCAGCAAGCCCTGCGCCGCTATCACAGCCGCAGGGTTCATGCCCGGTGTTTTGAGGAAGGTGACTTTGTCCTTAGGCGCGTTTAGTCCGCCAAGGGTACAAACAAGCTATCACCAAAGTGAGAAGGCCCTTACCGGGTGGTACGAGTCACCAGATCCGGCGTAGTCTGTCTGGAGACCGGAGATGGAACTCAGCTGCAAAACTCATAGAATATTGAGCATCTCCATAAGTACTACCCGTAAGGCGCGAGGCTGCCAGGCACTGCCCGGTAGCCACCCTTTTGTACAGGCCTTGCCTCAGCTACATGTAACCCCTAGTACAAAGCCGGGGCGATGACCCCGTGCAAGAGAAAATAAAGAAGCGCTGTAGGGGGCCCAACTAAGATTACATGCATGCACGAGCACACCTAGTGTCAGTGTCAAAACCGGCGGATCTCGGGTAGGGGATCCCGAACTGTGTGTCTAGGCGGATGGTAACAGGAGACAAGGGACACGATGTTTTTACCCAGGTTCGGGCCCTCTCGATGGAGGTAAAACCCTAATCATGCTTGATAAATATTGATGATATGGGTAGTACAAGAGTAGATCTACCACGAGATCAGAGAGGCTAAACCCTAGAAGCTAGCCTATGGTATGATTGTTGTTCGTCCTACGGACTAAAACCCTCCGGTTTATATAGGCACCGAAGAGGGTTAGGGTTACACAGAGTCGGTTACAATGGTAGGAGGTCTACATATCCGTATTGCCAAGCTTGCCTTCCACGCCAAGGAAAGTCCCATCCGGACACGGGACGAAGTCTTCAATCTTGTATCTTCATAGTCCAGGAGTCCGGCCAAAGGTCATAGTCCGGCTATCCGGACACCCCCTAATCCAGGACTCCCTCAGTAGCCCACGAACCAGGCTTCAGTGACGACGAGTCCGGCGCGTAGATTGTCTTCGGCATTGCAAGGCGGGTTCTTCTCCAAATCCTGTGTACCTGTTGAATAGTGTCCGGCCTCTCGTAAATATCGCGCTCCTTGGCCTCCACGCCCAATAATGGCCATCTTCCACGTGTTGAACGAATGCGAAAAGCCAGGGTATTTTTACATTTACCCCCTAGCTGCGCAAATGATCTGCCTATATAAGAGACGAGGATCTAGATCCGAATCACACCATCTTCCCTTCACGAGCTTTCATCGGAGCGCATCTGACAGAAATCCATTCCATCATGGACAGTCGACGCAACTCCTCCTCTCGCCCTCCCTGTCCTCAGCCTGGAGATTGGGAGAGATGCTCCGTCCCGCACAGCGAGCTAGTGATGCTCCAAACCAAGGGATTTCTTCCCCCGGCCTTCATGGTTCCGGTTCAAGCCGGACTCGCCACCTATAAGGGCGGAAAACAAGCGGAGAGCGTCCCCAGTCCCTCCCAAGGAGAGCGGGTATGCCTTGTCCCTTATTTGATAAGAGGGCTCGGATTTCCAATTCATCCGTTTCTCCGGGGGCTCCTAGAGTTCTATGGCCTCCAGTTGCACAACCTTACGCCTGCCTCCATTCTGCATATTACGGGCTTCGTGGCCCTTTGCGAGCTGTTTTTGGGCATCGAGGCTCATTTCGCGCTGTGGAAGACGTTGTTCTTCCTTGTACCCCGTTCTCTGGAGGGGTCGATATATCAAGTGGGCGGAGCCGAACTATGGTGCATCGCCGGGACCGGATATCTATCCGGAACCCCGAAGAAGGCGTCCGAGGACTGGCCTTCAGAATGGTTTTATATAGAAGATGTCCCCCTGCCGGACCCTGTTCGGATCGGCCTCCCGGAGTTCAGTAATGCTCCCTTGAAGAAACGCCTAAGCTGGCGTCCGCGGAGCCCCCAGAGGGAAAACGACAGGGATGTCCTTTACCTGATGAGCCGAATAAGGTTATTAGCTCATTCCGGACTGACCATGATCGGGGTCATGGCCACATGAATTATGCGGGGGGTGCAGCCGCTCGATAGAGGCCACCCCATGTGGGATTTCAATGGGGAGGATGATGCCACCCGCCATGGCCGTAAGGGCGGGATTGGTCGCCCGATTCGATGAAGACCTTGTCCGCATTGTACAAGGGAGAAGAGGAGGAATTTCTTCGCGTCAATCCACAGGACGGATTTTCTATGAACAATCCTCCAAGCTGGGTAAGCGGACATTTCTTTTTGCCCATTCGATCCATATTCCCATAGTCAAGTATCTCATTTTGTGATTCCGATGCAGGAACTGCACCAGGCCTTAAAGGATATAAACAGCCTGCCTCCACAACCCGAAGATCCGGAACGGTTCCTCGATCCGGCCTCCCAGGAGGATCCGGACATATCGGTGGAGCTGATCGATGGGGTATTTCACCAACTGAGCATTGATAATGCCCTGGTTGCCATTACGGCCGATTACCCGGAATACTTCCAGCTCACAGTAATCGATACGAAGCCCCAATACTTTGAGAATGATTCATCCGTGCTTATTTTTGATCACGGTATACCAACGGTGTTTTGCAGGGGGAGCCCTTGAGGCGGAAGGCCGAGCTTGCGGCAGCTAGCCAACAAGGGGAAGCACGGCCCAGCAGGCTAAAAAGAAGTGTGGTCCGGATTGAAACGCCGGCGCAACGGTATGGCGTGTCACCTTATTCCCAGGTTTTACTCCGGAAGGCATACTAATGCTCGAGCTCTCTTCAGGAAAAAGAGCGCTCGCCGGACTATATCCGGAGAGGTTGCCAATCGAGCCTCTGCCAGCCAGGCTCCAAAGCCAGGCCCAGAAGCGGAGGCGAACACGAGGCGTGCGTCGGATGCTCCTCCGACCGAGGATGCCGACAGATTGTCCGCCACCAATTCCGAGGTGGAGAGTGCCATGAATCATCGGCGCCGCCGGACAATTCTTCGTGACACATGTTTCTCCCAAGAGGCATTGAACGCCTTCAATTCAGGAGATGCGCACCTTCGTGCCGCTCAAGATGGTCTAGCCAGAGCCACGGAGCAGTATGTAAAAGACATGCAGTGAGGAAATTTAATGATTATATATGCCAGTAGCCCCCGAGACTTGAAATAGTTAGAATAACTGATCTAAGGATCACTTATTGTGCAGGACCTTACAGAAAAGAATACCCAACTGTCCCAGGAGCTTGAAGAGTGCAAAGCCCAACTTGAGGCCGCACAAGCTGCGACAGGGTAAGCCAAAGAGACCCCCTCTGGTAATATACGCTTTTAAAAGATAAGTATGTTGTGAAGTGCGACGTGTGTATAAATCTGAAAATAACATTGCGGATGGCGCCGGGGTAGATCCGGACAAGCATCAGCTCTTGCGCCGGTTAAAGGCAGGCGAGAACGTGCTTACGAGGGTGAGGCAGGAGAAAATAATCTCCAAGATGCCAACACCCAGCTGGGTGAGGAACTAAAAGATGTTCGTGCCCAGCTGTCTGACTCCGTTAAGGAGAATCGGCGGCTTCGACGCGGCATTTTTAGTAAGTGCTTAAACGAACTTTGAAAAAAGAGTTCGGCGAGGAAGTCGACTAACAGAGTTATGTCTGTAGGTATGCTCACAGGCCGTCCTGCAGAGGAAATGCCCGGTTCTACGGGTGACCTTCTTCCCGAGCTCCTACAACTGCACGAACGAGTTCGGCAGGTGATGAAAGGCATCGCCCAGGCGTTGTGCCCATCTGTCTCCCTGCCCGAAGGCCTTGGGGAGCTTGCAGAGAGGCTCCAGGGAGCACGGCGGCGCTTCCGATTATGGAAGATATCGGCCTGCCGTCAAGGCGCCAGGGAGGCCAAGGCCATGGTGAAGACGCGGTACACGGTTAAGCTGACCCAAACCACATGGCCGAGGTCAGACCTGTGGGGCCTGATGGGAAGGAGATCCATGTGAGCTTAGTGTACGGCCAGGTAGAATTGGCCACAAAGTATTCCCAGCAGGACTGTAAACTAGACAGCCTGTTAGATGGCATTGAAGAGGAATACAATCAGTCAGATTGACTATGTAATTTAAGGTGACATGTAAAATGCCTTTTAGCCGAATTGTAGATCGTTTGTCATAGCGGACCTTTTCGCTTCAGCCTCGGGACCCAGTAGTCCGGAGTGTGTCCGAGTACCCTCGCGGTTATATAAAAACCGGGGCATGCGTGGAGACCAGGCGTAGGGGTCATTAGTGCTTTATCATACAAGTGCCCAACTAGTTTTGTTATATTACATGGTTAGTAAGAAACATCTTCCAGGGAGAATAGTTCCGTTAGGGGTTCCTTTCACAGGAGGCATGCCCTAAAGTGCATGTCCGGACTGCAAAAAGCAGAAAAACATCCGGGGTAGATAAATAAATAGGTAAGATATCTTATTTTAGTTCACCGACCGAATATTCTCTTAAGAACGCTAGCTTCGGCTTCACCCGATCGAGGTACACATCCGGTGACCAGCAGGAACAATCGCAGACGTGCTCCCTTTACCACCTAGCCGAACAATCAGGAACGAGGGGTAAGCCTGTGACCCGTGCAACCCAGCTTGGCCAAAACTTAAGTCATATCGATGCATATAATGGTGAATAAAAGGTACATGTGGAAGTGTGACACATGTATTGGGCATGAAGCCCTTATAAATAAGCTTCGTGAAAGAAGCCCCGTGTACAATGAGCGCGGATAGCGCGTCAAGTGTGTGCGAACAATGCGCTAACGAGCCTTCAAAGGCTGGAAAAAAAAAGGAGGGGGAAGGAGAAAAATAGAAGACAGCTAAAGTGTAAAATATGGACAGAGGAAGGAGACGAACTCAGAATCCGGCGCTAGGCGTAGAATCTTCGAAGACGGGCTGCATTTCATGGGTTCGGCTCGAGTCGGTTATCCGATGCATCTCGCAGACGGTACGCTCCACCGGTCAGGACTTGGTCGATGATAAAGGGACCTTCCCGTTTGGGCTTGAATTTGTCCTTTTTTTGTCCGGCAGGCGTAGAACTAGCTCGCCAACATTGTAAGTTTTGGCCCGTACTTCTCTGCTTTGATATCTTCGAGCCTGCTGTTGATAGAACGCAGAACGGGCTTTTTCTACGTCACGCTCCTCCTCCAAGGCGCCCAAACTGTCCTGCCGATCGAGCTCGGCTTCTCTTTCTTCGTACATGCGCACGCGAGGTGAGTCATGAATTATGTCGCAGGGCAGAAGTGCCTCTGCACCGTATACCATAAAGAATGGTGTGAATCCGGTCGTACGATTTGGAGTGGTCCGCAGCCCCCTACCCAGTGCGTGTTAGATTCCTTGAGGGACCGCACTAATCTGGGTTTGATGCCGCTCATAATTAGACCATTTGCTCGCTCGACTTGACCGTTAGTTTGAGGGTGATAGACTGAAGCGTAGTTGAGCTTGATGCCCATGTTTTTGCACCAGAGTTTGACCATGTCGGCCATAAAGTGCGTGCCGTTATCGATGATGATCTTTGTGGGGACACCGTAACGGTGTACGACTCGATATGAAGTCTATCACCGGTCCGGATTCGGCCGTCTTAACGTGCTTGGCCTCTATCCATTTGGTGAATTTATCCACCATGACGGTAGGTATTTTTGCTTGTGGATTCCCCTTTAAGGGGTCCAACCATGTCAAGCCCCCAAACCGCGAAGGGCGGTGATGGGTATAGTTTTGAGGCGGTGGGTGGCATGTGGCTTTGATTAGCAAAGGGCTGGCATCCGACGCATCGTTGGACTAAGTCCTGAGCATCTGCCCGGGCCGTCGGCCAATAAAATCCTGTACGGAAGGCCTTGCCTACAAGGGCCCGGGCTGCGGCGTGGTGCCCGCCGAGTCCGGCATGAATTTCAGCGAGGAGATTCCGCCCTTCTTCTTCGGAGATACACCTTTGAAGGACTCCGGTTGTGCTTTTCTTATAAAGCTGTCCCTCATGGACCTTATAGGCTTTAGATCGACGCACTATGCAGCGGGCCTCGTTTTGGTCCTCGGGAAGTTCCTGCCTGGTTAGGTAGGCTAGGAATGGTTCTTTCCACGGGGCAATGACTGCCATTATTACGTAATGAGGGTGTTATTTCGTTGGCGTAACCACCAAGCGTGTCGAGAATGTCGGTGTCGGCGGCGGTTGGGTCCGGGTTGTTATTTCCGGACTCTCCCTCCCATAATATGGATGGCTTGAACAGCCTCTCTAGGAAGATGTTGGGGGGACGGCATCGCTTTGCGCCCGATGCGTGCCAACACGTCTGGCCGCCTGGTTGTTATCCGGGCTATATGGTGAAATTTGAGCCCCTCAAACCGAAATGACATTTTTAGGGCGACATTGCGATAAGCTGCCATTTTCGGATCCTTTGCATCAAAGTCTCCATTTATTTGGGATATCGCGAGGTTCGAATCCCCGCGCACCTCTAGGCGTTGAATGCCCATGGAGACTACCATCCGGAGACCATGTAGAAGGGCCTCATATTCGGCTGCGTTGTTGGAGTCCGTATACATTATCTGGAGTACGTATTGAACTGTATCTCCGGTTGGGGACGTCAGAACGACGCCAGCTCCCAGGCCAGCCAACATTTTGGAGCCGTCGAAGTGCATTATCCAGTTGGAATATGCGTCGTACTCTCTAGGAGTTTGGCTTCGGTCCATTCGGCGACGAAGTCGACCAAAACTTGCAACTTAATAGCTCGCCGTGGCTTATAGGTTATGTCGAACGGGAGGAGCTCAATGGCCCATTTGGCAATCCGGCCCGTCGCGTCGCGGTTGTTTATAATGTCGTTAAGAGGTACTTCAGAGGCTACTGTTATCGAACACTCTTGAAAGTAGTGTCGCAGCTTCCGGGATGCCATAAACACCACGCACGCTATCTTTTGATAATGCGGGTACCGTGACTTGCATGGAGTTAGGACAGTGGACACGTAGTAAACTGGTTTTTGAAGGGGGAACTTGTGTCCGTCCATTTCTCATTCGACAACGAGCACCTCATTTACAACTTGATGAGTTGCCGCGATATATAATAGCATTGGTTCGCCCATGTTGGGCGCGGCCAGGACCGGGTTTGTTGCCAATATGGCTTTTATTTCTTCGAGTCCGGCCGTGGCGGCATCCGTCCACTCGAAGTGTTCGGTGCGTCGAAGGAGGCGATAAAGGGGTAATGCCTTTTCTCCCAAACGGGAGATAAAGCGGCTTAGAGCCGCCACGCATCCAGTCAATTTTTGTATTTGTTTGAGGTCTTTTGGGATATCCAATTGTGACAGAGCTCGGATCTTGGCTGGGTTTGCTTCAATTCCTCTACCGGATACAATGAAGCCCAAGAGCTTTCCGGCTGGTACGCCGAAAACGCATTTTTCCGAGTTGATCTTGATGTCATATGTTCGGAGATTATCGAATGTGAGCCTCAAGTCATCTACTAGAGTTTCGACATGCTTGTTTTTGACGACCACATCGTCTACGTATGCCTCCACTGTTTTGGCGATCTGGTTTGCCAGCCATGTCTGAATCATGCGCTGATATGTTGCGCCGGCTTTTTTGAGCCCGAAGGGCATTGTGTTGAAGCAGAATGGGCCATATCGAGTGATGAATGCCGTTGCGGCTTGGTCAGGCTCTGCCATCTTAATTTGGTGGTAGCCAGAGTATGCATCGAGGAAGCACAATGAATCGTGTCCTGCGGTAGCATCGATAATTTGATGATGCGGGGGAGGGGGAAGGGATCCTTTGGGCAAGCCTTGTTGAGGTCCTTGAAATCGACGCATAGGCGCCAGGATTTGTCCTTCTTTGGTACCATCACCAGGTTTGCTAGCCAGTCCGGATGTTTTATATCTCTGATGAATCCGGCCTCCAATAGTTTGGCTAGCTCCTCTCCCATGGCCTGTCTCTTGGGTTCGGAGAAATGCCGAAAAGCCTGTTTGACTGGCTTGAATCCTTTTAGGATGTTTAGGCTGTGCTCGGACAGCCGGTGTGGGATTCCTGGCATGTCTGAAGGGTGCTAGGCAAAAATGTCCAAATTTTCGCGTAGGAATTCTCTTAGTGCGGCGTCTACATCAGGATTTAATTGTGCCCCGATGGAGGCCGTTTTTGTAGGGTCCATTGGATGGACTTGGAATTTGACTATTTCGTCCGCCGGTTTAAAGGAGGTGGACTTGGATCTCTTATCGAGTATCGCATCATCCCTATTCACCGTGGAGCGCAGCGCATTGAGTTCCTCGGCCGCTAGGGCTTCGGATAAAGCCTCAAGGGCCAGTGCGGCTGTCTTATTTTCGGCGCGGAGTGCTATGTCCGGGTCACTAGCAAGAGTGTTGATTCCGTTGGGCCCGGGCATTTTGAGCTTCATGTACCCATAATGGGGTATATTTTGAAAAATTGTGAATGCCTCTCGCCCTAATAAAGCGTGATATCCGCTGCTGAACGGGGCCACTTGGAACGTGACCTCCTCGGACCTGTAATTATCCGGCGTGCCGAACACCACATCCAGTGTGATTTTTCCTGTACAGCATGCTTCCCGACTGGGGATTATTCCTCTAAAGGTTGTTCTGCTTCGCTCAATGCGGCTCCAGTCTATTTCCAAATTTCGAAGGGTTTCCTCGTAAATGAGGTTCAATCTGCTGCCACCGTCCATGAGTACCTTGGTAAGGCGAAAGCCGCAATCGTTGGATCGAGGACCAATGCGGCCGGTGCTCGGGCTGTTCGAATTTAGGTTAAATCACCGGCATTAAAGGTAATAGCTGTGTCACTCCATGGGTTTATTGTTGCTACTTGGTAGACTTCGGCAAGGCTACGGAGTGTTCATTTCCGCATATTATTTGATGCGGAAGTCTCGAAGACTGTTAATACCGTACTGGTATCCTTGGGCTGGTGCTCTAGAGCTAGAAGCTCTTCGCCACTTTTGGCCACCTGCCATAGTATCCAACATGCTCTAAGGCTATGAGTTGGAGTGGCGCCCTCTGTACTATGAATTTTACAGGGTCCATTGAGCCATCCCTCCAATACGGTTCCATGCCCTATAGAGGGTTTTTGCTTTCTGGTATTTAACCCAGGTGCCTGGCGATGATGCACCGTTTTATTTTGGACTGGGGTTGTATTCAAGGCCGGATTGTCCCAAAATCTTGCTTCGGTTTTCCAGGCGCTTTCCATCGCACAATACTTTCGTACTATGGACGCCAAGTCGGCAAAGCGTGTAATGTCACGGCGACTTATAGCATTGAGGATCCCGTTGTTCGTGCAATTATTGCAGAAGAATGAGATTGCGTCCTCCTCATGGCGATCCTTTATCCTGTCCATAACCAGGAGGAATCTGGCCCGATAATGGTGTCTTCGCTTCTGCGAGCTCTTGCCAAATTTGAGTTAGGTCGCTTATGTTTGGGTGGGCGGGTGGAATTAAATCCGTAACCTCGCCCGATTTGAGACTTAAGGGCCAAGGAGCTTCCGAACTTGGAAGCTTGGATTCTTGGATGTTATCCAATGAATCTAGCCCACTGCCTGACTTTAGGTTCAGGGCTTGAGTGACGTCCTCTCCTCCGTGGGAATCCGGCATGGAGGGATCGAATCCGGACATAGCTAGTCCTTGGATAGAAGAAGGGTCGTCAGATTGTTCCTCTACCACAACAACGTGGTGGGTAACACAGGGAGAGTTAATCTCTCTCGGATCGGGTTTAGGCCCAATCGATCATAGTCTATAGCGACTCCTGTAGCGTGATGCGATCCAAGAGCTCGTTTAAGGAAGAGAGCTCCATCGGATCTAACCGCTCGGCGAAGTTCGAGTTAACGTGAAGATTGCTTTCGATGACCCGAGAAGTCATCGTCGCTGGCGGCGAACAGGCGGTCATAAGAAAACCGCTTAGCCGGAGAGTTTGGCCGACAGCCAAAGCTTCTTTAGCAACAGTGTCGTCTTTAAAGACGGACGAGGCATCCTTCACGGCGGCGATGACAGAGGAACTCTCAATGAAAGCACCAATGTCGGTGTCAAAACCGGCGGATCTCGGGTAGGGGGTCCCGAACTGTGCGTCTAGGCGGATGGTAACATGAGACAAAGGACACGATGTTTTTACCCAGGTTCGGGCCCTCTCGATGGAGGTAAAACCCTACTCCTGATTGATTAATATTGATGATATGGGTAGTACAAGAGTAGATCTACCACGAGATCGGAGAGGCTAAACCCTAGAAGCTAGCCTATGGTATGATTGTTGTTCGTCTCTGGACTAAAACCCTCTGGTTTATATAGGCACCAAAGAGGGTTAGGGTTACACAGAGTCGGTTACAATGGTAGGAGATCTACATATCCGTATCGCCAAGCTTGCCTTCCACGCCAAGGAAAGTCCCATCCAGACACGGGACGAAGTCATAGTCCGGCTATCCGGACACCCCCTAATCCAGGACTCCCTCACCCAGATCACTACATAAGCATTTCATGAGCATTTGCATATGCATACAGATAGGATTGCATCCTGCATTCATTTTCATCTACATGGAGTTGCAGGTTCCTACCGTGAACTTGGCTTCGACAAAGGACGAGAAGATTGCACGGCACAGCGATCCCCGACAGAGCCAAACAGATAAGTTTACCTCTTGTCCACTAGTGTTCTGTAAAGCTATAACTTTGCATGGGAAAACCTCTCCTCTCTTTTGAAACTTAGGTGCTCCCATCTATTAATCAAACATTACTTCGGTCAGGATGGTCGCAGTAGCCTTTGATAAAAAAAAGAGCTAGCGGGGGGCTGGCCCCTTTGTCTATTCCCCGACAGACGTAGCTCTCCGCCAGACAAAGAGGGTGCCGCAGGATATCCTGCCGGGAAAAACTCGTTTATTTGCATTAAGGAGGCACTCCCCCTCTCATGGACATACACATGCATGGGCTCTCGGCAAGGTTCATCTTTTTCATTCATATGCTGATACAAGTACAAGCATTACAGAACACAAAGATGGACTTGGGAGATTACATTATTTGAATTAAAATTTGGCGATTGCCTACAAGCTTAAGATTGAAAAAAGATAAGTGCTCCGTAAACTCCTCTCCCTGTCCCTCTTATCCCAGTTATTGCGGTGGGAAGAGAAGAGGATGGGTGCCGCGCCGGCACAACGCCAACCCGATCCTTGTCAGGAGCTGGCGACCCCAGCCTGACAAGGTCGGGAGTGGCGAGGCTACGAAGGAGTAAGACGTGCAGAGCACCTCGATGGCCCCATGGTCACCGCCCCCAGGACCAAAAGGGGGGCTCCAGCACAGGCACCGGCAGAGGAAGGCGCCGGAGCCCAGTCAGAAGACCCCAAAAGGAAGCGGAAACACCAGGGGGATGAGCCTTTTCCTGACAACTGGAAGAAACGGTGATGACGGCGCAGGGAAAACGGGGGAAGAGCCAGGCAGGCGGACAGCAGGTCGCCAGTACGAGACGAACGCGTTGATGCAGTCGTGCTCCTACTAGACGGCCTGCCTCCCGTCTTCTCCTTCTCCCCAGGCTTCATATCCATCAACACAGTTTCGAAGGGAGGCCGAAGCTCAGGTCCGGCACCGCCCTCGGGATGACGGCAGTGGCCAGAATTGCCAGGGGGCTAGAGGCACACCGCTCCCCTCTTTGGTGGGCAGGAAGGCGAGCCTCTCGTCGACAAAAGCCCCAAGGCCTCTAGGAGGGGCAATGCTGGGATTACCAACGATTTCCAGCCCCGCTTCCCGGACGAGCCTCGAAGAGACCAAGAAATTCACCATGCCAAAGACCAGGCTCACTCCCCGAGCGCCAGCACCAGCATGGGGCAACAATAGCCCCAAACAGGAGCCCGGGGGCTGGCCCCAGGCTCCTCTCTTCGGCATCGCTGGCGGAATCAGAAAACAAGAGAAGAAGAAGAGGAATGCAGAAATGGATTACTTTGCCCTCCTCCGCCCCTCCCTTTTATAGGATGGGCGGGGAGGGGCAGTTGATCCATCAGAAGGTGACCATCGCCCTCCTCCACCAATTCAAGGCAGGCGGGCCCTCTCCAAGATTCTCTCCCATGCCACGCGCCTTCGTTACCTACCACGCGCAATGCATGCAGTATACATGGCCAAAGGATAAGGGCGCGCTGTGGGAAGAGTAAATTGCCAGTTTCTACCCCGTGTGTTAAAGTCATTCACGGGCCATAACTGGAGCAGTCCCACCAATATTGACTTTACACCATGCGCGGGGCAATCGGAAACCGCCCCGAGATCAAGACTCATGAAGCAGCAAAGGAAACCTTAAGGGGCCAACCACTTCAGAGATCCTACATTTGCACTTATTAGGCCCTACCCAGACGGTGCTCGGCCAGTAGCGTCGGGCGAACCGGGGGCTTACAGCCGGTGCAACAAACCCCGGTCTGTTGCCCAACCGTACCTGCAGCACAAGATCAAGATTGAAGCACCAGCTCAAGTCAGGGATTGAAGAACCAACCGATTTGAAGAACCAACACGCAGCTCAACGGGACCAAGATCAAACCAGAGGAGCAAGATATCGGCAAGAGAAGGGCCTCCCTTGCCGGGAAGGCGAGTCCAGCAAGGGGCGAGGCCACCGCCAGAAGCAAGCAACCAAGGACACCCGACAGAGCCTGCCGGGGCTCGGGGCTGAATTACCCCACCAACCACTCAGGCATGACCCACGTCGTCAATCAGTGTGGTGTCAAGCCGCAAGATGATTAAGTGGCAGACATTCGCCACATGGCAGCCATTTCCTACAGGAGAAACCCACAGATGACACCTATCATGCGACGTGTCAAGGGAACAAGCCCGGAGCTGGAAGGATAGCCCGGCAGGCCTTGTCGGGCAACCCGTGATGTGACACTAATCGGCGCATTTAATGCACCATGTCAGCCCGCAGAGTTACGTATGATAGCATTGTTTGCTATCATATCAGTGGATAATGACCAGTTTGCCAGTGTGGTGACCCCTTAATTTATAAAAGGAGGCCCATGGCACTCATAGGAAGGGTTAGAAGGTTGGAAAGTTGATGAACCCCAGCCACCATACGCGCGTTGTCGCTACGGCACCGAGGCAAGCCCTGCCGGGCAAGTGTACTACGCACCACCACACTCATTCCACCATCAATCCACCAAAGTAGGAGTAGGGTCTTACTCCTCGTGGCGGCCTGAACCTGGGTAAATTGCTTGTGTGCTCTCTGTCGTGCTGTTATGCGCTGATCTGCTCTTTGTGCAACGCGACGTCTCCCCGCCGAACCAGCAAGGGACCACCCGGTCCCATAGGTGGTTGTGGATACCCTGCGACAATCATGGAGCACCGTCGGAGTATAGTAGGCCTATGGCTTATGCGAGAAGGTGCATCGGCTATAGTCCACAACCGGCGTGTCAGGCACACTAGCTCGCTCCCCAAATATCATTTCACAGTTCAATCATCGCTAGTGAATGATGGGGATGTGGACCCGCGCCGTGAGGGCAACTTCGGCGGCCCACTCCGGCAAGAGCGCGGCCGCAGCCGCCATGCGCGTGCTAACAAGGTGCATGAGCACGGCCGAAATCTACGACCGGGCTGCCAAGGCAGCCCAAATGGCCGCTATTGCTTCTCAGGTGGCGGCAGCAACATCTGCCTCGGGGATAGCAACTGGCGAGAGTGCCACAGCAGCTGTCCGTTCCACAGCGGCGACCTTAGCCCTGATGGAGGCTGCCCACGACCATGTCAAGGCCGCCCATGCCTAACTCGTGGCGGTCACTACACTAATCAAATGAAGCTTCTCCGACAACGGTCGGCAACCCATGGCCGAAGGGTTGGCAATCGCCGAGAGCGTTCGAGCAGCCGTTTGTTCCTCTGCCGCATACCTTGCCACGACGGAGCCCGTCCAAGCCCAGATCATGGCCGCCCACGCCCAGCTCGTGGCGGCCTTTTTCAAATAGATGGCAGACGCGGATGGTGATATGCTTGCCGAGTATGGTGCGATGGATGCCATGGAGCCTCTTCCCCAGGAGATCGTCGGGCGCGAGCTGGACATGGAGGAGGCGGCGAAGATCGACGAGCACCACCCGTAGTAGTACTCTTTGTTTTGTTTAATTAAGAGCATCAGTCTTTAATTTGTTAGAGTAATGTTTAGGTTAGCTAGCTCTGTTTACTTGCTGAATTTGCTCGATTAAGAAGTGTGGGTGTGCTGTAGTCTCCTTTGTGTACCCAAATTATGCAATGACGTGGATAACCACTGTAACCAGGGAAATTCAAACGAAAATTTGCACGTTCAAACTCACCACACACGAGTTAAGCTATATGAATCGTTTGTGATGTTCACATATCATACACAGTGTTCAATAAGGGACCGTGTATGATGACACTTTCCGCGCCAATTTTTTCACTCCACCGATTCAAAATTTTCGGCTTCCGCGGAAATATCTACCTCCCTGCCACCTCCTCCTTACCAAAAGCCACATGTCCCCTGTTTTCCACCTTCCATTCCAAGTTGAAACCTTCACTCCTTGCTTGCAACGCCGCCTCCTCACCGGCGACCCTCCTTCACGCTGCTCGGCCTCATCGATCCAAGCAGGTAATCCACACCCGACCCCCATCATCCTCCTCCTTCCACATCCCACACCACCGGCACGACACCTTCCACCCAAATCACCAACTCCTCCCCCAAATAAGCACCGCCCTAAGCCATGGTGCATGCAGTATAGCCAGGACCTCAAGGAGCATTTGGCAGCGAAGAAGCAAATCGCGGCCGCACGCAGGGATGAGGTCGCCATGGCTGCCATTCATGCTGACCCCCAGATCTTGGAGGAGCACCTCGCTGTCGAGGCCACCAACAAAGCCTCGCGCACTGACGCCGCGATGCGGATGGCTGCTTTAAACGACAGTTTGTGGTGTTTTCTCGAGGCCACCGTCGGTGCCTTCGACGAAGACTACGAGGTGTTTTCTTAACGTGCCCGTGCTTACCTCAACTCGAGAGCCAGCAGGTTGGTGCCTGGAGCGGCTCAGGCAACTCACCACTACGATGAGGGCACCCACGATGTAGAGGCATCGCTCTCTTCCATGTCCAAGGAGCCAATCATCATTGATATCTGTGACGATGGGTAGCTTGTCTTATTAGCTCACTATAAGGACCTATGTTCAGTTTTCTAGCTACGCCGATTAAGCATGCTCGGTTTACCTGTTGCATGTGCTGCTCCTGCCTTTCCTTAACATATTCTAGTGGATTGTCCTATCTACTTTTATCATGCAATATGTTGCTCTAGTGTATACGTTCTATGTCGTGCAATGTGGTGCTCATTTATTAACTGTTTGGTTAATTAGTTGTCGTCTTCAGTTAACTGTTTGGTTCAATTCTGCAAATGTAATGTTAAATTCTTCAGGATGCAATTTTGTATTGTCTTCCATTTGAGAAATAAATTGAATTTATCTTTACAAAATACATGAGAAACAAATACAATTGCTATATTTCCAAGTTGCCAGGCATACCTGGTTTGGTTAACTGTCTGATCTTCTAGTATATTATGGTGCTCAACTAACGTTTGGTTCATTTGTTGTGGTGTTTAGTTAACTGTTTGGTTAAATTTTGCAATGCGATGTTCAATTGTTGTGGGTGCATTCTATTATTGTATTGTATACCATGTGAGAAATAAATCGAATTTGGTTGTACTAAATACATGAGAAACAAATACAATTGCTATATTTCCAAGTTGTTAAGCATGCTTGGTTTCGTTAATTGTCTGATCTTCTATTAGGAGTATGTTATATTGTGCAATGTGGTGCTCAGTTGATGTTTGGTACATTTGTTGTGGTGTTTAGTTAACTGCTTGGTTCAATTCTGCAATGCGATGTCCAATTGTCGTGGGTTCAATTTTGTATTGTTGTGCATGTGAGGAATAAATCGAATTTGGCTGCACTCAATACATGAGAAACATATACAGTTGCTATATTTCCTAGTTCTTAATCATGCTTGGTTTGGATAAATGGGTTTTCCATGTGGCTTGAACTAATCTGATGAATCTGCAATGTGCTTATTTTTCACCAACATATTTTACTGATAGCATGCGAACCCTCACTTAACTTGACCACTAACTACGTTATATGTGTTGTAGGGAAACAATGGGAAGCGCTGATGTTTACAATCGAGGTTTGCACATGCATGGCCCTTTGTCTAGTAGCACATTATTGTGCAATTGCAGGAACCATTCTAATATTTAGGTTTTTAATAATTTGTTCTTGCGCATGTAGGTCCTGCTGTCAAAGGTTTTGACCCACTGTTCGACCCTTTTTGCTTATGGAGATGAGTTGTCCATGAATATCAGTCAAGTCAAGAAACTCAGAAAGATTGTTAGGATAAAGAAATTAGCGACAAAAAACAACAAGCTCTTTGTCTGCACAATGAAGAAGACATCAGTGAACTACAAGATGGTACTAACTATTATACCTTGCCTTTTTTATTCCTTTGCCCCATTTGCAATATAGAGAAGATATTTATGCACATCCTTGTTTTTAGGCCTTTCCAAAGCAGTTCACTGATGATTACCTCTCAAACCACCTGTATAGTTAGGAGGCGAGGAAGGTATTCATACAACACCCACAATTCAATATTAAAGTGTTCCTGAAGAGGACGAAGGATGGACGGTCAATCATCCATAGGCACTAGCCTAAAATTGCAAAGGCCTTCAACATCAATGAAGGCTCAATATTCTCCTTCTGCTTCATCGGTTTTCCAGATGAGATTCATCTGTCTATGTACCGTCTATGATGCTAATTTCGAAAGGTTATAGATGTTGCATGTGAAACTTGCTGCTGGTGTAGTTGTGTAATGGGGTAGCTCAGTGATGAAGCTATATGTTGTTGTACTCTGATGTATTTCAATTAAAATCCTGCTTCCTTAATACGAAAATGAAATATATTGTGTGCTTAATATGAAATGTCAATTAGATTAATAAATGGATTATTAATAATAGGACAATTAGCCTGCTAATGGCCAATTAGTCAGCCTAATTCGGGTTTTCTATTGCAAACGGTTATTGAGAAAACACCGTGGGCGATGTCCTCAAGCAACGCACACAATTTCTAGGAATAAACCGTGTTGGATCAATGAACAATCAGACATGACATCCTCTTGAAAATTGTTTGTGTTAGGCTACCTTGCGAAAACGTTTACCACATAAAAAATGTGTGTGATGGACAGCCTTTGCCACACAGTTTCTTCTATGCATCGTGTGTGATGCATTCAATAACGCAAATGATAAAATTGTTAATATCATCTGCAATGGCAACGCTATCACAAACGATTTAATGGGGAAAATTGTGTGTGATGTACCTGCGAACGGGAACGTTTTCCTTGGAGTGACTGTGTGGGATGTATATACGAACAGAAACGTACTTCTTGGATTAATTGTGTGGGGTGTACATACTAACGGGAACGTATTCCTTGGATTGACTATGTGGAATGTACATACAAACAGAAATGTTTAGCCGGGACTGACTGTGTGGGATGTAATTACGACCGAAAACGATTTGGCCTGTATAATTGTTTTTTTAGTACAATTGCATGCATAACCGTATTTGATCGCACACCCGTCGCACACGGCCTCACTTTACCTAGCGTGTGTGACCGGAGGGCCTATCCCCGATGGTTTCTGGGTCATGTGGGAAAGACCTCCCCTATCGCAGTCACTCTCTTGGCGACGGTTCAAAATGCCATCGCGGAAAGGGGTTCAAAACCGTTTGTATAGCACCTCGATGTACCGGTGTCTCCTATCCACCCCCCCCCCCTCTAGTCGACCGTATCGATCCTTTCACAAACTCTTCCCCCCTTGGTGCGCCAGCCATATGGGGTGAAGAGGCTGGAACCCTAGCCCTCCCACGCATATAAATAAAGGGGAAGGGGTGCAGCAAAGCCCCCCAGTAGATTGGACTTGGTTGCCGCCCCGTTTCTCCCTCCCAGCATAATCCTCGTCCCATTTTTTCTCTTAGCGAAGCGCTATTAGAATTCCACCACCACCATCACCACCACACTGTCATGCTGGTTGTGATCGCATCTACATCCCTGCCCTCACTTGCTAGATCAAGGAGTCGGATATGTCACCGAGCCGCACGTGTGCTATACTCGGACGTGCCGTCCGTTCAATGCTAGATCTGTTTGGATCATGATCGGATCGCAAAGAGTATGACTACACCAACCGTGTTTTATACGCTTCCGCTTTCGGTCTAAAAGGGTATGGAGACACACTCCCCTCTTGCTGACATGCATCTCCTAGATAAGATCTTGGGTGTTCGTAGGATTTTTTTTATTTTCATGCAACGTTCCCCATCAACCCATGGTAATGAGATTGTTGAGTCCCTGTGATACGTCCATTTTGCATCATGATTTCGTATTGTCATTTATAAGGTTTTTATGCATAATAATGCTTTATGGACTAATTTTAATGCCTTTTCTCTCATAATATGCAAGGTTTACACAAAGAGGGAGAATGCCGGTAGCTGGAATTCTGGACCTGAAAAATCTACGTCAGAGTTGCCTAGTCTGCACATTTCCAAATAAGCTGAAAATTTACGGAGAATTAATTTGGAATATATAAAAATACTGGAGCAAATAACTACCGGAGGGGGGCACCTAGTCAGCACAAGACATCAGGGCGCGCCAGGGCCCCCAGGTGCGCCCTGGTGGGTTGTGCTCAGCCCAGCCCACCTCTGGTGCCCATCTTCTGGTATATAAGTCATTTTTACCTAGAAAAAATAAGGAGAGCGCCACCGTCTCGAGGCGGAACTTGGGCAGGAGCACTTTTGCCCTCCGGCGGAGCGATTCCGCTGGGTTTACTTCCCTCCCGGAGGGGGTAATCGAAGCCATCGTCATCACCAACAACCCTCTCATCTTTGGGAGGGAAATCTCCATCAACATGTTCAATAGCACCATCTCCTCTCAAACCCTAGTTCATCTCTTGTGTTCAATCTTTCTGCTGGAACCTCAGATTGGTACCTGTGGGTGACTAGTAGTGTTGATTACATCTTGTAGTTAATTACTATATGGTTTATTTGGTGGAACATTATATGTTCAGATCCATTATGCTATTTAATACCCCTCTGATCTTGAGCATGATTATCATTTGTGAGTAGTTACTTTTGTTCTTGAGGTCACGGGAGAAATCTTGTTGCAAGTAATCATGTGAACTTGATATGTGTTTGATATTTTGATGATATGTATGTTGTGATTCCCTTAGTGGTGTCATGTGAACCACGACTACATGGCACTTCAACATATTTGGGCCTAAGGGAATGCATTGTGTAGTAGTTATTAGATGATGGGTCGCTAGAGTGATAGAAGCTTAAACCCTAGTTTATGCGCTACTTCGTAAGGGACCGATTTGGATCCAAATGTTTAATGCTATGGTTAGATTTTATCTTAACACTTTTCTTGTAGTTGCGAATGCTTGCGAGGGGGTTAATCATAAGTGGGATGTTTGTTCAAGTAAGAACAGCACCCAAGCACCGGTCCACCCACATATCAAATTATCAAAGTAGCAAACACAAATCAAACCAACATGATGAAGATAACTAGATGAAATTCCCGTGCACCCTCAAGAATGCATTGCTTATTATAAGAGACCGTTTTGGCCTTTACTTTGCCATGAAAGGATTGGGCTACCTTGCTGCACTTTATTTACTATTACCATTACTTGTTTGTTACCAATTATCTTGCTATCAAACTACCTGTTACCGTTTATTTCAGTGGTTGCAGAAAATACCTTGCTGAAAACCACTTGTCATTTCCTTCTGCTCCTTGTTGGGTTCGACACTCTTACTTATCGAAAGGACTAGATTTATCCCCAATACTTGTTGGTTATCTAGACTCTTTTCTGTCGTCGTTCTCAGGGATTGAAGTGCTCTTGGTAAGTGGAAATTGTTAAGGAAAAATTTATATTACGCACTGAAATTTATTGTCACTTACTACTATGGAAAACCATGCTTTGAGGGGTTTGTTCTGGGTATCCTCACCTTGACCGGAAGCACAAATAGTTGCCCCTCAACCTACTGCGCCTACTAAAAATATTAGTTATGAAATTCCTTCAGGTATGATAGAACAACTGCTAGCTAGTCCTTATGAAGGAGATGGAACAGAACATCCTTATATGCACTTGATCTATGTGGATGAAATTTGCGGATTATTTAAGCTTGCAGGTTTACCCGGAGATGAAGCTAAGAAGAAGGTTTTTACTTTTTCTTTGAAGGGAAAAGCATTGGCATGGTATAGGCTATGCGATGATATTGGATCTTGGAACTGGAATCAATTGAAATTGGAATTTCACCCAAAAAAATATCCTATGCATCTAGTTCATCGTGATCGGAATTATTTATATATAACTTTTGGCCTCGTGAAGGAGAAATTATCGCTCTAGCTTGGGGGAGGCTTAAGTCAATGTTATATTCATGCCCCAATCATGAGCTCTCAAGAGAAATTATTATTCAGAATTTTTATGCTCGGCTTTCTCGTGATGATAATTCCATGCTTGATACTTCTTGCACTGGTTCTTTTATGAAGAAGACTATTGAATTTAGGTGGGATCTTTTAGAAAGAATTAAATGCAACTCTGAAGATTGGGAAATCGACGAAGGTAAAGAGTTAGGTATTAAGCTTAAGTTTGATTGTGTTAAATCTTTTATGAATACAAATGTTTTTCACAAGTTTAGCACTAAATATGGACTTAACTTTGAGATGGTAGCCTCTTTTGTGAATCATTTGATACTCATGTTGATCTCCCTAAGTAGAAGTGGTTTAAATATCATCCCCCTATTAGAAAAGAAATTAAAAAACCGGTCATGGTTAAAGATGGAACTATTATTTACAATGTTGATCCAGTTGTAGCCTACTGCTTATACTGAAAAACCACCTTTCCCTCTTAGAATAAAGGAACATGCTAAGGACTCAACTGTGGTTTGCAAAAGCAACAGTAAAGCACCTAAACCCTCTGAACAAAAAGTAGAACCTAGTGTTGCTATGGTTAAAGATCTTCTGGTACAAAATATTGATGGGCATGTTGTTTACTTTTGTGATGAAGCTGCTAGAATTGCTAAACCCGATGAAAAAGATAAACAAAGGCATGTTGTTGGCATGAATGTTGTCTCAGTTAAAATAGGAGATCATTGTTATCATGGTTTATGTGACTAAGGTGCTAGCGTGAGTGCTATTCCTTTTACTTTATACCAACAAGTTACGGATGACATAGCACCCGCTGAAATTGAAGACATAGATGTTATTATTAAACATGCTAATAGAGACACTAGCACACCACTTGGGATTGTCAGAGATGTTGAAGTATTGTGTGGAAAAATAAAATACCCTACTAATTTTCTAGTTCTTTGTTCCCCACAAGATGACTTTTGCCCATTATCTTTGGTAGACCCTTCTTGAACGTTGTTAATGCTACAATAGATTGTGAGAAACAAACTATCAGTGTTAGCTTTGGTGATGAGTCTCATGATTTTAATTTCTCCCTGTTTAATAGACAACCTCATAAGAAAGAATTACCTAGTAAGGATGAAATAATAGGTCTTGCTTCTATTGTCATGCCTCCTACTGATCCACTAGAACAATATTTGCTAGACCATCAAAATCATATGCACATGCATGAAAGAAATGAAATAGATAAACTATTCTTTGAACAACAACCTCTGCTTAAACACAATTTGCCTATCGAAAATCTAGGAGGTCCTCCTCCACCTAAAGGTCATCCTGTGTTTAAATTTAAACAATTGCCAGACACTTTGAAGTATGCTTATATTGATGAGAAAAAGATATATCATTTTATTATTAGTGCTAACCTTTCAGAACATGAGGAAGAAAGATTATTGGAAATTATGAAGAAGCACCGAGCTACTATTGGGTGTACTCTTGACGATCTTAAGGGCATTAGTCCCACTCTCTGTCAGCACAAGATTAATATGGAGCTTGATGCTAAACCCATTGTTGATCACCAACGACGTTTGAATCCTAAAATGAAAGAAGTGGTAAGAACTGAAGTATTAAAACTTCTGGAAGCAGGTACAATCTATCCCATGGCTGATAGTAGATGGGTGAGTCATGTTCATTGTGTCCCTAATAAAGGAGGTATTACTGTTGTTCCTAACGATATGAATGAACTTATTCCACAAGGAATTGTTACTGGTTATAGAATGGTAATTAATTTCAAAAAAATAGATAAGGCTACTAGAAAAGATCATTACCCTCTGCCTTTTATTAATCAAATGCTAGAAAGATTATCTAAGCACACACACTTTTGTTTTCTTGATGGATATTCTGGTTTTTCTCAAATACCTGTTTCACAACCTGATCAAGAGAAAACCACTTTTACTTGTCCTTTTGGAACTTATGCTTATAGACATACGCCTTTTGGTTTATGCAATGCACCTGCTACCTGTCAAAGATGTATGACTGCTATATTCTCTTATTTTAGTGAAAAGATTGTTGAGGTTTTCATGGATGACTTCTCTATTTATGGAACTTCTTTTGATGATTGCTTAAGAAACATTGATCGAGTTTTCCAGAGATGTGAGCAAACTTATCTTGTCTTGAATTGGGAGAAGTGCCAATTTATGGTTAATGAAGGTATTGTTTTGGGGCATAAAATTTCTGAATGAGGTATTGAAGTGGATAAAGCTAAAGTTGATGCAATTGAGAAAATGCCATGTCCTAAAGATATTAAAGGTATGTAGTTTCCTTGGTCATGCTGGTTTTTATAGGAGGTTTATTAAAGACTTCTCTAAAATTTCTAGGCCTCTTACAAATCTTTTACAAAAGGATGTTCCATTTTTTGGATGATGATTGTGTAGAAGCCATTGAAACACTTAACAAATCCTAAACTTATGCACCTATTGTTCAACCACCTGATTGGAACTTGCCTTTTGAAGTTATGTGTGATGCTAGTGATTGTGTTGTTGGGGCTGTTTTAGGACAAAGAGTTGATAAGAAATTAAATGTTATTCATTATGCTAGCAAAACTCTAGAGAGTGCCCAAAGAAATTATGTTACTACTGAAAAAGAATTTTTAGCAGTTGTGTTTGCTTGTGACAAACTCATATCTTATATTGTTGATTCTAAAGTAACGACTCACACTAATCATGCTACTATAAAATATCTTATGGAAAAGAATGATGCTAAACATAGACTCATTAGGTGGGTTCTCTTGTTACAAGAATTTGATTTACATATTACCGGTAGGAAAGGGGCTGAGAACCCTGTAGCTGAGAACTTGTCTAGGTTTGAAAATACTCTTGATGACCCACTACCTATTGACGATAGCTTTCCTGATGAACAGGTAGCTACAATAAATGTTTCTCATAATACTCCTTGGTATGCTGACTATGCTAATTACATTGTTGCTAAATATATTCCACCTAGTTTTACATACCAACAAAAGAAAAAAATTCTTCTATGATTTAAGACATTACTTTTGGGAGGACCCACATCTTTATAAAGAAGGAGTTGATGGTGTTGGGGATGTAACTACTGGGTATGACCCACCCAGGAGGGGTCGGGTCATGCCACTGGCGGTTTGAAGATAAAGAGGCCCGATAAGGTCCAAGAAGATATGAAGATAGCAGTTCATAGAGCAAACCAGTTGAAGGTCCAAGACCCGGAGACGACTTGAGGCCCACGGTCGTGAGCCGCCATATGTTTAACTTGTTCTGTAAGGCAAGCTTAGTTAGAAACCGAGCCGGTCATGTTTATGTGAGCCGGCTGGGACTCTGTAATCCGCCGGGTATCAACCTGTATATAAAGGGGTGACCCGGCGGCGGGTTAATTCAAGTAACAGTCAATCGAGAGAAAGGTCAAGCGTATTCGCTCCCTGGTAATTGAAACCCAAGCAATACAACCTAAAGCAGGAGTAGGCTATTACCTCATTGAGAGGGGCCGAACCTGGGTAAACTCTCTATGTCCTTTGTCCCGTTTAACCCCTTCAAGCTAACCAAGTTGCGATGGCTCCACACCTAAGTCCTTTTGCTAGGGCATCTTCCGTGTTAAGTTCACAACAGTTGGTGCCCACCGTGCGGCCAGCGCATGGTGGTTTCGAGTTCTTGAAGGGCAACTTCGCAGGGACCAAGGGATAGGCCGTTGGCCGGATGACTAAGAGCCGCCGCGGCAACCTCTACATCGATTATGCTGGCTGGGGCCCCTAGGCTGGCTCAATCGAGTACGGGTACCGAGTCCCCTTCGGCGGGATCCACGTCTTCATCGGCAAAATCGGCGAGTCCGAGCCTGAGCCGGACACCTGCACCGACATCATCGAGACGGCTCAGCGTGCACGACCCGCCAAGGTTCAAACCGTCGTGAAGCACACCTTTGTTGGTTTCGTCCATGGGGCGGACCTTGAGGAAGGATCTGTGTCCGGTGGAGAGACGACCATCTACTCTGATGATGAGTCCTCAACCGTGAGACCAACTCGATGTATCAACTGCAAGACGGCGGGCTTAGGGGCTATTCTGATGGCAACAGTATTCCAGACCCCTATGATTCGCCGAACAGGGTCACGATTTTCATGGCCGGCACACAACCGATGCTCAATTCATCAACTATTGCGGCTATGACTTTTGGTTCAACGGCCTCGGTGACAGCCACGGCGAGCGGCTCTGTGCGCCCGCCGGCTCAAGTTTTATCCGAGCTCTTGGAGGCTTTGGCGACCTTATTGGCTGCAGAGCTAACACCAGAGAATCAAGCACAACACAAGGTGGATCTCGTGAAATTGCGAGATGAGATATCTCAAGCCAGGGAGGAGTTTAAGTCTGAGAATGCTAGGATGGAGACAGAACGAGCCACCCTGGACGCTGCGTCACAACGGAATCAAGCGGAAAATTTCCAATTGAGCTTGGATCAGAATGCATCTAATGTCGTTCTGCGAAGGGGGCATCAGAGCCATTTACCTTTGGAGTATGATGCGAGGAATCTTTTCAACACACCAGGAGCCGGGCCGAGTAACCCGCACGAAGTAAACCGGGCTATCGAGGCACCCATGACTGGGGCGACGGTTCAGCCACATGTTGCAGACCCGCCCCGTTTGACTTTAAACCTGCCTCAATAGGTGCCGGCACCATCAGGTCATTATTCTAACCCTTTGGATAAAATGATTGCTGCGGCATCACGGCTAGTGGCTCTTCCCATTTGAGGGTGAGTCTCTTGCGGCGATGGAGATGCGAAGGGCTGGGGAGCTTCTTCAAACAGCGGTAGCTCAGCAGGCGGCTTACTCATATAGCCATGACAGATTCATTCAACTCCACGCCCCAGTCATAGTTATAGCCGGCACATTGAGCCACCGGCGGTTTCAAGCAGTGAGCGGTGCCGTAACCAGCCTCGTAGGCGTGACCTGCCACATGCCGATAACCATGCTCAGGTTTTGGTAGACCAGGCTAGGACCCGTCGGGAGGCTGAGCTGGCGGCTCAGCTAGCGGCTCATCAGCTATCGTAGCTTAAGTCGTTGGTGTCTATCGAAGCTGGGATGACGTCTAGAACCCTTGGTGTGCCATGCCTAGTGTCGGCTTTGCGTAATGAGCGTTTGCCCAAGGATTTAAAGGGCCCTTGCAAGGTGCCCAATTACACAGCGGATCAACCCCCGGAGGCTTGGATCGAAAGCTATGAGCTAGCCATGGAGATGTTGGACGTCAATGATGTTGTGTGTGCTAAGTATTTCACCATGATGTTGGATGGGTCGGCTCGCACCTGGTTAAAGGGGCTGCCCCCTAACTTCATCAGATCATGGACTGAATTGAATACGTGCTTTATTCAGAACTTCAAGGACACATGCAAGCAGCCTCAGTCGATTCTTGATTTAGACACTTGTATCCAGAATGAGGGCAGGTCAACCACCCATTGCATACGCCGGATCTCGGCTATTATCCACTCATCGGATAGCATCAACGCCGGCTCAGCCGTCCTGATTTTGGAGAAAAATTGGCGTTTCCTTCCCCTCAAACAGAAGCTGGGGTGGCTTAAGCGCCACTGCAATGATATGGGGGAGCTAATGGCGGCTCTTATCAAATACGTCGACTCCGATAACACTAAGGACCCTGGGTCTGATGAGGAGAAGGCTGGCAAGGGGAAGAAGAATGGCGATACAAAGGGATAATAGCATAATACGGCGGGTCAAGGTAATAATGGTAAGCGCAAGCAAGAGGACAGTGGTTCAGAATTTGTGGCTAATACCAATACACAGAATAACCATCAGTGTCGTAAGGGGAAATCATCAAATCCCGGTTTGGCGGGCCAAAGTTCAACCTTGAGGCGATAATGAATTAGCCTAGCCCAAAGCATGGTTCTCAAGATAAGCCGGCCACTCATCTATGGAAAGATTGCTTCATCATGAGGGAGTATAGAAATTCTGGCTTTTATCAGGACAATCATGGCCCGCAGGGCGAGTCAGGATCCATCTCTCACGGGCCCGGCTTTGGAGGCGGCGGCTCAAAATCTAGATTTCAAGGCCAGAGCAATCAAGGCGGTTTTAATCAGCAATCTAATCAAGGGAATCAGCAGCAGCAGTCCGGCTATAAAAGTAATCCAAAGCAGCTGAATAGTGGTCAATATCATGTGTGTACCATGAGCTTATGCAAGTGGGGCCAGAAGATTCATAAGCGGGCAGTGAACGCGGTTGATCCGGCGGTCCCTCGATACTTGCGATGGTATGAACAGCCTATTGTATGGAGCCGTGAGGATCACCCGCCCCGGGTTGACAATCCGGGTCAATTGGCTTTGGTGGTTTCTCCTCAGGTTGGAGGATACAAGTTTACAAAAGTGCTTATGGATGGAGGCAGCAGTATCAATATCCCTTACTATGATACTTTTCGCCGTATGAATTTGACTAGCAAAGATCTTAAACCGTCTTATACTATTTTTCATGGGGTGGTGCCTGGTAAGTCGGCGTATCCAGTGGGTAAGATAGCCTTGGAAGTGACTTTTGGCGATGAGCATGATTATAGAGCTGAAACATTGACTTTTGAGGTGGTCAAGATCAAGAGCCCTTATCACGCCCTGTTTGGACGGCTGGCTTATGCTAAATTTATGGCACAACTTTATTATGTTTATCTACAGCTTAAAATGCCGGGTCGTAAGGGTACCATCATGGTGCATGTTGGCGTGGAACGACACCTATGGGATCACAAGAATCCCTACTACGGTTGTCGGGGCGCAGGGTTGCGAGAAGAGCAGGATTACTAATCAGCACAAGGATCGTTTACCCAGGATCGGGCCGCGAGGATGCGTAAAACCCTAGTCCTGCTTTGTGTGGGTGTATTGAGTGTTCTTGAGCCCTTGGACTAGCTGCGGTGGCTGCGTAGTTCCAAAAAGCCGAATCCTCCTCCAGTACACCATGGGCCTCCTTTTAGTGTCGAAAGGGGCTGCCACAGTGGCACACAGGAGGTGGAAAGGCGTACAGTGCTACGAGCTTATCGCTTGTATTATAGGTCAAGACGCATTTAATGCACCGCTGAGGTGTCCCCTAGCTTTATTGGGGACAGGAGCGAGGCCCGTCCCGTCTGTCACCCCTCCTCCTTGCTTCGACACGCGCCCTAGCCAGCGATGCGTGCGGCACCATGTAGGCAGGCAGGCAGCTGAGGTGGCGCGGTGGTAGGGTCTTCACGAAGATCTGCATGCCACCACGAAGACGCTTGATGAGTTGGCATGGGAGCTGCATGTCGCCACGCATGTGGTTGGGCTGGCAGCTGCATGCGAACGGCGGTGGAGACTTGGCTGGTGCGGGCTTGGCAGTGGCCCTGCTGGCGTCCTCGGTGAGAGCCTTGCCAGGTGGCCCAGCAAGGGTCTTGCCGTGGCGCGCTGTCGTCCCCTGCAAGGATCTTGCCGGGGGTCTTGTGGCTCTCCTCGGCAAGGATCTTGCCGAGGACCGTTTACTTTTAATCCTCATCTGATCTTGAATATTCCTTGGTCTTGACAAAGATCTGCATGCCACAATGGAGGTGCCTCCCGATCCCTAGTTCCAACGTGGTTGGTTGACTTGGAACCTGTGGGCTCGAGGGTGGATCACTCCACTGGTGTGGGCGAGCCACCCCGGCAAGGGTCTTGCCGGGGCCGCTGAGGCTGCCCCCGGCAAGGATCTTGCCGGGGGAACCCGCTTTGCCTCTCTGCTTCTTTATGGTCTTGGCCTTGGCGTTGCTCCGGCTATCTTGGGCTTTGGTTTTACCTCGGTTCACCTCCCCTGTTCTGCTTGGTGTGGCCGCGGGCGCGGCTCCGACTATCCATGCACAGGTAAAGGGGTACAAAGGTGCGCCCCCTCTTTTGTACACCCACAGGAGCCCCTGGGCCTGGGCCACACATAAGCACAACACGTTGTTGGGCCAGGCCCAAAAGGGTGCGCGGGCAGGCGGGGCAGTTTTTACCGCGGTAAAACTTTTCGCGCGCTGCGCTTCCCACGACCCGCGTCGAATGCGCGACATGGAAGGGTGCACGTGACGTGGGCGGCATGCGTGGGGCAGTTCTCGCACGCATGCGTCACATCACAGTAAATGGGCAGCGCGACCCGCACCTTCCCCATAAAAAGGGATAACCGCGAGCGCACTGTTCCTTTTACCCTCCGTGCAATCCCAATCTCGGAAGCCTCCATTCGTCTTCCCCTTCTTCCCTAAGCTTCACCCTTGCTCGCCGTTGTTGCATTCCCGCCACCCTCTGTTTCTTGCCTCCCTCCCCTAGCCGCCATGGCGCCCAAATCCACCAAGGGCAAGGGAGTGGCCAAGGATGTCGGAGCGGCGGAGCCGCCGGAGAGTGTGCTGGCGGTGCAGCGGATGCAGTCCGCCTACTTCCCCTCGACAGTTGATGTGTTCGAGCTCTGGGAAGCCTTCAGGCCCCTGTGGGGGGTGAAGACGGGGGGAGAGAAGACGGGGCACCCAGCCACGCGCATCATCCCTGCCAACTGCGTCGAGGCTGCCCTGTATCGTTACCCTTTCTTTGTCGACAATTTCTCCTGCGAGCTTTGTCCTCCCTTCTCCGATTTATTCAGCGACATGATGCATACCTTTGGCTTCCGCCTCTTGGATTTTACACCAAATGTGGTGGCGTGCATGGCCCTTTTCGCGCACCTCTGCGAAGGTTTCACCGGGGTGCACCCCAACACGGCGCTTTTCCGCCACTACTTCTTCCCTCGGATTCAAACGGGGGGCGCCATCTCCGGTTGCGTCACCTGGATCCCAAGATCCAAGGGAGCGTACCCGGATGGTGGCATGAAGGAGAGGTGGGAAGAGTGGCGGGGCCGGTGGTGCTGGATTGAGGAAAAGGACCCGCCGGCGTTCTGCGAAGTCCGCTGGGCGCCGCCGGTCCGCAGAAGTGATTGGAGCAACGTCGATGCCGACGACGAGAATCTCACAATCGCCACCACCAGGATCCTTCGGCTCACCAAGGCCAGGCTCACCCTTGAGATGATCGGGGCAGACTTCATCTGCCGCCGGATCGCTCCACTGCACAACAAGGGGAGGCCGACCTGGCTCTTCACAAACCCCGCCGACATCATGCGGCTTCGCCCCGGCCTCGACCACAATTTCACAGTGAGGGGCATGCCCATTTCTGCCTGTCGGTGTCCAAACCGGCGGATCTCGGGTAGGGATTCCCGAACTGTGCGTCTAAGGCGGATGGTAACAGGAGGCGGGGGACATAATGTTTACCCAGGTTCGGGCCCTCTCGATGGAGGTAATACACTACTTCCTATTTGATTGATCTTGATGATATGAGTATTACAAGATTGATCTACCACGAGATCGTAGAGGCTAAACCCTAGAAGCTAGCCTATGATTATGATTGTTGTTGTCCTACGGACTAAACCCTCCGGTTTATATAGAAACCGGAGGAGGCTAGGGTTACACAGAGTCGGTTACAAGGGAGGAGATCTATATATCTGAATTGCCAAGCTTGCCTTCCACGCCAAGGAGAGTCCCATCCGGACACGGGACGAAGTCTTCAACCTTGTATCTTCATAGTCCAACAGTCCGGCCAAAGGATATAGTCCGGTTGTCCGAGGACCCCCTAATCCAAGACTCCCTCAATAGCCCCTCAACCAGGCTTCAACGACGATGAGTCCGGCGCGCAGGTTGTCTTCAGCATTGCAAGGCGGTTTCTCCCTCCGAATACTCCATAGAAGATTTTGAACACAAGGATCGTGTCCGGCTGTGCAAAACAAATTCCACATACCACCGTAGAGAGTATAATATTTCCACAAATCTAATCTACTGACAACTTTTCATAACGTGAAATCATGCCATGGCCTGGTCATTATTCGAACCGTTTTCTTCAACCAGCTACTGCACATATTGCAAGGCGGTTTTCTTGGCACGTCTTGTCGAAGCAGAGATCGTGTTCCCCTTATCACGGGATTCTCATCAATACGGGTATGGGTAACCCAATCGTACATATTGGTATGACTCCTCGATTTTAGGCAAGTTCCGAACGGCCACGCGGAGGATGCTTGATATTCACCCCTTTTATAAAGGGGCCAAGGCCTGTCATTTTCTTCTCGCGCTCGATCCTTCCCTTCCCCCACCTCGAATTCCAACATCCAAGGCTCGGGCTAAGCGCTTCGGACCTTCAATTATGTCCAGATCCAACCTTCAAGGCCGGTGGATGGCCTCCTCTGTCACAGAGGAGGACAACAAGAAGATAAGAGAAGCCAGGTATCTGACCGCCGAATCTCGCACAGGCTGCCCGCTCAAGGGTAGGTCATCCCCACTCCCGAACCCAACGAGAGTGTCGTATTTTTTCCCACTTCCTCCGGGGGCTAGGCTTTAGTCTTGATCCCTTTGTTAGAGGGCTTATGTTCTATTACGGGCTCGATTTCCATGATCTAGCTCCAGATTCCATTCTTCACATCTCGTCATTTATCGTTGTGTGTGAGGCCTTCCTCCATGTCACCCCACACTTCGGCTTATGGCTCAAGACCTTTAATGTGAAGCCGAAGATGATTAATGGGTCACACGCAGAATGCGGAGCTGTCATAATAAGCAAAGGCGCCGACACCCCATGGCCAAAGGGTTCCTTCCCGAAGGTGTCCAGCTTATGGCAACGGGGCTGGTTTTACATCACAGCTCCCCGAGGTACTAAGTGGGTAGCCGCCCCTGCCTTCCGCTCGGGCCCCGCGCCACAACTGGCGTCATGGGTCAACAAGGGGCTGGACTTGGGGCCAGTAAATGATGTGCCGACATTACAGAGTCGCATCCAAGATCTCCTCCAGAGAGATATCAACCTTGTCAAGGTAATGCAAGTCATGCTAGTTCGTCGAGTCCTGCCTTGCAAACGTCGACCTCTCCGTATGTGGGAGTTCAACCCGGAAGGACTGCAAACTATTTAGCAATTCTTCGGCGTGACGCTCGAAGAGATGTATGGATTGTTCTTCGGATCATGAATAAAGTGTCCGGACACCACCGAGGATGTGGGTCTGAGCTGCAATCGTCCAGATACCCATGTAAGTAATTCCGCGACCGAACATGCTGTATTTTTAATCACAACATCATTCTGAAAAATCGCTCTTTGACCAGGACTGGATAAAAAAGACGAAGATGATCAGGTGTTCGGCCCCCTTCCTGAAGGCTCACCGGATCCTGTACTAGCCAAGATGCTTGAGCTTGCACCTTATCAAGCGCCATCAGGGGAAGATAAAGGGAGGAATGAAGAAGTCGCAAGTGGGCCTCACGCATTACTCATCCAAACCGGGGGAATTAGTGTCTCCGCGAAGGAGGATAATCAGGGAGAAGAATCTGAAATTCCCTCTCCCCAAGGAAGGAAAAGGACCGCCTCTGAAGACTTGGAAACAAGGGTTTCCAAACGAGGGAAGAAACCTTTGCTAGGGGGGCCTGCCCCGAAGGGCTTTCTTATCGCACAATGCCCTCAAGGGGATCAGCCCTCCATCGAGCTGTAAGTAAACAAGAGTGCTTTATAGTAAATATATCCTGCTTTATTTCTGAGGACAATAACCGAGATGTATGTCTTGTAGTTCGAATCGTAGCCCTTCTCAACAGAGTTCGTCTTCGGGGGATCTTCTTCAGGAGATGATGGAGAGCGAAACGCCTCCCCTTGTCTCCCCGCCTCGAGGGGCGGACGACCCTGAGGTGTCGTCACGGAGGCTTTCTCCTGATCCGCCAAGGCCAGAAGGTAACCCATCGGCCACCCGAAGTCCTGAGTATTCGACTCCTAAGGAGAGCAACAAAAAGAGTCCGGGACTGTCCGGTGCACGACCAGACGCACTGACGGGTCTTCTGGAGCAAGCGGCTATCTCAGAGGTGCATCATAATTTAATGGGTACGGTGGTTGAGAGGATTTCATCCGCCAAAAGTGGATAGCATGAAGCTTTTATGAGCCTGCTAAGAGGCTTTGAGGTACGTAAAGTAATATGTATATATTTTTTTTGACGGCACCGCACATGCTAGGTGTGCCCTATGCAGATAGTAGCCCCTGAGACTCTGGTTGCTGTCCAAAGGCGGCAAACAGAGGATCATAGTCCCAGGTAATGATCATGATGCTTTCGTGTGCAGGCGGCTAAGGGTCCGGTGGCTGGCCGGACTGCTGAGTTTGCCGAACTGAAGAGGCAGCTTGACGCAGCAGATGCCGACATCACGCTCGTGAACAAGCAGCTTGACGAAGCACAGGGTATGTATTTCCAGGTGGGCAACAAATATTAAGAGGAGCATGATGCTAGTATCTATAATATGTTATTTATTGCAGATGGAGCTGCCGCCGTGGAGACCCTTCTATGGAACTTGCCCAAGCCAAGGAACAAGCCAGAGAAAGCGATGTGGCCGCCCTAAAGGCGTCAAGAGTTAAAGCCGAATAGGCTGCTCATCGCCAGAGCGAAGATAAAATAGCCAAGATGGCTGTTGAGTGAAGGATGCCGCCGACCGGTATGAGCTTCTTGAAAAGGAAAGCCAAAGTAGAGCGGCGGACCTGAAGAAAGCCATGGTAGCAGCCAAGGAAGCCTGCTCTAAAATCAGAGCGGCGAAGGAGGAGCTTCGTCAAGCCGGAGATATCATGACTGGGAAGCCCTTTTTATTGTGGTCGAAGTTTGGAGATCTGAAGTATGCCCCTCTGGATCAGTTATGGAGTGCTGCAGACGCGTGTTCGGACTTGGCAACGAGTGCAGCTGATGCGACTGAGTTTTTCAATGATAAAAAAGATTTCGAAGTGGAAAAGTTGTTCGTTGCGATTCGGTGCTCCAACGTGTCCGCTGCTGTTAAATGAACAAATGGCCGAAAGTGGGTCGAGCTCCATAGATTGTCCGGACTTTCCATGAGGTCTATCGTGGATCATCTTTGGCGGAAGGACCAAGGCCGCATAGTTATTTTAGTTTAGTGCAACGATTCCTTGGTGATGTGCTGCGTATCGACGCTGTAAAGAGGTCGGAGTGCATAGAGGGTGCGCGGATGGCTCTTGCCCGTGTTAAGACATACTGGGCAGAGATGGAGGCCACCACTATTGCAACCCAGGGTCCGGCCGTAGGCCAGGTATCGGCCGAGCACTATTTTGAGTGAGTCCTAGAAGGTGCTCGTTTAATAGAGGCTCAGTGCTCGAAGAGTATCATGTTTGAGTGACATGTATCCCAATTGTAAGAACAATGCTATTTGGGTTATAAAGGTTGTGTTTATACTTTTGCCTAAAAGTATTATGATGCCTCCTGTGCGGCCGTTTATGCATGTATATAACCTGAAAGTTTGCAGTCGTCGGCTTCAGCCCCCACGCATATAATGTGGGGGTGTTCGAAAAAAGCGCGTATTCACACTTGACCCAACGTCTTGGTCCATTAAGGAGGTGATAGTGCGGCGAACAAGGCAATCGGACTATATAGCTTTAACACTTTCACTTAGCCATAAGAGTTTGACGGTGGGGCTACTATATAGCCCCTGGTATTTCCGCACTCATCCGAATACGGGGCGCGTACATACATGACCGGGAAATGGCCCTTCGTTAATGCGGAGGAATCGCGAAGATTCTGCTGGGTCATCGAGTGGTTGACCAGTCTCGCACTTTATCATGACAGTCGGTTTTCGGCTTTCTCTACTGAGGTGCTCATCCAGATGAACCAGGGCACAATCACAGTAGTTCTCCCGGTGCCACCTTAGCCGATAGAGCGGAACGTAAGGTAGCAAAACACGGGAGCCGTGCAAACCCAACTATTGACCAAAGACATGATTCGGAGCTGATGCATATAAGGCCAAACTTCATGACGCCAACACTCCCTGAGGTATTTGGATTTTACAACATATACCGGGCTAAGTAATGCCCTTGATAATGAACCCTGAATTTCCAGTTACGTGCATTAGTCTGACGTGGCGAAATGCCAATAACGCCAGCATCCCTCTTGGTTGTGTTGAGTATCCGGAGGGTGTGAAGCAACAAGAGACAGTAAAAAAGGTTTACGCAGGGTCTTAATCTAAAAAGAAACCTTTGAACGGGGCCCTGCTGCACGTCTACGCCTGTGTCTCCGTTGTGCCATATCCTAGAAGGGTGCATCATGATGATCATCTACAAAAGACAAAAACCCAGGTGAAAGTCTCCGTGCGAAAAAAATTGGTTATACTTAATGAACCATTAAAATTCAACCTAAATAAGGTCAAGCCGAACTGTAGTTCTTTTTACATGCGGGAAGCCCCTAGCACCACCTATGGGGGTATGTCCATCAACCTACTCTCAGGTTTATCTGAGCTGTTATAGCCGATGGTGCGCCGGACTCGTCTAGCCATGTCCACGGTCTTGACGACCGATCATTTATTCTGGTTGAAGAGGCCGTTCAGTGTTCCGCTGCTAACGCCATCGCACATTCTTCCGCACGTAAGGAACGCTCTGTGTTTCCGCTAACTATGATGATGCCACGTGGACCGGGCATCTTAAGCTTAATATAAGCGTAGTGCGGTACTGCGTTAAAACGAGCGAAGGCCGTTCTTCCGAGTAGTGCTTGATAGCCGCCCGGAATGGAGCGATGTCGAAGGTTAACTTTTCACTTCGGAAGTTGTCGGGAGAACCGAATACAACATCTAGTATTAGAGAGCCCGTACAGCGGGCCTCTGGGCCTGGTATTACTCCTTTAAAGGTAGTATTGCTTTGGCTGATTCTTGCCGGGTCTATCCCCATTTTGCAGACTGTGTCCTGATATATCAGATTAAGACTACTGCCATCGTTCATAAGGACTCGGGTGAGATGGTATCCGTCAATTATTGGGTCTAGCACCAAGGCGGCCGATCCTCCGTGCCGGATACTAGTCGGATGATCCCAAAGAATCGAAAAGTGATCAGGCAGACCGACCACCGGTTGAACTTGGGGGTGACGGGTTCCATGGCACATATGCCTCGGGGTGCGCATTTGCTCCTCCTCTTCGTTACGTGAATCATGTTCACTGTTTTGACCTCTGGTGGGAATTTTTTCTGTCCCCCAGTGTTTTGCTGGCGAGGCTCATCCTCGTCTTCACTTGGTGTCTCCCTCCCCTTGTGTTCAGCATTTAGCTTGTCGGCCTGCTTGAAGACCTAGCATTCTCTGTTGTTGTGATTTGCAGGTTTGTCGGAGGTGCCATGAATCTGACATAATCTGTCTAGAATCTTGTTTAGGCCGGACGGTCCATCTCGCTGCCTTTGAATGGCTTTTTCCGTTGACCGGGTTGAGAGCCCCTGAATCCGGCCATCGCCCGTGTTGTCTGGGTTGTCTTCATTGTTTCGACGCTTACTTTCATTGCGTCGTGGTTTTCCATTGCCATCCCTAACTTCGGATGTGCCTGGGTCGCTGGTGCCGCTACGGGCCAGCCAACTGTCTTCGCCCGCACAAAAGCGGGTCATAAGGCTTGTGAGGGCTGCCATTGTCCTTGGTTTTTCCTGGCGAGAGTCCGGGACTGTCCGGTGCACGACCAGACGCACTGACGGGTCTTCTGGAGCAAGCGGCTATCTCAGAGGTGCATCATAATTTAATGGGTACGGTGGTTGAGAGGATTTCATCCGCCAAAAGTGGATAGCATGAAGCTTTTGTGAGCCTGCTAAGAGGCTTTGAGGTACGTAAAGTAATATGTATATATTTTTTTTGACGGCACCGCACATGCTAGGTGTGCCCTATGCAGATACTAGCCCCTGAGACTCTGGTTGTTGTCCAAAGGAGGCAAACAGAGGATCATAGTCCCAGGTACTGATCATGTTGCTTTCGTGCAAAGGCGGCTAAGGGTCCGGTGGCTGGCCGGACTGCTGAGTTTGCCGAACTGAAGAGGCAGCTTGACGCAGCAGATGCCGACATCACGCTCGTGAACAAGCAGCTTGACGAAGCACAGGGTATGTATTTCCAGGTGGGCAACAAATATTAAGAGGAGCATGATGCTAGTATCTATAATATGTTATTTATTGCAGATGGAGCTGCCGCCGTGGAGACCCTTCGGGCGGAACTTGCCCAAGCCAAGGAACAAGCCAGGAGAAGCGATGTGGCCGCCCTAAAGGCGGCCGAAGAGTTAAAGCCGAATAGGCTGCTCATCGCCAGAGCGAAGATAAAATAGCCAAGATGGCTGTTGAGCTGAAGGATGCCGCCGACCGGTATGAGCTTCTTGAAAAGGAAAGCCAGGCGAGAGCGGCGGACCTGAAGAAAGCCATGGTAGCAGCCAAGGAAGCCTGCTCTAAAATCAGAGCGGCGAAGGAGGAGCTTCGTCAAGCCGGAGATATCATGACTGGGAAGCCCTTTTTGTTGTGGTCGGAGTTTGGAGATCTGAAGTATGCCCCTCTGGATCAGTTATGGAGTGCTGCAGACGCGTGTTCGGACTTGGCAACGAGTGCAGCTGATGCGACTGAGTTTTTCAATGATAAAAAAGATTTCGAAGTGGAAAAGTTGTTCTGGTTGCAGTTCAGTGCTCCAACGTGTCCGCTGCTGTTAAATGAACAAATGGCCGAGTGGGCTGAGCTCCATAGATTGTCCGGACTTTCCATGAGGTCTATCGTGGATCATCTTTGGCCGGAAGGACCAAGGCCGCATAGTTATTTTAGTTTAGTGCAACGATTCCTTGGTGATGTGCTGCGTATCGACGCTGTAAAGAGGTCGGAGTGCATAGAGGGTGCGCGGATGGCTCTTGCCCGTGTTAAGACATACTGGGCAGAGATGGAGGCCACCACTATTGCAACCCAGGGTCCGGCCGTAGGCCAGGTATCGGCCGAGCACTATTTTGAGTGAGTCCTAGAAGGTGCTCGTTTAATAGAGGCTCAGTGCTCGAAGAGTATCATGTTTGAGTGACATGTATCCCAATTGTAAGAACAATGCTATTTGGGTTATAAAGGTTGTGTTTATACTTTTGCCTAAAAGTATTATGATGCCTCCTGTGCGGCCGTTTATGCATGTATATAACCTGAAAGTTTGGTAAATAAGCCGGCTTCAGCCCCCACGCATATAATGTGGGGTGTTCAAAAAGCGCCAGATTCACACTTGACCCAACGTCTTGGTCCATTAAGGAGGTGATAGTGCGGCGAACAAGGCAATCGGACTATATAGCTTTAACACTTTCACTTAGCCATAAGAGTTTGACGGTGGGGCTACTATATAGCCCCTAGTATTTCCGCACTCATCCGAATACGGGGCGCGTACATACATGACCGGGAAATGGCCCTTCGTTAATGCGGAGGAATCGCGAAGATTCTGCTGGGTCATCGAGTGGTTGACCAGTCTCGCACTTTATCATGATACCGGTTTTCGGCTTTCATCGAGGTGCTCATCCAGATGAACCAGGCACAATCACAAGAGTTCTCCGGTGCCACCTTAGCCGATAGAGCGGAACGTAAGGTAGCAAAACACGGGAGCCGTGCAAACCCAACTATTGACCAAAGACATGATTCGGAGCTGATGCATATAAGGCCAAACTCGCGACGCCGAACACTCCCTGAGGTATTTGGATTTTACAACATATACCGGGCTAAGTAATGCCCTTGATAATGAACCCTGAATTTCCAGTTACGTGCATTAGTCTGACGTGGCGAAATGCCAATAACGCCAGCATCCCTCTTGGTTGTGTTGAGTATCCGGAGGGTGTGAAGCAACAAGAGACAGTAAAAAGGTTTACGCAGGTCTTAATCTAAAAAGAAACCTTTGAACGGGCCTCGCCGCACGTCTACGCCTGTGTCTCCGTTGTGCCATATCCTAGAAGGGTGCATCATGATGATCATCTACAAAAGACAAAAACCCAGTGAAAGTTTCCGTGCGAAAAAAAATTGGTTATACTTAATGAACCATTAAAATTCAACCTAAATAAGGTCAAGCCGAACTGTAGTTCTTTTTACATGCGGGAAGCCCCTAGCACCACCTATGGGGGTATGTCCATCAACCTACTCTCAGGTTTATCTGAGCTGTTATAGCCAGTGGTGCGCCGGACTCGTCTAGCCATGTCCACGGTCTTGACGACCGATCATTTATTCTGGTTGAAGAGGCCGTTCAGTGTTCCGCTGCTAACGCCATCGCACATTCTTCCGCACGTAAGGAACGCTCTGTGTTTCCGCTAACTATGATGATGCCACGTGGACCGGGCATCTTAAGCTTAATATAAGCGTAGTGCGGTACTGCGTTAAAACGAGCGAAGGCCGTTCTTCCGAGTAGTGCTTGATAGCCGCTCGAATGGAGCGATGTCGAAGGTTAACTTTTCACTTCGGAAGTTGTCGGGAGAACCGAATACAACATCTAGTATTAGAGAGCCCGTACAGCGGGCCTCTGGGCCTGGTATTACTCCTTTAAAGGTAGTATTGCTTTGGCTGATTCTTGCCGGGTCTATCCCCATTTTGCGCATCGTGGTCCCGATATATCAGATTAAGACTACTGCCATCGTTCATAAGGACTCGGGTGAGATGGTATCCGTCAATTATTGGGTCTAGCACCAAGGCGGCCGATCCTCCGTGCCGGATACTAGTCGGATGATCCCAGCAATCGAAAGTGATCGGGCAGACCGACCACCGGTTGAACTTGGGGGTGACGGGTTCCATGGCACATATGCCTCGGGGTGCGCATTTGCTCCTCCTCTTCGTTACGTGAATCATGTTCACTGTTTTGACCTCTGGTGGGAATTTTTTCTGTCCCCCAGTGTTTTGCTGGCGAGGCTCATCCTCGTCTTCACTTGGTGTCTCCCTCCCCTTGTGTTCAGCATTTAGCTTGTCGGCCTGCTTGAAGACCTAGCATTCTCTGCTGGTGTGATTTGCGTGTTTGCTCTGAGGTGCCATGAATCTGACATAATCTGTCTAGAATCTTGTTTAGGCTGGACGGTCCATCTCTCGCTGCCTTTGAATGGCTTTTTTCCGTTGACCGGGTTGAGAGCCTTCAATCCGGCGTTTACCGCCGTGTTGTCTGGGTTGTCTTCATTGTTTCGACGCTTACTTTCATTGCGCCGTGGTTTTCCATTGCCATCCCTAACCCGGATGTGCCTGGTCGCTGGTGCCGCCACGGGCCAGCTAATCTTCGCCTCGCAAGACAAAAGCGGGTCATAAGGCTTGTGAGGGCTGCCATTGTCCTTGGTTTTTCCTGGCGAGGTGTCTGGCGAGCCATTCGTCCCGGACACTGTGTTTGAAAGCAGCTAAGGCTTCGGTGTTCGGGCAGTCGAAAATTTGATTCTTCTTAGTGAGGAATCTATTCCAAAGCTTTCGAGCTGACTCTCCGGGCTGTTGAATTATATGACTTAAATCGTCTGCATCCGGAGGTCGGACATAGGTCCCTTGAAAATTAGCCCTGAAAGCATCCTCCAGCTCCTCCCAACTTCCAATTGAGTTTTCGGGGAGGCTCTTCAGCCAGTGCCAAGCTGGTCCCTTCAACTTGAGGGGCAAGTATTTGATGGCATGGAGATCATCTCTACGAGCCATATGGATATGAAGGATAAAGTCCTCAATCCGCACTCCTGTGGTCTCTGTCGTTCCGTCAGATGCCTCTATGTTCACGGGTTTGAATCCCTCTGGAAATTCGTGATCTAGCACCTCATCGGTGAAGCATAGGGGCTGCGCAGCACCCCTGTATTTGGATGTGTCATGGCATTCTGACGGTTGTAGTGTTCGGTTTTGCTTCTGTGTCGGGGCTCGCTTCCTAGATCCGCAGATGGACCTGGTCATACCGGATTTTTTGTGCAAGTCCTCACATAGATCGTAGTCTTTGGCTTATGCGCTGACATCGTTAGCCGCCCTATCGCGCCACGGGTGGTCGATCCGGCTGATCGGTCGTTTTATTTTTCGGCTGTATGGGCTCTATAGCCTCGTCATCGAATTCAGGCAGCAGCTTGCGCTTTGGATAGCTCTTTGTGTGGCGACCGCCACCGTACTTTTCTGCAGTGTCGAGCACTTTGTTCCATCTACTGTTGAGTGTATTTTGCGTGGCCTTAAGCCTTTGCTTCTGCTTCTTCAGACTCCTCGCGGTGGCAATAAGCCTTCTATGGAGGTTCTCTTGCTCCAAGTTCCTTTCCGGGATGATGTGTGCATCGTCGTCCGGACTGTTCTCCTCTCCGGAGACAGGTTGATTAGCTTTACCCTCGGCGTCGCCATGATCGGACGACGGCTCTGTATGTTCACCGTCCGCTGGTTCATCCTGCTCTGTCGCTGGATCGATGTGGTCGTCGTTTCCTTTGGAGTCGACCGGGGTATTATTTTTCCCTGCGTTGTTGTCGCTGTTTTTGCCGAGGCAGGATTTGGAGCGGCGTCTATGACGCCGCTTTGGTTGCTTCTCGAGGGAACTATCCTTTGCTGCATCCTTCGGTTCCTCGTCATTGTTTTCTTTAGGTGTATCCACCATATATATATCGTGTGATGAAGTGGCTGTCCACCGCCCTGTGGGCGGTGGTTCCTGTTCCTCTCCTGCATCGTTATCCATACCGTCGATGTCTTCGGAGTCGAAATCGAGCATGTCGGTTAGATCGTCGACAGTGGCTATTAAGTGGGTGGTGGGTGGGGAACGAATTTCTTCGTCATCCGCTTCCCACTCACACCGGACATAGTTCGGCCAGGGGTCTCCTGACAAGGAGAGAGACCTTAATGAATCAAGCACGTCGTCCAAGGGCGAGTGTTGGAAAATATCCGCGGAGGTGAACTCCATGATCGGTGCCCAATCAGATTCGATAGGCACGGACGCGGGCGGTTCGGAGCCCGTGGCCGGGTATGAATCCAAGTGTCCAGCAACATGGGTCTCATAGGAGGTGAAATCAGTATTCGGCACTATCGCCACCGAGTGTGCGCCCTCAGTGGCGGGGTCCATCCACCCGTCCTCGGACGGCGCACTCTGCTCCGAATTTCGGGCCGGAGTAGCCACAAGTGTGATCTTCTGAACACCGTCCGACAGCAGAGTTAGGTCATGTTTGCCGTGACTGCGGCGGCGCACCTGATATAAGCTTGAATCCGTCAAAGATCAAATATCCGCGGATGTCGGCAGTACAGTTTAAATTTCCAAAGCTGACCTGACGGCCAGGGGCGTAACTCTCGATCTGCTCTAGATGGCCAAGCGAGTTGGCCCGCAGTACGAAGCCACCGAATACGAAGATCTGTCCAGGGAGAAAAAAGTCACCCTGGATTGCATCGTTGCCGATGATTGAAGGATCCATCAAGCCTTATGGTGACGGCATAGTGGAACTCTCAATGAAAGCACCAATGTCGGTGTCAAAACCGGCGGATCTCGGGTAGGGGGTCCCGAACTGTGCGTCTAAGGCGGATGGTAACAGGAGGCGGGGGACACAATGTTTACCGAGGTTCGAGGCCCTCTGGATGGAGGTAATACCCTACTTCCTGCTTGATTGATCTTGATGGTATGAGTATTACAAGACTTGATCTACCACGAGATCGTAGAGGCTAAACCCTAGAAGCTAGCCTATGATTATCATTGTTGTTATCCTACGGACTAAACCCTCCGGTTTATATAGACACCGGAGGGGGCTAGGGTTACACAGAGTCGGTTACAAGGGAGGAGATCTACATATCCTAATTGCCAAGCTTGCCTTCCACGCCTAGGAGAGTCCCATCCGCACATGGGACGAAGTCTTCAATCTTGTATCTTCATAGTCCAACAGTCCGGCCAAAGGATATAGTCCGGATGTCCGAGGACCCCCTAATCCAGGACTCCATCACTGCCAGCGACTCTTCCAGCTCGATGTGGGCCGTGACAGCGAGGTCGAGCGGACCGGCAAGGTCGCTAGGACCGTCGTGAAGGCCGGAAAGATCGTCAAGGGGCCTTTGTTCAAATTGCCGGCAGGAGTGGTCCCGCTGTGCAATAATTCGTGACGGACCGACATCATTGCCATGATGCTGGACTGCAACGCGCATGGCCCTGACCCAAGATGGGTCGAGCCGAAGGACATCCAGGTGCAGCGGTTCTTCGACACTCTGCACGAGGGATACATCAACGCCGACGTCGAGCGGCTGCTCGTCCAGGACACCTCCAAGGCGGAACTGGACTACATCACCGCCAGGGCGAGGGAGGCGCAGCTTGCCGAGGAGGCCCGCAGCACTGGTGGTGTGGAGGACAAGGAGGAGGAGGAGCTCACCCGGTGGGCTGCGGCCACCGGGGAAGCCAGCAGCGCCGACACCGAGGCTCCTCTGGTTGAAGATGCGGTTGACGAGTCGTCGGAGGAAGAGGCCGGGGCTGTTGACCCTCCGTCCACGGGAAGAGGGCGAGTCCTGTGGCGGGCCACTTCTGGCGAGCCGGTACAGCGTGCCAGGGCTGCACGGCGGCCAAAGTCTCCGGAGGAGTCCGCGCGTCAGACGAGGGCCGCGGCGGCGAAGAAATTGGTGAAGGCCACGGCGGCGAAGAAGAGAGTTTCTGCCTCCTCTTCGCCCAAGCGCGCCCAGAAACCGCCTCCTCCCCTACTCGGGCGGACACCGACGCAGGGGTCACCTTTGAATTAGGATCCCTCAGCCCGAGGAGGAAGAGGAAAACAACAGAGGAGGAGGTGGACGACGAGTAAGTATCTTGCTCTTTCCCGTCATCTCTGTCTCCTCAATCTGTGTCGCTTGTCTTGACTCGTTTTCATCTTTGCAGGGACACGGAGATGTTGGCCCAGAGGGTGAAGAGGACCAAGACCTCGGCGGGCGGCCAGCCCCCGCCTGGTACTTCAAAGGCGCCACTGGTGGTGTTGAGCAGCCCGGACAGCAGCCCCCGACGCAGCCCCCAGCGTAAGTTCCTCACCCACTCCTTGTCGACATGTGTCAGGGGTATCATGCTTTGGTGCTGATCTTGTCGTGTATGCAGGAGGAGAGCAGCAGTAGGAGGATCCACAGAGGGCTACTTCCAACACGCCGTCCCCATCAACCACGCCACCCCGAGGGGCGTCCTCGGCAAGGGCGCCAAGCCCCGAGCCCATGCACATGTAGGAGGAGGAGGAGAACTTGGGTGCTTGTGGCTTCGTGTCGGCACCAGATGCCGGCGGGGAGGGGACCTCTGTTCCTCAGTCTGGCACGGATAAGCCACTCGCCTTTTGTCTCTGTTCTTTTTCTTTCCTTGCTGATTCTTGGTTTTGGCTTCATCTCACCCCCTCCTTGGTACCCAGATCGTCCACCGGCGGACTAGGAAGACATAGACGCCATCATTGAGGACGCCGCCAAGGACGTCGCGACAGAAGCCGAGAAGGTCGCTGCCGAGGAGTCCGTCAAGGGTGCTGCGGAGGATGCCGCCAAGGGGCCTGCCGGGGAGTCCGGCAAGGCTACTGCCGAGGAGGCTGGCAAGGGGCCTGCCGGAGACTCCGGCAAGGCCGCCGCTAAGGAGGAGGTGGTCGATGACCAGCCTTCCTCCTCCGCTGCCTCCGGCTCTGGCAAGAACCTGAAGGTGAGCGACGATCTCTTCATCCACCTCCCAGGCGCGTCGCGCACCAGGGATTCCATCAAAGGGGAGGTGTTTACAACGAGGTGCTCGTCGCCGCCGGGATTGAGATCGTTGATGAGCCAAGCGCTGGTGGCGACGGCTCCCAGGAAGAGCGGCTCCTCCATGCTATGGGCGCCAGCTTCCGAAAGCTCCAAGTGCTCCACCGCGCCCGCCTGGACAAGGCTAAGTCCAGGATGGCGGTGGCGGAGAAGGCGGAGGCGGACCTCCAGAAGCGCGTCGCCGAGATGCAGGACTGGTTTCGCCAGGCTCACGAGGAGTTGAAGACCGCCCAAGGCGAGCTGGCCAAGCGCGATGTGGAGCTCACCATGAAGCTGGCCGACATCGAGAAGGCCCAGGAGATGGCGGAGGGCTTGGCCGCGGCAGTCGAGGCCGCCCGGACCCAGCACTAGGCCGCGCTGAACTCCTAGGAGGAGGACCTCACCAAGCGCGAGGCGGACCTCGACGCCAAACTCCATGCCAAGGACAGGGAGGTGGAGAAGCTTGTCAGGCAGTGGACCCAAGAGCTGGAGCAGAGGCACAGGGAGGCGCTCGATGCCCAAGCTCTAGTTCACGCCGGCAAGGTGAAGGAGCTGGAGGTGGAGCGGGATGGGCTGAAGGAGCAGGCCCTGAAGTTGTCCCAGGAGAAGGACACGCTCAACGGTGCCCCGAGGGAGGCGCAGGGCGCGGCTGTCAGCAAGGCCGGGGAGCTCTCCGAGGCCAACAACTCCATCAAAGACCTCAGGCTGAAATTGGAGGGTCTTGAGGGAACTCTCACAGAGGCCAAGGCCCGGGAAGGGACCCTGGCCAAGGAGCTGGAGACCGAGAAGCAACTGCGGAAGAATGAGGCCGCCGAGCACAAGGATTCCGCGGAGGGCGTGAACCGCTGGATCGGCCGTCTTGAGGACGTCGCCAGCAGGGTCACCGCGCAGCTAGCCGCTATGGGGATGCCGAATGTGAGGTACGCCCCAGAGCGCAGCGGGACCACCAACGCCAAGCTGACCCTGTTCTTCGAGTGTGTTCTCGGGGCCCTGGAGCAGCTTCACGCCAACCGGGCGGCCTCGCTGGCCGACGAGGCCCGGAGGCTTTGCCAGGGCGCCATGACCAAGGTTCTCACCAAGGTGGCATACTGGTACCCCGACCTCGATTTCGGCGAGCTCTGGCTGTTAGCAGATGGCTACTGCAGCAAAGCTTCCTGGGTCATGATCGAGGTCTCCGTTGCGGGCAATGCAGCCTTAGCCCGCGGCTGGCAGACATTTGCCCACGCAACGCGACCCTCTACGTGAGGGTGTTCGGAGAAGATGGCCGCCGCGTCGGGTGCTGCCCTCAGGACAACGACGGCGACGAGGTGCTCGGCCTTGGCGACGGTCGTGATGAGGGCGAAGGTGGACCCGCTCTCGGCGTCGACCACGGCTCGTCAAGCTACGGCGGCTCTTCCTCCGGCGACAGCTCCACCAGCGGCGGCTATGACCAGCCGCCGCGCCCGCTTCAAGGGCGGCAGTGGGTTGTCTTGCCGTCGTGCCCCGGTGAAGTGCGAGGTTGGGTCTGGCTGAGCCCAGGAGGGTGCCATGGATCCCTCCTCACGAACTGCTGCAAGGCGCGTGCCACTTTTGTTTCGTTCTTCTTTTCCTTCCTGCATTGAGAGAGACAAGTATGAGGCCCCGTGGGGGCGTGCAACAAACTATGATTTCCAAGTTGTTATGATGTGTTTATCGTTCCAGCGCCGCGTCGCAATATCAATGTTTTACATAGGTATGTAGGAATAACTTAGCTTGACGCGCTTGAAGTAGTTTCTGCCTCACGAGGCGCGCGTTTCTCAGTACCTGGCGAGGAGGAACTGCAAAAATTCATTAGGGGATCCTGAGCCCTGGTCGTAGGCGCCTCTGGCCACGACCCAGCGCCTCATATCGCGGTACTCGAGGGGCACGGATTGAGGGAGGTGCGTCAGCTTGTGGCTCGAACAAGGCTGCCTCGCGAAAAAATAGACAAGGCGCTCGCGAGGGCACGAGGGCACCTGTCCAGCCCCCTCGTGAGGGACGCGAGAGAGGGTACAGGTCAAACAAAGAACCGAGGGCAGAAACAGAGGCAAAAGTCGATGGAACGAAATCGGCAAGTAACACCATAAGGCAAATTTCGATTAAAGAGGGGCAAGCCAACTACAGAAAGCAAATGAAAAGCCGCGTCCGGCACCTAGTCTAGTCTTCTTGTCTTCTCACCAGCGCGGAGCTAGGTGCTGCCACTAGGACGTGGGAGGGGGCCCCAGAGGTCTGAGGGTGGCACTCCTAAGACTCCGGGGCATGTACTGCCCCACTCATTATTACGTGAGAGTGTCACGAGCAGAGACCTTCACAGGCACTGGGCCTCCTTCACACGCGTTGGGCCTTTCTTCATGGGTAGAACTTCCGGAGGTGCTGGATGTTCCAGGCGTTCTAGATGGGGATCCCGTCCTGCGTCTCCAGGCGCGCGGCGCCAGGCCTGGAGACATGGGCGACCCAAAACGGGCCCTCCCACATGGGCAAGAACTTGTGCAGCCCTTCCCTAGAGAGCACCCGCCTCAGGACGAGATCACCCACCTCGGGCGTCCTGGAGCGGACGCTGCAAAAGTGGTACTGTCGCAGCGCCGGCTGGTACCTCGTAGCTCAGAGCGAGGCTTCATAGCGACGTTCCTCCCCCAGCACGAGATCCATCCCCCGCATGGCGTCCTGCTGTGTTTCATCGAACGCCAAGACCCATGCGGAGCGATGCCTGACCTCGTGTGGGAGAATCGCTTCTGCTCCATAGACGAGGAAGAACGGTGTCTCGCCAGTCGGCTTGGTGGTGGTGGTGCGGATGGACCACAGCACGGACTGGAGCTCGTCGTGCCAGCCCCTGCCACAAGCCTCGAGCTTCTTCTTGAAGGTCCTGGTCTTGAGGCCCCTCAAGACTTCCGTGTTGGCGCGTTCGGCTTGGCCATTGCTCCTGAGGTGTGCCACGGAAGCATAGCAGATCTGTGTTCCAAGGTTAGCACAATATGTTTTGAAGAGATTGCTAGTGAACTGTGAGCCATTGTCGGTGATGGTGCGATTGGGGACCCCAAACCGGCTCACGAGACCTTTGATGAACTTGACCGCGGAGCCGGCCGGGATGGTGCGGACGGCTTCTACCTCCGCCCACTTGGTGAACTTGTTGATGGCGACGTAGAGGTAGCGGTAGCCCCCAGGCACTCGAGGGAACGGGCCCAAGATATCCATCCCCTTCGCGAATGGCCACGAGAGTGGGATGGTCTGGAGGCCCTGAGTCGGCTGATGGATCTGCTTGGCGTGGAACTGACAGGCCTCGCAGGACTTCACCAGCTCAGTCGCGTCGTTGAGTGCCGTGGGCCAGTAGAATCCGCTGCGAAACACCTTGCCGACGAGGGTCCGCGATGAAGAGTGGTGCCCGCAGTCCCCGCCGTGTATGTCAACTAGCAGCTCCTTCCCCTGCCCCCTGGAGATGCAGCGCAGGGAAACGTCATTTGGTTGTTTCCTGTATAACTCACCATCCCGGATGCAGTATGCTGTGGCCTGTCGACCCACACGCTCCGTGTCCTCCTCCTTCTCTGGCAGCGTCCCTCGCGTTAGGTACTCCTTGAATTCCCTGGTCCAGCACCCCTCCTGAGGCTCGAGCACCAAGAGTAAGCGCGCTCCCGAGGTTGGGCCGCATGCGGGGGCTCCTGAGGCAGGTGGTGAGGGGAGCTCCTCCCGAGGTCGTGCAGGTTTAGCGGTTGGTGGGGCTGCTGAGGGCTTGAAGAGACGCTCCTCGAACTCCTGGTTCCTAAAGCTGACGCTTTGATGCCCTCTTGGCGATCTCATCGGCTTCCTTGTTTGTGTCGCGGGGCACATGCTGCAACTCCAGACCCAGGAACTGCTTCTCCATCTTGCGTACCTCCACGAGGTACGCCTCCATGTGCTCGTACACCTTGTTGGAGAAGTTGACGAGGAGCTGAGAGTCCCCCTTGATGGTGAGGTGCTTCACTCCTAAAGCCACCACTACATTGATGCCCGCGGTCAACCCCTCGTTCTCAGCAATGTTGTTGGAGACCTTCTCGCCCTGCTGAAAGCAGATCTGCACGATGTAGTAGAGCTTGTCCTGGGTGGGCGAGATAAGCACTGTTCTAGACCCCGCGCCCTGGCGTGAGAACGCACCGTCGAAGTACATGACCCAGCCGTCCGGCGCTTTGCTCCCTGGTGATAGGGATTGATTCTCGCCTGCTTCGAGCTCCAGGGTGTCGGTCCATTCTGCCACAAAATCTGCGAGCGCAGCCCCTTTGGTGACCCTGGTCATGCTGAACTCCAAGTCAAACGCTTGCAGCTTGATGTTCCATTCAGCAACTCGTCCGGCAGCATTGGGGCTCCTGAGCACTATTTCCAGCGGGTAAGCCTAGACGACCTTGATGGGTGACCCTGGAAGTAGTGGTGCAGCTTGCGCGAGGCCACCAGGAGCGCGAGCAGGAGCTTCTGAGGCATGGGGTATCGTACCCTCGCATCTCGTAGCACCGTGCTGACGAAGTACACAAAGTGACGAGTGCGTGAGAGCTGTCGGAGTCTTCGGCTCCCGGGGGTTGAGGTGTCTCTTTGGGGTCTTCGGCTTCAGGGGCTTGGCAGCCTGCCGAAGCTTCCGCTGCTTCAAGAGCATCGCCTTGCTGCCGCGCTGCTTCGTCCGGCCTGGTGGTTCCACTTGGCGGGCCCTTGACCTGGCGCTCTTCTCTGGAGTGGGGTGTGGCAGATAGGTAGAGCACCAAGGGCTCGAGAGGTCGAGGTGCCACCATCACCGGCAGGCTGGTCAAGTATCTCTTGAGGTCTTGAAATGCCAGGTCGGCCTTGGGGGTCCACTCGAACGGGCCCTTCTTCTTCATCAGCTTGAAGAACGGCAAGGCGCACTCCCCCAGCTTGGAGATGAAACGCCCCAGCGAGGTCACACAGCCGGCAAGCTTCTGCATCTCCTTGAGGGTCTGCAGTGGGCTCATGTCTTCAATTGCCTTGACCTCTCCGAGTTGGCCTCGATCCCCATGTGGGACACAAGGAAACCCAGCAGCTTGCCGGAAGGGACACCAAACACACATTTCTTCGGGTTGAGCCGCAAGTCCACCTGGCATAGGCTCGCGAAGGTCTCCAGGTCATGAATCAAAGTTCTCGCCTCCCGAGACTTCACCACAATGTCGTCGACATAGGCCTCCGCGTTTCTCCCGAGCTGCCGTCCCAAGGCCATGTGCATCAGCCGCTGGAAGGTCGCTCCCGCGTTGCACAGACCGAAAGGCATGCAAGTATAGTAGTACACCCCACATGGGGTCAGGAAGGCCGTCTTCTCCATGTCTTCCACCGCCATCTTGATCTGGTGATACCTCGAGAACGCATCCAGGAAGCATAGCAGGTCACACTCGGCGGTGGAGTCGGTGATCTGGTCGATGCGCGGCAGCGGGAATGGGTCTTGAGGGCAGGCCTTGTTGAGGTTGGTGAGGTTGATGCACATACGCTCCTTCCCTCCTTTCTTCGGCATGACGACAGGGTTCACCAACCACTCCGGATGCCGGACTTCACGAATGACACCTGCCGCCTCCAACTTGCGGATTTCTTAGACGATGAAGGTCTGTTTCTCCGCGGACTGTTGCCGCGCCTTCTGCTTCACAGGGCGCACGTTGGGGCACACTTTTAGATGATGCTCAATCACTTCTCTCGGGACCCCAACTAGCTGCTTGGGCTCACAGGCGAACACTTCCTTGTTTGCCCTCAGGAAGTCCACCAGCGCCCTTTCTTGATCTGGGGCAAGGTTGACGCCTATGGTAAAGGTGGTGCCTGAGGCCCCGTCCTCGTCGACCGATATTTGCTTCGTCTTGGCTTGGCCTTGAGTGAATAGCTGCTTCTTCTTGGTTGGCGCAGCCCCCTTGGCTCTGGGTTCAGTCTTGCCGGCCGGACAAGCTGGCGCCGCGGCCTTGAAGGCGAGTTTGAGGGCCGCCAAGGCTTCCTTGGTGTCCCCAGCCACGGTGAGGACGCCCTTGCTCCCCGGCATCTTCATGAGGTTGTAGGCAGGATGAGTAGCTGCCATGAATCAGGCCAGTGCCGGGTACCCAAGGATGGCGTTGTATGGTAGGTCGATGCGGGCGATGCCAAAGTCGATTAGCTCGGTGCGGTAGTTATCGCGTGTGCCAAAGGTCACGGGGAGATGGATCTGCCCCAGGGGGTTGGAGGAGCCGCCGCTGACCCCAGAGAAGGGCTTGCTGGGGCGGAGCCGCTCAAGCGGTACGTGGAGGAGGCTAAAGGCCTCCACAGAGAGCACGTTGAGGACGGCGCCACTATCGATGAGGGTCTTGGTGACGGCTATGCTGCAGATGGAGGGTCTACAAAGCATTGGGAGCACGCACGAACCGGTGGTAGTGGCAGGGTGATCCCCTGGGTCGAAGATTAGGTCAGCCTTCGGCGCCGCCCAATACGGGGGAGCCCCGTGCCGCATGAGGCGTCCGATCTGGCGAAAGAACGGCTTGGTATGCCGGTCCGAGGGCAGCGCTTGCGAGCCACCAAGGAGGGCCGCGACGATGGGGGGGCTGGTCCCCTGAAGCGCGCGATGAAGAGGTCACGCAGCTCCCCCCAGGAGGCCACTGAAGATCTCGGTAGGTGGAGTAGCCAAGCGCGCGGCATGCCAGTGAGGGCCATGGGGAGCCAGTTGGCCATGACCCTGTTATCGCCCCCGGCCTTAAAGACGGCCTCCTCGTACGCCAGCAAGAAAGCCACCGGGTCTGCTGCGCCGTCATAGCGCGGTGGCATCTCCGGCTTGAACTTGGGCGGCCAATGCACCTGCCGCAAAGCGGGGACCAAGGCTCGGAGCCCCCTGGCCTGCCATTGGCACCAGTCGTCGGAGCCGGATGCGCGGCGCCTCCCATGGGGGTGAAGCACGGTGGTAGCGAAGCGCGGATCTATGGAAGGAAAGCTCTGGCGCACCCCTACCTGGCGCACCAAATGTAAGATCACGGGTTCTGGCAAAACCCTCAAGGTTCGAACACGAATGCACGAAGATCTCTCTCTCCCTCGATAGCTCGCTCGGTCAAGGATCTCACGGCCTAGCTCGATGAACTCAAAGAACAGAGGGACACAAGATTTATACTGGTTTGGGCCACCGTTGTGGTGTAATACCCTACTCCAGTGTGGTGTGGTGGATTGCCTCTCGAGCTGAGGATGAACAGTTACAACGGAAGAACAGCCTCCCGAGGAGAGGTGTTCTTGTGCTTGGTGAGTTGGTGAGGGTTTCGATCCCTTGCTATGGAGGTGGCTAGTCCTATTTATAGAGGCCCCGGTCCTCTTCCCAAATATTGAGCGGGAAGGGACCCCACAATGGCCAAGTTTGAAGGGGGACAACTAGTACAGCTTATCCTGACAAAAGTAGTCTTCGCCTGCCAAAGGCTCCGGTGGTGATGCCGTCTTAGGCTCCACGGTGACCTCCGTCCTGTCGTCCTGCTCATCTTGGTCTCGTTGCACCAATATGGAAACCTTTGCCTGATGCCTCGGGACTCCTCGCCTGCGCTTGCCCCTTTAGCACCAAAGAGGAAACAATGACACTGCGCGCGGGCTCCCGCCTGGCGCCCTCCTGGTCTTGGTCGTCATGGCTTACGTCATTGGAACCTCGCGAGGTTCGCCTTGCCTTGATCTCTCCGCCCCTCGCGAGCTAGCTTGGTGAAGCTGCTCCCGAGGAGGTCTTGTGCCGTCTGCCTCGCGAGGCTTGGCCCCTCGCGAGGGTCTTGGGTGCTTGCTGGTGAAGATGGGTCGTATGGGCCTGCTGGTGGAGCCACGCCGTGGGCCGCAGGCAGGCAAGTCTGGGGACCCCCGTTCCCAGAACACCAACAGGTTGAAACTTTTTGCTCATGGGTATGCTGTGAGTGTTACAATCATAGAAGATTAAAAGATGGTTGAGTATGTGAACTTGCCAAAAGGCTCCGATACGTGACCCTTCTTGAAGATATGATGAATTATAGTTACAAAGTGGACTGAGAACACAGTTTGTTGGTTTTCAATAGGGTTTATGCTTTATACTTCAATGTTGTGATGAATTGTTACTTGTTCATGAGAAGTTATATGATAAAAGTTTTATGTTAAAATTCTCTGTTGTTATGATAATAAGCATGATGCTACTATGTCTGTATTTTGTTTTTATCGACACCTCTCTCTCTCTCTCTAAGCATGTGGACATGTTTTCGATATTGGTTTTTCGCTTGACGACAAGCGAGGTCTAAGCTTGGGGGAGTTGATACATCCATTTTGCATCATGATTTCCTACTGTTATTTATAATGTTTTATGCATAATAATGCTTTATGGAGTAATTCTAAAGCCTTTTCTCTCATAATATGCAAGGCTTACACAAAGAGGGAGAATGTTGGCACCTGGAATTCTGGACCTGAAAAAGCTACGTCAGCGTTACCTATTCTGCACATCTCCAGATAAGCTGGAAATTTACAGAGAATTATTTTGGAATATATAAAAAATACTGGAGCAAATTACTACCGGAGGGGGGGCACCTAGTGAGCACCAGACACCAAGGCGCGCCAGGCCCCCTAGGCGCGCCCTCGTGGGTTGTCCTCGGCCCAGCCCACCTTCGGTGCCAATATTCTGGTATATAGGTCATTTTGACCTAGAAAAAAAATAAGGAGAGGACTTCCGAGATGGAGCGTCACCGTCTCGAGGCAGAACTTGGGCAGGAGCACTTTTGCCCTCCGATGGAGCGATTCCGTCGAGGGAACTTCCCTCCCAGAGGGGGAAATCGAATCCATCATCATCACCAACAACCCTCTCAACTTTGGGAGGCCAATATCATTAACATCTTCAACATCACCATCTCCTCTCAAACCCTAGCTCATGTCTTGTGTTCAATCTTTGTATCGGAACCTCAGATTGGTACCTGTGGGTAGTGTTGATTACATCTTGTAGTTGATTACCATATGGTTTATTTGGTGGAAGATTATATATTCAGATCCATTATGCTATTTAATACCCCTCTGATCTTGAGCATGATTATCATTTTTGGGTAGTTACTTTTGTTCTTGAGGTCATGGGGGAAATCTTGTTGCAAGTAATCATGTGAACTTGATATGTGTTTGATATTTTGATGATATGTATGTTGTGATTCCCTTAGTGGTGTCATGTGAACGTTGACTACATGGCACTTCACCATATTTGGGCCTAAGGGAATGCATTGTGGAGTAGTTATTAGATGATGGGTTGTCTAGAGTGAAAAAGCATAAATCCTAGTTTATGCGCTACTTCGTAAGGGACCGATTTGGATCCAAATGTTTAATGCTATGGTTAGATTTTATCTTAATAATTTTCTTGTAGTTGCAGATGCTTGCGAGGGGTTAATCATAAGTGGGAGGTTTGTTCAAGTAAGAACAGCACCCAAGCACCGGTCCACCCGCATATCAAATTATCAAAGTAGCGGACACAAATCAAACCAACATGATGAAAGTGACTAGATGAATTTCCCGTGCACCCTCGAGAACACTTTGCTTATTATAAGAGACCTTTTTGGCCTGCCTTTGCCACAAAAGGATTGGGCTACCTTGCTGCACTTTATTTACTGTTATCGTTACCTGTCCATTACCAATTATCTTGCTATCAAACTACCTGTTACCGTTTATTTCAGTGCTTGCAGAAAATATCTTGTTGAAAACCACTTGTCATTTCCTTCTGCTCCTCGTTTGGTTCGACACTCTTACTTATCAAAAGGACTACGATTGATTCCCTATACTTGCGGGTCATCCAGACTCTTTCTGGGGCCGTTGCCGGGGAGTGAAGCGCTCTTGGTAAGTGAAAATTGGTAAGGAAAAATTTATATTACGCACTGAAATTTCTTGTCACTTGCTACTATGGAAAACCATCCTTTGAGGGGTTTGTACGGGGTATCTTCACCTCGACCGGAAGCACAATTAGTTGCCTCTCAACCTACTGCACCTACTGAAAATATTGGTTATGAAATTCCTTTGGTTATGATAGAACAACTGCTAGCTAATCCTTATGAAGGAGATGGAACAGAACATCCTGATATGCACTTGAGCTATGTGGAGGAAATTTGCAGATTATTTAAGCTTGCAGGTTTACCCGGAGATGAATCTAAGAAGAAGGTTTTCCTTCATCTTTGAAGGTAAAAAGCATTGGCATGGTATAGGCTATGCGATGATATTGGATCTTGGAACTGGAATCGATTGAAATTGGAATTTTACCCAAAAAAATATCCTATGCATCTAGTTCATCATGATCGGAATTATATATATAATTTTTGGCCTCGTGAAGAAGAAAGTATTGCTCTAGCTTGGGGGAGGATTAAGTCAATGTTATATTCATGGCCCAATCATGAGCTCTCAAGAGATATTATTATTCAAAACTTTTATACTTGGCTTTCTCGTGATGATCAATCAATCCGTGCTTGATACTTCTTGCACTGGTTCTTTTATGAACAAGGCTATTGAATTTAGGTGGGATCTTTTAGAAATAATTAAAAGCAACTCTGAAGATTGGGAACTCGACGAAGGTAAAGAGTCAGGTATTAAGCTTAAGTTTGATTGTCTTAAATCTTTTATGAATACAAATGCTTTTCACAAGTTTAGCACGAAATATGGACTTTACTCTCAGACAGTAGCCTTTTTTGTGAATCGTTTGCTACTCATGTTGATCTCCCTAAGGAGAAGTGGTTTAAATATCATCCCCTATTAAAGAAGAAATTAAGGAACCGGTCATGGTTAAAGATGGAACTATTATTTACAATCTTGATCCAGTTGTACCTACTGCTTATACTGAAAAACCACCTTTCCCTGTTATGATAAAGCAACATGCTAAGGTATCAACTGTGGTTCGCAAAAGCAACATTAAAGCACCTAAACCCTCTGAACAAATTAAAGTAGCTGAAAGTGCAACTATCCCTAGGTGGTTTTGGTAATTCATAACAACATATAGCTCATTGAGCTAATGCTATTCCAAGACTATTGTTTCAGGAAAGCTCAATGAATGGCATGGCATGGATGATGAAAGTGGATCCTCAAAATACTAAGGACAAAGGATTGGCTCAAGCTCAAAAGCTCAAGACTCTTCATTTTACATTTTAGTGATCCAAGATCACATTGAGTCTATAGGAAAAGCCAATACTATCAAGAAGGGATGAGGTGTTGCTTAATGAGCCTCTTGCTTCATGTGCTTAGTGATATGCTCCAAAACCCTCAACTACTTCCCCACATCCACAAATGACCTAAACCTAAAGCCAAAATCGGTCACACCGATTCTTTCTATCCGGCACCACCGATTCCAAAAGTCATAGCCACTACCACAAACCCTAAGCAAATTGGTCTTACCGATAGGGATCTCGGTCTCACCGAGATGGGGTTGCAATCTCTCTGCTTTCCGCTCGTAACGCTTCGGTCTACCCGAAGTGAGCGATCGGTCCCACCGAGATTGCAATGTAAACTCTCTGTTTCCTTTTTGTGACATTTTGGTCTCACTGAAAAGAGCAAATCGGTCCCACCGAAGTTTACGACCAACTCTCTGGAAAGCTTATTACCAAATTGGTCTCACCGAGTTTGTGTAATCGGTCTCATCGAGGTTACGTTATGCCCTAACCCTAACCGAATCGGCCTCACCGAGATGCATGTCAGTCTCACCGAAAATCACTAACGGTCACTAGGTTTACTAAATCGGTCCGACCGAGTTTAACGATTCGGTCCCACCGAGTTTGGTAAATTGTGTGTAACGGTTAGATTTTGTGTGGAGGCTATATATACCCTCCACCTCCTCTTCATTCATAGAGAGAGCCATCGAACGAACCTACACTTCCAACTTACCATTTCGAGAGAGAACCACCTACTCATGTGTTGAGGCCAAGATATTCCATTCCTACCATATGAATCTTGATCTCTAGCCTTCCCCAAGTTGCTTTCCACTCAAACCCTCTTTCCACCAGATCCAAAACCTATGAGAGAGAGTTGAGTGTTGGGGAGACTATCATTTGAAGCACAAGAGCAAGGAGTTCATCATCAACGCACCATTTGTTACTTCTTGGAGAGTGGTGTCTCCTAGATTGGCTAGGTGTCACTTGGGAGCCTCCGACAAGATTGTGGAGTTGAACCAAGGAGTTTGTAAGGGCAAGGAGATCGCCTACTTCGTGAAGATCTACCGCTAGTGAGGCAAGGCCTTCGTGGGCGACGGCCATGGTGGGATAGACAAGGTTGCTTCTTCGTGGACCCTTCGTGGGTGGAGTCCTCCGTGGACTCGCACAGTCGTTACCCTTCGTGGGTTGAAGTCTCCATCAACGTGGATGTACAATAGCACCAGCTATCGTAACCACGCCAAAAACATATGTGTCTCCAATTGCGTTTGAATCCTCCAAACCCTTCCCTTTACTTTCTTGCAAGTTGCATGCTTTATTTTCCGCTGCCTATACACTCTTTGCATGCTTGCTTGAATTGTGTGATGATTGCTTGACTTGTCCTAAAATAGTTAAAATCTGCCAAACTCTAAAATTGGGAAAAGGTTAAGTTTTTATTGGTCAAGTAGTCTAATCACCCCCCCTCTAGACATACTTCAAGGTCCTACAAGTGGTATCAGAGCATTGGTCTCCATTTGCTTTGATTTCCATAGCTTTTGGTGGTCATAGACTTGGTTTCACAACCTAGGAGAGTATGGAGTCTAGCGAGGGAAATTATCACCGTAGAGGTCCTTACTTTGACGGTACTAATTTTGCTAGTTGGAAGCATAAGATGAAAATGCATATTCTTGGACATAACCTCACTGCTTTGGGCAATTATTTGTATTGGCTTGCAAGGTGAATTCTTCGATGGGAGAGAACCGAACCGTGAAGCTAATGCGGAAGAATTGAAGATGTTGCAATACAACGCTCAAGCATGTGACATCATCTTCAACGGATTGTGCCTCAAGAATTCAACAAAATCAGCCGTCTTGAGAATGCAAAGGAAATTTGGGATACTTTGATTGATATGCATGAAGGTACCGAATCCGTCAAGGAATCCAAGTTGGATGTGCTCCAAAGTCAGCTTGACAAGTTCAAAATGAAGGATGGTGAAGGTGTCGCTTGAAATGTACTCTAGGCTTGCTCTTATCACAAATGAGATTGCCGGCTTAGGGAGTGAAGAGATGACCGACAAATTCATCATCAAGAAAATCCTAAGAGCATTGGATGGAAAGTATGATACCGTGTGCACATTGATCCAAATGATGCCAAACTACAAAGATCTCAAGCCAACGGAAGTCATTGGAAGGATTGTTGCTCATGAGATGTCACTCAAGGATAAGAAGGAACTTCACAACAAGTCAAGTGGTGCTTACAAAGCCTCAAGTGAAGCCCCCACATCATCAAGTGAGAAACCAACCTTCAATGAATAATTGAGCTTAATGGTGAAGAACTTCAACAAATTCTACAAAAGTAGAAGCAAAGAAAGAAGCTCCAAGTCAAGGTCTTACAATGACAAGAGATCTTCTAGTCGAGAGCGCCAATTGCTACAATTGTGGGAGACCCGGACACTACTCCAATGAGTGTACGGCACCCTACAAAGAAGAGAAGATTCTCCAAGAAGAAGGAGCAAAAGAGAAGAATCACCACCAAGAGAGAGGAGGAGTAGAGATGATCGTTACGAACGAAGACCCTCACGGAGAAGTAAGGATTCGGAAAGAAAGGACAAGTCATCAAGGAGCTACACAAAACGAAGACATCAAGCTCATGTTGGTGAATGGGTTTCCGGCTCCGACTCCGACAATCACTCCGACTCGAATATACTCAAGATGAAGGTGTTGCCGGTCTAGCACTTGTGTCAACCAACTCCTACGACATATTTAACTCACCAAATGAAGGTGTTGGAAGATGCTTCATGGCCAAAGGTCCAAAGGTAACACATCCCGAGTATGTTGATTTTAATAGTGATGAAGATGACTTGCTTGTGGATGATGATTTACTTGTTGACAACTCTAGTGATGAATACTATGATGAAACGTCAATTAATCATGCTAATCAAACGAATGACAATGATAAGGAGAAAATTGAGCTTCTAACTAAAGAACTAAACACTCTTAAGTTGGCTCATGAAACTATCTTCGAAGATCATCGAGAACTTTTAAGGGCTCATGAGAAGTAAGCAATTCGAGGAAATTGTACGCAAGCAAGGAAGGCACCGGAAGAATCAAGGTGTTGGTTTTGAACAAAAGTTCAACACCAATGGAGTTGAGTGGGAAGAAGATCAATACCCCAAGACAAAGTTTGTTCCTCAACAAGAGAAGTATGATCCTACTTCCTTCAAGGGGACACAAGCTCAAGATGATCTTCCACCACAAGACCACAAGAACAAAGGCAAGGACAAGCTTCAAGAAGAGATTGATGCATTTGAAGAAGCACCTAAAGCGTCGTTCAAGTGGGTCCCCAAGACTACGTCAAGTTCTACTTCATCAAGTACAACTAAAACTCCAAGGATTCCCATCAAGATGATGTGGATCCCAAGAAGAAGAACTAGAGAGTTCTTGAGGGTGACTCCGCCACATTCTTCAATCATATCATTTTGGCAAGAACAAGTGCAATCAACTTTCACATCTTGCACTAGTTCAAGGAGTCACAAACCCTCATGTTGGTAAGGCAAGGGACAAGGTAACCTAATGTTTTCATGGACATCATCTTGTATGTGCATCACTCTATGTCTATGGATATTCTTGTTTGTTCCTTGTGGGACTAACCCATGTAGGCAAGTTGAAAGTGCAACTCACTCCAAAGGATTGCTCCAAATGATCTACATCAACATTGAGCATCTACATCTTCAACACCTACATGAAGTCATCATCGACAAAACCCAAGGTTAGTTCATCCCTCTAAGGGGGATCTCACATCTAGGGGAGCTTAACTCTAAGAATTGAGTCAAAGCAACTCTAATGGTGTGAACACATTAATGCATTATGTAAAAGTGGTAACCCCACGTGAGCTTAAACGATGAGTATGACCTATGATCAAATGTTCTCATTTGACTCCTAAGTCAATATACTCATATATAGATGACCTAGTCATCGCCAATTGCTTGATAGATGCTAAAATTGGTTGTGCATGCTTTGCCACATATTTCAATTGCCATCTTATTGTGTGAGCATGTTGGTGCATATTTTACTCATTCAAGGACATCCACTTGTTGTTTTGTTTGTTTGGATTCTTTTCTTTGTGCCAAGTGGATGGACAAGAATGCCTAAGAACCTTATTTAGCTATCTATGCTTTTCTCGTCTCAAACTCTATTCATGCTACATCACAAAATTTGATCAAGTCGATTCGAACCACTCTGTGTGAGGAGCACTGAGTCCCCGATTCATCATAGACTTAAACTTCCAAAACCTCTTAGTGATTCTCGGTCCGACCGATCCTTCCATTTCGGTCCTACCGAGATCATCAAGTTGATCTGAGTTTTCAATCTCGGTGCAACCGATTTGAACTTTTCGGTCTCACCGATTTGGTCAGAATCGAACACAGTTATGCATCTCGGTGCCACCGAGTTTTTCCACTCGGTCGAACCGACAGGGTCGAGCTATATATATAGCCATGGGCAAAATTTTGGAAATTTCTCCGAAACCCTTCGCCCGCGCAACAGCTCGCTCTGCCATCATGGTCTCCGGATCGTCTCCTCGTCACCAACAGCCTCCTCGTCATTTGGTCTCCGCCCGCCAACGGATTTCGTCCCTGTTGTCAGCCGTAGCAAGTCCACCGCCAAGTTAGGGTATGGACTTAATCTTTGTGCTATCCACGTCGATTCTGGCACATTGTTTTCATATTGATTCTTGCCACGATTGAAACTCTTCTATCCAGCCAAAGTAGTTCATAGATTAGATGTGATTCAAATTTTTAGGGTTAGGTTTCCGCCGAAACCATCTCGGACCCACCGAGTTGAAAAACTCGGTCTCACCGGTTTGGCTTATGCCATTGCACTAGTGACTCTCGGTCTGACCGAGAATTACTAATCAGTGCAATCGATTTGAGGATTCTGTGAAACCCTAGCAGTCTTGGTACAACCGAACTGAAACTCGGTCCAACCGAGATCATCAGTTTAGGTTCCAAAACTGCTTCGGTATCACCGAGTTTGAAAATCGGTGGATCCAAAATGCTTTCTGTGGAAAACTAAGACTAAACTTTTGAGTCATTCTTTTGCAAAAACCTCTGCATTTTGTGATGCTCATCTTTTCTATCTCATCTATAACTCTTCACAGGGTCCGCAGTCATCTTTTGCAGTATGTCTGATCAAAGTGACAGCCAGAACAGGTTAGCAGAGCAGATGGACTTGAGTGAGGGCACTAGTCCCTCAACTTTAGATGAAGGGAGTAGAAGTACTCCTAGCAATTTGCATAAGGCTGCAACTAGGCAAAGGAGGAAAAGAACTTCAGATTCAGAGGATGAAGATTACAAAGCTGAGGAAGATGAGGCTACTTCCAAGAAAGAGGTGCTCAAGAAGGAATATGGCTCAAAGAAAGAATACAAAGCTGTGCATGAAGACCAAAAGGCCTGCAGGAAGACAACCAATGTCCAAGGCCGAGCATCAACTCAACTGCCTAAAAGGCCTGATCCCAAAGAGCCCCATTCGAAGGAAAGAAGAGGAAGGAAAGGGTCAAGAAGACCATGGCCAAAATTGTTGGTCACCTTCCATGATGGAAGAGGAAGAGCTTGCTGCACCAGCTCCAAAGGCAGCTAATCTTATGGGAGATGCAATCAGATCGGGGCTGCAACATCCAAGCCCAAGGAAACACCCAAAGCTGCCTCCAAGGCCAAGCAAGTTCAAAGAGGAATACTAGGAGTATTCCAAATTGCTGAGCAGACCACGCCCCCAGTGCCCAATGTTGCTGAAGATTCAGAAGAAGAAGGACAGGTTCTAAGAAAGCTCAAGCCCAAGATACCAGACCACAATGATGCCCATCCTGTGGCTGAGGACATGAGAATCAGGAAGGATTCAGGGCTGAGACTGTGGAGAATGGAAGATCCATATGCTTCAAGAAGAAGAACTGTTGTTGACTACAGGTTCCACACAAAGGAAGAGCAGGAATTCTATGAAACAATTCTGTTGGACAAGAAGCCCATAGTCTGTGACATGAGGTGGGTTGACTGGAAATTCATCAAGGAAAATAAACAGCACTATCCTGGAGTGCAAGACAGCTTTGTTGCTTGTGGAGTTGCAGATTTTGTTGGATGAAGTTCACCAAGCTGGAATGATGAGCTTATCATGCAGTTCTACTCCACAAAGACACTTTTACCCAGATGGAAGAATAGTTTGGATGTCTGAAGGTACAAGGTACTAGTCCACTATTGAAGAATGGGCAAGTCTGATCAATGCCCCCAAGGAGAATGAGGATGACCTAGACATTTATGCAAACAAGAAGTTAGGTCACAATTCAATGGCTCACCTGTACAAGGAAATTCCAGACAAGGCATTAGAGACTCACAAGTTTGGATCAGTTCACTTTCTGCTGTCAGAGTTGCCAACCATAAATTGGATTCTGAGGCACACTTTGTTGCCCAAGTCCAGTGACCATAACATGATCAGAGGGCATGCCATCAACATGTTGCATGTGTTTGATGTGACACGAAGTTCAAAGTCATGAGCACGATCATTGAAACAATCAAGAGGACTGCAGCAGATCAGAAGAGGAGCTGTGGATATGCACCTCAGATTCAAGAATTGATAAACTCAAAGATGGGCACAGGAAAATATCAGTTGGATAAGGAACACTTTCCACTTTATCCAGACTTTTGAGGACAATGAGGTTGTCATGAATGAAGATGATCCACAATCAGTTCAAGCTCGGGAGAAGAAGGAGAAGGCAAAGAGGCAGAAGGCTGCCAAGATGCCAACTCAAGAGGAGGCATCTGAATATTTCTTGAAAACCAAACAGGAGCAGCTTGGTTACTTGATAGCATCATCTCTGAGGATTGAGAAGGGGTTGGCCACCCTAACTCAAAACCAGGAGAGCCTGGAAAGAATCATGGAACAAAAATTCTATGATCTAGATGTCAAGGTAACTGAGATTCAGTCAGTTGTGGAGCAGCTGCAGGATGACATGCAGGAGAGGAAGGGCAAGACTACCACCAATGTGTTTGCCAGAGTGCCCAGAGCCCAGAGGTCAGTTGCAGTGCCAGTGACAGACACTAGAGCAACAACTTCAGCACCAGCCACTGCCCCTACAGTTCCAGTGCAACCAGCTCCAGCACCAACTCCTCCAACTCCATCCACTTCAACTAAAGCCTTCATCCAAGGAGCCATCTCTACACCACCACCAGAAGATCAAGCCTGAGAGTCGATCTAGCACTATGCATTTTCTATGAACTTTTTGGTAACTTGTTGCCAAAGGGGGAGAAAAATGTATAGATCATAGGCTTCGAGAGAGAGTGTTGCTTTTGTTCTCTCTTGCTTTATTTGGTGGTTTTTCAATCTTTGTTTGCTTTTGGTTGAGATACTATGCTTGTGAGACATTGATGATCATGTGTTTGATCATAAGCTACACTTATGCATGCTTGATATTATCCTATCTATCTTATGTGATCACTCACTATGCTTGGTGATGAGTGCACGTATTCATTGTTTATTATTTTGAGCGCTCCACCAAGATGTATGTGACATGGAAGAGTAACCCATGAGACTAATTCCTTGTGCATTTGCAGTCCAAAGCAAATCTAAAACTATGCACAAATTTAGGGGGAGCTCTTGCTTATCACATACTTCTCAAAGCGACGATGCTATTTAATTTTATTATCATTTGTCGAAGCTTTTGATCTATATGTTGTCATCAATTACCAAAAGGGGAGATTGAAAGTGCAACTATCCCTAGGTGGTTTTGGTAATTCATAACAACATATAGCTCATTGAGCTAATGCTATTCCAAGACTATTGTTTCAGGAAAGCTCAATGAATGGCATGGCATGGATGATGAAAGTGGATCCCTCAAAATACTAAGGACAAAGGATTGACTCAAGCTCAAAAGCTCAAGACTCTTCATTTTACATTTTAGTGATCCAAGATCACATTGAGTCTATAGGAAAACCCAATACTATCAAGAAGGGATGAGGTGTTGCTTAATGAGCCTCTTGCTTCATGTGCTTAGTGATATGCTCCAAAACCGTCAACTACTTTCCCACATCCACAAATGACCTAAACCTAAAGCCAAAATCGGTCACACCGATTATTTCTATCCGGCGCCACCGATTCCAAAAGTCATAGCCACTGCCACAAACCCTAATCAAATCGGTCTTACCGATAGGGATCTCGGTCTCACCGAGATGGGGTTGCAATCTCTGTTTCCCTTCATAACGTTTCGGTCTAACCGAAGTGAGCGATCGGTCCCACCGAGATTGCAATGTAAACTCTCTGTTTCCTTTTTGTAACATTTTGGTCTCACCGAAAAGAGCAAATCGGTCCCACCGAGTTTACCTGACCAACTCTCTGGAAAGCTTATTACCAAATTGGTCTCACCGAGTTTGTGTAATCGGTCTCATCGAGATTACGTTATGCCCTAACCCTAACCGAATCGGCCTCACCGAGATGCATGTCAGTCTCACCGAAAATCACTAACGGTCACTAGGTTTACTAAATCGGTCCGACCGAGTTTAACGATTCGGTCCCACCGAGTTTGGTAAATTGTGTGTAACTGTTAGATTTTGTGTGGAGGCTATATATACCCCTCCACCTCCTCTTCATTCGTAGAGAGAACCATCAGAACGAACCTACACTTCCAACTTACCATTTCTGAGAGAGAACCACCTAATCATGTGTTGAGGCCAAGTTATTCCATTCCTACCATATGAATCTTGATCTCTAGCCTTCCCCAAGTTGCTTTCCACTCAAACCCTCTTTCCACCAGATCCAAAACCTATGAGAGAAAGTTGAGTGTTGGGGATACTATCATTTGAAGCACAAGAGCAAGGAGTTCATCATCAACGCACCATTTGTTACTTCTTGGAGAGTGGTGTCTCCTAGATTGGCTAGGTGTCACTTGGGAGCCTCCAACAAGATTGTGGAGTTGAACCAAGGAGTTTGTAAGGGCAAGGAGATCGCCTACTCCGTGGACTCGCGCAGCCGTTACCCTTCGTGGGTTGGAGTCTCCATCAACGTGGATGTACGATAGCACCACCTATCGGAACCACGCCAAAAACATACGTGTCTCCAATTGCCGTGCCTCCTACTGATCCACTAGAACAATATTTGCTAGACCATGAAAATCATATGCACATGCATGAAAGAAACGAAATAGATAAAATATTCTTTGGACAACAACTTCTTCTTAAACACAATTTGCCTATCAAAACTCTAGGAGGTCCTCCTCCACTTAAAGGTGATCATATGTTTGATATAAAAAAATTGCCAGACACTTTGAAGTATGCTTATCTTGATGAGAAAAAGATATATCATGTTCTTATTAGTGCTAACCTTTTAGAACATGAGGAAGAAAGATTATTGAAAACTCTGAAGAAGCACCGAGCTACTATTGTATATACTCTTGATGATCTTAAGGGCATAAGTCCCATTCTCTGTCAGCACAAGATTAATATGGAGCCTGATGCTAAACCCGTTGTTGATCACCAACTACGTTTGAATCCTAAAATGAAAGAAGTGGTAAGAACTGAAATATTAAAACTTTTGGAAGCAGTTATAATCTATCCCACAGCTGATAGTAGATGGGTGAGTCATGTTCATTGAGTCCGTAAGAAGGGAGGTATTACTGTTGTTCCTAACGATAAAAATGAACTTCCTCCACAAAGAATCGTTACTGATTATAGAATGGTAATTGATTTCATAAAATTAAATAAAGCTACAAGAAAAGATCATTACCCTCCGCCTTTTATTGATCAAATGCTAGAAAGATTATCTAAGCACACACACTTTTGTTTTCATGATGGATATTCAAGTTTTCCCCAAATACCTGTTTCACAACCTGATTAAGAGAAACCCACTTTGACTTGTCATTTTGGAACTTATGCTTACAAATGTATGCCTTTCGGTCTATGCAATGCACCTGCTACCTTTCAAAAATGTATCAATGCTATATTCTTTGATTTTTGTGAAAAGATTGTTGAGGTTTTCATGGACGACTTCTCCGTTTATGGAATTTCTTTTGATTATTGCTTAAGCAACCTCGAGTTTTGCTAAGATGTGAGCAAACTAATCTTGTCTTGAATTGGGAGAAGTGCCACTTTATGGTTAATGAAGGTATTGTCTTGGGGCATAAAATTTTTGAACAAGGTATTGAAGTGGATAAAGCTAAAGTTGATGCAGTTGAGAAAATGCCATGTCCTAAAGATATTAAAGGTATTCATAGTTTCCTTGGTCATGCTGGTTTTTATAGGAGGTTTATTAAAGACTTCTCGAAAATTTCTAGGCCTCTTACAAATCTTTTACAAAAGGATGTTCCATTTTTTTTATGATGATTATCTAGAAGCCTTTGAAACACTTAAGAAAGCTTTAACTTCTACACCTATTGTTCAACCACCTGATTGGAACATGCCTTTTGAAATTATGTGTGATGCTAGTGATTATGTTGTTGGGTTTGTTTTAGGGCAAAGTGTTGATAAGAAATTAGATGTTATTCATTATGCTAGCAAAACTCTAGAGAGTGCCCAAAGAAATTATGCTACTACTGAAAAATAATTTTTCGCAATTGTGTTTGCTTGTGACAAGTTCAGATCTTATATTGTTGATTCTAAAGTAACGGTTCACACTGATCATGCTACTACAACATATCTTATGGAAAAGAAAGATGCTAAACCTAGACTCATTAGGTGGGTTCTCTTGTTACAAAATTTTAATTTACATATTACTGATAGGAAAGGAGTTGAGAACCCCATAGTTGATAACTTGTCTAGGTTAGAAAATATTCTTGATGACCCACTACTTATTGATGATGGCTTTCCTGATGAACAACTAGCTGCAATAGATGTTTCTCATAATACTCCTTGGTATGCTGACTATGCTAATGACATTGTTGCTAAATATATACCACGTAGTTTTACATAACAACAAAACAAAAAAAATCTTCTATTATTTAAGACATTACTTCTGGGATGACCCACATATTTATAAAGAAGGAGTAGATGGTATTATTAGACGTTGTGTGCCTGAGCATGAACAGGAACAAATCCTACGGAAATGTCACTCTGAAGCTTATGGAGGGCATCATGCGGGACATAGAACTGCTCACAAGGTATTGCAATCTGGTCTCTATTGGCCAACTCTCTTCAAGGATGCCAGTAAGTTAGTTTTATCTTGTGATGAATGTCAAAGGATATGTAACATTGTTAAGCATCAAGAAATGCCTATGAATTATTCACTTGCTGTTGAACCATTTGATGTTTGGGGTTTTGATTACATGGGACATTTTCCTTCAAATAATGGGTATACACATATTTTGGTTGCTGTTGATTATGTTACTAAGTGGGTAGAAGCTATTCCAACTAGTAGTGTTGATCATAACACTTCCATTATAATGCTTAAAGAAGTTATTTTCCCAAGGTTTGGAGTCCATAGATATTTAATGACTGATGGTGGTTCACACTTTATTCATGGTGCTTTCCGTAAAATGCTTGCTAAGTATGATGTTAACCATAGAATTGCTTCACCCTATCATCCTCAATCTAGTTGTCAAGTTGAATATAGCAATAGAGAAATAAATTAATTTTACAAAAGACTGTTAATAGGTCCTGAAAGAATTTGTCTAAGAAATTGGATGATGCACTTTGGGCCTACAGAACAACTTATAAAAATTCTATGGGTATGTCTCCGTATAAAAGGGTTTATGGAAAAGCTTGTCATATGGAATTAGAACATAAAGCATATTGGGCAACTAAAGAACTTAATTACGATTTCAAACTTGCCGGTGAAAAGAGGTTATTTGATATTAGCTCACTAGATCAATGGAGAACCCAAGCATATGAAAATGCCAAACTGTTTAAAGCAAAGTTCAAAAGATGGCATGACAAAGAATCCAAAAGCGGGAATTCAAAGTGGGTGAATATGTTATTTTATACAACTCTTGTTTTAGATTCTTTGCCGGAAAACTTCTCTCTAACTGGGAAGGACCTTATATTATCGAAGGGGTTTATCGGTTTGGAGCTACTAAAATCAATAATACCGAAGTTACTAATCCGAAGATAGTAAATGGGCAAAGAATTAAGCACTATATCTCAGATACGCCTATTAATGTTGAAGCAATAATATTCAAACCATGACATCGGAGGAACACATAAAAGAAACCTTCCAGAAAATTAAAAAAGAGGAGGTGCGTGATACGGTAAGTAAACAGACCCCGGAAAATCCGCAAAAACATTTTCTGTCAGTTTTGGAATATTACAAAAACTAGGAAAATAAGAAATAACCAGGATGGCAACCGAGGAGGGCACAAGACACCAGGGCGCGCCTACCCTGCCTGGCGCGCCCAGGTGGGTTGTGCTCACCTCGGGAACCTTCCCGACTCTGTTTTCCTCCTATTTGCTTGTTTTCCAAGATAAAAACATCTTTTTATACCCCCCCCCCCCCCGAACGTATTGACCACTGTACCCCAAAGAAATCCTTGTTCTTGTTTCATGTTGTTTTTCTAGCAGATCTGAAAATATGTCGTCTCAAGATTCGGAGGGAGAGTGCCCTATTTCTTACCAGCCCCTAGACCTGAATATCTTCAAGGACACATTTCCCTATGTGTGATTCACAGATGAGGAGGATGAAGCCGAATCTATCCCTCCTCGTTTCCTGCAGGAAAGCAAGGAAGCGTGTTGCAAGAAGATAGTAAAGCTTGAGCTGGAGAATGAGGATATTAGGGAAAACAGTTTTAGCCTCCGACACATGCTGGATAAGCTCGCTACTACCTCATCACTACCACCATCATCATCCTCCCCACCAAATGAGACTTGAGTAACGAGTATGGGCACTCCCCTTGGCTTGTACCAAGCTTGGGGTGGTGCCCCGGTATTGTATCACCATCACAATAGTTGTAAGATGTGATAAACGATTACAAGTATGGCAAGAAGGCTGAGAACTATGGTGGTGATGAGGGTGGTGGCTATGAAGATGTAAATGGGAAATGGCAACCACTTGGGTAGATGGAGATGACTACTGCGAAGATGCCGATGTGGCGGCTTGTTTTTTACTCCTTTGGCGTCGGGCCTTTTATAAAGGTTGTTCAGGTGGATCACACACCTCGGTTGGCATATCAATCGACCATCCGTACGAGTGTGAATGGTCATACGAAATGTCGTCTTTTCTATTGTTTCCTATGGCGTGCCTCCCACTTGATCTCCTCTATCTCCATTTTACTCCTTTCCATGTATTGTCTTGATTTCATCCATAAATAGCCAATCTCTTGTGGAAACAAAATAAAGATAGGATATTTGGAATCCTTTGCATTCGTTAGTCATTAGTAGCAAAATTGGAGCGAATATCTCGGCTTTAATGAAATATATCGGTTTAAACACAGGTTAGAGTTATGTAAAAATAACACACATCAACCCCCACCCGTCCGCCAACCATGCTAGCCGCGACCGCCTACCATCACTTTCACGCTGGCCGGATCCAACCTTCCCACCTTTGCTGCGATCGAATCCGCCTCGTCCTTGATACGTCTCCAACGTATCTATAATTTTTGATTGCTCCATGCTATATTATCTATTGTTTTGGACTATATTGGGCTTTATTTTCCACTTTTATATTACTTTTGGGACTAACCTATTAACCGGAGGCCCAGTCCATAATTATTGTTTTTTGCCTATTTCAGTGTTTCGAAGAAACGGAATATCAAACGGAGTCCAAACGGAATGAAATCTTCGGGAACTTGATTTTCTCATCAGATAAGATCCAGGAGACTTGGACCCTCGGTCAAGAAAGGAGGGAGGCGGCCATGAGGGTGGAGGGCGCACCGCCTCGTGGGCCCTCAAGGCTCAACCGACGTACTCCTTCCTCCTATATATACCTACGCACTTCAACAGATCGACACGGAGCCAAAACCTAATTCCACCGCCGCAACTTTCAGATCCACCAGATCCCATCTTGGGGCCTGTTTGAGTTCACCGGAAGGATTCCACCATGGAGGGCTTCTACATCATCATCATAGCCTCTCCGATGAAGTGTGAGTAGTTTACTTTAGACCTTCGGGTCCATAGTTAGTAGCAAGATGGCTTCTTCTCTCTTTTTGGATCTCAATACAATTTTCTCCCCCTCTCTCGTGGAGATCTATTCGATGTAATCTTCTTTTTACGCTGTGTTTGTTGAGACTGATGAATTGTGGGTTTATGATCAAGATTATCTATGAGCAATATTTGAATCTTCTCTGAATTCTTTTATGTATGATTGAGTTATCTTTGCAAGTCTCTTCGAATTATACATTTGGTTTGGCCAACTAGATTGGTAGTTCTTGCAATGGGAGAAGTGCTTAGCTTTGGGTTCAATCTTGCGGTGTCCTTACCCAGTGAAAGAAAGGGTTGCAAGGCACGTATTGTATTGTTGCCATCGAGGATAACAAGATGGGGTATTTATCATATTGCATGAATTTATTCCTCTACATCATGTCATCTTGCTTAAGGCGTTACTCTGTTTTCATTAACTTAATATTCTGGATGCATCTTTGGATAGCGGTCGATGAGTGGAGTAATAGTAGTAGATGCGGTGAGAGTCGGTCTACTTGTCTCGGACGTGATGCCTATATACATGATCATACCTAGATATTCTCATTACTATGCTCAATTCTTTAAATTGCTCAACAAGAATTCGTTCACCGTAGTAAAATACTTATGCTCTTGAGAGAAGCCACTAGTGAAATCTATGGCCCCCGGGTCTATTTTCATCATATTAATCTTCCTACGCTTTATTATAGTTTTGCTTTTTACTTTGCATCTTTATACCAAAAATACCAAAAATATTATCTATCATCTCTATCAGATCTCACTCTCGTAAGTGACCGTGTGTAACATCCCAAAATTCTAAATTTTGGAATGTTATAAACTGATAGATAGTCTTGATTGATTGTTTGATTGATTGACTGAAAGTGAGTGAATTCGAAACTTTTTTTTGAAAGTTAAATGAGAGGGAATAAAAGGACTTTCCCAAACTTTCATTTTCTTTTCTGATCTCCGTGAATTCAAATTCTTTTTCACCACAAAACCCTGGAGAGAAGATGACATGACTTCTTCCATTTATTTAAATGACAAGGGGTGTTGAAAATATTTGAATTTCATTTGAGAATATTTCCAATTCTGAAACTTTATGCAACTCAATGATTTTCACGAGCGAAGATAAAGTGACTTCTTCAAATTATAAGAAATATGAGTTGGGAGTTTCAAAGGATTAAATTCAAAGTTCTTTTGAATTTATTTTCAATTTGGAGTTATTGGAGTTTTATTCAAATTATTTTTCTCCAAAAATTAAATATACTGAGAAAATAGGGTAACATGATTCCCTACATCGTAAAATTGGAGAGAAATAAATTTGAAGTCATTTTGGTATTTTTAAAATGATTTTTGTTGGATTTTATTAGAGCAGTAGCACTCTTTGCTTTATTTGATTTTGGGTGGATTTTATTTGGCATTATAAAAATGTCCATGTTGTAGAAAATCTTTTTCCGGAAATTTTGATATATTATATGCCTATATAATATTTTCATTTAATTTGTTTTTATTATTTCAATTGTCTGGAAAATGTTTTTTTAGAAAAAACAAAAAAAAAATCCCCTGTGCCGAACTGGGTCGACCCAGCCCAGCGCGGCCTCCGCGCGCCCAAACCGCCTCCGCCTCGCCCGCCCGCTCTCTCCTCCGCGCGCACGCTGCCATCGCTCGACCATCGGCAGTGGGGTCCACCTGTCGGGACCTTCTCCTACCCGCCGCCGGAGTCCGACTCCAGCACTCCTCAACGGCGACGCCGTGTCAGGCGGGACTCCTCTCCCTCTGCCCCTCACGCAAGCCGACCCCTTCCTCCTATTTATACCGCCGCCCGGGCCCCGTTCCTCCTCGTTTGCCGCAAACCGCAGCCGCCGCCGCCGCCCTCGCCGGAGTTCTCGCCTCCGACGAGATATGTTACCGCCGCCTGCCGTCACCTCGACCTCCGCCGACGCCGCCATCGCCTTCCCTCCTCAAGGCCGCTTCTCCCGACCAGCGGCCACCGGAGGACCGCCGGAGCAGCCACCCCGACGACCCCGATGCCGCCGCCGTCTCCTTCTCCGGCGACGTCGACGCCCACCACCGCGGTTAGCCGCCGGTGCTCCTCGTCCGTCCGATCTAGGTTACATGGATAGGATTAGATTAGTTTTTTTTATTTTATTCGAATCGTTTTTCCTTACTTAGTGAATGTTCGCTGCTTTGCCTTCGCAGCGAAGATTTTTTAACCAATAAATTTCTGACACGTGGCCAGGGACCTAGGTGTAGATTTTATTTTTTTCAGTTTAGTCCCTGTTTTTCAAACGACCACTACTTTTTACTCGTTTGTCCAAATCCAACGAAACCAACGCCCACTTCTTCGTTATGATATACTCTATCCAGTAATCCAACTCAAACATGTTTTTGAAAGTTTAAAATTTGAATTAGATCAGATTTGAATTTAAACTTCGTTTGATCATAACTTGAGTTTCGTAACTCCGATTTAGTTGATTCTTTTTGCAACTCGAAGCTCTTTCTGATAAGGCCAAATTCACATAATTTTGATACTGTTAGAAAAAAATTATGTTGCAAGAGTTATTTGCTTGGTTTTGATGTTTTCCGAATTGTTTCTTCGTTCTTTCCGATCTTTTGATTGATTGCTTATGTGTGGCTACTATTGCTTGATTACGATAGATTGACCGGAGTGTGACGAGTGGAACTATCAAGAGTTTTGAGTGCGAATCATCTTCCTCAACATTGCAGGCAAGTAACACTTTGATCATACCTTTTCTACTACCCAGTTTTTATGCATTAGATCTATCCTCAAACACTTCATGATTAGGATCTAATTAAATTGTGGGTTTTGGGAAGTAGATTGAGGTAGCACCTATTACCTGTTTTATTATCAAACCCTTGGGAGTTACTTCTACGTTTGCTTATTATGCCATGACATGCCTTGCCGGGAGTAAGCAATTCGAGGAAATTGTACGCAAGCAAGGAAGGCACCGGAAGAATCAAGGTGTTGGTTTTGAACGAAAGTTCAACGCCAATGGAGTTGAGTGGGAAGAAGATCAATACCCCAAGACAAAGTTTGTTCCTCAACAAGAGAAGTATGATCCTACTTCCTTCAAGGGGACACAAGCTCAAGATGATCTTCCACCACAAGACCACAAGAACAAAGGCAAGGACAAGCTTCAAGAAGAGATTGATGCATTTGAAGAAGCACCTAAAGCCTCGTTCAAGTGGGTCCCCAAGACTACGTCAAGTTCTACTTCATCAAGTACAACTAAAACTCCAAGGATTCCCATCAAGATGATGTGGATCCCGAAGAAGAAGAACTAGAGAGTTCTTGAGGGTGACTCCGCCACATTCTTCAATCATATCATTTTGGCAAGAACAAGTGCAATCAACTTTCACATCTTGCACTAGTTCAAGGAGTCACAAACCCTCATGTTGGTAAGGCAAGGGACAAGGTAACCTAATGTTTTCATGGACATCATCTTGTGTGTGCATCACTCTATGTCTATGGATATTCTTGTTTGTTCCTTGAGGGACTAACCCATGTAGGCAAGTTGAAAGTGCAACTCACTCCAAAGGATTGCTCCAAATGATCTACATCAACATTGAGCATCTACATCTTCAACACCTACATGAAGTCATCATCGACAAAACCCAAGGTTAGTTCATCCCTCTAAGGGGGATCTCACATCTAGGGGAGCTTAACTCTAAGAATTGAGTCAAAGCAACTCTAATGGTGTGAACACATTAATGCATTATGTAAAAGTGGTAACCCCAATTGAGCTTAATCGATGAGTTTGACCTATGATCAAATGTTCTCATTTGACTCCTAAGTCAATATACTCATATATAGATGACCTAGTCATCGCCAATTGCTTGATAGATGCTAAAATTGGTTGTGCATGCTTTGCCACATATTTCAATTGCCATCTTATTGTGTGAGCATGTTGGTGCATATTTTACTCATTCAAGGACATCCACTTGTTGTTTTGCTTGTTTGGATTCTTTTCTTTGTGCCAAGTGGATGGACAAGAATGCCTAAGAACCTTCTTTAGTTATCTATGCTTTTCTCGTCTCAAACTCTATTCATGCTACATCACAAAATTTGATCAAGTCAGATTCGAACCACTCTGTGTGAGGAGCACTCGGAGTCCCCGATTCCTCACAGACTTAAACTTCCAAAACCTCTTAGTGATTCTCGGTCTGACCGATCCTTCCATTTCGGTCCTACCGAGATCATCAAGTTGATCTGAGTTTTCAATCTCGGTGCAACCGATTTGAACTTTTCGGTCTCACCGATTTGTCAGAATCGAACACATTATGCATCTCGGTGCCACCGAGTTGTTCCACTCGGTCACACCGACAAGGTCGAGCTATATATATAGCCACGGAAAAAATTTGGAAATTTCTCCGAAACCCTTCGCCTGCGGCAACTTCGCTCTGCCATCGTGGTCTCGGATCGTCTCCTCGTCACCCGCAGCCTCCACATCCTGGTCTCCGCCGCCGTCAACGGATTTCGTCCCTGCCGTTGCCGCCGTAGCAAGTCCACCGCCAAGTTTAGGGTATGGACTTAATCTTTGTGCTATCCACGTCTGATTCCTGGCACATTGTTTTCATATTGATTCTTGCCACGATTGAAACTCTTCTATCCAGCCAAAGTAGTTCATAGATTAGATGTGATTCAAATTTTTAGGGTTAGGTTTCATTGAAACCATCTCGGACCCACCGAGTTGAAAAACTCGGTCTCACCGGTTTGGCTTATGCCATTGCACTAGTGACTCTCGGTCTGACCGAGAATTACTAATCGGTGCAATCGATTTGAGGATTCTGTGAAACCCTAGCAGTCTTGGTACCACCAAACTGAAACTCGGTCCAACCGAGATCATCAGTTTAGGTTCCAAAACTGCTTCGGTATCACCGAGTTTTAAAATCGGTGGATCCAAAATGCTTTCTGTGGAAAACTAAGACTGAACTTTTGAGTCATTCTTTTGCAAAAACCTCTGCATTTTGTGATGCTCATCTTTTCTATCTCATCTATAACTCTTCACAGTGGTCGACTTTTTGCGGTATGTCCGATCAAAGTGACAGCAATTAGTGTCAAGAGCAGATGGACTTGAGTGAGGGCACTAGTCCCTCAACTTCAGATGAAGGGAGCAGAAGTACTCCTAGCAATTTGCATAAGGCTGCAACTAGGCAAAGGAGGAAAAGTACTTGATTCAGGAGGATGAAGATTACAAAGTCGAGGAAGATGAGGCTACTTCCAAGAAAGAGGTGCTCAAGAAGGAATATGGCTCAAAGAAAGAATACAAAGCCGTGCATGAAGACCAAAAGGCCTGCAGGAAGACAACCAATGTCCAAGGCCAGAGCATCAACTCAACTGCCTAAAAGGCCTGATCCCAAAGAGCCAGCTGCTGAAGGAAAGAAGAGGAAGGAAAGGGTCAAGAAGACCATGGCCAAAATTGTTGGTCAGCCTTCCATGATTGAAGAGGAAGAGCTTGCTGCACTAGCTCCAAAGGCAGCTAATCTTATGGGAGATGCAATCAGATCAGGGGCTGCAACATCCAAGCCCAAGGAAACACCCAAAGCTGCCTCCAAGGCCAAGCAAGTTCCAAAGAGGAATACTAGGAGTATTCCAGCTGCTGAGAAGAACACGGCCCCAGTGCCCAATGTTGCTAAAGATTCAGAAGAAGAAGGACAGGTTCTAAGAAAGCTCAAGCCCAAGATACCAGACCACAATGATGCCCATCCTGTGGCTGAGGACATGAGAATCAAGAAGGATTCAGGGCTGAGACTATGGAGAATGGAAGATCCATATGCTTCAAGAAGAAGAACTGTTGTTGACTACAGGTTCCACACAAAGGAAGAGCAGGACTTCTATGAAACAATTCTGTTGGACAAGAAGCCCATAGTCTGTGACATGAGGTGGGTTGACTGGAAATTCATCAAGGAAAATGAACAGCACTATCCTGGAGTGCAAGACAGCTTTGTTGCTTGTGGAGTTGCAGATTTTGTTGGATGAAGTTCACCAACTGGAATGATGAGCTTATCATGCAGTTCTACTCCACAAAGACACTTTTACCCAGATGGAAGAATAGTTTGGATGTCTGAAGGTACAAGGTACTAGTCCACTATTGAAGAATGGGCAAGTCTGATCAATGCCCTCAAGGAGAATGAGGATGACCTAGACATTTATGCAAACAATAAGTTAGGTCACAATTCAATGGCTCACATGTACAAGGAAATTCCAGACAAGGCATTAGAGACTCACAAGTTTGGATCAGTTCACTTTCTGCTGTCAGAGTTGCCAACCATAAATTGGATTCTGAGGCACACTTTGTTGCCCAAGTCTGGTGACCATAACATGATCAGAGGGCATGCCATCAACATGTTGCATGTGTTTGATGTGACACAGAAGTTCAAAGTCATGAGCACGATCATTGAAACAATCAAGAGGACTGCAGCAGATCGAGAAGAGGAGCTGTGGATATGCACCTCAGATTCAAGAATTGATAAACTCAAAGATGGGCACAGGAAAATATCAGTTGGATAAGGAACACTTTCCACTTTATCCAGACTTTTGAGGACAATGAGGTTGTCATGAATGAAGATGATCCACAATCAGTTCAAGCTCAGGAGAAGAAGGAGAAGGCAAAGAGGGAGAAGGCTGCCAAGATGCCAACTCAAGAGGAGGCATCTGAATATTTCTTGAAAACCAAACAGGAGCAGCTTGGTTACTTGATAGCATCATCTCTGAGGATTGAGAAGGGGTTGGCCACCCTAACTCAAAACCAGGAGAGCCTGGAAAGAATCATGGAACAAAAATTCTATGATCTAGATGTCAAGGTAACTGAGATTCAGTCCGTTGTGGAGCAACTGCAGGATGACATGCAGGAGAGGAAGGGCAAGACTACCACCAATGTGTTTGCCAGAGTGCCCAGAGCCAGAGGTCGGTTGCAGTGCAAAGTGATGACACTAGAGCAACAACTTCAAAGACCACCACCGCCTCACAGTTCCAGTGCAACCAGCTCCAAAGACAAACTCCTCCAACTCCATCCACTTCAAGCTGAAGCCTTCATCCAAGGAGCCATCTCTACACCACCACCGTAAGATCAAGCACGAGAGTCGATCTAGCACTATGCATTTTCTATGAACTTTTTGGTAACTTGTTGCCAAAGGGGGAGAAAAATGTATAGATCATAGGCTTCGAGAGAGAGTGTGTTGCTTTTGTTCTCTCTTGCTTTATTTGGTGGTTTTTCAATCTTTGTTTGCTTTTGGTTGAGATACTATGCTTGTGAGACATTGATGATCATGTGTTTGATCATAAGCTACACTTATGCATGCTTGATATTATCCTATCTATCTTATGTGATCACTCACTATGCTTGGTGATGAGTGCACGTATTCATTGTTTATTATTTTGAGCGCTCCACCAAGATGTATGTGACATGGAAGAGTAACCCATGAGACTAATTCCTTGTGCATTTGCAGTCCAAAGCAAATCTAAAACTATGCACAAATTTAGGGGGAGCTCTTGCTTATCACATACTTCTCAAAGCGACGATGTTATTTAATTTTATTATCATTTGTCGAAGCTTTGATCTATATGTTGTCATCAATTACCAAAAAGGGGGAGATTGAAAGTGCAACTATCCCTAGGTGGTTTTGGTAATTCATAACAACATATAGCTCATTGAGCTAATGCTATTCCAAGACTATTGTTTCAGGAAAGCTCAATGAATGGCATGGCATGGATGATGAAAGTGGATCCTCAAAATACTAAGGACAAAGGATTGGCTCAAGCTCAAAAGCTCAAGACTCTTCATTTTACATTTTAGTGATCCAAGATCACATTGAGTCTATAGGAAAAGCCAATACTATCAAGAAGGGATGAGGTGTTGCTTAATGAGCCTCTTGCTGCATGTGCTTAGTGATATGCTCCAAAACCCTCAACTACTTTCCCACATCCACAAATGACCTAAACCTAAAGCCAAAATCGGTCACACCGATTATTTCTATCTGCGCCACCGATTCCAAAAATCATAGCCACTGCCACAAACCCAAAGCAAATCGGTCTTACCGATAGGGATCTCGGTCTCACCGAGATGAGGTTGCAATCTCTCTGCTTCCCTTCGTAACGTTTCGGTCTAACTGAAGTGAGCGATCGGTCCCACCGAGATTGCAATGTAAACTCTCTGTTTCCTTTTTGTAACATTTCGGTCTCACCGAAAAGAGCAGACCGAGTTTACCTGACCAACTCTCTGGAAAGCTTATTACCAAATCGGTCTCACCGAGTTTGTGTAATCGGTCTCACCGAGATTACGTTATGCCCTAACCCTAACCGAATCGGCCTCACCAAGATGCATGTCAGTCCCCACGAAAATCACTAACGGTCACTAGGTTTACTAAATCGGTCCGACCGAGTTTAACGATTCGGTCCCACCGAGTTTGGTAAATTGTGTGTAACTGTTAGATTTTGTGTGGAGGCTATATACCCCTCCACCTCCTCTTCATTCGTAGAGAGAGCCATCAGAACGAACCTACACTTCCAACTTACCATTTCTGAGAGAGAACCTCCTACTCATGTGTTGAGGCCAAGTTATTCCATTCCTACCATATGAATCTTGATCTCTAGCCTTCCCCAAGTTGCTTTCCACTCAAACCCTCTTTCCACCAGATCCAAAACCTATGAGAGAGAGTTGAGTGTTGGGGAGACTATCATTTGAGGCACAAGAGCAAGGAGTTCATCATCAACGCACCATTTGTTACTTCTTGAGAGTGGTGTCTCCTAGATTGGCTAGGTGTCACTTGGGAGCCTCCGACAAGATTGTGGAGTTGAACCAAGGAGTTTGTAAGGGCAAGGAGATCGCCTACTTCGTGAAGATCTACCGCTAGTGAGGCAAGTCCTTCGTGGGCGACGGCCATGGTGGGATAGACAAGGTTGCTTCTTCGTGGACCCTTCGTGGGTGGAGCCCTCCGTGGACTCGCGCAGCCGTTACCCTTCGTGGGTTGAAGTCTCCATCTACGTGGATGTACGATAGCACCACCTATCGGAACCACGCCAAAAATATATGTGTCTCCAATTGCGTTTGAATCCTCCAAACCCTTCCCTTTACTTTCTTGCAAGTTGCATGCTTTATTTTCCGCTGCCTATACACTCTTTGCATGCTTGCTTGAATTGTGTGATGATTGCTTGACTTGTCCTAAAATAGCTAAAATCTGCCAAACTCTAAAATTGGGAAAAGGTTAAGTTTTTATTGGTCAAGTAGTCTAATCACCCCCCCCCCTCTAGACATACTTCAAGGTCCTACAGTAGAACCTAGTGTTGCTATGATTAAAGATCTTCTGGTAGAATATATTAATGGGCATGTTATTTACTTCTGTGTGCTAAACCCGATAAAAAGGTAAACATAGGCTTGTTGTTGGCATGCTTGTTTTCTCAGTTAAAATAGGAGATCATTGTTATCATGGTTTATCTGACTTAGGTGCTAGAGTGAGTGCTATTCCTTTTACTTTATACCAAGAAATTATGGAGGGCATAGCACCCGCTGAAATAGAAGACATAGATGTTACTATTAAACTTGCTAATAGAGACACCATCACACCACTTGGGATTGTTAGAGATGTTGAAGTCTTGTGTGGGAAAATAAAATACCCTGCTGATTTCCTTGTTCTTGGTTCCCCACAAGATAACTTTGTCCCATTATCTTCGGTAGACCCTTCTTGAACAATGTTAATGCTAAAATAGATTGTGAGAAACAAAGTGTCAGTGTTAGCTTTGGTGATGAGTCTCATAATTTTAATTTCTCCAAGTTTAATAGACAACCTCATAAGAAAGAATTACCTACTAAGGATGAAATAATTGGTCTTTCTTCTATTGTCGTGCCTCCTACTGATCCACTAGAACAATATTTGCTAGACCATGAAAATCATATGCACATGCATGAAAGAAATGAAATAGATAAAATATTCTTTGAACAACAACATCTTCTTAAACACAATTTGCCTATCAAAACTCTAGGAGGTCCTCCTCCACCTAAAGGTGATCCTATGTTTGATATAAAAAAATTGCCAGACACTTTGAAGTATGCTTATCTTGATGAGAAAAAGATATATCATGTTCTTATTAGTGCTAACCTTTCAAAACATGAGGAAGAAAGATTATTGAAAACTCTGAAGAAGCACCGAGCTACTATTGTATATACTCTTGATGATCTTAAGGGCATAAGTCCCATTCTCTGTCAGCACAAGATTAATATGGAGCCTGATGCTAAACCCGTTGTTGATCACCAACTACGTTTGAATCCTAAAATGAAAGAAGTGGTAAGAACTAAAATATTAAAACTTTTGGAAGCAGTTATAATCTATCCCACAGCTGATAGTAGATGGGTGAGTCATGTTCATTGAGTCCGTAAGAAGGGAGGTATTACTGTTGTTCCTAACGATAAAAATGAACTTCCTCCACAAAGAATCGTTACTGATTATAGAATGGTAATTGATTTTAGAAAATTAAATAAAGCTACAAGAAAATATCATTACCCTCCGCCTTTTATTGATCAAATGCTAGAAAGATTATCTAAGCACACACACTTTTGTTTTCATGATGGATATTCAAGTTTTCCCCAAATAACTGTTTCACAACCTGATTAAGAGAAACCCACTTTGACTTGTCATTTTGGAACTTATGCTTACAAATGTATGCCTTTCGGTCTATGCAATGCACCTGCTACCTTTCAAAAATGTATGAATGCTATATTCTTTGATTTTTGTGAAAAGATTGTTGAGGTTTTCATGGACGACTTCTCCGTTTATGGAATTTCTTTTGATTATTGCTTAAGCAACCTCGAGTTTTGCTAAGATGTGAGCAAACTAATCTTGTCTTGAATTGGGAGAAGTGCCACTTTATGGTTAATGAAGGTATTGTCTTGGGGCATAAAATTTTTGAACAAGGTATTGAAGTGGATAAAGCTAAAGTTGATGCAGTTGAGAAAATGCCATGTCCTAAAGATATTAAAGGTATTCATAGTTTCCTTGGTCATGCTGGTTTTTATAGGAGGTTTATTAAAGACTTCTCACAAATTTCTAGGCCTCTTACAAATCTTTTACAAAAGGATGTTCCATTTTTTTTATGATGATTATCTAGAAGCCTTTGAAACACTTAAGAAAGCTTTAACTTCTACACCTATTGTTCAACCACCTGATTGGAACATGCCTTTTGAAATTATGTGTGATGCTAGTGATTATGTTGTTGGGTTTGTTTTAGGGCAAAGTGTTGATAAGAAATTAGATGTTATTCATTATGCTAGCAAAACTCTAGAGAGTGCCCAAAGAAATTATGCTACTACTGAAAACTAATTTTTAGCAATTGTGTTTGCTTGTGACAAGTTCAGATCTTATATTGTTGATTCTAAAGTAACGGTTCACACTGATCATGCTACTACAACATATCTTATGGAAAAGAAAGATGCTAAACCTAGACTCATTAGGTGGGTTCTCTTGTTACAAAATTTTGATTTACATATTACTGACAGGAAAGGAGTTGAGAACCCCATAGTTGATAACTTGTCTAGGTTAGAAAATATTCTTGATGACCCACTACTTATTGATGATGGCTTTCCTGATGAACAACTAGCTGCAATAGATGTTTCTCATAATACTCCTTGGTATGCTGACTATGCTAATGACATTGTTGCTAAATATATACCACGTAGTTTTACATAACAACAAAAGAAAAAAATCTTCTACTATTTAAGACATTACTTCTGGGATGACCCACATATTTATAAAGAAGGAGTAGATGGTATTATTAGACGTTGTGTGCCTGAGCATGAACAGGAACAAATCCTACGGAAATGTCACTCTGAAGCTTATGGAGGGCATCATGCGGGACATAGAACTGCTCACAAGGTATTGCAATCTGGTCTCTATTGGCCAACTCTCTTCAAGGATGCCAGTAAGTTAGTTTTATCTTGTGATGAATGTCAAAGGATATGTAACATTGTTAAGCATCAAGAAATTCCTATGAATTATTCACTTCTGTTGAACCATTTGATGTTTGGGGTTTTGATTACATGGGACATTTTCCTTCAAATAATGGGTATACACATATTTTGGTTGCTGTTGATTATGTTACTAAGTGGGTAGAAGCTATTCCAACTAGTAGTGTTGATCATAACACTTCCATTATAATGCTTAAAGAAGTTATTTCCCAAGGTTTGGAGTCCATAGATATTTAATGACTGATGGTGGTTCACACTTTATTCATGGTGCTTTCCGTAAAATGCTTGCTAAGTATGATGTTAACCATAGAATTGCTTCACCCTATCATCCTCAATCTAGTTGTCAAGTTGAACATAGCAATAGAGAAATAAATTAATTTTACAAAAGACTGTTAATAGGTCCTGAAAGAATTTGTCTAAGAAATTGGATGATGCACTTTGGGCCTACAGAACAACTTATAGAAATCCTATGGGTATGTCTCCGTATAAAAGGGTTTATGGAAAAGCTTGTCATATGGAGTTAGAACATAAAGCATATTGGGCAACTAAAGAACTTAATTACGATTTCAAACTTGCCGGTGAAAAGAGGTTATTTGATATTAGCTCACTAGATCAATGGAGAACCCAAGCATATGAAAATGCCAAACTGTTTAAAGCAAAGTTCAAAAGATGGCATGACAAAGAATCCAAAAGCGGGAATTCAAAGTGGGTGAATATGTTATTTTATACAACTCTTGTTTTAGATTCTTTGCTGGAAAACTTCTCTCTAACTGGGAAGGACCTTATATTATCGAAGGGGTTTATCGTTTTGGAGCTACTAAAATCAATAATTCCGAAGGTACTAATCCGAAGATAGTCAATGGGAAAAGAATTAAGCACTATATCTCAGATACACCTATTAATGTTGAAGCAATAATATTCAAACCATGACATCAGAGGAACACATAAAAGAAACCTTCCAGAAAATTAAAAAAGAGGAGGTGCGTGATACGGTAAGTAAATGCAGACCCGGAAAATCCATAAAAACATTTTACATCAGTTTTGGAATATTACAAAAACTAGGAAAATAAGAAATAACCAGGAAGGCAACCGAGGAGGGCACAAGACACCAGGGCGCGCCTGCCCTGCCTGGCGCGCCCAGGTGGGTTGTGCTCACCTCGGGAACCTTCCCGACTCTGTTTTCCTCCTATTTGCTTGTTTTCCAAGATAAAAAAATCGTTATATACCCCCCCCCCCCGAACGTATTGACCACTGTACCCCAAAGAAATCCTTGTTCTTGTTTCATGTTGTTTTTCTAGCAGATCTGAAAATATGTCGTCTCAAGATTCGGAGGGAGAGTGCCCTATTTCTTACCAGCCCCTAGACCTGAATATCTTCAAGGACACATTTCCCTATGTGTGGTTCACAGATGAGGAGGATGAAGCCGAATCTGTCCCTCCTCGTTTCCTGCAGGAAAGCAAGGAAGCGCGATGCAAGAAGATAGTAAAGCTTGAGCTGGAGAATGAGGATATTAGGGAAAACAGTTTTAGCCTCCGACACATGCTGGATAACCTCGCTACTACCTCATCACCACCACCATCATCATCCTCCCCACCAAATGAGACTTGAGTAACGAGTATGGGCACTCCCCTTGGCTTGTGCCAAGCTTGGGGTGGTGCCCCGGTATTGTATCACCATCACAATAGTTGTAAGATGTGATAAACGATTACATGTATGGCAAGAAGGCTGAGAACTATGGTGGTGATGAGGGTGGTGGCTATGAAGATGTAAATGGGAAATGGCAACCACTTGGGTAGATGGAGATGACTACTGCGAAGATGCCGAGGTGGCGGCTTGTTTTTTTTGTTTTGCTCCTTTGGCGTCGGGCCTTTTATAAAGGTTGTTCAGGTGGATCACACACCTCGGTTGGCATATCAATCGACCATCCGTACAAGCGTGAATGGTCATACGAAATGTCGTCTTTTCTATTGTTTCCTATGGAGCGCCTCCCACTTGATCTCCTCTATCTCCATTTTACTCCTTTCCATGTATTGTCTTGATTTCGTCCATAAATAGCCAATCTCTTGTGGAAACAAAACAAAGATAGGATATTTGGAATCCTTTGCATTCGTTAGTCACTAGTAGGAAAATTGGAGCGAATATCTCGGCTTTAATGAAATATATCGGTTTAAACACAGGTTAGAGTTATGTAAAAATAACACACATCAACCCCCACCCGTCCGCCAACCATGCTAGCCGCCGCACCGCCCGCCCACTTCACCCCGCTGCCGTCGGATCCAACCTTCCCACCTTTGCTGCCATCGCATCCGCCTCGTCCTTGATACGTCTCCAACGTATCTATAATTTTTGATTGCTCCATGCTATATTATCTATTGTTTTGGACTATATTGGGCTTTATTTTCCACTTTTATATTACTTTTGGGACTAACCTATTAACCGGAGGCCCAGCCCATAATTATTGTTTTTTTCCTATTTCAGTGTTTCGTAGAAACGGAATATCAAACGGAGTCCAAACGGAATGAAATCTTCGGGAACGTGATTTTCTCATCAGATAAGATCCAGGAGACTTGGACCCTTGGTCAAGAAAGGAGGGAGGCGGCCACGAGGGTGGAGGGCGCGCCCCCCTGCCTCATGGGCCCCCCGAAGCTCCACCGATGTACTCCTTCCTCCTATATATACCTACGTACCACCAACAGATCAGATACGGAGCCAAAAACCTAATTCCATCGCCGCAACTTTCTGTATACATGAGATCCCATCTTGGGGCTTGTTCCGGAGCTCCGTCGGAAGGGGATTCCACCATGGAGGGATTCTACATCATCATCATAGCCTCTCCGATGAAGTGTGAGTAGTTTACTTCAGACCTTCGGGTCCATAGTTAGTAGCAAGATGGCTTCTTCTCTCTTTTTGGATCTCAATACAATTTTCTCCCCTCTCTCGTGGAGATCTATTCGATGTAATCTTTTTGCGGTGTGTTTGTTGAGACTGATGAATTGTGGGTTTATGATCAAGATTATCTATGAGCAATATTTGAATCTTCTCTGAATTCTTTTATGTATGATTGAGTTATCTTTGCAAGTCTCTTCGAATTATACGTTTGGTTTGGCCAACTAGATTGGTAGTTCTTGCAATGGGAGAAGTGCTTAGCTTTGGGTTCAATCTTGCGGTGTCCTTACCCAAAGGATGTAAAGGGTTGCAAGGCACGTATTGTATTGTTTCCATCGAGGATAAAAAGATGGGGTATTTATCATATTGCATGAATTTATTCCTCTACATCATGTCATCTTGCTTAAGGCATTACTCGCTTTCATTAACTTAATACTCTAGATGCATCTGGATGGCGGTCGATGAGTGGAGTAATAGTAGTAGATGCGAGGAGTCGGTCTACTTGTCTCGGATGTGATGCCTATATACATGATCATACCTAGATATTCTCATAACTATGCTCAATTCTGTCAATTGCTCAACAGTAATTCGTTTACCCGCCGTAAAATACTTATGCTCTTGAGATAAGCCACTAGTGAAATCTATGGCCCCCGGGTGTATTTTCATCATATTAATCTTCCTACGCTTTATTATTGTTTTGCTTTTTTACTTTGCCTTTTATTTTACTTTGCATCTTTATACCAAAAATACCAAAAATATTATCTATCATATCTATCAGATCTCACTCTCGTAAGTGACCGTGTGTAACATCCCAAAATTCTAAATTTTGGAATGGTATAAACAGATAGATAGTCTTGATTGATTGTTTGATTGATTGACTGAAAGTGAGTGAATTCAAAACTTTTTTTGAAAGTTAAATGAGAGGGAATAAAAGGACTTTCCCAAACTTTCATTTTCTTTTCTGATCTCCGTGAATTCAAATTCTTTTTCAGCACAAAACCACGGAGAGAAGATGACATGACTTCTTCCATTTATTTAAATGACAAGGTGTTGAAAATATTTGAATTTCATTTGAGAATATTTCCAATTCTGAAACTTTATGCAACTCAATGATTTTCACGAGCGAAGATAAAATGACTTCTTCAAATTATATGAAATATGAGTTGGGAGTTTCAAAGGATTAAATTCAAAGTTCTTTTGAATATATTTTCAATTTGGAGTTATTGGAGTTTTATACAAATTATTTTTCTCCAAAAATAAAATATACATAAAATAGGGTAACATTATTCCCTACATCAGAAAATTGGAGAGAAATAAATTTGAAGTCATTTTGGTATTTTTAAAATGATTTTTGTTGGATTTTATTAGAGCAGTAGCACTCTTTGCTTTATTTGGTTTTTTGTGGATTTTATTTGGCATTATAAAAATTTCCATGGTGTAGATAATCTTTTTCCGGAAATTTTGATATATTATATGCCTATATAATATTTTCATTTAATTTGTTTTTATTATTTCAATTGTCTGGAAAATGTTTTTTAAACAAAAATATCCTCTCAATCGGGCCGACCCAGCCCGATCCAGGCCTTGACCCAGCCAGCTGCCTCCGCGCGCCCGAACCGCCTCCGCCTCGCCCGCCCGCTCTCTCCTCCGCGCGCACGCTGCCACGCTCAGCCACCGACAGGTGGGGTCCACCTGTCGGGACCTTCTCCTACCCGCCGCCGGAGTCCGACTCCAGCACTCCTCGCCGGCGACGCCGTGTCCAGGCGGGACTCCTCTCCCTCTGCCCCTCACGCAAGCCGACCCCCTCCTCCTATTTATACCGCCCTTTGGGCCCGTTCCTCCTCTTTTGCCGCAAACCGCAGCCGCGCCGCCCTCGCCAAGTTCTCGCCCGACGAGATCTGCTGCCGCCAGCGCCCGTTCATCACCCTCGACCTCCGCCGACGCCGCCATCACCTTCCCCTCCTCGCGCCGCTTCTCCCAGACCCCGCGGCCACGCCGGAGGACCGCCGGAGCAGCCACCCCGACGACCCCGACACCGCTGCCGTCTCCTTCTCCGGCGACGTCGACGCCCACCACCGCGGTAAGCCGCCGGTGCTCCTCGTCCGTCCGATCTAGGTTAGATGGATAGGATTAGATTAGTTTTTTTATTTTATTCGAATCGTTTTTCCTTACTTAGTGAATGTTCACTACTTTGCCTTCGCAGTGAACGGTTTTTTAACCAATAGATTTCTGACACGTGGCCAGGGACCTAGGTGTAGATTTTATTTTTTTTCAGTTTAGTCCCTGTTTTTCAAACGACCACTACTTTTTACTCGTTTGTCCAAATCCAACGAAACCAACGCCCACTTCTTCGTTATGATCTACTCTATCCAGTAATCCAACTCAAACATGTTTTTGAAAGTTTAAAATTTGAATTAGATCAGATTTGAATTTAAACTTTGTTTGATCATAACTTGAGTTTCGTAACTCCGATTTAGTTGATTCTTTTTGCAAATCGAAGCTCTTGACCTAAACTTTCTGATAAGGCCAAATTCACATAATTTTGGTACTGTTAAAAAAAATTATGTTGCAAGAGTTATTTGCTTGGTTTTGATGTTTCCGAATTGTTTCTTCGTTCTTTCCGATCTTTTGATTGATTGCTTATGTGTGGTTACTATTGCTTGATTATGATAGATTGACCGTAGTGTGACGAGTAGAACTATCAAGAGTTTTGAGTGCGAATCATCTTCGTCAACATTGCAGGAAAGTAACACTTTGATCATACCTTTTCTACTACCCAATTTTTATGCATTAGATCTATCCTCAAACACTGCATGATTAGGATCTAATTAAATTGTGGGTTTTGGGAAGTAGATTGAGGTAGCACCTATTACCTGTTTTATTATCAAACCATTGGGAGATACTTCTACGTTTGCTTATTATGCCATGCTATGCTAGTAGACGTGGATTGGGTGAGTGTATCCATGACAGATGTGAGATTGTTATTTAATGGTTTATTTAAGGTGGCAACTTAAACACACATCTGGGTGGATTGAGGCACATGGTTTCTATCAGGACTTGCCTCAGTATTTCTTCGGACCGCCACCTGTGCTCAAAGGGATCATGAGATTATTCAAACTAGAAACTTACGTGTGCAGCCACAAGCCATTATGGGCTCTGGCGTAGTTGACTAAGTTGTGCGAACTCTTATGGGTAGACTAGCTGATGTAGGGGTTGTAGGTTGGTACGGTCTACCCACATGTAAGGTGCTAGCGCTTCTGAAAGAATATGTCTCGGTCATCCGTCTCTCAAACACCATGTAGTGCGAGAAATCAAACGGAGGTGATCGAGTCTTGTGGGGAAAAGTGCGCAAACCTCTGCAGAGTGTATAAAGTAATCATGATTAGCCGTGTCCCTGGTTATGGACATCTTGAGTATCTAGTTCTTGGATTATCCTGTTGATCTCATCATGTTACTTTAATTAACTTTGTTGGGTTTTTAATGAGTACTTTTAATTGGGATTGAGGATGCTGTCAACCATTCTCAATGTTCAACAACCACCATGATAGTTAAATAAATTTATTCCTTTGCAGTAGGGAAAAATTGGCTTTTCGCAAAAACTGTAACCATAGAGCTTTCCACCAGCCATATATGCATGTAGTATAGCTTATTCTTTCATTACTCTCTATGTGTTACATTTCCAGCATATTCCATGTGCTGGCCCGTTTTCGGGCTGCAACTTTTCATGTTGCATACTTTTCAGACGACGAGTAAATGATACGTTAGGGTTACGATTTCTACACTCAACTTTGTTGTTGGTGTTGATGGGAATCCACAACCTTGTTACTTCCGCTATTTGGATTGAGGTAATAGTATTTATGTTACTTTATACATGTGATTTACCTTTGTTATAAATCCTCGAGTACTGTGTGTGTCAGCATACCGATCTAGGGATGACACTTAAGCACAGAGATTCGATCCATTTGGGTCGGGTCGCTACAAGATGGTATCATAGCACATGTTGACTGTAGGACGTGACCCTAGAAACTGGCAAGCCCATAGGAAAAGATTTTCTCTACAACTTCATTTTCAAAAAGATCTTTTACCTCTCCTCTCTTCTGAGCTTATTCAAATATTTCCTTTTAGTGAGACCATACCCCTTTTCCCTTTTGACCACTCGAAGATTTGACCGATGAGACCACTCCAAGGAGATAAGATATCGGACAACTAAGACCATTTGGAATGAAGAGGATTTTACCGTGTAAATGGAAACTACAACTGTTTAAGACTCCGAAGACTAGGAGATTTTGAAGGCTCTGAAGAATTCCCAGATTTTTATGACCTAGGAAGGTTACGCTTATGGAATTTGACAGACTATGGAAGTTATCAATACCCAAGATAAAGGTGTATCGGAGAAAGACCTGAACATGGAGCATAGAACTCAAAGTTTTTCAAGAAACCCTAAAGCAGGAGATATAAACTATGGAATGATAGCTCATGAAAATGACAAGAGCAGAAACACGGCTATCCATGATGTTATCGTCCATTTATGCTATTGTCACCGTGCTGAGTTAAGCATGCATATGCATGGAAGGATTTGATGGTAGAAGGCTACTGGAGCACCTGCCAGCAAGAGATCAAGTTTTAACCTTAGCTGGTGTATCACTAGGATCTGGAGTATTACATCAGGAAGTTTAAGATGGACCTTCGGGAAGCTGTATTTGATAAGGAAGCAGTTCGTGAACAACTCAGGACCCAGAAGCTGAAAGTAGCCAAGCTGGAGGAGCAAGACCTCGAGATACCGGAGATTTGTCAGGAACTGAAGGACAGTAGGACCATGGATCATGACAAGGATGTTGAAACCGGAAGTTTGGAACGCAACTCCAGAAATATTAAAGGATGTCACTAGAGACTTCGCGTCAACAGAGATGATTTGGCAAAAGAACTTGAGAAAGACAAGCACGGTCGGAAGAAGCCATTGGAGGCATGAACAAGACTGGAAGAGTTTGATGACGTTGAAGATTTATTGACCATTAGAAGCCCAAACCCCTATTATATACTTACGTTAGATGCGGCGTTTGTGAGCTGTCATTTGTTTGATGTTTTTTTTCCGACAGCCACAATAAAATCTGTCTTTTCAAAACTTTGTTTGTATTGTGTGCATCCCTCTCTATCTATCTTATCTCACCCCAAAACCCATGGACCCAATAGAGGATGAATGGAGATGGGCTTGTATTCTCTGGACCGATGAGTCAATTGGAGATGGACCGATGGATTCAGAACATGGAGGATCACATGAAGAATAACCCTATAGCCGGAAAGGATATGACCCAGCATGCTCTTCAGTGTTTTGAAGGAGGTGCTGCTACTTGGTGGAGGATGTACCAAACCATCAATGGATGGCAAGGAGTAACCACTTGGAAAGAATTTAAGTGGACTTTGTTAAAGTCTTGGCTAGTGTCCCAGAAATTGAGGCCTTATGGAAAGGATATGAAGAAACCTCGTGCATACAAGCTTTGTGGAGAAATAGGACACAACCATAAAGAAAACAAGGACGAATACCCTCATAATCGGAGGATTTTCAAAGGAGTTAGCCGAGGATCTCAGGGAACTTCGGTTGGAGATTGTTCCCAAAGGTTTTGTTGCAGCAATGGAAGTTCAGTCCACATTGTTGAGAAAGATCCGTGAAGCTCAGACGGATGCCAAAGAGATTGCTGAGATAAAAGAGAGAATGAGCAAAGGAAAGGCCAAAGGTTTTTGTAAGGATGAGCATGACACCTTATGGTTTGAGGATAGTGTACATGTACCCAATGATGCAGAGATCAGGAAGTTAATACTTCAGGAGGCTCATGACTCATCATACTCGATTCACCCTGGAAACATCAAGATGTATTTGAATTTAAAGGAGAGTTTCTGGTGGACTGGTATGAAGAAGGATATTGCCGAGTATGTAGCCGTATGTGATGTATGTCAGAGAGTGAAGACAGAGCATAAGAAGCCAGTCGGATTACTACAGCCTATGCCGATACCCGAGTGGAAGTGGGATAAGCTTGGCATGGATTTCATTACCGGATTTCCCAGAACTGATCGGGATATGATTCTATCTGGGTAGTAGTTGATTTGCTTGACCAAAGTGGCTCACTTTATCCCAGTGAAAACACCTATACAAGTGAGAAGTTGGCCAAGATATATTTGACCAGGATCGTATGTCTGCATGGAGTTCCGAGGACCATTGTATCAGATAGAGGAACCCAGTTTACTTCAAAGTTTTGGAATCAGTTGTGTGAAACTTTTGGAACCAGGCTAGAGTTCAGTACAGCCTTTCATCCGCAGACAGAAGGATAACTGAGAGAGTCAATCATATTCTGGAGGACATGTTGAGAGCATGTGCGCTAGGTTATGGATCTAGTAGTGATGATAATCTACCTTACGCGGAGTTCTCATACAACAACAGTTACCTAGCCAGTTTGAGGATGGCCCCTTTTTTAAGCTTTGTATGGGAGAAGGAGCCAGACACCATTGATATGGGATGAAGTTGGAGACCGTCAGTTGTTTGGACCAAATGTGATCAAGGAGACAGAAGAGAATGTTAAGTTGATTCGAGATAGACTGAAGGTAGCTCAGTCCAGGCAGAATAGTTATGCATACTCAAAAACGCAAGGAGGTAGTCTATGAAATCGGAGACAGAGCATATCTTTGTGTGCCACCTCTGCGAGGATTTAAACGATCTGGAGTTAAGGGAAAGTTAGCCCCGAGATTTGTAGGACCATACCGAGTTTGGAACGTATGGGAGAATTGGCTAACAAGTTGGAGTCACCCGAAGGACTGCTGGGAGTTCATGATGTGTTTCACGCTTCCCAGCTTGAAGAAGTGCCATGCGAGAGATGGCCAATATTTCCTTGTAAGGACGCTTGACCTGGAAAGGATAATGATGTTCCATGAAGTGGAGTATGGACTTCATAAGTATAAGTTTTATCTCGGTATGTGGGATATCCCACGAGGATGAAGAGATGAATTACTATTGGATATAAAGGAGGTATGATGTTGGAAATATGGATCAATGGAAATTCCATGATGAGTCGGAGTAATCACGTCTCAGTTTGGTACAAATAGAAGAAAGGAAGACAATACAATTGGATGGATTTAAGAATACTAGGAAGCTGGAAATTGAACGTTGGAGTAACGATCAGTTACCCGTGATGATGAGTTCAAGGATTATAAGTGATGAGATGGGCCATAACCCACAGGCCCAGGACTCGCCAAGAAGCAAGCACACCTTGTCAAGGAAAAACCACGGAAGAAGTTACGATTTTATCAGCATTTATCTTATAGGAGTTTACGCAAAACCCGAGTGTTGTGAAGAAAGCGATAGATGTTTGTTTGGCTTGCGTAATCAATGGATTTACGAACTTGGTTCGTCGATAAGAGAAATTCTGCAATGCTTGTGAGGATGACCGAGTGTTAGAATGCGAGATTCGCTAAACCATGTACAAGGTAATGATTTGGGTGCGGGATGGATTGATCACCATACCGACTTACTCTTATTATTCGCCTTGCTATATGGGATGGTAAATCTGAGTGACTTACCTATAGTAGAGAGACGATGATCAAAACCTTGTTTGATCCTTAGAATGGTATAAGTATTTTCCCTTGTACACGGCAGTTGTTGCCAACCGTAGGTTATACGGTGAGGTTCAACCTGCACCCATTTCTGCAGGACAAACCATAAATCGTTGACCACCATGAGATATCGATAGTTGTTTAGTAATGGCGCTGCACCCGCCTAAGAAGACCCGGTCTCGGAATAACCGTACCAAGATGAAAGGACAGAAGAATTGAGGAAAAGGTTATGCCACTATCGGAAGAGCCCAGAGAAGGAATTATCCTTAAGATCTGAGAAGACCGACACTGTCAACGATAAGTATGGAGTATATGAGTTTTGATGGAACCTTAACAATGCTTCTAAGGGTGGTAGCACCCGAAACCCCGGAGATGATCGATGGATTTTGAAGACCCCTACCCTAACCTATTTCTTTCTAGCCTCTCCGAATCTCGAGGACGAGATTCATTTTAAGGGTGGTAGTTTTGTAACATCCCAAAATTCTAAATTTTGGAATGTTATAAACAGATAGATAGTCTTGATTGATTGTTTGATTGATTGACTGAAAGTGAGTGAATTCGAAACTTTTTCTTGAAAGTTAAATGAGAGGGAATAAAAGGACTTTCCCAAACTTTCATTTTCTTTTCTGATCTCCGTGAATTCAAATTCTTTTCACCACAAAACCACGGAGAGAAGATGACATGACTTCTTCCATTTATTTAAATGACAAGGTGTTGAAAATATTTGAATTTCATTTGAGAATATTTCCAATTCTGAAACTTTATGCAACTCAATGATTTTCACGAGCGAAGATAAAATGACTTCTTCAAATTATATGAAATATGAGTTGGGAGTTTCAAAGGATTAAATTCAAAGTTGTTTTGAATTTATTTTCAATTTGGAGTTAGTGAGTTTTATTCAAATTATTTTTCTCCAAAAATAAAATATACAGAAAATAGGGTAACATGATTCCCTACATCGAAAAATTGGAGAGAAATAAATTTGAAGTCATTTTGGTATTTTTAAAATGATTTTTGTTGGATTTTATTAGAGCGGTAGCACTCTTTGCTTTATTTGATTTTGTGTGGATTTTATTTGGCATTATAAAAATGTCCATGTTGTGGAAAATCTTTTTCTGCAAATTTTGATATATTATATGCCTATATAATATTTTCATTTAATTTGTTTTTATTATTTCAATTGTCTGGAAAATGTTTTTTTAGAAAAAACAAAAAAATATCCCGTGTGCCGAACTGGGTCGACCCAGCCCACCAAATACCCAGCCAGCAGCGGCCTCCGCCTCAACCGCCTCCGCCTCGCCCGCTCTCCTCCTCACAAGACGCCATCGTTACCACCGACAGGTGGGGTCCACCTGTCGGGACCTTCTCCTACCCGCCGCCGGAGTCCGACTCCAGCACTCCTCGTCGGCGACGCCGTGTCCAGGCAGGACTCCTCTCCCTCTGCCCCTCACGCAAGCCGACCCCCTCCTCCTATTTATACCGCCGCCTGGGCCCCGTTCCTCCTCTTTTGCCGCAAACCGCAGCCGCCGCCACTGGAGTTCTCGCCTCGAGAGATCTCATCCTTTGCCGCGCCCGTTCCGTCACCCTCGACCTCCGCCGCCGCCATCGCCTTCCCTCCTCGCTGGCTTCTCCCGACCAGCAGCCACGCCGAGGAGGACCGCCGAGCAGCCACCCCGACGACCCGGCGCTGCCGTCTCCTTCTCCGGCTGCGTCGACGCCACCATCATGTAAGTCACGGTGCTCCTCGTCCGTCCAATCTAGGTTAGATGGATAGGATTAGATTAGTTTTTTTTATTTTATTCGAATCGTTTTTCCTTACTTAGTGAATGTTCGCTGCTTTGCCTTCACAGCGAACGGTTTTTAACCAATAGATTTCTGACACGTGGCCAGGGACCTAGGTGTAGATTTTATTTTTTTCAGATTAGTCCCTGTTTTTCAAACGACCACTACTTTTTACTCGTTTGTCCAAATCCAATGAAACCAACGCCCACTTCTTCGTTATGATCTCCTCTATCCAGTAATCCAACTCAAACATGTTTTTGAAAGATTAAAATTTGAATTAGATCAGATTTGAATTTAAACTTCGTTTGATCATAACTTGAGTTTTGTAACTCCAATTTAGTTGATTCTTTTTGCAACTCGCTCTTGACCTAAACTTTCTGATAAGGCCAAATTCACATAATTTTGGTACTGTTAGAAATTTTTTATGTTGCAAGAGTTATTTGCTTGGTTTTGATGTTTTCCGAATTGTTTCTTCGTTCTTTCCGATCTTTTGATTGATTGCTTATGTGTGGCTACTATTGCTTGATTACGATAGATTGACCGGAGTGTGACGAGTAGAACTATCAGGAGTTTTGAGTGCGAATCATCTTACTCAACATTGCAGGCAAGTAACACTTTGATCATACCTTTTCTACTACCCAGTTTTTATGCATTAGATTTATCCTCAAACACTGCATGATTAGGATCTAATTAAATTGTGGGTTTTGGGAAGTAGATTGAGGTAGCACCTATTACCTGTTTTATTATCAAACCCTTGGGAGTTACTTCTACGTTTGCTTATTATGCCATGCTATGCTAGTAGACGTGGATTGGGTGAGTGTATCCATGGCAGATGTGAGATTGTTATTTAATGGTTTATTTAAGGTGGCAACTTAAACACACATCTGGGTGGATTGAGGCACATGGTTTCTATCAGGACTTGCTCAGTATTTCTTTGGACCGCCACCTGTGCTCAAAGGGATCATGAGATTATTCAAACTAGAAACTTACGTTTGCAGCCACAAGCCATTATGGGCTCTGGCGTAGTTGACTAAGTTGTGCGAACTCTTACGGGTAGACTAGCTGATGTAGGGGTTGTAGGTTGGTATGGTCTACCCACATGTAAGGTGCTAGCGCTTCTGAAAGACTATGTCTCGGTCATCCGTCTCTCAAACACCATGTAGTGCGAGAAATCAAACGGAGGCGATCGAGTCTTGTGGGGAAAAGTGCGCAAACCTCTGCAGAGTGTATAAACTAATCATGATTAGTTGTGTCCCCGGTTATGGACATCTTGAGTATCTAGTTCTTGGATTATCCTGTTGATCTCATCGTGTTACTTTAATTAACTTTGTTGGGTTTTTAATGAGTACTTTTAATTGGGATTGAGGATGCTGTCAACCATTCTCAATGTTCAACAACCACCATGATAGTTAAATAAATTTATTCCTTCGCAGTAGGGAAAAATTGGCTTTTCGCAAAAACTGTAACCATAGAGCTTTCCACCAGCCATATATGCATGTAGTATAGCTTATTCTTTCATTGCTCTCTATGTGTTACATTGCCAGCATATTCCATGTGCTGACCCGTTTTCGGGCTGCAACATTTCATGTTGCAGACTTTTCAGACGATGAGTAAATGATACGATAGGGTTACGATTTCTACACTCAACTTTGCCGTTGGTGTTGATGGGAATCCACAACCTTGTTACTTCCCGTATTTGGATTGAGGTAATGGTATTTACGTTACTTTATACATGTGATTTACCTCTGTTATAAATCCTCGAGTACTGTGTGTGTCAGCATACCGATCCAGGGATGACACTTAAGCACCGAGATTCGATCCATTTGTGTCGGGTCGCTACACCGTGAAGGGATTGACAACCCCTATTCACGTTGGTTGCGAGGAGTTATTTGCTTTGTGTAGGTACGAGGGACTTATGTGTGGCCTCCTACTGGATTGATACCTTGGTTCTCAAAAACTGAGGGAAATACTTACGCTACTCTGCTGCATCATCCTCTCCTCTTCGGGGAAAACCAACGCAAGCTCAAGACGTAGCAAGAAGGATTTACGGCACCGCTTGGGGAGTCTACAGAAAAGTCAACATACCAAGTACCCATCACAATCCCTTATCCCTCGCATTACATTATTTGCCATTTGCCTCTCGTTTTCCTCTCCCCCACTTCACCCTTGCCGTTTTATTCGCCCTCTCTTTCCCAATCTCCTCCTCTCTTTTCCGTTTGCCTTCTTCTCGTTCGCTTGTTCGCTCGTGTGTTGGATTGCTTGCTTGTCACTATGGCTCTACCTAGATTTGGTGATCTTCACCTTAAAAGGTTGGAAGAGATCGAAAGCAATGTCGGAAGTTTTATGGTTTTGCAATTTGAGTATAATAATTTCTTCAGAAACGAGCTTAAGGAACAAAAAAAATATGAATTCTTTGAAAAAAGAGCCCGATGATATGTCTAAAGAATTTGGAGGTTTAAGATCCCAAATTTCTCGTCTTGAGAAATTGACTACTGATATATCTGATAAGCAAGCTACCTTGGTCAATAAGATGGCTGCTAAACCTGATTTCCATGAAAATCAAGATGAAGATCTAAAAGTTATCGATGTGTCTCCCATTAAATCTTTGTTTTGCAATATGAATCTTGATAATGATGAGATTGAATATGAGTCACCTTTACCTAGAAGGCATTCTAAGAATTCGGAGCTTTTAGAGTTTGATGCTAATATTTATAAAAGTGGGATTGAAGAAAGTAAAACCTTAGATGTTGCTAAACCCACTATTTTGGATTTCAAGGAATTTATTATGAAAGTTGCTCTTTAATTGATTTTATTTCCTTGTTACAATCCGTGCTAAATTCTCTGCATGCTTATAGCCAAAATAAAGCATTTACTAAACATATCGTTGATGCCTTGATGCAATCTTATGAGGAAAAACTTGAGTTGGAAGTCTCCATCCCTAGAAAACTTTATGATGAGTGGGAACCAACTATTAAAATTAAGATTAAGGATCATGAATTCTATGCTTTATGTGATTTGGGTGCTAGTGTTTCCACTATTCCCAAAACTTTGTGTGATTTGCTAGATTTCCGTGATTTTGATGAATGCTCTCTAAACTTCACATTGCGGATTCCACTATTAAGAAACCTATGGGAATAATTAATGATGTTCTTATTGTTGCAAATAGGAATTATGTGCCCGTAGACTTTATCGTTCTTGATATAGATTGCAATCCTTCATGTCCTATTATTCTTGGTAGACCTTTCCTTAGAACGATTGGTGCAATTATTGATGTGAAGGAAGGGAATACTAGATTTAAATTCCCATTAAAGAAAGGCATGGAACACTTCCCCAGGAAGAAGATAAAATTACCATATGAATATATTACGAGAGCCACTTATGGATTGCCTATCAAAGATGGCAATACCTAGATCTATCCTTGCTTTTATGCCTAGCTAGGGGCGTTAAAGAATAGTGTTTGTTGGGAGGCAACCCGGTTTTATTTTAGTTTTTGTTTTTGTTTATGTTTAGGAATAAATAATCCATCTACCCTCTGTTTAGATGTGGTTTTATGTTTTAATTAGTGTTTGTGCCAAGTTAAACATATAGGATCTTCTTGGATAATGGTTATTTGATCTTGCTGTAATTTCCAGAAACTTTCGGTTCACGAAAACAATTGTTAAAAATCACAAGAACGTGATAAAATAGTGATTCCAATTGCTTCTGATCAATAAATAAATTTCCTAGGTCGTCCTATTTTGGATGAATTTTTGGAGTTCCATAAGTTTGCGTTAGTTACAGATTACTACAGACTGTTCTGTTTTTGACAGATTCTGTTTTCCGTGTGTTGTTTGCTTATTTTGATGAATCTATGGCTAGTAAAATAGTTTATAATCCATAGATAAGTTGGAATACAGTAGTTTTAACACCATTATAAATAAATAATGAGTTCATTACAGTACCTTGAAGTGGTCTTTTGTTTTCTTTCGCTAACGGAGCTCACGAGATTTCTGTTGAGTTTTGTGTTGTGAAGTTTTCAAGTTTTGGGTGAAATTTTTGATGGATTATGGAACAAGGAGTGGCAAGTGCCTAAGCTTGGGGATGCCCATGGCACCCCAAGATAATCCAAGGACACCAAAAGTAAAAGCTTGGGGATGCCCCAGAAGGCATCCCTCTTTAATCCACTTCCATCGGTAACTTTACTTGGAGCTATATTTTATTCACCACATGATATGTGTTTTGCTTGGAGCGTCTTGTATTATTTGCATCTTTGCTTGTTAGTTTACCACAATCATCCTTTCTGTACACACCTTTTGAGAGAGCCATACATGAATTGGAATTTTTTAGAATACTCTATGTGTTTCACTTATATCTTTTGAGCTTGATAGTTTTTCTCTTTGTGCTTCACTTATATCTTTTGAGCTTTATAGTTTTGCTCTAGTACTTCACTTATATCTTTTAGAGCATGGTAGGTGGATTTGTTTAAAAGAAACTATTGATCTCTCATGCTTCACTTCGATTATTTTGAGAGTCTTAAATAGCATGGTAATTTGCTTAAAATAATAATATGCTTGGTATTCAAGATTTGTAAAACTTTCTTTTGAGTGCAGTGAATACTAAGAAAAGTTTGATGCTTGATAATTGTTTTGAGATATGGAGGTGATAATATCAAAGTCGTGCTAGTTGAGTAGTTGTGAATTTGAGAAATGCTTGTGTTGAAGTTTGCAAGTCCCGTAGCATGCACGTATGGTAAACGTTATGTAACAAATTTGAAACATGAGGTGTTATTCGATTGTCCTCCTTATGAGTGGCGGTCGGGGACGAGCGATGGTCTTTTCCTACCAATCTATCCCCCTAGGAGCATGCACATAGTGCTTTGGTTTTTGATGGCTTGTAGATTTGTGCAATAAGTATGTGAGTTCTTTATGACTAATGTTGAGTCCATGGATTATACGCACTCTCACCCTTCCATCATTGCTAGCCTCTTGATGCCGTGCATTGCCCTTTCTCACATTGAGAGTTGGTGCAAACTTCACGGTGCATCCAAACCCCGTGATATGATACGCTCTTTCACACATAAACCTCCTTATATCTTCCTCAAAACAGCCACCATACCTACCTATTATGGCATTTCCATAGCCATTCCGAGATATATTGCCATGCAACTTTCCACCATATCGTTCTTCATGACACATTCATCATTGGCATATTTCTTAGCATGATCATGTAGTTGGCATAGTATTTGTGGCAAAGCCACCATTCATAATTCTTTCATGCATGTCACTCTTGATTCATTGCATATCCCGGTACACCGCCAGAGGCATTCATATAGAGTCATACTTTGTTCTAGTATCGAGTTGTAATCATTGAGTTGTAAATAAATAGAAGTGTGATGATCATAATTTTCTAGAGCATTGTCCCAAAAAAAGAGAAAGGCCGAAAGAAAAAAAAGAAGGCCCAAAAAAAGGGGGAATGTTACTATCTCTTTTTCCACACTTGTGCTTCAAAGTAGCACCATGTTCTTCATATAGCGAGTCTCATATATTGTGCTTCAAAGTAGCACCATGTTTTTCATATAGAGAGTTTCATATGTTGTCACGTTTATATACTAGTGGGAATTTTTCATTATAGAGCTTGGCTTGTATATCCAACGATGGGCTTACTCAAATGCCCTAGGTCTTCGTGAGCAAGCAAGTTGGATGCACACCCACTTAGTTTCTTTTGTTGAGCTTTCATACATTTATAGCTCTAGTGCATCCGTTGCATGGCAATCCCTACTCCTTGCATTAACATCAATTGATGGGCATCTCCATAGCCCGTTGTTTAGCCTCGTTGATGTGAGACCTTCTCCTTTTTTCTCTTCTCCACATAACCCCCATTATTATATTCTATTCCACCTATAGTGCTATGTCCATGGCTCGCGCTCATGTATTGTGTGAAAGTTTATAGGTTTGAGATTACTAAAGTATGAAACAATTGCTTGGCTTGTCATCGGGGTTGTGCATGATGAGAGCATTCTTGTGTGACGAAAATGGAGCATGACTAAACTATATGATTTTGTAGGGATGAACTTTCTTTGGCCATGTTATTTTGAGAAGACATAATTGCATAGTTGGTATGCTTGAAGTATTATTATTTTTTTGTCAATATGAACTTTTGTCTTGAATCTTTTGGATCTGAATATTCATACCACAATTAAGAAGAGTTACATTGAAATTATGCCAAGTAGCACTCCGCATCAAAAATTCTCTTTTTATCATTTACCTACTCGAGGACGAGCAGGAATTAAGCTTAGGGATGCGTGATACGTCTCCAACGTATCTATAATTTTTGATTGCTCCATGCTATATTATCTGTTGTTTTGGACTATATTGGGCTTTATTTTCCACTTCTATATTACTTTTGGGACTAACCTATTAACCGGAGGCCCAGCCGAAATTGCTGTTTTTTGCCTATTTCATGTTTCAAGAAACGGAATATGAAACGGAGTCCAAATGGAATGAAATCTTGGGAACATGATTTTCTCATCGATAAGATCCAGGAGACTTGGACCTCGGTCAAAGAAAGGAGGAGGCGGCCACGAGGGTGGAGGGCGCCTCCCCTAGGGCGCGCCCCGCCTCGTGGGCCTCAAGCTCCACCGACGTACTCCTTCCTCCTATATATACCTACGTACTCCCAACAGATCAGATACGGAGCCAAAAACCTAATTCCACCGCCGCAACTTTTTGTATCCACCAGATCCCATCTTGGGGCCTGTTCCGGAGCTCCGCCGGAAGGGGATTCCACCACGGAGGGCTTCTACATCATTATCATAGCCTCTCTGATGAAGTGTGAGTAGTTTACTTCAGACCTTCGGGTCCATAGTTAGTAGCTAGATGGCTTCTTCTCTCTTTTTGGATCTCAATACAATGTTCTCGCCCTCTCTCGTGGAGATCTATTCGATGTAATCTTCTTTTTGCAGTGTGTTTGTTGAGACCGATGAATTGTGGGTTTATGATCAAGATTATCTATGAGCAATATTTGAATCTTCTCTGAATTCTTTTATGTATGATTGAGTTATCTTTGCAAGTCCCTTAGAATTATCCGTTTGGTTTGGCCAACTAGATTGGTAGTTCTTGCAATGGGAGAAGTGCTTAGCTTTGGGTTCAATCTTGCGGTGTCCTTACCCGATGTGAGAAAGGGTTGTAAGGCACGTATTGTATTGTTGCCATCGAGGATAAAAAGATGGGGTATTTATCATATTGCATGAATTTATTCCTCTACATCATGTCATCTTGCTTAAGGCGTTACTGCTTTTCATTAACTTAATACTCTAGATGCATGCTTTGGATGCCGGTCGATGAGTGGAGTAATAGTAGTAGATGCAAAGGTGAGTCGGTCTACTTGTCTCGGATGTGATGCCTATATACATGATCATACCTAGATATTCTCATAACTATGCTCAATTCTCACAATTGCTCAACAAGAATTGCTTTACCCGCCGTAAAATACTTATGCTCTTGAGATAAGCCACTAGTGAAATCTATGGCCCCCGGGTGTATTTTCATCATATTAATCTTCCTACGCTTTATTATTGTTTTGCTTTTTACTTTGCCTTTTATTTTACTTTGCATCTTTATACCAAAAATACCAAAAATATTATCTATCACCTCTATCAGATCTCACTCGTAAGTGACCGTGAAGGGATTGACAACCCCTATTCACGTTGGTTGCGAGGAGTTATTTGCTTTGTGTAGGTACGAGGGACTTGCGCGTGGCCTCCTACTGGATTGATACCTTGGTTCTCAAAAACTAAGGAAAATACTTACGCTACTCTGCTGCATCATCCTCTCCTCTTCGGGGAAAACCAACGCAAGCTCAAGACGTAGCAGTCCTCATCGCCGCACGCCTCCAAATTAGCCGAATCGATCGATTCATAGCTGCTTTGTCACTGTCGCCGCACTGCTCAAATCGGAAGCCGCATCTCCCGCATCCACTGCCGCTCGGCCTACGCGGCACCCTGCCGCTCTTCTCTGGCCATCCACTGTCCCCAGGTTGATGCCGCCCCCGCACCGGGTCACCATGCTGTCGAAGAGCAATTCAATCCCACTTCACGGGGCTACGGATGAAGCCCTACGGGAACTTCAGTTTGAGTTCAAGTGGGAAGGTCGTCTCTACTGGCTTGGTACCCGCCCGTCCTCCAACAAGGCCGCACATTCGTATGACATCGCCACCTAGCGTTTCGGCCGGCCGAGGGACGAGCTCAACTACCAATAGATTGAAGATCGGGAGACAACGGAGTACCCCGGGTAGAAGAATTTGCAAACCTGTCCGATCGAAGAGAAGAGGAAGAAGCCCGGGATTCACATTGCTCCTAGCGAGAGTGATGAAGCGGCGATGGTGAGGTTTGCACGAGAGAATCCATGGTACGCCCAGAACGAGTTGGGATTCTACTGGAAGCATGAGGCCGAGTAGAAGAAGAAGGTGAAGTCCGAGGACAAGGCCAGCCCCTCACGATGACGGTGATCCCCGTCGATTCTGACTGGGAGGAGGATGAGAAGAAGGACGACGAGGACCTCCACGACTCCGATGACCCCACCACTGAGGCGTTCCGAGATCAATTCGATAGCGACCCTGAGGAATAGTTTTATATTTGACTTAGTTCAAGTAGAATCAGTACAAAGTAGTTCGGTATGATCCAGTAGTTTTATGTTTTATGAACTATTTCCACTTCAAATGAACTTTGTATGTTTGAACTATGTTTGAAATGATCTAGTAGTTCTAGTAGTTTATATCATTTATTGGAGCACATCTCTATTTTAATCATCTGTTGGAGTTGGTTGTTTTTGATGATATAAAAAAGCACTTTTTGATGATGTATATCTTACTCACATCATAATTTGGTGATATAAAATACATTATCTATTGGAGGTACTCTTATGAACCCTTGAAGGAAATCGGCTTAGTACCGAGTCAGGGTGTGAAAAACTGAACCCAAACAAATCGAACCGAACCAAAAATTTGTTTTTTATTTATTTTTAGTTTCAGTTACGGTTTCTAGATCTGAAAATCGTATGCCATTCATCTTTTGGTTAAAAGTCGAAAACTGTTCGATTAAAAATCATAATGATGTGAACTGCAAGCTCAGTAAAATTAATTTGCATGGAACTAGAGTCACTCCTGATCTTCTTGGACTGGAATAGCCAGTGCATCGAAGACTGCTAGATAACCAGACCACTTGAGTTTGTTGATTTATGCTAGGAAGGAAAAAATTATATCCTTGATATGCATTTACCATTCTACCAATTCCGCATAGAAGAGTCACCATGTGCCTGTAGAAAGTTGCCCAACCAGGAGGTATAAAACTTGTAAAGCGTAATTAAGATGGCAACAGACAAAAGCACTTAATCATCATTATTAGACTAGATCATTGATGGCGCTGCTGCTGCACTGCTGATTTTGGCACTATGATATTATTGATTGATGCAAATACATAGACATGTTTACTTTAAAGTGAAATTGGCATAAAAGTAATGTGCACATAACGTAACATTTTTCTGAAGTGATTTGTTTCATTGTGCGTGTAGTGGGCCTCTCTTTTGTTTAGGCTGCAGAAGATCAAAATGGTGCGCTCGCATACCGTTTTTTACAATAAAATTATAGTGGCTACCATATATACTGGGGGCAAAAGCTAAACAAAACTAAAACAATGCAAAATGTTTCACACAAGTTCTCTTTTTTCTTTTGAGATGATACGTACTCCAAACAGTAGTAAGTAGAAACCCACAAGGGAAAAATATATTTTTGTTCATAATAACAAAATATAGTGGAAAAACATCTCAATTATTTTGTTTATTTATTTGCATGATGGTATACTTACTATGAATGTTCGGAGCCTACCTCTGGAGCACCGGTCTAATACATATAATACTGCGGCAAATGAAATATTTGAGATTGCAACAAACATTGGCTATAATATTGTCAGATTAATAGAAAAAGGGAAATGGGAGAAATTGCAATTGTGTCATTTTGTAATAAGGCAACATTTTGAATTGTTATTTTGGCTCTAAGATTGGACCTACACGATCTGAGGTTCAGAATCACGTTGAACATAAAGTTTAATCTTGTCATAACGCTTTTGGACATCCTGAAGAAATGTAGTCAAATGGACTGGTAGAAATCTGATGTAAAATTTAGATTGCATATTAGCGCAAAATTATGCCATGTCCAGCAAGTACCTCCCTCTCGTAAGTAGATAAACGACAAAGATTTTATAGAAGGGACCATGAGTTGCAAATAGAGAAAATGACATGGTAGTTGAGGGAGGGCGCCCATGCACATAAGAAAAAAGATGAAAGACACCAGATCTTTAATTTTCTAGATAGGAAATTTTGATTTACCATCTAAATCGTTATTGACTGACTATTTTTCAACTGAATATAGCATGGAACTAAATCTAATGGAGGCATTCAACAATAGCACATGGTTCAGGTTTGCAGACATACACAGAATCATACCGATCGGCAAATACAATTGAAGACAGATAATGAAATAATTATGGGGACATCGTAGATGCAGCAGCCACATTAATGAGAAAGTTATAATTCAATGTCATCTAACCATACCGATTTTCATAGAGTAGCGGTCCGATTGATTGGAGACTACAAAATTGCACTGCCTTGCTGCTGGTGTTAGTTGATTATTAGAGAACCAAAATTTGTGCTAGTCAGAAATTAATAATTGTAATAACATGAGGGCCTCGTACACATTTGACAAAAAATAGATTTGCATAGAGGAAACCATTAGCTGCGAGGAGGATGCTAATGCTACTACTATGTAGAAAATGAGAACTAAGCTAGCAGAACCGAGCTCGAATCCATCGACCTAGAACACCTGCATCAGTTTTGAGGAGAAGGAATTAATAGAGAATCTCAAATAAGATGTTGATAGCACTGGTAGATAGGGTGGAAACTAGATGCGGTTAGAACTGGTAGATGGGGGTTGGGGAGACTCGCAGTACGGAAAAACGAAGCAACAACCTCAAGGCCAACCATGGCCGAGACGCCATCGCCAAAATAAGGACCGAGTTGGGGAAGGAGCAGTGTGGTCAAGACTGTATGGATGGAGAAACGGAAGACCGTGAAGCCGCATGGTAACTGGCCAGTAATTATTGGCAGTCCATCGACATTAATCGCTGGAAAATAAATTCAATCAACAGCGGATGCTTCGCTTCCCCAACCTGGCCCATGGAGTCTCCCAAGGGTTTAATTCGACCAAATGCGCTGCCAGTAACAGAGGTCCGGTCGCCATGGAAGCCCACCCATCACCTGACCGTAAGCTCGGCGTCCAGCTAGGCACATGTCAGTCACCTGGCATGCACCATGGGTCCCTTCGCAAACCGCCCGCGTCGCCCCGCATCAAGTGCGGATGGATCCAGCGCCTTCCGCACTTGTGTAGCCTGTCAAAAGTCCTGGTCTTGAGGCCTCATAACACCTCTGTGTTTGCCCTCTCAGCCTGGCCGCATTTACGGGATGAGCAATGTATAAAACAAACCTTGCCGCCGAGGTCTTGGATATACTGCATAAAGGTGCGACTTGTGAACTGCATGCCATTGTTGGTGATGACTCTATTCGGCACACTAAAATGGCAGACTAGTCCCTTGAAGAACTTTACGGCTGATTGTGATGTCACCTTTCTCACCGGTTCCACTTCTGGCCACTTCGTGAACTTGTCGATCGCGACGTACAAGTACTCAAAGCCCCCAACAGCATGGGGAAAGGGGCCCAAGATGTCCCCTGCATCAAAAAAGGGCTAGGAAAGAGGAATTGTTTGGAGGGCTTGGGCTGGTTGATGAAGCTTCTTTGAATGGAACTGGCATGCTTCACACTTGGTTACTAGTGCAGTTGCATCCTGGAGAGCGGTGGGCCAGAAGAAACCTTTTCGGAATGCCTTGCCGGATGGGGGCCCTTGATCCTATGTGAGAGCCACATATGCCTCCATGTATCTCTGCCAACAGCTTCAGTCCGTCCTCTTGAGGAATGCACTTCAATTTCACACCGTTTGGTCTCCTTCTGTATAGGGTATCATCCACAAACTGGTACATGCTGGACCAACGGGCTACTTTCTCTGATTCTTCCTGTTCCTCGGAGAGTTCCCCCGTTTGGAGGAAATGGACGGTGTGTTGCGCCCATACCGGAGCCTGGGGCTCGATGGCAAGGACTAAAGGCTCATCTTCGACCGTAGGGGCAGCTGCCTATACGGTCAGGGCCTGGGGCCCTGCCGGAGGTTGCTGCTCCTCGGCAAGCTTGGGGTACCCGGCAACTTCCTTGCCGGCGGCTCCTGGGAGCGTAGCGGGAAAGTACTTGCCGGGGCATGCCTTCCTTCGTTTGTTCTGTCCTGCTGATGGCTCAACGGATGGCTGAGTTAATTGAAGCACAAAGGTACTTGGTTCCACAGGCAACTTAAGGGCAGCGTGTTTTGACAGGTCGTCGGCAATGCCGTTCTTCGCTTCGGGAACATCCTCTCGCTTGCAATTCACAAAACGCTCTTCCAACTTCCTCACTTCATCCACATAGGCCTCCATTAATGGGCTCTGGTAATCCTTGTTAACTTGCTTAACGACGAGCTGCGAATCACCTCTCATGATGAGCTTCCTGATTCCGAGGTCTGTCATGATCCTGAGACCGGGAAGCAATCCTTGGTACTCCGCCGTGTTGTTCGTTGATTTTTCCCGGGGAAAGTGCATCTGGACTACGTACTTGAGGCACTCTCCGGTGGGTGCGACAAGTAGCACGCCGGCACCAGCACCTTGCAGTGAGAAAGCTCCATCAAAGTACATAATCCAAACGCGGCACGTCTCCTTGCCGGGAAGGGTGGTCTCTTGAATCTCTTCGTCGGGCGTTGCGGTCCATTCTGCTATGAACTCTGCCAAGGCTCAGCTCATGATCGTTTAAGTACTTTCAAACTTGAGGCCAAAGCTCGACAGCTCCAACGCCCACTCCAAAATCCTCCCAGTCGCATCTAGGTTGTGTAAGATTCGTTGCAAAGGGAGGCCAGTGATGACGGTGATCTCATGCGCTTGGGAATAGTGGCGCAGCTTTCTTGAGGCCATGAGGAGGCCGAAAAGTAGCTTCTGCATACCAGAATATCTTGATCTAGCCCCCTGCAAGAGAGAACTGACAAAATAAACCGGGTGCTGCACCACCTTCTTCTTCTGTTCGACTTCGCCTACTTGTGCGGACTCTGTCTTGCCGGGATCGGGCCTTGCCAGGGGTCCCACCTTGCCGGCATCAGGCCATGCAGGGGAATACCCCGGCCCATCATCCGACGGCTCGGCCGCTGCCGCTGTTTCTTCCTCAAGTTCCCTCTGCGCCACTAGCACAGCACTGACCACTTGATTCGTTGCCGCTAGATATAGCAGCAACGGCTCTTGTGGCTTAGGCGCGACTAGTTCTGGCGTGGAGGAAAGGTACCTCTTCAGATCCTGCATGAGCGTAGACTTGTCCTTGGTTTTGACCACTATATCATCCATATAAGCTTCCATATTTCTATGCAGTTGTGCCTCAAAACCAATTTGGACTGCTTGAGCAAATGTCGAACCAGCGCTTTTCAACCCGAAAGGCATCCATACAAAATAGTATGTAACACATGGGGTGATGAACGTGGTCTTTTCCTCGTCTTCCTTCATCATGAAAATCTGATGGTATCCTGAGTAGTCGTCGAGGAATGACAGCAGGTCACACCCGGCAGTGGAGTCCACTATCTGGTCAATGTGTGGCAAGAGGAAAGGATCCTTTGGATGGGCCTTATTGATATATGTGTATTCAATACACAGCCTCCACTTCCCATTTATATTGCGCACTACCACTGGATTGGCCAACCACGTGGGGTGGAGCACTCCTCTGACCAAGCCTGCCGCCTCCAACTTCCTGATCTCTTCGATGATGAACTCTTGTCATTCCAAAGCTTGCTTCCTGACCTTCTGCTTGATGGGCCGCGCATGAGGGCAGACAGCAAGATGGTGCTCAATCACCTTCCTGGGAACGCCAGGGATGTCCGATGCTTGCCACACAAACAGATCGACATTCGCCCGCAGGAAGGCAACAAGTGCGCTTTCCTATTTGCTGTCGAGGGTGGAGCTTACAGTAAAAGCTCCGCCCGTGCCGTCCTCCTTGACGGGCACCTTCTTGGTCTCAGGTTGTGTTGTCTTGGATTTCTTGCTCTTGTCGGTGGAGCTCTCTAGCACGCCCTCGACGGGAGCGCAGCACTCTGAAGAGGCGCCCTTGCCGGAGTGGCTGCAGGAGGTCTTGCCGGAAGAGGTCTCACCGGAAGGGGCCTTGCCGGTAGGGGCAGAGGTCTTGCCGGTTCTCTTTCCTTTCGGGGCTTCAGCGGCAGGAGCAAGTGCCTTGGCGGCAGTTGCTGCAACTGCCTCCCGTTAAAGTTGGTCGGCGCAGATGGGCGCGTCTTTCTTGTCGGAGGGGACGGTGATGATGCTCATTGGCCCAGGCATCTTCAACGTGTTGTAGGCGTAATGTGCCGCCGCCATGAACTTGGCCAGTGCTGGGCGGCCAAGGATCCCATTATAGAGATAGGGGTCTTGGCGACATCAAAAACGATCTTCTTCGTCCTATAGCTCGGCTCGCCCCCAAATGTAACAGGCAACGTGATCTTACCCTTTGGCTGACTCCTCCCCGGGTTGACCCCTTGAAACGAGCCCGTCTCCTCGAGTCCATCAGGGATTTGCAGCCTCTCGATCACGGCAAAGTAGATCAAGTTCAGACCGCCCCACTGGTTAACTAGCACTTTTGTCACCTTGAGGTTGCGTATCACCGGTGAAACCAACTACGGTAAGCACCGACCGCAGCCAGCGATCGGGTGATCCTCGTGTCAAAAATGATAGGTGTCTGGACCACTTCAAAGGGCCTCCGGGCATTGAACGATGGTCTGGCCAGAGTGACTTCACGCCGCCCACTACTTCACCGGCGGTGAGAGGTGTGCAACGAGGCGCCACCGTCGACGCACATGGCCTCCGTGGCCTTCTAGAACTCGTGCTCGGTGGACTCGTCGTCCTCATCATGGTCATCGTCTCCCTCTTTCTTATCACGGCCTCGAGCGGGCCTCTCTTGTTGATTATCTTTGTTGCGGCGACCTCCTTGGCCGCCACGCTTCTTGCCGGACCCCTCAGCACCATGCTGACCTTTCTCCTTGTCCCGCCTTTCATATTCAGCTTTCTGCTTCTCTGCAAGCAGCTCAACCTGTCGGCAGTTCTGGAGGTCATGGCCCTTGGTGCGATGGATCTTACAGTACTGCTTGTCGAAGCCCCTTGGCTTGTCGGCGGCCGCCTGATACGTCTCTAACATATCTATAATTTTTTATTGTTCCATGCTATTATATTATCTATTTTGTATGTTTAGTGGGTTTATTATACACTTCTATATTATTTTTGGGACTAACCTATTAACCGAAGGCCCAGTGCAAATTGCTATTTTTTTGCCTATTTCAGTGTTTCGCAGAAAAGGAATATCAAACGGAATCCAAACGGAATGAAACCTTCGTGAGGGTCGTTTTTGGAACAAACGCAATCCAGGAGACATGGAGTGGACGTCAAGGAAGCAATGAGGCGGCCACGAGGCAGGGAGGCGCGCCCAGGGGGTAGGCGCGCCCCCACCCTCGTGGGCCCCTCGTGGCTCCACCGACCTACTTATTTCGCCTATATATACTCATATACCCTGAAAACATCCGAGAGCACCACGAAACCCTATTTCCACCGCCGCAACCTTCTCAGACCTGTAAGATCCCATCTTGGGGCCTTTTATCGGCGCCCACGGAGGGGAATCGATCATGGAGGGCTTCTACATCAACACCATAGCCTCTCCGATGATGTCTGACTAGTTTACCACAGACCTTCGGGTCCATAGTTATTAGCTAGATGGCTTCTTCTCTCTCTTTGGATCTCAATACAAAGTTCTCCTCGATTCTCTTGGAGATCTATTTGATGTAATTCTTTTTGCGGTGTGTTTGTCGAGATCAGATGAATTGTGGGTTTATGATCAAGATTATCTATGAAAAATATTTGATTCTTCTCTGAATTCTTTTATGCATGATTTAAATATCTGTGTAAGTCTCTTCGAATTATCAGTTTGGTTTGGCCTACTAGATTGATCTTTCTTGCAATGGGAGAAGTGCTTAGCTTTGGGTTCAATCTTGCGGTGTCCTTTCCCAAAGGATGTTAGGGCAGCAAGGCACGTATTGTATTGTTGCCATCGAGGATAAAAATATGGGGTTTATATCATATTGCTTGAGTTTATCCCTCTACATCATGTCATCTTGCATAATGCGTTACTCTGTTCTTATGAACTTAATACTCTAGATGCATGCTGGATAGCGATCGATGTGTGGAGTAATAGTAGTAGATGCGGAATCGTTTCGGTCTACATGTCACGGACGTGATGACTATATACATGATCATGCCTAGATATTCTCATAACTATGTGCTTTTCTATCATTTGCTCGATAGTAATTTGTTCACCCACAGTAAATTATGCTATCTTGAGAGAAGCCACTAGTGAAACCTATGGCCCCCGGGTCTATTTTCCATCATATAATTTCCGATCTACAATTTTAGTGTACTATTTATCTAATTTTGAAATCTTTACTTTTCAATCTATACAACAAAAATACCAAAAAATATTTATCTTATTATCTTTATCAGCTCTCACTTTTGCAAGTGGACGTGAAGGGATTGACAACCCCTTTATCGCGTTGGTTGCAAGGTTCTTGATTGTTTGTCTAGGTACTAGGCGATTTGCGTGTATCCTCCTACTGGATTGATACCTTGGTTCTCAAAAACTAAGGGAAATACTTATGCTACTTTTCTGCATCACCCTTTCCTCTTCAAGGGAAAACCAACGCATTCTCAAGAGGTAGCAAGAAGGATTTCTGGCACCGTTGCCGGGGAGGTGTACACCAAGTCATGTCAAGATTTGATCTCCCAACAACGAGCCATTTCTGGCGCCGTTGCCGAGGAGATCTACGCACAAGTCAAGACATAGCAAGTACCCATCACAAACTCTTATCCCTCGCATTACATTATTTGCCATTTGCCTCTCGTTTTCCTCTCCCCCACTTCACCTTTTCCTTTTCTTCGCCCTCCTTCCGTTCGATCTTGTGTTACCATGTGCCTTCTTTTTGCTTGCATCTTCGCTTGTTAAAAGTTTATGGATCCTCATCCCCTTGCTAATCTTTTTAAGAGATCCAATTATGATGGACCAATTTCTAGTGATTTGAGTGCACTAGATTTTCTTTATGAGGTTTTGCTTGAAATTCGTGAATCTGAAAATTGTGATGAAGAAATTTATGAAGAGATTCACGATAGCTCCTTGGATAAAAAGCATGATTGCAAAGATTTTACTATAAATTCTCTTGATGTCAATTGTGCTAATAATATGCAAAACCCTAAGCTTAGAGATGCTAGTTTTGCTATGTCTACTACTTGTTGCAATGATCATGATTGGGGTGATTCTTCTTATGATCTTGAAAATTTATTTAAGCCCCATGATGAATATGAGATTGATAATACTATTTGCAATAATATTGAAATTGGGTTTGGAAGAGTGTCAACTTTATATCCCACATATTTGGAGGATTTTCAATCTTACGAGATTTTTGATAAAAGTGGGTTTGGAGAGGTCATGACTTTAGTTAATGTTAATCCCACTATTTTGGAAGAGTGTCAACTTTGCATGCATGTGGTTCATGAAGAGAATATTTTATGTGATAGCTACATTTTTGAATTTTCTTATGATCCTACATGTAATTATTATGAGAGAGGAAAATATGGTTGTAGAAATTTTCATGTTACTAAATTGCCTCTCTTCATGTTGAGAATGCTATCGTCTCTTTCTTCTTCCTTGCATATGCTAGTTTTTGCTTGCCTTGAAAATTTGTTTGCTAATAAAATGCTATGCATAGGAAGTATGTTAGACTTAGATGTGTTTATCACGTGTTCTATGATGCTCTCTTTGTGCTTTAATTCTTGTCTTTGATGTGAGCATCATTAAAATTATCAATGCCTAGCTAGGGGCGTTAAAAGATAGCGCTTGTTGGGAGGCAACCCAATTTTATTTTTGTTCCTTTCTTTTTGTTTCTGCTTAGTAATAAATAATTTATCTAGCCTCTGGTTAGATGTGTTTTTATGTTTTAATTAGTATTTGTGCCAAGTAAAACATATATCATCTTCTTGGGTGATAATTATTTGATCTTGCTGAAAAAGTCAGAAACTTTCTGCTCACGAAAACAATTTTTAAAAATCATCAGAACGTGATAAAATACTGATTCCAATTGAAGTAGATCAATAAAAACAATATTCAGATCTTCCTATTTTGGCAGAATTTTTGAGTTAAATAAAGTTTGCGTTTGATACAGATTACTACAGACTGTTCTGGTTTTGACAGATTCTGTTTTTCGTGTGTTGTTTGCTTATTTTGATGAATCTATGGCTAGTATCGTGGGGTATGAACCATAGAGAAGTTGGAATAAAGTAGGTTTAACACCAATATAAATAAAGAATGAGTTCATTACAGTACCTTAAGTGGTGATTTGTTTTCTTATACTAACAGAGCTCATGAGATTTTCTGTTGAGCTTTGTGAAGTTTTCAAGTTTTGGGTAAAGATTTGATGGATTTTGGAACAAGGAGTGGCAATACCTAAGCTTGGGGATGCCCAAGGCACCCCAAGGTAAAATTCAAGGACAACCAAAAGTTTAAGCTTGGGGATGCCGGAAGGCATCCCCTTTCGCCTTCGCTTCATCGGTAACTTTACTTGAGGCTATATTTTTATTCACCACATGATATGTGTTTTGCTTGGAGCGTCTTGTATGATTTGAGTATTTGATTTTTAGTTTACCACAATCATCCTTGATGTACACACCTTTTGGAGAGACACACATGAATCGGAATTATTAGAATACTCTATGTGCTTCACTTATATCTTTTGAGCTAGATAATTTTGCTCTAGTGCTTCACTTATATCTTTTAGAGCACGGTGGTGGTTTTATTTTATAGAAATTATTGATCTCTCATGCTTCACTTATATTATTTTGAGAGTCCTTTAGAACAGCATGGTAATTTTCTTTGGCTATAAAATTAGTCCTAATATGATAGGCATCCAAGATGGGTATAATAAAAACTTTCATAAAAAGTGCATTGAATACTATTAGAAGTTTGATACTTGATGATTGTTTTGAGATATGAAGGTAGTAATATTAGAGTCGTGCTATTTGAGTAGTTGTGAATTTGAGAAATACTTGTGTTGAAGTTTGCAAGTCCCGTAGCATGCACGTATGGTAAACGTTGTGTGACAAATTTGAAACATGAGGTGTTCTTTGATTGTCATCCTTATGAGTGGCGGTCGGGGACGAGCGGTCGTCTTTTCCTACCAATCTATTCCCCTAGGAGCATGCGTGTAGTGATTGGTTTTTGATGACCTGTAGATTTTTGCAATAAGTATGTGAGTTCTTTATGACTAATGTTGAGTCCATGGATTATACGCACTCTCACCTTTCCATCATTGCTAGCCTCTTCGGTACCGTGCATTGCCCTTTCTCACCTTGAGAGTTGGTGCAGACTTCACGGTGCATCCAAACCCGTGATACGATACGCTCTATCACACATAAACCTCCTTATATCTTCCTCAAAACAGCCACCATACCTACCTATTATGGCATTTCCATAGCCATTCCGAGATATATTGCCATGCAACTTTCCACCGTTTATTTATTATGACACGCTTCATCATTGTCATATTGCCTTGCATGATCATGTAGTTGACATCGTATTTGTGGCAAAGCCACCATGCATAACTTATCATACATGTCACTCTTGATTCATTGCCCATCCCGGTACACCGCCGGAGGCACTTATATAGAGTAATATTTTGTTCTAGTATCGAGTTGTAATCATTGAGTTGTAAATAAATAGAAGTGTGATGATCATCATTAATAGAGCATTGTACCAAATAAAAAAAGTAAAAAAAATAGAAAGGCCAAAAAAAGTCCCAAAAAAAGAGAAAAGAAATAAAAGGGACAATGCTACTATCCTTTTTTCCACACTTGTGCTTCAAAGTTGCACCATGATCTTTATGATAGAGAGTCTCCTGTTTTGTCACTTTCATATACTAGTGGGAATTTTTCATTATAGAACTTGGCTTGTATATTCCAACAATTGGCTTCCTCAAATGCCCTAGGTCTTTGTGAGCAAGCAAGTTGGATGCATGCCCCCACTAATTTTCTTTTGTTGAGCTTTCATACATTTATAGCTCTAGTGCATCTGTTGCATGGTAATCCCTACTCCTTGCATTGACATCAATTGATGGGCATCTCCATAGCCCGTTGATTAGACGCGTCAATGTGAGACTATCTTCTTTTTTGTCTTCTCCACACAACCCCCATCATTATACTCTATTCCACCCATAGTGCTATGTCCATGGCTCACGCTCCTGTATTGCGTGAAAGTTGAAAAAAGTTTGAGATTACTAAAGTATGAAAAAATTGCTTGGATTGTCATCGGGGTTGTGCATGATGAGAACATTCTTGTGTGACAAAAATGAAACATAGCCAAACTATATGATTTTGTAGGGATAAGCTTTCTTTGGCCATGTTATTTTGAGAAAACATAATTTCTTAGTTAGTATGCTTGAAGTATTATTATTTTTATGTCGATATTAAACTTTTATCTTGAATCTTTCAGATCTGAATATTCATGCCACAATAAAGAGAATTACTTAGAAAATTATGTTATGTAGCATTCCACATCAAATATTCTGTTTTTATCATTTACCTACTCAAGGACGAGCAGGAATTAAGCTTGGGGATGCTTGATATGTCTCCAACGTATCTATAATTTGTTATTGTTCCATGCCATTATATTATCTGTTTTGGATGTTTAATGGGATTTATTATACACTTTTATATTATTTTTGGGACTAACCTATTAATCAAGGCCCAAAGGCAAATTGTTGTTTTTTTGCCTATTTCAGTGTTTCGCAGAAAAGGAATATCAAACAGAATCCAAACGGAATGAAACCTTCGCGAGGATCATTTTTGGAACAAACGCAATCCAGGAGAATTGGAGTGGACGTCAAGGAAGCAACAAGGCGGCCACGAGGCACGGAGGCGCGCCCGCCACCCTCGTGGGCCCCTCGTGGCTCCACCGACCTACTTCTTTCGCCTATATATACTCATATACCCTGAAAACATCCGAGAGCACCACGAAACCCTATTTCCACCTCCGCAACCTTCTGTATCCGTGAGATCCCATCTTGGGGCCTTTTCCGGCGCTCCACCGGAGGGGGAATTAATCACGGAGGGCTTCTACATCAACACCATAGCCTCTCTGATGATGTGTGAGTAGTTTACCACAGACCTTCGGGTCCATGGTTATTAGCTAGATGGCTTCTTCTCTCTCTTTAGATCTCAATACAAAGTTCTCCTCGATTCTCTTGTAGATCTATTCAATGTAATTCTTTTTTTGGTGTGTTTGTCGAGATCCGATGAATTGTGGGTTTGTGATCAAGATTACTATGAACAATATTTGATTCTTCTCTGAATTCTTTTATGCATGATTTAAATATCTTTGCAAGTCTCTTCGAATTATCAGTTTGGTTTGGCCTACTAGATTGATCTTTCTTGCAATGGGAGAAGTGCTTAGCTTTGGGTTCAATATTATGTGTCCTTTCCCAAAGGATGTGGAGAGGCAGCAAGGCACATATTGTATTGTTGCCATCGAGGACAAAAAGATGGGGTTTATATCATATTGCTTGAGTTTATCCCTCTACATCATGTCATCTTGCCTAATGCGTTACTCTGTTCTTATGAACTTAATACTCTAGATGCATGCTGGATAGCGGTCGATGTGTGGAGTAATAGTAGTAGATGCATAATTGTTTCGGTCTACTTGTCACGGACGTGATGCCTATATACATGATCATGCCTAGATATTCTCATAACTATGCACTTTTCTATCAATTACTTGACAGTAATTTGTTCACCCACCGTAAATTATGCTATCTTGAGAGAAGCCACTAGTGAACCTATGGCCCCCGGGCCTATTTTCCATCATATAAGCTTCCGATCTAAAATTTTAGTTTACTATTTATCTTATTTTGCAATCTTTACTTTTCAATCTATACAACAAAAATACCAAAATAAATTATCTTATTATCTTTATCAGAACTCACTTTTGCAAGTGGCCGTGAAGGGATTGACAACCCCTTTATCGCGTTGGTTGCAAGGTTCTTGATTGTTTGTGCAGGTACTAGGAGATTTGCATGTATCCTCCTACTGGATTGATACCTTGGTTCTCAAAAACTAAGGGAAATACTTACGCTACTTTGATGCATCACCCTTTCCTCTTCAAGGGAAAACCAACGCATGCTCAAGAGGTAGCACCGCCAAGGCTCGGCAGGCGGCGCACCCGGCAACTTCCTTGCCGGGGTCGTCAGCCTTGGCCTTCTTGGCGGCGCCGGGGTCACCGGATCCCTCAACGGCAGGCACGGTCTTGCCCTTACGCTTCCTATTGCGGCGTCGGCCCTTCTTTGCCGGCGCGACGACGTCTTCGTCCGTGGAGTCAGTTTTCGCGCCGGCGTCCTCGCCGGGATACTTCCTTCCTTCTTCAGCCCGAGCACATCTATCAGCCAGAACATAAAGCTCGGCTACATCCTTAACCTTGTTCATCGCCAGCTCTTCACGCATCTTGCGGTTGCGCACATTCTGATGGAACGCACTGATGACAGCGCCGGGGTGAACATCTAGGATGTTGTACTACACACGGCTGAACCTTTGTATATATTTGCGCAGGGTCTCGCCGTCCTTCTGGGGGACGACATGCAAATCACTCGCCTGGCCAGGAGCTTGGTGGCCTCCGGTAAAGGCGCCAACAAACTCATGGCACAGATCCGACCAAGAAGAGATGGAATCCACTGGCAGGTGCATCAACCATGACATGACGTTGGGCTTAAGCGCCAACAGAAAGTAGTTGGCAAGCACCTTGTCGTCGCGAGCCCTGGCAGCTTGCATCGCAATAGTGTAGATGCCGAGGAACTCCGACGGGTGAGTCTTGCCATTGTACTGCTCTCCAACCTCAGGCTTGAACATGCGGTGGGTGGGCCACTGGAACTGCCACAGCTCACGGGTAAAGGTTGGACAACCCACCTCGTAAGGTAGGTCGCCGGAGCCCCCCGACGCTGGGCGGTCCATAGTGGGCCCCGCACGCTGATCTGACTGATGGCGCGCTTCCCGTCGCCGCTCAGTGGTGGTCCGAGTGTCCTCCTGAGCTTGCTCTCGAAGAACTTGACGTTGGTCGCACCGGGCTCACGGGTCGGACGATGATGTGCAAACGTTCTCACAGGCGTCGGCCCGATGAGCCGGTGGCTGCCATTGCTGGCATGGGGGAGGAGAGTGCACCATGGTCGCAGCAGCCGCGTTCCTCCCTCCACCGGCATGCGTCGGCTCGAAGGAGCGCCGGCACGAGGGCCCCGCTGGTCAGGGTTCATCTTTATTGGGAAAGCTGATGAGGCTCCGAATTGTGGCTCTCCACTCATCGAGCTTCTCTACGGCAGGAGGAAAGTCGAGGAGCAGTTGCATGCACGCCAACGCTTCTGCTGGCGTGGGTGGTTGCGAAAGCTGCATGGACCATGATGCGCTCCGACTTCTAACCACGTTAGAAGGAGCTCTATCACGGTCTCGCGGCCGCGCGCCACTTCCGCCAGCGTCTGTGCGCGACGCCAGCCCGGCGGCCCCGAGAGTGACGCAGCGGGTTTCTTCCTGGCGGCGCCCGGGGGCACCGATGTCGCGGCGTTGCTCATCGTGCACGGCCTAAGAAGGCTGCGGCACGGGCACCGGCTGGGGCGTCATAGAGGTTTCCGCACCGCCCGTGGGCAGCACGACCGCGCCCCCGGACCCAGCGGCGTGTGGCTCGTCGTCTTGGACCCAAACGACGCCGCTCACCTGGCTCCGATTGCCAGAGTGTCGTGGATGCTCGCGGGTCGCGCCTCCGGCACCATCTATGGCCACCCGTTGCCCGCCCACACTAGTGCAGACGGGCCGGCTCCGGACGACCTGATCGCTGTGATCCCCTTCTTCTTGGGGGCCATGGCGATGATGAAGTCGATGCGCTCACTTCTAGACTAGATTTTCACAGCTTGCGCCCCCTACCTGGCGCGCCAAAGATGTCGAGGCTCAGGGACGACACCTATGGGATCACAGGAATCCCTACTACGGTGGGTGGGGCGCGGGGCCGTGCAAAGAGCGGGTCTAGAAGATCAACACGGGGGGATTTTTACCCAGGTTTGGGCCGCAAATGATGCGTAATACCCTAGTCCTACTTTGGTGTGTATTTGGTGTTCTTGAGCTCTTGAACTAGCTGCGGTGCATGCCCAGTCCAAAAAGTCCAAATCCTTCCTCAGTACGACTCGGACCTCCTTTTATATGTCAAAGGGATCGCCACAGTGGCACACAGGAGTTGGAAAGCATCTACAGTATACAAGTCTATCCCTAACATCATAGGACAAACACATTTAATGCGCCACCTACGTGTCCTTTTGCTTTATCGGGGACGGCAACGAAGCTCGTCCCATCCGTCGCTGCCTCGCCTTGCTTCAACGCGCGTCCAAGATGACGAGGCATGTAGCGCCACGCTAGCTAGCTGGCTTCTGTGCTGCTGCAGTGGCAGGGTCTTCACGAAGATCTGCATGCCACCATGCAGGTGCTTGACTGGTTGGCTTAGAGGTTGCTTGCTGCCACATAGGTGCGTGCCTAGTTTGGCAGGCTGGTTGTCGCGTCGGAACGGCTGTGGGACATCGAACCTTGGTAGGTGCGGGCCTGATTGTGGCCCCGCAGATGTCCCTGGCAAGGGTCTTGCCGGGGTCGGCAAGGGTCTTGCCGGGGTCGGCAAGGGTCTTGCCGGGGTCTTGTGGGCGTCCCCGGCAAGGATCTTGTCGGGGGTCTCATGGTCGTCCCAGCAAGGATCTTGCCGGGGGTCATCGTCCGTCCCCAACAAGGATCTCGCCGGGGGTCTTGGTCTTCTGGTTCCCATCTAGATTTGCATGCCTTTGGTCTTCACAAAGATCTGCATGCCACCACACAGGTGCCAGCAAGCCTTGGTCTTGATGTTTGTCGATGGTGTCATGACTCTCAGGCTCAAGGGTGGCGGCCTTGCTGGTGTTGGGCAAGTCGCCTCGGCAAGGCTTTGCCGGGGCTATCTAGGCCGTCCCGTCAAGGGTTTGTCGGGGGAATCCACCTTGCCCCTTTGCTCTTCATGCTTCTGGCTTGAGTGCTGCCTTGGCAGCCTTGTACCTTCCCTTCCTCTGCCCTGCCAAGCCTTGCCACACGCGCGGCTACGACTTCCCGTGCACAAGTAAAGGGGTACAGAAAAGGCCCCTAATTTTGTACACCGACACACCTCCTCCATGTCGATCTTCCTCTTCTTGGCCACCTCCTCCATCTCAAGCTTGTTCCTTTGAAGCTCTAGGTATTGCTTCATTTGCTCGTCCTTGCTTTGTCGCTTCTTCTCGTCCCTCATATCCTTTTGAGACATCATTCAATGCAAAGTCTCATGCAAGGCCATGGATGACGCATCACGTATGTCGTCCACCTTGGAGTTGGTCTTGCCCCTCGGCCTCTTCAAGGCCTCGCCATCTCCACCTCCAGCCAACGCGGTCGTCTTCTTGCCTCTCTTCCTTTGAAGTTCATGGTATTGATCCTTGAACTTAGGCCAATTGTTGAAGATCGTCCAACAATGCGTAAGAGTGAATGGCTTGTCATTGTGCCGGGCCTTGAATGCTTACAAAGGTTGAAATGCCTACACCACATGATCAACAACAATTGAACATGCAAACATATACAAGGCCGAAGTCTCATGGTCGTAGCAACGAAAGAACTAGGATGATGAGAGCATACTATGTCCCCAATGCCGAGACCACTCGCGGGTCATGCTTCAACACTCTCAAGTGCGGCACAGTACTTGTTGCACTCTTGTTCGATGAACAACCGCCTCTTTTGAATCGAGGTGATGCCATGGTTGCTCGTAATTTGGTAGGGCTCAAACATATTTCTTTCATGGTATGTTTTGTGGACTCTCGTCCAAAAAACAAGGCCCTTTTGTTGTGCACTGGTCCTCGGATCTTAGCTAATCTCCATCCAACATTGGCAAATCAACTTGTCCTCTTCTTGTGAATATGAACCCATGAGAATGCTCTTCTTCCTCTTTTGTGCTTCCGCTCTTTGGGTGCGCTCATCGATGAACAATGGCTCGCCCCCAATATCAATATCAATGCCTTCTTCTTCATTACCATCACCTTTGCAATAGATGTCATTGTCTTCATGCCACGAGTCACCGTGGTCGTAGTCAGCATCGTCGTGGGCCTCTTCATCAGCAACGTACTGGGCACGGCCATCCTGACTTTGGGTCTCGTCGGGATCGTAGGCACCCCATGCCCACCCTCATGGATCACATTCTCCATGAACTGGTTGTAGAAGGAGTCGTTGGCCGTTGGCGTTGGTGTTGGCATTTCGTCGAACAGGACAGCGGGCCATGGCATGGTGCCCGTAAACTGTGGCCGTGCTTGCTTTCTTTGCATCTCGATGGGCGGCCGGCCGCCGCTACTGGACCCCGGCATGACATTGAGGTTGATGACGGCCGAGGGGCGCGGGGTGGACGGTGTGATCATGCCAACATCCGCCGACCCCGAAAAATGGGTTTGGCCATCGTGCCTGGGCGGGGGAAAGTCGGGCGACATAGGCATGGTCCGCGACGTCGGCGACGGGCAGTGGTGAGGCCTGGTGACCGACGAGCCTGTGCTCGCCGAGCCGACGTCGCACCAGAGAAACCCGCCGGACAGCACAGCCCAAGCATGAGGAGGGTGTGCGCTTTGTTGACGATGGCCTCCTTCTCGTCGACCTCGGCCTTGCGCCGCGCGGCCTCCATTGCATCGCGCTCGACAGAGAACTTGGCCGCGGCGGTCTTGCCCTTGACGGCTGCCCTCTGGTTCCTCCTCTTCGCCGATTCCGCGTCCATCTTGGCGAGCTCCTCCGACGTGCATTCCAACCGCGGCTTCTTTCCACCCCTGGCCGCCTTCTTCTTCACCTTTACGGACGGGTCGATGGCCAGGCCACCGGAATTCGGCAGGGCATCGGCCATGGACAGGGGAGGGTGGAGACGGACGTGGGAGGGTTTGGGGGAAATGGTGCCAAATGGGGCGTGGGGTTTTTGCTTTGTGCCACCGACGAGCGGGCAAGGGGAGGACAAGCGCGCGCGTCCCGCCCATCCACGCGCTGTCCGTTTCACCACAAAAGCCACCCAAACGTGGGCCGGGGATGGTTCGAAAGCGGACAGAAAACGGACAAAAGTCTGTTTGCGCCTGCATGTTGGGCCGTCTGGTTTGTCCCTTTTTCCCCAAACGGACGCACCCGGACAGGATGGGGTCGCGCGCTGGAGTTGGCCTAAACCGCCAGATCAATAAGACGGTCGGAAACCCAAATCGCTGTGAGGGCTCGCTTTAGGTGCGGTTATACTGACCTTAATAACTAAGTTTGTTACATGTATTGTTCCCTATCACTCTCAAGGTTCAACTTCATCAAGTTATTTTTCTACTACAAACTTTCAAGCAAATTGCACCTAAGCAAAAATCTTTACTTATATATATAATAATAAAGCACACAACGCTTCTGCTCGTTCACCGTCGCACATTTTTTGCAAGAAAATCCTTGTGTTTTTGTTAATTGAACCGCAGTCCCTTTTTAAGTGGATCTACGGAAGTTTTGTTTTTACAAAAAACCACTGCATTTATTTGTATTCAACCCATGATCCTTTATTCAGAAAAAAGCGTCTTCCTCTCCTCTTACCCATGGCGCCCGGCGGCCGCCGTGCCTTGCACGGGAGGATGGAGGATGCCTCGCCGGGGTGTGTGCTCGGGTGAGGGGCGGCGCCCTTGCCAGCGGCAGAGATGGTTTATGTCGCGCGGCAAGGTGGAGCAGGGTCAAGGGGGGCTGCTCGATGTAGAACCGCGGGGCAGCTGGATCGGCGGTGGAGGCTAGAGTTTGCATATCGGCGGGCAGAAAATGAGAGGAGGAGGAGCATGGAAGGAAGAAGGCAGCAGGCAGATGAGAGTGGAGGTCGGAGTGGCGGCAGCCTCGTCGAAATGGCGAACGGGAGCGGCGAGCGGGATCGAGGGGCGCTGGTCACCACCTCTGTGCGCCTGTGCATTTTTTGGACAAAAATGCGCCTTTTTTAGGGCTAGAAAAAGTGCACCTTTGCACACGATGACGCTGGGAGAAGATGTGGATCGGGAGATTAAGGGCATCGGGCTAGGGTTAGAGTAGTGGGGCTGGGCTTTAGGGGTTAGGTGGGCCGACCTACGAGGTTACTCTTTTATTTTGCGCGGGAGGTTAGAGCATCTCCACTCGTTCGGCACCTAGGCGCACCCGGCGATTGTGGTTTGGCCGTCCGGCCGGCGCTTTTTTGGCCCTGGGGCGATCTAGTCCCCAAATACTCCCCCGATTCGCCCCAAGACGCCAGATGATTTCAAACATGACATTTCCGGCTACCCAAAAAGACGCCACAAGTTCGGCGATCAGCATGCCACAGTTCGGCGATTAATCATACTCGAAAGTTCGGCGTTCAAAAGGAAGGACGCGTAGGCAATGCATCAAACAGCGGTGTGCTCCTCCGGCGTTGGACAGGCGGGAGTCGGCGTGCTCGGGCTAGTCGTTGTCAGCGCGGATTCTGTGCTGGGCGTCGTGGAGGCATCATCACTCGGGCTTGGCGACGGCATTCGTGTCGGCTTCGGAGTTGGCGCGGCTGTTGGTGGCATCTGGTTCAAGATGAGGCCGCGCTCCGCCAAGTACCGCGTCTTGACCTGCTCGTCCATCATCGGCATGTCTGCCCCCATCAGGAAAACCAGGTCGGTGTTCCTCTTCTTCGCAGTGATGTTGGTCGGGAGTAGGTCGAGCTTGATGGCGCTGTTTGTCATCAAGGCCGACGACCACGCCTCAGATTTCTCTTCCCTCTGGGCGGTGTGGTTCTTAGCGTCGGTGATGCAGTGCTCGATGGACGAGTGCAGATGCTCGGTAGCCGGTGTTGCGTCATTCGCCGTCTTGGCTCGTTTGTTGCATCCGGCTTGTACGTCTCCTTTGCCTTGGCGAGGGTGCGCCGAACATCTGCCCACCTCTCGCACTTCTCGATCCGAGAGAACATGTGGAGGTACTTGAACTCTTGATCGGTGCTGCTGTCCTGGCGGTACATGGCGAACATCTGAAACATCTGCACCGAAGAACAGGGGTTAGCAACACACATGGAGAAAAGAAACGAGAGTAGGCGTCTGCACTTACCTGGCCCTCGATGTTGGCGCCGCTTTCCGGGCGAGCAGCGGTCTTGTCGTGGACGTAACACGACAGATGCCCTAGGAAAAGGACTTAGGTGTGGAGCTATCGCGACTAGGTTATATTAAAGGGGTTGAACGGGACAAAGAACATAGAGAGTTTACCCAGGTTCGGCCCCTCTCAACGAGGTAAAAGCCTACTCTTGCTTTTGTTTGTATTGCTTGGGTTTTGATTACCAGGGAGCTAATACGCTTGACCTAGTTGTCGATCAGTTGTTTCTTGAGTTAACCCGCCGCCGGGTCACCCCTTTATATAAAGGTTGATGCCCGACGGCTTACAGAGTCCCGGCCGGCTCACACAAATGTGACCGGCTCGGTTTCTAACTAAGCTTGGCTTACAGAACAAGTTAACATATGGCGGCTCATCCATTTGGGCCTCAAGTCGCCCCCGGGTCTTGGGCCTTCAATAGGCTTGCTCCATGAACCGCCATCTTCATGTCTTCTTGGACCTTGTCGGACCTCTTCATCTTTAAGCCGCCAATGGCATGATCCGGCCCCTCCTGGGCAGGTCATACCTGGTAGCTATATCCCCAACATTAGGCCCCAGGTTGATTTGAACTTGTTCACATCAATCTTCACCACTTGACTTAGCAGAATCTTCCATCATCAATCCTCATCAACTAGCTGTAACCCGCCATGACATCACATCATAGAACCGCACTAACCCGCCATGACATCATGCACATTAACTTTGCACAAAGCCCGGGATATCTCAATAGATCCTTATCTTAATGGACCTCCCAAAAATCGAGGCGCCCACATAGCCACATAATCATTTTTCGGCCTCCTCAATTCCCGCACATGCAGTCTAGTCACTTCCTTACAAATAGGGACAGGGGTCCTTCTTTTCACTTTTTACCCTTGCCTTCTCATCTTCGTCTTCCTCCTTGCGATGCCTCTGGAAGCCCGAGCTCCATCGCCACTATCTTCCTCCAGCGTCATCAACTCCGGCCGCTGCATCAACCTAAATGGACTAGAGAAACGCGGCGCACCTCCGCTGCTTACCAGCGTCAGTAAGTACTCAACTTCCCGTGCAACAGATCTGCATTAGGGTTTGCTCAATTCATTGGAGTTCTTCCCCGTTCTTGATTTTTTTCTCCTATAGACCGCGTAGCTGGATTTGAACACATCACTGAAATTGTGTGGTAGTAGTTTTAGCATCCGTTTCCAATCACAGAAAGCCCCTTTTCTACATAAGATCCCATCTGAGCACATGAGTTCTTCCGCTGCCGCCACCTTAGGTTTAGGATTTATTTTCTTTTTTGAACTGCCGTAGATCCAAAATCATAGAACTGATCTATGAAACCTGTTTGTCCATCACTTAGCAAAACTTCACTTATAGATATGTAGCACTGCAGCCGTGCGGGCGGCTTATACAATAGGCCGTAACCTGACATATAGCATTAGTCCCCTTTTTAAGCCGCCAGTATATGTTCACAATATGTATAACCAGGAATTGTCTTCCGATTTAACCATGCTGATCTTTATAGCACCTATTGTTTTGCATATGAATTGGCCTTGCATAATGCACTTACTTTTTGATCACTGGCCGGCTTAACATCATAACCTTAATCCGGGAATATTTTCCTTTCTAGGCTTTCATCAACAAAATGACCAAAACCGTCACTACATGCAACTGGGTCACCTCCCGGGGTATAGAGCAAATACTGAATGATCATGTTCAAGTGGGCGTCTTAGCCGCAAAGAACGTTATCCACTAGAGAGTCCCAGGAATCGAGACCACCCCTGACCCCAAAGAAGGCAAAGTTGTAGTTTTTACTGATCACATGCTCCGGGGGTTCACTCCACCTGTCTCAAAATTCTTCTGTGATGTGCTACATTTCTTCCAACTCCATCCACAAGATATTGGGCCCAACTCTATTTCAAACATTTGTAACTACCAAGTTTTTTGCAAAGTGTACCTTCAACAAGAGCCCACTGTAGAACTGTTCAGGGAATTCTACTACTTGAACCGCCAGGCCGAGTTCACCGACGGGCCCAACCTAGAAGTAGGTGGCATCTCGATTCAGAGGCGGAAAGAAGCCACGTTTCCTGCTGCCACACCTCCCAGCCATCCTAAGGACTCAAACCAGACTTGGTTCTACTGCAAAGACACCTCTCTAGAAGGCAAAAATCCTCTGCTGGGTTACCGTGAAAACCGTCTTAGTGAAAGTGTTAGTTATCGACTAGAGGGGGTGAATAGGCGATTTTTATGAAAGTCTTCAAAACATGAGAGTTTCGAAGACAAACAATAGAAATGAACCTATTGAAATGCAGCGGAAGGTAGACTACACTATGCAAGCCATAGTCAAGTATGCAATGAAGTGAAAGCACGAAGACTAATATCAACTAGGTAGTAAAGATCAGGATCTTCTACGGAAGGAGGGTGAGGAGCGCCTCATTGAGCCTCTGGAAACCCCGTCCGTTGAGTGCGACGCGACATCTCTCTTCGACTATCGCCCCATTAGCCTCATCCATCTCATTGCGAAGCTGTTCGCGAAGGCGCTCTCTCTTCGGCTGGCACCCCACCTGGGCAAGATGGTCTCTACCAATCAAAGCGCATTCATCGCCGGCCGAAGCATTCACGACAACTTCCTCCTTGTTCAACAGACGGCTAGACTTCTTCACAACCTCAAGATGTCGCGAATGCTCCTCAAGCTCGACATCACGAGGGCTTTTGATTCGGTGGCATGGCCCTTTCTGCTCGACACGCTCAAGCACCTAGGCTTTGGAGACCAATGGTGCGAATGGATCTCCATGCTGCTCTCTACCGCATCGATGCGTGTGCTTGTCAATGGCGTACCCGGGCCACCGACTCTTCACGCGTGCGGGCTACGGCAAGGGGACCCCATTTCCTCTATGCTCTTCGTCATCATCATCGACGTGCTCAACTCGCTCCTTCAGCGAGCCGTCGAGCGCGGCCTCCTACAGCGACTGACCGCGCGGCACATGCCTTCGAGCGTCTCCCTCTACGCCGACGACGTCGTTATCTTCAGCCACCCCGACACCCATGACATCCACGCCATTCGCCGCATTTTAGATGTCTTCGGCAAGGCGTCCGGGCTCTGCACGAACATCGCCAAGTGCTCGGGCTCCCCCATTCGCTGCGACGAGGGGCACGTTGCCATGATCATGTCTGAGATGGCCTGCCCGATCTCTTACTTCCCGGTGAAGTACCTCGGCCTCCCGCTTTCCCTTCGTAAGCCCTCGACTGTCGACCTTTTACCCCTCATCGACAAGCTCGAGAAGAAGCTCTCTACCTGGCTGGGATCCATGCTCTCCTTGGGGATCGCCGCCTACCGTCGGCACGCCCTTCCGCGCCATGCCCATCCACATCCTCGTCGCCATTGCTGTCAACAAGTCCATCCTTGCTCGGGTCAACCGGATCATCCGGAGATTCCTTTGGGTTGGCCGCAAGGACACGCTCGGAGGGCAATGCCGAGTGAACTGGGCTCGGATGTGTCGCCCCACCTTCCTCGGCGGCTTGGGGATACGCGACCTGCAGCGCGCCGGCGTCGCCTTGCACACCCGATGGCTCGCTCCAAAGATATCGATGCCAAGGCGCTTCGGAGTCATCTGCACCTCCCCCATGACCCTGCGGCCTCGCAGATTTTCAGGGCCTCCACCTCTTGGGAGGTGCGTGATGGTCGCACCTGCAGGTTCTGGACTGACCCCTGGATCAATGGCAAGGCCATCCCCGAGCTTGCCCCCCTCGTGTTCTCCCTGGTCTCCAGACGGCATCGTCGTGATCGCACGGTGGCCGAGGGGCTTCCTGGGCGCGCCTGGGTGCGCGACATTGCCGGCGCGCTCGGCCCGGCAGCCCTGATCCAGTATGTCAAACTCTGGCGCATGCTTCAAAACGCTACCCTCTCGGCTGGGCCTGATGTGCTGCGATGGAAGTGGACGGAGTCCAGCGTCTATTCCGCCAAATCCTGCTACCTCGCGCTCTTTCACGGATCCATGACCGACGCGTCCTGGAAGCTCACCTGAAAGACTTGGGCCCCCTTACGCATCAAGATCTTCATCTGGCTTGCCCTGCAAGACCGATGTTGGACGGCCGACCGCCTTGCCCGGCAAGGGCTGCCCCACAATGATAGTTGCATGCTGTGCGACCAGACCACTGAGGACATGCACCACCTGTTCACCTCCTGCCCCTTCTCCCGCCAAATTTGGCATGAGGTCCTTTCTTGGTGCCGATCGACTGCCACGATCCCCAACCCCGACACAACGTTCGCGGACTGGTGGATGGATGCTTGCTCTTCATCACCCTCGGCTCATGCGGAAGGGACTCGCTCCATCATCGCCTCACCGCTTGGGCCATCTCGAGACACCGGAATGGATGCGTGTTCGATCAGCGGCAACCTCGATCGCAACTCTTCCGCAATCCATCCAAGAAGACGCCGCTGTGGGCTAGTGCCGCGCTTAACGGCTTGGTGAACCTGATTCCTGAGATTTAGGCTTAGCTTTTTTGTAATGAGGGTTGAGCAGCCCCTCTCCTAGCTGCTCCGGCCACTTGTGCCCGCGCCGACCTGTGTACGCGTGGCCAATGTTGGCATGTCTCTCTGTACTTTCAACCCCCTCCTATCAATGCAATGATACGCAATCTTTGCATATTCGCGAAAGAAAAGTAAAGATCAGGATGGAAGATAGTATGAAGCCAAACAGTGATGGTAGTCACACAGTGAAGACAAACAAGTAGTGCAAGCAGGCAATGACTTCATGAAGACAAACTGTAATTAAAGAGAGGGAGAGGATAGAACTACCACTTGTTGAGGACACATTATTTGTTGGACCAGTTCCAGCTTTGTGACAACTGTGACGCCTAGTTAGGGAGGCTGAGATTCAACTCAAGACCGCGTCTTCACCTTATTCCCTTGAGCTAAGGACACCCAGTCCTCTCGAAATTACTTCCGTAAGTCTTCAAGGTAGACTTCCAAACCTTCACATACTTCGCTCACCGGCGATCCACAATGACTCTTGGATGCTCAGAACGCTGACGCCTAACCGGGCCGGAGGATTCACAGTCCTCAAGTGTAACAAGTCTTCGTGTCACAGACATGTAAAGACTTCAGTGATGCCTAACACTCTTTGGCTCTGGGTGTTTGGGCTTTGTCCTCGCAAGGATTTCTCTCTCTCAAAAGCTTCGGAGGTGGGTTGCTCTCAAATGCCAAAAGTTGTGCACTAACTCTGAGCAGCCACCAATTTATGGTGTAGGGGGTGGGCTATTTATAGCCACTAGGCAACCCAACCTGATTTGTCCGAAATGACCCTGGGTCACTAAGGAACTGACACGTGTTCCAACGGTCAGATTTCAAACACATGTGGCAACTTTACTTGGGCTATAAGTAAAGCTGACTCATCCAAATTTCGTGATAAGATTTACTCTCATCAAGCTTTTCGTCAAGACATAGGATTTTGGTTGAGCATCACTTCAGTCACTCTGACTTTGTTCACTGGGACCCCACTTAACAGTACGGTGGTTCCTACGACTCAACAAAGAAGAAAAGGAAACAACAAAACAACTAAGTCTTCGCACTCCATAGTCTTCACGCAATGCCTTCTCTAATCATAGTCTTCAAAGTGAATATCTTCACATACCACCATTGTCTTCAATGTCTTCATACATTTTTAGGGGTCATCTCCGGTAGGTAAACCGAATCAATGAGGGACTAGTACCTGTGTTATCCTGCAATTCTCACAAACACATTAGTCCGTCAACCAGGTTTGTCGTCAATACTCCAAAACCAACTAGGGGTGGCACTAGATGCACTTACAATCTCCCCCTTTTTGGTGATTGATGACAAACTGGTTGAAGTTTTCAATGGGGATAAAAGTATGTGAAATTGTAAAGGATAAGATATTGTCGTCATAAGTAGCAAAAGGCTCCCCCTGAAGATGTGCATATAAGTAATTTGCTTTTGCAATGCAAATGCACATGGCAGGTTGTACTTGTGGAGATCCTCTTCAACTTATGAAGACAATTCATCATGCAAGATTTGATATGACGAAGATAATGATATGCATAATGAAAAATGGACGTCTGCAAAATGAATAAGTGCAGAATTTATAATCACACATGCGGAATTTATCATTGCATCACAGAATATCAGAAAACGTAGCAGACGACCATCAAGTTTAAGTGTTACAACTCAAAAAACCAAATGTTGTTGGAAATATGCCCTAGAGGCAATAATAAATTAGTTACTATTATATTTCCTTGTTCATGATAATCGTTTATTATCCATGCTATAATTGTATTGATAGGAAACTCAGATACATGTGTGGGTACATAGACAACACCATGTCCCTAGGAAGCCTCTAGTTGACTAGCTCGTTGATCAATAGATGGTTACAGTTTCCCGACCATGGACATTGGATGTCGTTGATAACGGGATCACATCATTAGCAGAATCGATGTGATGGACAAGACCCAATCCTAAGCCTAGCACAAAGATCGTAGTTCAGATGCTAAAGCTTTTCTAATGTCAAGTATCTTTTCCTTAGACCATGAGATTGTGCAACTCCCGGATACCGTATGAATGTTTTGGGTGTACCAAACGTCACAACGTAACTGGGTGGCTATAAAGGTGCACTACAGGTATCTCCGAAAGTGTCTGTTGGGTTGGCACGAATCGAGACTGGGATTTGTCACTCCGTGTGACAGAGAGGTATCTCTAGGCCCACTCGGCAGGACATCATCATAATGTGCACAATGTGACCAAGAGGTTGATCACGGGATGATGTGTTACTGAATGAGTAAAGAGACTTGCCGGTAACGAGATTGAACAAGGTATCGGCATACCGACGATCGAATCTCGGCAAGTACAATACCGCTAGACAAAGGGAATTGTATACGGGATCGATTGAGTCCTTGACATCGTGGTTCATCCGATGAGATCATCGTGGAACATGTGGGAGCCAACATGGGTATCCAGATCCCGCTGTTGGTTATTGACCGAGAACGCCTCGGTCATGTCTCAAGACGATTCGAACCCGTAGGGTCTACACACTTAAGGTTCGATGACACTAGGGTTATAAAGGAAGTTTGTATGTGGTTACCAAATGTTGTTCGGAGTCCCGGATGAGATCTCGAACGTCACGAGGAGTTCCAGAATGGTCCGGAGGTAAAGATTTATATATGGGAAGTCCTGTTTTGGTCACCGGAAAAGTTTCGGGTTTTATCGGTAACGTACCGGGACCACCGGGAGGGTCCCGGGGGTCCACCAAGTGGGGCCACCATCCCCAAAGGTCTGCATGGGCCAAGTGTGGGAGGGGATCAGCCCCAGGTGGGCTGGTGCGCCCCCCACAAGGGCCCAAGGCGCCTAGGGTTTGGGGGAGGGGGCGCACCCACCTAACTTGGGGGGCAAGTTTCCCCTCTCCCCCCCCCTTGGCCGCACCCTAGATGGGTTTGGGCTGGCCGCCGCCCCTAGGGGGGGTACCTCAGGTGGGGCGCAGCCCTCCTCTCCCCTATATATACTTGAGGGTTTTGGGGTTGCCAATGCATGAGTTTGACCTCTCCCCGGGCAGCCCTACCTCTCTCCCTTCTCCTCTCCCGCAGGTGCTTGGCGAAGCTCTGTAGGATTGCCACGCTCCTCCACCACCACCACGCCGTTGTGCTGCTGATGGATGGAGTCTTCCTCAACCTCTCCCTCTCTCCTTGCTGGATCAAGGCATGGGAGACGTCACCGGGCTGTACGTGTGTTGAACGCAGAGGTGCCATCCGTTCGGCACTAGGATCTCCGGTGATTTGGATCACGACGAGTACGACTCCTTCAACCCCGTTCTCTTGAACGCTTTCGCTTAACAATCTACAAGGGTATGTAGATGCACTCTCCTTCCCCTCGTTGTTGGTTTCTCCTTAGATAGATCTTGGTGACACATAGGAAAATTTTGAATTTCTGCTACGTTCCCCAACAAATGTATCAAAAGCGAGAGTTGTAAACACTAGGCAAAATATAAAGCAACCGCCCATATGGAACCGCTTGAAGACTATCAACTCATATGCTTCTCCCCTTTTGTCAGTAAGGACCAAAAAGGTTTGAAGACATAGAGCCTCTACTCGTTCCCAGAAGGAGTAGGAGAAGCTGCAGGGTCGGCGTCGGGGTTTGGCGGTGCATTTAACTTGGTGCAAAGTGTCGATACGCGTTGGAGGTGGTGAAGTAGCATCATCTTGATCATCGATCACTCTGGCATTCACCATTGCAGCGGAGGAGGAATAATCAGAGTCTTCAAGAGAGGGAGGTTGGCACAAGACAGCATTCCTTGGAGGAGTGGAGTCAAACTTGAATCTCTCAGTGAAGCCATCGTCTTGAAGATCTGCTTCAGCACTTAGCAATGTCAAACTCTTCCATGACCTCCGACAGGTTTCATGTGTAACAAAGGCATTCTTGGTGGAAAGATTGAGAATGTGATTGACGTCCACCAAGAGGCTTTGCATCTGGCGCTCACCAAGAGTGATGCTTATCCTGCTTCTGATGTAGAGCAACGAGAAGCTCTCGGTCATTGAGAACACGAGATCTCTTCCGAGGCCTTTGAGCAATAGTACTTTTAGTGGCTTCAGTTTGAGCATGGTGAGGTAAGGGTGTATTGCCAGCCAAAGGATAACTACGAGTGACTGCCTGGACTCCTTCAATGGGTTGCATGAAGCTTTGGTGATCAGCATTGTGAAGACAAACAGGCTCCTTGGCAGGCTCTGGGTATATGGCTTCAACTGACATATCAACCTCTGGCAGAAAGATTAGATTATTGCGAGCAGAGGGCTGATAGTTGACAACTGAGTGTAGCTTGATGAGGTGCATGACCCACGAAGCATAGAACTTCAGTCCAAAGAGATCAGAGTGATGCAGCCAACTGCCTGATAAAGAAGTCTTGAGCATTGAAGCTGATGCCGTTGAAGATATAAAAGACCAAAGTCTTCATTTCTCCTTCAAGTTTTGCTATTGATGAATGTCCTTTGACAGGCCATAGAGTTCGCCTGATGATCTGATAAATAGTGCGGGGCAGATACTCTAGGTCTTCGACAAAGAACTCCTTTGAGTAATCAGCGTCATGTGGCAGAGGCTTCATCATGCTCAACAATTGGCTCATGTTGGGCTCTTGCTTATGAAAGATACTCTCCAAAGCATTGCGGTGAAGCTGACAACCAGGTTCATATAATTCTCCTAGAGAGGGCATGCCGGTTAGCTCAATGATGTCAAAATCTTTGGCTTCATGATGGACATTGCCTATCATCCACCCAAGGACCCAAGTCTTCGGATCCCTGTTGTATCCGCGAATGTGGAGGGTAGCATAAAATTGAAGCAGAAGTTCTTCATTCCAATGCTCCTTATCAGTCACAAAGTTCAGCAGTCCAGCATCACGGAAGCAGTCAAGGGCTTCTTCAAGGCAAGGCAATCCAGCAATGGCTTCGTAGTCAAGACGCACATGAGGGAAGATGCGCCCTTGATCATAGAGAACACATGAATAGTAGTTGTGCTGCTGATAGCTCCATAACCGATCCGATGAAATCATTGGCCTTGAATACGGGTTCTTGGCGCTATCAAAGAAAGTGTTGTGCACTTTGAAGCCATTTGCATTGAAGGACCCTGGTGAAGTGGCAGTACCTGGAAACCTAGGCAGTCTTGGCTTTGGCTTCTGGACCTGTGGCCTGTGCGCGACATGATAGTCAAATATGCATCAAAGCAGGAGGAGGAACCAGAATAGGCCATCTGATAGTGACCAGCTGACCATAGTTGTATGCTTGCTCAATAGTATGTGGCCTTGGAGGCGACAGAGCAAAGGGCGTGACAAGGGCTTCGGCCGCAGATGGGCATCAGTGCAAAAGATTGACTTCTGTGTGTCATTACTGTGCACTACATTGACTTCAGGTGCCACATTAGCTTCAGCCATGACAATGTCATAGGCTTCAGTGTTGGTGTTGGTGGTCGCCTCAATGTTGTTAACCTCCACTTCAGGAGCTAGAGGGTCGGACATGTTCTCCTCGAGAACAACTTGGTTGGTAGTGGGTGTGGCAACACGTGCTTCTTCTTCTATTGGTTCTTCTTGGTCATCGGCTGATGCAGCCGGAATATCTTCAGCCGCTTTGGCTTCAGACTCAGGGTTGTTCACAGTTGGAGAGGTTTCAGGAAAAACTTGGCGTGAAACAGATTGGCACTTGTCTCCTTCTGGAACACTTGACAGATTGACTTGAGGCATTGGTCCTTTGCGAAGCCTGCGGAACGCTGGCGACGCTTGTGGAGATGGAGTTGGTTGGGCCACAAAGTCTTCATCTTCAATCACCGGAGTGGTGACCTGTGTTGGGGGAGTAACTGGTGTTTCTTCTTGACGTGGGGATTCTTGTGGGTGATCAGCCCATGAGTCATCCTGAGCAATTGGCGTCAAAGGACGATCAATGATGATGAGTTCGTTGTTCGTAAGAATAGGCGATGATACCACATTGTGTTCGATCTGAGGAAGGACTTCATCATCTTCAACATTGTCATGATGACCAATGTTTTCAACTGTGGTGGGGTCAACAGCTGGAATGTCTTCAGCTTCAGGAGCCTCTGTGGAAGCAGTCTCATGAACTATCATTCGTCATTCTTGGTGTGCAGATTCAGGACGAGCAATAGAAATTGGCTCGACTACAAGGGTCTCTGTGGGAGTAGCCCGATCTCTCTTCTTGGTCTTGCGCTTCTTGGTGGGTGGAGCATCATCAGAGGTGCTTTTGGTCTTGCGCTTTCTGGCCTTGGCTTCAGCTGCCCTTGTCTTCTGAAGCTCTGAAGCCACTGTGGGGACCTTAGGCTTCACGCCAGTCATACTGGCTGGGAAGACAATGCGAGGTTCTTCCCGCATGGATGGTTCAGTTTGGTCCACAGATGGCTTCTTCTTCTGCTTGGCAGCCATCTTAGGGTCGATGCCAGGACGCCCAAGTGCCTTGCGCTTCTCAGCTTCATTGTAAGCTTGAACACACTTGGCAGCAAAAATCTTCATGCGCTCACGAGAACCTTTGGCTTCGTCACGTTTCTTGTGAAACACTTCCTTGAGCTCATGCAACATGACTTTGAAGTTCTGGACGTCTCCCATGCTGAGCTTGTTCATGTGCTTCTTGAACTGAGCCTTTTCATAATCGATCTTGTGCTTCAGCTCAACAATTTTCTGAGCTAGAGCCAGCTCAAGAGCAATGGCGCCATGGAAGGAGACGCTCAGGCCAATGGAAAGTTGCAGATCGTCAAAGCTGAGATTGGGGGTGTCAAACCACTCATCAATGAAGTTGTTCAATACTTCCACATCAAAGAGAGGCAAATCATTGAAGATTTTCGCCTCTTGCTTGCTCTTTATCAACTGCTCAAGAGCGTCATCAGCAAGATTGTCGTCACTTGACAGATCAATGGCGTCATTCTCGTTCCTCAGAATAGTAGCAGGGTCGAGCTGGACCAAGGTGTGCATAGGCTTCTTTCTTCTTCTCGGACTTGGAGATGCGTGAGAGATCTTCAGACCGCACACTTAGTGCAGGAGGAGCATGGCTGAGGCTTCACTCGGGAAGCTTTTGGTGCAGGGGAAGGCTTCAAAGCTTTAGGTTTCTTCAGCTTCTTTGGCTTCGGTGGTGCAGGCGCTTCGTCAGAATCAGCGTCGTCTGCAGGTTGTCCCTTGAACCAGAATATGAGTGATGAGACCTTCTAGGTTCTAGAAGGGCCCAACAAGATTGGGTTTAGCTTCGCATGTGCTATCAACACGAGGAGCAGAGGGGCCTGGATTGAAGTCTAATCCCCGTGACTTCTTGTTTTCTTTGGCCGAGTTCTTGGCAAACTTGAAGTTGCGCTTGAAAAAATTGTCGTCACGAAACCATAGCAGTGAAGATGGGTCGGCATCTGTAGGCTGTGGTCCACGGACCATGCAAGGGTAGAAGCCTTGAGCAATAGCTTCAGATTTGGTCTTGGGTTGAAGATTTTTATAGAGAATATCTCCCTAGGGACGCTTGATGGCATTCTTTTCAGCATATTCCTTGGTGACAAATCTGTACTTGAACCATTGCTCGGCCCAATACCTTCGAATCCATTGGATTCGTGTCTTGCGCTAACCATAGCTCTCTTCAGGATCAGTTTTGTAAAGCTCATAGAGATCTTCGAGCAGATCCATTGATGTGCCTCCACGGTGTTGTCTGCCACCCTTCCTTGAAGACTTCTCTGTTGCCATGAAGTTCAGACTGAAAGGCTTCAACACTGTCAAAGGCTTCCGTCTCACCGGGTCGACAGAACTGCTTCGGGAGAGTTAATGTGATGCTGTAAGAATTCACATGATGAACTGCTAGATGGAGTAGAAGATGAGGCCGAGTAGTTCGATCTTCCGTGCCCTAACTTGGCGACGGAGGACACCTACGGCGGCAGCGGAGAAGACGATGTCCGCGGCCGGCGTGAAGACGGCGTCGGGGAGGTCACGGCAGCTAAGCGCTTCGTCGCCGGTGTCGTCGAGAGCTAGCGGTGGTGTTAGGGTTTGTCGAGGTGGAGAGGTGGAAGAAGGATTTTGACCGCGATTGGACAGGTATTTATAGGGAAAGGGACGACACAACACAATTACGCAGGTGCCCCTGGCAGTTCACATCTGAATGACATGTGGCGAATACGCAACACATTGGGATTTGTCCCACGTTCGCACGCCTGCCTGGACTGTTGGATGGACGTTTCGCTTCTCCGGGTTTCAGGCAATAAGAATTGAGCATTTAAAACAGATTCAATGTTTGTCTTTGTATCTTCTGCTGACAAGGACGCAGAGAAGATATTCGACAGTTTCAACAGAATGCATATGATTTAGATAGATAGAGTTTGAGGTAGGAAGCATAGAGAGGTTAGGGTCCGATCACATTCACTTAGTTCAAAAGATTCAAACGAGAAGACATAGCTATAAGTGAATGTTGTAGAGGACAGAACACTAATATATGTATATATCGGAAAGAAACCAAATCAACATAGTGAAGACAATCATGAAGACAAGTTGAAATTGAAGACAAACCAAATGCGAAGACATAGCAAATGTAACACCATGAGAAAAACACTTCAAGCAGAAGAATTTGGTGGTGGCGTTACCCACCGTATAGGAAGTATTAGACCTGCATATCACAAGACAATTATCGTGGCGCTCCAAGTCAAATTCAGCGTTAATGTATTCACACTTAGAATGTAAGTCTTCATTGATTGAAGATATACTTTACTTCGTGTGTTGCACATCTAAGTCATCATCATGCATAAGTGTTCGGATGTGTGCCTGATCACATGACATTTGAGGATTCCAAGATATTTAGCTCACACCGTAACTTGCAAAACCTTTTCTCATCCAAGGGCTTTGTGAAGATATCTGCCAGTTGCTCTTCAGTGTTGACGTGTATGATATCAATATCTTCCTTCATGACATGATCTCTGAGAAAGTGATGACAAATTTCAATATGCTTTGTCTTCGAGTGCTGAACTGGGTTGTTGGCAATCTTGATGGCGCTTTCGTTGTTGCAGTAGAGTGGTACTTGTTTCAGATGGATGCCATAGTCTTTGAGTGTTTGCTTCATCCATAGAAGCTGAGTGCAGCAAGATCCAACAACAATGTATTCAGATTCAGCAGTGGAGAGTGATACACAGTTCTGCTTCTTTGAAGACCAACAGACAAGTGATCGTCCCAGAAAGTGACATGTGCCTGATGTAGACTTGCGATCCACCTTGTCACCAGCATAATCAGCATTCGAGAATCCAACTAGATCAAACTCTAAGCCCTTTGGATACCATAATCCTAATGTTGGGGTGTAAGCCAAATATCAAAGAATTCGCTTCACAACTAAGTGATGCGATTTCTTTGGTGCCGCTTGGAATCAAGCACACATGCAGGCACTAAGCATAATATCTGGCTTAGATGCACATAAATAAAGTAAAGAACCAATCATGGAGTGGTATACCTTTTGATCGAACTCTTTACCATTGGCGTCAGGACCCAGATGACTCTTTGTTGGCATTGGCATCGTGTAACCTTTGCAGTCTTGCATTCCAAATTTCTTCAAGCAATCTTTGAGGTATTTCTCTTGAGATATGAAGATGCCATTTCTTTGCTGATGAATTTGAAGACCAAGGAAGAACTTCAGCTCACCCATCATGGACATCTGATATTGCTCTTGCATCATGTGTCCAAACTCATCACTGTATTTCTGGTTGGTGCAGCCGAAGATAAAGTCATCCACATATATTTGGCACACAAACAGTTCACCATCATATGTCTTCGTGAAGAGTGTGGGATCCAGGGAACCAGGTTTGAAGCCTTTGCTCTTCAGGAAGTCTTCGAGCGTGTCATACCAAGCGCGAGGGGCTTGTTTGAGGCCATACAAGGCCCCTGCTTAGCTTGTACACCATATCAGGATGTTTTGGATCTTCAAAGCCAGGAGGTTGTGCAACATACACTTCTTCTTCAATCTTGCCGTTGAGAAATGCACTCTTCACATCCATTTGATACAGCAAGATGTTGTGATGGTTAGCATAGGCTAGCAGTATGCGAATAGCTTCAAGCCGAGCCACATGAGCAAATGTTTCATCGAAGTCAATCCCTTCAATTTGAGTGTATCCTTGAGCAACGAGACAAGCTTTGTTTCTGACAACTTGACCATGCTCATCTTGTTTGTTGCGATATATCCATTTTGTGCCTATTATGTTGTGCTTGCGAGGGTCAGGATGCTTGACAAGTTCCCAGACATTGTTCAGCTTGAACTGTTGAAGCTCTTCTTGCATAGCTTGAATCCATTCCGGTTCCATGAAGGCTTCAGCAACTTTCTTGGGTTCAGATATTGAGACAAATGCAAAGTGCCCACAGAAATTTGCTAGCTGTGTTGCTCTTGAACGAGTGAGTGGACCAGGCGCATTGATGCTGTCAATTATCTTCTCAATCTGTACTTCATTTGCAACTCGAGGATGAACCGGACGAAGATTTTGCTCTTGCTGATCATAGTCATCGTTAGGAGGATTGTCTTCAGGCTGAGCATTGTCTTCAGGTTGATTAGGTGTGGAAATGATAAGTTCCTCTTCAGGCTGTGCTTTAGACGGTATGATTTCTCCAGTTCCCATTAGCTTGATGGATTCACTAGGTGCGACTTCATCTAGCACAGTTGGCAGGTGCTCTCTTTGCGAGCCATTAGTCTCATCGAACCGCACATCCACGGTTTCAACCACTTTTTAGAGAAAGAGGTTGAAGACTCTGTAGGAGTGCGAGTCCTTTCCATAACCGAGCATAAAACCTTCATGTGCTTTTGGTGCAAATTTTGAAGTGTGATGTGGATCCTTGATCCAGCACCTAGCACCAAATGCTCTGAAGTAACTGACATTAGGCTTCTTACCAGTGAGGAGTTCATAGGATGTTTTCTTCAGAAGCTTGTGAAGATAAACACGGTTGATGACATGGCATGCAGTATCAATAGCTTCAGGCCAGAACTTTCTTGGTGTATTGTATTCATCGAGCATCGTCCGAGCCATCTCAATGAGTGTTCTGTTCTTGCGCTCCATGATGCCATTCTGCTGAGGTGTGTACGGAGCGGAGAACTCATGAGTGATTCCCATTGTATCCAAGTAAAGGTTGAGGCCAGTGTTCTTGAACTCTGTGCCATTGTCACTCCTGATATGCTTGATCTTGACGCCATAGTTGTTCATGGCACGGTTGGCGAAGCGTCTGAAGACATCCTGCACTTCAGTCTTGTAGAGAATTATGTGCATCCATGTATATCTTGAATAGTCATCAACAATGACGAAGCCATAGAGACAAGCAGTAGTAGTGAGAGTAGAGTAGTGAGTAGGGCCAAATAAGTCCATGTGTAGCAGCTCGAAGGGTTGAGATGTCGTCATGATTGTCTTCGAGGGATGCTTGGCCCTAGTCATCTTTCCAGCTTTGTAGGCACCGCATAAGTGATAGTTCTTGAACTTGACACCCTCGATGCCTATGACATGCTTCTTCTTTGCGAGAGTGTGTAAGTTCCTCATGCCAGCATGCCCTAGCCTCCGATGCCAGAGCCAGCACTCTGAAGCTTTTGCAAGAAGGCATACGGCAAGCTGTGGCCCTACTGAGAAATCTACCATGTATATATCATCTTTCCGGTATCCTTCAAAGACTAGAGACTTGTCAGATTCCATTAGTACAAGGCAACGATATTTTCCAAATATCACAATCATGTTCAAGTCACAAAGCATTGAGATAGACATTAAGTTGAAACCAAGGGATTCAGCAAGCATCACTTTATCCATGTGCTGATCCTTTCAGATTGCAACTCTACCTAGACCCAATACCTTGCTTTTACCAGTGTCAGCAAATGTGATGTGATTTTTGTCAGATGGACGTAAGGTTGAGTCCATGAGAAGACTTCGATCACCAGTCATATGATTAGTGCATCCACTATCCATAATCCATTCTGAAGCATGAGGTGTCATACCCTTGGCACCACGTGCCATGAAGCAGTAGGTGGGAGCAGAGTCGTCCTTGTCATTAGCTTCAGCGTTGGTGACGGAGCCATTGTCTTCAGTGTTGAAGATGGACTTGGCAACGTAGGCTGTAGCTAGAGCCAGACTTGCAACGCCAGGGTCGGACTCCTCCTCAGACTCCACCTCTGCCTCCTCAGAAGCAGACTCCTCCTCTGAATCCATCTCCTTGCCGACAAACGCACGAGCCTTGCCAGATGAGCTCTTCTTATGAGATGAAGACTTGGATGAGGACTTGGAAGAAGACTTTGAGGATTTCTTCTTCTTCTTGTCATCAGAATCATATTCCTTGCTCTTCTTCTTGTTGTTGTTCTCATTGTCCCACTGTGGACACTCAGAGATATAATGTCCAGGTTTCTTGCACTTGTGACATGTTCTCTTCTTGTAGTCATGAGTGGAAGCTTCATCATTTCTTGAGCTGGATCGTGAAGACTTTAAAGCCCTTCTTCTTAGTGAACTTACGGAACTTCTTCACAAGCATAGCAAGTTCCTTTCCAATGTCTTTAGGATCATCAGAACTGCAGTCAGATTCTTCTTCAGATGAGGAAACAGCTTTTGCCTTCAAAGCACGAGTTCGGCCGTAGTTGGGACCATAGATATCTCTTTTCTCAGATAGCTGAAACTCATGTGTGTTGAGCCTCTCAAGTATATCAGACGGATCGAGTGTCTTGAAGTCAGGGCGCTCTTGTATCATGAGGGCAAGGGTATCGAACGAGCTGTCAAGTGATCTCAGCAGTGTCTTGACGATTTCATGCTTGGTAATCTCGGGCGCCGAGAGCACGAAGCTCATTTGTGATGTCGATGAGGCGATCAAACGTGAGCTGGACATTCTCATTGTCGTTTCTCTTGAAGCGATTGAAGAGGTTGCGAAGAACACTAATCCTTTGATCTCTCTGGGTTGAGACGCCTTCGTTGACCTTGGAGAGACAGTCCCAGACTAGCTTCGACGTTTCCAGAGCACTCACACGGCCATACTGTCCTTTGGTCAGATGACCACAGATGATGTTCTTGGCAGTAGAATCCAGTTGAATGAACTTCTTGACATTAGCAAGGGTGACACCTTCACTGATCTTTGGGAACGCCATTCTTGACGACATACCGTAGGTCGACATAGATGGCTTCAAGATGCATGCGCATCTTATTCTTCCAAAGAGGGATATTCAGTTCCATCGAAGACGGGGCAAGCAGCGGAGACTTTGATTATCCCTGCAGTCGACATAGCTAAAACTCCAGGTGGTTAAACCGAATCACACAGAACAAGGGAGTACCATGCTCTAATACCAATTGAAAGTGCTAGTTATCGACTAGAGGGGGGGGTGAATAGGCAATTTTTATGAAAGTCTTCAAAACATGAGAGTTTCGAAGACAAACAATAGAAATGAACCTATTGAAATGCAGCGGAAGGTAGACTACACTATGCAAGCCATAGTCAAGTATGCAATGAAGTGAAAGCATGAAGACTAATAGCAGCTAGGTAGTAAAGATCAGGATGGAAGATAGTATGAAGCCAAACAGTGATGGTAGTCACACAGTGAAGACAAACAAGTAGTGCAAGCAGGCAATGACTTCACGAAGACAAACTGTAAGTAAAGAGAGGGAGAGGATAGAACCAGTCACTTGTTGAGGACACATGATTTGTTGGACCAGTTCCAGTTGCTGTGACAACTGTACGTCTGGTTAGGGAGGCTGAGATTCAACTCAGAAGACCGCGTCTTCACCTTATTCCCCTTGAGCTAAGGACACCCAGTTCTCTCCCAATTACTCTGGTAAGTCTTCAAGGTAGACTTCCAAACCTTCACAGACTTCGTTCACCGGCGATCCACAATGACTCTTGGATGCTCAGAACGCGATGCCTAACCGGCTGGAGGATTCACAGTCCTCAAGTGTAACAAGTCTTCAGGTCATGCGGACAGAAAGACTTCAGTGATGCCTAACACTCTTTGGCTCTGGGTGTTTGGGCTTTGTCCTCGCAAGGATTTCTCTCTCTCAAAAGCTTCGGAGGTGGGTTGCTCTCAAACGACAAAAGCCGTGCACTAACTCTGAGCAGCCACTAATTTATGGTGTAGGGGGTGGGCTATTTATAGCCACTAGGCAACCCAACCTGATTTGTCCGAAATGACCATGGGTCACTAAGGAACTGACACGTGTTCCAACGGTCAGATTTCAAACACACGCGGCAACTTTACTTGGGCTATAAGTAAAGCTGACTCATCCAGCTCAGGATAAGATTTACTCTCATCGTCTTCGCTCGAAGACATAGGATTTTGGTTGAGCATCACTTCAGTCACTCTGACTTTGTTCACTGGGACCCCACTTAATAGTACGGTGTTTCCTACGACTCAACAAAGAAGAAAAGGAAACAACGAAACAACTAAGTCTTCACGCTCCATAGTCTTCACGCAATGCCTTCTCTAGTCATAGTCTTCAAAGTGAATATCTTCACATACCACCATTGTCTTCAATGCCTTCATACATTTTTAGGGGTTATCTCCGGTAGGTAAACCGAATCAATGAGGGACTACTACCTGTGTTATCCTGCAATTCTCACAAACACATTAGTCCCTCAACCAGGTTTGTCATCAATACTCCAAAACCAACTTGGGGTGGCACTAGATGCACTTACACTTAGGAACAGGCATCCTCTGCCAGAACGGATCAGCACCAACGAACGGGCCAAGTATATGCCCATTTTCTCAAATATCAGAGCCTTGATGGCCAATGGTTTGACTAGAGTCGATCTGGTTCATTGTTGGGTTGCATGGAGAATCTTGCCCTTAAGCCGCCGGTCCGGCTTAATGTGTGAGTATGTCGGTGATGTTAAAGATCCGCTGTGTTATTCTCCAATTAGTCTAGATGATAAATAGACAATGATATGACCAAGACTCTGCGCAACGAGAGTTTAGAAACTTGCAGCAAAGTGGGGCTGAACCCCTTCTGCACCCTCAACAAGCCACCAGCTGTAAGTATTTTCGAGCCATTTTTTCAAACTCATTCTCATCATTACTTGATTTCTACAGGCCGATTCCCCCTTTTGGAGCAAGAAATTGCAAGATAAACTGGCCCAAAAATGAGAGATGAGACTCCAAGAAACCCGCCAAGAAGAAGGCAAACACCTCAGAACTTTTTGCACTGAACGATGATGAGTAGGAGGTAGAACTTGATTCTCTTGGCTCATTTTTTTGTACATCTTACTGACATTGATTGCTATCAGGATGACACGGAAGCCAGCCATGCAGATGGTGAAGAGGTAACTATCCTTTCCTCCGACTCAGAACCTCTGCCAAGACAGAAAGTTCGTCGAGCGAGCCGGAAAGTAAGGTTTTCTCACCCATTAGCTTACTTGGATCCCAACTTTATTTTGAAGAAACAACAACACGAAATTTGCCGTACGACCCGGAATAGCGGTGGTGGGAATCTCTCCTCCTGCCTACCCAACACGCCGGTTCCTCGCAAGCGCCGAGAGGTTTCATAGATTTCTGACTTAGCTTTTCCGAAGGCGGGTCCTATTTGACAACCTCTTAACCCTCCTGATTCAAACTATCAGGGAACTTCTCACTCCTCATTTGGTGACTCCACTGGGACTCAGATCACCCTCTTGAAAGTCGCCCCTGGGTAGGAACATTGAATTTCTTTGCTTTTAAACCCTTTGTAAATTATCATGCTAACATCTTTGTGTCTTATTGCCAGTGATAAAGCCAAGCCAAGCAAGAAGGGGAAGATAAATAAGCCGGGCAATGACACCAACACTGCTGAGCTGGAGAAGCAGACCATGTATGAATCTTTGCACCAAACCTCTGAAGCAGCCATTGATGATCCGCCGCTAGAAGAACACCATGTCACCCTATATTCCATGGACGTTGACCCAGCCAAAGCTAAGCCGCCAAGCCCCGCCAAACCTGCTGAGGAGAAGGCTGAAGATGTCATTATCACTAGGGTTGGTTATAAAGAGTCGGGCAACCCCACTATCTTAGCAAAACATAGCGCCAAGGAGAACTTTGCAGCTGTAGACAAGGGCAAATGGAAACGTGACTTGGAAAGTTATGCCAGTTTAATGCTCATGAGATTCACGCGGGTTATTTAAACCGCCTTCATACTAGCCGTGACTTCGAAGTCGGCTTAGTCAATCTGTTGAAGGAGCGCTTTGAGGTAAACACTGAAAAACTCTTCTCATATATATAATTGTCAGCCGCCAAGTCTATTAAATGTGAAAGGAGTGAATATGTTGTAGACTTGAATAGCATTTTTGACCTTGTAGCCATTCCATATCAATTGTTAACTCTGCTGAATCAAAATAAGTAGCCCCCAAGGGCCGGCTTAAACTAGAAGGTTAAGCCGGGACTTCAAATTGTAGCGCTAAAATCCGCATATGTAGCCCCCAAGGGCCGGCTTAAGATGCATAGCTAAGCTGGGACTTACCACCATATTTATGAACAAATCCAAATATGTAGCCCCCATGAACCGACTTTACTTGAAGAAAACTTAGCCGGGTCATTAAAGATTTGTCTTCAAAAGAGCAATGTACATTATCCCCCAAGTGCCAAGTAAAATACTTGTATTATGCTTGCAACTTCAAATAAGATGATTATCATAACCACATACCTCCTGTCTTTGTATATTGCAGGCTGAATTAAATATGAAGGAATCTCAAGTCACCGATCTGCGGCAAACATCCAATCCCAACAATCAGAGATTTCAAAGGCCAAATAAGAGTTGAAAGCCGCCTTAGAAGAGATCGAAGGGTTGAAAAGGGATTTCAGCGCTGAGAGAACCGGCTGGGACACCGAGAAGGCGGCTCTGTTAAAAAGAGCGGAAGATGCTGAAGCTGCTCTTGAGCCAGTGATTGACAAGTTATCCGGCTTGAAGCATCAAATCAATAGCATGACAGCTGCCATCTTTGGTAAGTAATATAGTACTTCAATCTTTCACCATCAATGTACAACAATCATTAGCCGGTTTATCAATATCTTTACTAATGCAGGCTCCAGAATTTCCAACCTTGGCCCAGACATGCGCATGAAGCTTAAAGCTGCATACACCCTTGTGGAGCAGTTATACACCGGTGCTCAACGAGCTATAGTTGTCGTCTCTCATACTAAACAACCACCTTCACTTATCAGAGAAACACTGGACAAACTGTTTGTCGTACCCCAAAGGGTGGAGCAGATGAAGCGGTCAGCCGCCAGAGCTGGTGCCATCACCGCCCTGAGCCGGGCCAAAGCATGGCCGGCAGAGCTTGACCCGCAGCAATTGTCCACTGGCTGTCCAAGCTTAAAAGAAGATGGGTCTCCCTTTAGTGTAGATGACTTCACCAAAATTGTAAGGGAAATGCGTCCTTTGGCAAGCAAGCTGGCTGAGGAGACCGATCTCTCCAAGTATCAGGCGGCTTATACTGTTGAAAATGCAAAAGTGAAAGCGTCGGTTTATCCAGTTATGGATCTTATTCAACCAACACGTAAGCACACTTTTGCTCCTAATATTGATCCATACACGCTCATAGATGATGAGGCTGTATTCAAAGCGTAACTGGCGTCAATTGGACATCACCTGATTTCCATCCAGTGGAGGAAGAAGAAGAACCGGCGCTGGATAACCTGGAAGCTTCAACTCATCAAGACCAGGGCAACTGAACCACGAGGCGGCTCTCAGATTGCCACATAGAATTTGTACGCAGAGAAAACACTTATTCTTTTGGGTCGTACGACGCCTGTAATAGGCTAGTTGAAAACAATGATCTGCCATGCCATCGTGCATGTTTATCTGCATAACACTTTAAACCACCGATCTGATGTTGGAAGATCTGCTGTTTATGCTCATAATATTATCAATCATGTAGGTCATATTATCATATTCCCTGCCCACAAGCAGATAACATGTGCCCTAGCGATTTACCCCAAGGCAGGTCATGATGTCCCATATAAAATTTTCTGGTGACAGTATAGTCCATAACCAGGGCGGGTTATCAAAACTCGCATATTCATATAACAAGTGAAACATACCTGTGAAATTATTTCACACCACCGGCTTACATCGCCGAATCCAAAGAGGGTGGTAGCTCAAAGACTTACAACACATCACTTCCAATGGCGCAATTAAAGTACTGGCGACTTAACATCCAAAGCCAGAACGGGATATCAAAACCCAAAATATGCTCAAATATGAGTCATGCAGATTAAGACTACATGGCCTGAAGTGTTTTAAACCATATGTCAATATGGAACAAGGATATGAACCCAAAAAATGTTCAAAAAAATAAAAAATCAGAAAAAACAAAGCTTTCATAGGCTGCCAAGCCGAAATTTTCAAGTTCTTTCATGGGCAGCACAACCAATAAGTTAATCCTTCATTCAAACCTGTAAGTCGGGCCTCACATGACCAACCGCCGTTTTAATCTTGACGAGTTCAGGGCCGTTATGACAAGATTGACTGTCAAGAGTATGGCGGGTCATTCCAGGATTACCTAGGCGGAGTGGCAGACATATAGGCAGGATAACCCGAAATTTGGTGTTTACACCTGACATATAAGCCAATCAAAGGGTAAGCTATGTTCATTGAGCAGGAAGCCCCCAAGTGACATATAATGAGCCCTCAAGGTAGGATACCTATGTTTGAACTGCGCACTATAGCAAGTTCTCTTTGGTAACCTTTAACTTGGGCAGTAAGCCCCCAAGCGATTTGCAACAAGGCGTGTAAGCCGGATCAATAGGGTAGTCATACCTATGCTCAATGAGCAGGAAGCCCCAAAATAATTTGTAACGAGGCGCCAAGCCAAATCAAGAGGGTAGTCATAGATATGCTCAATGAGCAGGAAGCCACCCAAATAATTTGAAACAAGGCGTCCAAGTCGGATCAAGAGGGTAGTCACAGCTATGCTCAATGAGCAGGAAGCCCCCAAGTGATCTTATGAACTGACAATAAAGACTCAAATACTCAGAAATGAAACGACAGAGGCCCTGAATTATCAGGGATGTCGGCTTTATTATAATTGATCATAATATATGCATAGATGAAAATATGTATAACACGAGAGCCGGTGGCTCAAGTGTAATAAGGCCGAAGATGAGCAAGATTCCAAGGCCGGCGGGTCTCCTCCTCCAATGTGCGTGAGTCCTTGTGGTCTCGAATATCAATGAGGTAGTATGACCGTTGTTCAAGTTTTTGCTGACCACTAAGGGCCCTTCCCAAGGTGGGGATAGTTTGTGCATATCTGTTTGATCCTGGATGAGCCGGAGCACCAAGTCACCTTCTTGAAATGTCCGGGTTTTAACCCGGCGACTATGATAACGATGCAAATCTTGCTGGTAGATTGCTGAACGAGCCGCCGCAAGGTCACACTCCTCGTTCATGAGGTCAAGATCATCCTGACGTGCCCTTTCATTATTAGCTTCAACATAAGCCGCCACGCGGGGCGAGTCGTGACGGATGTCACTAGGAAGAACCGTGCATGCTCCGTAAACCATGAAGAAAGGCGTATAACCCATGGATCTGTTGGGGTTAGTATTTATACTCCAAAGCGCTGAGGGCGACTCCTGAACCCAACAACCCGGCGTCCTCTGCAAAGGGACCATAAGCCGGGGTTTTATGCCTCTCAAGATTTCTTGATTGGCTCTTTCAGCTTGACCATTGGACTGGGTGAGCCACTGATGAGACATCAAGACGAATATGCTCTCATTGAAAAATTCTTTCATAGAACCCTTGGAAAGATTAGTACCATTATCAGTTATGATACTATGAGGGTAGCCAAAGAGGAAAGTCATATTTTTAATGAATTGAACCGCCGTTGCTGCATCACACTTACTGACCAGCTTTGCCTCAACCCATTTTGTAAATTTGTCAACCGCCACCAAGAGGTGGGTCTTTTTTGTCCTTGGATATCTTGAAAGGTCCAACCATATCCAGCCCCTAGACTGCAAACGGCTAAGTGATTGGAATCATTCTCAATTCTTGAGCCGACACATGAGCTCGTCTGGAAAATTTCTAACAACCGTCGCACTTGCTAACCAGATCCTCTGCATCAGCATGAGCCGTCACCCAATAAAACCCATGACGAAAAGCCTTAGCTACAAGAGACTTAGAGCTGGCATGATGCCATAATCTCCTTCATGAATCTCCCTTAAAATTTCAGGGCCCTCTTCAGGAGAGATACATCGCTGAAACACCCATGTGACACTACATCGGTGTAACTCGCCATTACCAATGGTCATTGACTTAGATCGTCGGGTTATTGGCCTGGCCAAAGTTTCATCCTCAGGTAACTCACCCTAAGTCATATAAGCCAAATATGGAACTGTCCAATCAGGAATAGCATGAAGAGCCGCCACCAACTGTGCCTCCAGGTCAGGAATAGCAAGATCCTCTTCCGTAAGCAGCTTAACTGAAGGATTACTCAGAATATCCAGAAAGTGAAGGAAATATGCCCTAGAGGCAATAATAAAGTTGTTATTTATATTTCCTTGTATCGTGATAAAAGTTTATTATTCATGCTAGAATTGTATTAACCGGAAACTTAGTACATGTGTGAATACATAGACAAAAACAGAGTGTCTCTAGTATGCCTCTACTTGACTAGCTCGCTAATCAAAGATGGTTAAGTTTCCTAACCATAGATATGTGTTGTCATTTGATGAATGGGATCACATCATTAGGGAATGATGTGATGGACAAGACCCATCCATCAGCTTAGCATAAAGATCATTTAGTTTTATTGTTATTTCTTTCTTCATGGCTTATACATATTCCTCTGACTATGAGATTATGCAACTCCCGAATACCAGAGGAACACTTTGTGTGCTATCAAACGTCACAACATAACTGGGTGATTATAAAGATGCTCTACAGGTGTCTCTGAAGGTGTTTGTTGGGTTGGCATAGATCAAGATTAGGATTTGTCACTTCGTGTATCGGAGAGGTATCTCTGGGCCCTCTCGGTAATGCACATCACTATAAGCCTTGCAAGTAATGTGACTAATGAGTTAGCTACGGGATGATGCATTACAGAACGAGTAAGGAGACTTGCTGGTAACGAGATTGAAGTAGGTATGTTGATACCGACGATCGAATCTCCGGCAAGTAATATACAGATGACAAAGGAATGATCTATGTTGTTATGTGATCACTCTCTGACTATAGCTCCAGAAAAGCTCCTGTCTTCTAGGACTACGTCGATATTTCCCCAAAGAGGAAGGGATGATGCAGCACATCAGCGGTAGGTATTTCCCTCAGTGAAGAAACCAAGGTTATCGAACCAGTAGAAGAACCAAGCAGCACAACATAAACAACACCTGCACACAAATAACAACACCTCACAACCCGACGTGTTAAAGGGGTTGTCAATCCCTTTCGGGTAACGATGCCAGAAAATTGTAGTAGATTGAAAAAATATATCGCAAATAAATAAAGTGCAGCAAAGTATTTTTGTATTTTTGGTTTAATAGATCTGAATAAAAATGCAAAGGAAAAGTAGATCGCAAGCAAATATATGAGAAAGAAGACCCGGGGGCCATTTGTTTCACTAGTGGCTTCTCTCGAGAAAAATAACAAACGGTGGGTAAACAAATTACTGTTTGGTCAATTGATAGAACTTCAAATAATTATAACGATATCCAGGCAATGATCATTACATAGGCATCACGTCCAAGATTAGTAGACTGACTCCTGCCTGCATCTACTACTATTACTCCACACATCGACCGCTATCCAGCATGCATCTAGTGTATTAAGTTCATGGAAAACGGAGTAATGCAATAAGAACGATGACATGATGTAGACAAGATCCGTTTATCTATTGTGTAGATATAGATCCCATCTTTTATCCTTAGTAGCAACGATACATACGTGTCGGTTCCCTTTCTGTCACTGGGATCAAGCACCGTAAGATCGAACCCACTACCGGGCACCTCTTCCCATTGCAAGATAAATAGATCAAGTTGGCCAAAACAAAACCCAAATATCGGAGAAGAAATATGAGGCTATAAGAGATCATGCATATAAGAGATCAAAGAAACTCAAATAACTTTCATGGATATAAAAATATATGACTGATCATAAACTCAAAGTTCATCAGGTCCCAACAAACACACCACAAAAGAGTTACATCATATGGATCTCCAAGAGACCATTATATTGAGAATTCAGTGAGAGAGAGAAAGCCATCTAGCTACTAACTACGGACCCGAAGGTCTACAAAGAACTACTCACGCATCATCGGAGAGGCACCAATGGAGGTGGTGATCCCAATCCGAGATGGTGTCTAGATTGGATCTGGTGGTTCTGGACTCTAGGGCGGCTGGATGAATATTTCGTCGACACTTCTATGGTTCCGGGATTTTTGGGGTATTTATAGAGCAAAGAGGCGGTCTGGGGGGCACCCAAGGTGGGCACAACCCACCAGGGCGCGCCTGGGCCTCCTGGCGTGCCCTGGTGGGTTGTCCCCTCCTCGGGACTCCCCCCAGGTGAAACCAGGGCCCAACTTCTTCCTTTTGGTCCATAAAAAATCATTGTGAAGTTTCTTTGCATTTGGACTCCGTCTGATATTGATTTCCTGCGATGTAAAAAACATGGAAAAAACAACAACTCGCATTTGGCACTATGTCAATAGGTTAGTACCAAAAATGATATAAAATGACTATAAAATGATTTTAAAACATCCAAGACTGATAATAAAACATCATGGAACAATAAAAAATTATAGATATGTTGGAGACGTATCAACATCCCCAAGCTTAACTCCTGCTCGTCCTCGAGTAGGTAAGTGATAAAAACAGAATTTTTGATGTGGAGTGCTGTTTATCATGTCATATCATATTCTTTTCTTTATAGCATGGACAATTGGACTTTTATGTGATTCAGAGCAATAGTCTAGTTTTGACATAATAATTTAGATACTCAACATATCAACAAGCAACCATGTATTTCAAAATATCAATGCTGAAACAAGTTATCCCTAGCCCATCATGCTCAAACATTGATCCGTTCATGAAACACACTTGAATATTAGCTACACCCAATACTTAAGTACGATCATATTGCCTCCTAGTTGGTGCTTTTATAAGAGAAGATGGAGACTCAAAATAAAAATAAAAATTGCATACAGTAAAAAAAGGCCCTTCGCAAAGGGAAGTAGGGATTTGTAGAGGTGCCAGAGCTCAAAGCTAAAAAAAATAGAGATAAAAACATTTTGGGAGGTGTATCCATCCCACCAACAAAAATGACTCAGAGTTCTGAACACTTTCCATGCTAGATATGCCATAGGCGGTTCTCAAACAGAAAATAAAGTTTATTCCTTTTTCCACCATTCTTTCACTTTCCATGGCTAACCGTATCCACGGGTGCCCTCCATACCAACACTTTCCAAGGAATTTATTACGAAAACATAAAGTAGATTCATTTTTGCATTTTGGGACTTGGCATCCCTAAATCCTTTGCCTTACTTTTGTGCAATGGCAATTGAATAAACACTCAACGTGAGAATAACACATCTAGCATGGAAAATATTAGCCACCCGTCACTGTTCCGCGAGTGAAACAAATACACAAAAGAGAAGTTTATTTTGAAAATTAGAGATGGCACATGCAAATTTGCTTAGAACGGCAAAAGAATACCGCATATAGGTAGATATAGTGGACTCATGAGGCAATACTGGTTTAAAGGATTTTGGATGCACAAGTAGAGATCATACTTAGTGCAAAATGAAGGCTAGCAAAAAGATTGAGAAGCGACCAACCAAGAAACGAATAATCTCATACGCAAGCTTTAAGCATAATTAACACCAAATAATGCACCACAAGTAGGATATAAATTTCATTGCATGATTATTGACTTTCGTGCATGCATAGGGAATCACAAACCTTAACACCAATATTCTTACTAGAGCACAATTACTCATCAACATAACTCACATATCACGTCATCATATCTCAAAACTATTACTAAGAATCAAGTTTATTTTGTCCAATGGTCTTCATGACATTTTTTATTTATCCTTCTTGGATATCTATCACTTTAGGACTAATTTTCATGTGTTGCTTTTCATATGCTCAAACAAATATAAGTGAAGATCATGAGCATAACAAATTTTCTTTCTCTCAAAATAATTTAAGTGAAGCAAGAGAGCATTTCTTCAAAAATAACAAAGCACACCGTGCTCAAAAAGATATAAGTGAAGCACTAGAGCAGGTCCTAGCTCATAAAAGATTCAAGTGAAGAATAGAGAGGAAATCTAACAAGTCATGATATAATTCTGGCTCTCTCAAATAGGTGTGTCCAGCAAGGATTGATGACTTAAAACACAAAATAAAAAAAGCAAAGACTCATATCATACAAGACGCTCCAAGCAGAACACATATCATGTGACGAATAAAAATATAGCCTCGAGTAAAATACCGATGGTCGTTAGAAGAAAGAGGGGACGCCACTCGGGGGCATCCCCAAGGTTAGTTGGTTGCTCATTCTTGGATAATAGCTTGGGATGCCGAGGCATCCCCAAGCTTAGGCTCTTCTATCCTTCTTCCATCCATCGTAAGATAACCCAAAACTTGAAAACTTCAATCACACAAAACTCAACAAAACCTTCATGAGATCCGTTAGTGTAAGAAAAATAAATCACTACTATAAGTGTTGTATCAAACCAATTCATATTTTATTTTTGTATTATATCTACTATATTCCAACTTTTCTACGGCAAAAACTCATCAAATAAAACCATAGAGCCATAAAAATAAGCACACAACACAAAGCAAATAGAATCTATCTAGAACAGTCTGTAGCAATCTGACTTTTGCGAGTACTTCTGGAACCCGAAAAATTATACCAAATTAGGAAGACCAGGGTAATTTGTATATTAATCTTCTGCAAAAAGAATTAGGGCAAAATCTCTTTTCTGTGATTTATTAAAATTATTTTCGTGAGCGCAAAGTATCTGTCTTTTTCAGCAAGATCAAACAACTATCACCCAAGAAGATCCTAAAGGCTTTACTTGGCACAAACACTAATTAAAACACAAAAAACACAATCATACCAGTAGAATAATTGTTCTAACACACAAGAACAGAAAGCAAAAGGCAAAAATAAAATGTATTCATTGGGTTGCCTCCCAACAAGCGCTATAGTTTTACGCCCTTAGCTAGGCATAAAGCAAGGATCTAAGTTTTGTCTTCCGAAGTTTTGGAAACTTTTGTAAGGGTTTTGTCAAACCCGGGAGGCTCTTTACGCTTCCCTAAATTCTCCGGAAAAGAAACCATCTTAAGATCCAAAATATCCAATCGCTTGTTGCAAAGAGTAATTCATGCGATTGATACTACCATTGAGGTGCTTGAGGGGTTCATTATATTTCTGTATTTCGACCATATGTTTGTGCAAATAACCAAGTTTGTCCAACATTTGAACTCCCTCAGGGGTAAAGGAAAACCCCTTCTTTTGAGGGGGAATTCCCAAAATTTCATAGGCAGCGTTTGCATCAAGCTCAATAAAATTTCCTTTAGCGGCAAAATCAAGAAGTTGTCTATGATGCAAAGCTAATCCTATGTAAAAATTACGAAGCAAAACCTTAGCATACCCCTTTAGATTGGAAACACGATATGATTCCATAAGCCTATACCAGGCATCTTTCAAATTTTCTCCTTGTCTTTGCTTGAAGTAAAGAACATCAAAATCTGGTGACAAAGGAGGAGTAGGGACGCTAGTCATCGGGACTAGAGATAAGAGATCGGTGAAAAAGAGAAGGAATGAAACGGCAAATTTTTATGAAGTGGGGGATAGGAAAACGAGAGGAAAATGTCCAATAATGTAAATTGCGAGGAGATGAGATTTGTGATTAGGAACCTGGTTATGTTGAAGATCCTCCCCGGCAACGGCGCCAGAAATTCCTTTTGACCGCTCTGTGACTATAGCGCCAGAAAAGCTCCTGTCTGCTAGGAGTACATCGGTATTTCCCCAAAGAGGAAGGGTGATGTAGCACAGCGAAGGTAGGTATTTCCCTCAGTGAAGAAACCAAGGTTATCGAATCAGTAGGAGAACCAAGAAACAAAACGTAAACAACACCTGCACACAAATAACAACACCTCGCAACCCCGTGTTAAAGGGGTTCTCAATCCCTTTCGGGTAACGATGCCAGAAAATTGTAGTAGATTGAAATAACAGATCGCAAATAAATAAAGTGCAGCAAAGTATTTTTGTATTTTTGGTTTAATAGATCTGAATAAAAATGCAAAGGAAAAGTAGATCGCAAGCAAATATATGATAAAGAAGACCCGGGGGGCGTAGGTTTCATTAGTGGCTTCTCTCGAGAAAAATAGCAAACGGTGGTAAACAAATTACTGTTGGGTAATTGATAGAACTTCAAATAATTATGACAATATCCAGGCAATGATCATTACATAGGCATCACGTCCAAGATTAGTAGACCGACTCCTGCCTGCATCTACTACTATTACTCCACACATCGACCGCTATCCAGCATGCATCTAGTGTATTAAGTTCATGGAAAAACGTGTAATGCAATAAGAACGATGACATGATGTAGACAAGATCCGTTTATCTATTGCGTAGATATAGATCCCATCTTTTTATCCTTAGTAGCAACGATACATACGTGTCGGTTCCCTTTCTGTCACTGGGATCAAGCACCGTAAGATCGAACCCACTACCGGGCACCTCTTCCCATTGCAAGATAAATAGATCAAGTTGGCCAAACAAAACCCAAATATCGGAGAAGAAATACGAGGCTATAAGAGATCATGCATATAAGAGATCAAAGAAACTCAAATAACTTTCATGGATATAAAAAGATATGACTGATCATAAACTCAAAGTTCATCAGATCACAACAAACACATCACAAAAGAGTTACATCATATGGATATCCAAGAGACCATTGTATTGAGAATTCAGCGAGAGAGAGAAAGCCATCTAGCTACTAACTACGGACCCGAAGGTCTACAAAGAACTACTCACGCATCATCGGAGAGGCACCAATGGAGGTGGTGAACCCCATCCGAGATGGTGTCTAGATTGGATCTGGTGGTTCTGGACTCTCTGGCGGATGGATGAATATTCCGTCGATGCTTCTAGGGTTCTAGGATTTTGGAGTATTAATAGAGCAAAGAGGCGGTCCGGGGGGCACCCGAGGTGGGCACAACCCACCAGGGAGCGCCTGGGCCTCCTGGCGCGCCCTGGTTGGTTAAACCCTCCTCGGTACTCCCCCTAGGTGAAACTAGGGCCCAACTTCTTCCTTTTGGTCCATAAAAGATCATCGTGAAGTTTCGTTGCATTTGGACTCCGTCTGATATTGATTTCCTGCGATGTAAAAAACATGGAAAAATAGCAACTGGCACTTGGCACTATGTCAATAGGTTAGTACAAAAAAATGATATAAAATGACTATAAAATGATTATAAAACATCCAAGATTGATAATAAAACAGCATGGAACAATCAAAAATTATAGATACGTTGGAGACGTATCATTATGCGGTTTGACTGATAAAGATCTTCGTAGAATATGTAAGAGCCGAGATGAGCATCCAAGTTCCGCTATTGGTTATTGGCCGGAGATGTGTCTCAGTCATGTCTACATAGTTTTCGAACCCGTAGGGTCCGCACGCTTAACGTTATTATGAGTTATGTGTTTTGGTGACCGAAGTTTGTTCAGAGTCCCGGATGAGATCACGAACATGACAAGGAGTCTCGAAATGGTCAAGAGGTAAAGCTTCATATATTGGAAGGTTATATACAGACACCGGAATGGTTCCGAAGTAGATGGGAGATTTTTCGGAGTACTAGGAGGTTACCGGAACCCCCCGGGAAAGTTAATGGGCCAATTGGGCCATAGTGGAGGAGAGGAGGCAGGCCACGGGAGGAGGTGCGCGGCCCCCTTTCCCAATCCTAATTGGACAATGGGGAGGGGGCGCGGCCCCCCTCTTTCCTTCTCCTTCTCCCCTGAGGGAGTTCCGGACTAGGGGGTGTCCGGATAGCCGAACTATCATCATCGGCCGGACTCCAAGACTATGAAGATACAAGATTAAAGACTTTGTCCCGTGTACGGATGGGAGTTTCCTTGGCGTGGAAGGCAAGCTTGGCGATACGTATATGTAGATCTCCTACCATTGTAACCGACTCTGTGTAACCCTAACCCTATCCGGTGTCTATATAAATCGGAGGGTTTTAGTCCAGAGGGGCGAACAACAATCATACCATAGGCTAGCTTCTAGGGTTTAGCCTCCTTGATCTCGTGGTAGATCCACTCTTGTAACACACATCATCAATATTAATCAAGCAGGACGTAGGGTTTTACCTCCATCAAGAGGGCCCGAACCTGGGTAAAACATCGTGTCCCTTGTCTCCTGTTACCATCCGCCTAGATGCACAGTTCGGGACCCCCTACCCGAGATCCGCCGTTTTTGACACCGACAATGGTTGTTGATTACCGAGCTCTGAATGAAGTAACGATAAAGAACAAGTATCCATTACCAATGATTAATGATCTGTTTGATCAGTTGCAAGGAGCTAAGGTGTTTTCGAAGATTGATCTACGATCAGGATACCATCAATTGAAGATCCGAGAGAAGGATATACCAAAGACAGCATTTACCACACGGTATGGATTATATGAGTATACGGTCATGTCATTTGGACTGACTAACGCCCCTGCCTATTTCATGAGTAGGCCCTCGCGGCCTTCAAGCATAACATCCGTGACGAGTGGCTTGCCCGGCACCTTGGACAGGAAAAGCCGAAATCCATGGCAGCCCTCACATCACTCATGACCCGCTTGCTGGGTGAGGACATCCGCTAGCATGCAGCAACAACCTCAAAGAAAATTCGCAGTCCGGACTTCAAGGACCGAAATGGCAGGCTGCGTCAGAATAAAAACAAACGCCGCATTAAAGGCGACAATATTGAGGACACAACAGTCAATGCCGGATTGAGGCTCTAAACCCGGTCGTGGAAAAAGCCATTCAAAAGAACTACTCCGGTCTGTCCAATTTGGACCGAATACTCGACCGCTTGTGCGGATACACGGCACCCCGAAAAGCCAGCTAACCACACCAACAGGGACTGTTGGGTATTCAAGCAGGCAGGCAAGTTAATTGCCGAAAACAATGACAAGGCGCTGCATAGCGATGATGAGGACGAGACCCAACCGCCGAACAATAAAGGACAGAAGGGTTTCCCCCCACAGATGCGGACGGTGAACATGATATACGCAACGCACATACCCAAAAGGGAGCGGAAGCGTGCACTCAGGGATGTCTATGCGATGGAGCCAGTTGCCCTGAAGTTCAATCCATGGTCCTCCTGCCCGATCACTTTTGATCGAAGGGACCACCCACCAAAGATTCCGCCACGGCGGATTCGCCGCACTGGTCTTAGACCCAATCATCGATGGATTTCACCTAACTAGAGTCCTGATGGACGGCGGCAGCAGCCTGAACCTGCTTTACCAGGATACAGTGCGCAAAATGGGCATAGACCCCTCAAGGATTAAACCTACCAAAACGACCTTTAAAGGCGTCATACCAGGTGTAGAAGCCAATTGTATAGGCTCAATTACACCGGAAGTGGTCTTCGGATCCCCGGATAACTTCCGAAGCGAAGAGTTAATCTTCGACATAGTCCCGTCCGCAGTGGCTATCATGCCTTGCTCGGACGTACCGCGTTTGCAAAGTTCAACGCGGTGCCGCACTACGCATACCTCAAGCTCAAGATGCCAGGCCCTCGAGGAGTCATTACGTTCAACGGAAACATCGAACGTTCTCTCCGCGACGGAGGAACATACTGGCCGCTCTCGCGGCGAAGTGCAATGCAGCCTCTTAAGGCAATTCTCGAGTCCGCCGTTAAGCGGGCGGACACAGCCAAGCGCCCAGAGTAACTTACAACAAGACCACCGGCACGCCCGAGCACGCCAGAAAGGCGGCCCCAACCCCAGCTCCTGTGAAACGTCAAAGCAGGTCCTTCGCGTACACCATTACGCCTTGAAGATACCATGGGCATGGGGAGAGGGGCACGACCACGATAAACCCAGATTGCGGCTCAACCACACGAGGGGCTCTCAAGTGTGTCGTTCCTTTTTCTTTTCTTTTTACCTTATATTTTTTTGACCCACAGGACTCCGTTTGTCAGAAGCCCTGTCCGGCAGCAAACCTGCCGAACTCACGATGCAACAGCCAGGGAAGGATAAAGGCCACAACGAATATACATGTGGTCTCCATTACGAGCATTTTTATACACCAATCTGCAGCTTATCCCTGGAGGGGGACATGCTTAACAGTCCCATACCTTGCTTATCGCACTATTTGTATCGTTTTGCATTCGTAGCAGCACTTATTGAATAAAACAATGCAGCACCTTTTTGCTTATAATTGCATTTCTTTTCATACATATGTTCATTCACGGCATGTTGCATCCGTACACTTTGGTACGGCTAATATACACCAGGGGCTTATGTTTCCCGCATTATTGTATAATGAGTCCGAACACTTTCACAAGTGCGGCACCCCGAACTTATAGCACTATATGCATCGGCTCCGAATCATGTCTTGGGTCAATAGTTGGGTTTGCCCGGCTCCCATGTTTTGGTACCTTACGTTCCGTTATATCGGCTAAGGTAGCACTGGGAGAACCACTGCGATTCCGCCCCAGTTGAGTTGGGTTAACGCCTCAGTGGAGAAAGCTAAAACTGACCGTCATGATGAGGCGAGAGCCGGTCGCTGTTCGAGAGGATTTTTGCGAGTCCTTAAAGACTTATGCCGCTTAGAGCGAGGAGCCGGATACTGTCTGCCAAGGCGTGGATAGCGCCCCAAATTCGGCCTTCCGAAGACTAGGGGCTTCGCCGAAATTTAAAATTATAGAATTCTATGGCTAAGTGAGATTATTCAAGCATTATAAGTCTGGTTGCCTTGTTGCTGTGTTGAGCGCCTCCCTAGATGGACCCAAAAATGGGAACAAGAGCGCTCAAGTTTATCCCGAACACCCCAAAGACTCGTGGCATGGAAATTTGAAGCGGCGACTTGCCATCTCTCAGATTTGATAAAAAGCCGCACATAAGGTAATATTTTAAATTAACAAGCGTTGCTTAGCGCATATGAACTAAGTTTTCAGCGCACAGGATAACAAAATGCGAGTCTACTCAAATATCACATCTTTGGAGCACTCACCCGCAATAGTGCGGGCGCCCTTCAAAGACACTCCTATAATACATCTCGGGCGTATGCGATGCTCCTTGCCCTCTGGTGGCGGGTCCGTCCACGAGCCTGGCATCCATCTTGCCCAGTGCACCTTTGCGCGGGCAAGGGCCCGACGGGCACCCTCAATACAAGCGGAATGCTTGATAACTTCAACCCACGAGCACGCATCCATCAGCTGCCGCACCAGGCCGAAGTAGCTCCTAGGCATGGCCTCCTTAGGCCACAGCCGAACTATGAGGCCCTTCATGGCCTGTTCGGCCGCCTTGTGGAGCTCGACCAGCTGCTTTAGCTGGTCGCTAAGGGGCACCGAATGTCCAGCCTCAGCATACTGAGACCAGAAGACCTTCTCCGTCGAGCTCCCCTCCTCGGCCCGGTAGAATGCGGCAGCATCGGACACGCTGTGAGGAAGATCTGTGAATGCTCCTGGAGAGCTCCGACCGGGTAAGCAATGGTAATTAACACTCACATGCTTACTTTGCATGGAACATGCCCTACCCGCTGCTATTTTCTTCACCGCCTCAATCTCCTGGAGGGCCTTGCAGGCTTCGGCCTTAGCGGCTTTGGCACTCTCAAGAGCCGTTGCAAGCTCAGACTCTCGAGTCTTCGAGTCACGCTCCAAGCTCTCATGTTTTTTCACGAGATCCTGGAGCTCTTGCTGTACCTCCGCCACCCGCGCCTCCTGCTTCTCTCGCTCGGTGCGGCCCATGTCAAGATTATGCGTTCGGCCGCGGCCACCGCCTCCTTTAGGGTCACCACCTCGTTAGTGGACCCTACAATACCCATGTTATCCTTGTCATTTTTCTTGCAACCAAATCCTTTTCTGTAAGGTACAATTTTCATAAGGTATTACTCACCTTCTTTTTCCTCGAGCTGCTTCTTGGCATGGTCGAGCTCGTTCTCGGACCGCTCGAGGTTTTCCTTCAAAATATTGACCTCCGCCAAGGTCGGGCGGAGGTCAAGAATAGCCTGCAATCCCATATTGACATATTTTTTATATGACTCATGCGTTTATCTTTTTAAAGATCCTCAGTCCGGCTTTTCTTTCTGAACACTGAACCGAGCATCAGGGGCTACTGTCTATGCGGTACCATTTTACATATATTGAAATTCTTACCTCAAAGCCTGTTTGAAGGCTGCTGCAGGCTTCGGTCAGCCCGCTTTTGGCGAGCTGAACCTTTTGAATCACCGCACTCATAACAGTGCGGTGTTCCTCTTTGATGGAGGCGCCGTTGAGCGCCTCAAAGAATTATCCGCACCTCCGGTTGGGCGGAGGCAGCGGGCGTCATGGGTCTTGCCCTTCTTACGAAGGGGTCGCCCGCCGGGCTCCGGAGCCACTATGGCCTCCGGGGCTGAATCCGGTGCACAGTCCGGGAGGGTGTCCTGTGACACCTCCGGGGCCTCCTCCTCCTGGTGGGTGCTTTTCTGGGATCCCACCTCGGCGTCATCCGTGGCACGGGGGGTGGAGGCAGTCGGAAGGGAATCCATATCTGACGCACCCAAGGACCCGTTCAACTAAACGGGAAGATCATCCTTGGGCGGACTGCAGGGTTGTATGCGGCATTAGAAAGACATTATGTGGCGAAAAGAAAAAACCTTGAAGTTATTCGGGAATCCGGACACTTGCAATCTCGCCAGGGGCTTGGCCCTTGTAGGCCAATCCCCCTCGTCGTCGTCGACGTTGGTGGAGAAGTCCGGAGGAAGGGTTCTTCCCTTCTTGGACCCTCCGGCCTCCCAATCCGGGCGGCCTTCCTTTTCCTCTCCTCCCGGGGGAGAAGCTTCTTCTTCTTCCTCCTCGTCTTGAGGAGGAGATTCTGCAGAATCCGACAAGACTGGCGCCGGAGCTCCTTCGAGTTCCCGTGGCCTCCTTCTTGGCCTTCTTCTCCGGCACCACATGGGGTAACGGAGCGAGCAGCCCCGTCAATCGGGCGTCCGCTGGGTCTTCTGGCAAAGGAGCCGGACAGTTAATCTGTCCGGACGTCTTCAGCCAGGCCTGTCGAAGAATTTGGAGTTTTTAGATCCCACGTAGAGTCAATCTATGAAAAAAAAGTCACGTAAAGGGTAAAATAACTTACCTCGCCAGCTTGACGCCGCGAGCTGTATCCGCGATCTTTGTTAGCGGATGCGGGGGCTTCGGCGCCCTTGAACAGCACTTCCGTGCATCTTAAATGCGTGGTATCGAAGAGCCGGCTCAAGGTTCGGTGTTGTGCCGGATCGAACTCCCACAAATTGAAGTCCCGTTGTTGGCATGGGAGAATCCGGCGGATGAGCATCACCTGGATTACGTCGACAAGCCTGCGATTCTTGTCCACCAAGTTTCGGACGCGTGTTTGGAGTCCGGATAGCTCGTCCGAATCCCCCCACTTCAGGCCGTCTCTTTCCATGACGAGAGCCGTAAGGGGAATCCAGATCTGAATTCGGGGGCCGCCACCCATTCAGGGTCGCGTGGCTCGGTGATGTAGAACCACCCCGATTGCCACCCCTTTATTGTCTCCACAAAGGAGCCCTCGAGCCATAGGACTTTGGCCATCTTGCGACCATGGCGCCTTTTCAAGACTCCGCTTGGCTGCCCTTCACAACCTTCGCTTGACATCAAGGTCTTGAGCCACAAGCGAAGTGGGGCTGGATGCGAAGGAATGCCTCGCATTACGCATTTATAAATGTCGAGACGTTGAGGACGAAATTGGGGCCAGGTCGTGGAAGTCCAGCCGTAGTAGAACATGAGCCCCGGACAAATGGGTGAAGTGGAAAACCTAGTCCATGGAGGAAGTGGGGAGAAATACCACCCTCTCATGGGGACTGGGGTTGGAATGAGCTGCCCCTCGTCCGGGCAGCTCAGGCGCCGATATCGCCGGACAAGTATCCGGCCTCCCGCAGTCTTGTGATGTGCCCCTCCGTGACGGAGGAGGCCATCCACTTGCCTCCCGCTCCGGACATAGTTGGAGAGGGTTGAGGTGAGAAGCGCGGACTTGGGCGCTGGAGCTCGAGTTCGCGGAGATGGATAAGCCAAGGAGGAAGAAGGCACAGTAAAAGGGTTGGATCTTTATCCCTTATATGGGCGGATGTAAACACGTGTCCCCGCTGGCCTGGTAAAACTCGCTTATCCCTCAAGCGTCACAATCAATGGCGCGGTTGGGTTACCCACGTCCGTATTAATGGGAATCCCGGAATAAGGGGAACACGATCTCTGCTTCGACAAGACGTGCCAAGGAAACTGCTTCGCTAAACGCGCTGAGGTGGAACAATAAAACCAATTTGAGTGAAGGCTTGGTAGTGGTGCGACGTCACGCCCCAAAATACGTCAGCAGATTGATCTTGTGTAATATTATTCTCTCTACGGTGGTATGTGGAATTTATTTTTGCAGAGCCGAACACTATCCTGGTGTTCACAATCTTCTATAAATTATTCGGAGGAAGAACCTGCCTTGCAATGCCGAAGACAACATGCGCGCCGGACTCGTCGTCATTGAAGCCTGGTTCAGGGGCTACTGAGGGAGTTCCGGACTACGGGGTGTCCGGATAGCCGAACTATCATCATCGGCCGGACTCCAAGACTATGAAGATACAAGATTGAAGACTTCGTCCCGTGTCCGGATGGGACTTTCCTTGGCGTGGAAGGCAAGCTTGGCGATACGGATATGTAGATCTCCTACCATTGTAACCGACTCTGTGTAACCCTAACCCTATCCGGTGTCTATATAAATCGGAGGGTTTTAGTCCGTAGGACGAACAACAATCATACGATAGGCTAGCTTCTAGGGTTTAGCCTCCTTGATCTCGTGGTAGATCCACTCTTGTAACACACATCATCAATATTAATCAAGCAGGACGTAGGGTTTTACCTCCATCAAGAGGGCCCGAACCTGGGTAAAACATCGTGTCCCTTGTCTCCTGTTACCATCCGCCTAGACGCACAGTTCGGGACCCCCTACCCGAGATCCGCCGGTTTTGACATCGACATCCCCCTTTCCCCTTTCCCTCTCCATTGGAAGGAAGGAGGGGGCGAATCCTACTTGGACTAGGAGCCCAAGTAGGACTCCCCCCTTGGCGCGCCCCTCCTAGGCCACCGGCCTCCTCCTCCCCCCTTTATATATGGGGGCGGGGGGCACCCCAAAGGCGCACCAAGATTTATCTTAGCCGTGTGTAGTGCCCCCCTCCACAGTTTACTCCTCCGGTCATAGTGTCGTAGTGCTTAGGCGAAGCCCTGCGCAGATCACATCACCAACACCGTCGCCACGTCGTCGTGCTGACGGAACTCTCCCTCGACCCTCTACTGGATCAAGAGCTCGAGGGACGTCATTGAGCTGAACGTGTGCTAAACAAGGAGGTGCCATACGGTGGATCGGTTGGATCGTGAAGACGTTCGACTAAATCAACTGCGTTAACATAAGGCTTCCGCTTTCGGTCTACGAGGGTACGTGGACACACTCTCCTCGTCTCGTTGCTATGCATCTCCTAGATAGATCTTGCGTGATCGTAGGAATTTTTTTGAATTACTATGTTCCCCAACAGTGGTATCAGAGCCAGGTCTATGCGTAGATGATATGCACGAGTAGAACACAATGAGTTGTGGGCGATAATAGTCATACTGCTTACCACCAATGTCTTACTTTGATTCGGCGGTATTGTTGGATGAAGCGGCCCGGACCGACATTACATGACCGCGTTCATGAGACTGGTTCTACCGACGTGCTTCGCACACAGGTGGCTGGCGGGTGTCTGTTTCTCCAACTTTAGTTGAATCGAGTTTGACTACGGTCGGTCCTTCTTGAAGGTTAAAACAACACACTTGATGAAAAATCGTTGTGGTTTTGATGCGTAGGTAAGAACGATTCTTGCTAGAAGCCCGTAGCAGCCACATAAAACTTGCAACAACAAAGTAGAGGACGACTAACTTGTTTTTGCAGGGCATGTTGTGATGTGATATGGTCAAGATGTGATGAGATATAAATTGTTGTATGAGATGATCATGTTTTGTAAAAGTAATCGGCAACTGGCAGGAGCCTTATGGCTGTCACTTTATTGTATGAAATGCAATCGCCATGTAATTGATTTACTTTATCACTAAGCGGTAGCGATAGTCGTAGAAGCAATAGTTGGCGAGATGACAACAATGCTACGATGGAGATCAAGGTGTCAAGCCGGTGACGATGAAGATCAGTGCTTTGGAGATGGAGATCAAAGGCACAAGATGGTGATGGCCATATCATGTCACATATTTTGATTGCATGTGATGTTTATCCTTTATGTATCTTATTTTGTTTGTACGGCGGTAGCATTATAAGATGATCCCTCACTAAATTTAAAGGTATAAGTGTTCTCCCTGAGTATGCACCATTGCTACATTTCATCATGCCAAGACACCACGTGATGATCGGGTGTGATAAGCTCTACGTTCACATACAATGGGTGCGAGCCAGTTTTGCACGTGCAGAATACTCGGGTTAAACTTGACGAGCCTAGTATATGTAGATATGGCCTCGGAACACTGAGACTGAAAGGTCGAACGTGAATCATATAGTAGATATGATCAACATAGTGATGTTCACCATTGAAAACTACTCCATCTCACGTGATGATCGGACATGGTTTAGTTGATATGGATCACGTGATCATTTAGATGACTAGAGGGGTGTCTATCTAAGTGGGAGTTCTTAAGTAATATGATTAATTGAACCTTAATTTATCATGAACTTAGTACCTGATAATTTTTTGCATATATATGTTGCTGTAGATAACTGGCCCGTGCTATCGTCCCCTTGAATTTCAATGTGTTCCTAGAGAAAGCTAAGTTGAAAGATGATGGTAGAACCTACACGAACTGGGTCCGTAACTTGAGGATTATCCTCATTGCTGCATAGAAGAATTACGTCCTAGAAGTACCGCTAGGTGCAAGGCCCGTTGCAGGAGCAATTACGGATGTTAAGAACGTCTGGCAGAGCAAAGCTGACTACTCGATAGTTCAGTGTGCCATGCTTTACGGCTTAGAATCGGGACTTCAAAGACGTTTTGAACGTCATGGAGCATATGAGATGTTCCAGGAGTTGAAGTTAATATTTCAAGCAAATGCCCAAGTTGAGAGATATGAAGTCTCCAACAAGGTCTATAGCTGCAAAATGGAGGAGAATAGTTCTGTCAGTGAACATATACTCAAAATGTCTCGGTATCATAACCACTTGACTCAGCTGGGAGTTAATCTTTCTGATGATAGTGTCATTGACAGAGTTCTTCAATCACTACCACCAATCTATAAAGGCTTCGTGATGAACTATAATATGCAAGGGATGGAAAACATAATTCCCGAGCTCTTCGCAATGCTAAAGGCTGCGGAGGTAGAAATCAAGAAGGAGCATCAAGTGTTGATGGTTAACAAGACCACTAGTTTGAAGAAAAAGGGAAAAGGGAAGAAGGGGGACTTCAAGAAGAATATCAAGCAAGTTGCTGCTCAAGGGAAGAAGCCCAAGTCTGAACCTAAGCCTGAAACTGAGTGCTTCTACTGCAAAGGGACTGGTCACTGGAAGCGGAACTGCCCCAAGTATTTGGCGGATAAGAAGGATGGCAAAGTGAAATGTATATTTGATATACATGTTATTGATGTGTACCTTACTAATGCTCGTAGTAGCGCCTGGGTATTTGATCTGGTTCTGTTGCTCCTCTTTGCAACTCGAAACAGGGGCTACGGATTAAACGAAGATTGGCTAAGGACTAGGTGACGATGCGCGTGGGAAATGGTTCCAAAGTCGATGTGATCGCCGTCGGCACGCTACCTCTACATCTACCGTCGGGATTAGTTTTAGACCTGAATAATTGTTATTTGGTGCCATCGTTGAGCATGAACATTATATCTGGATCTTGTTTGATGCGAGACAGTTCATTTAAATCAGAGAATAATGGTTGTTCTATTTATATGAGTAATATCTTTTATGGTCATCCACCCTTGATGAGTGGTCTATTTTTGTTAAATCTTGATTGTAGTGATACACATATTCATAATATTGAAGCCAAAAGATGCAAAGTTAATAATGATAGTGCAACTTATTTGTGGCACTGCCGTTTAGGTCATATTGGTGTAAAGCGCATGAAGAAACTCCATGTCGATGGACTTTTGGAATCACTTGATTATGAATCACTTGATGCTTGCGAACCATGCCTCATGGGGAAGATGACTAAGACTCCGTTCTCCGGAACAATGGAGCGAGCAACTGACTTGTTGGAAATAATACAAACTGATATATGCGGTCTGATGAGTGTTGAGGCTCGCGGCGGGTATCGTGACCTTCAGAGATGATTTGAGCAGATATGGGTATATCTACTTAATGAAACATAAGTCTGAAACATTTGAAAAGTTCAAAGAATTTCAGAGTGAAGTGGAAAATCATTGTAACAAGAAAATAAAATTTCTATGTAGTGACCCGACCTCAGATGGTCAAGTCTCTGTGCTTCCGTGTCATCCCTGGATCGTTAATGCTGACACACACAGTACTCGAAGGATTTATAACAGAGTAGCAATCACACACTTATTACATCGAATGTCTCAAAAGAGAACTTATTACAATAATATGGCTTAAGGCCATCTAATACGATAACAGCGGAAGGCTTGGAAGATAAAGTGAGTCCATCAACTCCAACGACATAGCTGAGCTGCACGGCAATGACCTATCAAACCTTACTCCTCGTCTGAAAAGTCTGCAACATAATACGTTGCAGGCCGAGAACGGGTCAGCACATGGAATATGCTGGCAATGTAACACAATAGAGCAATAACAGAATAATACTAACACTACATGCATGTTTGGTTGGTGGAAAGCTCTCTGATTCTGATTTGCCATGGAAAGCCAATTTTTCCCTACATCAAAGGAATAAATTTTGATTTAACTATCATGGTGGTTGAAACATCATTGAGAAGGTATAACCCCAACTCAATCCCAATTAAAGTAATTAAATACCCAACAATATTAATTTAGAGTGATGAGATACATGTAATTACTCAAGTACTAGATACTCAGAATTGTCCATAACCGGGGACACGGCTAACCATGATTAGATTGTACACTCTGCAGAGGTTTGTGCACTTTTCCCCACAAGACTCGATCGCCTCCGTTGATTTCTCGCACTACACGGTGTTTGAGAAACAGATGACCGAGACACAGTCTTTCAGAAACATTAACTCTCTACTCCGGGTAGACCATACCAAACCTACAAAACCCACTACCTGCTGATCTACCTCTTCAAGAGCTTCACGTAACTTACTCAACTATGCTAGAGCCCATAATAGCTTGTGGCTGCACACGGAAGTTTCTAGCATGAATAATCTCAGTTCCCCTTTGAGCCTGGGTGGCGGTCCATAGGAAGATCACACGGGTTCCCCGGGATTTCCAAAATAAAACAGACAACACTTTGGGTTCCCAGTGTGCCTCAATCCACCCAGATGTGTATTAAGTTGCCACCTTAAGTTAACCATTAATTAACAATCTCACATCGGTCATGAATAACTCTCAAACCCAAACCACGTCTCTGAGCATAGCATAGCAATATAAGCAACACGTAGAAGTAACTCCCAAGGGTTTGATAGTAACAGGCAATAGGTTCCTACCTCATCATCTACTTCCCAACCCACAAATTAATGACATCCTAACCATGCAATGTTTGAGGGTTGAACTAATGCATAAAAAACTGGGTATGAAAGGAAATATGATCAAGTGTTACTTGCCTTGTCGACGATCCGTGAATCCTAGAGACTCGTAGTAACATGCTTCGCACTCCGGGAATTCTATCGCAAGCAAACAATACATACATAAGCAACAAGCAAAGATGCACAAACTAAACTTCAACTGAAAGAGGTTGACCGGAGAGTTCAACTTAAGAACTCCGGTTCACAAGAAAAATCAAACCAAAGCGAGCAACGAAACTCAAACGATTTAAAGAAACAAGATCCGTTTACTAATCTGAACTAGGGTCAAATTTTACACAGGCAAAAACTTGTTTGAGTTGGCTATTCGGAAAGAGGGTTTCGAGATGAAACTCCAGGCGCTTGAATCGCCTGATTCCGATAAACGAGCGAAAAGTTATACTAATTCGAACATCAGATCAGAAATCGCGATCGGAAAAATCACGGAATAAATCCGATAAAAGAAAACGAGGAACGGCTAAACGAACGAACGTTCGTTAGCAGAAACTAAATGACGAACGCGTTCTTAAAAACGAACGAATGAGCGAACCCTCGCAAAACAAATAAACCGGAGGAATAAAACTGATCTATATAAAAAAACGGGCTAGGGTTTTTCTTAAAAAAACCGAAGGGGTTTTCTAAAAAAACCGGCGACGAGGGGCTACCTCCGGCGAGGTCGTCCGGCGGGCGGGCGGCTCCGGCGGGGCTCGACGAGGGGCGCGGGGTGGCGGCGGGGTGCGGCGGCGGCTAGAGGCGGCGGCGGCTCGGGCTCGGATAGCTCGGCCCGGATGGGCGGCAGTGGTGGCGGTGGTGGTTTAGAGGGGGGGCGGTATATAAAGGTTGGGGGGTCCGACTTGGGGAGGGGGTCGGGCGGCGGAAGGCGGCGGCGACCCGGACTCTCCGAGTCCGGCGGCGGCACGGCGGGGGAGGCGGTGGCGCGGGCGGGCCGGCCTGGCTCGGCTGGGCCCTTGGCCCAGTCGGGCGCGGGTCCTCTTTTTTTTTAAACGTTCCGCCGAAACTTATAAAAATCCTAGAAAAATAAATAAAAATCTAAAAATACCAAAACAAGTTTTCTTTGTCTAAATAAAATATTTAGAACAAGATGAACTTTTCTTGGCCCCTAAAATGCAATTTTTAAAACATGCAAATTTTTCTCTAGGGCAAATAAAATTCCAAATAAATAAAATAAAATCCAAATAATGATTTTAACATTTTTCTTCCGATATTTCAATTATTTTTTGGAGAAGTCATATTATCTCCTCTCATTTAATATTTAAAAATGAAATATTTTCCGGAGAGAAAATAATTAAAAATCAAATTCCTCGTCTTCATTATTTGATAAAATTCAAATATGAAAATCGGAAAATCCCCAACTCTCTCCGAGGGTCCTTGAGTTGCTTAGGATTTCGAGGATTGCAAACGAAAATGCAATAAAATATGATATGCATGGATGACCTATGTATAACATGCCAAATTGAAAATTTGGGATGTTACAAAACCTACCCCCCTTAAGATGAATCTCGCCCTCGAGATTCGGGTTGGCTAGAAAATAGGTGCGGATGGTCCCTGCGAATATCATCTTCTCGCTCCCAGGTGGCTTCCTCCTCGGTATGGTGGCTCCACTGAACTTTACAAAATTTGATAACCTTGCTGCGAGTGACTCGACTGTCGAAATCAAGAATCTTTACTAGCTTCTCCTCATAAGTCAAATTAATATCCAACTGTATCGCCTCTAGGGGCACTGTATCCTTTAACGGTATATCGGCCATCTCAGCGTGACACTTCTTCAGCTGTGATACGTGGAACACATCGTGAACTCCTGACAATCCTTCAGGTAACTCCAGCTTGTAGGCAACTTCTCCCATCCGTTTCAAAACACGATACGGTGCTACAAATCTTGGGGCTAACTTTCCCTTTACTCCAAAACGTTTCACTCCCCTCAAGGGTGATACTCGCAGATAGGCTCTGTCTCCAATTTCATAGGTTACTTCCTTGCGTTTTGAACCTGCGTAACTCTTCTGTCTAGACTAAGCAATCTTTAGCATCTCTGATTAGTTTAACCTTCTCCTCTGATTCCTTGATCAAATCTGGTCCAAACAACTGACGGTCTCCAACCTCATCCCACATCAATGGTGTTCTACATCTGCGTCCATACAGAGCTTCGAACAGTGCCATCTTCAAACTGGCACAGTAGCTGTTGTTGTCTGAGAACTCTGCGTCTGACAAATTGTCATCCCAACTAGATCCATAATCTAGCGCATGTGCTCTCAACATGTCCTCCAAAATCTGGTTGACCTCTCTGCATCCATCCGTCTGCGGGTGGAACGCGGTACTAAACTCCAACTGGTACCCAAAGTCCGGTGTAGCTGATGCCAAAACTTTGAAGTAAACGGTGTTCCTCTATCTCGACACGATGCTCCTCGGAACTCCGTGCAAACATACGATCCTGGTCATATATATCTTGGCCAACTTGGCACTTGTATAAGTTGTTTTCACCGGGATGAAGTGAGCTACTTTGGTCAAACGATCCACAACTACCCATATTGAATCATATCCTGCCTTGGTTACGGGTAATCCGGTGATAAAATCCATGCCAAGTTTGTCCCACTTCCATTCGGGTATTGGCATAGGCTGCAACAGTCCTGCCGGCTTTTGATGCTCTGCCTTCACTCTCGACATACATCACAAACGGCTACATACTCGGCAATATCCTTCTTCATACCAGTCCACCGTAAACGTTCCTTCAAGTCCAAATACATCTTGGTGTTTCCGGGTGAATCGAGTATGGTGAGTCATGGGCCTCTGAAGTATTAACTTCGATCTCCGAATTGTTGGGCACATAAATCTGGTCCTCAAACCACAAGGTATCGTGCTCATCCTCGCGAAAACCTTTGGCTTTTCCTTCGCCCATCTTCTCTCTTATCTCAGTAATCTCTTTGTCCTCCTTCTGAGCTTCTCTAATCTTGTTCAATAACGTCGATTGAACCTCCATTGTTGCAAGAAAACCTCTTGGAACAATCTCCAATCGAAGTTCCATGATCTCCGCAGCTAACTCCTTTGGCAATCCTTTGCTTTCAAGGATATTGACATAACTCTTCCGGCTCAAAGCGTCTGCTACGATGTTGGCCTTTCCTGGATGATAGTGTAGCTTCATGTCGTAATCCTTTATGAGTTCCAGCCATCTCCTATGTCTGAGGTTTAACTCCTTCTGTGTGAAAATGTACTTCAAACTCTTATGATCTGTGTACACATCACAACGGTTTCCAATAAGATAATGTCTCTAGGTCTTCAGCGCATGTACTACAACTGCTAACTCCAAATCATGCGTGGCATAGTTCAACTCATGTGGCTTCAGTTGTCGTGAGGCATATGAAACAACTTTTCCGTCCTGCATAAGAACACATCCAAGTCCCAAGCGAGAGGCGTCACAATACACTTGAAACTCCTTATGTATATCCGCAATGTCAAGACTGGGGCTGTAGTCAACCGTTCTTCAACTCTTGAAAGCTTGTCTCGCAATCCTCATCCATTTGAACTTAGTATCCTTCTTTAGCAATTCAGTCATTGGCTTAGCAATCTTGGAAAAAATTCTCAATGAATCTCCGATAATATCCTCGCCAAATTAAGGAAATCGTGAATCTCGCCGATCAAGTGGGTGCCAACCATTCGGATGATGATTGAACCTTACTGGGATCTACTGCTATACCCTCTCCTGATATAACATGCCCAAGAAATCCAACTTCCTTCAACCAAATATCGCACTTGCTGAATTTGGCGTATAACTGGTGTTCCCTAAGTTTCTCGAGAACCAAACGTAGATGTTCCGCGTGCTCCTCTTCGTTCTTCGAGTAAACCATGATATCATCAATAAACACCACAACAAACTTGTCCAAATACTCCATGAACACTTTGTTCATCATACTCATGAAATAGGCAGGGGCGTTAGTCAGTCCAAATGAAATGACCGTATACTCATATAATCCATACCGTGTGGTAAATGCTGTCTTTGGTATATCCTTCTCTCGGATCTTCAACTGATGGTATCCTGATCGTAGATCAGTCTTTGAAAACACCTTAGCTCCTTGCAACTGATCAAACAGATCATTAATCATTGGTAATGGATACTTGTTCTTTATCGTTACTTCATTCAGAGCTCGGTAATCAACAACCATTGTCGGTGTCAAAACCGGCGGATCTCGGGTAGGGGGTCCCGAACTGTGCGTCTAGGCGGATGGTAATAGGAGACAAGGGCACGATGTTTTACCCAGGTTCGGGCCCTCTTGATGGAGGTAAAACCCACGCCCCGCTTGATTAATATTGATGATGTGTGTTACAAGAGTGGATCTACCACGAGATCAAGGAGGATAAACCCTAGAAGCTAGCCTATGGTATGATTGTTGTTTGTCCTACGGACTAAAGCCCTCCGGTTTATATAGACACCGGATAGGGTTAGGGTTACACAGAGTCGGTTACAATGGTAGGAGATCTACATATCCGTATCGCCAAGCTTGCCTTCCACGGAAAGGAAAGTCCCATCCGGACACGGGACGAAGTCTTCAATCTTGTATCTTCATACTCTTGGAGTCCGGCTGATGATGATAGTTCGGCTATCCGGACACCCCCTAGTCCGGAACTCCCTCAGTAGCCCCTGAACTAGGCTTCAATGACGACGAGTCCGGCGCGCATGTTGTCTTCGGCATTGCAAGGCGGGTTCTTCCTCCGAATAATTTGTAGAAGATTGTGAACACCAGGATAGTGTCCGGCTCTGCAAAAATAAATTACACATACCACCGTAGAGAGAATAATATTACAAAAGATCAATCTGCCGACGTATTTTGTGGCGTGACGTCGCACCACTACCAAGACTTTACTCAAATTGTTTTTATTGTTCCACCTCAGCGTGTTTTAGCGAAGCGGTTTCCTTGGCACGTCTTGTCGAAGCAGAGATCGTGTTCCCCTTATTCCGGGATTCCCATCAATACGGATGTGGGTAACCCAACCGCGCCATTGATTGTGACACTTGGGGGATAAGCGAGTTTTACCAGGCCAGTGGGGACACACCGCCCATATAAGGGGACAAAGATCCAACCCTTTAACTCGCGCTTCTTCCTCCCCTCGGCTTATCCATCTCCATGAACTCGAGCTCCAGCGCCCTAGTCCGCACTTCTCACCTCAACCTTCTCCAACTATGTCCGGAGCGGGAGGGATATTTGTCCAGCAACATCGCGCATCGGCTCCCCGACGAGGGAGAGCTCGTCCCCAACCCCAGGCCCCATGAGAGGGTAGTATTTCTTCCCCATTTCCTCCGCGGACTGGGCTTCCCGCTTCATCCCTTTGTCCGGGGGCTCATGTTCTACTACGGCCTAGATTTCCATGATCTGGCCCCGAATTTCATCCTCAACATCTCGGCGTTTATCGCCGTGTGCGAGGCCTTCCTCTGCATCCAGCCCCACTTCGGCTTGTGGCTCAAGATCTTCAGTGTCAAGCCGAAGGTTTTGAAGGGCAGCCAAGCGGAGTGCGGAGGCGCCATGGTGGGCAGGATGTCCCACGTTACGTGGCGGGAGGGTACTGTCGTGGAAACCAACAAGGGGTGGCAATCGGGTGGTTCTCCATCACCGAGCCGCGACCCTGATTGGGCAGTGGCCCCCGAATTCAGATCCGGCATTCCTACACGGCTCACCTCCAGGAGAGAGAGTGGCCGGATTTGGGGGGATTCGGAGGAGCTGACCGGACTCCAAGCCTGTATCCAGAAGCTGGTGGACAAGAAGCTCAAGCTTGTCAACATAGTCCAGGTCATGCTCATCCGCCGGATTCTCCCGTGCTGCCGACGGGGCTTCAACATGTGGGAGTTTGATCCGCACGACTGCACGGACTCGAGCAGGCTCTTCGACACTATGTACGAAGATGTCTGGAAGGTGTTGTTCAAGGGCACCGAAGCTCCCGCATCCGCTACCGAAGATTCCGGATTCCACTCGCGGCGTCCAGCTGACGAGGTAAGTGATTTCACCACTTGTTTTCCATAGTTTGGCTCTATGCGGGATCTAAACTCCCTTTACCTTTGACAGGAATGGATGGCGAAGGCCGAACAGATTATTTGTCCGGCCCCATTGCCAGAGGACCCAGCGGACGCCCGTCTAACGGGGCTGCTGGCTCCGGCACCCCACGTGGTGCCGGAGAAGAAGGCCAAGAAGACGGCCACGGGGACTCGGAAGAGTTCCCGTTTTCATGTGCTATCGGATGATGAATCCGAGGCCGACTCCTCCCACCAAGGCGAGGAGGAGAAGAAGAAAGCCTCTCCCCCAGCGGGGGGAGGGAAGAAAAGGAAGGCCTCCCCAACAAGGGAGGCCGAAGGGTCCAAGAAGGGAAAAACTCTTCCCCCGGACTGCTCCGCCAACGCCAGTGACGACGACGAGGACAGGCCTCCGAGGGCCAAGCCCCTGGCGAGATCGTAAGTATCCGGACTCCCGAATAACTTCAAGGTTTTTTTTCTTTTCGCCACATAATGTCTTTCTAATGCCGCATACAACCCTGCAGTCCGCCCAAGGATGATCTTCCCGTTTGCCGGCGGGTCCTTGGGTGCGTCGGATATGGATTCCTTCCATCGCGTCCACCCCCGTGCCGCCGGACGACGCCGAGGTGGGATCGAAAAGGACCCACTAGGAGGAGGAGGCCCCGGAGGTGTCACAGGACACCCTCCCGGACTGTGCACTGGATTCAGCCGGAGGCCACAGTGGCTCCGAGTCCGTGGCGACCCTTCGTAAGAAGGGCAAGATCATGACGCCGGCTGCCTCCGCCCAACCGGAGGTGCCGGATAATTCTTGGAGGCGCTCAACGGGCGCCTCCATCGAAGAGGAACACCGCACCGTTATGAGTGCGGTGATTGAAAGGTTCATTTCGCCAAAAGCGGGCTGACCGAAGCTCGCAGCCTTCTAACAGGCTTTGAGGTAAGAATTTCAATATATGTAAGATGGTACCACATAGACAAGAGCCTCGATGCTCGGTTCGGTGTTCGGAAAGAAAAGCCGGACTGAGGATCTTTAAAAGATAAACGCAGGAGTCATATAAAAAATATGTCAATATGGGATTGCAGGTTGCGCCTTGACCTCCGCCAGACCGATCGCGGAGGTCAATATTTTGAAGGAAAACCTCGAGCGGTCCGAGATCAAGCTCGGCCATGCCAAGAAGCAGCTCGAGGATAAAGACGGTGAGTAATACCTTATGAAAATTGTACCTTACAGAAAAGGATTTGGTTGCAAGAAAAATGACAAGGATAACGTGGGTATTGTAGGGTCCACTAACGAGGTGGCGACCCTGAAGGAGGCGGTGGCCGCGGCCGAACGCAATGCGGCCGCGGAGCACACCGAGCGAGAGAAGCAGGAGGCGCGGGTGGTGGAGGTACATCAAGAGCTCCAGGATCTCGTGAAAAAACATGAGAGCTTGGAGCGTGACTCGAAGACTCGAGAGTCTGAGCTCGCAACGGCTCTTGAGAGTGCCAAAGCCGCTAAGGCCGAAGCATGCAAGGCCCTCCAAGAGATTGAGGCGATGAAGAAAATAGCAGCGGGTAAGGCATTTTCCATGCAAAGTAAGCATGTGAGTGTTAATTACATTGCTTACCCGACCGGAGCTCTGTATGCGTTCGCAGATCTTCCTCAGCGTGTCCGATCTGCCGCATTCTCTGAGGCCGAGGAGGGAGCTCGACGGAGAAGGTCTTCTGGTCTCAAAGATATCTTTGAGGCCGGACATCCGGTGCTTTTAGCGACCAGGTGAAGACTGGTCGAGCTCCACAAGGCGGCCGAACAGGCCATGAAGGGCCTCATAGTTCGGTGTGGCCTAAGGAGGCGATGCACAGGAGCTACTTCGGCCCTGGTGCGGCGGTGATGGATGCGTGCCCGTGGGTTGAAGTTATCAAGCATTCCGCTTGTATTGAGGGTGCTGTCGGGCCCTTGCCCGCGCAAAGGTGCACTGGGCAAGACGGATGCCCGTAAGCTCAGAACGGACCCGCCACCAGAGGGCAAGGAGCATCGCACGCCCGAGATGTATTATAAGAGTGTGCTGAAGGGCGCCCACACTATTGCGGGTGAGTGCTCCAAAGATGTAATATTTGAGTAGACTCGCATTTTGTTATCCTGTCCAAAGATGTTCATATGCGCTAAGCAACGCTTGTTAATTTAAAATATTACCTTCTGTGCGGCTGTTTATCAAATCTGAGAGATGGCAAGTCGTAGGCTTCAGCCCCCATGCCACGAGTGCTGGGGTGTTCGGGATAAACTTGAGCGCTCTTGTTCCCATTTTGGGTCCATCTAGGGAGGCGCTCAACACAGTGAACAAGGCAACCGGACTTATAATGCTTGAACACTCTCACTTAGCCATAGAATTCTATAATTTTAAATTTCTGAAGCCCCTAGTCTTCGGAAGGTCAATTTGGGGCGCTATCCACGCCTTTGACGGACAAGATCCGGCTCCTCGCTCTAAGCGGCGTAAGTCTATAAGGACTCGCAAAAACCTCTCGAACAGCGATCGGTCTCTCGCCTCATCATGACGGTCGCTTTTAGCTTTCTCCATCGAGGCGTTAACCCAGCTCAACCGGGCGGAATCGCAGTGGTTCTCCCAGTGCTACCTTAGCCGATATAACGGAACGTAAGGTACCAAAACATGGGAGCCGCAAACCCAACTATTGACCCAAGACATGATTCGAGCCGATGCATATAGTGCTATAAGTTCGGGTGCCGCACTTGTGAAAGTGTTCGGACTCATTATACAATAATGCGGGAAACATAAGCCCCTGGTGTATATTAGCCGTACCAAAGTGTACGGATGCAACATGCCGTGAATGAACATATGTATGAAAAGAAATGCAATTATAAGCAAAAGGTGCTGCATTGTTTTATTCAATAAGTCTTTTCTGAATGCAAAACGATACAAATAGTGCGATAAGCAAGGTATGGGACTGTTAAGCATGTCCCCCTCGAGGTAGGCTGCAGATTGGTGCATAAAAATGCTCGTAATGGAGACCACCTGTATATTCGTTGTAGCCTTTATCCTTCCCTGGCTGTTGCATCGTGAGTTCGGCAGGTCTGCTGCCGGACAGGGCTTCTGACAAACGGAGTCCTGTGGGTAAAAAAAAATAAAAGGTAAAAAGAAAAGAAAAAGGAACGACACACTTGAGAGCCCCTCGTGTGGTTGAGCCGCAATCTGGGTTTAACGTGGTCGTGCCCCTATCCCCATGCCCATGGTATCTTCAGGGCGTAATGGTGTCTGTGAAGGACCCGCTTTGGACGCTTCGCAGAGCTGGGTTGGGGCCGCATCGCTACGCTGCTCTAACGCGTGCAAGGTGGTCTTGTTGTAAGTTACTCCGGGCGTGCTTGTGTCAACCGCCGCTTAACGGCCGGACTCGAGAATTGCCTTAAGAGGCTGCATTGCACTTCGCGCGAGAGTTGTATGTTCCTCCGTGCGGAGAGAACGCGTTTAGTGTTTCGCTGACCGTGATGACTCCTCGAGGGCCCGCATCTTGGGCTTGAGGTATGCGTAGTGCGGCACCGCGTTGAACTTTGCAACGCGGCACGTCCGAGCAAGGCATGATAGCCGCCATGAACGGGACTATGTCGAAGATTAACTCCTCGCCGGAAGTTATCCGGGATCCGAAGACCACTTCCAGGTGTAATTGAGCCTGTACAATTGGCTTCTACACCTGGTATGACGCCTTTAAAGGTCGTTTTGGTAGGTTTAATCCTTGAGGGTCTATGCCCATTTTGGCGACCTTTGTATCCCGGTAAAGCAGGTTCAGGTTGCCGCCAAATCCATCGGGACTCGGTTAGGTGAAATCCATCGACGATTGGGTCTAAGACCGGTCTGGCGAATCCGCCGTGGCGAATCTTTGGTGGGGTGGTCCCTTCGATCAAAAGTGATCGGGCGGGAGGACCATGGATTGAACTTCGGGGCAACTGGCTCCATCGCAGACATCCTCGAGTGCACGCTTCCGCTCCCTTTTGGGTATCTGCGTTGCGTATATCATGTTCACCGTCCGCACTGTGGGGAAACCCTTACATCCTCTATTGTTCGGGCGGTTGGGTCTCGTCCTCGTCATCGCTATGCAGCCCCTTGTCATTGTTTTCGCAATTAACTTGCCTGCACCGTTGAATACCCAACAGTCCCTGTTGGTGTGGTTAGCTGGCTTTTCGGGGGTGCCGTGTATCTGGCACAAGCGGTCAAGTATTCGGTCCAAATTGGACGGACCCGGAGTAGTTCTTTTGAATGGCTTTTTCCGCTGACCGGGTTTAGAGCCTCTGAATCCGGCATTGATTGTCGTATCCTCAATATTGTCTCCGCACGCGGCATTTGTTTTGGTACGACGCTGCCTGCCATTTCGGTCCTTGAAGTCCGGACTGCGAATTTTTGCCGAGGTTGTTCTTGCGTATAGCTATTGTCCTCACCCGCGAAGCGGGTCATGAGTGATGTGAGGGCTGCCATGGATTTCGGCTTTTCCTGTCCTAGGTGCCGGGCAAGCCACTCGTCACGGATGTTATGCTTGAAGGTCATGAGGGCCTCCGCATCCCGGACAATCGACTATTTGGTATTTCTTGGTTAAGAACCGTGTCCGTAATTGCGGCCGATTCGTCTGCTGCTGAATTATGTGGCTTAGGTCATCGGCGTCTGGTGGTCGCACATAAGTGCCTGGAAGTTATCAAGGAATGCGGCTTGTGTCCTCCCAGCTCCCAATTGACTCTGGCGGCAAGCTGTTGAGCCAATGTCGGGCTGGTCCTTTAAGCTTGAGGGGGAGGTATTTGATGGCGTGAAGATCGTCACCGCGGGCCATGTGGATGTGAAGGAGATAGTCTTCGATCCAAACCGCGGGGTCTGTTGTGTCATCGTAGGATTCAATATTGACGGGTTTAAACCCTTCAGGGATTTGATGATCCATTACTTCGTGTGTGAAGCATAGTGGGTGTGCGGTGCCTCTGTACTGGGCGATATCACGACGGAGCTCAAAAGAGCTTGGTCTGTTTTGTTCGGCCCGGCCGGACTTCTTTGTGTCCGGCTGACGGTTGTAAATCGCATCGTGGGCGCCCACGTGATCCATAGATCGATCTTGATTGTCTTGCCTTGTCCTCCAATATATCTTGCAGGTCCGAGCGTTCCCCTTTGGCCGTGTGCTTTTTGAGCGATGCCGGGGTACGGTTCTAGTGAAGGGCCTAGAGGCCTCTCTGTCGCGACCGCGGGGTGGTCGGTCAGCCGTATTGTCTCCTGGTGATGCGGGTTCGTAAGCCTCCTCCTCTAATCGGGGGAGCAGCTTGCGTTTAGGGTAGCTTTTGGAGGTGCGTACGAGCTCATGCTCTTCGGCCGCGAGGACTTCAGTCCATCTGTCGGCTAGCAGATCCTTATCAGCTCTAAGCTGTTGCTGCTTTTTCTTGAGGTTGTTCGCCGTGGCCATAAGCCTGCGTCTAAAACGCCGCTTTGTTCGACGGGATTCTCGTGCACGCATTTAATTCATCGTCGTCGAGGCTTGCTTCGTCTCGGAGGGAGGCATATAATCCTCTACCTCTTCTTCCGCCGCTCTCGTGAGGGTGGCGTCTCCATCTTCCCCGCCGGATCTTCTTTGGAGTGGATTGTCTTCGACTTGTCCGGTGTATTGTTATCTCCGGTGCGGAATCTTCATTCTTGCTTTGTGGCGGGATTTAGAGAGGCGCCACGACGCCGGCGCTTGGGCTGCTTCTTGGAGGGTCATCCTCCGTTGTTCCATCGCCGTTCCCATCTTTTGGGATGTCCACCATATATGTGTCGTATGACGAGGTGGCCTTCGGTGCCTGTAGGCGCTGGGTCTTGTTCGTCTCGGCATCGCCGTCCATACCGTCGATGTCTTCGGAGTCGTAGTCTAGCATGTCGGTTAGATCGTCGGCGGCGCTACCAAGTGGGTGGTGGGTGGGCGTTGAATTTCTTCATCGTCCGCATCCCAACCTTCCTGACCGTAATCCGGCCAGGGCTCTCCGGATAAAGAGAGAGACTTTAGTGAGTTCAGGATGTCGCCAAAGGGCGAGTGCTGAAAGATGTCCGCGGCAGTGAACTCCATGACGGGCGCCCAATCGGATTCGATTGGCGAGGGCGCGGAGGGTTCGGAGTCCGGAGAGGAGTCCGGCACCCTGGAGTCGAGGTCTTCGCAAAGGACAGGGATGGAGTTCGGCTTGATCGCCGTAGAGATTAAAGACCCCGAGGCGGTGTCCAACCACTCGTCCTCGATCGGGGAATCCGGCTCCGGATTAAGGGTCGGAGCGGATGTAGGTGCGGCCTCCAGGGCACTGTTCGGCCGCAGAGCTAGATCATGCCCATCGAGACAGTGCGGCGCGCTTGGCTGCGGCTCGGATCCGTCGAAGATCAAGTCTCCGAGGACATCGGCCGTATAGTTTAAACTTCCGAATCTGACCTGACGGCCAGGCGAAGCTTCGATCTGCTCCAGATGGCCAAGCGAATTGGCCCGCGGTGCAAAGCCGCCGAACACGAAGATCTGTCCGGGGAGAAAAGTCTCACCCTGGACCGCGTCGTTGTTGATGATCAAAGGAGCCATCGCGCCTATCGGTGACGACACAGAGGAACTCTCAATGAAAGCACCAATGTCGGTGTCAAAACCGGCGGATCTCGGGTAGGGGGTCCCGAACTGTGCGTCTAGGCGGATAGTAACAGGAGACAAGGGACACGATGTTTTACCCAGGTTCGGGCCCTCTTGATGGAGGTAAAACCCTACGCCCCGCTTGATTAATATTGATGATGTGTGTTACAAGAGTGGATCTACCATGAGATCAAGGAGGCTAAATCCTAGAAGCTAGCCTATGGTATGATTGTTGTTCGTCCTATGGACTAAAACCCTCCGGTTTATATAGACACCGGATAGGGTTAGGGTTACAGTAGTCGGTTACAATGGTAGGAGATCTACATATCCGTATCGCCAAGCTTGCCTTCCACGCCAAGGACACTCCCATCCGGACACGGGACGAAGTCTTCAATCTTGTATCTTCATAGTCTTGGAGTCCGACCGATGATGATAGTTCGGCTATCCGGACACCCCCTAGTCCGGAACTCCCTCAACCATCCTTAGGGATTTATCCTTCTTCTCAACCAAAAGTACTGGGGCTCCCCAAGGTGATGAACTTCTACGAATGTAACCTTTCTCCAATAGCTCCTTGATCTGCTTCTTAATTTCCTCCAGATCATTTGTGGGCATCCTATAGGGTCTCTTGGATATTGGCCCTGTACCTGGCAATAGTTCTATCAGAAACTCGATGTCTCAATCTGGTGGCATGCCTGGTAACTCCTCTGGAAAAACATCCGGATAATCCTTTACTACAGGTACTTCCTCCTGTACAACTCCCGTGAGGGCATTCACTTGGCTCCTCCTAGGCACATGCCTAGATACATACTTAATCCTTTTTCCCTCCGGGGTGGTAAGATAAATTGACTTGCTAGCACAGTCAATACTTCCTCCATACTTTGACATCCAGTCCATACCTAATATCACATCCAATCCTTGCGACTCCAAGATAATTAGGCAGACGAAAAACATGCGTGCCAATGATTAGGGGTATCTGGGGCACCATCTGCTAGCCATGTACTCTCTGCTCCAAAGTAGCTCACTAGAAGAGGGGTCCTAAGGGTTTGGGTTGGTAACTTAAACTTTTCCACAAATCCCTTGATATGTATGAATGCAATGCACCAAGATGTCGAAAAGAACAATAGCGGTAAATGGTGAACCAAAAACTTACCTATTACCGCGTCCGGCTGCTCTTCAACTTCCTCCACGTTAACGTGGTTCACTTGTCCTTTGTTGAATGGATTGGGCTTCTTCCCAGCGCTTCCATTTCCGTTTCCATTCTTTCCTTCAGGGCAGTCATTGGCATAGTGCCCTGTCTTCCCGCACTTGAAGCAAATAACTTGGCTTAAGTCCCTCTTGACGGGTGTAGCTGGGTTAGAGCGATTCTGATTATTGTTGACTCCATTCCCATTCCCGTTCTTCGCACCATTTTGATTATGCGATCCTCCTCCAAAGATGGTTATGACCTCCATGGTTATGAACAAGTCCTCCCGAAGTTCGGGGTTAAGCGAGGCTTCGGTGAGTTCCTCGAGTTATACTTCCCTTGTCCATACTTCCTTTTACGGTTCTCAATCTGCTGTTGCTTCCCTTCAATCATTAGGGCCTTATCTACCAACACCTGGTAGTTGTTGAAAGTTGCCACCATCAACTGCATACTCATCTCATCATTCAGCCCTTCCATAAACTTCTCTTGCTTGGCGGCATCTGTGGCCACATCATCGAGGGCATAGCGTGATAACTTGCTATACTCATCCACGTCTCGCCACAAGACGGTTCCCCGGCGTAAGTTGCGAAACTCACGCTTCTTTATCTGCATGGCTCCGGTTGAGACATGGGCCGCGAAAAGCTTGTTGAAACCGGGTCCCAAGTGACATTGGCTATAGGAAAAGTAGTCGTGTAATTCTCCCACCATGCGGCCTTTGGTCCATCCAATTGATGTGCGGCAAAGCGCACCCTTTCAGCATCCGTGCATCCTGCGGTGGTTAATTCCCTTCCAATACGGCGTAGCCAATCATCAGCAACTATTGGCTCGGTGGTACTGGAAAACACCAGCGGTTGTAACCTCAGAAAACGGGCTAAATTGTCCACTGGTGGCGGGTTATTGTTGTTGTTGTTGTTGTTGCCCTGATTCTGAACTAGCAATCGTGCATCAAGGCATTCTCGCTTTGGATCAATCGGGTGAGCTCCGGTGGTAAAACAAAACCGGGTCACGTCTCGGAGGCATCCGAGGGTTTAGATGGAAGAGATTAGAATAGAAAGAGGTCTAGCGAGAAAACACTACCCATATGCACATGAGGCAAACACACACATTCATTCAACAAGCAAGGGCATACAACACGGTCTAGGGCTATCGCATAAGTGCTCAACTACTACTAGTTACATGGGGGAAAATACTACTATTATATGGTGGTCATCTAGAAATTTTGATCAGTGGAAGACTCCATGATGTCTGCTCCAGCTTCGTCTTCATAGTCATCATCACTTGGATCAGAGTCGGTGCCTTCGATGATGATGTACTTGTCCGGACAAGTGGGATCTTCTTCCTCTTCTTCCGGTGCTGGTCCTCCCATGAAGACTCCGATCTTCTTGACTAGGTCGTCATTCTTCTCCAGTAGGGTCTTGATTTCTTCCTCATATCCATCACGTGTAAACTTGAGTTCTTCCTCCAGCTCGATGATCCTAGTTTTCGCCTTCTTCATCTCCATCATGTCTACGCACATCTGGTTCTCCTGACGTCGAATGTGCTGGTTTAGCTCCTGGATGTAAGCTGCAATGGATCTATCCTTCTTGGTGCTGATTACTTCCCATTGCTCGTCTCGGCGCCCACATATTTGATATATGGTGTCTTTAAGCTCCCTATTGTAGACTTCACCAATGCGTCCCATGGTAATGTGAGCTGCCATACTCTTTCCCAAACTCCATGTTGGTGCATTGAAAACACACACTATGGGCTCCGTGATTGGCGCAAACGTCCTTCCGGGAACTAGGGCTTGAATCTTCCAGCACTCTTCTTCTGGTAAGGTGGCGTTATGCGTCCGGTGAAGCTTGGTATTCCAATATTCAGGTACCTAGTGACTTCCTTCAAGTGGCGTCCAAAAGGTGTGTCTTCATCCGGTTGTGCAAACTTGTTCTTCATCTCCGTCATCCTAAAGAGTGGAAAAATGGAGAGGAGTCAGAAATGAGTAGAGAATAGTGACCTATGGTTTATCTTAGTGGTCCTGTCCTACACTCAGCGTGTGCTCTAATACCATCTTGTAGCGACCCGACCTCAGATGGTCAAGTCTTCGTGCTTCCGTGTCATCCCCGGATTGGTAATCTTGACACACACTAGTACTCGAAGGATTTATAACAGAGTAGCAATCACACACTTATTACATCGAATGTCTCAAAAGAGAACTTATTACAATAATATGGCTTAAGGCCATCTAATACGATAACAGTGGAAGGCTTGGAAGATAAAATGAGTCCACCAACTCCAACGGCATAGCTGAGCTGCACGACAACGACCTATCAAACCTTACTCCTCGTCTGAAAAGTCTGCAACATAATACGTTGCAGCCCGAGAACGGGTCAGCACATGGAATATGCTGGCAATATAACACAGTAGAGCAGGAACAGAATAATACTGACACTACATGCATGTTTGGTTGGTGGAAAGCTCTACGGTTACAGTTTGCGAAAAGCCAATTTTTCCCTACATCAAAGGAATAAATTTTGATTTAACTATCATGGTGGTTTAAACATCATTGAGAAGGTATAACCCCAACTCAATCCCAATTAAAGTAATTAACAACCCAACAATATTAATTTAGAGTGATGAGATACATGTAATTACTCAAGTACTAGATACTCGAATTGTCCATAACCGGGGACACGGCTAACCATGATTAGATTGTACACTCTGCAGAGGTTTGCACACTTTTCCCCACAAGACTCGATCGCCTCCGTTGATTTCTCGCACTACATGGTGTTTGCGAAGCGGATGACCGAGACACGATCTTTCGTAAACATTAACTCTCTACTCGGGTAGACCATACCAAACCTACAAAACCCACTACCTGCTGATCTACCTCTTCAAGAGCTTCACGTAACTTACTCAACTATGCTAGAGCCCATAATAGCTTGTGGCTGCACACGGAAGTTTCTAGCATGAATAATCTCAGTTCCCTTTGAGCCTGGGTGGCGGTCCATAGGAAGATCACACGGGTACCCCGAGATTTCCAAAAATAAAACAGACAACACTGGGTTCCCCAGGTGCCTCAATCCACCCAGATGTGTATTAAGTTGCCACCTTAAGTTAACCATTAATTAACAATCTCACATCGGTCATGAATAACTCTCAAACCCAAACCACGTCTACGAGCATAGCATAGCAATATAAGCAACACGTAGAAGTAACTCTCAAGGGTTTGATAGTAACAGGGCAATAGGTTCCTACCTCATCATCTACTTCCCAACCCACAAATTAATGACATCCTAACCATGCAATGTTTGAGGGTTGAACTAATGCATAAAAACTGGGTATGAAAGGAAATATGATCAAGTGTTACTTGCCTTGGCCGACGATCCGTGAATCCTAGAGACTCAGAGTAACATGCTTCGCACTCCGAATTCTATCGCAAGCAAACAATACATACATAAGCAACAAGCAAAGATGCACAAACTAAACTTCAACTGAAAGAGGTTGACCGGAGAGTTCAACTTAAGAACTCCGGTTCACAAGAAAAATCAAACCAAACGGAGCAACGAAACTCAAACGGCGAAAGAAACAAGATCCGTTTACTAATCTGAACTAGGGTCAAATTTTACAGAGGCAAAAACTTGTTTGAGTTGGCTATTCGGAAAGAGGGTTTCGAGATGAAACTCCAGCGCTTGAATCGCCTGATTCGATAAACGAGCGAAAAGTTATACTAATTCGAACATCGGATCAGAAATCGCGATCGGAAAAATCGCGGAATAAATCCGATAAAAGAAAACGACGAACGGCTAAAAGAACGAACGTTCGTTAGCAGAAACTAAACGACGAACACGTTCTTAAAAACGAACGAACGAGCGAACGCTCGCAAAACAAATAAACCGGAGGAATAAAACCGATCTATATAAAAAAACGGGTTATGATTTTTCTTAAAAAAACCAAAGGGGTTTTCTAAAAAAATGGCGACGAGGGGCTACCTCCGGCGAGGTCGTCCGGCGGGCGGGCGGCTCCGGCGTGGCTCGGCGAGGGGCGCGGGTGGCGGGGTGCGGGTGGCGGGAGTGGCGGCGGCGGCGACGGCGGCGGCGGCTCGGGCTGGGCGGCTCAGGCTCGGAGGGGCGGCGGTGGTGGTTTAGAGGCGGCGGCGGTATATAAAGGTTGGGGGTCCGACTAGGGAGGGGTCGAGGCGGCGGAAGGCGGCGGGCGACCGGACTCTCCGAGTCCCGTGGCACGGGCGAGGGAGGCGGTGTCATGGCGGCGGCTGCTCATTTGGGCCCTTGGCCCAGTCGGGTGCGGGTCCTCTTTTTTTTTAAACGTTCCGCCGAAACTTATAAAAATCCTAGAAAAATAAATAAAAATCTAAAAATACCAAAACAAGTTTTCTTTGTCTAAATAAAATATTTAGAACAAGATGAACTTTTCTTGGCCCCTAAAATGCAATTTTTAAAACATGCAAATTTTTCTCTAGGGAAAATAAAATTCCAAATAAATAAAATAAAATCCAAATAATGATTTTAACATTTTTCCTCCGATATTTCAATTATTTTTGGAGAAGTCATATTATCTCCTCTCATTTAATATTTAAAAATGAAATATTGTTCGGAGAGAAAATAATTAAAAATCAAAATCCTCGTCTTCATTATTTGATAAAATTCAAATATGAAAATCGGAAAATCCCCAACTCTCTGCGAGGGTCCTTGAGTTGCTTAGCATTTCGAGGATTGCAAACGAAAATGCAATAAAATATGATATGCATGGATGACCTATGTATAACATGCCAAATTGAAAATTTGGGATGTTACATTCTACGATCTGATAGTGGAGGTGAATATTTGAGTTATGAGTTTGATCATCATTTGAAACAATGTGGAATAGTTTCGCAACTCATGCCACCTGGAACAGCACAGCATAATGGTGTGTCCGAACGTCGTAACCGTACTTTATTAGATATGGTGCGATCTATGATGTCTCTTACCGATTTACCACTATCGTTTTGGTGTTATGCTTTAGAGACGGTTGCATTCACTTTAAATAGGGCACCATCTAAATCCATTGAGACAACACCATATGAACTGTGGTTTGGCAAGAAACCGTAGCTATCGTTTCTTAAAGTTTGGGGTTGCGATGCTTATGTGAAAAAGCTTCAACCTGATAAGCTTGAACCCAAATCGGAGAAATGTGTCTTCATAGGATACCCAAAGGAGACTGTTGGGTATACCTTCTATCACAGATCCGAAGGCAAGACATTCGTTGCTAAGAATGGGTCCTTTCTAGAGAAGGAGTTTCTCTCGAAAGAAGTGAGTGGGAGGAAAGTAGAACTTGATGAGGTAATTGTACCTTCTCCCGAATTGGAAAGTAGTTCATCATAGAAATCAGTTCCAGCGATTCCTACACCAATTAGTGACGAAGCTAATAATAATGATCATGAAACTTCAAATCAAGTTACTACCGAACCTCGTAGGTCAATCAGAGTACGATCCGCACCAGAGTGGTATGGTAGTCCTGTTCAGGAGGTCATGTTACTTGACCATGAAAAACCTACGAACTATGAGGAAGCGACGATGAGCCCAGATTCCGTGAAATGGCTTGAGGCCATGAAATCTGAGATGGGATCCATGCATGAGAACAAAGTGTGGACTTTGGTTGACTTGGCCGATGATCGGTAAGCCATAGAGAATAAATGGATCTTCAAGAAGAAGACTGACGCTGACGGTAATGATACTGTCTACAAAGCTTGACTTGTTGCAAAAGGTTTTCGACAAGTTCAAGGAGTTGACTACGATGAGAACTTCTCACCCGTAGCGATGCTTAAGTCTGTCCGAATCATGTTAGCAATTGCCGCATTTTATGATTATGAAATTTGGCAAATGGATGTCAAAACTGCATTCCATAATGGATATCTTAAAGAAGAGTTGTATATGATGCAATTAGAAGGTTTTGTCGATCCTAAAGGTGCTAACAAAGTGTGCAAGCTCCTGTGATCCATTTATGGACTGGTGCAAGCATCTCAGAGTTGGAATATACGCTTTGATAGTGTGATCAAAGCATATGGTTTTATACATACTTTTGGAGAAGCCTGTATTTACAAGAAAGTGAGTGGGAGCTATATAGCATTTCTAATATTATATGTGGATGACATATTGCTGATTGGAAATGATATAAAATTTCTGGATAACATAAAAGGATACTTGAATAAGAATTTTTCAATGAAAGACCTCGGTGAAGCTGCTTATATATTGGGCATCAAGATCTATAGAGATAGATCAAGACGCATAATTGGACTTTCACAAAGCACATACCTTGATAAAGTTTTGAAGAAGCTCAAAATGGATCAGTCAAAGAAAGGGTTCTTACATGTGTTACAAGGTGTGAAGTTGAGTCGGACTCAATGCCCGACCACTGCAGAAGATAGAGAGAAAATTAAAGTCATTCCCTATGCCTCAGCCATAGGTTCTATCATGTATGCAATGCTGTCTACCAGACCTGATGTGTGCCTTGCTATAAGTTTAGCAGGGAGGTACCAAAGTAATCCAGGAGTGGATCACTGGATAGTGGTCAAGAACATCCTGAAATACCTGAAAAGGACTAAGGATATGTTTCTCGTTTATGGAGGTGACAAAGAGCTTGTCGTAAATGGTTACGTTGATGCAAGTTTTGATACTGATCTGGATGACTCTAAGTCACAAACCGGATAGATATTTATATTGAATGGTGGAGCTATAAGTTGGTGCAGTTCCAAGCAGATCATCGTGGCGGGATCTACGTGAAGCGGAGTACATAGCTGCTTCGGAAGCAGCAAATGAAGGAATCTGGATGAAGGAGTTCATATCCGATCTAGGTGTAATACCTAGTGCATTGAGTCCAATGAAAACCTTTTGTGACAATACTGGAGCAATTGCCTTGGCGAAGGAATCCAGATTTCACAAGAGAACTAAACACATCAAGAGACGCTTCAATTCCATCCGCGATCAAGTCAAGGAGGGAGACATAGAGATTTGCAAAATACATACTGATCTAAATGTTGGAGACCGTTGACTAAGCCTCTTCCACGAGCAAAACATGATCAGCACCAAGACTCCATGGATGTTAGAATCATTACTATGTAATCTAGATTATTGACTCTAGTGCAAGTGGGAGACTGAAGGAAATATGCCCTATAGGCAATAATAAAGTTGTTATTTATATTTCCTTATATCATGATAAATGTTTATTATTCATGCTAGAATTGTATTAACCGGAAACTTAGTACATGTGTGAATACATAGACAAAACCAGAGTGTCCCTAGTATGCCTCTACTTAATTAGCTCGTTAATCAAAGATGGTTAAGTTTCCTAACCATAGACATGTGTTGTCATTTGATGAACGGGATCACATCATTAGAGAATGATGTGATGGACAAGACCCATCCGTTAGCTTAGCATAATGATCGTTTAGTTTTATTGCTATTGCTTTCTTCATGACTTATACATATTCCTCTGACTATGAGATTATGCAACTCCCGAATACCAGAGGAACACTTTATGTACTATCAAACGTCACAACATAATTGGGTGATTATAAAGATGCTATACAGGTGTCTCTGAAGGTGTTTGTTGGGTTGGCATAGATCAAGATTAGGATTTGTCACTCTGTGTATGGGAGAGGTATCTCTGGGGCCTCTCGGTAATGCACATCACTATAAGCCTTGCAAGCAATGTGATTAATGAGTTAGTAATGGGATGATGCATTATGAAACGAGTAAAGAGACTTGCCAGTAATGATATTGAACTAGGTATGGTGATACCGACGATCGAATCTCGGGCAAGTAACATACCGATGACAAAGGGAATGACGTATGTTGTTACACAGTTTGACCGATAAAGATCTTCATAGAATATGTAGGAACCAATATGAGCATCCAGGTTCCGCTATTGGTTAGTGGCCGGAGATGTGTCTCGGTCATGTCTACATAGTTCTCGAACCCGTAGGGTCCGCACGCTTAACGTTCGATGACGATTTGTATTATGAGTTATGTGTTTTGGTGACCGAAGTTTGTTTGGAGTCCCGAATGAGATCACGGACATGATGAGGAGTCTCGAAATGGTCGAGAGGTAAAGATTCATATATTGGAAGGTTATATACGGACACCGGAATGGTTTCGAAGAAGATCAGAGATTTTTCGGAGTACCGGGAGGTTACAGGATCCCCCCCGGGAAAGTTAATGGGCCTATTGGGCCATATCGGAGGAGAGGAGGCAGGCCACGGGCGGAGGCGCCCCCCCTTGCCCAATCCTAATTGGACAGGGGGAGGGGCGCGAACCCCCTCTTTCCTTCTCCCTCTTCCCCCTTTCCCCTTTCCCTCCTCGTTGGAAGGAAGGAGGGGGTGAAAGTGCAACTATCCCTAGGTGGTTTTGGTAATTCATAACAACATATAGCTCATTGAGCTAATGCTATTCCAAGACAAATATTTCAGGAAAGCTCAATGAATGGCATGGCATGGATGATGAAAGTGGATCCCTCAAAATATCAAGGACAAAGGATTGGCTCAAGCTCAAAAGCTCAAGCCTCTACATTTTACATTTTAGTGATCCAAGATCACATTGAGTCTATAGGAAAATCCAATACTATCAAGGAGGGATGAGGTGTTGCTTAATGACCCTTTTGCTTCATGTGCTTAGTGATATGCTCCAAAACCCTCCACTACTTTCTCACATCCACATATGACCTAAACCTAAAGTCAAACTTGGCCCTACCGATTCTTTCTATACGGCGCCACCGAGTTCAGATGTCTTAGCCACTGCCACAAACCCTAGGCAAATCGGTCTCACCGATAGGGATCTTGGTCTCGCCGAGATGAGATTGTAATCTCTCTATTTCCCTTTCGTAACTTTTTGGTCTCACCGAAAGAGTGAATCGGTCCCACCGAGATTACAATGTAAACTCTCTGTTTCCCTTTTGTAACTTTTCGGTCTCACCGAAAGAGCAAATCGGTCCCGCCGAGTTTACCTGACCAACTCTCTGGTTAGCTAATTACCAAATTCGGTCTCACCGAGATTAGGTTATTCCCTAACCCTAACTATATCGGTCCTACCGAGTTGCATGTCAGTCCCACCGAAAACCCTAATGGTCACTAGGTTTACTAAATCGGTCTGACCGAGTTTTATGATTCGGTCCCACCGAGTTTGGTAAATTGTGTGTAACGGTTAGATTTTGTGTGGAGGCTATATATACCCCTCCACCTCCTCTTCATTCGTGGAGGGAGCCATCAGGACAAACCTACACTTCCAACTTACCAGTTTTGAGAGAGAACCACCTACTCATATGTTGAGGCCAAGATATTCCATTCCAACCATATGAATCTTGATCTCTAGCCTTCCCCAAGTCAGGGGATGCAACTTCAAAGCCCAAAGCTGCCCCCAAGCCCAAGAGTGCACCAAAGAGAAATACCAGAAGTATACCAGCAACTGAGAAGAACAAGGCTCCAATCTTGAGGTTGAAGCTGAGGAAGATGAAGAAGGGCAGGTCCTAAGGAAGCTCAAACCCAAGATCCCAGACCAAAATGATGCTCATCCTGTGGTTGAGAACATGAAGATTAGAAGAGATCAAGGGTTGAGGCTATGGAGAGAGTCAGATCCATATGCCACCAGGAGAAGAACTGATGTGGATTACAGGTTCCACACCAAGGAACAACATGACTTCTATGAGACTATCTTGTTGGATAAGAAGCCCATAGTTTGTGATATGAGGTGGGTCGACTGGACCTATATTCAGGAGAATGAGAACACTATCCTGGAGTGTATGACAGCTTCAGTGCTTGTGGAGTTGCAGATTTTGTTGGGCAGAAGCTCACAAATTGGAACGACGAGCTCATAATGCAATTCTACTCCACATCACAGTTCTATCCAGATGGCGGGTGATAGTGTGGATGTGCGAAGGAACACGATATCACCAACCATAGAAGAATGGGCAATTCTGATCAATGCCCCAAAGGAAGATGAAGATGACTTGGACATTTATGCCAAGAAGAAGATGGGTCACAACTCGATGTCACACATGTCCAAGGAAATCCCAGATGATGCACTTGAGTCCTTCAAGTTTGGATCAGTTCATTATCTTCTGTCAGGGCTGCCTACAATCAACTGGATCCTGAGGCACACTCTTTTGCCCAAATCAGGTGGCCACAACATGATTAGAGGGCATGCAATCAGTTTGCTTCACGTTTTTTATGTGCCTCAGAAATTCAAAGTCATGAGCCTCATAGTTGAAACTATCAAGAGGACTACAGCAGATCAGAAGAGGAGCTGTGGATATGCCCCACAGATTCAGGAGTTGATTAACTCAAAGATGGGCACAGGGAAATATCTGTTGGATAAGGAACACATGGTTCTCTATCCTGATTTTGAGGACAAACAAGTTGTCATGACTGAAAATGAACCAACATCAGTACAAGCGCAAGAGAAGAAGGAGAAAGCAAGGCAAGAGAAGGCTGCCAAGATGCCAACTCAAGCAGAGGCATCTGAATACTTTCTGAAGAACAAGCAGGAGCAGCTTGGTTACTTGATAGCATCAACACTGTGGATTGAGAAGGGGTTGGCCACCCTAACTCAAAACCAGGAGAGCCTGGAGAGAATCATGGAACAACAATTCTATGATCTTGATGTCAAAGTAACTGAGATTCGGCCACCGTGGAGCAGCTACAGGATGACATGCTTGAGAGGAAGGGCAGAACAACGACCGATGCATTTGCCAGAGTGCCACGAGCTCAGAGATCAGTCAGAGAGCCAGTTCAAGACACCAGAGTCACTTCATCAGCTCCAGCTACAGCTCCAGCACCAACTCCTTCAGCTCCTTCTACATCGACTGAAGCCTTCGTTCTTGGAGTCCTCCGGACACCACCACCACCAGAAGACCAAGCCTGAGAGACGATATAGTCCTATGAATTCTCTAGGAACTTTTTGGCAACTTGTTGCCAAAGGGGGAGAAAAATGTATAGATCATAGGCTTTGAGAGAGAGAGAGATTTTCTTTTGTTCTCTCTTGTCTTTTTCGTTGAACTTTATTTGCCTTTGATTGGTTGAGATACTATGCAATTACCCGTGAGACATTGATGATCATGTGTTTGATCATAAGCTACACTTATGCTCGTTATGATATTATCTAACTTATCCTTATATGATCATTCACTTTGCTTGGTGATGAGTGCATGTATTCAAACTTTGTTATTTTTAGCGCTCCACCAAGATGTATGTGACATGGAAGAGTAACCCATGAGCCTAATTCCTTGTGCATTTGCAGTCCAAAGGAAATATTAAAATATGCACAAATTTAGGGGGAGCTCTTGCTTATCACATACTTCTCAAAGCGACGATGTTTTTCAAATTTTATTTCATTTGACGAAGCTTTGATCTATATGTTGCCATCAATTATCAAAAGGGGAGATTGAAAGTGCAACTATCCGTAGGTGGTTTTGGTAATTCATAACAACATATAGCTCATTGAGCTAATGCTATTCCAAGACAAATATTTCAGGAAAGCTCAATGAATGGCATGTCATGGATGATGAAAGTGGATCCCTCAAAATATCAAGGACAAAGGATTGGCTCAAGCTCAAAAGCTCAAGACTCTACATTTTACATTTTAGTGATCCAAGATCACATTGAGTCTATAGGAAAAGCCAATACTATCAAGGAGGGATGAGGTGTTGCTTAATGAGCCTTTTGCTTCATGTGCTTAGTGATATGCTCCAAAACCCTCCACTACTTTCTCACATCCACATATGGCCTAAACCTAAAGTCAAACTCGGCCCTACCGATTCTTTCTATCCGGCGCCACCGAGTTCAGATGTCTTAGCCACTGCCACAAACCCTAGGCAAATTGGTCTCACCGATAGGGATCTCGGTCTCACCGAGATGGGATTGTAATCTCTGCTTCCCTTTCAGAAATTTTCGGTCTCACCGAAGAGCGAATCGGTCCCACCGAGATTACAATGTAAACTCTCTGCTTTCCTTTTATAACTTTTCGGTCTCACCGAAAGAGCAAATCGGTCCCACCGAGTTTACTCGACCAACTCTCTGGTTAGCTAATTACCAAATTCGGTCTCACCGAAGTTTGTGTAATCGGTCTCACCGAGATTAGGTTATTCCTAACCCTAACTATATCGGTCCTACCGAAGTTGCATGTCAGTCCCAATCAAAACCCTAATGGTCACTAGGTTTACTAAATCGGTCTGACCGAGTTTTATGATTCGGTCCCACCGAATTTGGTAAATTGTGTGTAACGGTTAGATTTTGTGTGGAGGCTATATATACCCCTCCACCTCCTCTTCATTCGTGGAGAGAGCCATCAGAACAAACCTACACTTCCAAATTACCAGTTCTGAGAGAGAACCACCAACTCATGTGTTGAGGCCAAGATATTCCATTCCAACCATATGAATCTTGATCTCTAGCCTTCCCCAAGTTGCTTTCCACTCAAATCTTCTTTCCACCAGATCCAAATCCTATGAGAGAGAGTTGAGTGTTTTTTTCTGATAGAAAGACTGTAAGGGAACCCCCTACAGTATAATTGGTGCAACAAACCCAAATTGCAAGTACCATGCCTTGAACCTGGGTGGGTGGGAAGGCATCAGCCCCTTCCCACCACTAGGCTATGCCTTAGTCTGCGAGAGAGTTGAGTGTTGGGGAGACTATCATTTGAAGCACAAGAGCAAGGAGTTCATCATCAACACACCATTTGTTACTTCTTGGAGAGTGGTGTCTCCTAGATTGTCTAGGTGTCACTTGGGAGCCTCCGACAAGATTGTGGAGTTGAACCAAGGAGTTTGTAAGGGCAAGGAGATCGCCTACTTCGTGAAGATCTACCGCTAGTGAAGCAAGTCCTTCGTGGGCGACGGCCATGGTGGGATAGACATGGTTGCTTCTTCGTGGAGCCTTCATGGGTGGAGCCCTCCGTGGACTCGAGCAACCGTTACCCTTCGTGGGTTGAAGTCTCCATCAACGTGGAGGTGCGATAGCACCACCTATCGGAACCACGACAAAAACATCTGTGTCTCCAATTGCGTTTGAATCCTCCAAACCCTTCCCTTTACATTCTTGCAAGTTGCCTGCTTTAATTTCCGCTGCCTATATACTCTTTGCATGCTTGCTTGAATTGCGTGATGATTGCTTGAATTATTCAAAGATAGCTAAAATCTACCAAAGTCTAAAATTGGGAAAAGGCATAGCTTTTAATTGGTCAAGTAGTCTAATCACCCCCCCTCTAGACATACTTCAAGGTCCTACAAGTGGTATCAGAGCTTTGGTATCCATTTGCTTTGATTTCCATAGCTTTTGATGGTCATAGCCTTGGTTTCACAACTTAGGAGAGTATGGCGTCTAGCGAGGGAAATTATCACCGTAGAGGTCCTTACTTTGATGGCACTAATTTTGCTAGTTGGAAGCATAAGATGAAAATGCATATTCTCGGACATAACCCCGCCATTTGGGCTATTGTGTGTATTGGCTTGCAAGGTGAATTCTTTGATGGGAGAGAACCGAACCGTGAAGCTAGTGCGGAAGAGTTGAAGATGTTGCAATACAACGCTCAAGCTTGTGATATCCTCTTCAATGGCTTGTGCCCCAAAGAATTCAACAAAATCAGCCGTCTTGAGAATGCAAAGGAAATTTGGGATACTTTGATTGATATGCATGAAGGTACCGACTCCGTCAAGGAATCCAAGTTGGATGTGCTCCAAAGTCAGCTTGACAAGTTCAAAATGAAGGATGGTGAAGGTGCCGCTGAAATGTATTGTAGGCTTGCTCTTATCACAAATGAGATTGCCGGCTTAGGAAGTGAAGAGATGACCGACAGATTCATCATCAAGAAGATCCTAAGAGCATTGGATGGAAAATATGATACCGTGTGCACATTGATTTACAAAGATCTCAAGCCAACAGAAGTCATTGGAAGAATTGTTGCTCATGAGATGTCACTCAAGGATAAGGAGGAACTTCACAACAAGTCAAGCGGTGCTTACAAAGCCTCATGTGAAGCCCCCACATCATCAAGTGAGAAACAAACCATCAATGAAGAATTGAGCTTAATGGTGAAGATCTTCAGCAAATTCTACAAGAGTAGAAGCAAAGAAAGAAGCTCCAAGTCAAGGTCCTACAATGACAAAAGATCTTCTAGTCGAGAGCGCAATTGCTACAATTGTGGGAGAACCGGACACTATTCTAATGAGTGTACAACACCCTACAAAAGAAGAGAAGATTCTCCCAAGAGAAGAAGTAGAAGAGAAGAATCACCACCAAGAGAGAGAAGGAGTAGAGATGATTGTTATGAACGAAGACCCTCACGGAGAAGCAAGGATTCGGAAAGGAAAGACAAGTCATCAAAGAGCTACACAAAACGAAGACATCAAGCTCATGTTGGTGAATGGGTATCCGGCTCCGACTCCGACAATCACTCCGAGAGAAGCTGTCACTCCGACTCCGAATACACTCAAGATGAAGGTGTTGCCGGTTTAGCACTTGTGTCAACCAACTCCTACGACATATTTGAATCACCAAATAAATGAATTGGAAGATGCTTCATGGCCAAAGGTCCTAAGGTAACACACCCCGAGTATGTTGATTTTAATAGTGATGAAGATGACTTGCTAGGTGATGATGATTTACTTGTTGACAACTCTAGTGATGAATACTATGATGAAACATCAATTAATCATGCTAATCAAGATGAAACGAATGACAATGATAAGGAGAAAATTGAGCGTCTAACTAAAGAACTAAACACTCTTAAGTTAGCTCATTGAACTATCTTTGAAGATCATCGAGAACTTTTAAGGGCTCATGAGAAGTTACGCTTTGAAAAGCTCAATCTTGAGCAAGAGCATAATTTCCTAAAAGCGATCAATGATGATCTTCGTAAGAAAAGTTCTTCTTACATTGCCAAGCGTTTACTCTTATCTACTTACTTGCCTCAAATCAAGTCTAGTAACAAGAACAAGAAAGATTATTCTTCTAGTAGTAACAATGACAATGCTAAATCCAATATTGTTGCTTCTAGTAGTTCTCTTGATTCCACTAATGATTCTCTTAGCCAAGTTACACTTGAGCAAGAAAACAGCTTATTGACAAATGCTTTATGTAAAAGTGGTAACCCCACTTGAGCTTAAACGATGAGTATGACCTATGATAAAATGTTCTCATTTGACTCCTAAGTCAATATACTCATATATAGATGACCTAGTCATCGCCAATTGTTTGATAGATGCTAGAATTGGTTGTGCATGCTTTGTCACATATTTCATTTGTCATTTTATTGTGTGAGCATGCTAGTTGCATATTTTACTCATTCGAGGACATCCACTTGTTGTTTTGATTGTTTGGCTTTTCTTTCTTTGGCCAAGTGGATGGACAAGAATGCCTAAGAACCTTCTCTAGCTATCTATGCTTTTCTCGTCTCAAACTCTATTCATGCTACAAAGACAAAATTTGATCAAGTCATATTGAACCACTGTGTGAGGAGCACTTGAGTCCCCGATTCGTCATAGACTTAAACTTCCAAAACTTCTTTGTGATTTTCGGTCCGACCGATTCCTCCATTTCGGTCATACCGAGATTACTAAGTCGATCTAGGTTTTCAATCTCGGTGCAACCGATTTTAACTTCGGTCACACCGAGTTGTCAGAATTGTTAACAGTTATGCATCTCGGTGCCACCGAGTCGTTCAACTTCGGTCACACCAACAAAGGTCGGGCTATATATATATCACACGGCAAATTTTGGAAAATTTTCTCCAAACTCCTCGCTCACAAGATAGCTCGCTTCTGCCTACTTGGTCTCTGGATCGTCGACTTCGCCGCCACCTGCCTCGTCCGCTGGTCTCCGCCGCCGTCAATGGAATTCTCCTCCGCCGTTCCCGCCGTAGCAAGTTCACCGCCGAACTAGGGTATGAACTTGATCTTTGTGCTATCCCCGTTCGATTCTTAGCACATTGTATTCGTAATGCATCTTGCCACGATTGAAACACTTCTATCCAGTCAAAACAATCCTTAGAATAGGCATGGTTCGAAAATTTAGGGTTAGGTTTCCGCCGAAACCATCTCGGACCCACCGAGTTGAAAAACTCGGTCCCACCGATTTGGCTAACACCATTGCACTTGTAAGTCTCGGTCTGACCGAGAATTACAAATCGGTGTGACCGATTTTAGAACTTTGTGAAACCCTAGCAGTCTTGGTGCCATCAACTGCGTGACTCGGTGCGACCGAGTTCACTAGTTTAGGTTCCAAAACTGCTCGGTATCACCGAGTTTGAAAATCGGTAGATCCGAAATGCTTTCTGTGGAAACTAAAACTAAGTTTTTGAATCATTCGCTTGCAAAAATCTCTGCATTTTGTGATGCTCATCCACTCTACCTCATCTATAACTATTCATAGGGTCAAGAATACCACAAGGCAGCATGTCGGACCAAAGTGACAAATGACGAGCAGTCGAGGAGCAAATTCAAATGAGTGAGGGCACTAGTCCCTAGAGCAGCTCAGATGAGGGGAGCAGAAGCACTCCCAGTAATTTGCCCAAGGCTGCCACAAGGACAAGGAAGAAGAAGACCTCAGAGACTGAGGATGAAGATTATGTGGCAGATGAGGATGAGGCCAGTTCCAAGAAGAAAGTGCTCAAGAGAGAGTACAGCTCGACAGTAGTTAATCCTGGAATGAAGATCAAAAGGCCAGCAGGTAGACAACCTATGTCCAAAGCTAGAGTCTCCACTCAAGCTTCTTTGGAATCCCAACCCAAAGAACCTGTTGTTGCTGAAGGAAAGAAAAGGAAGGAAATGGTCAATAAGACCATGGCCAGAGTGATTGGGAAACCATCTATGATGGAGGAAGAAGAAGAGGTTGTTGAGCCTGCACCCAAGGCACAAAAGCTGATGGGTGATGCCGTAAAGTCAGGGGCTGCAACTTCAAAGCCCAAAGCTGCCCCCAAGCCCAAGAGTGCACCAAAGAGAAATACCAGAAGTATACCAGCAACTGAGAAGAACAAGGCTCCAATGCCTGACGTTGAAGCTGAGGAAGATGAAGAAGGGCAGGTCCTAAGGAAGCTCAAACCCAAGATCCCATACCACAATGATGCTCATCCTGTGGCTGAGAACATGAAGATCGAGAAGAGATCAAGGGTTGAGGCTATGGAGAGAGTCAGATCCATATGCCACCAGAGAAGAACTGCGTGGATTACAGGTTCCACACCAAGGAACAGCAGGACTTCTATGAGACTATCTTGTTGGATAAGAAGCCCACAGTTTGTGATATGAGGTGGGTCGACTGGGCCTATATTCAGGAGAATGAAGAACACTATCCTGGAGTGTATGACAGCTTGAATGCTTGTGGAGTTGCAGATTTTGGTGGGCAGAAGCTCACAAATTGGAACAACGAGCTCATAATGCAATTCTACTCCACATCACATTTCTATCCAGATGGCAGGATAGTGTGGATGTCTGAAGGAACACGATATCAGTCAACCATAGAAGAATGGGCAAGTCTGATCAATGCCCCAAAGGAAGATGAAGATGACTTGGACATTTATGCCAAGAAGAAGATGGGTCACAACTCGATGTCACACATGTACAAGGAAATCCCAGATGATGCACTTGAGTCCTTCAAGTTTGGATCAGTTCATTATCTTCTGTCGGGCTGCCTACAATCAATCGGGTCCCGAGGCACACTCTCTTGCCCAAATCGGTGACCACAACATGATTAGAGGGCATGCAATCAATTTGCTTCACGTTTTTTATGTGCCTCAGAAATTCAAAGTCATGAGCCTCATAGTTGAAACTATCAAGAGGACTGCAGCAGATCAGAAGAGGAGCTGTGGATATGCCCCACAGATTCAGGAGTTGATTGACTCAAATATGGGCACAGGGAAATATCTGTTGGATAAGGAACACATGGTTCTCTATCCTGATTTTGAGGACAAACAAGTTGTCATGACTGAAAATGAACCAACATCAGTACAAGCGCAAGAGAAGAAGGAGAAAGCAAGGCAACAGAAGGTTGCCAAGATGCCAACTCAAGTAGAGGCATCTGAATACTTTCTGAAGAACAAGCACGAGCAGCTTGGTTACTTGATAGCATCAACACTGCGGATTGAGAAGGGGTTGGCCACCCTAACTCAAAACCAGGAGAGCCTGGAGAGAATCATGGAACAACAATTCTATGATCTTGATGTCAAAGTAACTGAGATTCAGTCAGCTGTGGAGCAGCTACAGGATGACATGCAGGAGAGGAAGGGCAGAACAACGACTGATGCATTTGCCAGAGTGCCACGAGCTCAGAGATCACCGCAGAGCCAGTTCAAGACACCAGAGTCACTTCATCAGCTTCAGCTACAGCTCCAGCACCAACTCCTTCAGCTCCTTCTACATCGACTGAAGCCTTCGTTCTTGGAGTTCTCTGGACACCACCACCACCAGAAGACCAAGCCTGAGAGACGATATAGTCCTATGCATTTTCTAGGAACTTTTTGGTAACTTGTTGCCAAAGGGGGAGAAAAATGTATAGATCATAGGCTTCGAGAGAGAGAGAGAGAGAGAGAGAGATTTGCTTTTGTTCTCTCTTGTCTTTTTGGTTGAACTTTATTTGCTTTCGATTGCTTGAGATACTATGCAATTACCCGTGAGACATTGATGATCATGTGTTTGATCATAAGCTACACTTATGCTCCTTATGATATTATCTAACTTATCCTTATATGATCATTCACTTTGCTTGGTGATGAGTGCATGTATTCAATCTTTGTTATTTTTTAGCGCTCCACCAAGATGTATGTGACATGGAAGAGTAACCCATGAGCCTAATTCCTTGTGCATTTGCAGTCCAAAGGAAATATTAAAATATGCACAAATTTAGGGGGAGCTCTTGCTTATCACATACTTCTCAAAGCGACGATGTTTTTCAAATTTTATTTCATTTGACGAAGCTTTGATCTATATGTTGCCATCAATTATCAAAAAGGGGGAGATTGAAAGTGCAACTATCCGTAGGTGGTTTTGGTAATTCATAACAACATATAGCTCATTGAGCTAATGCTATTCCAAGACAAATATTTCAGGAAAGCTCAATGAATGGCATGTCATGGATGATGAAAGTGGATCCCTCAAAATATCAAGGACAAAGGATTGGCTCAAGCTCAAAAGCTCAAGACTCTACATTTTACATTTTAGTGATCCAATATCACATTGAGTCTATAGGAAAAGCCAATAATATCAAGGAGGGATGAGGTGTTGCTTAATGAGCCTTTTGCTTCATGTGCTTAGTGATATGCTCCAAAACCCTCCACTACTTTCTCACATCCACATATGACCTTGTAACATCCCAAAATTCTAAATTTTGGAATGTTATAAACAAATAGATAGTTTTGATCGATTTCTTGATTGATTGACTGAAAGTGAGTGAATTCGAAACTTTTTGAAAGTTAAATGAGAGGGAATAAAAGGACTTTCCCAAACTTTCATTTTCTTTTATGATCTTCGGGAATTCAAATTCTTTCATCACAAAAACCACGGAGAGAAGATGACATGACTTCTTCCATTTATTTAAATGACAAGGTGTTGAAAATATTTGAATTTCATTTGGAAAATATTTCCAATTCTGAAACTTTATGCAACTCAATGATTTTCACGAGCGAAGATAAAATGACTTCTTCAAATTATAATGAAATATGAGTTGGGAGTTTTCAAAGAATTAAATTCAAGGTTCCTTTGAATTATTTTTCAATTTGGAGTTATTTGAGTTTTATTCAAATTATTTTTCTCCAAAATAAAATATATGGAAATAGGGTAACATGATTCCCTACATCAGAAAATTGGAAGAGAAAATTATTTGAATTCATTTTGGTATTTTCAAAATGATTTTTATTGGATTTTATTAGAGCTGAAACACTCTTTGTTTTATTTGGATTTGTGTGTATTTTATTTGAAGCTAAAATAATGTTCATGTTGTAGAAAATGTTTTTCTAAAAATTTTGATATATTATATGCCTATATATTATTTTTATTTATTTTGTTTATTTTATTTTATTTTGTTTTTCTGGAAAAAAAATGTTAAAAAACTCTTGGACCGACCGGCGAAGCCCAGCCAACTTGCGCCGGCCCACCAGGACGCCCTCGAGCTCCTCATGGACTCACGCCACGACAATGCGCCCGTGTCCCTCCGGGACTCCGCCTCCGCGCCGCCTCTCCACCACCCCCTTCTCCACGCCACCTCGCCCCGCCTCTCCTATACAGGGCGCCGCCCCGGGCCCCTCTCTCTCCGTCTCCGCCGCCCTTGCGCCGCATCTCGCCGCCGGCGAGATCGAGCCGCCGCCCGCTCGTTCGCCGGGAGCTCCTCACGACGCCGCCAATCTTCTCCCCTCGCCGCGCCTCCCGACCACTCCGCCTCCCGTCGCCGGAGCCACCGCCCTGACCGGAGCCGAGCCGCCGCCGCTCTCCCGCGTCGCCGGAGTTCGTTCGCCGCCGCCGCCGGTTTTATTCGGTGAACCGGTAAAACCGCCGAACCCTAGGTTGGTTTTTTTTAGTTTTTCTTTTAAAAACCCGGTTTAGTTTTTTTTAGTTAGGGCTATTCAAAGAACGTTCTCTGTTTAGAACTAGTTAGCGAACGTTCGCTTTTTAGCCTTTTTCTTTTCTGTTATTTTCGTCGTGACCCATCCATGAATATTTCTTTTACAGATTAGTCCCTGATTTTCAAACCCTCATAACTTTTTACTCGTAAGTCGGAATCCAACGAAACCAACGCCCACTTCTTTGTTACGATCTCCTCTATCAAGTAATACAACTCAAACATGTTTTTGAAAGTTTTAAAATTTGATTTCAAACAGATTTGTATTTGAACTTCGTTTGATCATAACTTGAGTTTCAGAATCTCGATTTAGTTGATTCTTTTTGCAAATCGAAGCTCTTGACCTAAACTTTCCGATAAGGCCAAATACACATAGTTTTGGTACTGTTAGAAATTGTTTTATGCTGCAAGAGTTATTAGATTTGGTTTTGACGTTTTCGAATTGTTTCTTCGATCCTTCCGATCTTTTGAGTGATTGCTTATGTGTGGTTACTATTGCTTGATTACGATAGATTGACCGGAGTGTGACGAGTAGATCTATCAAGAGTTTTGAGTGCGAATCATCTTCATCAACTTTGCAGGCAAGTAACACTTGATCATACCTTTTCTACTACCCAGTTTTATTGCATTAGATCAAGCCCTCAAACACTTGCATGTTTAGGATCTAATTAAATTGTGGGTTTGGGAAGTAGATTGAGGTACTACCTATTACCTGTTTTACTTATGAAACCTTGGGAGTTACTTCTACGTTTGCTTATTATGCTATGCTATGCTAGTAGACGTGGATTGGGTGAGTGAATATCCATGACAGATGTGAGATTGATAATTAATGGCTTATCTAAGGTGGCAACTTAAACACACATCTGGGTGGATTGAGGCACCTGGCTATTCCAGGACTTGCCTGTCAAGGCACACAGGTAGACAGGATTTGCCTGTATTTCTTCTGACCGCCACCTGTGCCCAAAGGGATCATGAGATTATTCAAACTAGAAACTTCCGTGTGCAGCCACAAGCCATTATGGGCTCTGGCATAGTTGAGTAAGTTGTGCGAACTCTTACGGGTAGACTAGCAGATGTAGGTGAAAGTAGGTGTACTTCTACCCACAAGTAAGGTGCTAGCGCTCGAAGACCTGTCTCGGTCATCCGTCTCTCAAACACCATGTAGTGCGAGAACCAAACGGAGGCGATCGAGTCTTGTGGGGAAAAGTGCGCAAACCTCTGCAGAGTGTACAAACTAATCATGATTAGCCGTGTCCCCGGTTATGGACAATTTTGAGTATCTAGTACTTGAATATCCTGTGAATCTCAACATGTTACTTCTAATAAATGTTATTGGGTTTTAATGAGTACTTTAATTGGGATTGAGGATGCTGTCAACCATTCTCAATGTTTAACAACCACCATGATAGTTAAATAAATTTATTCCTTTGAAGTAGGGAAAAATTGGCTTTTCGCAAAAACTGTAGCCATAGAGCTTTCCACCAGCCATATATGCATGTAGTATAGGCTTATTCTTTCATTACTCTCTATGTGTTACATTGCCAGATATTCCATGTCTAATTGACCCGTTTTCGGCTGCAACTTTTCATGTTGCAGACTTCTCAGCGACAGTAAGTGATACGTTAGGGTTACGATTTCCTCTACTCAACCTTGCCGTTGGTGTTGATGGGAATCCACAACCTTGTTAAGCTTCCGCTATATTTTGGATTGAGGTAATAGTATTTACGTTACTTTATACATGTGATTTACCTCTGTTATAAATCCTTGAGTAATCGTGGTGTGTCAAAGATACCGATCCGTGGATGACACGAAAGCACAGAGACTTAATCCATTCGGTCGGGTCGCTACAAGATGGTATCAGAGCACATGTTGACTGTAGGACGTGACCCTAGAAAATGGCAAGCCCATAGGAAAGATTTTTCTCTACAACTTTCTTTTTCAAAAAGATCTTTTACCTCTCTCCTCTTCTGAGCTTATTCAAATATTCTCTTTTAGTGAGACCATATCCCTTTTCCCTTTTGACCACTCGAAGATTCGACTGATGAGACCACTCCAAGAAGTATAAGATATCGGACAACTAAGACCATTTGGAATGAAGAGGATTTTACCGTGTAAATGGAAACTACAACTGTTGAAGACTCCGAAGACTTGGAGAATTTGAAGGCTTTGAAGAATTCCCAGATTTTATGACCTAGGAAGGTTACGCTTATGGAATTGAGAGATTATGGAAGTAATCAATACCGAGATTAAGGTGTATTGGAGTAAGACCAGGATCCGGAGTATTACATCAAGGAGTTAAGATGGACCTACAAGAAGCTAAATTTTGACAAGGAAGTATTTCATGAAGAACTCGGGATCCGTGGTTGAAAGTAGACAGCCGAGGAGCAAAACCTTGAGACATCAAAGTTTTGTCAGAACCGAAGGATGAGGATCATGGATCATGTCAAGGATGTTGAAACCGCGGTTGGAACGTAACTCCGTAAATATTGAAGGACGTCGCGAGAGACTTCAAGGCCAACAGAGATGATCCGCAAAAGAACTTGAGAAGGACAAGCATGATCAGCAGGAGCCACCGGAGACATGAACAAGACTTGAAGAGTGTGATGACTTTGAGATCTATTGACCTTTAGAAGACCAAACCCATGTTACATACCTACGTTAGATGCGACGTTTGTGAGCTGTCATTTGTTTGTTGTTTTTCCGACAGCCACAATAAAATCTGTTTTTCAAAAACCTTTGTTTGTATTGCGTGCATCCCTCTCGATCTCTCTTATCCCACCCCAAACCCATGGACCCATTAGAGGATGGATGGAGATGAGCTTGTATTGTCTGGACCAATGAGTCAATTGGAGATGTAATCGATGGATTCGTAACATGGAGAATCACATGAAGAACAACCCTATAGTCGAAAGGATATGGCCCAAAGATGATCTTCAGTGCTTTGAAAGAGGTGTTGCTACTTGGTGGAGGATGTACCAAACCATCAATGGATTGCAAGGAGTAACCACTTGGAAAGAATTTAAGTTGACTTTGCCAAAGTCTCGTCTTGTGTCCTAGAAATTGAAGCCTGATGGAAGTGATATGAAGAAACCATGCGCATGCAAGATTTGTGGAGAAATAGCACACAACCATAAAAGAACACAAGGATTTAATACCCACATAATCGGAGGATTATCAAAGGAGTTAGCCGAGGATTTTCAGGGAACTTTGATTGGAGATTATTCCCAAAAGGTTTTGTTGCAGCAATGGAAGTTCAGTCTACATTGTTGGGAAAGATCCGTGAAGCTCGGGAGGTTGACAAAGATATTGTTGAGGTAAAACAGAGGATGAGCAAAGGAATGGCCAAACGTTTTCGTAAGGATGAGCACGACACCTTATGGTTTGAGGACAGTGTACATATACCCAATAATGCAAAGATCAGGAAGTTAATACTTCAGGAGGCTCATGACTCACCATACTTGATTCGCCCTGGAAACACCAAGATGTATTTGGATTTGAAGGAGTGTTTCTGGTGGACTGGTATGAAGAAGGATATTACGGAGTATGTAGTCGTAAGTGATGTATGTCAGAGGAAGTAAAAGCAGAGCATCAGAAGTCAGCAGGATTACTGCAGCCTATGCCGATACCCGAATGGAAGTAGGATAAGCTTGGCATGGATTTCATTTCCGGATTTCCCGTAACCCGATTGGGATATGATTCTATCTCGGTAGTAGTTGATTCGCTTGACCAAAGTGGCTCGCTTTATCCCAAAGAAAACCACCTATACAAGTGTGAAGTTGGCCAAGTTATATTTGACAAGGATCGTATGTTCGCATGGAGTTCCGAGGACCGTCAGAGAGGAATGCAGTTTACCTCAAAGTTTTGGAATCAGCTGCACCAGACTTTGGGTACTAGGCTAGAGTTCAGTACAACCTTTCATCCGCAGACAGATGGATAAACCAAGAGAGTCAATCAAATACTGGAGGACATGTTGAGAACATATGCGCTAGATTATGGATCTAGTAGTGATGATAATCTACCCTACGGGGAGTTCTCATACAACAACAACTACCAAGTCAGTTTGAAGATGGTCCCTTTTGAAGCTTTGTATGGGAGAAGGAGCCAGACACCGTTGATGTGGGATGAAGTTGGAGACCGTCAGTTGTTTGGACCAAATATGATCAAGGAGTCAGAAGAGAATGTTAAGTGGATTCGAGATAAACTGAAGGTAGCTCTCCAGTGTAAGAGTTATGCAGACTCAAAAACGCAAGGAGGTAGTCTATGAAATTGGAGACAGACATGTCTTCATGTGTCCCCTCTGCGAGGATTTAAACGATTTGGAGTTAAGGGAAAGTTATCCCCGAGATTGTAGGACCATACCGAGTTTGGAACGTATGGGAGAATTGGCTAACAAGTTGGAGTCACCCGGAAATCTTGTCAGGAGTTCATAATGTGTTTCACGTTTCCCAGTTGAAGAAGTGCCATGCAGAGATGGCCAATATTTCCTTGTAAGGACGCTTGACCCTGGAAAGGATAATGATGTTCCATGAAGTGGAGTATGGATTTCATAAGTATAAGTTTTTATCTCGGTACGTGGGATATCCCACGAGGATGAAGAGATAAATTACTATTGGACGTAAAGGAGGTATGATGTTGGAAATATGGATCAATGGAAATTCCATGATGAGTCTGAGTAATCACGTCTTAGTTTGGTGCAAATATAAGGAAAAGAGACAGTACAATTGGATGGATTTAAGTATGCCAGGGAGTTTGATGTTGGGATAACGATCAGTTGCCCCGAGGATGTGTTCAAGGATTGCAAGTGATGAGATGGGCCATAACCCACAGGCCCCAGGACCTGCCAAGAACAAGCACACTATTGCTGACGGAAAAACCCTGGAAGAAGTTGCGATTGTATCGACCGACGATTCTATAGGAGTTTACGCAAAACCTGAGAGTTGTGAAGGATCGATAGTTGTTTGTTTGGCTTGCAGAATCAATGGATTTTCCGAACTTGGTTCGTCGACAAGAGAAATTCTGCAATGCTTGTGAGGATGACCGAGTGTTAGAATGCGAGATTCGCTAAACCATGCACAAGGTAATGATTTGGGTGCGGGATGGATTGATCACCATACCGACTTACTCTTATTATTCGCCTTGCTATACGGGATGGTAAATCTGAGTGACTTACCTATAGTCGAGAGACGCATTTATCAAAACCTTGTTTGAACCTTAGAATGGTATAAGTATTTTCCCTTGTACACGGCAGTTGTTGCCAACCGTAGGTTATACGGTGAGGTTCAACCCAGACCCATTTCATGCAGGACAAACCATAAATTGTTGACCACCATGAGATATCGATAGTTGTTTAGAATTGGCGCTGCACCGTCGCCTATGAAGACCTGGTTTGGGATAACCTTACCAAGAGGAAAGGACAAAAGAGATTGAGGAAAAGGTTATGCCACCACCGGAAGAGCCCAGAGATGGAATTATCCTAAATATCTCGAGAAGACCGACATCACAAGAATAAGGATGGAGTATATAAGTTTTGATGGAACCGTAACAATGTTTCTAAGGGTGGTAGCACCCGAGACCCCGGAGATGATCGATGGACTTTGAGAAGACCCCCAAACCCTAACCTATTTCTTGCTAGCCTCTCCAAATTTCGAGGACGAGATTCATTTTAAGGGTGGTAGTTTGTAACATCCCAAAATTCTAAATTTTGGAATGTTATAAACAAATAGATAGTTTTGATCGATTGCTTGATTGATTGACTGAAAGTGAGTGAATTCGAAACTTTTTGAAAGTTAAATGAGAGGGAATAAAAGGACTTTCCCAAACTTTCATTTTCTTTTATGATCTTCGAATTCAAATTCTTTCATCACAAAAACCCCGGAGAGAAGATGACATGACTTCTTCCATTTATTTAAATGACAAGGGGTGTTGAAAATATTTGAATTTCATTTGGAAAATATTTCCAATTCTGAAACTTTATGCAACTCAATGATTTTCACGAAATAAGATAAAATGACTTCTTCAAATTATACGAAATATGAGTTGGGAGTTTTCAAAGAATTAAATTCAAGGTTCCTTTGAATTATTTTTCAATTTGGAGTTATTTGAGTTTTATTCAAATTATTTTTCTCCAAAATAAAATATATGGAAATAGGGTAACATGATTCCCTACATCAGAAAAATTGGAAGAGAAAATTATTTGAATTCATTTTGGTATTTTCAAAATGATTTTTATTGGATTTTATTAGAGCTGAAACACTCTTTGTTTTATTTGGATTTGTGTGTATTTTATTTGAAGCTAAAATAATGTTCATGTTGTAGAAAATGTTTTTCTGAAAATTTTGATATATTATATGCCTATATATTATTTTTATTTATTTTGTTTATTTTATTTTATTTTATTTTGTTTTTCTGGAAAAAAAATGTTAAAAAAACTCTTGAATGGTGGGCGAAGCCCAGTAAACCAGTATGGCCACCAGGGACGTCCCGAGCTCCATGAGACTCCGCCGCCCACGAGGCGCGCCGCCGTGTCCCTCGGGACTCCGCCTCGCGCCGCCTCTCCACCGCCCTTCTCCACGCCACCTCGCCCATCCTCTCCTATAAAGGCCCGCCTGCCCTCTCTCTCCCTCTCCGCCGCCCTTGCGCCCGCATCTCGCCGCTTGGCGAGATCGAGCCGCCCGGCCTGCTTCGACGCCGGGAGCTCCCGCCGACGCCGTAATCTTCTCCTCGCGCCCGCCTCCTCGACCACTCCGCCGCCTCCCGTCGCCGAGCCACCGCCTGACCGAGCCGAGCCGCCGCCGCTCTCAGCGTCGCCGGAGTTAGATTCGCCCGCCGGGTTTTATTCGGTGAACCGGTAAAACCGCCGAACCCTAGGATGGTTTTTTTAGTTTTTTTCTTTAAAAACCCGGTTTAGTTTTTTAGTTAGGGCTATTCAAAGAACGCTCTGTTTTAGAACTAGTTAGCTTAACGCTCGCTTTTTAGCCTTTTTCTTTTTTCATTATTTTCGGTCGGGGACCCATCCGTGAATATTTCTTTTTGATTAGTCACGATTTTCAAACCCTCATAACTTTTTACTCGTAAGTCGGAATCCAACGAAACCAACGCCCACTTCTTCGCTACGATCTCCTCTATCCAAAGAATACAACTCAAACATGTTTTTGAAAGTTTTAAAATTTGATTTCAAACAGATTTGTATTTGAACTTCGTTTGATCATAACTTGAGTTTCGTAACTCGATTTAGTTGATTCTTTTGCAAATCGAAGCTCTTGACCTAAACTTTCTGATAAGGCCAAATACACATAGTTTTGGTACTGTTAGAAATTGTTTTATGCTGCAAGAGTTATTAGATTTGGTTTTGACGCTTTTCCGAATTGTTTCTTCGATCCTTCCGATCTTTTGAGTGATTGCTTATGTGTGGTTACTATTGCTTGATTACGATAGATTGACCGAGTGTGACGAGTAGATCTATCAAGAGTTTTGAGTGCTAATCATCTTCATCAACTTTGTGCAAGTAACACTTGATCATACCTTTTCTACTACCCAGCTTTTATTGCATTAGATCAAGCCCTCAAACACTTGCATGTTTAGGATCTAATTAAATTGTGGGTTTGGGAAGTAGATTGAGGTAGTACCTATTACACTGCTTTTACTTATGAAACCTTGGGAGTTACTTCTACGTTTGCTTATTATGCTATGCTATGCTAGTAGACGTGGATTGGGTGAGTGAATATCCATGACGGATGTGAGATTGATAATTAATGGTTTATCTAAGGTGGCAACTTAAACACACATCTGGGTGGATTGAGGCACTGGCTATTCCAGGACTTGCACACAAGGCACCTGGGTAGACAGGATTTGCACTGTATTTCTTGGACCGCCACCCAGGCCCAAAGGGATCATGAGATTATTCAAACTAGAAACTTCCGTGCAGCCACAAGCCATTATGGGCTCTGGCATAGTTGAGTAAGTTGTGCGAACTCTTACGGGTAGACTAGCGATGTAGGTGAAAGTAGGTGTGCCAGTCTACCCACAAGTAAGGTGCTAGCGCTTACGAAGACTGTGTCTCGGTCATCCGTCTCTCAAACACCATGTAGTGCGAGAACCAAACGGAGGCGATCGAGTCTTGTGGGGAAAAGTGCGCAAACCTCTGCAGAGTGTACAAACTAATCATGATTAGCCTGTCCCCGGTTATGGACAATTTTGAGTATCTAGTACTTGAATATCATGTGAATCTCAACATGTTACTTCTAATAAATGTTATTGGGTTTTAATGAGTACTTTAATTGGGATTGAGGATGCTGTCAACCATTCTCAATGTTTAACAACCACCATGATAGTTAAATAAATTTATTCCTTTGAAGTAGGAAAAAATTGGCTTTTCACAAAACTGTAGCCATAGAGCTTTCCACCAGCCATATATGCATGTAGTATAGGCTTATTCTTTCATTACTCTCTATGTGTTACATTGCCAGCATATTCCATGTGTCAATTGTTTTCGGGCTGCAACTTTTCATGTTGCGAGACTTCTCGGTGACAGTAAGTGATACGTTAGGGTTACGATTTCCTATACTCAACCTTGCCGTTGGTGTTGATGGGAATCCACAACCTTGTTAAGCTTCCGCTATATTTTGGATTGAGGTAATAGTATTTACGTTACTTTATACATGTGATTTACCTCTGTTATAAATCCTTCGAGTACTGTGTGTGTCAGCATACCGATCCAGGGATGACACGAAAGCACAGAGACTTGATCCATTCGGGTCGGGTCGCTACAGACCTAAACCTGAAGTCAAACTCGGCCCTACCGATTCTTTTTATCCGGCGCCACCAAGTTCAGATGTCTTAGCCACTACCACAAACCCTAGGCAAATCGGTCTCACCGATAGGGATCTCGGTATCTCCGAGATGGGATTGTAATCTCTGTGTTTCCCTTTCGTAACTTTTCGGTCTCACCGAAAGAGCGAATCGGTCCCACCGAGATTGCAATGTAAATTCTGTGTTTCCCTTTTGTAACTTTTGGGTCTCACCGAAAGAGCAAATCGGTCCCACCGAGTTTACCTGACCAACTCTCTGGTTAGCTAATTACCAAATTCGGTCTCACCGAGTTTGTGTAATCGGTCTCACCGAGATTACGTTATGCCCTAACCCTAACCATATCGGTCCTACCGAGTTGCATGTCAGTCCCAATCGAAAACCCTAATAAATCACTAGGTTTACTAAATCGGTCTGATCGAGTTTTATGATTCGGTCCCACCGAGTTTGGTAAATTGTGTGTAACGGTTAGATTTTGTGTGGAGGCTATATATACCCCTCCACCACCTATTCATTCGTGGAGAGAGCCATTAGAACAAACCTACACTTCCAACTTACCAGTTCTGAGAGAGGACCACCTACTCATGTGTTGAGGCCAAGATATTACATTCCAACCATATGAATCTTGATCTCTAGCCTTTCCCAAGTTGCTTTCCACTCAAATCTTCTTTCCACTAGATCCAAATCCTATGAGAGAGAGTTGAGTCTTGGGGAGACTATCATTTGAAGCACAAGAGCAAGGAGTTCATCATCAACACACCATTTGTTACTTCTTGGAGAGTGGTGTCTCCTAGATTGGCTAGGTGTCACTTGGGAGCCTCCGACAAGATTGTGGAGTTGAACCAAGGAGTTTGTAAGGGCAAGGAGATCGCCTACTTCGTGAAGATCTACCGCTAGTGAGGCAAGTCCTTCACCATTGCATTACTTCCTTCACCATTGCATAACGGGGTACTGTTCAACAATATTTTGTCCGCGTTCTAAAAGAGAAACAAGCAGACACATCACAGGTTTACCATGTTGTATATGAAACTCATTTTGGTAAATCAGTTCAATACTAAAGTGCACAGGATAATAGCATGAAACAAACATATATCTATGTACCATGGTCACTTTATGGTCTATATCATTCTAGTTTTTGTTGCCAAATCAAGATAGAGACACAGTTCAAATAATATTTGTTCAAGAAAAAGCAGAATAGACAGAATATAAGTGTGGGAAACTATAGAGACACTTGTAATGTGCATGACATGAGAACATAACTGTTTATTCAATTGAAACTGAAATCAATATAGAGCAAGTTACAACAAAGAAACCAGTTAAAGAAACAAGTTTAAAACATACCTGCTATGCGCCATTGGAGTTCCAATTACATCCTTCAAATTTGAAAATAGTTGGTGCGAGTAAATACAGTGATGCAAGAGCAAAGGAGTATGAACCATAGCTACGTAACTCGACACGAGAACAATTCCTCTTCTCCTTTAAGCGTTGACTTGGGATTCAGAGTGGTGGTCCTCGTGCTTTGGGCACTGCAGTTCCCTTACTAACTGCTCGTGTTTGGGTGCTCTGTGGTGGAGACGGTGTTGTGTCAACTGGAACTAGGTTACTATCTGCTAGGGTTGGGGTTAGAAGGGGTGTAGCCGGTTCTCTGTCCAACTGGGTAGGGGTACAATCTGCGAGAGTCTGGGTTATGTGTGGAGGGGCTGGTTCTTGGTAAAGTACAACCGTGGTTCTATCTGCATCAACTAGTAGCACTATCTTTTCTGAAGATCGTGTTGTTACTCCCTTAGATACTGCCATCACCCTCTCCAATTCAAATGGCTGATAAACAAGAAAAGTAATTGAATGTACAGACATTGTATAATAGACATGTGCAATGGATAGTGGGGAATAAAAGAGGGCATGAAATAATTCACATTTATGTTGTCTAACCAAACATGATAGCATGACACAATTTCATATATATGATGGCTAACTAAACAGGATAGCATGATACAATTTCACATTATGATGACTAACTAAAAAAGATGGAAAACATAGTTCAAAATATGATGACTATGTAAACAGGATGACATGATATAACTATATAATGTGTTTATTAAATAGGTTGGCATGCCATGATTCACATACATGCCGCCTATGGAAACATAATAGCATGATATAATTCCCGGATAGAATGACATAATTCAAAATATGATGACTGTAAACACTAAATAGGATGAGATGATATAACTACATGATGTCTTTATTAAATGGGTTGCCATGCCATAATTCAGATAGATGTTGTGTATGTAAACATGATGGCATGATATAATTCAAATATATGATTTATATAGTAAGCAAGTAAGCAGATGGAAATCCATATATGATGTAAAAACTAAGCAATGCAAGACAACATGCATGACATGAGTAATATAACTCGCCAAGTTTGAGCATAGACCTCGTGGGGGAAATAGGACTGGTCATCACCTCTACGAATCCTCCTCCGAGGAGCTCTCTCAGATTCAAAGAAGATGTCTGCTTCAGCAGGTAGCATTGTTCCGCTCGAATACCTTGTTTTCACTCCAGATACTTCCATCACCGTTTCAAATGGCTGATGCACAGGAAGAGTAGTTGAATATACAAACGTTGTCAACAAATGGAACATGTAATACAAAAAAATGATAGCATGATATAATTCACATACATGATGATTGGCTCAACAGCACGACATTGCATAATTCCCATATATAATGCCTTTATAACAAGATAGCATTGCATAATTCACATATATAATGTCTTGCAACAAGATGGCAATGCATAATTCACATATATGGTAATTAGACACTAAACAGGTGGCATTAACACAAAGCATGTCTAAACTAATCAAATGACATCGCAATTCAAGGCACCATACGCACGATATGAGCAACATAACCCCGCCAAGTTAATTAGAGCATACACCTCGGGGGGGGGAATAGGACTGGTCATCTGTCTCTGAATCTTCCTCTGAGGAGCTATCCGTAACCAGCGAGATATGCGCTTCGTCAGATAGCATAGTTCCGCTCAAGACCTTGTTTTCACTCCAGAATTTTACATCACTGTGTCAAATGGCTGATGCACATGAATAGTAGTTGAATGTACTAACATTGTTGACAAATGTAATACGTAACGAAAAAAAGGATGGTCTAATATAATTCACATATAAGATGACTGGCTAAGCAGGATGGCATTGCAAAATTCACATATATGATGCCTGGCTAAACAAGATGGCATTGCATCACATAAACGATGAATAAACTAAACAGATGGCATTCACACAAAGCATGTCTAAACTAAGCAGTTGACATATTTGATGTATAAAGTAAGCAATGCAAGGCACCATATGCATGATATAACCAACATCAAGATGCCAAGTTAGAGCGAAGACCTCATGGGGTAAATAGGAGTGGTCTTCGCTCCGAATCCCCTCGTAATGCTTATCTTCCTCTTGATTATGATCCAAAATGGGTGGAGGGGGGGCTGCCTTTGCGCCCACCATGGAGTGACGTCTACATAAAATTTTATTGCCACGCAAGGCTCGTCTCTTTTGCTCTACATGTACAGTTCCATTGTGTACAATAACTGACATGCATAGGAATAAAACATAGTGAGATTATGTAAGGAGTGCATGCACAAATCCAGAGTGATGGTAGCAAACTATGGATAGACCCAAAACCAATGATAGCAGGTGTAATAGCTTTAGTTAAAAAATGCGATAATGGCTCCTTTAATGTTTGTTTGCACCCAACACGAAACTCATAGTAGACACACGAGATTAACCAGATAGTAGGCATGATAGTACCGATTGCTGCCCCAATATGTACCCCACAACCATTTAAAAACTCAAGTTTCAAAGATAAGTTTGGACTGACTCGAGTCTAATAGGTGAACATGACGATAAAGTAGCATGTCATCATATTAAGCGATGCATAACGTAAGCAGACACGAAAGAGTGCGACCTCTCTAGCGTGTAGTCCTCAAGGTCATCTGCTCAGTTGATGATGGTAATGCAGTTGTCGTGGCTGCCGGTGGCGGGGAAGAAGATCTGAGGCGGCGAAAGACAGTCTGGAGAGCGGATCCCTGTTGTGGTGAACCCTTCCGTCCTTGGAGCAGTTAAGCTAGGGTGGAACACAGCACCGCAGGAGCAGGACAAACCACACAAGGTATTCTTTGACACATATCTGTAACAGAGGTAATTGTGTAAGGGCTTGTTTGAATTTGAGGATTCTAACAATGCAGGGTTAGGAAATAGATAGGAATAGGATAGGAATGCACGTGCAAAATAGAGAATTTAAAAACACATGATTTCGCTTAACTGGGTGTTTGGTTCACAAGAATTGGAAGATCACAGGATGCAAAGAAGTATGGTGAGATTAAGTCAAACCACAAGAAATGTACAACCTCTTTGGCCAAGCCATGTCGATCTCAGAGTGATCGGGTTGGCCGGTGAGGATGCTCCGGCTGACTTGGCTGTCGGAGGAGGGGGAAGAAGATCTTAGGCGTCTGGAGATGGAGCCTGAGGTACTGCTCCGCTGTGATGGGGGATTTCATCGTTGGAACAGCTCCGGTGAGTTGTACAACGCCGGGGCTGAAGCAGGATAATAGAGACACGTTAACCTGAGTGGAATTCTAATAGCATCTCCAATAGATGACCTAAAATACATAACCACGAAGTGCTAGATGTATACATCAGCCGCTCATCTCTGAACTTAACTGTCGAAACTGAATTTAACTGTCGAAACTGAACTTAAATGTCGAAACTGAATTTTGTCGTCGAAACTCAATTATACTGTCAAAACTGAACGCACTAGAGGTGAGGCTACACGTCAGTCGACTGACTTTTTCATCTCTAGTCAGTCGATTTTGTACCACATTACGTAAATCAAGGGCCCGCAGTTCATCTTCAATCTCCACGCCTCGAGCCGCCAGCCACCACCGCCAAACAGCCTCACTACCTCGAAACACTCCACACTGTCCGCCGCTGCCCCGGCCATCCCTCTAGCCCCCCCCCCCCTGCCAAGCTTTTTCTCCGGCAATCCCCACACCACCGCCCCCACCCTGAACCCTAAGATAGATAGTGGGGTACTTCTCCCATGAGCCCCCCCCTCCCGCTATGCTGGTTCTTCCTTGACTCATGAGCCCCACCCCCACCCCTGAAAATTGATCGACCCAAAAGTCGATTCAATGATCAAGTGTAGCCAAATCGAGCAAAGATCGCAAGCAAGAGCAAGAGCGAGAGCAGCAGCGAAAGCAAGAGCAAGAGCAGACTGTAGGGGACCGAGAGCAAGAGCAGAGCAAAGAACATGAAGCGAGAGCTAAAGGAGCAGCAGCTCCTACTGATGTGGATGTCGCCGCCAAGGGAGCGACGTCGTGGAGGAAGTGGCCCGCGATGCCGCGGTGGATGGAGCCGCACCGTGTCGGCTCGAGACCGAGCACAGGCAGCACGGTGAGATCGAATCAAGAAGAAAATGCGGAGACTAGTGTACAACCTCTTTGGTGGCGCCGATTAGGTCGTAGCTTCATCCGAGGAAACGGTGATGTTGATGCTCTTCCGGTGGTGTAGGTGAAGACGATGGTGTGGGAATGGAGGTGGCGTGAAAGACGAGGGGAACATCGGGGCAGCTCCTTGGATGTGGAGGACGGGGTGGCTGAACAGGCGGGACGACCAAATCGACGACTGATCCTCATCCAGTACGGTGGATGAGGACGTCGAGGTGTTGCTGTGGACAACGTCGTCGGGGAAGAGGCTCCGGCTGGGTGGCGGACGGAGGAGGGTGTGGGGCTTCGTGGGTTTTCCCGGCCTCGGTGTACGAATGGGTGGGCGGATGGGATAGGATGGGGAATGATACATCTCCAACGTATCTATAATTTTTTATTGCTCCATGCTACTTTATCTACTGTTTTGGACTATATTGGGCTTTAGTTTTCACTTTTATATTATTTTTGGGACTAACCTATTAACTGGAGGCCCAGCCCAGAATTGTTGTTTTTGCCTATTTTAGTGTTTCGAAGAAACGGAATATCAAACGGAGTCCAAACGGAATGAAACCTTCGGAAACGTGATTTTCTCACCGAACGTGATCCAGGAGACTTGGACCCCACTCCAAGGAACGAGAGAGGCGGTGATGAGGGTGGGGGGCGCCCCCCTAGGGCGCGCGCCTCGCCTCAGGCCCCTGTCGCTCCACCGACGTACTCCTTCCTCCTATATATACCTCACGTATCCCCAAACGATCAGACAGAGCCAAAACCTAATTCCACCGCCAAGAACTTCCTCAGATCCACGAGATCCCATCTAGGGCTCGTTCGAGTTCACGAGGGGGCATCTACCACGGAGGGCTTCTACATCATCACCATAGCCCCTCCGGCGAAGTGTGAGTAGTTTACTTCAGACCTTCGGGTCCATAGTTAGTAGCTAGATGGCTTCTTCTCTCTTTTTGGATCTCAATACAATGTTCTCCCCTCTCTCGTGGAGATCTATTCGATGTAATCTTCTTTATGTATGTGTTTGTTGAGACCGATGAATTGTGGGTTTATGATCCAGCTTATCTATGAATAATATTTGAATCTTCTCTGAATTCTTTTATGTATGATTGGTTATCTTTGCAAGTCTCTTGAATTATCCGCTTGGTTTGGCCAACTAGATTGGTAGTTCTTGCAATGGGAGAAGTGCATAGCTTTGGGTTCAATCTTGTGGTGTCCTTACCTAGTGATGTAAAGGGTTGCAAGGCACGATTGTATTGTTGCCATCGAGGATAACAAGATGGGGTATTTATCATATTGCATGAATTTATTCCTCTACATCATGTCATCTTGCTTAAGGCGTTATTCTGCTTTTTAACTTAATACTCTAGATGCATGCTTTGGATAGCGGTCGATGAGTGGAGTAATAGTAGTAGATGCAGAATCGCTTCGGTCTACTTGTCTCGGACATGATGCCTATATACATGATCATACCTAGATATACTCATAACTATGCTCAATTCTCACAATTGCTCAACAGTAATTTGTTCACCCACCGTAGAATACTTATGCTCTTGAGAGAAGCCACTAGTGAAACCTATGGCCCCCGGGTCTATTCTCATCATATTAATCTCCATCACTTTTATACTTGCTTTGTTTTTACTTTGCTTTTTACTTTTCACTTTGCATCTATATACCAAAAATACCAAAAATATTATTTATCATCTCTATCAGATCTCACTCTCGTAAGTGACCATGAAGGGATTGACAACCCCTAATCGCGTTGGTTGCGAGTAGCTATCATTTTGTGCAGGTACGAGGGACTTGTGCGTGGCCTCCTACTGGATTGATACCTTGGTTCTCAAAAACTGAGGGAAATACTTACGCTACTTTGCTGCATCATCCTCTCCTCTTCAAGGAAATCCAACACAGTGCTCAAGAGGTAGCAAGAAGAATTTCTGGCGCCGTTGCCGGGGAGTCTACGCAAAAGTCAACATACCAAGTACCCATCACAATCCCTATCTCCCGCATTACATTATTTGCCATTTGCCTCTCCCCACTTCACCCTTGCCGTTTTATTCACCCTCTCTTTTTTGTTCGCCTTCTTCCCGTATGTATCTTTGTTTGTGTTTCCTTGTGCCTTCTATATGCTTGCATCTTTGCTTGCTAAAAATCTATTGATATGGATCCACTTAAAGTGTTCTACTTGGATCATCTTCGATCCTTATGCGCCAGGTCTTTGAAACCCCAACTAGCCTAGTTGATGGGAAATCTTTAGATGAGCATGCTCATTTTGTGCGCCACCGTTTGTCTGAAAAAGGGAGACTCTTATGGTATCATATAAATAGTTTGCTATGCTATGCTTGGAATCTTTGTGAAATGTGTGATTTTACTTGTTGCTCTAAGAACCCTAAAAACACCTTCCCTACCTATGTGAGTTCAATGATAATGGAATCTTATCTTCTTATGCAAGGGGTGTTTATAGTTACTATGATATCGAACAAATTGAAGAATTTGTCGTTTTTAAGGGTTGAGGGAGTCCTGGATTAGGGGGTGTCCGGATAGCCGAACTATCACCGTTGGCCGGACTCCTGGACTATGAAGATACAAGATTGAAGACTTCGTCCCGTGTCCGGATGGACTTTCCTTGGCGTGGAAGGCAAGCTTGGTGATACGGACATGTAGATCTCCTACCATTGTAACCGACTGTGTAACCCTAACCCTATCCGGTGTCTATATAAACCGGAGGGTTTTAGTCCGAGGGACTAACAACAATCATACCATAGGCTAGCTTCTAGGGTTTAGCCTCTCGATCTCGTGGTAGATCTACTCTTGTACTACCCATATCATCAATATTAATCAAGCAGAGTAGGGTATTACCTCCATCGAGAGGACCCGAACCTAGGTAAAAATATCGTGTCCCTTGTCTCCTGTTACCATCCGCCTAGACGCATACGATTCGGGACCCCTACCGAGATCCGCCGGTTTTGACACCGACATTGGTGCTTTCATTGAGAGTTCCTCCGTGGTCGCCCGTCGGGAAGGATGCCTCATCCCGTCTTTAAAGACAATACTATCGCCAAAGGATCCTTGGCCACTGGTCAGACTCTTCGGCTAGGTGGTTTTCTTATGACCGCCAGTTCGGCCACCGCGCCGATGATGACTTCTCGAGTCATCGAAACCAATCTTCACGTTAATTCGGAACTTGCCGAACAGTTAGATCCGATCGAGCTCTCCTTCGTAAACGAGCTCTTGGATCGCATCGCCGCTACAGGAGTCGCCACAGGACTACGACCGGATCGGGCCTAAAACTGATCCGAGAGAGATCAACTCTCCCTGTGCTACCCATCATGTTGCTGTGATAGAGGAGCAATGCGGCGATTCTTCTTCTATCTTAAGGACTAGCTACGTCCGGATTCCCGATCCCTCCATGCCGGATTCCCGTGAGAGGGACGGATGTCGATCAAGCCACGAACTTAAAGTCAGCGGCGGGTTGGATTCATTGGATAGCATTCAAAAATCCAAACTTCGAAGTTCGAAACTTCTCGCCCCGAAGTCTTAAATTGACGGGGTCCCGGATCTAGTTCCACCCGCCCACCCAAACATTAGCGATCTATCCCGAATTCGGCAAGAGCCCGCTAAAACAAGACATCATTATCGGGCGATTCCTCCGGTTATGGACAGGATAAAGGACTGCCGAGAGGAGGACGCAATCCCACTTTTCTGCAATAATTGCACGGACAAGGGAATCCTAAACGCCATAAGTCGTCGCGAAATTACACGCTTTGCTGACTTGGTGACCATAGTACAAAAGTACTGTGCGATAGAGAGTGCTTGGAAAACCGAATGTAAATTTTGGGATAATGCGGCCCCGAATACATCCCTAGTCCGAAATAAAAGGGTGCATCATCACCAAGCACCTAGGTTATACATCAAAAAACAAAACCCCCTAAAGGGTAATGGAACTGCATTGGAGGGTTGGCTAAACGGACCTCGCAAAATTCATAGCACAGAGGGCGCCACTCCAACTCATAGCCTTCGAGCATGTTGGATACTACGGCAGGTGGCCAAAAGTGGCGAAGAGCTTCTAGCCTCGTAATCCCAGCCCAAAGAACACCAAAGACGGTATTCACAGTCTTCGAGACTTTCGCATCAAATAATATGCGGAAACAAACACTCCGCAACCTTGCCGAAGTCTACCAAGTAGCAATAATAAATCCATGGAGTGACACGGCTATTACCTTTAATGCCAGTGACGAACCCAAATTCCGAACAGCCCGAGCACCAGCCGCATTGGTCCTCAGTCCAATAGTGGACGGCTTTCGCCTTACTAAGGTACTCATGGATGGCGGCAGCGGACTAAATCTCATCTATGAGGAAACCCTCCGAAAAATGGAGATAGACTAGAACCGCATTGAGTGAAGCAGCACAACCTTTAGAGGAATAATCCCTAGCCGGGAAGCATGTTGCACAGGAAAAATCACACTGGACGTAGTGTTCGGCTCGCCGGACAATTACAGGTCCGAGGAGGTCACATTTCAAGTGGCCCTGCTCAGCAGCGGATATCACACTTTATTAGGGCGAGAGGCATTCACAATTTTTCAAGCTATACCCCACTATGGGTACATGAAGCTTAAAATGCCGGACCTAACGGAATTATCACTCGCTAGTGATCTGAACATAGTACTCCGCTACCGAAAACAAGACAGCCGCACTAGCCCTCGAGGCACTATCCAAAGCCTTAGCGGCCGAGGAACTCATCGCGATGCGCTCCACGGTGAACAGGGACGATGTGATACTTCATAAAAGATCCAAGTCCACCTCTTTTAAACCAGCGGATGAAATAGTCAAATTCCAAGTCCACTCAACGGACCCTGCAAAGACGGCCTCCATTGGGGCACAATTAAAACCCTGATGTAGACGCCGACCACGAGAATTTCTACGAGAAAACTGGGACATTTTTGCCTGGCACCCTTCAAACATGCCAGGAATCCCACGTCGGCTGGCTGAGCACAGCCTAAATATCCTAAAAGGATTCAAGCCAGTCAAACAGGCTCTTCGGCACTTTTCCGAACCCAAGAGACGGGCCATGGGAGAAGAGCTAGCCAAACTTCTGGAAGCCGGATTCATCAGAGATATAAAACATCCGGACTAGCTAGCAAACCTGGCGATGGTACCAAAGAAGGATAAATCCTGGCGCCTATGTGTTGATTTCAAAGACCTTAATAAGGCTTGCCCAAAGGATCCCTTCCCCCTCCCTCGCATTGATCAAATTATCGACGCTACAGCAGGACACCACGACTCATTGTGCTTCCTCGACACGTACTCGGCTACCACCAAATCAAGATGGCGGAGCTGCACCAAGCTGCAACAGCATTCATCACTCCATACGGCCCATTCTGCTTCAACACAATGCCCTTCGGGCTCAAAAACGCCGGCGCAACATATCAGCGCATGATTTAGACATATCTGGCAAATCAAATCGGCAAAACAGTGGAAGCATATGTAGATGACGTGGTCGTCAAATCCAAGCATGTCGAAACTATAGTAGACGACTTGAGGCTCACATTCGACAATCTTCGAAAATATGACATTAAGCTCAATCCGGAAAAATGCGTCTTGGCGTTCCGGTAGGAAAGCTCCTCGGGCTTCATTGTGTCCGGTAGAGGAATTGAAGCAAACCCAGCCAAAATCCGAGCTCTGTCACAATTGGATATTCCAAAAGACCTCAAACAAATACAAAAATTGATCGATGCGTGGCGGCTCTAAGCCGCTTTATTTCCCGTTGGGAGAAAAGGCGTTACCCTTTACCGCCTCCTCCGGCACCGAACACTTCGAGTGGGCCGGATGCCGCCACGGCTGGACTCGAAGAAATAAAAGCCATATTGGCAACAAATCCGGTCTGGCGCGCCCAACATGGGCGAACCAATGCTATTATATATCGCTGCAACACATCAAATTGTGCAGATGCTCGTCGTCGAGCGAAACGGACGGATACCGATTCCCTCTTCAAAACCGGTTTACTATGTGTCCACCGTCCTAACTCCATGCAAGTCCCGGTACCCACATTATCAAAAGATAGCATACGCGGTGTTCATGGCATCCCGGAAGCTGTGACACTACTTTCAAGAGTGTTCGATAACGGTAGCCTCCGAAGTACCTCTTAACGACATTATAAACAACCGCGACGCGACGGGCCGGATTGCTAAATGGGCCATAGAGCTCCTTCCATTCGACATAACCTATAAGCCACGACGAGCTATTAAGTCGCAGGTTTTGGCCGACTTCGTGGCCGAATGGACCGAAGCCGAACTCCCTAAAGAGTACGGCGCATACTCCAATTGGATCATGCACTTTGACGGCTCTCAAATGTTGGCCAGCCTGGGGGCTGGCGTCGTCCTGATGTCCCCAACCGGGGACACAGTCCAATATGTCCTTCAGATAATGTATACGGACTCCAACAACGCAGCCGAATACGAGGCCCTTCTGCACGGCCGCTGGATGGCAGTCTCCATGGGCATTAAACGCCTAGAGGTGCGCGGGGATTCGAACCTCGCGATATCTCAAATAAACGGAGACTTTGATGCCAAAGATCCGAAAATGGCAGCATACCGCAATGCGGTCCTAAAATGTCAAGACGGTTCAAGGGCTCGAATTTCATCATATAGCCCGGGATAACAACCAGGCGGCGGACATATTGGCACGCATCGGTGCAAAACGCGATGCCGTCCTGCCCAACATCTTCCTGGAACGACTGTTCAAGCCATTCGTACTATGGGAAGGGGAGTCCGGAAATAACAATCCGGACCCAACCGCACTGCCTGACGCCGAACACTCTGACACAATCGTAGGCTCTGCCACCGAGATAACACCCTCCGCCCATGAAATAATGGCGGTTATCGCCCGTGGGCCGGAACCATTCCTAGCCTACCTAACTAGGCAGGAACTCCCCGAAGACCAAAATGAGGCTCGCTGCATAGTACGGCGATCTAAAGCCTTTTAAGTCCATGAGGGAGAGCTTTATAAGAAAAGCACAATAGGAGTCCTTCAAAGGTGTATCTCCGAAGAGGAAGGGCGAAACCTCCTGGCTGAAATTCATGCCGGACTGGGTGGGCACCACGCCGCAGCCCGGGCCCTTGTAGGCAAGGCCTTCCACAGATTCTATTGGCCGACGGCCCGGCAGATGCAAGATTTAGTCCAACGATGCGTCGGTTGCCAGCCTTTTTGCTAACCAAAGCCACATGCCACCCACTGCCCTCAAAACTATACCCATCACCGGCCGTCATGGTCCGGGGCTTGACATGGTTGGACCCCTTAAGGGAGGAACCCACAAGCAAAAATACCTATTGGTCATGGTGGATAAATTCACCAAATGGATAGACGCCAAACCTGTTAAAACGGCCGAATCCGGACTGGTGATAGACTTCATATCAGGGGTAGTGCACCGTCACGGCGTCCTCCACAGTATCATCACTAATAACAGCACCAACTTCACGGCCGATGAGGTCAAATCATGGTGCAAGAACATGGGCATCAAGCTCGATTACGCCTCAGTCTATCACCCTCAAACCAACAGCCAAGTCGAGCGAGCAAACGGTCTAATCATGAGTGGCATTAAACCCAGACTAGTGCGGTCCCTCAAGGAATCTAACACGCCTTTGGGTTGAGGCTCGACTCCGTACTCACGGGGGGCTGCGGACCCGCGCTGAAAGCGTACTCTTTTGGATTCACGCCATTTTTTATGGTGTACGGCGCAGAGGCAGTCTTGCCCTGCGACATAATTCATGACTCACCTCGCGTGCGCATGTATGAAGAAAGAGAAGCTGAGCTCGATCGGCAGGATAGTTTGGACGCATTGGAGGAGGAGCGCGACGTGGCAAAACCTCGTTCCGTATTTTATCAACAGCAGGCTCGAAGATATCAAAGCAGGGAAGTACGGGCCAAAGCTTATAACATTGGCGAACTAGTTCTATGCCTGCCGACAAGAAAAAGGACAAACTCAAGCCCAAATGGGAAGGTCCCTTCATCATCGACCAGGTCTTGACCGGCGGAGCATACCGTCTGCGAAACGCATCGGATAACCGACTCGAGCCAAACCCATGGAACGCAGCCCGTCTACGAAGATTCTACGCCTAAGCGCCGGACTCCAAGTTCGTCTCCTTCCTCCGTCCACATTTTCTATTTTTGCTGTCTTTTATTTCTCTCCTTCCTCCTCCTTCTTCTTGAAGCCTTTAGAGGCTCGTTTGCGCTTTGTTCGCACATATTTGACGCGCTGTCCGCTCATTATACCTGGGGCTTCTTTAATGAAGCTTATTTATACGGGCTTCATGCCCAACACATGTGTCAAACTTCCGCATGTACCTTTTATTCACCATTATATGCATCGATATGACTTAAGTTTTGGCCAAGCTGGGTTGCTGGCTCTGTGCTTACCCCTACGCTCCCGATTGTTCGGCTAGGTGGTAAAGGGAGCACCTCTGCGATTATTCTTTCTTTGGGTCAGCCGGATGTGTACCTCGGTGGGTGAAGCCGAAAGCTAAGCGTTCTTAAGGGAATATTCGGTCGGTGAACTGAAAGATGATTTTTAACTATTTATCCATCTCGCCTCAGATGATTTTACGCTTTCTTAGCAGTTTTGACATGCACTTTAGGGCATGCCTCCCAAATGAAAGGAACCCTTAACGAAACTATTCTCCTCGGAAGATGTTTCTTACTATCCATGTAATATAACATAATTAGTTGGGCACTTGTCCGATACAGCAATAATGACCCCTACGCCTTTGTCTCCATGCATGCCCTGGTTCTTATATAACCGCGAGGGTATTCGGACACACTCCGGACTGTTGGGTCCCGAGGTCGAAGCGAAAAGGTCCGCTATGACAAACGATCTACAATCCGGCTAGAAGACATTTTTCATGTCATATTCAGTTACATAGTCAACACGACTCATTGTATTCCTCCTCAATGCCATCTAATAGGCTATCTAATTTACAATCTTCTTTGGGAATACTTGGTGGCCAATTCTACTTGGCCGTACACTAAGCTTACAGGATCTCCTTCCCATCGTGCCCCACAGGTCCGACCTTGGCCATGTGGTTTGGGCCAACCGTGTACCGCTGCCTTTACCATGGCCCAAGCCTCCACGGCACCTTGACGGCAGGCGATATCTTCCATAGTCGGAAGCGCCGCCGTGCTCCTTGAAGCCGCTCTGCCAGCTCCCCAATGCCTTCGGGCAGGGAGATAGATGGCCACAAGGTCTGGCCGACGCCTTTCATCACCTGCCGAACTCGTTCGTGCAGCTGACGCAGTTCGGGAAGAAGATCACCCGAAGAACTGGGCATCTCCTCCTCAGGACGACCTGTGAGCAAACCTACATACATGTTTATGTTAGTTGCCTTCCTCGCCGAACTCTTTCAAAGTTCGCTCAAGCACTTACTGAAAATGCCGCGACGAAGCCGTCGATTCTCCTTTACGGAGTCAGACAACTGGGCACGAACATCCTTTAGTTCCCCACCCAGTTGGGTGTTGGCATCTTGGAGGTTATTTTTCTCCTGCCGCACCCTAGTATGCACGCTCTCGCCGGCCTTTAGCTGGCGCAGGAGCTATTGCTTGTCCGGATCTAGTCCGGCGCCATCTGCAATATTATTGTCAGATTTACACACACGCCGCACTTCATAAACTATTTATCTTTTGAGGCATATATTACCAGAGGGGGTCTCTGTGGCTCCCCCTGTAGCGGCTAGTGCGGCCTCAAGTTGGGCCTTGCATTCTTCAAGCTCCTGGGACAGTCGGGTATTCTTTTTTGTAAGATCCTGCATAACAAATGATCCTTAAATCAGTTATTCTAACTATTTTAAGTCTCGGGGCTACTTGGCATATATAATCACAAATTTCCTCACCCGTATGTTCTTTACATACCGCCCGTGGCTCTGGCTAGACCATCTTGAGCGGCACGGAGGTGCGCATCTCCCAAATTTAAGGCATTCAAGGCCTCTTGGGAGAAACATGCGTCACGAAGAACTGTCCGGCGGCGCCTGTGATTCATGGCGCTCTCCACCTCGGAGTTGGTGGCGGACAATCTGTCGGCATCCTCTGTTGGAGGAGCATCCGACTCACGCCTCGTGCTCGCCTCCACTTTTGGACCCAACTTTTGAGCCTGGCCGGCGGAGGCTCGATTGGCAACCTCTCCGGACTCAGTCCGGCGAGCGCTCTTTTTCCTGAAAAAAGCACCAGCGTTAGTACACCTTCCAGGAATCAATCCTGGGAATATGGTGACGCGCCAAACCGCTATGCGGAGTTTTGATCCGGACCGCACTTCTTTTTTAACCAGGGGTCAGACGCCCCTTGTTGGACAGCTGCGCGGGCTCGGCCTCCTGCCTCGAAGGCACCCCCTGCGAAACACCATTGGTATACGGTGATCAACAAATAAGCACGGATGGGTCATTGTCAGAGTATTGGGACCTCGGTCTCAGTTACCTGTGAGGCTGGAAGCATTCCGGGGTAATCGACCGTAATGGCAACCAAAGCATTGTCGATGCTAAGTTGGTGGAACACCCCGTCGATCAACTCCACCTTTATATCCGGATCCTCTTCGGCAGCCGGATCGAGGGACCGCTCCGGATCCTCGGGTTGTGGGGGCGGGCTGTGTATCTTCTCCACGGCCCGGCGCAGTTCCTGCGTAGAAACCATGAAATGAGATATTTAACCACGGGAACATGGATCGGACAGGCCACAAAGATGTTTGCTTACCCAACATCGAGGATTATTCGAAGAAAACTCGCTTAGTGGATTGACGCGGAGAAAATCCTCCTCCTCCCCTTTATACATGGCAGACAAGGTCTTCACCAGTTCGGTGACTGATCCCGGCCCTTTGTGGCCATGGCGGGTGGCATCGTCCTCCTGTTGAAGTCCCACATGGGTGGCCCCTATATTGAGCGGCTGCATTCCTCATAATGCAGATTGCCATGACTCCAATCATGGTCAATCCGGCATGAGCCAGTAATCTTATTCGGCTCATCAAGTAAAGGACATCCCGGTCATTTTCCCTCTGGGGGCTCCGCGGGCACCAGCTTAGGCGCTTCTTCAGAGGAGCATTGCTAAACTCCGGAAGGCCGATCCGAACAGGATCCGGCAGCGGGACGTCCTCCATGTAAAAACCATTACGAAGGCCAGTCTTCGGACGCCTTCTTCGGGTTCGGATAGATATCCGGTCCGGCGATGCGCCATAGTTCGGCTCCGCCCACTTGATATATTGACCCCTCATGAGAACGGAGTACTAGGCAGAATAATCTCTTCCACAGCAATAAAATGAGCCTTGACGCCCAAGAACAGTTCGCAAAGGGCCACGAAGCCCGCGATGTGCAAAATGGAGGCAGGCGTAAGGTGGTGCAATTGGAGGCCGTAGAACTCCAAGAGCCCCTGGAGAAACGGATGGATTGGAAATCCGAGTCCTCTTACTAGATAAGAGATAAAGCACACCCGCTCTCCTTTAGAGGGATCGGGGACACTCTCCGCTTGCTTTCCGCCCTTGTAGGTGGCAAGTCCGGCTCGAACCAGAACCATGAAAGCCGGGGGAAGAAATCCCTTGGTTTGGAGTATAACTAGCTGGCTATGCGGGACTGAGCATCTCTCCCAATTTCCAAGCTGAGGGCTGGGAGCGCGAGAGGAGGAGCCGCGTCGACTGTCCATGATGGAATGGGTTTTTGTCAGAGGCGCTCCGATGAAAGCTCGCAGAAGGGGGATGGTGTGGCTCAGATCTAGATCCTCGTCCCTTTTATAGGCGGCTCATTTGCGCAGCTAGGGGGGTAAGTGTAAAAATAACCTGGCTTTTCGCATTCATTCAAACACGTGGAAGATGGCCATTATTGGGCGTAGAAGCCAAGGAGCGCAGCATTCACCAGAAGCCGGATACTATTCGACAAGTATATGGAATTTGGAGAGGAACCCGCCTCGCAATGCCGAAGACAAACTACGCGCCGGACTCATCGTCATTGAAGCCTGGTTCAGGGGCTACTGAGGGAGTCCCGGATTAGGAGTTGTCCGAATAGCCGAACTATCACCGTTGGCCGGACTCCTGGACTATGAAGATACAAGATTGAAGACTTCATCCCGTGTCCGGATGGACTTTCCTTGGCGTGGAAGGCAAGCTTGGCGATACGGACATGTAGATCTCCTACCATTGTAACCGACTCTGTGTAACGCTAACCCTATCCGGTGTCTATATAAACAGGAGGGTTTTAGTCCCAGAGGGCGAACAACAATCATACCATAGGCTAGCTTCTAGGGTTTAGCCTCTACGATCTTGTGGTAGATCTACTCTTGTACTACCCATATCATCAATATTAATCAAGGTGAGTAGGGTATTACCTCCATCGAGAGGGCCCGAACCTGGGTAAAAACATCGTGTCCCTTGTCTCCTGTTACCATCCGCCTAGACGCACAGTTCGGGACCCCCTACCAGAGATCCGCCGGTTTTGACACCGACAAGGGTGCTCATGAAGTTGCTTCTTTGATTGATAAGTACGATTTTACTCTCAACAAATCTGAAATTCCGTCATACTTAAATATTGCAATGAAAACCTTGCTCACAATGTCTATGTCCAAGAATTTGTTGAAAGAATGACCGTTGCTTTGGAAGAAAATAATGATATGCATGAATCTATAGATAATGATGATTTCGATGATTTGGTTGAAATATCCCTTGATGAACATGATGCTTGCTATTCTTGTGGCCATGATGCCAATATTTTTGAAGGCAAATTTGCTATAGTTCCTTATGTTAAAAATGAGATTGTTGCTATTGCACCCATGCTTGATAGTTCCCTCGATGAAAAGCATGATTTCAATGATTTTACTATAAATTCTCTTGATGGCAATTGTGCTAATAATATGCAAGACCCTAAGCTTGGGGATGCTATTTTTGCTACGTCTACTACTTGTTGCAGTGATCATGATTGGGGTGATTCTTCTTATGATATTGAAAATTTATTTAATCCCCATGATGAATATGAGATTGATAATATTGTTTGCAATAATATTGAAAGTGGGTTTGGAGAGGTCATGACTTTACTTAATGTTAATCCCGAGTGTCAACTTTGCATGCATGTGGATCGTGTTGAAAATATTTTATGTGATAGCTATTTTATTGAATTTGCTTACGATCCCACATGTAACTATTATGAGAGAGGAAAATATGGTCGTAAAAAATTTCATGATAATAAATTACCTCTCGTTATGTTGAGATTGCTATTGTTTCTTTCCGCTTCCTTGCATATGCTAGTTTTTGCTTGCTATGATAATTTGTTTGCCTATAAGATTCCTATGCATAGGAAGTATGTTAGACTTAGATGTGTTTGTCACGTATTTCATGATGCTCTCTTTGTGCTTCAATTCTTGTCTTTCTTGCGAGCATCATTGAAATCTCAATGCCTAGCTAGGGGCATTAAACGATAGCGCTTGTTGGGAGGCAACCCAATTTTATTTTTAGTTTTTTGTTTTTGCTTCTGTTTAGGAATAAATAATACATCTAGCCTCTGTTTAGGTGTGGTTTTATGTTTTAATTAGTGTTTGTGCCAAGCTAGACCTTGGATCTTCTTGGATAATAGTTATTTCATCTTGCTGTAATTTCCAGAAACTTTGCGCTCAGTTCCCGAATTGTTGAAAATCACCAGAACGTGATAAAATATTGATTCCAATTGCTTCTAATCAATAACAAATTTTTCTAGGTCGTCTAATTTTGGTAGAATTTTTTGAGTTCCAGAAGTTGCGTTAGATACAGATTTATTACAGACTGTTCTGTTTTTGACAGATTCTGTTTTGCGTGTGTTGTTTGCTTATTTTGATGAACCTATGGCTAGTAAAATAGTTTATGATCCATAGAGAAGTTGGAATACAGTAGGTTTAACACCAATATAAATCAAGAATGAGTTCATTACAGTACCTTAAAGTAGTCTTTTGTTTTCTTTCTCTAACAGAGCTCACGAGATTTCTATTGAGTTTTGTGTTGTGAAGTTTTCAAGTTTTGGGTGAATTCTTTTGATGGATTATGGAACAAGGAGTGGAAAGAGCCTAAGCTTGGGGATGCCCATGGCAGCCCCAAGATAATCCAAGGACACCAAAAGTCAAAGCTTGGGGATGCCGGAAGGCATCCCCTCTTTCGTCCCACTTCCATCGGTAATTTACTTGGAGCTATATTTTTATTCACCACATGATAAATGTTTTGCTTGGAGCGTCTTGTATTATTTGCGTCTTTGCTTGTTAGTTTACCACAATCATCCTTGCTGTACACACCTTTTGAGAGAGCCATACATGAATTGGAATTTGATAGAATACTCTATGTGCTTCACTTATATCTTTTGAGCTTGATAGTTTTGCTCATAGTGCTTCACTTATATCTTTTGAGCGTGATAATTTTTGCTCTAGTGCTTCACTTAGATCTTTTGGAGCACGGTATGGATTTGTTTTAAAGAAACTATTGATCTCTCATGCTTCACTTAGATTATTTTGAGAGTCGTTAATAGCATGGTAATTTGCTTAATGTTAATATACTTGGTATTCAAGATATGTGAAACTTTCTTTGAGTGCGTTGAATACTAAGAAAAGTTTGATGCTTCATAATTGTTTTGAGATATGAAGATGGTGATATTAGAGTCATGCTAGTTGAGTAGTTGTGAATTTAAAGAATACTTGTGTTGAAGTTTGTGATTCTCGTAGCATGCACGTATGGTGAACCGTTATGTGATGAACTCGGAGCATGATTAATTTATTGATTGTCTTCCTTATGAGTGGCGGTCGGGGACGAGCGATGCTCTTTTCCTACCAATCTATCCCCCTAGGAGCATGCGCGTAATACTTTGCTTTGATAACTTCTATATTTTTGCAATAAGTATATGAGTTCTTTATGACTAATGTTGAGTCCATGGATTATACGCACTTTTTCCCATCCTTACACCATTGCTAGCCTCCCTAATACTCACAAGACTTTTCGCCGGTATCATACACCCACCATATATCTTCCTCAAAACAGCCACCATACCCACCTATTATGGCATTTCCATATCCATTCCGAGATATATTGCCATGCAACTTTCCACCGTTCCGTTTATTATGACACACTCCATCATTGTCATATTGCTACCATGATCATGTAGTTGACATCGTATTTGTGGCAAAGCCACCTTTCATAATTCTTTCATACATGTCACTCATGTTTCATTGCATATCCCGGTACACCACCTGAGGCATTCATATAGAGTCATACTTTGTTCTAAGAATCGAATTGTAATTGTTGAGTTGTAAGAAAAATAAAAGTGTGATGATCATCATTATTAGAGCATTGTCCCAAGTGAGGAAAGGATGATGGAGACCATGATTGTTGAGTTGTAAGAAAAATAAAAGTTGTTCAAAGTAGCACCAAGATCTTCATGATAGAGAGTCTCTCATTTTGTCACTTTCATATACTAGTGGGAATTTTTCATTATAGAACTTGGCTTGTATATTCCAATGATGGGCTTCCTCAAAATGCCCTAGGTCTTCGTGGAGCAAGCGAGTTGGATGCACACCCACTTGGTTTCTTTTGTTGAGCTTTCATATACTTATAGCTCTAGTGCATCCATTGCATGGCAATCCCTACTCACTCACATTGATATCTATTGATGGGAATCTCCATAGCCCGTTGATACGCCTAGTTGATGTGCGACTATCTTCTCCCTTTTTGTCTTCTCCACAACCACCATTCTATTCCACATATAGTGCTATATCCATGGCTCACGCTCATGTATTGCATGAAGATTGAAAAAGTTTTGAAAATGTTAAAGTATGAAACAATTGCTTGGCTTGTCATCGGGGTTGTGCATGATTTAAATATTTTGTGTGGGGAAGATGGAGCATAGCCAGACTATATGATTTTGTAGGGATAACTTTCTTTGGCCATGTTATTTTGAGAAGACATAATTGCTTAGTCAGTATGCTTGAAGTACTATTATTTTTATGTCAATATGAACTTTTGTCTTGAATCTTTCGGATCTGAATATTCATACCACAATTAAGAAGATTTACATTGAAAATATGCCAAAGTATCACTCCGCATAAAAATTCTCTTTTATCATTTACCTACTCGAGGACGAGCAGGAATTAAGCTTGGGGATGCCTGATACGTCTCCAACGTATCTATAATTTTTTATTGCTCCAAGCTACTTTATCTACTGTTTTGGACTATATTGGGCTTTATTTTCCACTTTTATATTATTTTCGGGACTAACCTATTAACCGGAGGCCCAGCCCAGAATTGCTATTTTTTGCCTATTTCAGTGTTACGAAGAAACGGAATATCAAACGGAGTCCAAACGGAATGAAACCTTCGGAAACGTGATTTTCTCACCGAACGTGATCCAGGAGACTTGGACCCTACTCCAAGGAACGAGAGAGGCGGTCACGAGGGTGGGGGGCGCCCCCCCCAGGGTGCGCCACCCTGCCTCGTGGGCCCCCTATCGCTCCACCGACGTACTCCTTCCTCCTATATATACCTACGTATCCCCAAACGATCAGACGGGAGCCAAAAACCTAATTCCACCGCCGCAACTTCCTGTATCCACGAGATCCCATCTTGGGGCTTGTTCCGAGTCTACTGGAGGGGCATCCACCACGGAGGGCTTCTACATCATCACCATAGCCCCTCCGATGAAGTGTGAGTAGTTTACTACAGACCTTCGGGTCCATAGCTAGTAGCTAGATGGCTTCTTCTCTCCTTTTGGATCTCAATACAATGTTCTCCCCCTCTCTCGTGGAGATCTATTCGATGTAATCTTCTTTTTGTGTTTGTTGAGACCGATGAATTGTGGGTTTATGATCCAGCTTATCTATGAATAATATTTGAATCTTCTCTAAATTCTTTTATGTATGATTGGTTATCTTTGCAAGTCTCTTCGAATTATCCGTTTGGTTTGGCCAACTAGATTGGTAGTTCTTGCAATGGGAGAAGTGCATAGCTTTGGGTTCAATCTTGTGGTGTCCTTACCTAGTGACAGAAAGGGTTGCAAGGCACGTATTGTATTGCTACAATCGAGGATAACAAGATGGGGTTTTTATCATATTGCATGAATTTATTCCTCTACATCATGTCATCTTGCTTAAGGCGTTACTCTGTTTTTAACTTAATACTCTAGATGCATGCTGGATAGCGGTCGATGAGTGGAGTAATAATAGTAGATGCGTAATCGCTTTGGTCTACTTGTCTCGGACGTGATGCCTATATACATGATCATACCTAGATATACTCATAACTATGCTCAATTTCGTCAATTGCTCAACAATAATTTGTTCACCCACCGTAGAATACTTATGCTCTTGAGAGAAGACACTAGTGAAACCTATGGCCCCCGGGTCTATTCTCATCATATCAATCTCCATCGCTTTTATACTTGCTTTGTTTTTACTTTGCTTTTTTACTTTTCACTTTGCATCTATATACCAAAAATACCAAAAATATTATTTATCATCTCTATCAGATCTCACTCTCGTAAGTGACAGTGAAGGGATTGACAACCCCTAATCGCGTTGGTTGCGAGTAGCTATCGTTTTGTGCAGGTACGAGGGACTTGTGCGTGGCCTCCCTCGGATTGATACCTTGGTTCTCAAAAACTGAGGGAAATACTTACGCTACTTTGCTGCATCATCCTCTCCTCTTCGGGGAAATCCAACGCAATGCTCAAGAGGTAGCAGGGAACCATGGCTTAGGGACGCGCTTGTCCGAAATGTGAGGTAACTTACAAAAGTACCCCCACCGATTTGAGGCGGTTCTTTTGGTTCAGGGGTATCACGGGCATTTCGCGTGTTGGGATTTCACGGGAGGTGGGAGTTTCGCGCGTGTTGTAATTTTGGAATAGCAAGGTGCGGGTTGAGATGGAGGGAGTTGTCGGAGCACAACGAGACAAAGATATATCTTAAATATTTTGGGCTTACAAGGCGCGGGTTGAAGAGGCGGGAGTTTCGCAGCATGATAGACATAGACGCTAGCTTGAAATTTTGGCATAACAAGGCGCCGCTTGAAATTTCGGGAGGACAAGTTTAACGTGTACCCAAAAGAAAAAAATACAATTTAGACTAGTATGATATACTACGTACAATGTGTTTAACACGCACAACACACACACACACACACACACACACACACACACACAGTCACCATTTAGACTAGTAAGGTACATGTGCATTGCACGCATGAGATTTGGCAACCAAATTATGAATAAATACCACATTATAGCATGTAGGCTTTGAGTCATATATGCATGATGTAGATGTTCGTTTAATTCTTATAGTTCATTTCATTCAAAATCATCTAGTTTTTATAAGAAAGCTAATCTATTTTAAGATTCATGGAATTGTGCATTGTAAGGCATAAAGTAAAAACAAATCATGTAGAAAAAAATTTGGGCAATTCTGATACGGAAGATTCTAGAACAAAGAAGAAGTGCTTGTCTTTTGAGGTTTGTGCATTATGCTTAAGTTCAACCATAGAGTCTTCTAGATTGTACATGTGGCAAAATCTGGTGGAATCTAGATATATCCAACGGCCAATAGTGCTCAAATTGCCAGCTCTGCACCATCGGATTGGCCTCATCCAACGACTATCTTTCAAAGTTAAAGTTATCCGCACACTATATAAAAAAATATAAAATATAATATATATATATATATATACAGGGGTATAAATATAGATATGTGATGCGAAAGCCACCCATCATCTCCAATTAGAATAGTTTGTCCATGCACGGATGCAATGTGGCCAAACGATTTCTGCCATCGGTATCTCAAATTCAAACCAATCTGACCTTGTTCATTGCAACATGCTCGTTTCCAAACCACACCGCGTAGATCTCCGCTATATTCATGCATGCATGGGTTTCAAACATCATGATCTCTTATTCAAATATTTGAATTCAACTTTACATTGATTATGACCTCACCTAGTCTTTTACACCCACACATTGGTCTTCTCTTTATAATTGTAACACTAACTTTCTCTCGTGCATGCATGCACACACACTACCAGTCGGCATTATCCATCGCACACATGCAATCTTTTTCTTCAGGTCGGTCTCCCATGAAGGCACACACACACACAGACATCCCCCTCTCCATCTGTCGGGGCAGGCTGATCTGGCCCACGAACACCTATGGGGCCGGCGGACCGAGCCCCTTTCGGTTCGGCGGGGAGCGGAGGTCGCACGAAGAGCAGATCGAGGCGAAGCACGCGAGAGGTTTACCCAGCTCGGAGCTCTCCGGAGAGATAATACTCCTCTGCTTTGCATGTCTAGGTGTATTATGCGTTCTTGCTCAGAGCGCCGAGTGCTACAAAGACAGATGAGCTGCTAACGAGACCGAGCGTGGAGGGAATCGATCGACCAACCCTTTCTACGCTAAGCATGGGCCTCCTTTTATATGCTCAAGGGGCTCCGGCGGTGGCAACGTAGACGGGGTACAAATGGAAAAATAGTGGTTGGTACACCTACTTGTACAAAGGTACGGTGTATTATACCTAACCACGACGGCGGGGACAAAGGCATTAAATGCCCGTCTAGTCGCCCTAACAAAGGCAAACAGGGACCGTGGGGGTGCCACCGCTCGCCACGATGGCAAACTTGTCGGCGCTGCTTGTCACCTCGCACCGTTGGCTGACTGACCTCGCCACGCCGCTACCGAAAGGTCGAGGCGACACGTTAGTGGATGCGCTGGAGCGAGGTACAGAGGGTGGTCTGCCGCTGCATGCGCCTTTGCCGCGGTTGTTGTCTTTGTCGTGCCCGGAAGCTTGTCGCTCATCGGGCCTTCCCCAAGCTCCTCTTGCCGGGGCCTTGTCTTGTAAGTGCACAGGGTGGCCTTCCGGCAAGCTCCTCTTGCCGGGGCCTTGTCTCCTATGTGCCTTGGGTGGCCTTCCCGGCAAGCTCCTCTTGCCGGGGCCTTGTCTCCCTGACTTGAACACTTTGTTCTTGAATGGCTCCAAAGGAACCACGGAGGACCTTGGCGGTCACCCGGTAAGCCTTGCCGCGGAGGGCTGCAACTGCCCGTGCACAAGTTCGGGATACTAGGGTACCCCTACTCTAGTACACCGACAGGAGCCCCCGGGCCTGGGCCACACACGGTCGGCGCTGTTGGGCCAGGCCCAAAACAGGCACGGGCACACGCGCCCGGTCACACCATAACTCACCCAGACCCACCACGCTTTCCCACGAACAGCACGCATCGAGCGTGGCGCCGTGTGAGAGATCGTGGGCGAGATCGTGGGGTTTCTTTATTCAGAAAATCGAACGTCCGCCCCTCCCTCTTTATAAGCGGGGAAACAGGGCACGCCGCCTACCTTGCCGCTTGTTGTCCCATCGAAAAACCACCGCTGCTCCCCCTTCTTCTCAAGGCTGAAAAGAGAGCAACGCCCGCTTCATCGCCACCAGCACCCTCAACGCCGCCGATCTCCTCCACCGCCTCCGCCATGGGCCCGAAGCCGACAAGGGAAGATCGTGAAGTCGGCCGAGGCATCGCGGCCATGCGGCGCTATGCGGAAGGAGCGGTTGTCTTCCCCCCTCAGCTCGCCGCGAGGAAGCTGAGGGAGAACTACTACCTCTTCTGGTCGACGGAGACGCGGGCGCATCCGCGCACGAAGGTACTCCCCGCCGCTGCCGCGGAACTGGCCCCGACTGGGTATCCCTTCTTTGCGCTCTTCTTCTACCACGGGCTCGCCGCCCTTCTCTGAAGTTCTTTGTGACATTATGAACACCTACGGGTTCCGCCTCCTTGATTTCACCCCAACGCCCGTTCGACCATGGCAGTTTTCGCACATCTCTGCGAAAACTTTGTCGGAGTCCACCCAAATGTAGCTCTTTTCCGTCACTTCTTTTTACCCCGAGCCGAGAGAGGAGAGCCCTTGCCGGAGGAATTGCTTGGGTCTCTGTGGTCGGCAAGAAAGAGGACTATCTGGAGGGAGAGCTCCGTGAGCAAATGGGAGGACTAGAGGGCAGATTGGTGCTGGATTGTTGAGGAGAACTCAGCCTTTCACCGCCCAAATACCAAAACCCCAGTGAGTACGCTGCAATGATTGGAGCAATCTGCCCGGAGGACGCTTAGGCTGAAGATCGCAGTTACCGAATCCTCCGCCTCGGACTTGCCGGACTCATCAGAGGCCTTTGTTGGCTGGACTTTCTTCGCCACAGACGCTTCCCCTTGCAGGAGAGAAGGAGACCTGCCTGGGAATTTCATAACGCAGCAGATATCATGAGGTTGCGCCCAGGCCTCAACTTCAACTTCACTGTCTTGGAGCTTGACGCAATGCTCTTAGAGCTGTTCAAGCCTGATCCTGATCATCCGGAGATGTTTAGGTTGCCGAGGGGCGTCGTTCGTTGTGCAACAACTCGTCGCTTGACCGCATCCGTGCAATGATGCCGTTGTGTGACTCCCATGGAATTGTCCCCACTTGGCAAGAGCCGGCGGACGACATCGTGCGGCAGTTCTTCGACAATCTGGTAGAGATGTCAGTCCGCCCCGACGAGCAGAGGGGCCTCACCATGACACTATCATCGACGCATTTAGATGCGCAGACGCCACTGTGCTAGAAGAGGCGGCGGCCGCTGCAAGGGCGAAGTTTGGCTTCACTGTGGAGGAGGCAGAGGCAGCCGAGGCGGCAAGCCTTGTCGAGCGAAAGGAGTTCGTCGGCGAGAAGAGCTTGCCGAGCTCGAAGCCGAAGTCGAGCGAGCCCGCCGAGGGCGCATCCTCTCCACCTCCAAGCAGCTTGCCATGGCGGAGCCACCGGCTCCACCAAGAAGGCGTCTTCGCAAGGCGGAGACGCAGCTGGGCGGCAGACGGGCTAACAGCCGCAGCGCTGCGTGACACGCTCCACCGCAGCAAGCACTTGTTGCAGCTGGAGCTCCTCACGCCGCTGCGGGTAATCGGAGCGGGCCCTCGCGAGCCACCGGTCCCGCCTCCCGCCAAGCGTCCGAGGGAGCCACTCCTCCGCCTCATCGCATCGAGGCGGGCGGTCGACCTCTCTCCGCGCCAAATTCCGACGAGGAAGAGGAAGAGTAAGATTCCTTCTTGTACTTGTAATTCTTCGATTTGTTGCCTTGTCTTGCATCCGATCCGCTTTACTCTGAATCCGTTCCTTTTCGTGACGCTGGCCCGGAAGGATGTCGAAGAGAGCCAAGACCCGGTGATTGTCGCCGAGGGCGAACCTACTGCGACGGCAGGAGGCGCGTCCGAGACAACCTTGCCGGATGAGGCAACTCTCCTTCAAAGCAGCCCCAGCAGCCCCAGCGTAAGTATATGGTCTACTTCTTGCTGTTGGCGTGCATGGGTGCTTTTTCCTTTGCGATATCTCGATCGTTGACTTGTGTAGGAGCAGAGCAGCCTCATACGCTTCGACTATGCCGCCCAGGGTGGATTCCTCGGCAAGGGAGCGTTCCCCGGCAAGGGAGCCTTCTCCGGCAAGGGAGCCTTCTCCGGCAAGGGGCAGCTCTCCGGCAAGGGACGGCACCAGCGATCCCTTGGCGGCGGAGACCATGACCGCAGCCCCCGGCGCAGGTAACCTTCTTGCCTGAGTACTTCCCTTGTGTTTTTCTTCTTCTGTTTTTCTTTTTGAACATTTGCTTGACTGTTCTTCATCCGTCCGCCACAGAGCCGATGGAGACCGAGGTCGCCGGCGAGGAGGACGCGCGCGGCAACACTGGCGAAGCCGCCGCCGAGGGAGAAGAAGCTGGTGCTGACGAGCCTGCCGGCGAAGAGGCCACTGCCGCCGCCAGAGCCGGGCGAGGGGTCCGGCGACCAGACCGACGACTTCGAGGCCGCAGGAGCGCCAGGCACTACACCGACCGCCGATCCCTCCGCTGCTGCCGCAAAGATCAGTTCAAGAGCCCCACCGGCGCCTACTTGAAGGCCGGGCGACGGGCGTCTTCATCAAGCTCCCATGGGAGTCGAGTTCAGGCGCCGGCCAAGGAGAAACCTTCGATGAAGAGCTGCTCGCCTCATTGGCCGACGCTAGTTGACGCGCCAAGCAGCAGCATGGCGAGCCCGAGGAGGAGCAATGCCGCGGAAGCCGCCGTTGTTTCTACCGCCTCGACAAGCCAAACTGGGCATCCCGGAGGTGCTTTGTCGCGAAGGCGGAGCAGACATCGAGAAGCGGAGGAGCTCCGGGCCGCAACCAGGAAGCTCTTCGGTCCTTGGCGGAGGAGCGGGAGCAACTCGCCGAGGAGCGCAAGGCCTTCATCCTCGAGAAGGCTGCAGCTGAGGAGGAACAGCGGCTTGCCGCCGAGAAGCTGTCTGCGCAGGAAGGCGAGCTGGCGCAGCGGAAGGTCAACCTGGACAGCCACGAGGAGGATCTCGCCATGCGCGAGGAAACATTTGGCGGGGCTCTCAAGGAGGCAAAGGATGCTGCCGCGGCTGCCGAGGCCGCCAAGAAGGAGCTGGAGACGAAGGTGGCGCAGAGGAGGCCAGCCTCAAGAAGAGCGGCGAGGAGCTTGCTGCACTCAAGCACGAGCGAGAAGGACGCCTACACTCTTGGCGAGCTGCAGGCCGTCTCGCCGAGAGGAGCAAGGAGCTTCAGTGCCGCCAGGACTCCAATGCAGATCTTGAGTTGAAGCTAACTACTTTGACTCGGGCCTGGGCCAGCGCCAAGGAGGCGGGAGGTGGCCTTGAAGGAGAAGATCAAGGCCGACGAGGAGTCAGCCGGGCGAATCTTGTTGCCGCCAGAAAGTGCCTTGAGGGAGAATGTGGAGCCTTGGACCGAGGGTCTCGTGGATCTTGCTGCCGCCATCCACAGCCGAAATGATGGAGCTGGGATGGTGGATCTTGGATACTCCTCCGACGAGCATCTCCAACCCAGCGCCAAGCTCAACTTGTTCTTCAAGGCGTGGTGGACGGCTCTCCAGCGACTCGGGAAGAGGTCCCAAAACAGCTGGCCGAGGAGTCGCGCCCGGATCTGTGAGGAGCCCTCCGAAGGTGCTGATGAAGGTGGCCTTCCGCAACCCAGGCCTCAACCTCACCAACGCCCTCAAGTCCCTGCCACGGATGTCGATGTGGAGGCGCTCAAGACCCTTGTCGCGCCCATTGTGGACAGGGTGAGCGGAATCAAGAGGGTTGAGGCGACCCGCGAGATTAGGCCGCCCGTTTTCTCTTTCCCTTGCCGTTGCTGGTCATGTCATAGGAATAATCCATTAGAGCTGCAGCAAGCTATCTTGTAATATAACTTTATTTTGGATATCAATCGCTACGTTATTTCCTTTACTTGATTCCTTCCTTTGTATGTTTTTGCCTTACGCTTTTAGGGAACTTGTCGGCGCGGGCACCTGAGCCGTGAAGGCCGAAAAGTGAACGTCACAGCCTATTTGGCAGAGCCGCTTCCGACAAGCAACCTTGTCGCAACTAGTCGCAGCTCACTTAGGTTGTTGAGCGGACTCAAACAAAGTAAGGCGCAACTAGCTACTTAATTGGTTCCTCTGCGCATAGGTTTTCCATACAAAGTTCGGTCGTTCAAGGAAGATAACTTAAAAATTTTAAAACTGATTGCTCAAACTTTGGCAACTTAGCTTTTCCGCTGCTTGCTTCCGGTAAGGCTAGACTTCCTTGAGCGACGCTTGGTCCACACCATTATCTTCTCCTTTCCCCGGCAAACTTGTGTGCGAGGGAACCTTCCTTTCTTTGAGAAAGAGAAAGAAGAGAAAATAAAGATATGGAGCCTTGTGGCTCGTTATCACTTACTGTGGGTAGGTGCTGCACAAAGTGTCGAGATAAGCGCATGCAAATAGAAGTAAAAAGCATGAAATCGACAAGGTGTGCGAAGCACGCTTAGCTTCTTCGATGCACGGGTGCTGCCCGGCTTTGTACAAAGGATTACATGCATCGGCAGCAAGACTTGTACAAAAGGTGGTTGCGGAACAGGTTCCGCAACCGCGCTTCTCACGAGTAAAACTTACGAAGATGCTCAATGTTCCGTGAGTTGCTCACCGAATGCCATCTTCGATCTCAAAGCGGACAGCGCCAGCCTAGTGACTCGTTTCACCCGATAAGGGCCTTCCCACTTCAAGGCCAACTTGTTGGAATTCTTGGCGGACTGAACGCGCCAAGAACAAGGTCGCCTTCCTCGAGACTTTTGGCATTGACTTTGCGGCTATGGTAGCGGCGCAAAAGCTTGTCGGGTACCGAGCAGCTCGTCTGACACGAAGACGATCTTCCTCAAGGAGCAGCGTGTCATCTTGTCGCTGCTCTTGCTCAAGCTTATCATAAGCGAGCACTCGAGGCGATCCGTATCTGAGTTCCGTGGGGAGAAGCGCCTGCTGCTCCATAGACTAGAGCGAAGGTGTGCGGGCGGTGGCTCGATTTGGCGTCGTCTGATCGACCAAAGAACCACCGCAGTTCCTCAATCCGGTTTCTTCCGCACTTGTGTAGCCCGTCGAAAGTTCTGGTCTTGAGCCCGCACAGACTTCAAAGATTTGCCCTCTCCTCTTGACCGTTGCTTCTCGGATGAGCAACGAAGCGAAAGCAGAACCTTGGCGCCAAGATCTTGGACGTCTTGCATGAAGGTGCGGCTTGTGAGCGTGTGCCGTTGTCGGTGATGATCCCGTTAGGGATTACGAAGCGGCAAACAATCGACCAAGAACTTGATCACGACCGTGCTGTCACCTTCCTCATCGCTTCCACTTCCGGCCACTTTGTGAACTTGTCGATTGCAACGCATAAGTACTCAAAGCCCCGACAGCTCGGGGAAGGGGCCGAGGATGTCGAGCCCCGGTGAAAATGGCCAGGATAAAGGGATCGTCTGGAGAGCTTGAGCTGGCTGGTGTATCTGCTTGGAATGGGCCGCACGCTTCACACTTGGTTACTTGTGCAGTTGCATTCGGAGGGCTATCGGCCAAAAGAAACCTTGTCGGAACGCTTTGCGGCAAGTGCTCTGGCGCCAATGTGGTGACCACATATGCCTCCATGTATCTCTCGCCAACAGCTTTTGTCCGTCCTCCCGGTGAATACACTTCAATTTCACACCGTTGAGTCTTCTTACATGCAGTGTCTTTGTCGACAAACTGGTACATACTTGACTATCGGGCTACTCTTTCCGCTTCTTCTTGCTCTTCGGAAGTTCTCCTGTCTCAAGGAAATGGACAATCTCTTTGTGCCCATCTTTGGAGCTTGCGGCTTGACAACAAGGACTAAAGGCACATCTATCGCTACGGGAATATCGGCTTCCACGGCAAGAACTCGCGGCTCACCGAGCTTGACGCGTTCCCGGCAAGCTTGCGGAGCAAAACTTGTCGGGAGCATCCGCTTCAACGAAACAAACCACAGGGCTTGTCGGAGCAGATCGCCCTCAAGACTATTGGTGTCGATCTTGGGGACCTTCGTGGCGGCGGCTTCGAGAAGTTCTGCCGGAAAGTAGTCACCAGAGATCAACTTCCTCTTCTTGCTCTGTCCAGTTGGTGGTGTTACAGACGGTTGAGTCCGCTTGAGCACAAAAATCCCTGGTTCCACAGGTAACTTAAGTGCGGCGCACTTTGACGAAGCCATCAAGCAATGTCGCTCGAGCTCTCGGAATATATTCCATTTGCAGCCGTCAAAGTGCTCTTCTAGCTTCCTCACTTCATCAACATAAGCTTCCATCAACGGACTCGATAATTCTTGTTCACTTGGCGGATAACAAGTTGTGAGTCACCCACGACAATGAGCTTCTTGATCCCAAGGTCCAATGCGATCCTGAGACCGGCAAGCAAACCTTCATACTCTGCTGTATTGTTTGTTGCTTGCTCCTTGGGAAAGTGCATCTAGACTACGTACTTGAGGTGCTCTCCGGTGGGTGCGACAAGCAGCACACCGGCACCGGCGCCTTGCAGCGAGAAGGCACCATCAAAGTACATCATCCACTCTTTGCTTGTTTCCTTGACGGGGACGCTCGTTTCTGGAATTTCTTCATCTTGCGTTGATGTCCATTCTGCTATGAACTCCGCCAATGCTCTGCTTTGGATAGTTGAAGTGCTCTCAAACTTGAGGCCAAAGCTTGACAGTTCCAGTGCCCACTCGACAATCCTGCCTGTTGCCTCTGGATTTTGCAGTATCCTCTTTAGTGGAAAGCGAGTGACAACTGTGATCTCATGTGCCTGAAAGTAATGGCGCAGCTTTCTCGAGGCCATGAGGAGGCCGAAAAGCAATTTACGCACACCGTAGTACCTTGACCTAGCCCCCTGCAGAAGGGAACTGACAAAGTAAACTGGGCGCTGCACCATCCTTTTCTGCATCTTGTCATGCGTCTGCGCAGATTCGTCCTTGTCGGGACCAGAGCTTGCCGGCGGAGCCCCCTGCTTGTCGTTGGATGTGTCTGCCATGGTTGCTAGCTCATCATCTGCCTCCCTCTCCGCTACTAACGCAGCACTAACCACTTGATTGGTTGCCGATATATATAGCAGCAACTTCTCTTGCGGCTTAGTTGAGACAAGTGTTGGAGTGGAGGACAGGTATCTCTTCAAGTCCTGCGGCGCAGCCTCCGCTTCCGGAGTCCATTGCATCGGACCTGCCTTTTTCAAAATTTTGAAAAATGGCAGGGCGTGCTCAGCAGACCTAGAGATAAACCTGCTGAGAGCAGCTACGCAACCGGCAAGCCTTCGTACATCCTTGACGCGCTTTGGTGCTTCAATCCATTCAATGGCCTTGATCTTGTCGGGATTGGCTTCAATTCCCCCCGAGACCACGAAGAACCCGAGAAGCTTGCGGAAGGGACTCCAAACACACACTTCTCGTGGTTGAGCTTGAGGTTGATCTTGCGCAGATTTGCAAAGGTTTCGTCTAAATCTTGAACCAGGGTCGCTTTGTCCTTGCTTTTGACCACTATGTCATCCATGTATGCTTCCACATTTATGTGCATTTGCGGCTCAAAAGCATCATGAACTACTCTTGCAAACGTTGAACCAGCATTATTTAACCCGAAGGGCATCCGATATTAAGCAGTTTGTGCAACATGGGGTGATGAATGCGGTCTTCTACTCATCCTCTTCTGCCATGATGATCTGATGATATCCTGAATATGCATCCAGAAATGAAAGCAAATCACATCCGGCCGTGGAGTCAACAATCTGGTCGATGCGCGGCAAGGGAAATGGGTCTTTGGGACAAGCTTTATTAACGTCGGTAAAGTCGATACAAAGCCTCCATTTCCCGTTAGCCTTGCGTACGACAACATGATTGGCCAACCACGAAGGAAGGAGCACTCCTCGACAAGGCTCGCCGCTTCCGGTTTCTTGATTTCATCCGCGATGAACTCTTGACGCTCCAACGCTTGCTTCGACTTTACGCTTGACGGCCGCGATGAGGACAAACGGCAAGATGGTGCTCAATTACTTTCACAGGAACACGGGGATGTCGACGGCTGCCATGCAAACACGTCGACGTTCGCCCGCAAAGAAAGCAACGAGCGCCTTCCTATTTAGGGTCGAGAGAGGCACCGATGGTGAAGGTACCACCGGTGCCGTCCTCCTTGGCGAGACACCTTTTGGTCTCTGGTGGAGCTGTCATCGCCGTCTTCTTACACTTGCCGGTGGAGCTCGATGGTGCGTCCTCGACGGCAGCGCAGCACTCCGAAGAGGTGTGCTTGCCGGAGTGGGTATCAGAGCTCTTGCCGGACTTGGTCTTCTTCTTCCCCCCGGGAGCTTCAGCGGCAAGTGGCTTGCAATCTATCGCGGGTGCTGCTTCCCGGTAGATCTTGTCGGCGCAGATAAGAGCATCCTTCTTGTCGCCACGGACAGAGATGACACTTATCGGGCCTGGCATCTTCAGCATGTTGTAGGCATAGTGAGAGGCCGCCATGAATTTGGCGAGTGCTGGACGGCAAAGTATCCCATTGTAAGGCAATGGAAAATCAGCAACGTCAAAAGTGACCCTCTCGATCCTGAAGTTCAACTTCACGCCAAATGTTACCAAGCAACGTGATCTTTCCCTTCGGCTTGCTCCTTCCGGATTGATTCCTTGAAAAGTGCCGGTCTCTTCGACCTCGCCATCGGGGATCCGGAGTTTCGGAGCACCGGAGGAGATCAGATTCAAGACGGCCCGCGTCAACTAACATCTTGGTGACCTTGAGGTTGCGGATAGTTGGTGAAACCAACATCGGCAATAACCCGGCTGCGATTCTGCGATCGTGGTGGTCCTCAATATCAAAGATGATAGGCATGCTGGACCATTTCAGAGGCTTGTGTGACTCGATGGATGGTTCTGCTGCATTGAACTCCCGCATCCACTGCTTGAGCTGGCGGTGGGAGGTATGCAGAGAAGCACCGCCGTCAACGCACAGGACCTCTGTGGCTTTCTGGAACTCCTTCTCATCGGCGTCGTCATCATCCATGTCTTCATCATCGTCTTCGTCTTCATCCTTGTCGCGGCCACGGGAAGTCTGTCTCCTTGCATTGCTTTGCCTTCATCACAAGGCGTCCTCCCGGCCGGGCGTTTCTTCTTGGGTCCTCCTGCACCCTCTGGGCCTTCTCCTTGTCGCATCGTTCGTATTCAGCCTTCGCTGCTCGACAAGCTGCTCTACCTTCTTGCAGCTCTGGAGGTCATGGCCCTTGGTGCGGTGGATCTTGAGTCTTGCTTGCCGGAGCCGTCACACCTTGTCGGCGGCCGCCACAGATGGCGATTGGTGCCAGCGGCAACCTCCTTGCCGGAGCTACCAGCCTTGGCTTTCTTGTCGCCACCTCCGTTCTTGGGACTGCTCGACAACTAGTACATCTCTGCCTGTCCTTTTCCTGTTGCCCCGCCGCCGGCTCTTCTTTGTCGGGGCGGTCTCCTCACTGTCAGATCCTCCTGCTTCGGTATTCTCTCCGGGGAGTCTCCTCCCTTCCTCAGCACGTGCACACTTGTCGGCCAGGGCGTATAGCTCACCGACGTCTCTGATTTTGCACATCGCCATCTCCTCCCGCATCCTGCGGTTTTCGCGACGTTCGATGGAACGCAGCGATCACCGCGGCAGGGTGGACATCCGGAATGTTGTCTTTGTACGGCTGAATCTTTGAATATACTTGTGCGGGGCTCTCCTTCATACAGGCGGCAGATGAAGGTCGCTTTCTTAGCCATGGGGCTTGTGGACGCTGTAAAGGCGCCCGACAAACTGATGGCATAGATCTGCCAAGAAGATATGGAGTTGTCCGGCAAGTGCATGAGCCAGGATCTGACATTGGGCCTGAGCACCAGCGGGAAGTAGTTGGCAAGGATCTTGTCGTCTCGCCCCGGCAGCCTGCACCGCGATGGTGTAGATCTTTGAGGAACTCCGACGGATGCGTCTTGCCATCGTACTTCTCTGGTGCGTCTGGCTTGAAGTTTTTCTTCTTTGGGCCTTTGGACTTGCCGCAGCTCACGAGTGAACGCAGGGCAACCTACCGCGTCTGACAAGTCGCTGGTTCTCTGGCGCGTGCATGTCAACAGAGGGCCCAAAGACGCTTGTCGGATTGACGTCGCGCTTCTCTCCGGCGCTCGTCGCGAGTTCGGCGTCCTCTTCTTGTCGTTCGTGAAGAACTTGGCGCTGATCGCGATGAGCTCGTGGATCGAGATGACGCAGTGGAGTCATTGTCGAGGTGGATCCGGCGAGTCGGCGATCTTGGCCTTCGGGCGGAGAGTGCATGGTGGTTGCACCCCCACCGGTCTCTGCCGCCACGCAGCTCGTGTTTGGCGATCTGCCGCGCAGCAGCGATGCACTCGGTTGCCGCGGAGCGTCGCCGTTAAGCGAAGCCGATGAGACTACGAATGGTGGCCCTCCACCATCGACCTTGTCGGCCGTTGGAGGGTAATCCAGAGCGATTGTGCTCTCGCCAAAGCTTCTGCTGGAGTAGTGGGTGGCGATGGCGAACGACGCGAGGAGCGGATATGCTCGGACTTCTAACTATGTTAGAAGGAGCAGTATCCCGTCCGGCGACCGATGCCTCGCTTCGCTACCGGCATGTTGGCGTGCATGCTGGCCTTGAGCAACCCGAGATCCTCGGCTCGATCTCGGTCAACGAGCGTATGGCATTTTGAATGCCATGACGCTGTCGGTCCCGCGCCTCCTGAGACGGGCGCGGTGCATGTACGGACGCCGAGGTCTGCGCAGCCTTGTCCTTGGACTTGGCAGCACCGTGAGCTCCCCCGTCGCCATCCATTCTTCCGCCGGCGTCTACCCCCCACCTGTTTGCTCCGGTGGTGGTGGGTTCGACGCGACGGGCTTCGCCGAAGCCTTCTTCTTCGGTGGCATGTTGACGAAGATGATGAAGATCTAGCTTCGCGTGGGCGCGGATCAGGTTCACACAACCTCGACACCCCCTACAGCGCGCCAAAGATGTCGGGGCAGGCTGATCTCGCCCACGAACACCTATGGGGCGGCGGACCGAGCCCCTTCGGTTCGGCGGGGAGCGGAGGTCGCCTGAAGAGCAGATCGAGGCGAAGCACGCGAGAGGTTTACCCAGCCGGAGCTCTCCGGAGAGATAATACTCCTACCGCTGCATGTCTAGGTGTATTGCGTTCTTGCTCAGAGCGCTCGAGTGCTACTGATGCAGACGAGCCGCTAACGAGGCGAGCGTGGAGGGAATCGATCGACCAACCCTTTCTACGTTGCGCATGGGCCTCCTTTTATATCTTTGAAGGGGTTCCGGCGGTGGCAACGTGACGGGGTACAAATGGAAAAATAGTGGTTGGTACACCTACTTGTACAGTGTACAGTGTATTATACCTAACCCTGACGGCAGGGGACAAAGGCATTAAATGTCCGTCTAGTCGCCCTAACAGTGCAAACAGGGACCGTCAGGGGCGCCACCGTTCGCAACGATGGCAAACTTGTCAGCGCTGCTTGTCACCTCGCACCGCTGGCTGCACACTCTCGCCACGCGCGCCTGGAAAGGTCCCAGGGCGACACGTTAGTGGATGCGCTGGAGCGTAGGTACAGAGGGGTGGTCTGCCGCAGCATGCGCCTTGCCGCGGTTGTTGTCTTGTCGCGCCCGGAAGCTTGTCGCTCACCGGGCCTTCCCGGCAAGCTCCTCTTGCCGGGGCCTTGTCTTGTAAGTGCCTGGGGTGGCCTTCCCGGCAAGCTCCTCTTGTCGGGGCCTTGTCTCCTATGTGCCTTGGGTGGCCCTCCCGGCAAGCTCCTCTTGCCAGGGCCTTGTCTCCCTGACTTGAACACTTTGTTCTTGAATGGCTCCAAAGGAACCACGGAGGACCTTGGCGGTCACCCGTAAGCCTTGCCGCGGAGGGCTGCAACTGCCCGTGCACAAGTTCAGGATACTAGGGTACCCCTACTCTAGTACACCGACACCATGATATTGGGCATTCTTTATCTCTGACGTGAATGTGCAACGATCGATATTCCTCTATGTGTGTGTGTGTATATAGCTAGGTCTTTCATAGTTTTCCACATAAACCGATCAATCTATATATCTAGTGAGGTCTCACCCTCTTTCCCACGTCCACATCGATCAATCTATACCTCTCTATATAGGATTACATATATAGCTAATACACCCACATTAATTATATATCCAACGCCCCCTCTCATCATCCATGCCTTCCGCTTCATCTCTCAGACGCGCGCACAATGGCGAAGACAGGGGCAGCAAGGGCCCTGCCCCCCCTAACATCACTATATATCGAGGCTAATATGAATGTGATCATTAGACAATTGCTGGTAAAAATGGTTTAAGTTGATGAATTGGCCCTCCTCGTAAAGGATTAGCAATGCTTGGCCCCCTAGCTCATGGGACATTTTTCATGGCTCACGCCATGCAGCATAACAAGACGTTCTCGCCCCCTCTCTCTAAATATCGATCTTGCAGTTGTGCACTCCTTCGTAGTCTCCCTCCACTCGGCCCCTCGCACCATCTTCTCTCCCCCTACCGGATTTTTCCACATGTACAATCTAGCAGACTCCATGGTTGAACTTAAGCATAATGCAAAAATCTCAAAACAAAAGTGGTTCTCCTTTGTTCTAGAATCTTCCGTATCGTAACTGCCCAAACTTTTTTTCTAGTTGAATTGTCATTCTTTGTTTGTACTTTATGCTTTACAACGCACAATTCCATGAATCATAAAATAGATCAAGGGCTTCTTTGATTCAAAGGATTCTCGAAGGAATTTTGGAGGATTCTAATCCTTAGGAATTTTTCCTATCTTGGTTGTTTGATTCGTAGGATTGTAAACCATAGGTATTTTTCCATATGATTCATTTGCACTAGATTTCATAGGAAACATCCCATCCACTCAAACCTCTTTGAAACAATTCTGCGTTTTTTCTATGCATAATCAAACACTCGTACCATCCTGTAGGATTCAAGACGACATTCCACTCTAATCCCATGTTCTTCATATTCCCGCGTTTTGGAAATCCTACGAATCAAAGAGGCCCTAGGTTTTTTATAACAACTAATTGATTTTGAATGAGATGAACTATAAGAATTAAACGAAGGTCTACATGAAGCATATATGACTCAGAGTTTACATGCTACAGTGTGGTATTTATTCGTAATTTGGTTGCAAAACCTGATGCGTGCAATGCACGTGTACCTTACTAGTACTTCGAGTATGTGCAAAACACAATGGCACGCTACACAGTGTCTCTCTTACAGTTCATGAAGCCAAGTGGGCACGTGGCACATGTGGAGGCGTTGTCGCAACATCCTTGTGTGGATTGATCACGGTGACGTCTTTGCTGATTCCGGAAGAATTTACGCTGCCCTCCCCCGAGCAAGACCGGGCGGTACATGCACGGTTTAAGATGTGCACGCACGCCACGCACGCACTCATTCCCTCGCACGCACACACGGGTACATGGGTGGACGCAATTTTGTACCAAGATCCACCCCATGTGATAATTTGACGCGTGTAAAGTCCTTCACTTTATTGATGGTCAATTAATACAGTGCATGCAAATTGAGTGGACGTGAGGGCGGAAGAAAGACATTACTACTCCCTTTGCGGCGCATGCGAGTAGTTAAATCATGGGTTGCTAGTAGTACTTCCATTGGTCTCCTTCGTATTTTGTGCCAATTTTTACGGTAACATAATATTTACGCATCTCGGCAAAGGCGATGCCGCTTGAAATTTATGTTCCACTAAACTCATCGGGAGCCGTTTCGGGCCTTGAAACCAAAAACCACCAATTAATCTTTGCCTTGTTCCCATCACATTCAAAAGCACTAGTGCTACAATTAAGTGCAAGCCTGCTCACACCTACCAGTACGTACCAAACCAGAACGTGTTCCCACTATGCAGGTTTTAGTACTAGTGCTAGTACTTAGGCTATAAAAAGGGGAACTACCTAACCGAAAATTACTCTACCTTCCTCCTCATAAGTCCTGCTTCTTCGTTCGTCCTTGCCATGGCCGGTGTGCAGAGCTCTAGGTCGAGAACTACTCGTAACAAGGGAGCGGCAACCAAGGCTGCGGAAAAAAAAGAGGGCTCGCCGCCACGTAGAGACCTCGAAAGATCTCTCACGAAAGGTGCGATGGCTCCCAGGAGCGCCCTAGACGCTGGCGAACATGCCGATTGGCGGCCTTTGAGTCGTTATCCCTCTACGGCATGCTGATCAGCTCAATAAGCACCTCAATAAGCGAAGGAGTTCATCCACGGCTTGGTGGAGCTCTTGAAGGAGAGCCTCGACGACATGCCCGCCGAGCTTAATGAGCGGGGAGTTGACCGTCGGCTTGGTGATCTTTCTGAAGAAGAGCATTGCCTCGGAGAAGAAGGCGACCGGCGAAATCCTGCAACTTCAGGAGGACAACGCGAAGCTACGCCACGAGCTCGACCTGCTGAAGGAGGAGATCGCCGCTGGAAGAAGCTGCATGAGAATAGTAGTTCCTCGATGAAGATGTTGCAGGCCCTCGTCATGGAGCGAAGGAGGAGTTGGCGAAGCTCCGCGCCGAAAGCACCCGGCTGCTTTGTCAAGGTACGTAATGCGGCCGTGGAGCAGATGATGAAGGCTCGGCGTCGAGAAATCGCGTCATGGACACAATGATGAAGATGGCGGAGGAGGCAGCGCCAAGGAGATGGAGGTCGTGGAGGCGATGAAGAAGCAGTTATGACTCCGCGGCCAGCAACCCTTCATGTAGTGAGAGCAGCACCCCAGACTTGTGTGTGCGTCTTCCTTCTTTTTTTGGGGTGATAATCCTCCTTCTTCTTTTGCTCATGTGTTTCTTATTTTTCTTCGGGTGTTTCACCGCACGTGTCACCTGCTCTGTGAGGCATGAATAGAACAATGCTAAAAATGAGATGACTAGCAAATTAGATCATTCTTTATCGCCAATAGAACAATGCCTCTTGCTAGTAATATATAATAAGAGTAGAGAGTAGAGGATATGGCACTGGGCTGCCATGTTTCGTGCTCCTCTGTTGTACTCCAGTGGAAAACTTGAGTATACTGCACGGTTCTTTGCTCCTCCTCAGGTCGTCGGCACATTTATACGAGCAGTCAAAGCACAAGGCCCCGCCTTCCAAAGATAATGAGTCATCAAATCACAAAGGCCCTTGCCTCTCGTGAAAAGGACCAAGCTAGACTGCCCCGCCCTCTAGCCTTTTAAAAATGTATACATTTGTACAGTAGTAGTATCGATGGATTGCGCCATGGAGCAAAACTATGCATATACTACTACGTATATGACACTACCCACTATGAAGGTACTAGTAACATAGACTAGTAATTGGTCTATGTTACTCTCCACTATGACCAGCCAAAGTCGAGGCACGGATACCAACGAGGGCCTGGTTGTGTCTATACTTGGACAACTCGCCCGACTACGTGCGCACCAGGCAAACGAAGCTCGTGTCGTGTTGGTGCCGTGTGCAGCCCGCACATTAACCAAAACCTCGCGCCTCCATCTTAGCCTCCGCGTTTAAAACATCTCAATCTCAAGGCCAAGGAGCAACATGAAACCTATGATAGAGCCAATCGGATGGTTGAGAACACTACAATTCGTAGCTACAGATGCGTGTGTGAGAGAGGACGAGTGCGTGCGTGCACCTCTTCTCAGAGTACAACTGTATGTGGGTGGCATCGGCCTAGGGAGCAGTGATGGTGCGTGCGAGAAGTCCCGAGAGATAGGTGTAATGCGTCTGAAAAAAAGACTAGTCTATAGCTCGCCACGAGGCTATTCCTGTCGAACGCCAAGCATAAGATATGTATCCGACGGTGCCAGTTTTTGCACGTACACAGCCGTAGAAAAATAACTAGTAGTACCATGGCGTATGCTATACCACGGCCGAGAAAACATGCCGACGTTACGCCATCCGGGAATAGTGCCGCACTTCGAAACTAGAACCGTCAATAAATCTTGAGCGCGTCTCGTCACATTCCAAATTACTACTGCTACTACCACGCTATATTTAATTGCAAACCTGTTCACACCGATCACAACCTAAACGGTTTCCCACTTAGGAGCGTATTAGTAGTACTCGGTTATAAATACTACTATGCTAAGATGATTGCACATTCCTCCTCAACTCCTCATCCACCATGAAACAACGCGGATGATACAATTCTTGTAATGTCTGCCTGTCTGCAACAAGCTCCCACCATGAAAGGGATCCTGACTGATTATGCCTCTTCGATCGGCCTACGAATTCCATAAGTCCACGCTCATACCAATCAATCTTTCTGTCGATGCTGCCACTACCTTTGCAAACCTCTTTGGTTGCTCTGTTGGATCGATGCCGTTCACTTACCTTGGTCTACCCCTTGGCACCTCCAAACCAATGATCCTTGATCTCATGCCGCTGGTTTGCAATGCTGAACGACGTCTCACCTCTACCATTGCTATGATGTTGTATGGGGGGAAGCTTTCTTGGCTTAATGCTACTGTTACCTCGCTCCTCATTTACGCCATGTGCACGCTTAAGTTTCCACCAAAACTGCTTGAGATGCTTGACAAGATCAGGAGAAGATGCCTATGGACCAAGAAATGTGAGCAAGGGGGAAAATGCAACTCACTTGCCGCCTAGGAAATGGTATGTAAGCCTAAGAAGCATGGAGGCCTCGGGGTCATCAACATCAAGCTGCTTAATGAAGCCTTGCTAATGAAATTCCTTCATAAGTTTTATAACAAGTTGGACATTCCGTGGGTGCAACTGTTGTGGGGCACCTACTATACTGACAAAATACCACATGTCATGCCACCGGTCGGCTCTTTCTGGTGGCGAGACATTTTGAAACTCACTCCAATCTTCCGTGGGATCTCACAAGTGCAAGTGGTATCGGGCACGACTGCGTTGTTTTGGAAGGACCTATGGGGAAAATATGTACTACAAACCACACACACCCATGCTTTTTCGTTTTCCATGCAGGAAGATGCATCCATCAAGGGTTTCTTGGAGACAACGTCGTTGGCTGAGGCCTTTCATCTACAGCTCTCGCCGCAAGCTTTATCTGAGGTGCGCGACATCCAATTGCTCTCCCTGCACATGAGCCCGACAACATCCGTTAATGATGTTTGGCACTATATTTGGGGCAAAACGGAGTTCAGGTCAAGCGACTACTATCAATATCTCTTCAGAGATGCCCAAGCCCACCCCATTTTCAAAAGTCTTTGGCGCTCACATTGCATCATGAGGATTAAGGTCTTTGGATGGCTCCTTTTCCATGACAGGCTCAACACACGTAACATCTTTGAAGCAGGCGCCACTATGACATCGGGGATGACCACAGTTGCCTCCTTTGTGGGGGCCCAGATGAAGAAACAGTGGATCACATGATCTTTACGTGTCCTTTTAGTCAAACCTGCTGGAATAAACTTGGGATCGTTTGGCCGACATTTCACTGCCGTCTGCACCTTCTCCAAACAACCAAAGACTCCCGGAACGGCCATCTATTCCTTGACATCTTCCTCATGGCAGCCTGGAGCTTATGGAAGGAGAGAAATAACAAGCATTTTAGAAGGGTGGACCCCTCCATCAACTCCTGGCTTTGGAGATTCAAGGAAGACTTTGGACTTCTACAACATAGAACCAAGAGAGAGCACTCTACTCTCATAGACTCCTTCCTAGCTGATCTTTGACACGTTAGAAGTTTCATCTTGTTCTTTTTTCTACTGTGGATCCTCACTCTCATTGTGTGTGGTCCGAGTGGAGCTGTGTGTACATATGATGTAACTGTGTAAAATTTCTTCCTTATATATGAAAACACAGTAGGAGCCTCTCCTACTGTCCTTCCCATCAAAAAAAAAACTCCTCATCCACAAGAAACAATCAAGCCATAGCCAGCGTGAGTTCTGGGTCGAGAGATTTCCACCAGGGAGAGGTGAGCATGGAAGAGGAAGCATGAGAAATGTCCCGCCTCGCCACGAAAGCAGCTGACATGTCCAGCCTCAAAGATGGCAAAGACAGAGGTCCGCCGCGTGCCAAGGCAAAGACGGAGGTCCCGCCGCCGTCGATGTAGCAGACTGGTCCGGCCACGCCATGAAGCGGCAGAGATGTCCCACCGCGCCGCCAAGCAGCGGGAGGTCCCGCCCGGCGCGCGGTGGCTGGGAAAAATTTCTCGCGGCGGCGAGGACTCTTACAGGCGCATGCATGCGATAGTCCATAGCCAGATGGATCAGATCTCTGGCTGGGCGAGGATGCAGGACGAGGCTACCGGCGTCATCCAGCAACTCGAGGAGGGCACTGAGAAGCTCCTGGGCAAGCGCGACCTGCTGAGGGCGAAGATCGCCGGAAGGGCGAAGCTAGAGGAGGAGACTGCTGTCGTGTTGTAGAGGACGGGTGTCATCATCAAGAAACTTATGGACGAGAATGCCATGCTCGGCATCGAGCGCAACAGGCTGGTGGAGGAATCCATGGATGCTGCCAAGCAGCGTATTAAGGACATGAAACTGATGAAAGAGATCATCGCCCGCCGCGAGAACTAGTCTCCGCGACCTACATCGCATAAAGAAAGTAGAGATCAGCAAGCCAGATCGTTGTATGTGTCTTCCTTCTTCTTTTGCCCTTGTGTATTTCGGGCGTAGCCGCATGTGGCATTTTTAATTGTCTTCCTAATTATGTAAGACAATTATTATCCACTCTCATCGTCCTTGTATATATTCATCAGTCTTGTTATAAGTCGCAGTAGATGTTATATAGGTCCATCGGATCTTACATCAAGATCCGTGAAAAATTTTCTTTTCAGATTTTCTTTTTTCTCTCTTAAATCTCAGTCGAGTGAGACATTGCCACGCCATTAAATAGAGGCTCGGGCGCCATTAATTGTACCTTGGGATAGAGGTGGACGGCAGATGGAGGTCAAAGGGCTCTCCTCCCAATAAGCACGCGCAGGGGTCTGATCGCACGCCTCCCATACTCAAATAGCTACCCTGCATGGCGCCTCCTAGCTAATAAAAAAAAAGGGGCCAGCGTGGCGGCACGTAAATGGTAAATAGAACGCATACGGTTTCAATAATACTTGTGTTTCCGATTGTAACGTGACAACACTTGTTCCAAAATGACTTTGTTGATTGTTAATGTGTGCGCCGCAAATCGAATGACAAAATTACCACAGACATGTTGGTGCCATGTCATGGCACCAAGCCAAGTTTCATGATTTTCATGTGTGTTTTGATTTGCGGGATTAAAAACCAAGTTTCTCAATGTTTCCAGTTGAGCCATGACGCCCAGTTGTTTGAATTTCATTCCCAGTTCTGGCATGGGTCCTAGAAATTTACCCGAGGTCACAAATGTGTTTTTTCAACCTGCTTTGGTGCCTTTGGAGCATGTGCTTGTATTTAAAATTTGAATTATGCACACAAAGGTGACACGTTCCCTCTCAGAACCATGAGCCTTCTTGAGAGAAGCTCCGGTTTGCAAGAAACTTATACCAAAACTTGTTCCTATTCTGCATTTTTTACCACAGCATGGTAGTACCATGACATGACACCATGCCAAGTTTCATGATTTTCAGGCGTGTTTTGGATTTACAAGAATTTTAAAACCAAGCTTCTCAATGTTCTCGGCCGAACCACGATGCCCAGATGTTTGAATTTCATTCCCATTTCTTGCATGGTACCTAGAAATACACACGAGGACACACATGTGATTTTTCAGTCAACTTAGGTGTACGTGAGCATTTGCTTGTATTTCAAATTTGAATTATGCACATTAAATGACCAGAAACTCAATTAATGTATAAAAAGCCAAAGCGAACCCAGAATAATTCCAAAATTTAACAGGGCACTCATATAGTTCTATGTTGCCTCTGTAAAGAAAATCTGGCGGTAGGCAGCGTATATTGTTTCGCACACAAAGGTATAAGAAATAAAGAAGTAAAAAATTAGCCCTATTTAATTCTTGGGTTCTTATTATTTATGCCACTAGTTGTGTATCACTACTCAGTTTGCCATTAGAAGTTACAACTACTCAAAAAATACCATCGATCCGTGAGATGCCTGCTCAAAAATGCAATTAGATATCTAAAAAATGCCATCGTTAAGTTAGATGTTTGCTCAGAAATGCCATTAAACATTGTTATTTTCACGTCAAACCCCGTTGACCATGTTACATGATAAAAATAAGCCGATTCTCACAATGATAAGTTAATGGTGTCCAGCACAACACACCCCTCAAATAAAACTAAGCACCCTGGAATTCTTTGACAAAACTAAGCACCCTGATATTCTTTGACAACTAAACTGCTGGCTATATGATGTTGGCCATATATATTGTACATATATAATGTCAACAAACGAGTGGTAGTACTATACCAACTAAAAGAAGAAATGTATGAAATATAACGAGAAGAAACATAACATAGTTCTGCTAGGGGCTCATCACAACACACCCCTCAAATAAAACTAAGCACACCAGAAATTAAACTAAGCAACTAATCCGGTAGACACTACATTAGAACCACCATGAGCAACGACACTGCCACCTTACTCGGAGTCCTTGTCCACGTCCTCGACTTCGTCCTTGTCCCTCCTCCTCTTGGGCGATACTTCTTTGCTTGAACCGCACACTTGGCTCTTGCTCTTCATCCAACCCTTGTAGATATTGAAACAAAGGTAGCCATCCATTGCAGCGTAGTGGATGTGGTCCATATCTAGTACATTCCACTGCCATGCATGACGATGAAACGTGTACGGAGGTTTCTCTAGTTTACCATACGAAGGATGAACCATGGCTCCTGCCAGGGTCATCATTGAAGGCTGATCAAGAGAGGGCACCAGCCCTTCCTTCTGGAGGTCAAAGGGGTCGCCTACAACGAGGCCTATCCAACCCGGGATTTCCTTGTCGTTCCTAAAGTCTATAGTAAAGAATTTGACTCGACCGCCCTTGAGGAACTTCTTAAATTCCTCGCACTCAACGTCGGCATGGCATATGTGGTAGACCAAGCATAAGTCATGCATGCAAACCTGGATCACGGCGGGCTTCTTCTTCTCTGCCTCCTTTAGTTTCTTCTCGCTTCCCAGGACTATGGTGTACTCAACATCTAGCCCAAAGGACCCACTCATCATTTGAGTTTTCGAACATGCGTTTGAAGAGAGCAAGGCATTCTTTCACCGTTGCGGAAGAACGGGTGTAGATGACGTTGAACTCATCTCCGGTGATGGTTCTAACCTTGTACTCACCGCCGATCATGGAAATTTGGGACGCCATGGATTTGGGAGGAGGGTTAGTATTAGTGGAACTGCCGTAATGTGAAAGGACGGGACCACTAGGAGCGGTTTATCGATTGTAAAAATGTCGAGTGGGGGGTGCGTGCGAATGGCAGGGTAGTGGCTTGCCTGGTGGATAAATGGATTCATGCATGCGATTATGGGGCCCAATTAGATGTCATGTCTACTCGACGCCCAATTAAATGGCTTTCGATGTCATGTCAAGCGTCGGAAAATTACAGGTGATCTGAAGCTTTCCATTCTCCCATGATATGAGCTTCGAGAGCCCTTGGATCTGAGATCGAATGGTTGCATGGCGTGATTCTAGACCTATGGGTGAATATCCTATCCTGGAGGGTTATTCTGCAATTTTTTAGCAACTTAGCATGCGACCGTTCAATCTCAGATCCAAGGGCTGCCAGCAGACCATATCATGGTCGCGCCTACCACCAAACTAGTCTATCATCTAGGTACACGCGCTTAGCACCGTTTCTTCCTGGGGTCACCAAACTAGTCTCTCTCTTCTTAATTAACTTGCCACATCAGACTTTATGCCTATGTGGCAGGCTTAGCACCTGCAGGATCAAGTACAATAGTGGGCTATAAGCCCGCTTTACATAGCATTTTTGCATATGTGGGGGAAAGAGGCAAGGAAAAAGTGGAGGAGTGGGCTCTCAAGCAAGAGCCAACCTCTACATGGTGGAGCATCGGGAGAGGCACCTGTATGGAGGTGGTCAGAATCGGGAGACTCAAGCTGGTCGAGCGCTTGTGATTAAAATGATAATGGCAAGTCAAATCACCGGGCCCAACCTGTCCAGCAGTAACTCACTGTCAAATCACACAGCCCTACGTTTGTAGCAGCCTACTCCCTCATCTTCTCGCGTCTCTGTCGAACCGACTAGGCGGAACTGCCCCGCCTACCACGCGGGAAAAGCCCCGCCCTCGACTTTTAAATAGTACAGTATACTAATTTTGTATCCATGGATTGCGCCATGGAGCAAAGCCTCAAGAAAACGGCGGTACACATGTACGGTGTATACAGCACGCCCGTCGTGTTCGCATCGCATCACAGACGGTCGGTCGGTCTGGCACGCTGCACTCTGAATGGAACGCACGTCATATTGCGTTTGCACACACATGTGGGACCGCAATTGAGAACCGACCATAGGCACACTCCCTGGCCCCGCAAGTCGGCTGAGTTAATAGAAGCACATACTCCACCTTGGTACCTGGACAATCCCTGCAAGACACGGAAGATCAGTTCATCCATGCATGTGACCAGACTCCAGCAGACACGCCTGGAATGGCTATCGTCTACATATCGTGTAGGTTGTGTTGTACAGGGCTGTAGTTCTGGTGAGAAATCTAAAAAAAGGTTTCTTATCATCTCGCAAAATTAGGTGTCATGTGCTTCAGATTATCGCGAGGGTTAAACAAATGACAACTGAGTTGGGCTAGTCATTGGGGGCACATGCACGAAGACTACTATCGACGGACCCCTTTTCTACGAGTTTATCTTTAATTTGAGCTTTGATCCTCGTCTAGTTTATCCGTCGGGATTCATCTTGTCTTCTTTGGGCAGTGAGGTTATGATTTCTTGTCATGTGGCATTTTTTCGTGTTATATGTTATAATCCGGTGCTTCAGATCAAAATGACGACAACTGCGCCTCCGGGGCACGTGCATGAAGACTTCTCGACAGTCATTGCCGAGGTCAAGCCGGCTCCGGCCGGTAGACAAAACAAAACTAGTTCTTCACTATATAGACAGGAGCCTCCATGCTTGCTTGCTAGTGTTGCTCGCTTCACACTGTCTCGTCCTCTCCAGATCTAAACACGACAGCGGTGGCCACACACTCTCTCTCTACTCACCGCTGGTCACAGATCCAGCCGGATCCTCTCCGCCGGGAAAGGTGAGAAGGTGCAACGTTCACGCGGTCGTCATCGGCGACGGGTCTGACCCACTGCCGGCGCGTCCCGATCAGCGTGCCTTGCCGTTCTCTCCCAAGCATCGCTGGCGAGGGAGGGTCTCCCACCCCTTCTTCCTCGTTGTCGTAGTGTGGGTAGATCCGGCCTCCCGCCACCCACCTAGCGACATCCCGGCGACCCTCAGGTATAACTTCCTTCGAAACCGGCCTTGCTCTACTTCCCGAGCTCCTGACATCGCTGCATTTGTATCTTTTACTATTTCTCAGGCCCCCTCGTGTAGCTAGGATCGATTGGCTGTTCGAAAACCACCTAATTTTTTACTGTTAAGAGGTAAAACTAGTTCATGCACTCGAATCTAGTAGTACTTGGTTCAAACAAGGAAGAAAGGGGGTGGGGGTGGGAGAAGATTTGTTACCTGAAGCTAGAACTTGGTCGAAAGAGGAAATAATGGGGGCAAAAAGTAGCAGAGACTGGCTATCCAACTGGTCTCTAGTTCTAATAGGGAAATAAAGGGAACGCAGTTGAAAGTGCAACTATCCCTAGGTGGTTTTGGTAATTCATAACAACATATAGCTCATTGAGCTAATACTATTCCAAGATGAATATTTCAGGAAAGCTCAATGAATGGCATGGCATGGATGATGAAAGTGGATCCTCAAAATATTAAGGACAAAGGATTGGCTCAAGCTCAAAAGCTCAAGACTCTACATTTTACATTTTAGTGATCCAAGATCACATTGAGTCTATAGGAAAAGCCAATACTATCAAGAAGGGATGAGGTGTTGCTTAATGAGCCTCTTGCTTCATGTGCTTAGTGATATGCTCCAAAACCCTCCACTACTTTCTAACATCCACATATGACCTAAACCCAAAGTCAAACTCGGCCCTACTGATTCTTTCTATCCGGCGCCACCGAGTTCAGATGTCATAGCCACTGCCACAAACCCTAGGCAAATCGGTTTCACCGATAGGGATCTCGCTCTCACCGAGATGGGATTGTAATCTCTCTAATTCCCTTCGTAACGTTTTGGTCTAACCAAAGTGAGCGATCGGTCCCACCGAGATTACAATGTAAACTCTTTGTTTCACTTTTGTAACTTTTCGGTCTCACCGAAAGAGCAAATCGGTCCCACCGAGTTTACCTGACCAACTCTCTGGTTAGCTAATTACCAAAATCGGTCTCACCGAAGTTTGTGTAATCGGTCTCACCGAGATTACATTATGCCCTAACCACGACCATATCGGTCCTACCGAGATGCATGTCGATCCACCAAAACCCTAACGGTCACTAGGTTTACTAAATCGGTCCGACCGAGTTTGATGATTTGGTCCCACCGAGTTTGGTAAATTGTGTGTAACGGTTAGATTTTGTGTGGAGGCTATATATACCCCTCCACCTCCTCTTCATTCGTGGAGAGAGCCATCGTAACAAACCTACACTTCCAACTTACCAGTTCGAGAGAGAACCACCTACTCATGTGTTGAGACCAAGATATTCCATTCCAACCACATGAATCTTGATCTCTAGCCTTCCCCAAGTTGCTTTCCACTCAAATCTTCTTTCCACCAAATCCGAATCCTCGTGAGAGAGAGTTGAGTGTTGGGGAGACTATCATTTGAAGCACAAGAGAAAGGAGTTCATCATCAACACACCATTTGTTACTTCTTGGAGAGTGGTGTCTCCTAGATTGGCTAGGTGTCACTTGGGAGCCTCCGACAAGATTGTGGAGTTGAACCAAGGAGTTTGTAAGGGCAAGGAGATCGCCTACTTTGTGAAGATCTACCGCTAGTGAGGCAAGTCCTTCGTGGCGGCGGCCATGGTGGGATAGACAAGGTTGCTTCTTCGTGGACCCTTCGTGGGTGGAGCCCTCCGTGGACTCGCGCAACCGTTACCCTACGTGGGTTGAACTCTCCATCAACGTGGATGTACGATAGCACCACCTATCGAAACCACGACAAAGAAATCTGTGTCTCCAATTGCGTTTGAATCCTCCAAACCCTTCCCTTTACATTCTTGCAAGTTGCATGCTTTATTTTCAGCTGCCAATATACTCTTTGCATGCTTGCTTGAATTGTGTGAAGATTGCTTGACTTGTTCAAAAATAGCTAAAATCTGCCAAAGTCTAAAATTGGGAAAAGGTTAGGTTTTTATTGGTCAAGTAGTCTAGTCACCCCTCTAGACATACTTCAAGGTCCTACAAGTGGTATCGAGCTTTGGTCTCCATTTGCTTTGATTTCCATATCTTTTGGTGGTCATAGCCTTGGTTTCACAACCTAGGAGAGTATGGCGTCTAGCGAGGGAAATTATCATCGTAGAGGTCCTTACTTTGATGGCACTAATTTTGCTAGTTGAAGCATAAGATGAAAATGCATATTCTCGGACATAACCCCGCCGTTTGGGCTATTGTGTGTATTGGCTTGCAATGTGAATTCTTTGATGGGAGAGAACCGAACCGTGAAGCTAGTGCGAAAGAGTTGAAGATGTTGCAATACAACGCTCAAGCTTGTGATATCCTCTTCAATGGATTGTGCCCCGAAGAATTCAACAAAATCAGCCGTCTTGAGAATGCATAAAGGAAATTTGGGACACTTTGATTGATATGCACGAAGGTACCGACTCCGTCAAGGAATCCAAGTTGGATGTGCTCCAAAGTCACTTGACAAGTTCAAAATTAAGGATGGTGAAGGTGTCATTGAAATGTACTCTAGGCTTGCTCTTATCACAAATGAGATTGCGGCTTAGGAAGTGAAGAGATGCCCGATAGATTCATCATCAAGAAGATCCTAAGAGCATTGGATGGAAAATATGATACCGTGTGCACATTGATCCAAATGATGCCAAATTACAAAGATCTCAAGCCTACGGAAGTCATTAGAAGAATTGTTGCTCATGAGATGTCACTCAAGGATAAGGAGGAACTTCACAACAAGTCGAGTGGTGCTTACAAAGCCTCATGTGAAGCCCCCACATCATCAAGTGAGAAACAAACCTTCAATGAAGAATTGAGCTTAATGGTGAAGAACTTCAACAAATTCTACAAGAGTAGAAGCAAAGAAAGAAGCTCTAAGTCAAGGTCCTACAATGACAAAAGATCTTCTAGTCGAGAGCGCAATTGCTACAATTGTGGGAGACCCGGACACTATTCCAATGATTGTACGGCACCCTATAAAAGAAGAGAAGATTCTCCCAAGAGAAGAAGTAGAAGAAAAGAATCACCACCAAGAGAGAGAAGGAGTAGAGATGATCGTTATGAATGAAGACCCTCACAGAGAAGCAAGGATTCGGAAAGGAAGGACAAGTCATCAAAGAGCTACACAAAACAAAGACATCAAGCTCATGTTGGTGAATGGGTATCCGGCTCCGACTGCGACCATCACTCCGACTCCGAATACACTCAAGATGAAGATGTTGCCGGTCTAGCACTTGTGTCAACCAACTCCTACGATATATTTGAATCACCAAATGAAGGAATTGGTAGATGCTTCATGGCCAAAGGTCCTAAGGTAACACACCCGAGTATGTTGATTTTGATGTTGATGAAGATGACTTGCTAGGTGATGATGATTTACTTGTTGACAACTCTAGTGATGAATACTATGATGAAACGTCAATTAATCATGCTAATCAAGTTGAAACGAATGACAATGATAAGGAGAAGATTGAGCGTCAAGAACTAAACACTCTTAAGTTAGCTCATGAAACTATCTTCGAAGATCATCGAGAACTTTTAAGGGCTCATGAGAAGTTACGCTTTAAAAAGCTCAATCTTGAGCAAGAGCATGAGTTCCTAAAAGCGATCAATGATGATCTTCGTGAAAAGTTCTTCTTACATCGCCAAGCGTTTACTCCTATCTACTTACATGCCTCAAGTCAAGTCTAGTAACAAGAACAAGAAAGATTCTTCCTCTAGTAGTAACAATAATAATGCTAAATCCAATATTGTTGCTTCTAGTAGTTCTCTTGATTCCACTGATGATCCTCTTAGCCAAGTTACACTTGAGCAAGAAAACAGCTTATTGAAGGGAATTATAGAGAAAGATGTATACAAGAGTCTTGCCGGGAGTAAGCAATTTGAGGAAATTGTACGCAAGCAAGGAAGGCACCGGAAGAATCTAGGTGTTGGTTTTGAACGAAAGTTCAATGCCAATGGAGTTGAGTGGGAAGAAGATAAATACCCCAAGACGAAGTTTGTTCCTCAACAAGAGAAGTATGATCCTACTTCCTTCAAGGGAACACAAGCACAAGATGATCTTCCACCACAAGACCACAAGAACAAAGGCAAGGACAAGCTTCAAGAGGAAATTGATGCATTTGAAGAAGCACCTAAGGCCTTGGTCAAGTGGGTTCCCAAGACTACGTCAAGTTCTACTTCATCAAGTACAACTACTACACCAAGGATTCCCATCAAGATGATGTGGATCCCAAAGAATAAGAACTAGAGAGTTCTTGAGGGTGACTCCGCCAACATTCTTCACTCATATCTTTATGGCAAGGACAAGTGCAATCAACTTCCATATCTTGCACTAGTTCAAGGAGTCACAAAACCCTCATGTTGGTAAGGCAAGGGACAAGGTAACCTAAAGTTTTCATGGACATCATTTTGTGTGTGCATCACTCTATGTCTATGGATATCCTTGTTTGTTCCTTGTGGGACTAACCCATGTAGGTATTGAAAGTGCAACTCACTCCAAAGGATTGCTCCAAACGATCTGCATCAACTTTGAGCATCCACATATTCAACACCTACATGAAGTCATCATCGACAAAACCCAAGGTTAGTTCATCCCTCTAAGGGGGGATCTCACATCTAGGGGGAGCTTAACTCTAAGAATTGAGTCAAAGCAACTCTAATGATGTGAACACATAAATGCTTTATGTAAAAGTGGTAACCCCACTTGATCTTAAACGATGAGTATGACCTATGATCAAATGTTCTCATTTGACTCCTAAGTCAATATACTCATATATAGATGACCTAGTCATCGCCAATTGTTTGATAGATGCTAGAATTGGTTGTGCATGCTTTGACACATATTTCATTTGTCATCTTATTGTGTGAGCATGTTGGTTGCATATTTACTCATTCGAGGACATCCACTTGTTGTTTTGATTGTTTGGCTTTTCTTTCTTTGGCCAAGTGGATGGACAAGAATGCATAAGAACCTTCTCTAGCTATCTATGCTTTTCTCGTCTCAAACTCTATTCATGCTACATCACAAAATTTGATCAAGTCAGATTCGAACCACTCTGTGTGAGGAGCACTCGAGTCCCCGATTCGTCATAGACTTAAACTTCCAAAACTTCTTTGTGATTTTTGGTCTGACCGATTCCCCCATTTCGGTCATACCGAGATTACTAAGTCGATCTAGGTTTTCATCTCGGTGCAACCGATTTGTACTTTTCGGTCACACCGAGTTGCTATAATTGTTCACAGTTTTGCATCTCGGTGCCACCGAGTTGTACCACTCGGTCACACCGACAGGGTCGGGCTATATATATCGCACGGGCAAAATTTGGAAAACTTTCTCCGAATCTTCTCGCCCGCGCATAGCTCGCTCTGCCAACTTGGTCTACGGATCGTCGACTTCGTCGCCAGCCGCCTCCTGTCGCTGGTCTCCGCCGCCGTCAACGGAATTCTCCTCCGCCGTTGCCGCCGTAGCGAGTTCCCGCCGAACTAGGGTATGAACTCGATCACAGTGCTTTCCTCGTCCGATTCTCAACACATTGTGTTCATTATGCATCTTGCCACGATTGAAACACTCCTATCCAGTCAAATCAATCCTTAGAATAGTTGCGATTCGAAAATTTAGGGTTAGGTTTCCACGAAACCATCTCGGACTCCAATCGAGTTGAAAAACTCGGTCCCACCGATTTGGCTAATGCCATTGCAATAGTAAGTCTCGGTCTGACCGAGAATTGCTAATCGATGTGACCGATTTTCGAACCTTGTGAAGCCCTAGCAGTCTCGGTGCCACCGAACTATGACTCGGTCTGACCGAGTTCACTAGTTTAGGTTCCAAAACTACTTCGGTATCATCGAGTTTGAAAATCGGTAGATCTAAAATGTTTTCAGTGGGAAACTAAAACTAAGTTTTTTGAATCATCCTTTTGCAAAATATCTGCATTTTGTGATGCTCATCCACTCTACCTCATCTATAACTATTCACAGGGTCGGCAGTCAGTTGAACAGCATGTCAGACCAAAGTGATAGCCAGAACAAATCTGAAGAGCAGATCCAATTGAGCGAGGGCACTAGTCCCTCAAGCAGCTCGGATGAGGGGAGCGAAGCACTCGAGCAATTTGCCCAAAGGCTGCCACAAGGACAAGAAAGAAGAAGACCTCAGAGCACGAGGATGAGGATTATGTGGCGGTGGAGGATGAGGCAAGCTCCAAGAAGAAAGTGCTCAAGAGGGAGTTCAGCTCATCTGCGGTGAAGCCTGGTTTGAAAATCAAAAGGCCAAAGAAAGTGCACAACCAATGTCCAAAGCCGTAGTGTCTACTCAAGCTCCTTTGGAATCTCAACCCAAAGAGCCCAAGGTCTGCAGAGGGAAAGAAAAGGAAAGAAAGGGTCAAGAAGACCATGGCAAGAGTGATTGGGAAGCCTTCCATGATGGAAGAGGAAGAAGAAGAAGAGGTTGCAGAACCAGCACCCAAGGCACAAAAGCTGATGGGTGATGCTATCAAATCAGGGGATGCAACTCCAAGCCCAAAGCTGCCCCCAAACCCAAAAATGCACCCAAGAGGAATACCAGGAACATACCAGCAGCTGAAAAGAACAAGGGCCCAATGCCTGAGGTAGATGCTGAAGAAGATGAAGAAGGGCAGGTCCTAAGGAAGCTCAAACCCAAGATCCCAGACCACAACGATGCTCATCCTGTGGCTGAAAACATGAAGATCAGGAGAGATCATGGGTTGAGGCTATGGAGAGAGTCAGATCCATATGCCACGAGGAGAAGGACAGATGTGGACTACAGGTTCCACACCAAGGAGCAACAGGACTTTTATGAGACTATCTTGCTGGATAAGAAGCCCATAGTTTGCGATATGAGATGGGTCAACTGGACCTACATGAAGGAGAACGCAGAACACTACCCTGGAGTATATGATAGCTTCAGTGCGTGTGGAGTTGCTGATTTTGTTGGGCAGAAGTTCACCAACTGGAACGATGAGCTTATCATGCAATTCTACTCCACAGCATATTTCTATCCAGATGGCAGGATAGTGTGGATGTCAGAAGGAACCAGATATCAGTCTACCATAGAGGAATGGGCAAGTTTGATCAATGCCCCAAAGGAAAGTGAGGATGACCTGGACATTTATGGAAAGAAGAAAATGGATCATAACTCTATGTCACACATGTACAAGGAGATCCCAGATGATGCACTTGAGACCTTCAAGTTTGGATTAGTCTATTTTCTGCTGTCAGGGCTGCCTACGATCAACTGGATCTTAAGGCATACTCTATTGCCCAAGTCAGGTGACCATAACATGATTAGAGGGCATGCAATCAATTTGCTTCATGTTTTTGATGTGCCTCGAAATTCAAGGTCATGAGCCTCATTGTCGAGACAATTAAGAGGACAAAGCAGCAGATCAAGAGAAGGCGTGGTTATGCCCCACAGATACAGGAGTTGATAAACTCGAAGATGGCCACGGGAAAGTATCTATTGGATAAGGAACACATGGTTCTCTATCCTGAATTTGAGGACAATCGAGTTGTCATGACTGAGAATGAACCATCATCAGTGCAAGCTCAGGAGAGAAAGGAGAAGGCAAGGCAAGAGAAAGCTGCAAGGATGCCAGCTCAAGCAGAGGCATCTGATTACTTTCTGAAGAACACGCAGGAGCAGCTTGGTTACTTAATAGCATCAACTCTACGGATTGAGAAGGGGTTGGCCACCCTAACTCAAAACCAGGAGAGCCTGGAGAGAATCATGGAACAAAAATTCTATGATCTTGATGTCAAAGTGACTGAGATTGATCGGCCGTGGAGCGATTACAAGATGATATGTAGGAGAGGAAGGGCAAGACGACAACTGATGCATTTGCCAGTGCGCCTAGAGCTCAGAGGTGAGCTGCAGTGCCAACTCCAGACACCAGAGCCACTTCTTCAGCTCCAGCTACAGCTCCAGCTCCAACTTCTTCAGCTCCTACCACGTCTACTGATGCGTTCATCCTTGGAGTCTGTCTACACCACCACGGAAGACCAAGCACGAGAGGCGACATAGTGCTATGCATTTTCTAGGAACTTTTGGTTACTTGTTGCCAAAGGGGAGAAAATGTGTAGATCATAGGCTTCGAGAGAGAGAGAGATTTGCTTTTGTTCTCTCTTGTCTTTTTGGTTGAACTTTATTTGCGTTTCATTGCTTGAGATACTACCATTACCTGTGAGACATTGATGATCATGTGTTTGATCATAAGCTACGCTCATGCCTTTTATGATATTATCTTATTTATCCTTACATGATCATTCACTGTGCTTGGTGATGAGTGCATGTATTTAATCATTATTATTTTGAGCGCTCCACCAAGATGTATGTGACATGGAAGAGTAACCCATGAGCCTAATTTCTTGTGCATTTGCAATCCAAAGCAAATCTTAAGATATGCACAAATTTAGGGGGAGCTCTTGCTTGTCACATACTTCTCAAAGCGACGATGTTTTTCAATTTTATTATCATTTGTCGAAGCTTTGATCTATATGTTGTCATCAATTACCAAAAGGGGGAGATGGAAAGTGCAACTATCCCTAGGTGGTTTTGGTAATTCATAACAACATATAGCTCATTGAGCTAATACTATTCCAAGATGAATATTTCAAGAAAAGCTCAATGAATGGCATGGCATGGATGATGAAAGTGGATCCTCAAAATATTAAGGACAAAGGACTGGCTCAAGCTCAAAAGCTCAAGACTCTACATTTTACATTTTAGTGATCCAAGATCACATTGAGTCTATAGGAAAAGCCAATACTATCAAGAAGGGATGAGGTGTTGCTTAATGAGCCTCTTGCTTCATGTGCTTAGTGATATGCTCCAAAACCCTCCACTACTTTCTCACATCCACATATGACCTAAACCCAAAGTCAAACTCGGCCCTACCGATTCTTTCTATCCGGCGCCACCGAGTTCAGATGTCATAGCCACTGCCACAAACCCTAGGCAAATCGGTTCACCGATAGGGTTCTCGGTCTCACCGAGATGGGATTGTAATCTCTCTGTTTCCCTTCATAACATTTCGGTCTAACCGAAGTGAGCGATCGGTCCCACCGAGAGTACAATGTAAACTCTCTGTTTCCCTTTTGTAACTTTTCGGTCTCACCGAAAGAGCAAATCGGTCCCACCGAGTTTACCTGACCAACTCTCTAGTTAGCTAATTACCAAAATCGGTCTCACCGAGTTTGTGTAATCGGTCTCACCGAGATTACGTTATGCCCTAACCCTAACAATATCGGTCCTACCGAGATGCATGTCGATCCCAATCAAAACCCTAACGGTCACTAGGTTTACTAAATCGGTCCGACCGAGTTTGATGATTCAGTCCCACCGAGTTTGGTAAATTGTGTGTAACAGTTAGATTTTGTGTGGAGGCTATATATACCCCTCCACCTCCTCTTCATTCGTGGAGAGAGCCATCAGAACAAACCTACACTTCCAACTTACCAGTTCTAAGAGAGAACCACCTACTCATGTGTTGAGACCAAGATATTCCATTCCAACCACATGAATCTTGATCTCTAGCCTTCCCCAAGTTGCTTTCCACTCAAATCTTCTTTCCACCAAATCCGAATCCTGTGAGAGAGAGTTGAGTGTTGGGGAGACTATCATTTGAAGCACAAGAGCAAGGAGTTCATCATCAACCCACCCTTTGTTACTTCTTGAGAGTGGTGTCTCCTAGATTGGCTAGGTGTCACTTGGGAGCCTCCGACAAGATTGTGGAGTTGAACCAAGGAGTTTGTAAGGGCAAGGAGATCGCATACTTTGTGAAGATCTACCGCTAGTGAGGCAAGTCCTTCGTGGGCGACGGCCATGGTGGGATAGACAAGGTTGCTTCTTCATGGACCCTTCGTGGGTGGAGCCCTCCATGGACTCGCGCAACCGTTACCCTACATGGGTTGAAGTCTCCATCAACGTGGATGTACGATAGCACCACCTATCGGAACCACGACAAAAACATCCGTGTCTCCAATTGTGTTTGAATCCTCCAAACCCTTCCCTTTACATTCTTGCAAGTTGCATGCTTTATTTTCCGCTGCCAATATACTCTTTGCATGCTTGCTTGAATTGTGTGAAGATTGCTTGACTTGTTCAAAAATAGCTAAAATCTGCCAAAGTCTAAAATTGGGAAAAGGTTAGGTTTTTATTGGTCAAGTAGTCTAATCACCCCCCTCTAGACATACTTCAAGGTCCTACAGCAGTACAAACTCAATATAAACCTGATCTATTGGTTGAAAAAGGAAAGAAAGTGGGGACTGGGGGAAAAGTCAACAGAGTAAGTCCAGCACTAGATTTGCTAGCCTCACACAGTATAAGGTGGCTATATACCGAACAAAAATGGGACCAACCCATATATCCTCTTCTGATGTTTGTTGCCCCGAGCCGCTCTTATGTAATGCCACTGGTAAAATGTAGCGATCGCCGTTAAAGGTAAGGACACGTTAAACCAATGTTGTTTTCAATGTAATGCCTCCAGTAATATGAATCAATGGCACTTTTTTCATGTCCTGCTAAATTTCCCATTAAGATAAGTTGCTTATTTTCGTTAGAGAAGCAACTGTCCTGGTCCGCCTACTCTCCAGGAGCTTCACGACCAACCTTGATGTTGCTCAATTTTATTGCAACTAATGAAGAAGCTCTGTGGGTTTCATTTTCTGATGGAAATGGAACCGGGGCTGGAGCCCTTTTCTTAAAAGAAGAATAAGAAGAAGAAGCTGCTAGCTCATGGGACATTGCTTCATTTTAGGTGAACTGCACCAAAAGGTCCCATGAGTTGAATCATCCATGTTGGTGACTGGTGTCATCCCTTCTATGATGGCGTTGACTGCAGATATGGTTCCCATCACGATGTATGTTCCTTTTTGGTCTGACCGTTTGCCAAAGATCTTGCATGTTGATCCTGCTCTTGTGCTATTGTTTTGGCACTGCCATGATAAAGCAGTAATGTTATTATTTTGCACCTTAATCTAGTAGCACTATTGATTTGAGGCAATGTTTTGGCACCGCTAGTGCCACTATTTTTTTATATATCGAAGAGGGGTTCCTCCGATTTCATTAAAGAAACCCAACCATAGAGAACTATTATCCGCAACATCTCGGTGTAAATGGGCGGTTATGCAACTACTACTAGAACGGATCGAGTACTAGCAGGATACAAGTTCGCCAAATAAGCTAAGCGAGGTAGGGGGACGCAGCACCAGCTCGACCAAGTTTGGATTACAACCCAAATGCTACCACAGAAACATCGGGGAAGATAGGGACCGAAAGAGCGACTTGAAAGATCCCGCCTAAGCACCCCGCCTTCATCCTTGTGACGCACGGTACACCTCGTTTGCCACACCGTCGACCCTAGTGTGACTGATAAAATGAAGTAATAATACAGTTAAAATAGAGCGAGTGTCCTCTCTATCATTTCATTTCCAATGTAGATAAAGAAAGTGCTTCTCTTTGTTAATATATGTTTCATCAACTAGTCCCATTGTTAATGTTTAAGCGTTTACAAACCGGGTGCTTAATTTTAGTTGATCTGCACAAAAATAGAGATTTGAATGTCTCAAGGCCCTCCTTGTACTACCGTTGTAATCGATGTTCATCAACGCAGAAGGTGTATCGGGAGACTTGGGTCGATTTCGATGATGATGTAATATTTTCTTACATTTATTAGTGTATGTTTCATCAACTAGTGTCACTATAATGTAATCACGCCTTTTCATTATCTCGTGCAAACAGGGTTATTCAAATGCATTTTGGTGGAACTGCACAAATGTACGGTGGAACTGGCATATATGCAGAGTGCTAGGTGCCAAGTAAAATTACCGACACCAACCCTGCTCCATCTAAGCATTAGCATCCACCACCAACATTGGGATGTGTGGCACTCACTGTGGACGGATCTTTATAGGCCGCAAATCCTCTAAACAAATACTAGTAGCTTAGACATGAAAAAAATACTAGTATCTTATAATCGGCAGTTTTCTAGGGGTGTACTCTTTTCTGAAAGAAGCACCAATCTATTTTTCTTTATTTGTACACAGTGTTACAACTTTGACCCAAAGGTCCAGAGCTATTTTAGGGTGATTGGCGTAGTACTCGGAGACTGATTGTAAGCATGATTTTTATTAGTTGTCACACTGATTGTAAGCATCAGATGGAAGATTAGGTTAGTGTGAAGCTTACCTTAAACCCTACCGACGCCGTTGAAACGAGGCGAGCATTGAGGGAACCGTGGAGAACGGCAGGGAAGCAACGTCGCGCCATCCGGCATCCTCTTGCGGTGGGAGAACGAATACTCCTGTAGCTCCGGCTGGCTGTGAACCCTCACGAACGGCACACCGTACTCGATCGATTCGTTATCCTCTGGGTGCTCGACCTTCGACCTGTACGCCCACCACCTCCGCCTGACTTTCACCTCAGCAAATCTGTCTGCTCCATCGCCCAGAGGAGATACTCGATGAACTTGAAGGACTGCGGTGTGACTGCCGCCGAGGAGTACATCGCCTCCCTCATTGCCGTCATCTCGCTCTTTTGCATACATTGCCACATGGCCCTTACCGTCCTCGAAATCTCCCACTCATTGTCAAACCAAGTAAGGATCTCCTTCAACCTAGCTAACTTTGCCTGGTCGCCGCCGGCGATCTGCCAGATTCGCTGCTGCATCCCCTCCATAGATGTCCTTCCGAGTGGTCCGGTGCTAGCTTTGGAAGATGGGAGGAGTGAAGGAAATATGCCCTAGAGGCAATAATAAAGTTATTATTTATTTCCTTATATCATGATAAATGTTTATTATTCATGCTAGAATTGTACACCGGAAACATAATAGTATGCCTCTACTTGACTAGCTCGTTGATTAAAGATGGTTATGTTTCCTATCCATAGACATGAGTTGTCATTTGATTAACGGGATCACATCATTAGGAGAATGATGTGATTGACTTGACCCATTCTGTTAGCTTAGCACATGATTGTTTAGTATTCTGCTATTTCTTTCTTCATGACTTATACATGTTCCTATGACTATGAGATTATGCAACCCCCATTTACCAGAGGAACACTTTGTGTGCTACCAAACATCACAGTGTAACTGGGTGATTATAAAGGTGCTCTACAGGTGTCTCCAAAGGCACTTGTTGGGTTGGCGTATTTCGAGATTAGGATTCGTCACTCCGATTGTCGGAGAGGTATCTCTGGGCCCACTCAGTAATGCACATCACTTAAGCCTTGCAAGCATTGCAACTAATGAGTTAGTTATGGATGATGTATTACTTTAACGAGTAAAGAGACTTGCCGTGCTTGAGATTGAACTAGGTATTGAGATACAAGCGATCGAATCTCGGGCAAGTAACATACCGATGACAAAGGGAACAACGTATGTTGTTATGCGGTTTGACCGATGAAGATCTTCGTAGAATATGTGGGAGCCAATATGAGTATCCAGGTTCCGTTATTGGTTATTGGCCGGAGACGTGTCTCGGTCATGTCTACATAGTTCTCGAACCCGTAGGGTCCGCACGCTTAAAGTTTTGATGACAGTTATATTATGAGTTTATATGTTTTGATGTACCGAAGGTAGTTCGAGTCCGGATGTGATCACGGACATGACGAGGAGTCTCGAAATGGTCTAGACATGAAGATTGATATATTGGACGACTATACTCGGACACGAGAATGGTTCGGGGGTTATCGGATATATCTGGAGTACCGGGGTTACTGGAACCCCGGAGGTTATTGGGCCTCATGGGCCCAATTGGTGGAAGAGGAGAGGAGGCCAAGGGGCAGCCACGCCTCCCCTAAGTCCGAATTGGACAAGGAGGCGGCGCCCCTTTCCTTTCCCCCTCTCTCCCTCTCCTCTCTCCTAATCCAACAAGGAAGGGAGGGAGTCCTACTCCGGTGGGAGTAGGACTCCTCTGGCGCCCCTCCTAGCCGCCACCTCTCCCCCTTGCTCCTTTATATACGGGGGCAGGGGGGCACCCTAGACACAACAATTGATCATTGATCTTTTAGCCGTGTGCGGTGCCCCCTCCACCATAGTCCACCTCGATAATACCGTAGGAGTGCTTAGGCGAAGCCCTGCGTCAGTAGAACATCATCATCGTCTCCATGCCGTCAGGTCTTGTGAAACTCTCCCTCAACACTTTAATTTGGATCGGAGTTCAAGGGACGTCATCGGGTTGAACGTGTGCTGAATTCGGAGCTGCCATGCGTTCGGTACTTGATCGGTCGGATCGTGAAGACGTACGACTACATCAACCGTGTTGTGCTAACGCTTCCGCTTTCGGTCTACGAGGGTACGTGGACATACTCTCCCCTCTCGTTGCTATGCATCACCGTGATCTTGTGTGTGCGTAGGAAAATTTTGAAATTACTATGTTCCCCAACAAGGAGAGACGGTGGTCTTGCAATAGAGAAGAGGGAGAGGCGAGACGGTGGTTTTGTAATGGAGATGATGGACAGGAGAGGTTCCCCTGCCTTTCGGTCGCTGACAGGTGGGCCCCGCGCTTGGTGGGACCCATGTGTCAGTGTCTCAATGTAAGGATGGGCTATGGGGGATCCTCGTCCGAGGAGAGAGGAGGTGGTTTTGCAATGGAGAAGAGGGAGAGGCGAGACGGTGGTTTTGGAATGGAGATGATGGAGAGGAGAGGAGGTGGTTTTGCAATGGAGAAGAGGGAGAGGAACGTGCGGCAGTGATTTAGGATTGGACGAGAGGGCCGACGCGCTGTGAGTGGATCAAAATCAAAATCAATTTACCCTCAATTAAGAAAGCGACCCCACATTAACTAGTCTCCCTTTTATTCTAGGTCATAATTTACCATGATTTTCACAAATAAAATATATGTTATATGTTGCAAAAATAATATAATTTGAAAGTACATTCAGATACGAACCAAACGATACAATTTTTGGTGACATGCATTCACATTTTGCTTGTCAAATATAGTACGTGGTCAAACTTTGACCCAAAATACGCAAAACAAAAAAATACTTCCAAGACCAGCACCGCTCTTCCGCTCTTCTCCTCTTAAACCACCGCCGCTCCTCTCCTGTTCCAATCTAAATCCAGCGCCGCTCCTCTCCTCTCCCATTTCAAAACCACCGCCCCTCCTCTCCTGTTCCAATCCAAAACCAGCGTCGCTCCTCTCCCATTCTAAACCAAAACCAGCACTGCTCCTCTCCTCTTCCATTCAAAAACCACCGCCGGCGAGTGAAGGTGTTGTGGAGAAGTAGATCGATGGAGGAGTACACCGATACATGAGGATCGCAGACGGCGACCCTGTGAAGCTAGATAGGATGTTGGAGATACAGTCTTGGTTTGACAACAAGGACCAACTAGCAGCGACGGCGACATCCATGGCCAAATATCTGCAACAGAGCGAAAAGGCAGCGATACTCCCGGAGGGAGTCACACGGGAGTACATAGAGCTGCTCCTCTGGGCCATGGAGCAAACAGATTCACCGAATCCGATCGTGAGGGAGCGGTGGTGGGATTATCGATCCCAGATAGAGCATCCACCAGAGATTGAAGGATCGAGCATCTACAGGGTGCCGTTTGTGAGGGTGACGTGCCAGAGCGAGCTGGTGGAGTGTTCGTTGACCGAACCCAACTACAAGAGGAGAAAAACAGTTGGCCCGATGACGCTTCCCCGCCATCCTCTCCCTCGCCGTTCACATCGTCCCACGGGGCGGCTGTCTGCCGCCGAGGAATAGGAGGGATGTGCCCCTCCCCCCACACCAATAGTCGGGTAGGTTGTGAATTGTCAGGAGGAGCTTAGGGTTGTTAGTATTTGCAGGTTGTGAATTGTGTTTTGTGTTGTGTATTTTGAGAGTACTTTCAGATATGAATGTCTTTTGAATTTCAGATTTGCAGTATTGAGCATATGAAGTATTTTATGAATTCTAGAGATCTATTTTTAGCACTAAAAAATGTAGTTTCATAGGAGTATAAAAGTGTAGACAATGTGATTGTCAGAGAAGAAACTGCAAGTTTCAGTTTCAGATAAGAAACTCCAAGTTCAATTTCAGATAAGAAACTGCAACTTTCAAAGGCAGATCATTTATATTAACACGGCCTTTTCAAACAGTGTTAACATCATGCTGGAAGTTTTATTCATGTCGAAACTGGAACTACCAGCCAGTTAACATCATGCTGATCAACATTCATGCATAGCACATCTTCATATGATGCACAGTCAAAGAGATATGCTATTTTCAAAATGCCCACACAATGTCGAGTGTGCAAAAAACAGAGAAAACGAGGGACGAAGTTTTGACAAGTGTAGTACGTGGTGTGCGTAGATGACAATTGGGACCCACATGTCAATAAAGGCAGAGGCAAAAATTTTGGAGATATTTTCTCTGCACAGGTGGAATCAAACCCGGGCGGAACAATTTGCCTCTGCCTAGGCTTTCTTTTTTAACATGCGCAGCCCACGACCTCGGATGGGAGGTCCATAAGGCTGTTTGTATTTTCTTGAGGGCCTTTATGTATCGACTGGCCTATGGACCTCTCATCCGAGGTTTTATTTTTCCTGAAACATCGGCAACCCAATTTATGTATATTTTTGAAGAAAAACATAGAGGTCTGTTCTATTTTTCTATATAAGAATAGGAACGCCTGGTCCAACTTATGCTTCCCTTCTAACTATATTATATATATTTAAATTATTTTATATGTTATTATATATTATTGTTATTGTCATCATATATTTAACAGATACTTACATATGTAAGAAAACAATATCCCACATTGATGTCTACTACACAACCTTCTTCTTGTAGACGTTGTTGGGCCTGCAAGTGCACAGGTTTGTAGGACAGTAGCAAATTTCCCTCAAGTGGATGACCTAAGGTTTATCAATCCGTAGGAGGCGAGGGATGAAGATGGTCTCTCTCAAGCAACCCCGCAACCAAATAACAAAGAGTCTCTTGTGTCCCCAACACACCCAATACAACGGTAAATTGTATAGGTGCACTAGTTCGGCGAAGAGATGGTGATACAAGTGCAATATGGATGGTAGATATAGGTTTTTGTAATCTGAAATTATAAAAACAGCAAGGTAAATAATGATAAAAGTGAGCATAAACGGTATTGCAATGATAGGAAACAAGGCCTAGGGTTCATACTTTCACTAGTGCAAGTTCTCTCAACAATAATAACATAGATAGATCATATAACAATCCCTCAACATGCAATAAAGAGTCACTCCAAAGCCACTAATAGCGAAGAACAAACGTAGAGATTATGGTAGGGTACGAAACCACCTCAAAGTTATTCTTTCGGATCAATCTATTCAAGAGTTCGTACTAGAATAACACCTTAAGACACAAATCAACCAAAACCCTAATGTCACCTAAATACTCCATTGTCACCTCAAGTATCCGTGGGCATGATTATACGATATGCATCACACAATCTCAGATTCATCCAACCAACACATAGTACTTCAAAGAGTGCCCCAAAGTTTCTACCAGAGAGTCAAGAAAACGTGTGCCAACCCCTATGCATAGGTTCATGGGCGGAACCTGCAAGTTGGTCACCAAAACATACATCAAGTGGCACGTGATATCCCATTGTCACCACAGATAAACACGGCAAGACATACATCAAGTGTTCTCAAATAAATACTCAATCCGATAAGATAACTTCAAGAGGGAAACTCAATTCATCACAAGAGAGTAGAGGGGGAGAAACATCATAAGATCCAACTATAATAACAAAGCTCGCGATACATCAAGATCGTGCCATAGAGAGAACACGAGAGAGAGAGATCAAACACATAGCTACTGGTACATACCCTCAGCCCCGAGGGTGAACTACTCCCTTCTCGTCATGGAGAGCGCCGGGATGATGAAGATGGCCACCGGTGATGGGTTCCTGTTGGAAATATGCCCTAGAGGCAATAATAAATTAGTTATTATTATATTTCCTTGTTCATGATAATTGTTTATTACCCATGCTATAATTGTATTGATAGGAAACTCAGATACATGTGTGGGTACATAGACAACACCATGTCCCTAGTAAGCCTCTAGTTGACTAGCTGCGTTGATCAATAGATGGTTACGGTTTCGACCATGGACATTGGATGCCGTTGATAACGGGATCACATCATTAGGAGAATGATGTGATGGACAAGACCCAATCCTAAGCCTAGCACAAAGATCGTAGTTTGTATGCTAAAGCTTTTCTAATGTCAAGTATCATTTCCTTAGACCATGAGATTGTGCAACTCCCGGATACCGTAGGAATATTTTGGGTGTACCAAACGTCACAACGTAACTGGGTGGCTATAAAGGTGCACTACAGGTATCTCCGAAAGTGTACATTGGGTTGTACGAATCAAGATCGGGATTTGTCACTCCGTGTAAACGGAGAGGTATCTCTGGGCCCACTCGGTAGGACATCATCATAATGTGCACAATGTGACCAAGGGGTTGATCACGGGATGATGTGTTACGGAACGAGTAAAGAGACTTGCCGGAAATGAGATTGAACACGGTATCGGGATACCGACGATCGAATCTCGAGCAAGTACAATACCGCTAGACAAAGGGAATTGAATACGGGATTGATTGAGTCCTTGACATCGTGGTTCATCTGATGGGATCATCATGGAACATGTGGGAGCCAACATGGGTATCCAGATCCCGTTGTTGGTTATTGACCGGAGAACGTCTCGGTCATGTCTGCATGGTTCCCGAACCCGTAGGGTCTACACACTTAAGGTTCGATGACGCTTAGGGTTATAAAGGAAGTTTGTATGTGGTTACCGAATGTTGTTGAGTCCCGGATGAGATCCCGGACGTCACGAGGAGTTCGGAATGGTCCGGAGGTAAAGATTTATATATGGGAAGTCTGTTATGGTCACCGGAAAAGTTTCGGGTTTTATCGGTAGACGTCTGGGACCACCGGGAGGGTCCTGGGGTCCACCAAGTGGGGCCACAAGCCCGGAGGGCTGCATGGGCCAAGTGTGGGAGGGACCAGCCCGGTGGGCTGGTGCACCCCCACAAGGGCCCAAGGCGCCTCCAAGAGGGAAGGGGCAAACCCTAGGGCAGATGGGCCCTAAGGCCCACCCTAGGTGCGCCTCCCCCTCTCCCCCTTGTGGCCGCCACCCAGATGGGATTTGGGGGCTGCCGCCACCCCTGGGGAGGGAACCCTAGGTGGGGGCGCAGCCCCTCTTCTTCCCCTATATATACTTGAGGTTTGGGCTGCCCAACACAGATGAGTTTTCACCTCTCCATTGCGCAGCCCTACCTCCTCCTCCTCCTCTCCCGCGGTGCTTGGCGAAGCCCTGCAGGATTGCCACGCTCCTCCACCACCACCACGCCGTTGTGCTGCTGCTGGACGGAGTCTTCCTCAACCTCTCCCTCTCTCCTTGCTGGATCAAGGCATGGGAGACGCCACCGGGCTGTACGTGTGTTGAACGCGGAGGTGCCGTCTGCTCGGCACTAGGATCTCCGGTGATTTGGATCACGACGAGTACGACTCCTTCAACCCCGTTCTCTTGAACGCTTCGCTTAGCGATCTACAAGGGTATGTAGATGCACTCTCCTTCCCTCGTTGTTGGTTTCTCCATAGATAGATCTTGGTGACACGTGGGAAAATTTTGAATTTACGCCACGTTCCCCAACAAAGGCATCATGAGCTAGGTCTATTGCGTAGATTCTTTGCACGAGTAGAACACAAAGTAGTTGTGGGTGTTGATGATGTTCAATATGCTTACCGTTACTAGTCCAATCTTGTTTCTACGGTATTGTGGGATGAAGCGGCCCGGACCGACCTTACACGCATTTCCACGTGAGATGTGTTCCACTGATCGACATGCACTTGGTGCATAAGGTGGCTAGCGGGTGCCGGTCTCCCACTTTAGTCGGAACGGATTCGATGAAAAGGGTCCTTATGAAGGGTAAATAGCAATTGGCATATCACGTTGTGGTTTTGCGAGGTAAGAAACGTTCTTGCTAGAAACCCATAGCAGCCACGTAAAACATGCAAACAACAATTAGAGGACGTCTAACTTGTTTTTGCAGGGTATGCTATGTGATGTGATATGGCCAAGAAGAATGTGATGAATGATATGTGATGTATGAGATTGATCATGTTCTTGTAATAGGAATCACGACTTGCATGTCGTTGAGTATGACAACCGGCAGGAGCCATAGGAGTTGTCTTTATTTATTGTATGACCTACGTGTCATTGAACAACGCCATGTAATTACTTTACTTTATTGCTAACCGGTAGCCATAGTAGTAGAAGTAATAAGTTGGCGAGACAACTTCATGGAGACACGATGATGGAGATCATGGTGTCATGCCGGTGACGATGATGATCATGGAGCCCCGAAGATGGAGATCAAAAGGAGCAATATGATATTGGCAATATCATGTCACTATTTGATTGCATGTGATGTTTATCATGATTATACATCTTATTTGCTTAGAACGACGGTAGTAAATAAGATGATCCTCATTAAAATTTCAAGAAAGTGTTCCCCTAAGCGTGCACCGTTGCGAAAGTTCGTCGTTTCGAAGCACCACGTGATGATCGGGTGTGATAGATTCTTACGTTCACATACAACAGGTGTAAGCCAGATTTACACACGCGAAACACTTAGGTTAACTTGACGAGCCTAGCATGTACAGACATGGCCTTGGAACACAAGAGACCGAAAGGTCGAGCATGAGTCGTATGGAGGATACGATCAACATGAAGATGTTCACCGATGATGACTAGTCCGTCTCACGTGATGATCGGACACGGCCTATTTGACTCGGATCATGTAATCACTTAGATGACTAGAGGATGTCTATCTAAGTGGGAGTTCATAAGATGAACTTAATTATCCTGAACATAGTCAAAAGATCTTTGCAAATTATGTCGTAAGCTCGCGCTTTACTTCCACTGTTTAGATATGTTCCTAGAGAAAATATAGTTGAAAGTTGACAGTAGCAATTATGCGGATAGTAGAAGGCTTATGTCCTTAATGCACCGCTTGGTGTGCTGAACCTCGAACGTTGTCTGTGGATGTTGCGAACATCTGACATACACGTCTTGATAACTACGTGATAGTTCAGTTAAACGGTTTAGAGTTGAGGCACCAAAGACGATTTCGAAACGTCACGAAACATATGAGATGTTTCGAGGGATGAAATTGGGATTCCAAGCTCGTGCCCGCGTCAGGAGGTATAAGACCTCCGACGATTTTCTTAACCTTCAAACTAAGGGAGAAAAGCTCAATCGTTGAGCTTGTGCTCAGATTATCTAAGTGCAACAATCACTTGAATCGAGTGGGAGTTGATCTTCCTGATGAGATAGTGATGTTTCTCCGAAGTCATTGCCACCAAGCTGCTAGAAGCTTCGTGATGAACTATAACATATCAGGGATAGATATGATGATCCTTGAGCTATTCGTAATGTTCGACAATCGCGAATGTAGAAATCAAGAAGGAGCATCAATTGTTGATGGTTAGTGAAACCACTAGTTTCAAGAAGGGCAAGGGCAAGAAGGGTACTTCATGAAACGGCAAATCAGTTGTCGCTCCAAAGAAGAAACCTGTGGTTGAACCCGAACCCGAGACTAAGTGCTTCGTAATAAGAGGAACAGCCATCGGAGCAGAATTACCCTAGATACTTGGTAGATGAGAAGGTGGCAAGGTCAATAGAAGTATATTGGATATACATTATGTTAATGTGTACTTTACTAGTACTCCTAGTAGCACCAGGGTATTGAGATACCGGTTCGGTTGCTAAGTGTTAGTAACTCGAAATAAAAGAGCTACGGAATAAACGGAGACTAGCTATAGGTGAGCTGACGATATGTGTTGGAAGTATTTCCAAGTTTGATTTGATCAAACATCGCACGCTCCCTCTACCATCAAGATTAGTATTAAACCTGAATAATTGTCATTTGGTGATTGCGTTGAGCATAGACATGATTGGATTATGTCTATCGCAATACAGTTATTCATTTAAGGAGAATAATGGTTACTCTATTTATATGAATAATACCTTCAATGGTCTTGCACCCAAAAATGCATGGTTTATTGAATCTCGATCGTAGTGATACACATGTTCATGCCAAAAGATATAAGATAGTAATGATAGTACCACCTACTTGTGGCACTGCCATGTAAGTCATATTGGTATAAACGCATGAAGAAGCTCCATGTTGATGGATCTTTGGACTCACTCGCTTTTGAAAAGTTTGAGACATGCGAACCATGTCTATTGGTGTATACGCATGATGAAACTCCATGCAGATGGATCGTTTGGACTCACTTGATTTTAAATCACTTGAGATATGCAAATCATACCACATGGGCAAGATGACTAAAAAGCCTCATTTCAGTAAGATGGAACAAGATAGCAACTTGTTGGAAGTAACACATTTTGATGTGTGCGGTACAATGAGTGCCGAGGCATGCAAAGGAATATCGTTATGTTCTTACTTCACGATGATTCGAGTAGATGTTGAGTATATTTACTTGATGAAACACAAGTCTGAATTATTAAATGGTTCAAGTAATTTCAGAGTGAAGTTGAAGATCATTGTGACAAGAGGATAAAATGTCTATGATATGATCATAGAGATGAGTATCTGAGTTGCGAGCTTTGGCACGCTATTAAGACATTGTGGAAATTGTTTCACAATTAATACTGCCTGGAACAACATAGTGTGATGGTGTGTCCGAACATCATTGTTGCACCCTATTAGATATGGTGTGTACCATGATGTCTCTTATCGAATTACCACTATCGTTCATGGGTTAGGCATTAGAGACAACCGCACTCACTTTAATAGGGCACCACGTAATTTCGTTGAGACGACACCGTTTGAACTATGGTTTGGAGAAACCTAAGTTGTCGTTTCTTAAAAGTTTGGGCCTGCGACGCTTACGTGAAAAGGTTTCATCGTGATAAGCTCGAACCCAAAACGGATAAATACATCTTCATAGGATACCCAAAATGGTTGGGTATACCTCCTATCTCAGATCCGGAAGCAAAAGTAATTGTTTCTAGAAACGGGTCCTTTCTCGAGGAAAAGTTTCTCTCGAAAGAATTGAGTAGGAGGATGGTGGAGACTTGATGAGGTTATTGAACCGTCACTTCAACAAGTGTGTAGCAGGGCACAGGAAGTTGTTCCTGTGGCGCCTACACCAATTGAAGTAGAAGCTTATGATAGTGATCATGAAGTTTTGGATCAAGTCACTACTGCCTCGTGGGGTGACAAGGATGCGTACTACTTGAGTGGTACGCAATCACATCTTGAAGGTCATGTTGCTAGAAAACAATGAACCTACGAGCTATGGAGAAGCAATGGTGGGCCCAAATTCCGAAAAATGGTTAGAAGCCATGAAATCCGAGATAGGATCCATGTATCAGAACAAAGCATGGACTTTGGTGGACTTGCCCGACGATCGGCAAGCCATTGAGATGAATGGATCTTTAAGAAGAAGACGAACGTGGACAGTAATATCACCGTCTATGAAGCTCGACTTGTGGCGAAGAGTTTTTCACAAGTTCAAGGAGTTGACTACGATGAGATTTTCTCATCCGTGGCGATGCTTAAGTCCGTCGGAATCATGTTAGCATAAGCTGCATTTATGAAATCTGGCGGATGGATGTCAAAATGAGTTTCCTTACCGGTTTTCGTAAGGAAAGGTTGTATGTGATACAATCGAGAAAGTTTTGTCGATCCTAAGGATGCTAAAGGTATCTGGCTCCAATGATCCTTTCTAAGGACTGGAGTAAGCATCTCGGAGTTGGAATGTACGCTTTGATGAGATGATCAAAGATTTTGGGTTGTACAAAGTTTATGAGAAACTTGTATTTCCAAAGAAGTGAGTGGGAGCACTATAGAATTTCTGATGAGTATATGTTGTAGACATATTGTTGATCGAATATGATGTAGAATTTCGAAAGCATACAGGTTATTTGAAAGATGTTTTTCAATAGAAAACCTAGATTAAGCTACTTGAACATTGAGCATCGAGATCTATAAGGATAGATCAAAATGCTTAATAATACTTTCAAATGAGCATATACCATGACATGATCTTGAAGGTGTTCAAGATGGATCAGTCAAAGAAGGAGTTCTTGCCTGAGATGTAAGGTATAAAGTTAAGACTTAAAGCTCGACCACGGCAGAACGTAGAGAAAGGGCGAAGGTCGCCCCTATGCCTTAGACGTAGGCTCTACGGTATGCTATCTTGTGTACCAGCACCGGAAGTGTGCCTTGAGTCGATCGAGGGTACAAGAATGATCCAGAATGGATCATTGGATAGCGATCAAAATTGTCCTTGGAGTAAATAAGGACGTGTTTCTCGATTATGGAGGTGATAAAGAGTTCGGCGTAAAGGGTTACGTCGGTTGCAAGCTTTAACACCTATCCGAAAGTGACTCGAGTAGCAAACCGGATACGTATAGTGGAGCAACCATTTGGAATAGCTCCAAGTGGAGCGTGGAAGCAGCGTTTACAATATGACCTAGAAATTTGCAAAGCACACACGGATCTAAAAGGTTCGCACTGCTGACTAAAACCTCTCTCACAAGCAAAACATGATCAAACCTCAGAACTCATTGAGTCTTAATCACATGACGATGTGAACTAGTTTACTAGTAAACTCTTTGGATGTTGGTCACATGGCGATGTGACCTATCAGTGTTAATCACATGACGATGTGAACTAGATTATTGACTCTAGTGCAAGTGGGAGACTGTTGGAAATATGCCCTAGAGGCAATAATAAATTAGTTATTATTATATTTCCTTGTTCATGGTAATCGTTTATTACCCATGCTATAATTGTATTGATAGGAAACTCAGATACATGTGTGGGTACATAGACAACACCATGTCCCTAGTAAGCCTCTAGTTGACTAGCTCGTTGATCAATAGATGGTTACGGTTTCACGACCATGGACATTGGATGTCGTTGATAACGGGATCACATCATTAGGAGAATGATGTGATGGACAAGACCCAATCCTAAGCCTAGCACAAAGATCGTAGTTCGTATGCTAAAGCTTTTCTAATGTCAAGTATCATTTCCTTAGACCATGAGATTGTGCAACTCCGGATACCGTAGGAATGCTTTGGGTGTACCAAACGCCACAACGAATCGGGTGGCTATAAAGGTGCACTACGGTATCTCCGAAAGTGTCTACATTGGGTTGTACGAATCGAGACTGGATTTGTCACTCCGTGTAAACGGAGAGGTATCTCTGGGCCCACTCGGTAGGACATCATCATAATGTGCACAATGTGACCAAGGGGTTGATCACGGGATGATGTGTTACGGAACGAGTAAAGAGACTTGCCGAAACGAGATTGAACAAGGTATCGGGATACCGACGATCGAATCTCGGGCAAGTACAATACCGCTAGACAAAGGGAATTGAATACGGGATTGATTGAGTCCTTGACATCGTGGTTCATCCGATGAGATCATCGTGGAACATGTGGGAGCCAACATGGGTATCCAGATCCCACGGTTGGTTATCGACCAAGAACGCCTCGGTCATGTTCGCATGGTTCCCGAACCCGTAGGGTCTACACACTTAAGGTTCGATGACGCTTAGGGTTATAAAGGAAGTTTGTATGTGGTTACCGAATGTTGTTCGGAGTCCCGGATGAGATCCGGACGTCACGAGGAGTTCCGGAATGGTCCGTAGGTAAAGATTTATATATGGGAAGTCCTGTTATGGTCACCGAAAAGTTTCAGTTTTATTTGCATCGCACTGGACCACCGGGAGGGTCCTGGGGTCCACCAAGTGGGGCCACAAGCCGGGAGGGCTGCATGGGCCAAGTGTGGAAGGGGACCAGCCCTGTGTGGGCTGGTGCACCCCCACAAGGGCCCAAGGCGCCTCAAGAGGGAAGGGGGCAAACCCTAGGGCAGATGGGCCCTAAGGCCCACCCTAGGTGCGCCTCCTCTCCCCTTGTGGCCGCCACCCAGATGGGATCTGGGGGCTGCCGCCACCCCTGGGGAGGGAACCCTAGGTGGGGGCGCAGCCCCTCCCCTTCCCCTATATATACTTGAGGTTTGGGCTGCCCAACACAGATGAGTTTTCACCTCTCCATTGCGCAGCCCTACCTCCTCCTCCTCTCCCGCGGGGCTTGGCGAAGCCTGCAGATTGCCACGCCTCCACCACCACCACGCCTGCAGTCAGCCGGGATTTGAGTCTTCCTCAACCTCTCCCTCTCTCCTTGCTGGATCAAGGCATGGGAGACGCCACCGGGTTGTACGTATGTTGAACGCGGAGGTGCCGTCTGCTCGGCACTAGGATCTCCGTGATTTGGATCACGACTCCTTCAACCCCGTTCTCTTGAACGCTTCCGCTTAGCGATCTACAAGGGTATGTAGATGCACTCTCCTTCCCCTCGTTGCTGGTTTCTCCATAGATAGATCTTGGTGACACGTAGGAAAATTTTGAATTTCTTCTACGTTCCCCAACAGTTCCCCCTCCGGCAGGGTGCCGGAACGGACTCCCGAGAGGTTTTTGGTGGCTACAGAGGCTTGAGGCGGCGGAACTCCCGATCTATCTTGATATTCGATGTTTTTAGGGTACGTAGGCTTATATAGGCAAAAGAAGTCGGTCGGGAGGTGCTCGAGGGGCCCACGAGACAGGGGGCACGCCCAGTAGGGGGGGGCGCCCTCCTATCTTGTGGAGTCCTCGAGGATCTTCTGACGTGAACTCCAAGTCTCCAGGATCATATTCTTCCCAAAAATAACGGTGCCGAAGGTTTCATTCCATTTGGACTCCGTTTGATATTCCTTTTCTTCGAAATACTGAAACAGGCAATAAAACAACAATATGGGCTGGGCCTCCGGTTAATAGGTTAGTCCCAAAAGAAATGTAGAAGTGTATAATAAAGCCCATAATCATTCAAAACAGGTAATATAATAGCATGGAACAATCAAAAATTATAGATACGTTGGAGACATATCAAGCATCCCCAAGCTTAATTCCTGCTCGTCCTCGAGTAGGTAAATGATAAAAACAGAATTTTTGATGTGGAATGCTACCTAGCATGATTCTCAAAGTAATTTTCTTTATTGTGGAATGAATGTTCAGATCCAAATGATTCAAAATAAAAGTTCATATTGATAAAAGAAATAGTAACACTTCAAGCATACTAGTCAAAGTAATCATATCTTCTCAAAATAGCATGGCAAAAGAAAGTTCATCCCTACATAATCATATAGTTAGGCTATGCTTCATTTTCGTCATACAAAGATGTTCCCAACTTCTATACCCCCGATGACAAGCCAAGCAATTGTTTCATACTTAAATAGTCTCAAACTTTTTCAACCTTCACGCAATACATGAGCGTGAGCCATGGATATAGCACTATGGGTGGAATAGAATATGATGATTGGGGATTGTGTGGAGAAGACAAAAAGGAGAAAGCCTCACATTACCGAGGATAATTAATGGGCTATGGAGATGCCCATCAATTGATGTCAACATGAGGAGTAGGGATTGCCATGCAACGGATGCACTAGAGCTATAAATGAATGCTCAACAAAATAAAACTAGTGGGTGTGCATCCAACTTGCTTGCTCACGAAGACCTAGGGCATTTGAGGAAGCCCATCGTAGGAATATACAAGCCAAGTTCTATAATGAAAAATTCCCACTAGTATATGAAAGTGACAACATATGAGACTCAATATATGAAAGACATGGTGCTACTTTGAAGCACAAGTGTGGAAAAAGAGATAGTAGCATTGCCCCTTTTTATTTTTTTTTCTTTTTTTCTTTGGGCCTTCTTTTTTTCTTTTGGCCTTTCTTCTTCTTCTTTTTTCTTTTTTTTTCTTTTTGGGCAATGCTCTAATAATGATGATCATCACACTTTCATTGATTACAACATATGAATTACAACTCAAAACTAGAACAAAATATGACTTTATATGAATGCCTCCGGCGGTGTACCGGGATGGTGCAATGAATCAAGAGTGACATGTATGAAAAATAATGCATGTTTGCTTTGCCACAAATACGATGTCAACTACATGATCATGCAATGGCAATATGACAAAAGTAATGTATGTCATAATGATGATAAACGGAACGGTGGAAAGTTGCATGGCAATATATCTCGGAATGGCTATGGAAATTCCATAAATAGGTAGGTATGGTGGCTGTTTTGAGGAAGATATAATGAGGCTTATGTGTGATAGAGCGTATCATATCACGGGATTTGGATGCACCGTGAAGTTTGCACCAACTCTCAAGGTGAGAAAGGGCAATGCACGGTACCGACGAGGCTAGCAATGGCGGAAAGGTAAAAGTGCGTATAATCCATGGACTCAACATTAGTCAAAAGAACTCATATACCTATTGCAAAAATTTAGAAGTCATCAAAATCAAGCACTACGCCGCATGCTCCTAGGGGGATAGATTGGTAGGAAAAGACCATCGCCGTCCCCGACCGCCACTCATAAGGATGCACAAGCCAGGTACACTTCATATTTCAAATTTGTTACACAACTTTAACCATACGTGCATGCTACGGGACTTGCTAACTTCAACACAAGCATTCTTTAAATTCATAATCACCCAACTTGCATGACTTTAATATCACTACCTCCATATCTCAAAACAATTATCAAGTATCAAATTGATCATAGCATCCAGTTCACCTCCTATGAAAGTTTTCGTTCAAATTGCCATGTTGTTTAAGACTCTCAAAATAATATAAGTGAAGCATGAGAGTTCTTCTATTTCTTCAAAATAAAGCCACCACCGTGCTCTAAAAGATATAAGTAAAGTACTAGAGCAAATGATAAACTACTCCAACAAGATATAAGTGAAGATCAATGAGTAGTTAAATAACTGTGCAACTATGTGAAGACTCTCTAACATTAAGGAATTTCAGATCTTGGTCAAACAGCAAGCAAAGCAAAATAAAATGACATTGCAAGGATAGCACAACTCAAGTGAAGAAGCAAAGACTTAAGCTCAACCGATACTAACCAATAGTTGTTGAAGAAGAAAGGTGGGATGCCTACCGGGGCATCCCCAAGCTTAGATGCTTGAGACTTCTTGAAATATTATCTTGGGGTGCCTTGGGCATCCCCAAGCTTGAAATTTTGTGTCTCCCTAATTCCTCTCATATCATGGTTTCTCTTTTGATCAAAAGCTTCATACACACCAAACTCAACAAGAACTCGTGAGATAGGTTAGTATAAACCAATGCAAAACCTTATCATTTTCTACTGTGACAAATCACTAAAATTATTATTCAACATTTAATACTAAATGTCTCTTCATATTTAATACTCCTATCCTTAAATAGAATCATTAAACAAGCAAACATATGCAAACATAACAGCAATCTGCCAAAACAGTACAGTCTGTAAAGAATGCAAGAGTATCAATACTTTCGTGACTCCAAAAATTATGAACTAAAATTCCACTGTAATAAATTTATAAGATCTCAATATGCAAAAAGATTCAACATTATACCACTCTCTGACTTTTCTAGGGAATTTTTGCAACAGCGGTAAACTTTCTGTTTTCAGACAGCAACATGTATACTAGCAAAATAAGCATGGCAAAGGCTATCCTTGACTTTTTTATTGAAACTAAAGATGCAAAACATTATTCTAAATAACAACAAGCAAATACTAACAAGAGAAAATGACGCTCCAAGCAAAACACATATCATGTGGTGAACAAAAATATAGCTCCAAGTAAAGTTACCGATGAACGAAGACGAAAGAGGGGATGCCATCCGGGGCATCCCCAAGCTTAGGCTCTTGGTTGTCCTTTAATATTACCTTGGGGTGACTTGGTCATCCCCAAGCTTAGGATCTTTCCACTCCTTATTCCATAGTCCATCGAATCTTTACCCAAAACTTGAAAACTTCACAACACAAAACTTAACAGAAAACTCGTGAGCTCCGTCGTGAAAAGAAAACAAAACACCACTTCAAGGTACTGTAATGAACTCATTCTTTATTTATATTTGTGTTAAACCTAATTTATTCCAACTTCTCTATGGTTTATAAACTTTTTTACTAGCCATAGATTCATCAAAATAAGCAAACAACACACGAAAAACAGAATCTGTCAAAAACAGAACAGTCTGTAGTAATCTGTAACTAACTCAAACTTATGGAACTTCAAAAATTCTAGAATAAATTGGTGGACCTGAGGAATTTGTCTAGTAATCATCCGCAAAAAGAATCAACTAAATATCACTCTCCAGTAAAAAGTTGAAGCTAATCTCGTGAGCGCTAAAGTTTCTGTTATTTACAGCATGATCATAAAGACTTCACCCAAGTCTTCCCAAAGGTTCTACTTGGCACAAACACTAATTAAAACATAAAACCACATCTAAAAAGAAGATAGATGGATTATTTATTACTAAACAGAACCAAAAAGCAATAAACTAAAATAAAATTGGGTTTCCTCCCAACAAGCGCTATCGTTTAACGCTCCTAGCTAGGCATGATGATTTCAATGATGCTCACATAAGACATAAGAATTGAAACATAAAGAGAGAATCATGAAGAATATGACTAGCACATTTAAGTCTAACCCACTTCCTATGCATAGGGATTTTGTGAGCAAACAACTTATGGGAACAATAATCAACTTGCATGGGAAGGTAAAACAAGCATAACTTCAAGATTTCAAGCACACACAGAGGAAACTTGATATTATTACAATTCTTACAAGCATATATTCCTTCCTCATAATAATTTTCAGTAGCATCATGAATGAATTCAACAATATAACCAGCACCAAAAGCATTCTTTTCATGATCTACTAGCATAGAAAATTTACTACTCTCCACATAAGCAAAATTCTTCTCATTCGGAATAGTAGTGGGAGCAAACTCAACAAAATAATTATCATGTGAGGCATAATCCAATTGAAAACTAAAATCATGATGACAAGTTTCATGGTTATCATTATTCCTAATAGCATACAATTCATCACAATAATCATCATAGATAGCAACTTTGTTCTCATAATCAATTGGAACCTCTTCCGAAATAGTGGAATCATCACTAAATAAAGTTGACACTCTTCCAAACCCACTTTCATCAATATAATCATCATAAATAGGAGGCATGCTATCATCAAAATAAACTTGCTCATCAAAGCTTGGGGGAAAAATATATCATATTCATCAAACATAGCTTCCCCGAGCTTGTGGCTTTGCATATCATTAGCATCCTGGATATTCAAGGAATTCATACTAACAACATTGCAATCATGCTCATCATACAAAGATCTAGTACCAAACATTTTAATGCATTCTTCTTCAAGCACTTGAGCACAATTTTCCTTTAAATCATTCTCACGAAAGATACTAAAAATACGAAGCGTATGAGACAAACTCAATTTCATTTTTTTGTAGTTTTCTTTTATAGACTAAACTAGTGATAAAACAAGAAACAAAAAGATTCGATTGCAAGATCTAAAGATATACCTTCAAGCACTCACCTCCCCGGTAACGGGCGCTTAAAAGAGCTTAGTCGACGGGGTGTGAGTGCCGCTTACCTAACCTTCCCGGCAACGGCGCCAGAAAAGAGCTTGATGTCTACTACACAACCTTCTTCTTGTAGACATTGTTGGGCCTGCAAGTGCACAGGTTTGTAGGACAGTAGCAAATTTCCCTCAAGTGGATGACCTAAGGTTTATCAATCCATAGGAGGCGTAGGATGAAGATGGTCTCTCTCAAGCAACCGTGCAACCAAATAACAAACAGTCTCTTGTGTCCCCAACACACCCAATACAATGGTAAATTGTATAGGTGCACTAGTTCGGCGAAGAGATGGTGATACAAGTGCAATATGGATGGTAGATATAGGTTTTTGTAATCTGAAATTATAAAAACAGCAACGTAACTAATGATAAAAGTGAGCGTAAACGGTATTGCAATGATAGGAAACAAGGCCTAGGGTTCATACTTTCACTAGTGCAAGTTCTCTCAACAATAATAACATAGATAGATCATATAACAATCCCTCAACATGCAACAAAGAGTCACTCCAAAGCCACTAATAGCGGAGAACAAACGTAGAGATTATGGTAGGGTACGAAACCACCTCAAAGTTATTCTTTCGGATCAATCTATTCAAGAGTTCGTACTATAATAACACCTTAAGACACAAATCAACCAAAACCCTAATGTCACCTAAATACTCCATTATCACCTAAAGTATCCGTGGGCATGATTATACGATATGCACCACACAATCTCAGATTCATCCAACCAACACATAGTACTTCAAAGAGTGCCCCAAAGTTTCTACCGGAGAGTCAAGAAAACGTGTGCCAACCCCTATGCATAGGTTCATGGGCGGAACCCGCAAGTTGGTCACCAAAACATACATCAAGTGGCACGTCATATCCCATTGTCACCACAGATAAACACGGCAAGACATACATCAAGTGTTCTCAAATAAAGACTCAATCCGATAAGATAATTTCAAGAGGGAAACTCAATTCATCACAAGAGAGTAGAGGGGGAGAAACATTATAAGATCCAACTATAATAACAAAGCTCGTGATACATCAAGATCGTGCCATAGAGAGAACACGAGAGAGAGAGAGATCAAACACATAGCTACTGGTACATACCCTCATCCCCGAGGGTGAACTACTCCCTCCTCGTCATGGAGAGCGCCGGGATGATGATGATGGCCACTGTGATGGGTTCCCTCTCCCAGGGTGCAGAACGGACTCCGAGAGGTTTTTGGTGGCTACAGAGGCTTGCGGCGGCGGAACTCCCGATCTATCTTCACATTCGATGTTTTTAGGGTACGTAGGCTTATATAGGCAAAAGAAGTCGGTCGGGAGGTGCTCGAGGGGCCCACGAGACAGGGGGGCGCGCCCAGTAGGGGGGGGGGCGCCCTCCTATCTCGTGGAGTCCTCGGGGATCTTCTGATGTGAACTCCAAGTCTCCAGGATCATATTCTTCCCAAAAATAACGCTGACGAAAGTTTCATTCCGTTTGGACTCTGTTTGATATTCATTTTCTTGAAATATCAAACAGTAATAAAACAAAGAATATGGGCCGGGCCTCTGTTAATAGGTTAGTCCCAAAAGTAATATAAAAGTGTATAATAAAGCCCATAATCATTCAAAACAGGTAATATAATAGCATGGAACAATAAAAAATTATAGATACGTTGGAGACGTATCACACATCTTGTTAACTTATAAAAATAATTTCTTAACAATAAAATCCTGGAATTTTTTTGGCAACGAAAATCCTGGTGAATGTGTACAAAAGCTTGGTAAGATTTAAGGACCAATGTAATAATAAATCACTTATTATTTTAATATATATATATAACAAAATGCTCAGCCCCTGTTTATTTTTTGATAACACTGTTGCACCCACCCCAACATTATAATTAGAATCAGCCCAGCAAAATCGTGTATTTAGAGAAGGTGCAAATGACCTGTAATTTTTTAGGAAAACGGCCGCATGGACGCTACATTATTTGTTCACCCAGCCCAGCTAACGGACTGTAATTCAAAAAAAAAAAGATCAAATGGACTGTAAATTCTACTCCGCAAAAAAAAGACTGTAAATTCTGAAAAATGGGTTGAATACGTGCCACATTTTTGGAGGCTGAAATGTGGGCCAATAGGTCGAAGCCAATGCAAGTCGTTGTCAACTTAGTCAACAAATGATTCTAACATCGTTAGCCGTTGGATTTACATCCAACGACCGGCACACATCTTCAATCTCTCTTCTTCTTCCTCCAGCGACGTCGGGACCACCTGCTCCCCGCCTCCCATCGCTAGCAGCTTAGCACGCTCACCGTGAAGCGCTACTCCATCGCTGGCTGTGCCATCCTCCACCCTCCACACCTCCTGTTCTTCTCCACCGACCGCCGAACCACACCGCACTGTAACCAGTTAACCCTCGTGACACCTCTCCATCTACGACTCTACTCCAGCGTCTTCCCATCTCCCGGCTCGTTGCTGTCCGGGGCCTCGCCGTCGTCCACCACCTTGGATGCGCCGGCGAGTGGTCAACATGGTCAACGAACGACACCATCAAGTAGATCAGGCGTGGAGAGGCCGATTTGGAGTCCACGGCCACAAGACAAGGAAATGCCTCCTTATTACGCCAAAAATAATGATTCCTCCACCGACAAATTGGGACCTACCGGAAGGGCCTCTCAGATCTCGCGAAAAACGTTCCCATCACGATGTCGGACCCACCAGCTATATCTTTGCACGCAAGGAAGTGCCTCCTTATTACGCACAAAAAATAAATACCCCCCCTACTAGTTGGGACCCACCTTGGTGGGAGGCTGACTTGTGGGCCTACTAAGTTGACGGGGACGGAGTGCTTTGTCAACTTAGTCAATATGAACGATTCTAGCTCTAGTGACCGTACGATGTCCATCCAACGACTGTAGTGCTTCTTCAACCTCTGATCTTGTTGCTCCAGCCGCCCAAAGCAGCGCCGGTCGTGCCACATGCTCCTACCTCCCGTGGTCGGCTGTGCTGCCACGGAGGCCTCACCGCCCCCTACTATTCCCACCGCTAGCCAGGCCATCCCTCTACTCACCCACACCCCCTGTTATTCTGCGGCGACGACCTCCTGCACCGCAGCCGAACGGTGAACCCTCGTACTCCTCACGCTGGGCATCCATCGCTGCGCGTCTTCCCGGCTCCATGTCGTCCCCTTCCTAGGCCTCATTGCCGTCCACCGCCTCGGTGCTCTCGGCGTGGCGTGGTCAACGTGGTCAAGGAACGGCTTCCATCGGACGTGGATCAGACGTGGAGAGGCCGATACTGGGTCCACGACCGCATGACAAGGAAGTGCCTCCTTATTACGCCGGAAAATAATTATTCCTCCACCTGACAGCGGGGACCCACCGGACGGGCCACCGTATTTCGCGAAAAAAGCATTTCACCCTGACTGCTGGGACCCACCAGCTACATCATCGCACGCAAGGAAGTGCGTCCGGGCAAAAAAAAAGATTCGCCCCCCTGACTGCTGGGACCCACCAGCTACATCTTCGCAGGCAAGGAAGTGCCTGATGGTCGGGACCCACCTGGTCGAAGCGTACGTAGCATTGTCATTCTGGTCGCGGACGTGTACGTACATACTGGTCCATGTAGAGGCGCGCACGTGGCGTAGTAGAGGCGCGCACGTAGCATGTACAACGTACGTAGAGCGATCAATGTGCAAGAAAGAAAATACGGCCACGTACGTACATACGGGCAGGGTCTCGAACGCCTACTCACGCATACATACGGCCAGGGCTCGTGTGCATGGCTGGGTCGGAACGGAGAAACAGCGTCATAAATGCGTGTTCATGGGGAGCCAACCGGCTGGGTCGGAACGGAATGCGTCGTCGTGTTCATCAGGAGGGCTTGGACGGAACAGCCGATGGAAACGAGGCCTGGCGTACCGCAGAACGGAGGAAACGGCCTTGTGTTCGACCGGCCACGTTCGAAACGGGATCCTGTTCATCGGGAGGGGTCTGGCGTACCACAAAACGGAGGAAACAGACCTCCTACGGTCAAAACGGGGGTCCTGTTGATCGGGAGGGGTGTGGCGTACCGCAAAACAGAGGAAACGGACTTGTGTTGGAGCGCTACGGTCGAAACAGGAGTCATGTTCATCGGGAGGGGTGTGGCGTACCACAAAACGGGACTCCCACGGGATACTGTTCATCTCCACCGTCGACCCCCTTCAGCCTCCACGGGCTACTGTTCATCCACCGTCGACCTCCTACAGCCTCCACCTGCGACTGTTCATCCACGGGCTCCTGTTCGTCCAGCCTCCACCGCACGCTACTCCACCGCCATCGCTCAACCAACCCTCCACGGGCTCCTGCTCAACCACCCTCCACGGCCATCGCTCATCCAAATTACCACCGCTCACTGCTCATCCTGCCCTCCACAGGGTGGTCCTGTTCATCTTGCTCTCCACGGGGTCCTGTTCATCCATCCCTAACCGGCTCGAACGATCGGGGTCCTGTTCATCCACCCCCACCGGGAACTGTTCATCCAAACCCCCCAGCAACGCTCACTGTTCATCCAGAGGCAATGCCACGGGGTCCTGTTCATCCACCCCCACCGGGAACTGTTCATCCAAACCCCCCAGCAACGCTCACTGTTCATCCAGAGGCAGCATCGATCGGCTTCAATTAGCAGCGGTAGCGAAGGAATCGCTCGATCGGGTTCAGTTATCAGTCATCGATCGATCGCTCGGGTTCAGTAACGCGTAACTGCGGTAATCGCTTCGGGTTGATTAGAGCCCAACGCCTTGCTCGGGTTCAGTTAGAGCCCAACGCCTTGCACACACGCGCGTACGTATGAGAGAAATGCGCATCGCTCGGCCCCCGACCACCCACCGTAACCCGGGACTCCCTGATATTTTCCGCGCCCTCGCTTCTACCACGGTTTTTTCCGTCATGGATGGCCCAAAGAATGTCATGCAGCTGCGTCTCCGGCCCGCCCAGGACGAAAAGCCCATTTTCTATCATGATTTTTTTGTCATAGAAGTAGGACCCCACCACATATATCATGATACCGGGTTTTGTCACAATTATCGTCATAGAAGTGTCATAAGTATGACAGAAAAGATTTCCGTCCGGCCCAAAATGTCACGGATGTGTCTTTTTTTTGTAGTGCATGCATGCTGAGCCGTCTCGATGATGTCGGTGCAGGTGTCCGGCTCAGGCTCCGACTCGCCGATCTTGCCGATGAAGACGTGGATCCCACCGAAGGGGACCCGGTATCCGTACTCAATCAAGCCGCCCTCGGGGCCCCAGCCAGCGTCATCGATGTAGAGCTTGCCGCGGCGACTCTTGGTCATCTGGCCCACATCATATCCCTTGATCCGTGAGAAGCTACCCTTCAAGAACTCGAAACTACCGTGCGCTGGTCCCATGGTGGGTGCCAATTGTCGTGGGCTTAACATGGCAGATGCCCTAGCAAAAGGACTTAGGTGTGGAGCCATCGCGACTAGGTTATCTTGAAGGGGTTGAACGGGACAAAGGACACAGAGAGTTTACCCATGTTCGGCCCCTCTCAACGAGGTAAAAGCCTACTCCTGCTTTTGGTTGTATTGCTTGGGTTTCAATTACCAGGCAGCGAATACGCTTGACCTAGTTCTGGATCAATTGTTTCTTGAGTTAACCCGCCGCCGAGTCACCCCTTTATATACAGGTTGATGCCCGGTGGCTTATAGAGTCCCGGCCGTCTCACACAAATGTGACCGGCTCGGTTTCTAACTAAGCTTGCCTTACAGAACAAGCTAACATATGGCGGCTCATCCCTTTGGGCCTCAAGTCGCCTGTAACGCCCCGGATTCGATGAGCCAGGTGTCTGCCAGTTATTCGCCATAGTTGCCATGTCATTTGCTGATGTGTTGCATTTTGCCATCTCATCATGTGCATTTCATTTTGCATACGTGTTCGTTTCTTGCATCCGAGCTTTTTCCCAGTTGTCCGTTTTGTAATCCGGCACTCCTATGTCCTCCGGCGTCCCCCTTTTGTCTCTTGTTGTGAGCGGGTATTAGACTTTCTTGGAATGGACCGAGTCTTGCCAAGCGGCCTTGGTATAGCACCGGTAGACCGCCTGTCAAGTTTCGTGCCATTTGGAGACCGTTTGATACTCCAACGGTTAACCGGGTAACCGTAAAAACCCCTCTCTCTTTGCAGCCCAACACCCCTCCAAAGTGGCCCAAAACCCATCTAAGTCACTTACATGCTCTCGGTCGTTCGATCACGATCGTGTGGGCGAAAACCGCTCCTCATTTGGAGCCTCCTAGCTCCCTCTACCTATATATTTGTGCCTCCCCCCGAAAATCCCGGATGAACCCTAGCCCTCTTCCTTCCCGCGCCGCCGGACAAAAATTCCACTGACGGACATGTCCGCCGACTCCGTCCAGCCGCCGCCCCTCCGCGAATAGCGCGCCGCCACCTGTCCGCCGCCGCCGCCCGCCTCCCGGCGGAGCTAAGCCGAACACTTGCCCGGGCAGCAGCGTCGCCCTCGCCGCATCGCCCGACGCCTTGGCCTCCTCACGCCGGGCGCCTCCCCACCGCTTGACTTCCTCCGGGGGCAGCCATGGGCGCCGGCCCAGCCGATCCGCCTCCCTGGGATCCGGCCCGATCGATCGGGGCCGCCTCTCCTTCGACTCCCCGGCTCCTCCTTCGACCTCTCCTTCCTCTCCGACGAACTCCGGCCGCCGTCGCCTCAAATCCGGCGAGATCCGTCGCCGCATCAATTTCCGTGCAAGGTTGACCCCCGAAATTTCCACCGTCCCTGATATTTTGACATTTTTTGTCCATGTTAATTGCGTCATAACTCTGCATCCGTAGCTCCGTTTCATGTATATAATATGTCAAAATCTTCATTGTGAGATGCTCTACATTTCATTCCATTGCACCATGTTCATTTGAGCTCATCTTGATGCCTGAATCATCGTTGAAAGAGTGCTATATGATGTTAATCTGCTGAAACTGATATAACTTGGTGATTTGTCTTTTTCGTTGCATTTTGTGTGTGCATCCTATGAGCATGAGCTCTACATGTGTTTTGTGCTAAATCATGCCATCTTTACAGAGGTGCAATCCATGTATTTTTGTGAGTCTTGTACTGAGTGCATCAAGCTTGTTAAGTAGGGTACTTGCTGTTGCTGTTTTGCTAGGTTGAATCTGTTATTTTGTGATGCTATGTAAACCTGCTGCTAGAAGTCATTCTATGCATAATCTGGAGATGTTCACTAAGGATGTTTTGTTATAAATGTCTTGTTCTATCCATCCATGCCCCTGGTTGCATTTATAGCCTGCTTTATCTTGTTGTAATCTTGCTCTCAATTTGCTAAATAATGTTGCTGTCAGCCTATTAACATTAAGTTCGGTTTTGCCATGAGCTTTGCTAGTGATCCGTGCACCTTTTCAACTTGCTATTGATATTCTTAGCTTCACAAACATGTCTTCTTACTGTTAGTCGCCTTGTCATGCCATGTATTGATCTGTGGTGAGTGGTACAAGCTCACCAACATGCCTACTTATCGTTGTTCCTGTCATGCTTGAATCTGTCATCATATACCATGTTTACATGGGTGCCATCATATCTTCTGATCCTTGTTGGCTCTTGGTCAGTAAACTACTTTTGTTCTATGCATTTAGTAGTATCATGCCATGGCTTAAGTTTCTATGATATGTTCCTGTAGCATTTTGTTTGATAGCTCTAAACATTGCAACCTGATGTTATTTCTGCAAAGTCTGAAACTGTTATTGTTTGCAATCTTTCCATGTGTGTTTGAGCATGTTCTAGTGATTTCTGGAGATATCTCAGTGTTCATGTTTTGTCATGTTGTACCTGTACATCATGTCCATGCCTTTTTTTCTCATGTTGGGGTGCTGTAGCATGTTGTTTTGATGCTTGCAATATGCCTAGTTGCTGTTTTGGACAGATTGTTGCTATAACTTGTATAGTGTATGTGTTGAACCGTTGCTCCGTTTTGAGTGTGCTCTATATGAAACTTGCTTGATTTTGCATGTAGTTTCATATTATCATGTTGCGTCCTTGTTTTGAGGTGTTTGCTTGATGTTTGAATGCATTTTGCATCAATGCCATGTTTGACTTGTTTTGCTCATATCTTCTAGGCCGTAGCTCCAAATTAAATGAACTTTATATGTTACTTGACTAGAATCTCGTGTAGATCATCTTGGTGCATCTTAACTTGCTGTTTAACAACTTGAACATAATGTTTATTCAGATCTGGACCAATTTCGAAAGTTGCATATGAGGACTTACCGGATTTGTTATATGTTGTTCCCGGCCTCTTAAACTTGCTTTGATGTGTTGCTCGTGTATGCATCATCTCTTGCCATGAGTAGCTTCATGTAGCTTTGTCATGCATCATGCTTATTGTGCATCATGTCTTGTCTATGTATGGTGTGTTTGCCATGTTGTGTGCTTCTTCTCGATAGTTCTCGTTTCGTTGCGATCGTGAGGATTCGTTCGTCTATGCTTGGTTCGTCTTCGTGGCTTCATCTTCTTCATGGACTCGTTCTTCTTCCTTGCGGGATTTCAGGCAAGATGACCGCTACCCTGGATCTCACTACTATCATTGCTATGCTAGTTGCTTCGTTCTATCGCTTTGCTGCGCTACCTATCACTTACTCCTCAAGCCTCCCAAATTTCCATGAACCTCTAACCTTTGTCACCCTTCCTAGCAAACCATTTCTTTGCTATGTTACCGCTTTTGCTCAGCCCCTCTTATAGCGTTGTTAGTTGCAGGTGAAGATGAAGATTGACCCATGATGGACAGGTGTGACGCCCCCGATTCAATCGTACACTAATCATGCACGCAAATGTGTACGATCAAGATCAGGGACTCACAGGAAGATATCACAACACAACTCTAAAACATAAATAAGTCATACAGGCATCATAATACAAGCCAGGGACCTCGAAGGCTCTAATACAAGTGCTCGATCATAAACGAGTCAGCGGAAGCAACAATATCTGAGTACAGACATAAGTTAAACAAGTTGCCATAAGATGGCTAGCACAAACTAGGATACAGATCGAAAGAGGCGAACGCCTCTGCTCGGGATCCTCCTAACTACTCCCGGTCATCGCTGCCGGGCTGCACGTAGTATTAGGCACCTCCGGTAGTAGTCGCCATCGACGCCGGCGCTCGCCTGGCTCCATCGTCTGTCGCAGCAACCGGGTAAAGAAAGGGGAAAGGGAGAACAAGGCAACCGTGAGTACTCATCCAAAGTACTACTTAAGCAAGGAGCTACACTACATATGCATGGATATATGTGTAAAGGGCCATATCAAGGACCGAATCAGAATGCCAGAATAAGAGGGGGATAGCTAATCATGTCGAAGACTATGCTTTTGGCAGCCTCCGTCTTGCAACATGTAGAAGAGAGTAGACTGAAGTCCTCCAAGTAGCATCGCATAGCATAATCCTACCCGGCGATCCCCTCCTCGTAACCCTGATAGAGAGCGACCACCGGGTTGTATCTGGCACTTGGAAGGGTGTGTTTTATTAAGTATATGGTTCTAGTTGTCATAAGGTCAAGGTACAACTCCAAGTCGTCCTGTTACCGAAGATCACGGCTATTCGAATAGATTAACTTCACCTGCGGTGCATCACATTACCCGACACGCTCGATCCCATTTGGCCGGACACACTTTTCTGGGTCATGCCTGGCCGCGGAAGATCAACACGTTGTAGCCCCACCTAGGCATAACAGAGAGATCAGCACGTCGGTCTAAACCTATGCGCACAGGGGTCTGGGCCCATCGCCCTTAGCACACCAAGACGTTGCATGGGCGGCAAAGCAGACCTAGCCTAGTGGCCCAATCCAATCCGGCGCGCCACTCGGGCCGACGTCACGAAATGCTTCTACCGATACCACGATGTCAGTTGCCCAGTTCTTGTCCCTGGTGGCGGTTATTGCGTATTTGGTCAACGACACTTCTCAGATCAAGTCCCAATTTCTTGTTTAGCGTGTTAAGTATCCGCAAACTCCAAACAGGGCCAGGCCCACCTCTCTCCTAGGCGGTCTCAACCTGCCCTGTCACTCCGCCACAAAGATCCACTCGCGGGTACTCCTACGAGCCGACCCGTCTTAATCACCACATGTATCATGTATAAGTATAAGTATATACCCGTGATCACCTCTCGAGTGATCACGGCCCGATAGTATACCACAGCAGACGGACAAGAATGTAGGGCCACAGATGGAATACTAGCATCCTATTCTAAGCATGTAGGATTGCAGGTAAAGGAAACAACAGTAGTAGCAAGGACAGGCTATGCATCAGGATAGGTATAACGGAAAGCAGTAACATGCTACACTACTCTAATGCAAGCAGTATAGAGTAGAATAGGCGATATCTGGTGATCAAGGGGGGGGGGGCTTGCCTAGTTGCTATGGCAAGAGAGAGGGGTCGTCAACTCCGTAGTCGAACTGGGCAGCAGCAGCGTCGGTCTCATAGTCTACCAGAAAGAAGTAACGGAGGGGGAACACAATAAATAACAGAGCAATCAAATGTAACACAAAGCAAGACGCAGCAATATGTGGTGCTAGGGGTGACCTAACGTAGTGGTAGGTCATACCAGCGAAGGGGGGAAAACATCCGGGAAAGTATTCCCGGTGTTTTGCGTTTTCGGACACATGAACCGGAGGGGGAAAGTTGCGTGTTTGCTATGCTAGGGATGTGTGGCGGACGAACGGGCTGCGTATCCGAATTCGTCTCGTCGTTCTGAACAACTTTCATGTTGAAAGTATTTTCATCCGAGTTACGAATTATTTTATATGATTTTCTAAAGATTTAAACATTTTCTAGAATTTAATTAATTATTTAAATCCAACATTATCCAGAATAGTAAATGATGGCGTCAGCATGACATCATGTTGACGCCAAGAAGTCAATGCAGCTTGATCGGGTCAACTAAGTGTGGGTCCCGCATGTCATACACTTTTTAGTTTAAGTAGGGTTTAGCTAATTAATCAAGTTAGTTAGTCTAGTTAACAGATTAGTTAATTTAATTAGCTGATTAGGTTAATCTAATTTGAATTAATTAAGTTAATTAATTTAATTAACATTTTAATTGTTATTTATTTTATTTATTTATTTATTTCCTTTTTTAACGTTTCAGGGGATAGGCCCCACATGTCATTGGCCCTAGGGGCCTTAGTGGGTGTGGGCTAACGGGTGCGGGCGAAGGGGTGCCCGCACACCAGATCCCACCAGGGGAGGGGAGCACCGTGCACACACAGGAGAGCGGCGGCGGTGACGGCGCTCAAGTGAGCCAAGGCCGACGCAGGCGTGTGGTGGGCGAGCAAGGAAAAGGCAAGGCGGATGATCCAGCCAGAGGGCGAGTTAATGTAGAGGACGCTATGGGATGACAAGGAGTAGAAACAAGAAGAAGATGGGGCCGACGTTGTCGGGGAGGTAGAGAAGAAGCAGCCAGCGGAAGAAGAGAGCAGCAGTCTTGGCAAGCGCGAAAAGTGAGGGTCGTAGCGGGGTGTGGGCACGACGACTAGGCGGGTGCGGGCGGAGTGTGTGCAAGGGACCTGGGGCGCGATGAGGGGCACGGTGACTGCGGCATCGGCGACCAGTGTAGTGCAGTGCGCGGGAAGAGAGGAGGGAGTGGAGGCCGGAGGTGGCGGCTCACAGGGGGCCGGTCGAGGAGGGCAGCGGGCTTGAGGAGGAGGATGAAGACGACGGCGGGGCAGCTCCGATGAGGATGTTCCATGAGGCAAAGGGCGACATGTCCGAGGCGGCGAGACACGATGGAGTCGGCTCGAGGGAGAGGTGGGGAGGCGTCCAGCGAGGTGGCATCGGTCCAGCGGGTGGAGGTGGTCGACGACGGGACCGGTGCGGCACCGGGCGGCGGCGGCGGGGGCGAGTGCCCCGATCCCGATCTGGATCGGGGGGAGGAGAGGAGCATGGGGATCGTGGGGGGGAGTGGGAGGTGTTGCGGGTGGGGCTAGGGTTCGGTGGGGAGTGGGGGTTAAGGGAGTGAGGGGGCCGGATGGGCCAGTGGGCTGGCGGATGGGTGGATGGGCGGCCGGGCTGGGCGTTTAGCCCGATTGGCGAGGGTTTCCCCTTTATTTATTTGGTTGTTTTTCTTTTCTTATTTTTCCTTCTACGGATTTATATTATTTTAGTTTTATAAAACATAAAAGTTGCACCTAAATTAGTATTACTAATTATACCTCGGTCACAAAAAGGTCTAACCCCCAATTAAAATAGTTTAGTATTTTATAAAATACAAAAGGCATTTATTTAGTTGTTTTAGCTCTTTGCTTAAATCATTTTAGAGCATTCAAACATTTTATAAAAGTGTGGTTTCTTCACCATTATTACCTATGCTTTATTTGTCACCGTTTGTACCTTTTAGTTTTGACATTTGAAAACTTTACTGGTTTGACTTTATTTTAAATTTGAATTTCGAATCGGTTTTGAACTACGCGTGATTAACAACAGTAATCAAGGTGACGTGGCATCATTTGGTGAGGGTTACTGTAGCTTAATGTTGGGGAACGCAGTAATTTCAAAATTTTCCTACGATCACGCAAGACCATGGTGATGGCATAGCAACGAGAGGGGAGAGTGTCCGTCCACGTACCCTCGTAGACCGAAAGCGGAAGCGTTATAACAACGCGGTTGATGTAGTCAGACGCGTCTTCACGATCCGACCGATCCAAGCACCGAACGCACGGCACCTCCGAAGTTACGCACACGCTCAGCTCGATGACGATCCCCTGACTCCGATCCAAAGAAAGTGTCGGGGATGAGTTCCACAAGACGACGGCGTGGTGACGATGTAGATGCTCCACCGACGCAGGGCTTCGCCTAAGCTCATGACGATATGACTTCTCCGGTAGCAGGCTTCGCCTAAGCTCTCTGACGATATGACCGAAGTGGAATATGGTGGAAGGGGCACCGCACGGCTAAGGAAAGATCCGTAGATCAACTTGTGTGTCTTGGGGTGCCCCTGCCTCAGATATAAAGGAGCCAAGGGGAGGTGGCCGGCCCAAGGGGGAGGCGCAAGGAGTCCTACTCCTCGGGAGTAGGACTCCCCCTCAATCCTAGTTGGATTAGGATTCCGGAGGAAAGAGAGAGAGGGGGCGGCCCACCTTTCCTAGTCCTAATAGGACTAGGGGAAGGGGGGCAGCGACCACCTAGGGCTGGCCCTCTCTCCTTTCCACTAAGGCCCACTATGGCCCATGTAGTTCCCGGGGTTCGGTAACCTCCCGTACTCTAAGAAATTCGATTTCACTCGGAACCCTTCCAAGTCCAAACATAGGCTTCCAATATATCAATCTTTATGTCTCGACCATTTCGAGACTCCTCGTCATGTCCGTGCTCACATCCGGACTCGAACAAACTTCGTGCATCAATACTTATAAACTCATTATGAACTGTCATCGAAAGCGTTAAGCGTGCGGACCCTACGGGTTCGAGAACTATGTAGACATGACCTAGAACTATTCTCGGTCGATAACCAATAGCGGAACCTGGATGCCCATATTGGTTCCTACATATTCTACGAAGATCTTTATCGGTCAAACCGCATAACAACATACGTTTGTTCCCTTTGTCATCGGTATGTTACTTGCGAGATTCGATCGTCGGTATCCAATACCTAGTTCAATCTCGCTACCGGTAAGTCTCTTTACTCGTTCGTAATACATCATCTCACAACTAACTCATTAGTTGTAATGCTTGCAAGGCTTAAGTGATGTGCATTACCGAGAAGGCTCGAGATACCTCTCCCACAATCGGAGTGACAAAACCTAATCTCGAAATACGCCAACCCAACAAGTACCTTTGGAGACACCTGTAATACTCCTTTATAATCACCCGATTACGTTGTGACGTTTGGTAGTACCCAAAGTGTTCCTCCCAGAACGGAGTTGCATAATCTCATAGTTACAGGAACATGTATGGGTCATGAAGAAAGCATTAACATACTAAACGATCAAGTGTTAAGCTAACGGAATGGGTCATGTCAATCAGATCATTCTACTAATGATGTGACCTTGTTAATCAAATAACAACTCCTTGTTCATGGTTAGGAAACATAACCATCTTTGATTAACAAGCTAGTTTAGTAGAGGCATACTAGTGACATATTGTTTGTCTATATATTCACACATGTATCATGTTTCCGGTTAATACAATTCTAGCATGAATAATAAATATTTATCATGATATAAGGAAATAAATAATAACTTTATTATTGCCTCTAGGGCATCTTTCCTTGATCTCCCACTTGCACTAGAGTCAATAATCTAGATTACAAAGTAATGATCCTAACACCCATGGAGTCTTGGTGCTGATCATGTTTTGCTCGTGGAAGAGGCTTAGTCAACGGGTCCGCAACATTCAGATCCGTGTGTATTTTGCAAATCTCTATGTCTCCCACTTGGACTTGGTCCCGAATGGAATTGAAGCGTCTCTTGATGTGCTTGGTCCTCTTGTGAAATCTGGATTCCTTTGCCAAGGCAATTGCACCAAAGATTGTCACGGAAGATCTTCATCGGTCCCGATGCACTAGGTATGACACCTAGATCGAAATGAACTCTTTCATCCAGACTCCTTCATTTGCTGCTTCAAGCAGCTATGTACTCCGCTTCACATGTAGATCCCGCCACGACGCTTTGTTTAGAAGCGCACCAACCGACAGCTCCACCGCTTAATAAAAACACGTATCCGGTTTGCGATTTAGAATCGTCCGGATCAGTGTCAAAGCTTGCGTCGACGTAACCATTTACGACTAGCTCTTTGTCACCTCCATATACGAGAAACATATCCTTAGTCCTTTTCGGTATTTCAGGATGTTCTTGACCGCTGTCCAAAGTTGATCCATTCTGGATTACTTTGGTACCTTCTGCCAAGCTTATGGCTAAGCATACGTCAGTCCGGTACATGACATTGCATACATGATAGAGCCTATGGTGAAGCATAGGGAACATCTTTCATTTTCTCTCTATCTTCTGCTTTGTGGTGGGGCATTGAGTCTTACTCAATCTTATACCTTGCAACACAGCAAAAACCTTTCTTTGCTCGATCCATTTTGAACTTTTTCAAAATTTTATCAAGGTATGTGCTTTGTGAAAGTCCAATTAAGCGTCTTGATCTATCTCTATAGATCTTGATGCCTAATATGTAAGCAGCTTCACCGAGGTCTTTCATTGAAAAACTTTTATTCAAGTATCCTTTTATGCCATCCAGAAATTCTATATCATTTCCAATTAATAATATGTCGTCCACATATAATATCGTAAATGCTACAGAGCTCCCACTCACTTTCTTGTAAATACAGGCTTCTCCAAAAGTCTCAGATAAACCCATATGCTTTGATCACACTATCAAAGCGTTTATTCCAACTCCGAGAGGCTTGCACTGACCATAAATTGATCGTTGGAGCTTGCACACTTTGTTAGCACCTTTTGGATCGACAAAACCTTACGGTTGCATCATATACAACTCTTCTTCTAGAAATCCATTCAAGAATGCAGTTTTACATCCATTTGCCAAATTTCATAATCATAAAATGCGGCAATTGCTAACATGATTCGGACAGACTTAAGCATCGCTTCTGGTGAGAAAGTCTCATCGTAGTCAACCCCTTGAACTTGTCGAAAACCTTTCGCAACAAGTCGAGCTTTGTAGACGGTTACATTACCATCGGCCAGTCTTCTTCTTAAAGATCCATTTATTTTCAATGGCTTGCCGATCATCGGGCAAGTCAACCAAAGTCCATACTTTGTTCTCATACATGGATCCCATCTCAGATTTCATGGCTTCCAACCATTTTGCGGAATCTGGGCTCACCATCGCTTCTTCATAGTTTGTAGGTTCGCCATGGTCAAGTAACATGACTTCCAGAATAGGATTACCGTACCACTCTGGTGCGTATTTTATTCTGGTCGACCTACGAGGTTCAGTAGTAACTTGATCTGAAGCTTCATGATCATCATCATTAGTTTTTTCACTAATTGGTGTAGTTGTCACAGGAACCATTTCTTGTGATGAACTACTTTCCAATAAGGGAGCAGAATCTGATTATCTCATCAAGTTCTACTTTCCTCCCACTCACTTCTTTCGAGAGAAACTCTTTCTCTAGAAAGGATCCGAATTTAGCAACGAAAATCTTGCCTTCAGATCTGTGATAGAAGGTGTACCCAACAGCTTCCTTTGGGTATCCTATGAAGACACATTTTTCCGATTTGGGTTCGAGCTTATCCGGTTGAAGTTTCTTCACATAAGCATCGCAGCCCCAAACTTTAAGAAACGATAACTTTGGTTTCTTGCCAAACCACAGTTCATAAGGCGTCGTCTCAACGGATTTTGACGGTGTCCTATTTAACGTGAATGCGGCCGTCTCTAAAGCATAACCCCAAAACGATAGCGGTAAATCGGAAATAGACATCATAGATCGCACCATATCTAGTAAAGCACGACACGACGTTCGGACACACCATTTCTCCGTGGTGTTCCGGGTGGCGTGAGTTGCAAACTATTCCACATTGTTTCAAATGTAAACCAAACTTCGTAACTCAAATATTCACCTCCACGATCGGATCGTAGAAACTTTATTTTCTTGCTACGATGATTTTCTACTTCACTCTGAAATTCTTTGAACTTTTCAAATGTTTCAGATTTGTGTTTCATTAAGTAGATATACCCATATCTGCTCAAATCATCTGTGAAGGTGAGGAAATAACGATACCCACTTGGCGTGCCTCAACATTCATTGGACCACAAACATCGGTATGTATGATTTCCAATAAATACATTGCTCGCTCCATAGTTAGGAGAACGGCGTTTTGGTCATCTTGCCCATGAGGCACGGTTACGCAAGTACCAAGTGATTCATAATCAAGTGATTCGAAGCCCATCAAGATGGAGTTTCTTCATGCGTTTTACACCGATATGACCTAAACGGCGATTGCCACAAATAAGTTGCACTATCATTATCAACTCTGCATCTTTTGGCTTCAACATTATGAATATGTGTATCACTCTTGTCGAGATTCAACAAGAATAGACCATTCTACAAGGGTGCATGACCATAAAAGATATAATTCATATAAATAGAACAACCATAATTCTCTCAAGAAAAAGAATAAACGTCTCGCATTGAAAAAGTTCCAGATATAATGATCAAGCTCAACGCAGGCACAAAATAACAATTATTGAGGTCTAAAACAAAACCCGAAGGTAGATGTAGAGGTAGCGTGCCGACCGCGATCACATTGACTTTGGAACCATTTCCCACGCGCGCATCGTCACCTCGTCCTTTGCGATTGCTCGACTATTCCGTAGTCCCTGTTTCGAGTTGCAAATATTAGCAATGTAACCGATTATCAAATACCAGTGTGCTACTACGAGCTCTAGTAAGGTACACATCAATAACATGTATATCATATATACCTTTGTTCACCTTGCCATCCTTTTTATCCGCCAAATACTTGGGGCAGTTCCGCTTCCAAAGGTCCGGTTTGCTTGCGGTAAAAACACTCAGTTTCAGTGCTTAGGTCCAGACTTGGGTTTCTTCTCTTGATCGACAACTTTCTTCTTTGTTCTTTTTGAAGTTTCCTTCTTCTTCCCTTTGCCCTTTTCTTGAAACTAGTGGTCTTGTTGACCATCAACACTTGATGCTCCTTTTTGATTTCTACCTCCATGACTTTTAGCATCGCGAAGAGCTCGGGAATTGTCTTAGTCATCCCTTGCATATTATAGTTCATCACGAAGCTCTTGTAGCTTGGTGGCGATGATTGGAGAATTACATCAATGACACTATCATCCGGAAGATTAACTCCCAAATTGAATTAAGTGATTGTTATACCCAGACATTTTGAGTATGTGCTCACTGACAGAACTATTCTCCTCCATCTTGCAGCTATAGAACTTGTTGGAGACTTCATATCTCTCAATCCGGGCATTTGCTTGAAATATTAACTTCAACTCCTGGAACATCTCATATGCTCCATGACGCTCAAAACGTCGTTGAAGACCAGTTCTAAGCCGTAAAGCATGGCACACTTGAACTATAGAGTAGTCATCGGCTCTGCTTTGTGACGTTCATAACTTCGGCTCGGCATCTGCTGACGAACTGTCACCCGGCGGTGCTTCCAGGGCGTAATTTTTCCGTGCAGCAATGAGGATAATCCTCAAATTACGGACCCGGTCAGGTGTAATTGCTACCATCATCTTTCAACTTCGCTTTCTCAAGGAACGCATTAAAATTCAACGGAACAACAGACGAGCCATCTATCTACATCAAACATAGACAAGCAAAATACTATCGGTACTAAGTTCATGATAAATTTAAGTTTGATTAATCATATTAAAAAACTCCCACTTAGGCAGACATCTCTCTAGTCATCTAAGTGATCACGTGATCCATATCAACTAAACCGTGTCCGATCATCACGTGAGGCGGAGTAGTTTCAACGGTGAACATCACTATGTTGATCATATCTACTATATGATTCACGTTCGACCTTCGGTCTCCGTGTTCCGAGGCCATATACATTATATGCTAGGCTCGTCAAGTTTAACTCGAGTATTCCGTGTGCAACTGTTTTGCACCCGTTGTAGATGGACGTAGAACTTATCACACCCGATCATCACGTGGTGTCCGGGTACTACGAACTTTGGCAACGGTGCATACTCGTGGAGAACACTTCTTGATAATTTTTAGTGAGAGATCATCTTATAATGCTACCGTCAATCAAAGAAAGATAAGATGCATAAAGGATAAACATCACATGCAATCAATATAAGTGATATGATATGGTCATCATCATCTTGTGCTTGTGATCTCCATCGCCAAGCATCGTCATGATCACCATCGCCACCGGTAGCGACACCTTGATCTCCATCGTAGCATCGTTGTCGTCTCGCCAATCTTATGCTTCCACGACTATCACTACCGTTTAGTAATAAAGTAAAGCATTTACATCGCGATTGCATTGCATACAATAAAGCGACAACCATATGGCTCTCGCCGATTGCCGATAACTCGGTTACAAAACATGATCATCTCATACAATAAAATATAGCATCACGTCTTGACCATATCACATCACAACATGCCCTGCAAAAACAAGTTAGACGTCCTCTACTTTGTTGTTGCAAGTTTTACATGGCTGCTACGGGCTGAGCAAGAACCGTTCTTACCTACGCATCAAAACCACAACGATAGTTTGTCAAATAGACTCCGTTTTAACCTTCTCAAGGACCGGGCGTAGCCATACCAGTTCAACTAAAGTTGGAGAGACAGGTCTTCCGCAAGCCATCTATGTGCAAAGCACGTCGAGGGAACCGGTCTCGCGTAAAGCGTCTGCGTAAGGTTGGTCCGGATCGTCTCGTCCAACAATACCGCTGAACCAAAGTATGACATCTGGTAGGCGGTATGACTTGTATCGTCCACAACTCACTTGTGTTCTACTCGTGCATATGACATCAACGCATAAAACCAGGCTCGGATGCCACTGTTGGGGAACGCAGTAATTTCAAAATTTTCCTACGATCACGCAAGACCATGGTGATGGCATAGCAACGAGAGGGGAGAGTGTCCGTCCACGTACCCTCGTAGACCGAAAGCGGAAGCGTTATAACAACGCGGTTGATGTAGTCGTACGTCTTCACGATCCGACCGATCCAAGCACCGAACGCACGGCACCTCCGAGTTACGCACATCGTTCAGCTCGATGACGATCCCGGACTCCGATCCAAAGAAAGTGTCGGGGATGAGTTCCGTCAGCACGACGGCGTGGTGACGATGTTGATGCTCCACCGACGCAGGCTTCGCCTAAGCTCCGCGACGATATGACTTCTCCGGCGCAGGGCTTCGCCTAAGCTCTACGATGATATGACCGAAGTGGAATATGGTGGAAGGGGCACCAGACACGGCTAAGGAAAGATCCGTAGATCAACTTGTGTGTCTTGGGGTGCCCCACCTGTGATATAAAGGAGCCAAGGGGGAGGTGGCCGCCCAAGGGGGAGGCGCAAGAGGAGTCCTACTCCCTCAGGAGTAGGACTCCCTCCAATCCTAGTTGGATTAGGATTCCGGAGGGAAAGAGAGAGAGAGGGGGCCGGCCCACCTTTCCTAGTCCTAATAGGACTAGGGGAAGGGGGGCGACCACCTAGGGCTGGCCCTCTCTCCTTTCCACTAAGGCCCACTATGGCCCATGTAGTTCCCGGGGGTTCGGTAACCTCCGTACTCCATTAAATTCGATTTCACTCGGAACCCTTCCAAGTCCAAACATAGGCTTCCAATATATCAATCTTTATGTCTCGACCATTTCGAGACTCCTCGTCATGTCCGTGCTCACATCCGGGACTCAACAAACTTCGTGCATCAATACTTATAAACTCATTATGAACTGTCATCGAAGCGTTAAGCGTGCGGATCCTACAGGTTCGAGAACTATGTAGACATGACCTAGAACTATTCTCGGTCAATAACCAATAGCGGAACCTGGATGCCCATATTGGTTCCTACATATTCTATGAAGATCTTTATCGGTCAAACCGCATAACAACATACGTTTGTTCCCTTTGTCATCGGTATGTTACTTGCCCGAGATTCGATCGTCGGTATCCAATACCTAGTTCAATCTCGTTACCGGTAAGTCTCTTTACTCGTTCCGTAATACATCATCTCACAACTAACTCATTAGTTGTAATGCTTGCAAGGCTTAAGTGATGTGCATTACCGAGAAGGCTTGGAGATACCTCTCCGACAATCGGAGTGACAAAACCTAATCTCGAAATACGCCAACCCAACAAGTACCTTTGGAGACACCTGTAATACTCCTTTATAATCACCCGATTACGTTGTGACGTTTGGTAGTACCCAAAGTGTTCCTCCCAGAACGGGAGTTGCATAATCTCATAGTTACAGGGAACATGTATGGGTCATGAAGAAAGCATTAACATACTAAACGATCAAGTGTTAAGCTAACGGAATGGGTCATGTCAATCAGATCATTCTACTAATGATGTGACCTTGTTAATCAAATAACAACTCCTTGTTCATGGTTAGGAAACATAACCATCTTTGATTAACAAGCTAGTTTAGTAGAGGCATACTAGTGACATATTGTTTGTCTATATATTCACACATGTATCATGTTTCCGGTTAATACAATTCTAGCATGAATAATAAATATTTATCATGATATAAGGAAATAAATAATAACTTTATTATTGCCTCTAGGGCATATTTCCTTCACTTAATTATCCGGGCGTCACAATTCTCCTCCACTACAAGAAATCTCGTCCCGAGATTTAAGAGGTGGAGTAAGGGGGGGGGGGATCTGGTTACGAAATCCTAACGAATCTTCTCGATCTTGGTTGCTCTTCTCGAAGAGGTCGATCCATTACATTGACGTCTTCATTTATGCGCTTCAGTTATCCTGATGAAGTCGTCATCCTTCCTTCAGGATCTCCATCGTACTTACGGGAAGCTAAGGGGGAAAACTCAGGAAAGACGGAGCTCAACATATGTTAGGTACCTAGGGGCTATCTTAGTGAAAGTGGCATAGAGGCATCTCTCGAGTTGAATTCAAGAAACTAATCGAGAGCACGGTGAGGATGGGCAACAAGAAGGTCGAAGCGGGTAGGCAACCGTCTGTTGCGTAAAACAGAGGGTGAAATGGGTCCAGAGCAACGTGAATAAGTATTGCGCCTGATAACATAATAGATCACTAGGAAGGTGGCTCGTGATCTTTCATATGAAGCCAAGCATGACGAATAACTTTAGAAAAAGGGGTGTACAGGAGAGTCAGGTTTCGATCCTGGGAACTGTGGGTTATGGGCCCACCATGTGGGTTAAAGGTAGGAAGGGGGGCTGACATCTTGCACGGTCACAATAGCAAGGCATGCCAGAGGGTAGCCTGTTAGTTATGTCGGAAACAACATCGATACCAAGGGCGAGGGATGAAGAGAACCATTTTCACCTTTCATTTGAACGAGGCGGACCAATAGGCAAAGTTCCGTCCATCGGTGGTTACCGAAATGTCATCAACAATAGTAACAGGTCGATCGATAAGGTGGTACACCGAGGTGTTTTCGTAAGGTGAAAATATTACTTCTTAGATCTTATAGACCACCGTAAAGGTTAAACCAAACAATGGAAAGGATTATATCATTATCAGTTAGACGAGAACAATGGAAAGGAAAACGTGTTAGAACACATATCCCATGGGTATATCCTTCCCACGGACAAGTAAGGCATGATATGCAAGACAGGATACAAAGTAGAAAACCCTTTAGGTAAGGGAGAGAAACTTCATGACATTACCCATACAACGATTATGCGGATAATTGAGTAAGAAACATTTAGCATTGGGCTCCGATGGAATCATCGGCAATTCATCGAGATTTAACAAAAGTTGGATTTCCACAATTATGTGAACAAGGAGATAACATTTGTCAGATCAAATGGTATAATGATGTATGCTTGAGGAAAACATACACAATTAAACATTGGTTGAAAGGTGCACCCGAATATGGGCTGGGTTGCACGACCAATGTCAGAATGGTGATTCAATAATCAATAGGCTAAGGATGAACGGTCGACCATTAACTTCAAAGCAAGAGGGTTGCTAGAAGGGCAGAATCCAAACAACACCGTTCACTTGTGGATACCCCAGTTGGAATCAACACGAGGACCAAGAAAGAATGGTGATGGTGAGAAGTATCGTTATAGCAAGAATTCTGAAGAGGTGGAGCAATCCTCACAACATTCCTGACATCAAAGACGGTAATACTCCATGGTAGAATCATAACATAAGTTGGATAGCAAGGAACTCAAGGTACAACACAAAACATGAACAAGTTTGTGTTGGAGGGAAAGAAATAATGTTGTCGATGATAACACAACTCATCGAGGGGCAAGGATGGTACTTGTCATCATGAATTTGATTGATATTCTGGAAGGAGTCAAAATGTGATGATCACGACAAAATTTTGTCGAGAGGCTCCTCGAAGATGTAATAAACCGGCGATGACATCAAGTCAAAGGAATGATGAAGCTAAAGGTTAATGGGACCAAGGGTACGACACAAACTCAAAAGCAAGTCTGTTCAAGGAGAAATGATATGACGAGGAAGATCACGGAAGATTAGCTTACCATCTAAATCAGGTTCTCGGAAAGATGGGCCAGTAGCACACAGTTAAAAAGTTGCACGATAAGGATATAGCCAATCGGGCTAGGAATGACTTGAAGGATTAATAAACTCATAAGCAATGAAGAATACTTAGAGTTATTGAATCGAAGTGCGGAATTGATTCACTTATTGGAGTCTTTGAGTGTTTATTAACTCAGAGCCCATGAACAATTGTAATCAGTGAGAATGTAGTACTTGATGAAGAACTCATAAGAAGTTATGCAGTTCCAAGATAATCTCGAGATACCAGGGGGGTAATACTCGACAAAAGATCAAAGTAAAGGTTGGAATGGTGTATTGATCCACAAAAGACAAGTACTTAAACTTGCCCGAGAAAAGGAATCAAAGAAGAACGATCATGGTCGGAACCACGGTTGCAAATGACCAAAAATAGATACAAGATGAACTTATAACAAAGGGGGCGATTATTTTATGAGAAGCTTTCTTGATAAGATCTACATCGTGTTCATGGGCATGAACGCAAAGTTCAAGGTCGACTCCCACTTCTCCAATGCATAACCTTTCATTCACTCCTCAAAATAAAAATGATTTCTGTCAAAACCTACGGTGAATTACGGAGGAGTATGACCCGTGAAAACTTTCGGGTTCACACAGATTACGGAAAGCATAGGTTCAACCCATCGGGGCATCTTAGAACATATACCATGAACTTCAGGAGTAAATAACACAAGCTCAAAAGTAGAGCATGTTCAAAAGCAGATGATACAATTTACCAAAGGCATTATATACCCATGGAAAGGCTCTCAAGGTTATTCAATATGAAGGACACTGTCGGATAAAATCCAACAAAGGAACCGATGGTCCACAAGGGATCTGATGTGAGCATCGGTACTCAACCAGAGGAAGAAGAATGCACGGGCATCATATTATAGAACATCTGAATAATTCGATGCTTAGATAACAAAGGAATTACGATTTCCAAAACAAAGGATCGAAGCGATCGCTCGATCAAGGATGGACAAGTTGGATAGACCCGAGAGGCACAATTGACGACCAATAGTTTGGTCGAGAACCAGCTCATGTTCAAAATGATGTACGAGCCGGAAAGATAATTTAGAAGGGTTGATAGATGATTGTGTGCATTCGCACACATGTTGAATCAATAGGATCAAAATCACGGTGTCAAAAGATACTAGTGAATATTGCGGATATATGGGAAGCATCCATAATGCAAGTAGACAAGTATTTACAGAGCAATAAAGCTGCTAAGGATTTTCGGAGGATTGAATAGTATTTCAAAGACTTATGTGAAACACACGAACAATCGGGGATGAGCGGATACTCGGAAAGTGCGAGAAATTATTCTTGGGGGTATTCAGTGGCAAAGAGCTGCAAGGCGGTAGGCACCAAATATTCTCGGGGTATCTTGTAATAACAAGATCATTTGGGAATAAAAGTAAGCACGACAGGTGTAAGTATTTATCCATAGGGATATTTCGGTGGAAGGGAATTGCAAAAGCGATGAACACAAGTTCTCGGGTTAACAGCGGAGAGTATCTTCAGGGTCTTCACGTGCAACACACGATCATCAGTAATAAGGGGCTCTCCGGGTGAAAGTGATAACGAGATCCTAATGTTAGATTTTAGTAAAATTGTTTAACCCGAGTAGAAGAGAGTTCAGAGTCCCAGAGTAAAGGTCGAGGAGTAAAAGATCCTAGTACCACCCAAATGGCGACGTGGGCCCGTAAGGCACACAACCATGTTAGTAAAAGTTTTGCAATGTCTAGACTCGACTTCGGCCAAGGAGTGTGGAAGGGGGATTCCTACAGGCAGTCGGCTCTGATACCAACTTATGACGCCCCCGATTCAATCGTACACTAATCATGCACGCAAATGTGTACGATCAAGATCGAGACTCACGGAAGATATCACAACACAACTCTAAAACATAAATAAGTCATACAAGCATCATAATACAAGCCAGGGCCTCAAGGCTCGAATACAAGTGCTCGATCATAGACGAAGTCAGTGGAAGCAACAATATCTGAGTACAAACATAAGTTAAACAAGTTGCCATAAGATGGCTAGCACAAACCGGGATACAGATCGAAGAGGCGCAGCCTCCCGCTCGATCCTCCTAACTACTCACAGTGGTCGTCGTGTGTTGCACGTAGTAGTAGGCACCTCCGGTGTAGTAGTCGCCATCGACGGTGGCGTCGCTCCTGGGCTCCATCGATGCAGTCGCAAGAACCGGGTAAAGAAAGGGGAAAAGGGAGAACAAGGCAACCGTGAGTACTCATCCAAAGTACTACAAGCAAGGAGCTACACTACATATGCATGGATATATGTGTAAAGGGCCATATCGGTGGACCGAGCTGCAGAATGCCGTAATAAGAGGGGATAGCTAATCACGCCGAAGACTACGCTCGGCGACCTCCGTCTTGCAACATGTAGAAGAGAGTAGATCAAGTCCTCCAAGTAGCATCGCATAGCATAATCCTACCCGGCGATCCCTCCTCGTAACCACGTAGAGAGCGACCACCGGGTTGTATCCGGCACTTGGAAGGGTGTGTTTTATTAAGTATCCGGTTCTAGTTGTCATAAGGTCAAGGTACAACTCCAAGTCGCCCCTGCCATCAAGATCACGACTATTGAATAGATTAACTTCCTGCAGGGTGCACCACATTACCCGACACGCTCGACCCCATTTGGCGGACACACTTTCTCGGTCATGCGGCCGCGGAAGATCAACACGCCGCAGCCCCACCTAGGCATAACGGAGAGGTCAAGACGCCGGTCTAAACCTATGCGACAGGGGTGCAGGCCCATCGCCTTAGCACACCTGCACGCTATGCGGGCGGCCGAAAGCAGACCTAGCCTAGTGGCGTTCAGTCCAATCCGTGGCAGCCGCTTCGATCACGATGTCACGAAATGCTTCTACCGATACCACGACGCCGGTTGCCCATATCTTGTCCCACGTGGCGGTTAGTGCGTATAAGGTCAACGACCCAACTCAGATCAAATACCAAGATCTCGTTAAGCGTGTTAAGTATCCGCGAACGCCGAACGGGGCCAGGCCCACCTCTCCCCTAGGCGGTCTCAACCTGCCCTGTCGCTCCGCCACAAAGATCCACTCGCGGGTACTCCTATGAGCCGACCCGTCTTTAATCACCACATGTATCATGTATAAGTATAAGTATATACCCGTGATCACCTCCCGAGTGATCACGGCCCGATAGTATACCACAGCAGATGGACAAGAATGTAGGGCCACAGATGGAATACTAGCATCCTATACTAAGCATGTAGGATTGCAGGTAAAGGTAACAACAGTAGTAGCAAGGACATGCTATGCATCAGGATAGGTATAACAGAAAGCAATAACATGCTACACTACTCTAATGCAAGCAATATAGAGAAGAGTAGGCGATATCTGGTGATCAAGGGGCTTGCACAGTTGCTCACGGCAAGAGAGAGGGGTCGTCAACTCCGTAGTCGAACTGGGCAGCAGCAGCGTCGGTCTCGTAGTCTACCAGAAAGAAGTAACGGAGGGGGAACACAATAAATAACAGAGCAATCAAATGTAACACAAAGCAAGACGCGGCAATATGTGGTGCTAGGGGTGACCTAACGTAGTGGTAGGTCATACCGGCGAAGGGAGGAAAACATCCGGGAAAGTATTCCCAGTGTTTCGCGTTTTTGAACAGATGAACCGGAGGAGGAAAGTTGCGTGTTTGCTATGCTAGGGATGTGTGGCGGACGAACGGGCTGTGTATCCGAATTCGTCTCGTCGTTCTGAACAACTTTCATGTTGAAAGTATTTTCAGCCGAGTTACAAATTATTTTATATGATTTTCTAAAGATTTAAACATTTTCTGAAATTTAATTAATTATTTAAATCCAACATTATCGAGAATAGTAAATGATGATGTCGACATGACATCATCTTGACATCAAGATCATATGCAGCTTGATTGGTCAACTAAGTGTGGGTCCGCATGTCATACACTTTTTAGTTTAAGTAGGGTTTAGCTAATTAATCAAGTTAGTTAGTCTAGTTAACATTAGTTAATTTAATTAATGATTAGGTTAATCTAATTTGAATTAATTAAGTTAATTAATCCATTAATTAATTAATTTAATTAACATTTTAAGTATTATGTTATTTATTTATTTATTTCCTTTTTTAATGTTTCAGGGGATAGGCCCCACAGGTCATTGGCCCTCGGGGGCTTAGTGGGTGTGGGCTAAGTCTTGGGCGAAGGGTGTGCAGACACGAGATCCCACCAGGGGAGGGGAGCACCATGCGCACACAGGAGAGCGCCGGCGGCGACGGCGCTCGGCTGGCGGAGCCAAGGCCGACGCGGGCAGTGTGTGGGCAGAGCAAGGAAAAGGCCGGGCGCGGCCATGGCGGATCCAACGCGAGTAGGGCGAGTTCAGAGAGACGTATGCGGACGACATCGGAGTAGAAACAAAGAAGAAGATGGGGCTGACGTGGTCGTGAGGTAGAGAAGCGGCAGCAAAGAAGAAGAGAGCGGCGCCGTGGCGGCGCGAAAAGTGAGGGTCGGCGGGCGTGGGCACGACGACGAGGCGGGTCTTGAGCGGAGTGTGTGCAAGGGACATGGGCGCGACGAGGGGCACGGTGACCGCGGCATCGGCGACCAGCGTAGTGCAGTGCGCGGGAAGAGAGGAGGGAGTGGAGGCCGGAGGTGGCGGCTCACAGGGGGCCGGTCGAGGAGGGCAGCGGGCTTGAGGAGGAGGATGAAGACGACGGCGGGGCAGCTCCGATGAGGACGTTCCGGCGAGGCAGTGGCGACGGCGGTCCGAGGCGGCGAGACACGATGGAGTCGGCTCGAGGGAGAGGTGGGGAGGCGTCCGGCGAGGTGGCATCGGTCCAGCGGGTGGAGGTGGTCGACGACGGGGCGGTCTTGGCACAAGGCGGCGGGCGAAGCGAGTGCCCGATCCCGATCTGGATCGAGGGAGGAGAGGTGCATGGGGATCGTGGGGTGGGGGGTGGGAGGTGGCGGGTGGGGCTAGGGTTCGGTGGGAGTGGGGTTAAGGGAGTGAGGGGCGGATGGGCGATTAAATTTGGCCGGATGGGTCGATGGGCGGCCCATTTGGGCCGTTTAGCCCGATTGGCGAGAGGTTTTCCCCTTTATTTATTTTGTTTGTTTTTCTTTTCTTATTTTTCCTTCTACGGATTTATATTATTTTAGTTTTATAAAACATAAAAGTTGCACCTAAATTAGTATTACTAATTATACCTCGATTAAAAAGGTCTAACCCCCAATTAAAATAGTTTAGTATTTTATAAAATACAAAAGGCATTTATTTAGTTGTTTTAGCTCTTTGCTTAAATCATTTTAGAGCATTCAAACATTTTATAAAAGTGTGGTTTCTTCACCATGATTACCTATGCTTTATTTGTCACCGTTTGTACCTTTTAGTTTTGACATTTGAAAACTTTCTTGGTTTGACTTTATTTTAAATTTGAATTTCGAATCGGTTTTGAACTACGGCGTGATTAACAACAAAGAATCGAGGTGACGTGGCATCATTTGGTGAGGGTTCTTTGTAGCTTAATTATCCCAAGGCGTCTAGCAGGATTATGTTGGGATATCACAATATCTCTTATTTAATTAATGCATCTATATACTTGGTAAAGGGTGGAAGGCTCGGCCTTATGCCTGGTGTTTTGTTCCACTCTTGCCGCCCTAGTTTCCGTCATACCGGTGTTATGTTCCCGGATTTTACGTTCCTTACGCGGTTGGGTGATTTATGGGACCCCCTTGACAATTCGCTTTGAATAAAACTCCTCCAGCAAGGCCCAACCTTGGTTTTACCATTTGCCTCACCTACCCCTTTTTCCCTTGGGTTTCCGGAGCCCGAGGGTCATCTTTATTTACCCCCCCCCCGGGCCAGTGCTCCTCCGAGTGTTGGTCCAAACTAGAGCACCGTGCGGGACCATTCCTTGGCAACTTGGATTCGTCGGTTCCTGTACGCTTCGCTTATCCGGTGTGCCCTGAGAACGAGATATGTGCAGCTCCTATCGGGATTTGTCGGCACAGCGGGTGGTCTTGCTGGTCTTGTTTTACCATTGTCGAAATGTCTTGTAAACCGGGATTCCGAGTCTGGTCGGGTCTTCCTGGGAGAATGTATATCCTTCGTGATCGCGAGAGCTTATCATGGGCTAAGTTGGGACACCCCTGCAGGGTATAAACTTTCAAAAGTCGTGCCCGCGGTTATGGGCAGATGGGAATTTGTTAACGTCCGGTTGTAGATAACTTGACACCAGATCCGAATTAAAACGCATCAACCGCGTGTGTAGCCGTGATGGTCTCTTTTCGGCGGAGTCCGGGAAGTGAACTCGGTTTCTGTGTTATGGTTGACGTAAGTAGGAGTTCAGGATCACTTCTTGATCATTGCTATCTTCACGACCGTTCCGTTTGCTCTCTTCTCGCTCTTATTTGCGTATGTTAGCCACCATATCATGCTTAGTCGCCGCCGCAACCTCACCACTTTACCCCTTCCTTTACCATTAAGCTTTGCTAGTCTTGATACCCATGGTAATGGGATTGCTTTGAGTCCTCGTGGCTCTGATTACTACAACAACAATTGCAGTGTACAGGTTATGCGATGATCATGACGCGAGAGCGATGTTACTTGTTTTGGAGTTCTTCTTCCGCTTCTTCTTGATCGGGGATAGGTTCGGTCGGCACTGGGCTAGCGTGGTGGATGTCGTTTGAGTTTACATTTTGTGTTTCATCCGTAGTCGGATGGTGCTCTTATGTAAGATGATGTTGTATTCGTGTGGCATTGTATGCCTTATGTATGTATCCCTATCTTTTACGTAATGTTGATGTAATGATATCCACCTTGCAAAAGCGTCTACAAGATGCGCTTCTATCCTTGGTGGGACCTTCGAGTTCCTTTAGGATAGGGTCGCATCTTGGGCGTGACATCGCCTCCGGGTCTTGGGCCTTCAATAGGTTTTCTCCATGAACCACCATCTTCATGTCTTCTTGGACCTTGTCGGGCCTCTTCATCTTTAAGCCGCCAATGGCATGACCCGGCCCCTCCTGGGCGGGTCATACCTAGTAGCTATATCCCCAACAGGTCTCCTCGACGATCCCATGCCATTTGTTGCATGTCGTTTGGCTCTAGGCAGATTTTCTGCTGGCACCAGGCAGCTTGCGGGCCGTGGCCGCCGGGTGGTCATACGTCCCCACGCCGCCCTGCTGCTCATGCCGCCGCCTGTCCGGAGCCCTCTTGGCGTTGAGCACATTCATGGTCGGTGGTGTGACCTCCGTTGAACCTCTGCCTTCCAGCTGGCGTTCGACATGCCGTGTGGTTTTGACGGTGGCGCCCTCGGCTTCCTCTGCTTCGGCTGGGTGGCATCGGCATCGGCAGCGGAGCGAGGGGCCGTATACTTCTTCGGCGGCATGGCGGGATGGCGGCCGATTGGCGGGGAGAGGGAGGAGAATGGCGGGAGAACAGAGTAGAACGAGGGGAATGGGGGGAAAATGGAGGGGAAAGGCGGGGGATCGATGGAAAAAAGTGCCTTCACTCGCTGACAGAGCGGACCCACAAGCCTTTTGCTTGATTGGCGCCTGTGCTGCCCCAGGTGGGCTTGGGTTATTTCGGATTCGCGGGCTGTTATTTCGGCCCAAATTGGTGATAAACAAGGTCACAGTGGCTATTGGGCGATTTTTTAGGTGCTAAAAAATGGCTGAGGGGGCTGTTGAAGGCGGTTTGGAGATGCTCTTAGTCAGGCCGAAAAAATCTATACAAGTTTTTTTATGTGTGCTATATTATGGTCATCTCATCCATGCAATTCCGCAAAGGCCCAAGTAGGCTCCTAGTCAGCCTTTTCATGTTAATTTACTTATTGCTATATTAGAGCCGGCGCATTCATGCAGTTCCGCCAAGACTCAAGTAGGCTTCTAGTCAGCCTTTTCATACCTCGTAAAAAAAGCCTTTTCATGTTAATTTACTTATCAAAAAATATTCCCACATCACTTTCTAACACTGAATCTCACCAATTTAAATATGTGACGAAGTTGTCAAAGAACAAGCCTTTTTGAAAATTAATAAGTAGAGGATAAGGCATGAATCTGATGGATAAACGAGGAGCGGGGCAAGCTAAAAAATGAGCAACATTTAGAACAAATTAATAAATGGGCTCTTTTGCTAGTGTACAACAATGAAATATATTTCAATCTTTCATTATCCTTGAACTGAAAATTAAAATATGTAAAATATGATGTGTTGTTAAAAAGTTTGCGTCAATTTTTTAATTAATTTGATTATCACCGAAACCAAACCTTATTTTGGTAGGGACCCAAAACCAAGATCCGTCTCCGTATGTCCCATCTCCTCAGCACTGCCAAGCTCCAGAACCCAATCTCCCCCGCCCCCCTGTTAGGGTTCGTGCCGTCTCCATGGCAGGTGCCGGCATCCACCCGTTTCACCAGCAGTGGCCGCCCCAAGCGGCGGTGCCCGCGCCTTCCGCCGTCCCACCGCCTCCCCCCGTACCAGGCGCATCCGATGCCGCCGCCCGCCCCGGCTCTGACGAGGTCCGCACCATCTTCATCACGGGGCTCCCCGTGGACGTCAAGGAGCGGGAGCTGCATAACCTGCTGCGCTGGCTTCCGGGATTCGAGGCTTCCCAGATCAACTTCAAGGGCGACCAGCCCATGGGGTTCGCACTCTTCTCCTACGCGCACCACGCCATCGCCGCAAAGGCCGCGCTGCAGGTTCGGTTTTGTATGGGCTTGTTATATCGATGTCGCGCATTTGCTTTTTTGGATGGATGTGACCGGAGGTTCTCTCTGCAGGATCTGGTCTTCGATGCGGAGACCAAGTCGGCGCTGCACATCGAGATGGCCAAGAAGAACCTATTCATCAAAAGAGGTGCGTTTTGTCCATGCCTCTCACGCTTTCTTCTCGCTGTTGCATAATGTGTCGATCATTAGATGGAGAAATACGCTTTTTGGGTCAGAGTCTATAGAGTGAATTTGAGGTAGCGTTATGTGCTAACTGTGGTTTAAATGTAGAGTGGGAGCTAAACAGTGATGCTTTGCGTGTTGGCATGCAAGAATTATGTGCTAGGGCTGTGCGGTGGAAGATGACTCTGCCCATCATCTGTGAACTAATGTGAACTAATGAGGAATTATGTCCACTTGCAGGCAACTAGTTTTTTTTGGATCCCGATAATCCCTGAACGTTCAGATTTTAAGCATGTCATCCCGAACATTTTTTCATGGCAACTTTAGTTACACGAGGTGACAACTTTAGTTTTTAAAACATGACAACTTTGTCCCAGTTTGTTTTTTTGTCAGAACATTGCCATGTTTGCCAACCTCGTGTGAACTAAAGTTGCCATGAAAAACATTCGGGTTGCCATGCTTAAAATCTGAACGTCCGGGATTTATCACTTGCGTTTTCTTTTTAAATTATATGTCCCATTGTGTCTTTTCTTATTCATGTTGCTACATCTAATATTGCAACCTATTATTTGAAGCGGCTTGACCTCCGTGCTCCACTCATGGTACAATCCTCTTGCTGCTGAGTCCTCTTTCTCCTCGGCCCAGAGCGATTTCCCCGCTAAAAAAGCAAGAGCGATATAATGTAGGATTGGTGCTGACAGTTCATGGAAGAAAGAACTCACACAGCCAGGATCAGTGTTGGAGCTTCAATGCATTATACCAATTGGATATGTCCATTTGCATGTTTTTTAAATGTTGGGAACACACTTTGAATTTTGTACCTAATAAGGTGGTTGGATTTTGGAAGTTTCTGATTGCACAGCTAAACCTCGATGCAAAAACTTAGCTAGAAATGTGATATCATCTAAGTTCATTCTATCTTTTTCAATTGGTATTTGCATATGAATAATATGTTGAAAGTTGAAACACTTTATTAAAACCTATGTTAGGTGTGGGAACTGATGCAAATGCTATGGACCAAAGTAAACGCTTGCGAACTGGTGGAGACTATACTCATTCTGCATATGCTCCTCCATTCCACCCACCCCCACCAGCTGTTTCCATGTGGGGAACTGCAGGGTAATTTTTGTATGTTTATGCTCTTTCTGCCAACTAATTATATACATTCGTCGGTCTTTTATAATGCTTTTTTTTGGTCTTCTATAATGCTTATTTTTGGGTCTTCTTCAGTTATATGGCAGCTCCGCCTCCTTATAATCCTTATGCTGGCTATCCTGTGCCGACGGTACCAATGGCTTCACCTTCTCCTGTGCCAGGCCCAACAGCATATGCTCCTGTGCAGGTAATCAATTTGAATTTAGGCAATTGTTTGGTCCGTATTCAAAATATAGTTTACCGATTTTTTAGCAATGGCCACAATTTTTGTGTTTGTTTGGATCGTTCCCTATATTTTGCCATGCCCATGCCCCTTTGCCCACTCTAGTTCATTTTTCTTGCCAACTTTGGCCAAACCATGGGCAAGGAAAACCATGGCCAAAGTTGGCTAGCCAAATTTCTGGCAAGTCAGACTTGGGCTAAAATCAAAGTACCAAACACACCCTAAATGCATTTTCCATGATATTTAGTTTATCCTGGATTGTGACTTTTTTGTCACCCTATCCTGAAAAGGTCTATTAATATGCTGTAGCATGCACACTGACCTAATAATTTTGCTGCTTCTCCTCATTACACTTGTTTTCTTGAGTCTACTAGTAAATGTATATGGGTAATGCACGTTAATATTAGGCAGTATATTAATTGCATGCACATCTTCGGTAGGATATTATTGGCGTGTTAATTATGTAATTAAGCGCCGACGTTGATATTTGGTATGATATTAATTGCATGCTAAATATGTTGAGTGCTCACCATTGGAGTAATTTAGATCATTGGATTGGCATGATTTGATGGCCGAGATTAGTTGGATCTACCCCTTAGGGTCTTTTTATATTGGTATAGATATATATTACTGAAATCTGTATAGTTTGCTTTTTGCATAAGAGATATTGTTTCTTGCATAGAATAGTCAGATAATCATGGCTCATGTCCCTGCAGTACTAAACAACACTCACTTTTAAGCACTTAAAGCGCAATGCGGCGGCGCCTTAGACATGGCAGAGCATATGCATAGCACAATAAATCACAGCATAGCACTACAAATCAAAGCACACAAAACCACAGTCACAAATCAAAGCAGGGCACTAGGAATTCCTAAATCAAGGGAGCACAAGTGCACAAGCGGGCAGGGGAGGAGAGACCGAGAGTCACATTCTGACTGGAGGTATAGACGGCTGTTGAGCTGTTGGGACTGTGGAGGAGCCAGTCATCAGCCACCAGAGGAAGAGAGCAGAGAGAGCTCCTCTCTTAGGGATGCCTTAAAAACAATGCACTTGAGTACCTTCCTAAGATTTCAGTGGACTTATATAGTTCATGTTTCCTGGAATCTCCTTCACCCACTTGATCTTATTAATACTGGATCCCTTGCATTGGTCTCAGACTTGTAGGGAAAGTTCAACTGTCGAGAAGTGAATGAAACATTTACAAATAGTGTATGTACTTATGTTTTGAAATACTATTAAGATATTTCATGATAGTCTCGCACATTATCGACATTTGTTTGGTGAATTTAACGTATTGCTACTCTATGGTCTTATATCTTGCCATGACCTATTTATATGTGTGCCGTGGTATATTTTAGTGTCTTCTTTGTCACTTACAAATTATTTAGGTCTATTGAAATGACAGTTAGGATAATACTCTTCAGTTTTGAATAGTAAAGACAAAGTTGCTATTACATTATACGATACTTCTTCAGTTCTGACTTGGCATGTCTCTGGTGAATGCCAATCTAGTGGGCATATGAAATTCCAAGTCAAGATCGTTAGATACTTGATGAATGGACGAGATGCGACATGGGATAAACGAGATGTGCTGCAGTACTTGAATAGAATATTTGTCCGAGTCTATCTTCATTCTTCACTCTTTTCACACTGTTCAAGATTTTGGAAGATAAGATTGTTGATTGAACCTTCTAATTTGCTTTGCAGAACATGAAAGATAACCCTCCCTGTAATACCCTTTTCATTGGAAATCTTGGTGAAACTGTTGTTGAAGAGGAATTGCGGGGCCTCTTCAGTGTGTAAGAATCAACACTTTCAAGTATAAAATTCAAGTAGATATTGGTATGCTTATTGGGTGCATTGCTGCAGCCCACTTTGGTTTCAGTTGTGGCACTAACCATATCTGATATTTTAAAAAAAATGACAGACAACCTGGTTTCAAACAAATGAAAGTGTTGCGTCAAGACAGGAACACAGTCTGTTTTATTGAGTTCGATGTAAGTGGTTGTGATGGTTTAATTATTTCTGTGCATGCCACTATTATTTTCTTATCTCTCAAACTTCTGTGATTTGCAGGATGTGAGCGCTGCTTCTGCTGTGCACCATACTTTACAGGGTGCTGTTGTTCCTAGTTCTGGCCGCGGTGGGATGCGAATCCAATATCCTTTATTAGTTTAAATAATTTGGTTTCATGTATCAAGTACTTAACTTCATTTAGTTAATTAATCATTTTTATGATTGCTTTGCATTAGCTTGCTGTATTGTGCCTCCATTTTTATGATTGCTTTGTATATGGTTTAATATCCTTTATGTAAGTGGTTCCTCCTTTTTGTAGTCCTTAATGTTTGAACGTTTTCAAAAAATCCCTTCGGGCGAAGGAAGGACTTAGTTGGTGGCATGGTCGGCACTCTGAATGGTGCTCCTATTTGAGGGGATGTATCTTGAACTTTAGCATGACATCTTGAATTATCATCTGCATTGTTTTAGCCAAATCTGTTCCTGTCATGTGCGACATCAGCATCTTCATTGGGTGGAGTTTCTAGGGCTTGATCATCATCTTCATTAGGTGGAGTTTCTGGGATATCATCATCATCTGATAGACATTGCATTGTCACTATTTTCATTGTTGGCGGTTTCAACTTCTTTAAATTAGCTATTGTGGTTTGACATGGCCACTATGAATGTCTCCTAACATGCATTTGGCATCTGTCATGAATATTTTGTAGTGTTATGTAGTTTTTCCAGTGTGCAGTTGCAACATTTCATGTGGTAATGGCATTGCCACATTATGATCTGGACATGCTGTAATAGTATAACCGATTTATTTGGCTTGCTGACAATTCTGAGGGATCTTGGGATGGTTCATATCATTATTTGTCATGCATGTTCATGAAGGAGCACAGTTAGTAGGCATCATGACATGACATTACTCATTTGATGAACTCTGGAACACTCTGTTTGTCCCAAGAAGCATGCAGGCATCCGTTGCTGATTAACTTAATTGACCTTTTTGGTATTGTATTTTGCTCCTAGCTGAGAGTAGCCGTCAGTGTCCATAAAATTGGAAGTGATGCAAGCCTCTTTTTTTCAGTAGCAGATGGTTACACCCCTAAGTTGTTGCAGTTAATTCGCTAAGAGGAGCTCATGATGCTGATGGAGGTAGGCTAGTCCATAGAGGTCGTGCAGATGGAGAGGTAAGCTAAGTCCACATAAGTGATGCGGATAGTTATGGAAGCGAGGAAGGTTTATATCAGCTTTATTCTATTATTTGTTCATGTGTGATTTGTTCATATGGAGAGTGAATCTTCTATAAACCTGATGTTTGCTTGGTTTTGTTGGTATGCCATGAATATTCGTTTTATGCGGACCATGTGTGAGATGAATCTTGATAGGCACAAACATCTGGCAGTAACATGGTCGGCTTGCTGTATGGCGTGACTCACGTTTTATAATACAACACGTTTCTTTTAAGTGGAATAGCCCTTGAAGTAAGTACAATATCAAGAGTATAAGCAGTGAACAGTAACAACGGGGACAAGTATCAGAGTAAACTTTTCGTGTGTTGGGCGGATGCTGTCTTGGGCTTCCATGTGTAGATTTGACACAGAAGCTGGCGGTGAGTGAGGGTGTGGGTGGCCGTCTCCTTTTGCCTATTTTATTTGAAATTCAATTAGAGAGGCGCCATCCTATGAACTATTGTGATTATATAATTGGCACCAGTTTAGATTATTGGTAATTAACAAGGTACCGCACCGCCATATTCATGTAACAAAGAGCATAGTTTTTTGCAAAAAAATACCTGAATGTACAAAGTTTTCTGTTTGAATATTGAACCTTTGAAAAGTCCCAACACTAGTCTCCATGTTTACCCATGACAAAAGTTTCTGTTCGAAGTAGAATCTGAGAGTGATCGAGAGAGAAGCTTTATTCCATTGACAATCAACTATTTATACAAGGTGAAACGTCGCCTCTACAAACCGACACAGGAGGCAGCGTTTCGGGAGCAATCGTCGGGGACGGTTATACAATCGTGGGAGCGTCGTGATGGTTCCCAAAGCAACCGCACACAACATTACACAGGGAGGATTACACACAATTAATTAAGGAAACTAATTAAATCCTAACACTCCTCCTAATCCTTCCTTGTACTTGCGATTGAACATCCTTGGAATAGTCTCCTCAAAAAATCCCGTGGGAAAAAAATGTGAGGAGTAGTGTAGGATATGTTGGTAAAACTCCTAAAAACCCTGTGGGAAAATAAGGAGAAAATAATCCAACATATAATGATTATTGCCTCTGTTAACTTGATATGAAGTATATCCATAGAATTTAGAGGGCAATAAATATGTCGTGTATAATTCTCTATAAACCTCGGGGGAAAAACAGAAAGTATGACATATAATCTTATGTTGATATTACCTCATTAAAAACCTTAATGAGAACCTGAAAAGTAAACTCATAAAGGAAAAAAGAGTGTAATATAATGCTTTGAACATGAATAGTTCAGGAAGATACTCCCCCTGACTCTTGTAAATCCCGAAGCCGTCGCATACCAATCCCATGAATGTATTTTTGGAATGTTGAAGTTGGTAAAGACTTCGTGAAAAGATCAGCGAGGATATCGCTTGATTTTAATTGCAAGATGTTTATTCCCGACTCGTCATGAGTTTATGGGGATAAAACAATTTAGCTCAATATGCTTTAGCGATATTGCTTTTTATGTAACCTGTTTTGCATCTATGCAACATAAGCAACATTATCTCTGTAGATAATGATAGGTGATTTGAGTGAACCAACACCACATGACTATGTATGTTGTTTGTCATTCCGTGAAGCCACACGTGTTAACATGAAGCATTGCATCTTAGAATGATCGTGGTAGTATAGTCACCAGAGTCTATTTGAAGACATCAATGGAGTGATAGATCTACCATGTATGTACACATTGTAGGATCATGTAAGTAGCCAATACCAGTGTCTAAATTGGAGTTCAGATTTCTCCGAAATTGATAAAATATGTCAAGATTTCTCTTTGCCCTTAGAGATTTCTCCCATATTATGTGCCAACATCTCTTCTCCATCTTCCTATGGATCTTTCTATACGTCTAGAGATCGAACAATCCCTAGGAGATGGACATGACTTGTCTATAGTTTCTCCAATTTTCTGGATATAGGCATCTTGGTGTACCATAATACATGAGTGAAGTTGCTCGAGTTGTAGTCCCAAGCACTATTTGGGTTTATCCAGATTCTTCATCTCATATCCGTTTGTTAGATGATCACGTGGTTTTTCATTTAGGAGTTATCCTTATCTATGACATACACACATGGATAATCATCATGGTAGGAGTAATCCTTGTCGATAAGGAACTCACTACATCGGTTGTACCAAAATATACCGATAACAATAAGACTTGGAGTGACTTATTGATTTTTACACAATATATGTTGCATTTCCGTTTCGATTCGGACAGAGATTCCATTGGGAACCATACATGTCGGAATCTAGTGATCCACATGGATATGTTGTCACTACACCTATCAACTGCATAGATAGATGATTTTGTACTGCCAATGATATATCCGTCGGAATGAGATTTCACTCATGTGTGAAGAGTAGGTCTCGGATCTCTGCGGAAACCCGACCTTATGCTACAAGCCTTCTTCTCACCACCTTGCATTTCTCATTCCGTTTCTGGAAGAAAAACACATTGAATAATCCATAGGGAATTCATTTGGAAGACCAAGGCTATATCTGCTTGGATTGCATCATTTCATGAGTTCAGTCCTAGCAAGTGTGTTCACACTCTGCCATGGCCATGGTCTTTGAATCTGAATCATTGGGAAGGTTGTTTACAATCATACAAGAGATGTTTGTCGACAGTTGTAGGCTTTGGTTATATGATTCTCCAGAATCGATATAGTTGGAGCAAATAGCATGCACCCATGATGACTCTTCGTGATTTCCCAATACGCGTCAGTCTGGGTGTTCCGATGTCCCAGCCAGTGTGTGCAAGCTGGAGCTGGGGTTGTGGAGGTTTCCCTTCCACTGGGTGTATACTACCCATTAGGTGTTCATCAACGCAAGGTTGACTTGCATTTACTGATTTAGAGGAATTATCCTCGATATCCTTTTGTTGCTTTGCGAAAAGCTGGATCCTGGTTAGAGGCCATACTACTCCCCCTCTTTTTATAAAACAGGGAGTTGAATGGTTTTTGTTGGTACCTCCACTCTTTCGGGCGCATTTCTAACCGGATTGAAGGATTTTGTAACACCTTTGAGATGAGTAAATGAATCCGGCAGGTTATTTGCATGTGTTGCAAATTTATGAATCGAGCGTAGAGTTCCGATTCTTGAGTACGTGGGTATGAGGAGGAACGTGAAGTCCCAATTGATTTCCTGGCATTTGATGTGGTACTTGAAATCTCCCCCTAATGCCTGGAAATAATCCTCCTTAAATATAAGCAATCAGCGTACTAAGCTATGAATACATCCCTTATGAGGGGTTTCAAGGTACTGGGTTATCGATGAATATCTGTACCCCACATAGATCCCTCATATGTGGGCCCATGATGTATGTTGCGGTGGTGAGATCGGTACACGTGAAGCGCTTCCGAAATTACGCAGATGGGAAATGCTCGGAGGATTTTCACGTATCAATTGCATAGGGGAAGTACTGTTATATGCAGTTAGTTAGTAGCAGCGCGTAAAACTGCATGACTCCAACGTAAAGTTGGTAATTGCAATTCATTAACATGGGTCTTGCAATGAGTTTGATCCTCTTAATCATTGTGGACGTATGGAGCAGTCTTGAACTTCAATCCCCAAGGCCATGCAATAGTCATTGAAAGCACGTGGGGAGAATTCTGCAGCATTGTCCATGCGAATTGACTTAATTCGACTTTCTGGATAATGGGACTGTAACTTAATTACTTCCCTCATTATCTTGGCAAATGCATGGTTCCGTGTGGAAAGAAGGCACACATGTGACCATTGTGTAGATGCGTTAATAAGAACCATGAAATACCTAAACGGTCCAGATAATGGTTGGATGGGACCACAAATGTGTCCTTGAATTCGTTCAAGAAATTGAAGTGGTTCAGCTTGTATCTTGAGGTGTGAATGCCTCAGAATAAGCTTTCCCGTGGGATATTGATGTAGGGCGGAACCCTACGTGGATGATCTTTCACATTTGGAGTGGATCCTACGGGGAATCACGAAGAACACGCGGAAGAACAAAGGGAAACACGGAGGAAACGAGAGAGATCGCTCAACCAACAAGGAATCAATCACACAAGTGCTAGATCACCGAACACAAAGAGGTACATATGATCCACAATCAACAAAGGTAAGGATACACGAGTAGCCGTTCTTCTCCGAGAGGAGGTCTTGATGGGGTCCACCCTAGAAGGGGTCTTGAATCCGCTTGGGGGATCTTCTCCGAAGAGGTCCTGAGCTCCGAGGAGAAGTAACCAAGTGGATGAGCAAGGCTCTCACACAAACATGAGCTAAACCTAAGCTAACCCTAGAAAGAGGAAGGGGATGGAGTATATATAGTCTACGGGGGCGAAAGGGTACATGGGCTTCGGCCCTTTACTGTTCACACACAGGCGAGGCCAGATGTCCGGGTGTCGGGCCAGATGTCCGAGGCTTTAGGGGAGGCCGGATGTCCGGGCTGGGGGGGCGGATGTCCGGGCTGGCGTGGCAAGTTTCTGTGGTCTCTGGATAGGCGAGGCCGGATTTCCGGGCTGGGGGCCGGATTTCCGCGGCTTCGTGGGAGGCCGGATGTCCGGGGCCTGGGGCGGATGTCCGCCTATGCACTTTCGATGGCTGGGCTGCTTTGTTGTTGACATCTTCAGGGGCCGGATGTCCGGGTCCTGTAGCCTTTCTCCGGTTCCTCTCGTCGTGCTCCTTCATCCTTGTACTTGGGGACTTGTCCATCATTGCGAGCATCTCCGAGAGGGTCTCCTTGGTACCTAGGCATGCATAGTGTCCTTGCATTAGGTAGCAACCATGTCTCACACGAATGGAAAGGGGAAGCATTAAGGAACGGGTTCACCTTGTGTCCAATGGCGAATAGTCGAGGTCTCATCTTATGTATCCTTGGGGCTTGGAGAGTAGTCGGAGTGTACATGGGGATGAACGTGGTATGCTCGCATCATCTCCCTCCCTTGGGAAAGATCCGACCTCGGATCGAAATCCTCATCACCATGGAAGCGGTTGTCGTGGGACGGACTTGTAGTCGGACAAAGTGGAAGGCATGGCGCAATCCAAGTACTTGAAGATGTCGCCGGGATGGTAGACATGCAAAGAGAGCAAACACAAGCGACACTCGGAAATACAATGGTTAGCGCACACAAAGTGTCCATCATGTAAGAATGAGTCTGTGAGGCAAGATTGTTCATGACAAAGCACATGAAGCTTAGCAAGATAATATGGAATGAGATGTAAAGCATTCACGGGAGCAAAAGCATTCATGGGAGTAATGCAACCACGGTGCAAAATGATGTCATAGTGAGACGGTTTATCAAGAGCATGAATATGGCAATGGATGCTAATATGATTATGTTATCATGCAATTGATGGTAGGCAATGTGATCATTATGTATGAATATGCCATCAAGAAAGATCACAACAAATTTGCTAAGGAAGTGCACAAGCTCATATATCATGGATGACATGGGAATACAAGATGCAACAAGGCAATAATAATGTGAGCCAATCCATGCATAAGACGCAAATTTGCTATGGGTATGATATGTCCATCGAGCATGACATGTATGAGCACAATCAACAAATATGAAGGTGTGGGTGCAATGTGTCAAAGGAGTGTTGATGTACCAATGCTCGATGTCGTGGCATGAGTGGAGGTTCAAGGTGCATCCCATAAGTCCGGCGCTCCTCAATGTGAAGGTCCATAGAGTCGATCTCCAATGTCGATCCTCCATCCAATAGATGTATCATGTGGACAATAAGAAGGAAACAACAATGAAAGAATGACCCATCCAATATGCAAACTTGAGGATGGCTCAAAGGGAAGGAGTTCACCTTTAGTAGATTCTCGCAAATGTTGGTGTTGCACATCGTGTATGCCTTCGCATGACCAAGTTGTCGCATAACGGCATCGCCTTGTGAAACCTCCAAAATGAAAGAACATGACAAACACTCGGAAAAACAAATGAGGTTAGCGGAGATGCAAAACCTATCAGTCAGTGGTAAGATACCCAACAAGTGTATGCATCATGCTCATCATAAGAAAGTACAAGGAGGCGTGTCATAGTATGGAGGCATATGATGCAAGAACAACCAAGTACAATAGGCTCAATCAAACAAGCATGCATCACAAGTAAGGTGTCAAAGTCTTCAAGATCATTAAGCATAGAGGCAACTATTGGAGACAAGTGACAAGGATCAAGATATATCATGTGAGAGGCATGAACATATATGTCATCAACCCAAGAAAGCAAGTGATAGTGGAACATGGGTGATGCAACATAGCTAGCAATCATAGAGATCAAGTCAAGCAAGCTAGTAGTGCGAAGATGCGACGTACTAGAAGGAATCATGACAAGCATGTCATTGGTGCAAATAGTGGGCATGACTAATTTACATGTCATAGCACAAGCATAAAGGCAAGATATGAGCAAAATAGCATCAATAGCATGGGGCACATGATAAACATGGCAATAGCAACAAGGATCTCCACCAAGCATGCAAATACACATAGGAGTAGCATAATGGTGAATCATTGGTAGATGCAAGTAAGGGTCACAATTGCATGGCAAAGTCATGTAAAGAGGAATAACATGCAAAGTGAACACGATAGAATGGGCATAAGGTAACAAGTGATATATAGCCCAAAGCCGTGTGAGAGACAAGTAAAAGAGATGCGCGTAGTCCTTGCGCAAAGGGAACAGTGGTAAGGATAGTCCACGGGATCTCAAAGCATCGTTGCTCTCAAGAGCTCGTTTAAATCAACTCATGGGATTGAGATGTTGGCGAGTATACGTCTTGATACCTACACAAAACAAAGACAAAGGAAAAATTGTGTGTGCGTGGTAGATGTACGCATCATCCATCATGATGCATACGATGCGTGTGTTTGTTAGCACAAAATATCCAATGCTCAAATAAATGAGATGCGTGATATAGAAACATGTCATCCATCATGATAGGTTTGTTGTTATGCATGGCATAATGGAGACTCAAATTGTGTAATGCATCTTGTGAAATATCAAGAGCATTGTTATTCATGGAATGCATATGGTTCACGCAATTATGGGAATCATGCAAAGTATGAGATGCATCAAAATCTCCTAATATGTATGAGGAAACTATGGGGGTCTCCTCATGAGCAAGAGTAGAAACATCACGTGGAGGATATTGAGAACATCCAAAACAATGCATATTCGGAACAATGTGATCATGGCATGACATAGTAGACGAATTGCGCAAATCATGTAAAGGAAGCATGGCAATATCATCACAAGAGAAGCAAAAGCCAATGACCATCATCTCGTCATCTATGCCATAAGTGCAAATGGGATTTATTTTAATGGGGCATGCATAGTTACTATGTTGAGATTGAAATGAGGCAATATGGGAGATCTCACTCATAGCATATGACAAGTTCAATGGATTGTCAAACATGAAGTGACCAATAGAATTTTCACAAGATGTCCTATGGAGCATAGCATCACAACTAGGCAACTCAACATGCTCATCATCATATTCATCATAAATAGGTAAGTCAAGGCATGAAGAAGTTTCACTAGCATGAAGCATGGTAATAGGTGGGTCAACATCATGGGAACAATCGATGGTAAGAGAGTCCACTAGTGGGACAAGAGAAGTACCATCACCTATGTTACCTTTGGAGCATCGCTCATGTGTTGTAGGTGAGGTGTCAACGATCCATTCGTTGTCATCTTCATCTTGATGGAACCATGTGGGGGGTGTATCATCGTCCACCATGGCCATCGTTGTCTCCAATGTAGTTGTGGACTCGTCGAGGATAGGCATGTCGTCATGTAGGAGACCTAGCACCAAAGAAGAAAACACACTAGGAGTAGAGGTTAAGTCGTTAGAAATCATAGTGGCCTCATGTGCCGTGTCAACTACCTCACTCACTAAGTGTTGTGGCTCACTCACTCCCTCAAGGATGCTCTCACTCGTATGGTGGGTGGAGTCACTCAAATGGCGCTCAACCTCACATAGGATGTGTGGCATGGTCTCATGTGTGGGGCTAGTGGTGGTCACACTCATCCTCTCATAGGAAATGCTCTCAATGTCACGTATGGTGGAGTCACTCATGTCACTCATGGGGTGGTGGCTCTCCTCACATGGCAAATGGGGCATCTCGACATATGTGGGTGCCGGAGAGATGTAGGTGAAAATGTCTCCATCTTGGTCGCGTAGGCTTGACTCGGAGTATGAGTCCAATGTGGGCGTCGTCTTCATGTTGTTGAAGAGGTTCGCGCTCGTCGCCGTGGTCGAAGGGATGGCCCTTGCTCATTGTCTTGTCACCGTCTTGGTGTTGGAGGCCCATATGATGTGGCACCTCATAGCTCGTCTCCATGACCGAAGGAAGTTTCCCATGCTCGGCCATCTTCCTTGAGGGGCTTAGAAGATGGAAGTGTCGCCCTCGCTTTCGTGGGTGGTCGCCTTGGACTTGATGAAGTCGATGTAGGCATACACGTGGGAAGTAGGCGAAGATGTCGTGCGTCCAAAAGGCGAAGATGCCTTGAGAACACTTGGCGAAGATGACGAAGTGGTTGATGTAGCCGTAAGCGCCCGTCTTGGTGGTGGTCGCCTCGCGGTCTTCTCTTGTGCTTATGAAGCTTCAACTTGGCGTGAAGTAGGGCTTGTTGGGACTTGTGCATTTTCGCCAGGAGCATCTTCATGATGATGATGTCGTTGTCGTGCTTGAGCTCCTTGGCGTTCGTCGTCGTCGTGCACATGATGCTTGGAGGTGACTTGCCCTTCATGACGATGTTGATCACGAACGTGATGGTGGTCGCCATGTAGATGTGGACGAGGACGATTTGCACTTGCGTCGTTTCCGCGCTCCGAAGACTTGTGGCTTGAATGTCGCCGCCTCGAAGATGACAAAGGGAAGTAGACTTGATCAAGGCTCTAATCTCCTCCATCCTTGCATCTTGCTCCTCTTTATGTGTGGCAAGCTTCTTGTCGATGTAGTCCCTTCTCCTTGCTTCGGAGTGATGAATGTCGATGGAGATGTTCTCGATGCGCTCTCGCAATCTTGATTGTGTGCCTTGCACTTGTCGTTGTAGATCGAAGATAGACGCTTTGGTGATGTAGTTGTTCACGCCGTCGTTGTTGTCGAGGACCGAAGAGGAAATGCCTTGCCTATCCATCACAAGACTCGAGCAAATATGAGTGGGAGAAAGAGAAGAACTTATACCAATGTACCTTGACCGATGTTGACAATGAATCAAGTTCACTCAAATGCGGACAATGAAATAGCACTATTGGTACCAATCCTTGTCGGTTCTCACACCTACACAAGTAAAGCTTGTGGAGGAGCTCGGTGAGGATAGTGGCACAAAAATTTAATGCAAAATGTTAGCAAGAGTCAATAATGTTGAAAGAGATTCACAAATTCGAAAGAGAAACAAGTAGACCAATAGCAAAGAATGGCACACGGAGACACACACACGGATAGATAAATGGGGTCGTGCAACCAAGGAATGAGCTCAAAATGTGAAATCCACCAAAACGCTCGTGTTGCACAACTCAAGAGAGACGCTATACGATTGCTCAATAGGCGGATCGACACTTGTGCACAACCTATAAGATGCAAAATGGATAAACTTTCTATCCCAAGTATGCTATGTATGTATGGTTCCCGGTGTTTCTCTCAAGATGATCCAAGATGATCGGATATGACAATCTTATATGCAATGTGGTATGATGCTATGGCACTTGCTTACAAGCTCTTTGCTCTCTTTCTTTTGCTTAAAAGCTTTTTTTTTCTATGGCCACTTTGCACAATGCACAAACCAAGATAGCAATTGTGTGTATGCGGGAACAAATTTATGACACAAGATATGATACCAATATATGCACCACAATGATATGGTGTATATGCTATGGATGATCACTAATGTGCACAAGTAACGTTGCCGGCAATTCTCAAATGGCTAGTCTCGATAGGCAAGTAACGCAAAAGTAAGGCTAGGGGTTAACAATGCAATGGCAAGGGGAATATACAATGGAGGGATACCACGATACCAAGATGATATGGAGGTTACCGTCCGGCGATGATGAGTAGCGGTGTTCTTGATGTAGATACCAAGATGATGGAGACTCGTCCCTAAGTAGCCGAAACACCTTAGGAAACGGAAAAACCGCGAACTCAAAATCTCAAACGTCAACTGTCAAAATGGTGGTAGCGGGAATGCGGTGGTGGTTTGCACTTGGCAATGCGGAAGTGGAATGATGGGCTATACACGTGTCGGAGTTGAATTTGCCGTCCCTAAGTAGCTGAAACACCTTAGGAGACACAAGCCACAACTCAAACAAGCTCAAACAACTATTGGGTTAATTTGAGGTGGTTGAAGTGTATGGTGGGCAAGCCTATGCGGAAGTTATGGTGGTGGTGGTGGTTGATGAAGATGCAACTGTCCCTAAGTAGCCTAAACACCTTAGGAGACTCGAATCACAACTCAAACAACCTCAAATGCAAAGGGGAACAAAATTGGTTAGGTTGCGGAAGTCGGTGGTGGTTATGCACGGAGGATGTGGTGGAAGCCCTAGGCAAAGATGCCAAAGTTCGAAAATTTGATGGAGTCAAATGGTGGTGGTAGTATTTTTATGGGATGGGGATGTCAATAGCTTCAAAACGAGCTAAAGAACGTCAAAAGCGGACTCGGATGAATTAGCTAACGGTGAAAGCGGGAAAATCTGAAATCCTGTGGGTCGGATGTCCGGGGTGGAGCCCGGATTTCTGGGGGTGTCTGTCCAGAACCGAGCAGATTTGGCGCTCCAGGAGCCGGATGTCCGGCTTGGGGCCCGGATGTCCGGCCAGATGGCCCGGATGTCCGGCCCGACGAATCCAGATCTCGTTTGGGGCGGAAATTGATGATTTCAAGGTCAAAATTGGAGAGATTTCGTGGATGGAAAGTGGGGAAATTTGGGGAAATGCTAGATCCACTCGAAACCAAGCAAATCCATGGATCAAAATCAACAAAACATCATCAAAACTAACAAATCACAAAAAAAATTGGGGCTATTTTTGGTGGGGATTTTCGGATTTAGGACGAAATCAACAAAATCAAGCTAGAAAACAGGGCTCGGGGCTCCAAAAAGCGTGATCAACGTGGCTCATGATACCAAGATGATGTAGGCGGAACCCTCGTGGATGATCTTTCACGTTTGGAGTGGATCCTCACGGAATCACGAAGAACAGCGGAAGAACAAAGGGAAACACGGAGGAAAGCGAGAGAGATCGCTCAACCAACAAGGAATCAATCACACAAGTGCTAGATCACCGAACACAAAGAGGTACATATGATCCACAATCAACAAAGGTAAGGATACACGAGTAGCCGTTCTTCTTGAGAGGAGGTCTTGATGGGGTCCACCCTAGAAGGGGTCTTGAATCCGCTTGGGGATCTTCTCCGAAGAGGTCTGAGCTCGAGGAGAAGTAACCAAGTGGATGAGCAAGGCTCTCACACAAACATGAGCTAAACCTAAGCTAACCCTAGAAAGAGGAAGGGATGGAGTATATATAGTCTCTGGGCGAAAGGGTACATGGGCTTGGCCCTTCTTTATTCACACACAGGCGAGGCCGGATGTCCCAAGGCGTCGGGTCGGATGTCCGGGGCTTGGGGGAGGCGGATGTCCGGCCGGGGGGCGGATGTCCGGCTGGCGTGGCAAGTTTCTGTGGTCTCTGGATAGGCGAGGCCGGATTTCCGGGCTGGGGCCGGATTCAGCGGCCGTGGGAGGCGGATGTCCGGGGACTGGGGCGGATGTCCGCCCTGTAGCACTTCTCGATGGTCGGGCTGCTTTGTTGTTGACATCTTGAGGGCTGGATGTCCGGGCGGGGCGGATGTCCGGGTCTGTAGCCTTTCTCCGGTTCCTCTCGTCGTGCTCCTTCATCCTTGTACTTGGGGACTTGTCCATCATTGCGAGCATCTTCGAGAGGGTCTCCTTGGTACCTAGGCATGCATAGTGTCCTTGCATTAGGTAGCAACCATGTCTCACACGAATGGAAAGGGGAAGCATTTAGGAACGGGTTCACCTTGTGTCCAATGGCGAATAGTCGAGGTCTCATCTTATGTATCCTTGGGGCTTGGAGAGTAGTCGGAGTGTACATGGGGATGAACGTGGTATGCTCCGCATCAGATATGATGTGCACACAAAATCTGATGACTGAGAAAATTTGGACTCAAGCAAATTGTGACCAATGGAATTGCTAGTAATCTTCCTCATCATCCCGATACCAGGCTGGCCTAGGCGATCATGCCAGGTTTGGAATGCGTTAACATTCTGGAGAATTACCTTGTAAGCAACATGTTCTACGGGCTTAATGTACGTATAATACAGTCTGGACGACAGAGAATGAATTTTTCAAGTACTTTCTTGCCATATCCGTAGTCTTTTGTGAAGAGTAAATACTCCTCTTTGTTGTCTTCATGGGTTTCAATGTGAAAACCATTCTTACGAATATCTTGATAACTGATTAGGGTACGTGAAGAAACGGGATAAAATAATGCATGCTCAATTGTCACTTGTGTACCACCTGGGAGGGTAAATATGGCATAGTCAAAAATATCACCATTCATCTTTTTCAGAGTTTGGAAATAATTCAACTCCCTCAGTATGGAGTTTGTGGTAGCACTGTCCACAAGGCATAATTCCACTTCCATCGGATTGTCCCCGTAGATAACTTTTCCTTGTTCGTGTCCTCCTCCTTCTCAGTTCCTCTCCTCTGTCGCTCTCGGCACAGGCAGGGTTGATAACGTGTTTGAAGTAGAATCCGAAAGCGATCGAGAGAGAAGCAAATGAATCGAACTGTGTTCTTTATTCCATTGACAATCAACTATTTATACAAGGTGAAATGTCGCCTCTACAAACCGACATAGGAGGCAGCGTTTCTGGAGCAACCGTTGGTGACGGTTATACACGTGGGAGCGTCATGACGGTTGCCAAAGCAACCGCACACAACATTACATAGGGAGGATTACATAATTAATTAAGGAAACTAATTAAATCCTAACCGTTTTATCATGTGTTTAGAAAGTTTTTGTTTACAGGGATGTCACATTAACAAAATGTATTTTAACTTGACTTCCAACATTGATTTGACAATAAAAAAGTCCCCCAGTTCACACAATCCTTTACTTTATACTCCCTCCGTGAAGGAGAGTGGTGTTTTGGCACATGGGAGCGCGCGCTCCTGGTTTTTATAATACTAGTAGAATGCCCGTGCGTTGCTACGGGGCACAATGATATAAATAAATTAAATAAATGATTAAGGTCCTCTTTAAGGTCGAAGCTCATACCTTCCTCATATGTTCGGTTATGTTCCATCATCAAACAGGCACCCAGTAGGCTCCCCAAAACCTAATCGTCTAGACAGTTCGAACTCCCTCAAATCTAACCCATATTTGGGAAGAAATATGGTCGTCTAGACTATCGGCCATGTTATCTTTAACACGGGTCCCAACATAAAAACCCCACCCCACGATGTACCCTTTCCTTGCTGCCGGAACCTTCCCTTCCTGCTCGGTTTCCTACCGTAGCGGGATATTTCTCGTGGAGCCCTCTTCTTTAAAACCGGATGCTGCCCACCTCATCTTCGCCATGGCACCCTCTCTCCTTCATATCGTACTTCCGTACGGACAGCCAAGGAGGAGTCCTCCCGCCAGCCGACCCTCGCTCTGCCTTGATCCCCTCCTCCCGTATTCATCCTGGTCCACCACGCCATCAAGGGAGACAGGTGTGCGTCGCACGTGATGCCCCCCCAGCCAAGAAGGTAGATCCGATGTCTCTTAAGACATCGCCAAGATGTAACATACAGTAGAATGTCATGCATTACATATGCTTGATGTCATGTTCATCAAAGAGACAAAAGCCCTAGCTTGTGTAGGGCGGACCTTCTTGGCTCTTGAGCAATACAAATCCCTTTTACACCCGCAAAAAAGAGACGAAAGCCACTGTGGTGTTCTGCCTTGACCACCAATTCCTCACCTTCCGGTCCTCCGCCCGTCACCGCCATTTGCTAGTACACCAGGAGTAAAATGAAGAAGATAACAACGTAACTGAACAATTCAGAGACACTACTTATAGGTGAGGTGGTCGCTCCTCCATCATATTATTTTCCGGTTCCCACGTGATCGGAGCAAAAAATAACACTTCATAAATGAAAGCGATAAACTCGACTCCTGCAGTGTCTCCAATCTCTCAAGCCCACACAAGTCATGAATTGAGCTAATGACACCGACCATGGAAATTTGAACTATTTTGGTTTAATAATCAAACCAAATAGAGTTTATAGTGCAAGACGTAACAATTCAAATAATTGAATTCTGTGCATAAATAGTACTGCAAGTCCTTGCAACTATGAACTGACCACTTGTGCTACTTCAGTCAATAGAGAACATCAAACATTATTACACATTTCCGGCCTCACTAATTAACACCCAAAAACATTAGATATGTTCAGATCAAGGAACTCGGCCATGTACTTGGCACATTAAACCGAAATGACCATAAAGAGTAAACGATTAAACACAGTTTACACCAAGTTAAGATTATACAATGAGCGCACACTTCTTTGGAAAGCTTCGTTAGCCAGCATAGTTGCTCCCATTCAGCTTTTGACAGCTAGTAGTGTGCACGTGAGCAACAAAAATGAAAGTATTATACAATTACAAAGGCAGCAGATTATACGTATAGAAATGTGAATGTCCAATTTTTAAAGATAAAATACTAATTAGTTGTTCCAATCAAAGATTAAAGAATATCAATATAACCACAAAAAAGTAGGATAGAAAATCTACGTTCAGTACACATCAATGGGACGATATAAACATTACCCTCTTCTTGGTACTAAATGCTAACTCACCGTAGTACATGGATATATTTCTCCCTAGGTGACCCGACAAAACAACAAAGTAGCGCTATCGAAATCACCACCAAAGGAAAGTAAGATACAGTAAAAGAATTATAGTATAAAAACAATAGTTTCTACCAGTGGAAAACAATAAAATCTAAATAGACGATGGATGAGAAACAACATCAAAATAGGTAATGTGATACTCACACTCGGATGATGTGGTCCAGAAGAAATTTTGAAGGATCTAGTGGAATTCTTCCTTTTGTAGGACTCGGGTCTGTTGCTTTTGTAAAAGAATGACGACTCCATACAAATGTTATTCATCTTAAACTGGTGCTTCTCAGCAAACTATTGATTATTCCATGGCAATTAATGACAAAAATTAATCATCCATACCACTGATTACCTTTACATAAATAGTACGTATAGCTCCTCTTCGACCGCCTTTAGTCGCTTATTCACCTAAGTTGCAATACATAATCCTCCTATTTTGCATATATAATGGGAAGAAGTGATAAAATATAGAAGAATGCAATTTTTTGAAGTCAAAATGCTCTTGGCACTTCATTCCAAAGACGATAATATGTTTGATAGAATAGTCTCCTTCGCACCGCCCATGCTCGGAACTAATATATATTAAAAAGTATGCATGGTATTTATAATGGGTATTGATAAAATATTACTACCTAGTCATGTTTATATATAGTAAAATGACAGCTCAATAACTCAGTCATATGCAATACATTCGCACTTACAGAAATTTCATGATTCCCATCAAGAAAAACAAAGAAAAATTAAATCTTTGTCATTTTTATCGATTCTAATAATAATTCTGAATTTTAGCCCTTAAATCAACCACGAAAATGGCGTCCAATTTACCAAGCTGCAGGCCCATGAGGACACCATGGCGCCGCCCACATTCCATGAGAGCATAGCGCCACCACATTGTGTCACCTGCATTCACTAAGAGCACAACTCCACCATATTGGGCTGCCACTGCCGGCGCATGGCCTCGCTCCTCCACTACCATGGGGATGTCCCAATGAATGGCTGCATCTCCATGCCTTTCATCATCTACAGTTTCTTTAGAAAATAGAGCAACGTGCTGAATCTATCCTGCACCACAGCCTCGCTTGCATCATCATGCTTACATGCCTTGCTATTTAAGGCGACAAATTATTACTCACTTCAAGAATAACATGGGGACCAAATAAAGCATTATTAGCAAATATATGTTATTTCTACCAATCTTGCAATCATGTTCTATATGGCAAGACCCCATTATGAGATTATTGGTGCCAATAAGCTACAAAAAATGCTTGCTCATAACAATGGGAAAGTGAGCCCATCAAATATATTTAAATGACATGGAAGTACAGTTACAAGATTTAGAGGAGCCATGAATAGCAGTACCCTCTGATCTCATTGTTGTTACCAATGTATCTGTAGAAAGCATTAATCTCCTGACCGAAGGGGAGAAAAAGCCATTAACATTCTGCACAAAGTATAAGATCTCAAGACACCACATGAAATACTCGTCATTGAAATGTAAATGTCCACGTATCAGCTGAAAAAAGAAGATTGTCAAAACCATAAACATAGAAGTAGTTTTCTTGAATAAGGAAAGCTACGAAAACATTACACTCTGTCACATCAGTACACCAAAGTCAAGTTGATGCAAATATTATGTTTTTGGTATTGGCACTTAACACAAACCACATGATAGTTCCCAATTACGGTGTTTTCCTCAATGATTATTCCTCCACGGAAATCTGGACCAAGAATAGCACCACTGCCAGAAACCAAATCCCAAAGTATGAATTGGATTAACTGTATGTTAGTGGCATCTCATATTTTCACATATTGCAATTTGCTACATGAACTATCCTAGAACTTCATAAATTTCAGATTGACTGCTGCTGACTATGGCTTAACTGTTGAAAAAAATACTAGGTGCTTCATATGGGGTGGGGGGGGGGGGGGATTCTCTTTCTAAACTAATAAACCTCTGATCCCCTAAAAAGAGTTCTGAAGTGTTTCTGAATCCGTACCAAAAACATATATTAGCAGTCGTACTGCTGACCTTGGAACTGCATCCATCATCATCATCATCTTGTGTTATTCAAGTTATGTCCGCAACAACCTGATCCAGGGTAGAGTTTTGGGTTTCTTTTTGCAAAATATACCGCCCCTGAACGAATTGGCGAAATTTGGTTTTTTGGATTTTTTTTTGAAAAAATCGGACAAAAAGCTCGATTCAAAATTTGAATTCTTGAACGAAAAATGAGCAAATTTTAAACAATAAATGACCGAAGTTGTCCCCAAAAATTGAAATCCCACATCAACAAGAATAAAGCAGAACCAAGCTGTACAAAAATGCTCCATTGATTGAATATACACACATGTGTTCTTGCCGCACCATCAGAGCCTCACGCTGCCCAGGTAGGTGCTCCTGCTGCACCATCCGATTCAGCTCCGGCTGCCGGGACGAGCGCGCCGCGCCATGGAAGAGAGCAGCAAACCTCAAGTGGCGGGGCTGATGCTAGGATGGCTGATGATGGGGCAATTTGGTGCTGCCCAAACAGTACCAGCGGATCAAGATGTGGCCTGTGGTCAGACGACGGAGCGAGTCCTGCGGGAATCTGCACAATGGACAAACCATGAATTAGCGGTCGAGCGATTTCTTGCCTTAGTGTCGATGCGGATGATGCCCACACACGAAAGAAGATCAGATTGAGCGAGATTAGCCGCGGACCCAACGGGAAGAAGGCAGAAGGAAAGATGACGGGAGGAAGGCGTCGTGGTTGCCGTTGTTAGGGCCTCCACTACAGGGAGAGATGCAGGAGAGAGCGGCGAACCGAGGGAAGAAGAAGAGCGCATTGAGGACATCACCGAGAGCGCGCTCCGCCGTGGCTACGACGCTTATTTTCTCAACCCAATGCTTACAGGCTAATACGGGCTCTTTCCTCCTAATTAAACTTGCCCCCCTAATTTTCAGCTGGGGTGAGGCCCCTCATCCTGATTTGCAGCCAATTAAAAAACCCCACCTCTGCCTCTCCGTGATCCCCGTAAAACTGATGCCCGTGCATGTAGCATTGCCGTCCCTAATGTGATATAGCAATGACATGCGTGGTTCCTGTAACGGTGGAGGCGGAGGAGGAAAGCATCGGGAGGACGAGCTTGCATATCAGAGAGAGATTAGTGGGCTATGGAAGGAAGGAGAGAAAACCGCGTTGACAGGTACGTTCCACTTATCACGGTGGAATTGATTATGTTGATTCGAGATTGCTAGCTCTAACGCGTGAAAGTAGAGAGGGTGAAGAACGAAACGACGTACCAGGCCTTACCATCACGACCGCAAACTGCTTCTTTTTTTTTGATCGTACGTAATCAGGCTAATAGTCATTGTTACGATTCTCGATTTGATTCCTTTCCTAGACTAGTAAACGTGTACGTGCAACGCACGTCTCAAACGTAAACCAGATGAGATCCACATAGTATAAAATAAAAATAAATATTGTGAAAAATATATAAATCAAATGGAGGATAATATATATATATATATATATATATATATATATATATATATATATATATATATATACTTTTAGGTTATGTGTACTGCCAAAATTACCTAATATTTACATAGCAAAATATATTTCAGTAGTAATTCAGATCAAAATTATACACACTTTTGGTTATGTGTACTGCCAAAATTATATAGCTACCTATATTACAGATAATAGGAAACAGAAGATGATATGTGACTACAACGACTTCTATATGTGCAGAAATAGAAGATGCTTTACAAGAACTAACTGAAATGTAAAAGGGCTTAAAGAAATCCTATAATCATCATGATACAAAGTATTTATCTGGTTTCGCACATGTTTACGCGTCGGCAACCAGACTAACTTACAACGCTATAAGACAGCCTGTACATACAGAAACCGAAATGGGATATGAAGAATAAGAAAGACGGAAGGAAAAGTATTCTAGTGTGTTTGTCAAGCTTAACCTTATCAAGCTTTCAGGCATGTCAGCTTCTAAAGTACGAAAACATGATGAAACCTCAAATACAAAAAGTACTATAGACTATCAACCTCCCCTGCATGCATCGTTATTATCTTACAAAAAAACAAAAGAATACTTTCCCCAAGTATGTGAAACTTCTTCCAACAAACCTTGGAAGAGTTAAACCAAATAACCTTGCTCGCCAAATATGAAAGTTATAGATTAACGGTTATCACAATTTTATTTTCTCCAGCAATATATCAAACTTTTTAGGAGAAGGGTCACAATGTTTACTAAGCCCAATGTGTTTCAGCTACTTTTTTTTATCAGTGGATCCCTCATTGAGTTCCTTTTGCTACCTCTACCTCCTACAAATTCTTGAAAGCATATATAGCACACCGCGGCATAATAAAGAGTCAAACCTAATAATTTAGGTGCATACATACTTGTATTTTGTTCGCCATTATCTTTCGGCGCATCTTGTGTTTGCATGAACAACCAACTTCAGCTAAAAGGTTCTTAATGAAATGCTGCAACATATTTCTTGATATTGGGATAGCTATGTAAAGCAGTAGCATACATCACACACCAAGTAAGTTCTTAATGGAATGCACATGAATAAATAAAAGAACTTACATTGTCATGAAAAAAATCCAACTGAATCCAGTTTATCTGATTTCTCTGTAACAATATACGGCAGCTGTATTAGAACATATCCTTCGAAGGATCTATTTATTGGAACCCAGCAGGATTAGTTTCTTCATCGGATCCTTTTGCATGGTAAAATTCTCTTTATTGGACAAAGTAGAGATTTGCACAATTCTATAGATTAGTGAGATATTCTCCAACAACAGTTACAGAATCATGTGAGCTTTTTTAGATGTATAGAATCATGCAACTGAAATAGTAGTACATCTACAATATCTTGCCTCCTACTGAAACTTACATAATTTACTGGATTGCTATGCAATTATTATAAAATGACACATGAGCACATGAAGTCTGCAAGTAAAGTTTTCTCTAAGAATGAATTATATATTTTGAGCTCCACCCACCTTAATTCCAGTCGACATCATCCGTAAACACAATCAGACCAAAATAAGGCAATTCTAATCAAGGTGATGGCGTTACCTCTTGATATGGTCCAGTTTAATGCATCTGGTGGTAGAAGTAATCGTGGGAAACAGAGACCTGCATCTTCACTTCTTCAGTATCCCTCTGATCCTAAGTTGTAAGCCAAGACTGCTGCACAGTTCTTATGTACGTGTCATATCAAATTATACATTTGCAGTACAACCATTGGCAACCTAAGATAATCCCAAACCTAGAATTCTAGATTGCTTGAAGCCCCAAGATTCTCATTTAATCTGCAATGCACGTGCACTCACTGAACATACACTTTATGAGGGCAGCCAAACTTGTGCATATAGTCAAATTCTAATCCATCTTGGTCTAAATATGAACATCATTGTAAGTATGTAGGTCTAAACAAACATACTCTTACAATCAGTCTCATTTCCTCCTTAATCTATACATGGGAATGATTTCATGCTCCAGGTCACATGTATTTGGAATTATCAAATGATTAATTAAACGCCGTAATAGCAATTTCTTCCTCTCCAAAAAAATGTTTCTAGTACGCATGAGAGGAGGATTGGTTGGTAGATGAAATTGCAGATCAAAAAAATCTGACCCACACCACCAAGTGCCAAAAGTACAGTATTAGTTGTGCAAAGCCCAGAATACCCCCGAATCAAATTAAAGGTTCATCTGATTGATTTGTGATAGACCTTTGATGCCCTCGATGGTGGGCCCAGAATACCCCCGAATCAAATTAAAGGTTCATCTGATTGATTTGTGATAGACCTTTGATGCCCTCGATGGTGTACGTAGGGAGAACAGGAGGTCCTCGACGCCCCAGCCGGACGACGGCAGGAGCGGCACGACGGCACCTCCTGCGCCACGTCCGAGACCGGCTCCGCCCTTGGGACGACGACGGTTGGCGGAGGGCATCGGTGGTGGGTAGTTGTCGATGTGGGTGCTGTGGACGGAGCGTTTATACGGATGCCGATAGCTGCCGGAGAACATGCTCTGGATGCGGATGGAGTCGTCGTAGTCGCGACGCAAGAGTGCCCTGGTCTCGCAGAAGACGACGGCTGCGACAACACTACATACTGATTCGTTTCCTAATAAAATGGATGCACCTCTGATCCGTTTCCTGTATAATAGGACGCGCCCGTGATTTGTTTCCTAATAGAATGCGAGGGGAACCAATTCCTTCCTTAGTCTGCGATTAGAGTTGAGTGATTGTCGGTGGACTGATAATTGGAGAGAGAAGGCTTTGGGGATGGTGGAGTACGGCCAGTCATTGGAAATTGCCAAGTCCACACCATAGAGCTATTAGATCGACGATGGCCGTTAGATTGAGATTTGTGGGACTAATCGTACGGTGTTGAATGTGTTGTCTGGTGTTCTGGGGCTAATTGCGGGGTGCACGTAAGAAAGTTTTTGTTGGATTGTTTAATAGTAGTGGATTAGCACTACGAGGGTGGGAGGAACGAACGCAAAGGATGCGAACGAACGACGAAGTACCAGACAATTTTGGATTGGGCGATTATGGTAAGTTTATTTATTGATTACCATAATTACCATATTTGAAATTTCCTGAGTTTATGGCCTTACCATACCTGGATTGATTTATTACTATAATTATGATATTTGAGATTTACGAGTTTATAATTTTACCAAACGTGGATTGATTGTGATTAATTACCGTAAATAAGTTGGGAATTCCAGAAGAGACGAGAAAAGAGAAAAACGGTGGGAGGGGGTGAAGGGAGGTGGGAGGAAATAAAATTAGATGAAAATAAAACCGGAGTACCAGGCTACCAACTGCTCCATTAGGAGTAGAGATTACGAAATATATAAACTGGTAGGCATACACCTAAACCAGCAAAGTGGGATAAATTAGCATCCATATGTTAGCCAAGTTGGTTGCAGCTATCGGAGGAAGATCATGAGTTTGATTCTCATGCAACACTTCAATTTTTGATGCTCCGCTCATGGCCCATGAACGTACATTTATGTCTTAAAAAAGGCCCATGGAAACAAAACATTTTATTCCCGTGTACAGAGTCGGGCGGCTTCTTTTATTTTCTAGGAAACTCTATTAGTCAATAAGAGGATGCCTTCTTTTGTTTCTGCATAAAACCATTGGCTAGTTGAGTTGGTTTCAAGGGTGTGTGCTTTCCTGGCTGACCATGTTCGAGTCCTACGTACAACAATTTATTTTTTGACGTGTTGTTGTTTTCAAGGTACGAAAAACACATGATATATGAAGGACGGACGAAAAGTTTGAATACTTAAGGGGGCTTTGTGCAAAAATACATGACGGTGAACCCGACGGAAGCAATCCATGCTTTATTAGTAGGTAAAGATAAGTCTTTTTAGACATTTCAATGGACTACAACATACGGATGTATGTAGACATGTTTTAAAGCGTAAATTCACTCATTTTGCTCCGTATGTAGTCATTTGTTGGAATCTCTAAAAAGACTTATATTTGGGAATAGAGGGATTATATGCAAAGCATGAGCATTGCACATGTAAAGTATCAAATCTGTAAATGAAGTCTTGTAAGTGCATATAGTGTCTCATGTGTAGTTTTTGGATGATTAATGAACAAATGTTTAACGGACTAATGTGTTTGTGAGTATACAAGATTTGATTTAATTATGACGTGTTCGGTTGCTCTCATATAGGCCAATCAGGTCTGCAGGGAAAGATTGTGTCCCGTTTGGTTGCATGCGTTCACTGTTGGGCATGCGTAGCACGAAACTCAAAGCACCTTTGGTTTGTCTCGCTAGGAATGCTGGAATTGCCAGTTTCTCCATAGCAGGCCCACACGATGCACGTGGGCGGCGAGGCCTGCACGCGAGGAGCCACGCTCGGGAAGTCGCCTTGCTTTCCGAAGCGCCGATAGTTATTACCCTCACCGCTTCCTCTCCCCTCTCTCCACTCTCATCGATGACGGCGACGGCATTCAGCAAATAGGAGAACAACAAGGTGACCTCCGGTCCCTTCATCGGCATCCGCATCATCACCTCCCGCACTTTGGCAATGGCGCTAAGAACTTTTTTCACCTCCTCACATACTCAATTCGCATTCAATCCGCGTTTAGGTTCGATCCGCATTAGGGGAATGGGGAATCGGGGTAAATAGCCATATGAGTGATCATAACATCGTCATGAGTTCGTAGTACCGATGGATTTGAGGTTCCTGATCCGGATTGAGTACAAGGGTAACGACGATTGGGGGTAAATCTTACACAGTAGTCTTAGATCTTAGCCATGGCAACCCTGGAGGCGGTTGGAGTGGCGGGTGTGCCCTTGGCCTTGTTCTTCTCCTCGAACTACACGACCGTCTCTTATTCCTCGTCGGAGTCCAGCTCGATTGGCATGCTTTGGTGTCCTGGCTCCAGCGCCCTTACAACCATCGCCACCGCATCTTCTTCGACCTCTGTTGCCACCGCTTCTTGTTCCTCCTCCACCGCCACCATAGTCCTTGTCGTGAAGTACGCGCGGCACGATGGTCATGAGGATGCCTATACTCTCTGTACTTGGCCTACCTTGCCCTCTGTCTAGCGTCGCCAGATTCGACCTGATTCATGGCCCAGCGAAGGATCTCGACTCACATAGCATCCTTCGCTGGGTCAGGAATCAGCGTCTTCCACTCCTTCGGCGTCACCTTCTTCACCATAGCGTCTTACTCTTTTTGCATGTCTGCCATGCTGCTGAAGTTCGAGCAGACTTCCATTGTGTTCTCGAACTTGGTGCGGTCACCGAACGAGCACTCAAGGAAGAAAGCCCTCAATCCAATGCCCCTAGGGAATGGGTTGGAGCTGCTACTGCTGGAGTTCATGGTGATGGATAGGAGGAACAGTGAGAGACAGAGATAACCGAGTGAGATGGTGGGTAAATAGTGACCGTGAGGATGGATAAATAGTTTGTACTCTTTATAATGCATGCTCTTCATAATGCAGATCGACATGGAGAACAAGGACAAGGAGGTGGTACGGTGATGGTGAAGGGCAAAGAGGTGCTTTTCGCCCATGGAGGTTGTGCCAACCATGCCTGAGGAGGTGGCCACGGATGACGATGTGGTGCCGGAGGAGCCCCCTAGCGGGAAGCACCGGAACTACAAGCACTACCATGAGGAGGGTCCAAACCACTTCTACAAAGTGATCCTTGCCCTCAGCTTGAGTGCATCCCAATGCCCCTGGACTTCAGCAAGCACTTTCCGGCTGTGCTGCAAGAGTTCAAACTGAGAAGAACACTGACTGCTCATGGAGGGTCACTATCCGACTGATGGATGACAGGGTGACCCTCGATCAGGGTTGGGCCCCCTTCACCACCGTCCATTATATCAAGATCGGCTACATGGTAACGTTCAAGCTGTTGACTCCCAAAACGCTCAAGGTCATTGTCTTCAATGACAACGACATTGTGAAGGAAATATGCCCTAGAGGCAATAATAAAGTTATTATTTATTTCCTTATATCATGATAAATGTTTATTATTCATGCTAGAATTGTATTAACCGGAAACATAATACATGTGTGAATATATAGACAAACAATATGTCACTAGTATGCCTCTACTTGACTAGCTTGTTAATCAAAGATGGTTATGTTTCCTAACCATGAACAAGGAGTTGTTATTTGATTAACAAGGTCACATCATTAGTAGAATGATCTGATTGACATGACCCATTCCGTTAGCTTAACACTTGATCGTTTAGTATGTTGATGCTTTCTTCATGACCCATACATGTTCCTGTAACTATGAGATTATGCAACTCCCGTTTACCAGAGGAACACTTTGGGTGCTACCAAACGTCACAACGTAACTGGGTGATTATAAAGGAGTACTACAGGTGTCTCCAAAGGTACTTGTTGGGTTGGCGTATTTCGTGATTAGGTTTTGTCACTCCGATTGCTCGGAGAGGTATCTCGAGCCTTCTCGGTAATGCACATCACTTAAGCCTTGCAAGCATTACAACTAATGAGTTAGTTGTGAGATGATATATTACGAACGAGTAAAGAGACTTACCGTAACGAGATTGAACTAGGTATTGGATACCGACGATCGAATCTCGGGTAAGTAACATACCGATGACAAAGGGAATAACATTATGTCGTTATGCGGTTTGACCGATAAAGATCTTCAGAGAATATGTAGGAACCAATATGGGCATCGAGGTTCCGCTATTGGTTATTGACCGAGAATGGTTCTAGGTCATGTCTACATAGTTCTCGAACCCGTAGGGTCCGCACGCTTAACGCTTCGATGATGATTCATTATGAGTTTATAAGTATTGATGCACCGAAGTTTGTTTGGAGTCCCGGATGTAATCACGGACATGACGAGGAGTCTCGAAATGGTCGAGACATAAAGATTGATATATTGGAAGCCTACATTTGGACATCGGAAAGGTTCCGAGTGAAAACAGGATGTTCTTTAACACCGGGGTTACCGGAACCCCTGGGGGTATATGGGCCCTCATGGGCCTTGAGGGAGAAGGAGAAGGGCGGCCAGGTGGGCTGCGCCCCCTCCCCTTCCAGTCCGAATAGGACAAGGAGAGGGGGCGGCGCCTCTTCCCCTTTCCCTCCCCAATCCTAATCCAACTAGGATTGGAGGGAGTCCTACTCCGGAGGAGTAGGACTCCTTGCGCCTCCCCTTGGGCGGCCACCTCCCCTTGGCTCCTTTATATCACGGGGCAGGGGCACTAATACACACAAGTTGATCTCACGGATCTTTCCTTAGCCGTGTGCGGTGCCCTTCCACCATATTCCACTTCGGTCATATCATCAGAGAGCTTAGGCGAAGCCTGCGCCGAGAAGTCATATCGTCATGAGCTTAGGCGAAGCCCTGCGTCGGTGGAGCATCAACATCGTCACCACGCCGTCGTCCGACGGAACTCATCCCGACACTTTGCTTTGGATCGGAGTCCGGGATCGCCATCGAGCTGAACGTGTGCGTAACTCGGAGGTGCCGTGACGTTCGGTGCTTGGATCGGTCGGATCGTGAAGACGTACGACTACATCAACCGCGTTGTTATAACGCTTCCGCTTTCGGTCTACGAGGGTACGTGGACGGACACTCTCCCCTCTCGTTGCTATGCCATCACCATGGTCTTGTGTGATCGTAGGAAATTTTTTGAAATTACTACGTTCCCCAACAGTGGCATCCGAGCCTGGTTTTATGCGTAGATGTCATATGCACGAGTAGAACACAAGTGAGTTGTGGACGATACAAGTCATACGCCTACCGGCATGTCATACTTTGGTTCAGCGGTATTGTTGGACGAGACGATCCGGACCAACCTTACGCGTCGCTTCACGCGAGACCGGTTCCCTCGTCGTGCTTTGCACATAGATGGCTTGCGGAAGACTGTCTCTCCAACTTTAGTTGAACCGAGTGTGGCTACGCCCGGTCCTTGAGAAGGTTAAAACGGAGTCTATTTGACAAACTATCGTTGTGGTTTTGATGCGTAGGTAAGAACGGTTCTTGCTCAGCCCGTAGCAGCCACGTAAAACTTGCAACAACAAAGTAGAGGATGTCTAACTTGTTTTTGCAGGGCATGTTGTGATGTGATATGGTCAAGACGTGATGCTATATTGTATGAGATGATCATGTTTTGTAACCGAGTTATCGGCAACTGGCAGGAGCCATATGGTTGTCGCTTTATTGTATGCAATGCAATCGCGATGTAATGCTTTACTTTATTACTAAGCGGTAGTGATAGTCGTGGAAGCATAAGATTGGCGAGGCGACAACGATGCTACGATGGAGATCAAGGTGTCGCTACCGGTGGCGATGGTGATCATGACGGTGCTTGGCGATGGAGATCACAAGCACAAGATGATGATGACCATATCATATCACTTATATTGATTGCATGTGATGTTTATCCTTTATGCATCTTATCTTGCTTTGATTGACGGTAGCATTATAAGATGATCTCTCACTAAAAATTATCAAGAAGTGTTCTCCACGAGTATGCACCGCTATGCGAAAGTTCTTCGTCTTTGAGACACCACGTGATGATCGGGTGTGATAGGCTCTACGTTCAAATACAACGGGTGCAAAACAGTTGCGCCGCAGCGGAATACTCAGGTTAAACTTGACGAGCCTAGCATATAACAGATATGGCCTCGGAACACGGAGACCGAAGGTCGAACGTGAATCATATAGTAGATATGATCAACATAGTGATGTTCACCATTGAAACTACTCCATCTCACGTGATGATCGGACATGGTTTAGTTGATTTGGATCACGTGATCACTTAGATGACTAGAGAGATGTCTGTCTAAGTGGGAGGTTTTTAATATGATTAATCAAACTTAAATTTATCATGAACTTAGTACACGATAGTATTTTGCTTGTCTATGTTTGATGTAGATAGATGGCTCGTCTTTGTTGTTCCGTTGAATTTTAATGCGTTCCTTGAGAAAGCAAAGTTGAAAGATGATGGTAGCAATTACACGGATCGGGTCCGTAACTTGAGGATTATCCTCATTGCTGCACGTAAAAATTACGTCTGGAAGCACCGCTAGGTGACAGTTCGCTGCAGATGCCGAGCCGAAGTTATGAACGTCGGCAAAGCAGAGCCGATGACTACTCTATAGTTCGGTGTGCCATGCTTTACGGCTTAGAACCGGGTCTTCAACGACGTTTTGAGCGTCATGGAGCATATGAGATGTTCCGGGAGTTGAAGTTAATATTTCAAGCAAATGCCGGATTGAGAGATATGAAGTCTCCAACAAGTTCTATAGCTGCAAGATGGAGGAGAATAGTTACGTCGGTGAGCACATACTCAAAATGTCCGGGTATAACAATCACTTAATTCACCGGGAGTTAATCTTCCGGATGATAGTGTCATTGATGAAATTCTCCAATCACCGCCACCAAGCTACAAGAGCTTCGTGATGAACTATAATATGCAAGGGATGACTAAGACAATTTCGAGCTCTTGGCGATCTTTGAAAGCAGCGGAGGTAGAAATCAAGAAAGAGCATCAAGTGTTGATGGTCAGCAAGACCACTAGTTTCAAGAAAAGGGCAAAGGGAAGAAGAAGGAAACTTCAAAAGAACAGCAAGAAAGTTCTTGATCAAGAGAAGAAACCCAAGTCTGGACCTAAGCCTGAAATCGAGTGTTTTACTGCAAAGGACGGACCTTTGGAAGCGGAACTGCCCCAAGTATTTGGCGGATAAAAAGGATGGCAAGGTGAACAAAGGTATATGTGATATACATGTTATTGATGTGTACCTTACTAATACATGATAGTACCTGGTATTTGATCTGGTTACATTGCTAATATTTGCAACTCAAAGCAGGAACTACGGATTGCGAAGATTGGCTGGGGCGAGGTGACGATGCGGCGTTGGAAATGGTTCCAAAGTCGATGTGATCGCAATCGACACGCTACCTCTACATCTACCTTCGGGATTAGTTTTAGACCTAAATAATTGTTATTTGGTGCGGCGTTGAGCATGAACATTATATCTGGATCTTGTTTAATGCGAGACGGTTATTCATTTAAATCGAGAGAATAATGGTTGTTCTATTTATATGAGTAATATCTTTTATGGTCATGCACCCTTGAAGAATGGTCTATTCTTGTTGAATCTCGACGGTAGTGATACACATATTCATAATGTTGAAGCCAAAAGATGCAGAGTTGATAATGATAGTGCAACTTATTTGTGGCACTTGCCGTTTAGGTCATATCGGTGTAAGACGCATGAAGAAACTCCATCTTGATGGGCTTACGGAATCACTTGATTATGAATCACTTGGTACTTGCGAACCGTGCCTCATGGGCAAGATGACCAAAACGCCGTTCTCGGAACTATGGAGCGTGCAACTGATTTGTTGGAAATCATACATACCGATGTTTGTGGTCCAATGAATGTTGAAGCATGCGGCGGGTATCGTTATTTTCTCACCTTCACAGATGATTTGAGCGGATATGGGTATATCTACTTAATGAAACACAAATCAAACATTTGAAAAGTTCAAAGAATTTCAGAGTGAAGTGGAAAATCATCGTAACAAGAAAATAAAGTTTCTACGATATGATCGTGGAGGAGAATATTTGAGATTCTGAGTTTGGTTTACATTTGAAACAATGTGGAATAGTTTAGCAACTCACGCCACCCGAACACCACAGAGAAATGGTGTGTCCGAACGTCAGAATCGTACTTTACTAGATATGGTGCGATCTATGATGTCGATTTCCGATTTACCGCTATCGTTTTGGGGTTATGCTTTAGAGACGGCCGCATTCACGTTAAATAGGACACCGTCAAAATCCGTTGAGACGACGCCTTATGAACTGTGGTTTGGCAAGAAACCAAAGTTGTCGTTTCTTAAAGTTTGGGGCTGCGATGCTTATGTAAAGAAACTTCAACCAGATAAGCTCGAACCCAAATCGGAAAAATGTGTCTTCATAGGATACCCAAAGGAGACTGTTGGGTACACCTTCTATCACAGATCTGAAGGCAAGATTTTCGTTGCTAAATTTGGATCCTTTCTAGAGAAAGAGTTTCTCTCGAAAGAAGTGAGTGGGAGGAAAGTAGAACTTGATGAGATAATCAGATTCTGCTCCCTTATTGGAAAGTAGATCATCACAAGAAATGGTTCTGTGACAACTACACCAATTAGTGAGGAAACTAATGATGATGATCATGAAGTTTGAGATCAAGTTACTCTTGAACCTCGTAGGTCAACCAGAGTAAAATACGCACTGCAGTGGTACGGTAATCCTATTCTGGAAGTCATGTTACTTGACCATGGCGAACCTACAAACTATGAAGAAGCGATGGTGAGCCCAGATTCCGCAAAATGGTGGAAGCCATGAAATCTGAGATGGGATCCATGTATGAGAACAAAGTATGGACTTTGGTTGACTTGCCCGATGATCGGCAAGCCATTGAAAATAAATGGATCTTTAAGAAGAAGACTGACGCCGATGGTAATGTAACCATCTACAAAGCTCGACTTGTTGCGAAAGGTTTTCGACAAGTTCAAGGGGTTGACTACGATGAGACTTTCTCACCCGTAGCGATGCTTAAGTCTGTCCGAATCATGTTAGCAATTGCCGCATTTTATGATTATGAAATTTGGCAAATGGATGTAAATACTGCATTCTTGAATGGATTTCTAGAAGAAGAGTTGTATATGATGCAACCGGAGGGTTTTGTCGATCCAAAAGGTGCTAACAAAGTGTGCAAGCTCCAACGATCAATTTATGGTGCAGTGCAAGCCTCTCGGAGTTGGAATAAACGCTTTGATAGTGTGATCAAAGCATATGGGTTTATCTGAGACTTTTGGAGAAGCTTTGTATTTACAAGAAAGTGAGTGGGAGCTCTGTAGCATTTACGATATTATATGTGACGACATATTATTAATTGGAAATGATATAGAATTCTGGATGGCATAAAAGGATACTTGAATAAAAGTTTTTCAATGAAAGACCTCGGTGAAGCTGCTTACATATTGGGCATCAAGATCTATAGAGATAGATCAAGACGCTTAATTGGACTTTCACAAAGCACATACCTTGATAAAATTTTGAAAAAGTTCAAAATGGATCAAGCAAAGAAAGGTTTTTTGCACGTGTTGCAAGGTGTAAGATTGAGTAAGACTCAATGCCCGACCACACAGAAGATAGAGAGAAAATGAAAGATGTTCCCTATGCTTGACCATAGGCTCTATCATGTATGCAATCTTGTGTACCGGACACGACGTATGCTTAGCTATAAGCTTGGCAGGGAAGGTACCAAAAGTAATCCAGAGTGGATCCTTTGGACAGCGGTCAAGAACATCTGAAATACACGAAAAGGACTAAGGATATGTTTCTCGTATATGGAGGTGACAAAGAGCTAGTCGTAAATGGTTACGTCGACGAAGCTTTGACAATCGATCCCGGACGATTCTAAGTCGCAAAACCGGATACGTGTTTTTATTAAGCGGTGGAGCTGGGTTGGTGCAGTTCTAAACAAAGCGTCGTGGCGGGATCTACACGTGAAGCGGAGTACATAGCTGCTTGGAAGCGGCGAATGAAGGAGTCCGGATGAAAGAGTTCATTTCCGATCTAGGTGTTATACCTAGTGCATCGGGACCGATGAAGATCTTCTGTGACAATCTTGGTGCAATTGCCTTGGCAAAGGAATCCAGATTTCACAAGAGGACCAAGCACATCAAGAGACGCTTCAATTCCATTCGGGACCAAGTCCAAGTGGGAGACATAGAGATTTGCAAAATACATACGGATCTGAATGTTGCAGACCCGTTAACTAAGCCTCTTCCACGAGCAAAACATGATCAGCACCAAGACTCCATGGGTGTTAGGATCATTACTTTGTAGTCTAGATTATTGACTCTAGTGCAAGTGGGAGACTGAAGGAAATATGCCCTAGAGGCAATAATAAAGTTATTATTTATTTCCTTATATCATGATAAATGTTTATTATTCATGCTAGAATTGTATTAACCGGAAACATAATACATGTGTGAATATATAGACAAACAGTATGTCACTAGTATGCCTCTACTTGACTAGCTTGTTAATCAAAGATGGTTATGTTTCCTAACCATGAACAAGGAGTTGTTATTTGATTAACAAGGTCACATCATTAGTAGAATGATCCGATTGACATGACCCATTCCGTTAGCTTAACACTTGATCGTTTAGTATGTTGATGCTTTCTTCATGACCCATACATGTTCCTGTAACTATGAGATTATGCAACTCCGTTTACGGAGGAACACTTTGGGTGCTACCAAACGTCACAACGTAATCGGGTGATTATAAAGGAGTACTACTGGTGTCTCCAAAGGTACTTGTTGGGTTGGCGTATTTGAGATTAGGTTTTGTCACTCCGATTGTCGGAGAGGTATCTCCAGGCCTTCTCGGTAATGCACATCACTTAAGCCTTGCAAGCATTACAACTAATGAGTTAGTTGTGAGATGATATATTACGGAACGAGTAAAGAGACTTACCGGTAACGAGATTGAACTAGGTATTGGATACCGACGATCGAATCTCGGGTAAGTAACATACCGATGACAAAGGGAATAACGTATGTCGTTATGCGGTTTGACCGATAAAGATCTTCGTAGAATATGTAGGAACCAATATGGGCATCCAGGTTCCGCTATTGGTTATTGACCGAGAATGGTTCTAGGTCATGTCTACATAGTTCTCGAACCCGTAGGGTCCGCACGCTTAACAACGTTTCGATGTGAGTTCATTATGAGTTTATAAGTATTGATGCACGAAGTTTGTTCGAGTCCCGGATGTAATCACGGACATGACGAGGAGTCTCGAAATGGTCGAGACATAAAGATTGATATATTGGAAGCCTACATTTGGACATCGGAAAGGTTCCGAGTGAAAGCAGGATGTTATTCGGGAACACCGGGGGGTTACCGGAACCCCCCGGGGGGTATATGGGCCCTCATGGGCCTTGAGGGAGAAGGAGAAGGGCCGGCCAGGTGGGCTGCACGCCCCCCTCCCCCTTCCAGTCCGAATAGGACAAGGAGAGGGGGGGCGGCGCCTTCCCTTTCCTCCCCCAATCCTAATCCAACTAGGATTGAGGGGGAGTCCTACTCCCGGAGGAGTAGGACTCCTTGCGCGCCTCCCCTTGGGCGGCCACCTCCCCTTGGCTCCTTTATATCACGGGGCAGGGGCACCCCAATACACAAGTTGATCTACGGATCTTTCCTTAGCCGTGTGCGGTGCCCCTTCCACCATATTCCACTTCGGTCATATCATCGTAGAGCTTAGGCGAAGCCTGCGCGGAGAAGTCATATCGTCATGGAGCTTAGGCGAAGCCCTGCGTCCGGTGGAGCATCAACATCGTCACCACGCCGTCGTCTTGTGGAACTCATCCCGACACTTTGCTGGATCGGAGTCCGGGATCGTCATCGAAATGAGCGTGTGCGTAACTTCCGGAGGTGCCGTGACGTTCGGTGCTTGGATCGGTCGGATCGTGAAGACGTCTGACTACATCAACCGCGTTGTTATAACGCTTCCGCTTTCGGTCTACGAGGGTACGTGGACGGACACTCTCCCCTCTCGTTGCTATGCCATCACCATGGTCTTGTGTGATCGTAGGAAATTTTTTGAAATTACTACGTTCCCCAACACATTGAAGGGGTGACCAAGTGCAGGAAGCACGATGACGCCTTCGTCGTGAATGTCTAGGACAAGCCTTCCTATGCTCTAGCTGGTTTAGTTTCTTATCATACTGTTTTGCTTTTGAATTGATATGTTTAAGTGTGGCACTGTGTTTAAAACCGCGGCTTTGCTATGGTTTACAACTATCTTTTGTTGTATCTGTATGATTTATTCTTCACGCTCTTTGTGTCTTTGGTAACCTCACCACCTCGCCGAAGAGGTTACTAGACGATAACTGTTGTATGGAACCAAACACCATGCCTTGTGTTTGCGCCTACACAAGCAGGCAACCAAACAGGCTAGAGGGTGTGCAGGCAATCAAACTAGGTACAAATGTTGTTTTTTTTTGCCTGTATACCCTTAAACAGGCTCCGTAGAGCCAGGCTCCACGGGCCAGGCCGTAGCGAGAAGGCTACCAAACACGTCCTTAGTGGATGAACCGAGCAAATAGCAAGGGAACCTCAACTTTATCAAAAATACTTGAATATCAATTTCCACCTTTTCCTCTGGAAGCATGTTTATTCGCCCATCTTACGTTTCCTTTTTCATGTGACATGTAGGCTGTTGAGACTGATTTTGACCAAAACTAAAATAAAGCGCTTAGATATTATTCAAATAAAACCATTTACATAAAATGATAAAACAACATAGTGAATTAACGAATGCATGGATAAAAATCCATGATGAATTTCCGTCGTGCCACTCAATATAAAATAAAAGACTCGAAAATAATAGAGGATAAAATGAGCCATATCGTCGTGTAATTAGAGGATTGTCGGATCGAAAGTATGTCTAGAGCAGGGGGGGGGGTAGACTACTTGATCAAATAAAACCTAACCTTTTCCCAATTTTAGTTGTAGGCCAATTTTAACAATTACGACAAGTCAAGCAACACCCTACACATGCAATTCTAAGAGTATAGCAGCAGAAAGTAAGCACTACAAACAAAGACACATCCATGACATTTTGGGCCGAACGAAATTTTTTCTGTCATACTTATGACACTTCTATGAGGATAATTGTGACAAAACCCGGTATCATCATAGATGTGGTGGGATCCTACTTCTATGACAAAAAATCATGACAGAAAATGGGCTTTTCGTGCTGGGCGGGCCGGAGACGCAATCGCATGACATTCTTTGGTCGTCCATGACGGAAAAAACCGTGGTAGAAGCGAGGGCGAGGAAAATATCCGGTGTTCGGTTCACGGTGGGTGGTCGGGGCGGCGATGCATGGAGGTTTGCGTGTTTCTCAGATATCGCACACGCTGCGGATGCGAGGCGTTGGGCTCTAATCGAACCCGGCGAGGCATTGAACCCGGCGATTGCAGACCGCAGTTACGCACATCGAACCCGAGCGATCGATCGATGGTCGTTAACTAAACCCGATCAAGCGGTTCTTCGCCATCGCTACTAAGCTGAAGGCGATCGATCGGCTCTGGATGAACAAAGTGAGTGTTGCTTTGGGGGGGTTTGGATGAACAGGACCCCGTGGTGTTGCCTTCTGGATGAACAGGACCCCGATCGATCGAGCGGTTAGGGCTAGATGAACAGGACCCGTGGAGGGCTGGATGAACAGGACAACCCTGTGGAGGGCTGGATGAGCGATGAGCGGTGGAGGGATGGATGAACAGAGCCCGTGGAGGGTGGTTGAATAGGAGCCCGTGGAGAGGGTTGGTTGAGCGATGGCCGGTGGAGTAAGCGGCGGTGGAGGCTGGATGAACAGGAGCCCGTGGATGAGCGATCGCAGTGGAGGCCGGAGGAGGTCGACGGTGGATGAGCGATGGCTTCGTGGAGGCCGGAGGGGTCGGCGATGGCGATGAACAGTATCTCGTAGAGTCCCGTTTTGCGGTACGCCACACCCTCCCGATGAATAGGACCCCCGTTTCGACCGTAGCGCTTCAACACAAGTCCATTTCCTCCATTTTGCGGTACGCCACACCCCTCCCGATCAACAGGACCCCGTTTCGACCATAGGAGGTCCAACACAAGTCTGTTTCCTCCGTTTTGCGGTACGGCAGATCCCTCTCGATGAACAGGATCCTGTTTTGAACATGGCCGGTCGAACACAAGGCCGTTTCTCCGTTCTGCGGTACGCCAGGCGTCGTTTCCATCGGCTGTTCCGTCCAAGCCCTCCCGATAAACACGACGACGCATTCCATTCCGACCCAGCCGGTTGGCTCCCCATAAACACGACGATGACGTTGTTTCTCCATTCCGACCCAACCATGTACACGAGCCCTGGCCGTACGTATGCGCAAGTAGGCGTTTGAGACCCATCTCATATGTACGTACGTGGTCGTATTTTCTTTCTTGCACATTGCCGCTGTACGTACGTGTACATGCTACGTGCGCGCCTCTACTACGACAAGTGTGCGCCTCTACATCGACCAGTATGTACGTAGACGTTCGCGACCAGAATGAAAATGCTACGTACGCTCCGACCAGGTGGGTCCCGACTGTCAGGCACTTCCTTGCGTGCGAAGATGAAATTTGGTGGGTCCCAGGCGATGGGGCGAATCATTTTTTTTTGCCCGGACGCACTTCCTTGCGTGCGAAGATGTAGCTGGTAGGTCCCAGCAGTCAGGGGGGAAACATTTTTATCGCGAAATACGGTTGCACGTCCGGTGGGTCCCTGCTGTCAGGTGGAGGAATCATTATTTTCCGCGTAATAAGGAGGCACTTCCTTGCTTTGTGACCGTGGACGGTATCGGCCTCTCCACATACAGTCCACATCCCATGGAAGCCGTTCCTTGACCATGTTGACCACGCCGCGCCGAGAGCACCAGGGCGGTGGAGGACGGCGAGGCCTAGGAAGGGGACGACGCGGAGCTGGGGAAGACGCGGCAGTGGATGCCCACACATAGAGGAGTATGAGGGTTCACTGGTTCGCTGCGGTGTGAGGCTGCCGTCGCCGCATAATAACAGGGGGTGTGGGTGAGTAGAGGGATGGCTTGGCCAGCGGTGGGAGTAGTAGGGGGCGGTGAGGCCTCCGCGGCATCGCAGCCAGCCACGGGAGACAGGAGCACGAGGCACGACCAATGCTGGTTTGGGCGGCTGGAGCAAGAAGACCAGAGGTTGAAGAAGCACTACGGCCGTTGGATGGACATCGTACGGTTACTGGAGCTAGAATCGTGCATATTGAATAAGTTGACAAAGCTCTCCATCCCTGTCAACTTAGTAGGCCCACAAGCCAGCCTCCCACTATACTGGGTCCCAGCTAGCAGGGGGAGTATTCATTTTGTTTGTGCGTAATAAGGAGGCACTTCCTTGCGTGCGAAGATATAGCTGGTGGGTCCGAGTCATCAAGTGATAATGTTTTTTGAAATACAGAGGCCCTTTCGGTGGGTCCCAGATGTCAGGTGGATGAATCATTATTTTGTGCGTAATAAGGAGGCATTTCCTTGCGTGCGGCCGTGGACCCAGCTGTCAGCCTCTCCACGTACAATCCACTTCAGATGCATGTCGGTCGTTGACCACTGATAACCCACAAGTATAGGGGATCAATTGTAGCCTCTTTCGATAAGTAAGAGTGTCGAACCCAATGAGGAGCTAAAGGTAGAACAAATATTCCCTCAAGTTCTATCGACCACCAATACAACTCTACGCACACTTAACGTTTGCTTTACCTAGAACAAGAATGAAACTAGAAGTACTTTGTAGGTGTTTTTGGATAGGTTTGCAATAATATAAAGAGAACGAGAATAAAAACTAGGGGATGTTTAGATAAAGACACAACTAAGTTAGTTTTAGTAAAGAGCTTGTTGTCACGAGAAAGTTATTTGTCCCTAGGCAATCAATGACTAGACCGGTAATCATTATTGCAATTTTATTTGAGGGAGAGGCATAAGCTAACATACTTTCTCTACTTGGATCATATGCACTTATGATTGGAACTTTAGAAAGCATCATAACTACTAAAGATTCATTAAGGTAAAACCCAACCATAGCATTAAAGTATCAAGTCCCTTTATCCCATAAGCAAACAACCTACTTACTCGGTCTCAGGCTTGCCACCACGCCACCCACCATAAGCAAATCATAAACATATTGCAAACCCTACAATGGGATCCCTCACGCTATGCCGACACGGAGAGCACCATAGGACAGCACCAATAATAAAACATGCAACTCAAACCAATCTTGATCATCAAATAGCCCATAGGACAAAACGGATCTACTCAAACATCATAGGATAGCCATACATCATTGGGAAATAATATATAGCGTTGAGCACCATGTTTAAGTAGAGATTATAGCGGGTAAGAGAGAGGTTACACCGCTGCATAGAGGGGGGAAGAGTTGGTGATGATGGCGGTGAAGTTGTTGGTGAAGATTGCAGTGATGATGATGGCCACGGTAGCGTGGCGCCACCGGAAGAGAAGGGGAGAGGGGGCCCCTTCGTCTTCTTCTTCCTTGACCTCCTCCCTAGATGGGAGAAGGGTTTCCCCTCTGGTCCTTGGCCTCCATGGCATGGGAGGGGCGAGATCCTCTCCGAGATTGGATATGTCTCTCTGTCTCTCTCTGTTTCTGCGTTCTGGGATTCTGCCCTGGCACCATTTCTTTTTTATTTGGAGATCCGAAACTTCAATTGGATTTAAACCTTCGCCCAGATATTTTTCCAAAAATTAGCTTTCTTGCAGCAAAAGTAGAGCATCAACCGCCTTACGGGGTGCCCACGAGGGTCCATGGCACGCCTGCCTGGACTGGGCATGGGCCCCACCCTCGTGGCCACCTCGGGCGCCGTCACGCGTTGATTTTACTTCCCAAAAATCACAAATATTCCAAAATAATTCTCCGTCCGTTTTTATCCCGTTTGGACTCCGGTCGATATGGGGTTTCTGCGAAACATAAAACATGCAACAAACATGAATCGCACTGAGCCTTTGGATAAATATGTTAGTCCCAACAATAGTATGAAAAGTTGCCAAAAGTATATGAAAGTTGTATAATATTGGCATGGGACAAAAAAAATTATAGATACGACGGAGACGTATCAGCATCCCCAAGCTTAGTTCCTACTCGTCCTCGAGTAGGTAAATGATAAAAAAAAGTTAATTTTTGATGTGGAATGCTACCTAGCATAATCTTTATCATGTATCTAATCATGGCATGAATATTAAGACACGAGTGATTCAAAGCAATAGTCTATCATTTGACATAAAAGAAATAATACTTCAAGCCTACTAATAAAGCAATCATGTATTTTCAAAATAACAAGGCCAAAGAAAGTTATCCCTACAAAATCATATACTCTGGCTATGCTCCATCTTCAGCACACAAAATATTCACATCATGCACAAACCCGATGACAATCCAAGCAATTGTTTCATACTTTTGATGTTCTCAAACCTTTTCAACTTTCACGCAATACATGAGCGTGAGCCATGGATATAGCACTATAGGTGGAATAGAATATGATGGTGGAGGTTGTGTGGAGAAGACAAAAAAGGAGAAAGTCTCACATCGACACGGCTAATCAACGGGCTATGGAGATGACCATCAACTGATGTCAATGTGAGGAGTAGGGATTGCCATGCAATGGATGCACTAAGAGCTATAAGTGTATGCAAGCTCAAACTGGAAACTAAGTTGGTGTGTATCCAACTTGCTTGCTCATGAAGACCTCGGGCATTGGAGGAAGCCCATCATCGGAATATACAAGCCAAGTTCTATAATGAAAATTCCTACTAGTATATGGAAGTGATAACTCAAGAGACTCTCTATATGAAGAACATGGTGCTACTTTGAAGCACTGATGACCCACAAGTATAGGTGATCTATTGTAGTCCTTTCGATAAGTAAGAGTGTCGAACCCAACGAGGAGCAGAAGGAAATGATAAGTGGTTTTCAGCAAGGTATTCTCTGCAAGTACTGAAATAAGTGGTAACAGATAGTTTTGTGATAAGATAAATTGTAACGAGCAACAAGTAACAAGAGTAAATGAAGTGCCGCAAGGTGGCCCAATCCTTTTTGTAGCAAAGGACAAGCCAGAACAAACTCATATAATAGGAAAGCGCTCCCGAGGACACATGTGAATATCATCAAGCTAGTTTTCATCACATTCATATGATTTCGCGTTCGGTACTTTGATAATTTGATATGTGGGTGGACCGGTGGTTGGGTGCTGTTCTTACTTGAACAAGCATCCCACTTATTATTAACCTCTATTGCAAGCATCCGCAACTACAACAAAAGTATTAAGGTAAAACTAACCATAGCATGCAACATATGGATCCAAATCAGCCCCTTACAAAGCAACGCATAAACTAGGGTTTAAGCTTACATCACTCTAGCAACCCATCATCTACTTATTACTTCCCAATGCCTTCCTCTAGGCCCAAATAATGGTGAAGTGTTATGTAGTCGACGTTCACATAACACCACTAGAGGCTAGACAACATACATCTTATCAAAATATCGAGCGAATACCAAATTCACATGACTACTAATAGCAAGACTTCTCCCTTGTCCTCGGGAACAAACATAATTACTCACAAAGCATATTCATGTTCATAATCGAGGGGTAATAATATGCATAAAGGATCTGAACATATGATCTTCCACCAAATAAACCAACTAGCATCAACTACAAGGAGTAATCAACACTACTAGCAACCTACTAGCACCAATCCCGGACTTGGAGACAAGAATTGGATACAAGAGATGAACTAGGGTTTGGAGATGAGATGGTGCTGATGAAGATGTTGATGGAGAGTGCCCTATCCCGATGAGAGGAGCGTTGGTGATGATGATGACGATGATTTCCCCCTCCCGGAGGGAAGTGTCCCCGGCAGAACAGCTCCGCCGGAGCCCTAGATTGGTTCCGCCAAGGTTCCGCCTCGTGGCGGCGGAGTCTCGTCCCAAAAGGTTGCTTAATGTTTTTTCTCATCGAAAGACTTCATATAGGAGAAGATGGGCGTCGGAGAGCCACCAGGGGGCCCACGAGGTAGGGCGCGCGGTGGGGATGCCCCACCCTCGTGAGTGTGGTGTGGGCCCCCGGCCTTCATCTTTGGCGATGATTTTTCTTTATTTATTTTAAGATATTCCGTGGAGTTTCAGGACTATTGGTGTTGCATGCAGAATAGGTCTCCAATATTTGCTCCTTTTCCACCCTGAATTCCAGCCTCGGCATTCTCCCTCTTCATGTAAACCTTGTAAAATAAGAGAGAATAGCCATAAGTATTGTGACATAACGTGAAATAACAGCCCATAATGCAATAAATATCGATATAAAAGCATGATGCAAAATGGACGTATCAACTTCCCCAAGGTTAGACCTCGCTTGTCCTCAAGCGAAAAGCCGATAACAATAAATATGTCCTCATGTTTAGAGGTAGAGGCGTCGACAAAAATAAAATACGGACATGAAGGCAGCATGATTGTTCTCATAACAACAACATATATAGATTTTGTTATATGATTACTTATGTTCAAGTGATGATCTTTTCACAATGCAAAGGTATGAATCAGAAACCTTATTGGGCACCAACAAATTATAACCTCAGTCATTGAAGCAATTGCAATTTATCATAACATCGGAAAGAGTCTATGTCAGAGCTTAAAAGCAAGTCCACATACTCAACTATCATTTAGTCCTTCATAATTGCTAGCACTCACGCAATACTTGTGGTTACGGAGTTTTAATCGGACACAGAGAAAGATAGGGGCTTATAGTTTTGCCCCACAACCTTTTACCTCAAGGGTAATGTCAACAATAATAGTTCATGCTCCTCTACATCCAATTAGATATGTATATCATGTTCTTTCCAACATGTTGGGCTTGCCAAAGGATAAAATGAAAAAGGAAAGGTGAAGATCACTGTGACTCTTGCATAAGGTAGAGTATAATAATAAAAGATAGGCCCTTCGCAGAGGGAAGCAGAGGTTGCCATGCGCTTTTATGGTTGATGCACAAAATCTTAATGCAAAAGAACGCCACTTTATATTGCCCCTTGTATGTGGAACTTTATTATGCAGTCCGTCGCTTTTATTACTTCCACAACAAGTTCGTACAAAGCTTATTTTCTCTGCACTAATAAGTCATGCATATTTAGAGAGCAATTTTTATTGCTTGCATCGATGACAACTTACTTAAAGGATCTTACTCAATCCATAGGTAGATATGGTGGACTCTCATGGCTAAACTGGTTTAAGGATATTTGGAAGCACAAGTAGTATCTCTACTTGGTGCTGAGAATTTGGCTAGCATGAGGGGAAAGGCAAGCTCAACATGTTAGAGGATCCATGACAACATACTTTATCTCAGATATAAGAAAACATAACTCATCACGTCGTCTTCCTTGTCCAACATCAACTCTTTAGCATGTTATATTTTAATGAGTGCTCCCAATCATAAAAGATGTCAATGATAATATATCTATATGTGAAACCTCTCTTTCCTTATTAATTCCTATTAATTGCAACGATGACCAAAGCTATATTTGCCAACTCCCAACAACTTTTAATCATCATACTCTTTCTATGTGAAGTCATTACTCTCAATAAGATCAATATGAACTCTTTGTTTCTTTTTATTCTTTTTCTTCTTTCTATTCTTTTATTCACCCAAGATCATGGCAAAATAATCAAGCCCTTGACTCAACACTAATCTTTATTATATATATAACTCATGGAATCGATTACATAAAGGGATCATAAAGCAAAACTCAAAACTAGATCATGCCATAAACTTTATTCTACTAGATCAAGATACTACTAATAGGATCAAACTAAGAAAAACAGTAAAGATAGGGGTTGTGATTGTGATACGATATCGGGGCACCTCCCCCAAGCTTGGCAGTTGCCAAGGGGAGTGCCCATACCCATGTGATTATGTCTCCTTCTTTGATGAAGAAGGTGGAGGTGTTGTTGATGATGGCATTGACTTCTCCCTTAATTTGCGCTTGAGGACGGCATTCTGATCCCTCAGATCATCAATCTCCCACCTGTGGTTAATATCTTTTGCATAGGTCCTGCTTATTTTCCTGCAAGAGGCGAAAAGGATAAACTCGAACTTTGGTTTCTTTACCCTACCAGGGAGACTTGACTTTTGAACTCCACATGCATGTCCCTGTGTTGAGGTAATGGGGCTTCATCTTCATCTGAGCTCGTCTCCTCCTCCCCCTTGGGTTCATAGTCCTGTTCTTCCTCCGTGGTCCAACCATCATGCTCCACATCTCCATAGACCTTAGGATTTGCTAGGTAATCATCCACATAGCTTTATCCTTACGAATCCTGGGATGACATGTTGATCTAATCTGCAGTAGGACAGCTCAAAACAAGAACAGAGGATAATTGCGTGATACGAGAGTCAAAACCTTCGGGAGAATATATAATGAATTTTTACCGACCAAAATACGTATCGTACAAGAAAACGGAGTCCGGAGGGCACACGAGGTGCTCATGAGGTAGGGGGGCGCGCCCAGGGGGTAGGGCGCGCCCTCCACCCTCGTAAAGGCCTCGTGTCCTTCCCGGACTGCCACTTATTTTTCTATTTTTCTAAATATTCCAAAACGGAGAAATATTGCCTTAAAAATTGTTTTGGAGTCGGTTTACTTACCGTACCACATACCTATTCCTTTTCGAAGTCTGAAACAGTCTGGAAAGTGTCCCTTATGTATTCCTCCGGGGTTACGGTTTCAATAATATTGGTTTCAACATTTACGGGATTACTTGAGATATAATGTTTGATCCTTTGACCGTTTACCACCTTCGGATTTGTGCCCTCGAAGTTGTTGATTTTTATGGCACCGGAACGATAGACCTCCTCGATAACGTAGGGACCTTCCCATTTAGAGAGAAGTTTTCCTACAAAAAATCTTAAACGAGAGTTGTATAGGAATACATAATCACCTACATTAAACTCACGCTTTTGTATCCTTTTGTCATGCCATCTTTTAACTTTTGCTTTAAACAACTTAGCATTTTCATAAGCTTGGGTTCTCCATTCATTAAGTGAGCTAATATCAAATAACCTCTTCTCACCGGCAAGTTTGAAATCATAGTTGAGCTCTTTAATAGCCCAATATGCCTTATGTTCTAGTTCGAGAGGTAAGTGACATGCTTTTCCATAAACCATTTTATGCGGAGACATACCCATAGGATTCTTATATGCAGTTCTATAGGCCCATAATGCATCATCAAGTTTCTTGGACCAATTATTTCTAGACCTATTAACAGTCTTTTGCAAAATTAATTTGAGCTCTCTATTGCTCAATACTACTTGACCACTAGATCAAGGGTGATAAGGAGATGCACTTCTATGATTAACATCATATTTAGCAAGCATTTTACTGAAAGCACCATGAATAAAGTGTGAACCACCATCGGTCATTAAATATCTAGGGACTCCAAACCTCGAAAAATAACTTCCTTAAGCATTTTAATAGAGGTGTTATGATCATCACTACTAGTTGGAATAGCTTCTACCCACTTAGTAACGTAATCAACAAAGAACCAAAATATGTGTAATCCATTAGAGGCGTGAAAAGGTCCCATATAATCAAAGCCCCAAACATCAAATGGTTCAATAACAAGTGAATAATTCATAGGCATTTCTTGATGTCTACTAATATTACCAATTCTTTGACATTCATCACAAGACAAAACAAACTTACGGGCATCCTTGAAGAGAGTAGGCCAATAAAAACCGGATTGCAATACCTTATGTGCAGTTCTATCTCCAGCGTGGTGTCCTTCATAAGTTTTGGAGTGACACTTGCGTAGGATCTGTTCCTATTCATGCTCAGGCACACAACGTCTAATAACACCATCTACTCCTTCTTTATAAAGATGTGGTTCATCCCAAAAGTAATGTCTCAAATCATAGAAAAACTTTTTCTTTGTTGGTATGTGAAGCTAGGTGGTATAAATTTAGCAACAATATAATTAGCATAATCAGCATACCATGGAGTGCTACGAGAAGTGCTTATGACATTTAATTGTTCATCTGGAAAGCTATCATCAATAGGTAGTGGGTCATCAAGAACATTCTCTAACCTAGATAATTTGTCTGCAACGGGGTTCTCAGCTCCTTTTCTATCAACAATATGCAAATCAAATTCTTGCAGCAAGAGAACCCATCTAATAAGTCTAGGTTTAGCATCTTTCTTTTCCATAAGATATTTAGTAGCAGCATGATCAGTGTGAATAGTTACTTTAGAATCAACAATATAGGGTCTGAATTTATCACAAGCAAATACAACTGCTAAAAGTTCCTTTTCGGTAGTAGCATCATTTCTTTGAGCATTGTCTAGAGTCTTACTAGCATAATGGATAACATTTAATTTCTTATCAACTCTTTGCCCTAGAACAGCTCCTACAGCATAATCACTAGCATCACACATAATTTCAAAGGGTAAATTCCAATCAGGTGGCTGAACAACAGTGCGAGAGACTAATGCTTTCTTAAGTATTTCAAATGCTTCTACACAATCATCATCAAAGACAAATGGTACATCTTTTTGTAATAAATTAGTTAGAGGCCGGGAAAATTTTGAGAAGTCCTTAATGAACCTCCTACAAAATCCGGCGTGACCAAGGAAACCTCTTATACCTTTGATGTCCTTGGGACATGGCATCTTTTCAATAGCATCAACCTTGGCTTTATCAACTTCAATACCTCTTTGAAACTTTGTGCCCCAAGACAATACCTTCATTAACCATAAAGTGGCACTTTTCCCAATTCAAGACAATATTAGTTTCTTCACATCTCTGCAAATTTCGATCAAGATTGCTCAAGCAATCATCAAAAGAGGAACCATAGACGGAAAAATCGTCCATGAAGACCTCACAATTTTTTTTCACAAAAGTCAGAGAATATAGCCATCATGCATCTTTGAAAGGTAGAAGGTGCATTACATAAACCAAAAGGCATACGTCTATAAGCAAAAGTACCAAAAGGGCATGTAAAAGTAGTCTTTGATTGATCTTTAGCCGACACGGTATTTGAGAGAAACCAGAATAACAATCTAGAAAGCAATAATGTGTATGTTTGCATAATCTTTCTAGCATTTGATCAATAAAAGGTAAGGGTAATGATCTTTCTTAGCAGCTTTATTTAATTTGCGGAAATCAATTACCATCCTATAACCTCGTGATAATTCTTTGCGGAATCAATTCATCTTTATCATTAGGGACAACGATAATACCTCCCTTCTTAGGGACACAATGGACAGGACTTACCCACTGACTATCAGCAGCAGGATAAATTATACCTGCCTCCAGAAGCTTGAGTATTTCTTTTCTTACCACTTCTTTCATTTTAGGATTCAAACGTCATTGAGGATCACGAACTGGTTTGGCATCCGCTTCCAATTTTATTTTATGTTGACATAGAGTGGGACTAATGCCCTTAAGATCATCAAGAGTATATCCAATAACGGCACGGTGCTTCTTCAGAGTTTTCAATAATCTTTCTTCTTCATGCTCTGAAAGGTTAGCACTAATAATAACAGGATATATTTTCTTTTCATCAAGATAAGCATATTTAAGATTATCAGGCAACGATTTAAGCTCAAGCACGGGATCACCCTTGGGTGGAGGAGGATCCCCTAGGATTTCAACCGGCAAATTGTGTTGTAGAATAGGTTCCTGTTTAAAGAATACTTCATCTATTTCCCTTCTTTCATTCATGAACATATCCTTTTCATGGTCTAGCAAATAGTGTTCTAATGGATCACTAGGAGGCACGGCAATAGAAGCAAGACTAATAATTTCATCCTTACTAGGCAATTCTTCCTCACGATGTTGTTTACTAAATTTAGAGAAATTAAACTCATGAACCATATCATCCAAGCCAATAGTAACAACATTCTTTTTGCAGTCTATCTTAGCATTAACAGTGTTCAAGAAGGGTCTACCAAACATAATGGGACAAAAGCTATCTTGTGGAGAACCAAGAACAAGAAAATCAGCGGGACATTTGGTTTTTCCACACAAGACTTCAACATCTCTAACAATTCCCATTGCAGATATAGTATCTCTATTGGCAAGTTTAATTGTAACATCAATATCTTCTAACTCAGCAGGTGCAATATCATGCATAATTTCTTTGTATAAGTCAATGGGTATAATGCTAGCACTAGCACCCATATCACATAAGCCATGATAACAATGATCTCCTATTTTAACAGAAATAACAGGCACGCCTACCACAGGTCTATGTTTATCTTTAGCACAAGGTTTAGCAATTCTAGCAGTTTTACCACAGAATTGAATAACATACCCATCAATATTATCAGACAAAAGATCTTTAACAATAGCAATATTAGGTTCTACTTTAACTTGCTCAGGAGGTGTATAAGTTCTAATATTGCTTTTACGAACAACAGTTGAAGCTTTAGCATGATCCTTCATTCTAACAGGGAAAGGTGGTTTCTCAACATAAGAAGTGGGAACAATAGGATCATTATAAGTGATAGTCTTCTCTTCAACTTTAATAGGTGCAGCTACTTTTACTTCTATGGTAGGATGATATTTAAACCACTTCTCCTTAGGGAGATCAACATAAGTAGCAAAATATTCACAGAAAGAAGCTACTATATCAGAGTCAAGTCCATATTTAGTGCTAAACTTACGGAAAATATCGGTATCCATAAAAGATTTAACACAATCAAACTTAGGTGTCATACGACTCCTTACCTTCGTCGAGGTCCCAATCTTCGAGTTGCGCTTAATTCTATCCAATAAATTCCATTTAAATTCAATAGTCTTCATCATAAAAGAGCCAAAGACAAGAAGTATCGAGCATGGTGCGATTGTTATTAGAAAGCCGAGCATAAAAATTCTCAAGAATTGTCACTCTTGAGAGCTCATGATTGGGGCATGAATATAACATTGATTTAAGCCTCCCCCAAGCTTGAGCGATGCTTTCTCCTTCGCGAGGCCAAAAATTATATATATAATTGCGATCACGATGAATAAGATGCATAGGGTAATACTTTTGATGAAATTCCAATTTCAATCTTTTATAGTTGCATCATCTCATATCATCACATATCCTATACCATGTCAATGCGTCTCCCTTCAAAGATAAAGGGAAGACCTTCTTCTTAACAACATCATCAGGTATACCTGCAAGCTTAAATAGTCCACAAACTTCATCCACATAGAGTAGATGTTCATCAGGATGCTTTGTTCCTTCTCCTGTAAAAGTGTTAGCTAGCAGTTTTTCCATCATACCGGAGGAACTTCAAAAGGAGTTTAATTTTCAATAGGTTCAGTAGGTTGAGGAGCAACTCTTTGCTCTACTGGACGGGGTGAAGATACCCCGAACAAGCCCCTCAGAGAATTACTTTCCATAGTAACAAGTGATGTAAAATTTCAGCACACTATATACATTTTTCCTTACCAAATTCCACCTACCAAAGGCGCTACACTCCCCGGCAACGGCGCCAGAAAAGAGTCTTGATGACCCACAAGTATATGGGATCTATCATAGTCATTTCGATAAGTAAGAGTGTCAAACCCAACGAGGAGCAGAAGTAAATGATAAGCGGTTTTCAGCAAGGTATTCTTTGCAAGTACTAAAATAAGTGGTAACAGATAGTTTTGTGATAAGATAAATTGTAACGAGCAACAAGTAACAAGAGTAAATAAAGTGCAGCAAGGTGGCCCAATCCTTTTTGTAGCAAAGGACAAGCCGGAACAAACTCTTATAATAGGAAAGCGCTCCCGAGGACACATGGGAATATCGTCAAGCTAGTTTTCATCACGTTCATATGATTTCGCGTTCGGTACTTTGGTAATTTGATATGTGGGTGGACCGGTGCTTGGGTGCTGTTCTTACTTGAACAAGCATCCCACTTATGATTAACCTGTATTGCAAGCATCCGCAACTACAACAAAAGTATTAAGGTAAACCTAACCATAGCATGAAACATATGGATCCAAATCGACCCTTTACGGGCAACGCATAAACTAGGGTTTAAGCTTCATCACTGTAGCAACCCATCATCTACTTATTACTTCCCAATGCCTTCCTCTAGGCCCAAATAATGGTGAAGTGTTATGTAGTCGACATTCACATAACACAACTAGAGGCTAGACAACATACATCTTATCAAAATATCGAACGAATACCAAATTCACATGACTACTAATAGCAAGACTTCTCCCTTGTCCTCGGGAACAAACGTAACTACTCACAAAGCATACTCATGTTCATAATCAGAGGGGTAATAATATGCATAAAGGATCTGAACATATGATCTTCCACCAAATAAACCAACTAGCATCAACTACAAGGAGTAATCAACACTACTAGCAACCTACTAGCACCAATCCCGGACTTGGAGACAAGAATTGGATACAAGAGATGAACTAGGGTTTGGAGATGAGATGTGCTGGTGAAGATGTTGATGGAGATTGCCCTCTCCCGATGAGAGGAGCGTTGGTGATGATGATGACGATGATTTCCTCCCGGAGGGAAGTGTCCCCAGAATCAGCTCATGGGAGCCCTAGATTGGTTCCGCCAAGGTTCCGCCTCGTGGCGGCGGAGTCTCGTCCCGAAGGTTGCTTAATGTTTTTTCTCATCGAAAGACTTCATATAGGAGAAGATGGGCATCGGAGAGCCACCAGGGGGGCCACGAGTTAGGGGGCGCGCCTTGGGGGCGCCCCCACCCTCGTGAGCAGGGTGTGGGCCCCCTGGCCTTCATCTTTGGAGACAATTTTTCTTTATTTATTTTAAGATATTCCGTAGAGTTTCAGGACTTTTGGAGTTGCACAGAATAGGGTAGGATGAGTCGTGTACCCCCTATGCGCAGTCGAGTCCATATGATGGTTCAAATGAAACCATGTTGAGTGTTGCTTGTTCTTATCTGTTTATGTTTTGATATAAGTCGCCCTTTTGCCCTAGGCAACAAGTATGCGACAATATCACCTTCCTTATCTTAATGTTTGTGTTTGGCCCTTTCAGCACTTGTTTGTTTGCACCTGCACTATAGAACCCCCCTTTAGGCATTCCCCTCCTCTATGCTAATTTTCCCTCTCATCTCTCTCCTCAACTAAAGGCCAGCAAGACAAGATGCACCAAGGATTGTACTTCGGCGATCAACTAGCATTGAAGACTTTTTGCTACAGCTTCCTCGACCCAGTGCAACCCCGTAGAGTTATGTTTACCCTCAAAGATCGTAAACCCATCCCTAGACCCCTCGAGACTTCACTCGAATTCTTAACCATGATCTTAACCAGCAAATTGCAAGAAAACCAGTTAAGCCTCCATAACCTTGCACAACACTGGGTTCATTATGGAACTAGTGGACATAGTGAACAAGCACATTATCATCCTAATATAGCACAAGAACTAACGATGCCATAGGGAAGACCAGTTTGAGGATATAGGAATTGAGGACAAATGACTTGATGATTTCATATCAATGACTTTGTGGAATTATATGAGACTATTTGGTGGATTACGAGGCTTTCATGTTGGTAGATGAACTTGGTGGGATCATGATTATAGACTAGCATAGCTTTCATTACCCCTGGATAAATTGGATTTAGTGGGACAATCAAGATCACAAGCTGAGTTCTTGGAAGTATGAGGATTTGACTTAGCCAGGGGATATTGAAAGGAGATAGTTGATATTACGATAATGACTTGGGGGATAGTGTAGGAATTCTTGTTGGACATGAGATTTTGATTTAAGTAGGTGATTCTAGTTGAGTATAGATGCTGAGTATATCTACATGGTTCAGAGTAAATTGGATTTAGACTGATGATCTCGATCATGATACCATGTTTCTCGGTAGGCGATAAACTATGAGATTGGATTAATTGTCGGAGTTGATTTAGGGATCTATATAAGCCTGACCTTGGACTTTACTTGGCCATGATAAATGGAAATTGGTGGACTGACTATAGTAAAGATAGCCCTTTCAAGTATTTGGGGATTATAGGGACTTTAGGAGATCATGTGGAACACCATAGACGTTGAATTTGTAGAATTAATGAATTGTCTAGTGATTGATGTACGTTAATTAATGGGCTTTTGGAGTTGATTCATAGGAAGGAAACAAGATCTTGGAGTGGCATACGACGTGTTTCCTTAGGATAGAGATGCACTATCTTGGACCTTGGAAGAATAGGCTGAGCACTTGGAATGTCATGTTTAATTCAAGCTTGGAAGCTTGTATGATCTACCCATGGATTTTTAGGGGTAGCCATACATATGAGTTTGGGGATCATAGACGTATATGATTTTGTTAGACCTCCTCTTGGGGAGTCATGAGGATATGAATAGCATGTGTGATAATTGGAGTTGACCTATATGGGATGATTCTTTCGTTAATATGATGTGATTTCTTTGGAAGACTAGATAGGACAGTTGGTGTCTCAAAATCTGTGCTCAAGGATAAGATGATAAACGTTCACTCGCACCCTAGAATCCTTGATACCCTTAAGCCCTACCAAGCTACAACATGGTCGGATCATGACCATGTGTCTTGATTTTAGATCGAGAACACCTTGGACCATACTCAACCGTGACCACCACCAATACCCCATCCTACTTTATGTACCCCGTGAACAAAGTCTCCATGGAGTACTTAGACCACATAGTTGTCATCATCATTTGGTGACCTACTTGTCTACCCGAAGACGGAAGAAGAGCCTTTCAGCTGGTAAAGGAACATTTGAAGACCGCCATGCCAAGGAGAAAGAACTATACAACCCACAATCGTCAAGGAGTGAACTTTCTCGTCGAAGACCAGGTGTATTTTCATGTCAAGCGAAACTCACACCAAGATTTATCGGCCTTCCCCAAGATCACTACAAGACGAAGGATAGGCGGCTACCAGCTAGAGTTACCACCGGAGTCACCCATCAGGTACCTACATTTTCCACACAACACCACTCCGAAAATGCTTCTAACTCCCTAACTAGCCCTATCTCTACAAGGACATCGATCACCGAGCCATCGACCTCCAGCCCAATATGACTTATGCGAGAGACCCCAATTGCAATCTGGATCAAGCAAGATGTCATACACGAAGCCACGCCATCAAGTACTTCAAGGTTCCATGGAGCACCACTCGGAAGCACAAGCGGTATGGGGACGTGAAGACTACCCCCGGATCCAGTTTTCCTATTACTTTCACGCCTAGTTTGAGAATCTCGGGGACGAGATTCTTGTAAGGGGGGTAGGTCTGTCACACACTAATTTTCATGCCACAACACTTAAGCTAATAAATCATGATAAAGTGTGGTTTGACAAAAACTTTTGCATTATTTGGCTTTTATTTGGAGTTGGTTTTCTCTCTGTGTTTTTCAAGCGCTCTTTAAAGTCAACACAACTACACCTTCTATACTTCATCTCCTTGCCCAAAATTCTGCCCAATGATCATGCCATGTGTATAGAGCAATATAGTATTTTCTTACAAAAATAATTTGGCCAAAAAGTATTTTCTAAAATTAGTTTTCCAAAAACCCCTGAATTGAGGTTTGCACTGCAAGTACTTGATTTGGGGTGTGAAATTTTTTTCAAAGGGTATATTTGAATCCTATTAGATATAGGACTCCCATAAACCACAAAAATATAATTTTAAAAGTTATTTTCCTATTTTAATTAAAGGCTTTTTCTTTAGGCCAGAAATGGTCTTTAATAAGTTAAAATTATTTAAAAGCTTCAAAAATAATTTAGAAAAATCAGGGAAACTTAGCGGACATATAATTTCCATATATAAGAGTTTCAACACATGGTCATGTTCAATATATTGGACAAAACCCTCCTAAACCATTTCTGTCCATTTCAAGTATTTGAAATATTTCTACAATAAATATTTTCCAATAAATCCAGGAAAACTCTAGCAAGTCACATATGCATAATATGATGACCTTGCAAAGTTTCAGCTCAATCCAAACTATTTTGGTTCACCAAAGTGCCCCAAAACCAACTCTGTCCAGATTCAAATTTGAACAACTCAACATTGCCAAGTGTGTCCTTTTGATCTGAATTTTTGTGGACATGTTCAAATCCTCAAATGATGACACTACACCAAGTGGTGCATCAAGGAGAATAGATTTGCATGACTAAATCTTGGAAAAGACATTTCTGTTGATTTCTAGGGTTTACCAAAGTTACATTGGCCACTTTGACCAAATGAGCTCAAATTTGGTGGAACACCCTAATTATATGTTCCATTTCACCCTGTGGAGTCTCATGCCAAATGGAGTTCATTTGCTTACCCAAACAAGCATCAAACACCTTCTGTCACTTTACCAAAACTCCATTTTTGACCTCTTCCACTAATCTCCATGGGCTCAACTTTGTACCACAGTTGCTCCTGGCCCTCTTCTACCTCCAGTAACTATGGCTGCATCTCAGGTCAATGATTGAGGGGTGAAACCACCCCATTTACCCCTCTGGACAGCCCATTTCCATCTCTCTCAACCCCACTCCTCTCCTAGTGGTTCACCAGGGCATCCAAGGCCACCTCCCCTTTGTTACACTCCCCCAGTGCTCCTAGACAAAAGTGGACACGCCCATGGCATATATTTTATGTCATGGCCTGCAGAGCTAGTGCTCTGGAGCACGCTACAGTGCTCTCCCGCACTGTAGCTCACCCATGCCAAGGGCATAAGACGGCCTTGGGCGGCGGGGTGGTGTCCCCCGAGGTCGCCTCGGCGTCCGAGACAAGGCAAGATGTCGGGCCCCTCCTGGACCTCTCCCCTCCCCCTCTACAGAGCTCATAGAGCGTGTCCGTGGAAGCTGCCCACGGAGCACCGGCGCCTCCTCCATATAATCCATCCCCCGAGCTCTCTCTCACCTCGGTTGGACCCCTCTCTCTCCCGTGCACCTCCTGGACAGCCTCCCCCTCCCTCTCGTGCCCTCCAGCACCCCCCATGGCCGGAATGCTGCCGCTGTCCTCCGCTCCGATTCGGGCAAGGACGAGGTCCTCCCTACCTCCTCTCGCCTCCAGAAGAACCGCCAAATCCCGGCGACCCATTTCCCCCCATCGCCCAGTCCGCCGGGGCACCGTGCCCCCCTGCCCATCACCGCCTGAGTAGCCGTCCGTCAAGGCCTGTGTCGGGCGCGCCTCGGCCATCTCCCGCCGACCCTGATGAGCTCCCCCGATGCGCCGCCCTCCGGTGGCCCCTCTGGTGGCCGCAGCTTGGCCGGAGGTGGCCTGTGCCGCCAGGGCGGCGTCGGCCTCATGGCAGAGGCGTCCCTCCCTTTGTCGCGGAGCGGAGGAGGAAGATGACCGCGCTGGGGGGGACATGTCAGCGAGCCATCTAGTGGGCCCCGGCGTTTAAGTGGAAACGCACAAGCGGATTCCGGTTAACACTACTAGGGAAAAGTCTATACACAGAATCTTACCAGCAGCGCGCTTTAAAATCAGGCGCTGCTGCTATTTAGCAGCAGCGCGTGATAGCAAAACGCTACCGCCGAAAGGAAAATAGCGAGCGTGGCCAAGACAAAACCGCGCTACTGCTCTAATTGCCATGACCTCGCCACCCAGCTAGTTATAGCAGTAGCGCCCTATACGTAACCGCGCCATCGCTATAGAAGGTAGCAAAGAAGCTTCAAGAAAATCGCCATCGCTAAGATCAGCCCACAAGTTTAGTCCCACCTCGCCCGCGAACATGGTGTTTACCACCTTAAATATGTTACTTCGAAAGTATCACAACCAATTGGTCTTCACCGAACTCTATGTGTAAATTTAGGTCAAGATATGAGTCCTCTCCAGTTCCTACCGGAGAGGACTCATATTGACAATTCTGATTGTACACAAAAAGATCATTGATGGCCAATGTATTTTTGCATTGAAGTATTTTTTGTATACTTGCACTTAGTAGTAGCGCTTTATCTGCAAAGCGCTGCTGCTAGTCCTATTAGCTGTAGCGCATTTTGGTAAACACGCTACAACTATCATTACCTTATCCCCATGTGCGCGCACGACTGTTGACCCTCTCTCTCACTCACACTCCCACTCTCGCCCGCGCGCCGATAACTGTCGTCGTGCGTCGCCGCCGCCGCCGCCTTCGTCCGTCCGCAGCCGAGGTACTCCCCTCCTTCCGTCCCTCCTCCCTCCTCCTCGCACATCCTCCCTCGGCCTGCGGCCGCCCCTCCCTCCTCCGCCGCCACCCTCCTCCTCTGCAAGGCCGCCTCCTCCTCCCTCCTTCGGCAGCCTCCTCCCACCGCCTCGACCTCACCGCCCACCCGAGCCCACCCAAAGACCGCCTCCCGATCCCGCTCTCGCCGCCCTACCTCTCCGTCGCCCCCACCCCCTTTCTCTCTGCTTAGTTAGTACTAGATGTTGTTTAGTAGTAGTAGATGTTAATTTAGGGTTCATAGATAATAATTTTTAGTAGTATTAGATGTTAATTACTAGTAGTGATGGTACTAGTTAACTAGGGCAGTATGATTAATAGTAATTGTAGGTGAACTACTTTAGTTGTAGTTGAACTAGTTTAGTAAGTAAATTAATAAACTAGTTGAACTAGTTGAACTAGTTGAATTAATAGAACTAATGTATTTTTAGTAAGATAATTAATATAACTAGTTGAACTACTTTATTTTTAGAAAGAACTAGTTTTAATTTCTATTTATAGTAAGTTTATATTTAGTAAGAACTAGTTGAATTAATAAAACTAGTTGAACATGTCATATTTGTTGTTATTTTTTAGTTTAAGCAATTATTAGGGATGTATTAGTGATAACGTATACGGTTTTTGCTTTTGCAGAAATCAAGGAGCCCCTCCATCATTCCGGCCATCGTCCCCGTCACCGACCCCCTCCGACATCGAGGTGAGACCAGCCAAATATCCATGTATATCTTTTGTTGCTCAAATAGGATATGTGGTTGCCCAAGTGGTCGTTCATGTTCAGTTTACACCTCCGAGTGGCCTATGTTTTGTCAAGTGTTGATTAATTTCCGCTCGGCAAATTTCAGCGCCGACACGCCCTTTTTAGCAAAGGTCATGCCGGATTTTTCCGTGAATTCTGGCATGACTTGTGCTAGAATATGTAGGAAATATCGAGTGGCCTGGATTTTCTCGAAAAATAATGATCTAATTTAGGTTTTTTAGTACATATATTTAATTGTAAAAGTTTAATCTTTGAATTATGAACGTAGGAAATGTCGTACACGGACGATGATAGTCTCCCGGGGGAGTGCAGCTGGTGCCATGACGATCGAGGTATGTGCGACAGGTTCGTTGAGTCGATTTAAGATCGGCGCTTCAAAGATTAAGCTCGAGGAGACCTTCGATGTTGAAACGGTACGCAACAATGACACGAGTTTTTTTTCCGTAATTAAGCAGGACTTCAACTATTTCAACGTCTAATTTTCATCTTTTACAATTCGACTAGCTTATCCCATGCCACGCAAGACGCTATGTCTTAGAGAGGATGGGTTTTGAAGACCATGAAAATTTTGAAACAAAGAAAATACACCTAAGGACCCATCATGATATGCATTTTGAAGTAAATCTATACAAAGGTTTCAGAGCGTAACCCATTTTGGTTGCCAAAATTGGGAAGCACTTTGCAAAATGTATGGTTTTTATGAGGGTACGATTGTCACCATGGATCTTGGTGATCCTCACATCGAGCAAGACAATATGGACATTTGGGTCCTTGTTGATACGCTTCCGATTCTACCGCAATGTGAGTTTCTCAAACATAGTTATTAACTAATTTATATTGTTTATTTCAAAATAGTTGACAGCTTATTTCCATTGACAGCTTATTTTGAATCCTCAAAGAATGTGCGTAAGATGGTAGACAAAACCCACTACAGGTGGTGGCTCAATTAACTTATAAGGAAAAAAAATCATCTGATCGCATTTTGTACTTTCTTTGAGAATTACAATACCTATTATCGAACTCCTCCAAATTATGGTGAATACGTGCCACTAGTGCACGTGTTGAACCATGATAACTTCTATGGAGATACCGTGGTAAGATTTTTTACTATTACGACATCCGTGCATCTTTTGCATACTTCCAAAACTATTACATCATTGCTAACTACGAAGTTATTACTATGTTTTTCAATAGAAAATCCCGATGGATTGTGTGCCTCATCTGATGTATTACAATGGTCGCCTTTGAAGTTCTCGAACATACAGCCAGGTCATCCTACGGATCTCAATTGCATATCGGATTTCTAAAACTGGTGAACACATGCTAATCAAAGAATGGAAAAAATGTTTGGACATTCACAAGGAGGTTCTTGGAAGTAACATTGCTTAAAGGCAAGAATTGGAGACAGGATAATCTCCATTCTCCATAATGGAGAGTCGGGGCTATCTTGTTTTTTGCTATTTTACCTTAGATAATATAGTAGGTCCTAAGAGAATGTAGTAGGTCCTATGAGGTACAATATGTTTATTATGTGATACGGATGTGTTAGAGTTGATGATGAGGAGTACTTGTGATTACGACTAGTGACCAATTTGCTATGTGATGTCTCATTGATGAAAACGATGATCTTGAGGAGGTGTTATATGACAATGATGTATTATGATGATAAGTTGTTAATGATATGATAATGATGATGATATTTATTATATCGTTGGGTGAAAGAACCACAGATTAGTTTCAAGTGGATCTCCATCCACTTGAAACTAGTCCACGGTTCTTTCACCTACTCATTATGATGTAAAAACAATCTCTAAATTCCTGTTGTATGAAAACTTGTGTAAAGGTGTATGAAATACAACATGAATAAAAAAGAAATAAAATACTAAATAATAGTAGTAGCGCAGGCAAGGAGGAGCACTACTACTAATTACCAGCAGCGCTGCTCTAGAGAAGCGATATCAGTAGCGCTCCTCGCCATGCTACTAATAGGCCTAAAACCCGCACTGCTGCTAGGCTTTTCCCTAGTAGTGTAATATAGCTTCGGCGTAGGAAGCCAGCGCGCCCGAGCCACTGGGCCGGCCCAGTGTGCAGCAATGCTATATTCCGCTCAGCACACGCTTTAGGTATAACCTAAATCTTTTTATTTTCCTTTTTCTTTTTTAGTAAATTTCCAAAATCCATAAACAATTCAGATTAACTCCAAACTTGATGATTCAAATTTCTAGTAGTTACTAAAAATCATGCCCTATCACATGGTGCTACTTGCAGATTTTTCCAGAACACTTCCCTTCACACATATTTAATAAATCCTATTTTCTTATTTCCGTGCTGAACTTTAGAAAATCACAGTGGGCCCATTCTTTATCCAAATGCAATGATTCAAATTCCTATATACTTATAAGTTCAAAACTTAGTTTCAGATCATTTTTCCCAATACTTTACATGCGACATGTAGTATTGGTCCATTTCTCGATACATTGCCAACTTTGCAAATTCATAGGAAAATGATTTGAACTCCAAATCCAGCAAAACCAAGTCCTAAATGCTTCTAAAATCATTCCTTGTTAAATGGGTGCCTTTGATCTTTTTTCAAAATAATTTTCCTGTACACTTCTTGCAAATCTATTACACCCTTGATTCCATCATATTGAAATGTTCAGAGATATCCATTGATCAAATCCCAGTGAAACCACCTTGGTTATTCCTCATATGACCAAGGGTATCCTAGGAAAGTCCAACTCACTTTTTTAGAGCACTTTTATTTTTTCCTTGTTGAGTTGCTTATTGTGATTGTTTCCGACGTTAGCTGCCGAAGTAGATGGAGTACTTGGAGAAGGACTAGAAGACTTGAAGACTCTGATGAACCAGGCAAGCAGCCCTTTGACCATGATGAACCATTTTACATCATAATAGCATTTTCGTTGCTTCACTGAGTGCATGATATACCTTGAGTGGCAACCTTGGTAGGCGTGCCTCCGTTGCATACTCCATTGATACTTGCATTGTTCATGACTCTACCCATGCTTAGAGTTGTGTTGGTGGGTTGTAGAAATATGCTATAGTAGATGGCTACGCAAAGTGGGTCAGGGTTATGCATGGAAAGAAACAAGTGTGGTTTGACATACTTGCAAACAGCCCCAGTGGGTGCCACTGATGCCCCAGGGAGATGATGATGAACTAGGTCACTACTTGGTGGAGAATTAGTGTACCGAGGCTTGATAAAAGTGTTTTTTACAGCGACGAATTAGATTTAAGATTTGTCGACTGTCCCAACCTTACATGCGCAACCACTCTACCCTTGTATGGGAAAGGGCATTATTGATTACCTAGGCTGATACTAGCTTGGAGCCCGCATTACTAGTGACGGGGGAGAGTTGGTGTTCTCTCTCGGGACGGTGTCGTGCCAGGTAGGGCGGCCATGATTGTTTTTACAGGGCATCGGACACACCGTTGGTACCCCGTGCTTGTGGTATGTGATAAATATGGGAGCGAGGCTCCACAATTTTAAGAGGTGAAATGTTGGGCATGGGGGTTACTACCAATCGAGTGGACTCTATGTTAGTGTCGTCTAGGGAAAGGTAGTGATCGGGTGCTTACCCCAGGTACTTGAGGTACCGCGGGTCGTGGAAGACACGAAAGTTCCCCGGATCTTGTGGGTAAAGTGTGCAACCTCGGCAGAGTGTAAAACTATTTGAATAGCCGTGTCCACGGTCAAGGATAGTTGGGTGGTGCTGCTTAGACTATGTCCATATGTTTCTGGAAAACAACACGGTTTGGTAAATATGTTGATGGGATTCGTGGGGAAGTCACGATGAGTTTGAGCGCGAGTTGTTCGCAACTCCTTCTCGATGTTAATGTCTGTAACCTCCTGATACTTGTTGCGGTAGCATTCATCATGTCCTTGATAAATGTTGATCATACTTGCATGAAAAAAACTAGCTTTCCGCAAGCCAATTTAGCAGTAGTGCCTTGCATAATTATTCTGTTATCACCCTTGGGTTGCTTGCGAGTACATACAAAGTACTCATTGGCTTGCCACTGGTTATTTTATTGGCCAGGCATGAAAGAACAGGATATAATGAAGAATACCTTGGTGAGGAACATGCGAGCTAGGACGCTTCCCAGTCAGAATGCCTGTAGGGTTAAGGCAGATGACATGGGTACAAGTTATCGACGAAGATTTCCGCTGCGAAGTTATACTCAAGACTCGACCATAATGGTCATAATTTATGTAAGACGGTACATACATATGGATGTAAGACTCTTGTTATTCAGCTTCTCTATGTTCAGTGAGCATTGATCTCTGGGATCACTGTACACATGCATTCGGTGAGCACAACTTATGAGTCAGGGTCCCCACAGAGCTGGTATTAGAGCCATCCTGACTGTAGGAAGCCTTAGTTAGCATGGTCGTTAGTTAGGTTAAAACTATTTTCAAAACTATTACTAACTTTGAAAAACTATCTACACTTCTCTTCCCTTCTGAGCTTTTCAAAAACTAAGATATATTTTCCCTTATTGATCTCTTCTCCTTCAAAACTTTTTGCAAACTGTCGCTAGCACCCTCATGCCCCTGACCACGGGATTCCTTGTAATCCTTGTGGATAACCTTGAAGAAGATGTCTTGCCAGACATTCACCCACACCTTCTGAACACAAGATTGGCGACACCACAATAAGACGATACCAATAGAAGATACATCCTCGAGGAATGAGGACAAGAAGACCCAGAAGATGGTGACACCCTTGACACTGCCCCAACATGATGCGAACTTAGCCTATGATGATCATGGCATAGGAAATGCAAGATCATGATATACATCGCTAATAGAGCAACCATGTCCTTATCATTGTTGCATCGGCAACCACCGGTGGATGAGAACCTAGCCATTTGGTCCGCCTCACTATAGTGAGCAGGAAAACGGTTCTCTTCATCCCCTGCTCTCGGTGACAATATTGTCAACAATGAGTCCGACAGATTGGACCTCTATTATGCCTTGTTAATGTCATTGCATAAAGGAGTGCCACCTGGAACCGCTGACACCTTAAAAAGGCAAAAGTGATCGTCATGATTAAGAAGACAAGATGAGATCAAGTCAATGCCGGCCACGAGGAGCCACCTTCACCCCATTACCTCATCAGGCGAGAAGTTGTTGAAGATTCTTCAGGCTCAACCCAAATCGTTTCAGTGAACAAGAGACGTAGCAACACCTGAGGAAAACTCAGAAGACTGCACGAGGCACAAGGCACGACTACCGAATCCGAGAACCCCTAGGGTAGGGTGAGTCCTGTACCCCCTATTCGCAGTCGAGTCCATATGATGGTTCAAATGAAACCATGTTGAGTGTTGCTTGTTCTTATTTGTTTATGTTTCGATATAAGTCGCCCTTTTGCCCTAGGCAACAAGTATGCGACAATATCACCTTCCTTATCTTCATGCTTGTGTTTGGCCCTTTCGGCACTTGTTTGTTTGCACCTGCACTATAGAACCCCCCTTTAGGCATTCCCCTCCTCTATGCTACTTTTCCCTCTCATCTCTCTCCTCAACTAAAGGCCAGCAAGACAAGATGCACCAAGGATTGTACTTCGGTGATCAACTAGCATTGAAGACTTTTTGCTACAGCTTCCTCAACCCAGTGCAACCCCGTAGAGTTATGTTTACCCCTCAAAGACCAGAAACCCATCCCTAGACCCCTCGAGACTTCACTCGAATTATTAACCATGATCTTAACCAGCAAATTGCAAGAAAACCAGTTAAGCCTCCGTAATCTTGCACAACACTGGGTTCATTATGGAACTAGTGGACATAGTGAACAAGCACATTATCATCCTAATATACCAAAAGAACTGACGATGCCATAGGGAAGACCAGTTTGAGGATAGAGGAATTGAGGACAAATGACTTGATGAGTTTATATCAATGACTTTGAGGAATTATATGAAACTATTTGGTGGATTACGTGGCTTTCATGTTGGTAGATGAACTTGGTGGGATCATGATTATAGACTAGCATAGCTTTCATTACCCCTGGATAAATTGGATTTAGTGGGACAATCAAGATCGCAAGCTGAGTTCTTGGAAGTATGAGGATTTGACTTAGCCAGGGGATATTGAAAGGAGATAGTTGATATTACGATAATGACTTGGGGGAAAGTGTAGAAATTTTCGTTGGACATGAGATTTGGATTTAAGTAGGTGATTCTAGTTGAGTATAGATGCTGATCATATCTACATGGTTCAGAGTAAATTGGATTTATACTGATGATCTCGATCATGATACCATGTTTCTCGGTAGGCGATAAACTAGGAGACTGGATTAATTGTCGGAGTTGATTGAGGGATCTATATAAGCCTGACCTTGGAGTTTACTTGGCCATGATAAATGGAAATTGGTGGACTGACTATAGTAAAGATAGCCCTTTCAAGTATTTGGGGATTATAGGGACTTTAGGAAATCATGTGGAACACCATAGACATATGATTTGTAGAATTGATGAATTGTGTAGTGATTGATGTAAGTTAATTAATGGGCTTTCGGAGTTGATTCATAGGAAGGAAACAAGATCTTGGAGTGGCATACGACGTGTTTCCTTAGGATAGAGATGCACTATCTTTGACCTTGGAAGAATACACTGATCACTTGGAATGTCATGTTTAATCCAAGCTTGGAAGCTTGTATGATCTACCCATGGATTTTTAGGGGTAGCCATACATATGAGTTTGGGGATCGTAGACGTATATGATTTTGTTAGACCTCCTCTTGGGGAGTCATGAGGATATGAATAGCATGTGTGATAATTGGAGTTGACCTATATGGGATGATTCTTTCGGTAATATGATGTGATTTCTTTGGAAGACTAGATAGGGCAGTTTCCATCTCAAAATCTGTGCTCAAGGATAAGATGATAAACGTTCACTCACACCCTAGAATCCTTGAAACCCTTAAGCCCTAACAAGCTACAACATGGTCGGATAATGACCATGGGTCTTGACTCTAGATCGAGAACACCTTGGACCATACTCAACCGTGACCACCACCAATACCCCATCCTACTTTATGTACTCCGTGAACAAAGTCTTCATGGAGTACTTAGACAAGATAGTTGTCATCATCATTTGGTGACCTACTTGTCTACCTGAAGACGGAAGAAGAGCCGTTTAGCTGGTCCAGGAACATTTGAAGACCACCATGCCATGGAGAAAGAACTATACCAACCACCATCGTCAAGGAGTGAACTTTCTCGTCGAAGACCAGGTGTATCTGGAAGCCACTTCTCTCAAGAGAACCAAGCATTTTCATGTCAAGAGAAACTCACACCAAGATTTATCGGCCTTCCCCAAGATCACTACAAGACGAAGGATAGGCGGCTACCAGCTAGAGTTACCACCGGAGTCACCCACTGTGCACGACATTTTTGCACACAACACCACTCCAAAAATGCTTCTAACTCCCTAACTAGCCCGATCTCTACAAGGACATCGATCACCGAGCCATCGACCTCCAGCCCAATATGACTTACGCGAGAGACCCCAATTGCAATCTGGATCAAGCAGGATGTCATACAAGAAGCCACGCCATCAAGTACTTCAAGGTTCAATGGATCACCACTCGGAAGCACAAGCGGTATGAGGACGTGAAGACTACCCCCGGATCCAGTTTTCGTATTCCTTTCCACGCCTAGTTTGGGAATCTCGGGGGCGAGATTCTTGTAAGGGGGGTAGGTCTGTCACACCCTGATTTTCATGCCACAACACTTAAGCTAATAAATCATGATAAAGTGTGGTTTGACAATTTTTTTTTGCATTATTTGGCTTTTATTTGGAGTTGGTTTTCTCTCTGTGTTTTTCAAGCGCTCTTCAAAGTCAACACAACTCCACCTTCTATACTTCATCTCCTTGCCCAAACTTCTGCCCAATGATCATGCCATGTGTATAGAGCAATATAGTATTTTCTTACAAAAATAATTTGGCCAAAAAGTATTTTCTAAAATTAGTTTTCCAAAAACCCCTGAATTGAGGTTTGCACTGCAAGTACTTGATTTGGGGCGGGACAAATCTTTTAAAGGGTATATTTGAATCCTATTAGATATAGGACTCCTGTAAACCACAAAAATATAATTTTAAAAGTTATTTTCCTATTTTAATAAATGATTTTTCTTTAGGCCAGAAATGGTTTTAATAAGTTAAAATTATTTAAAAGCTTCAAAAATATTTGAGAAAAATCAGGGAAACTCGGCGGACATATAATTTCCATATATAAGAGTTTCAACACATGGTCATGTTCAATATATTGGACAAAACCCTCCTAAACCATTTCTGTCCATTTCAAGTATTTGAAATATTTCTACAATAAATATTTTCCAATAAATCCACGAAAATTCTAGCAAGTCACATATGCATAATATGATGACCTTGCAAAGTTTCAGCTCAATCCAAACTATTTTGGTTCACCAAAGTGCCCCAAAACCAACTCTGTCCAGATTCAAATTTGAACAACTCTACATTGCAAAGTATGTTCTTTTGATCTGTATTTTTGTGGACATGTTCAAATCCTCAAATGATGACACTACACCAAGTGGTGCATCAAGGAGAATAGATTTGCATGACTAAATCTTGGAAAAGACATTTCTGTTGATTTCTAGGATTTACCAAAGTTACATTGGCCACTTTGACCAGATGAGCTCAAATTTGGTGGAACACCCTAATTATATGTTCCATTTCACCCTGCGGAGTCTCATGCCAAATGGAGTGCATTTTCTTACCCAAACAAGCATCAAACACCTTCTTCCACTTTACCAAAATTCCATTTTTGACCTCTTCCACTAATCTCCATGGGCTCAACTTTGTACCACAGCTGCTCCTGGCCCTCTTCTACCTCCAGTAACTATGGCTGCATCTCAGGTCAATGATTGAGGGTGAAACCACCCCATTTACCCCTCTGGACAGCCCATTTCCATCTCTCTCAACCCCACTCCTCTCCTAGTGGTTCACCAGGGCATCCAAGGCCACCTCCCCTTTGTTACACTCCCCCAGTGCTCCTAGACAAAAGTGGACACGCCCATGGCATATATTTTATGCCATGGCGTGCAGAGCTCGTGCTTTGGAGCACTCTACAGTGCTCTCCCGCACTGTAGCTCACCCATGCCAAGGGCATAAGACGGCCTTGGGCGTCGGACACGGCAAGATGTCGGGCCCCTCCTGGACCTCTCTCCTACCCCCTCTGTAGAGCTCACAGAGCGCGTCCGTGGACGCTGCCTACGGAGCACCGGCGCCTCCTCCATATAATCCATCCCCCGAGCTCTCTCTCGCCTCGGTTGGACCCCTCTCTCTCCCGTGCACCTCCTGGACAGCCTCCCCCTCCCTCTCGTGCCCTCCAGCACCCCCCATGGCCGGAATGCTGCCGCTGGCCTCCGCTCCGATTCAGGCAAGGACGAGGTCCTCCCCACCTCCTCTCCCCTCCAGAAGAACCGCCAAATCCTGGCGACCCATTTCCCCCCATCGCCCAGTCCGCTGGGGCACCATGCCCCCCTGCCCATCACCGCCCGACTAGCCGTCCGCCGAGGCCAGTTCCGGGCGCGCCCCGGCCATCTCCTGCCGACCCTAATGAGCTCCCCCGATGCGTCGCCCTCCGGTGGCCGTAACTTGGCCGGAGGTGGCCTGTGCCGCCTGGGGCGAGCGTCGGCCTCGCGCGGCCAAGGCGTCCCCTCCCCTCTGTCGCGGGAGCGGGAGGAGGAAGATGACCACTGGGGGCACTTGTCACGAGCCATCCAAAGGCCCCGACGTTTAAGTGGAAACGCACAAGTGGATTCCGCCTCCCAGCGAAGACGCCTGCTTATACGCCTTGGCGTGGCAGCGCGCCCGAGCCACTGGGCCGGCCCAGTGTGCAGCGGTGCCATATTCCGCTCAGCACGCGCATTAGGTATAACCTAAATCTTTTTCTTTCCCTTTTTCTTTTTCAGTAAATTTCCAAAATCCATAAACAATTCAAATTAACTCCAAACTTGATGATTCAAATTTCTAGTAGTTACTAAAAATCATGCCCTATCACATGGTGCTACTTGCACACTTTCCAGAACACTTCCCTTCACACATATTTACTAAATCCTATGTTCTTATTTCCGTGCTGAACTTTAGGAAATCACAGTGGGCCCATTCTTTATCCAAATGCAATGATTCAAATTCCTAGATACTTATAAGTTCAAAACTTAGTTTCTGAACATTTTCCCAATACTTTACATGCGACATGTAGTATTGGCCCATTTCTCGATATATTGCCAACTTTGCAAATTCATAGGAAAATGATTTGAACTCCAAATCCAGTAAAACCAACTCCTAAATGCTTCTAAAATCATTCCTTGTTAAATGGGTGCCAAAATAATTTTCCTCTACACTTCTTGCAAATCTGTTACTCCCTTGATTCCATCATATTGAAATGTTCAGAGATATCCATTGATCAAATCCCAGTGAAACCACCTTGGTCATTCCTCATATGTCCAAGGGTTTCCTAGGAAAGTCCAACTCACTTTTTTAGAGCACTTTTATTTTTGCCTTGTTGAGTTGCTTATTGTGATTGTTTCCGACGTTAGTTGCCGAAGTAGACGGAGTACTTGGAGAAGGACCAGAAGACTTGAAGACTCTGATGAACCAGGCAAACAGCCCTTTGACCATGATGAACCATTTTACATCATAATAGCATTTTCGTTGCTTCATTGAGTGCATGATATACGTTGAGTGGCAACCTTTCTAGGCGTGCCTCCGTTGCATAGTCCATTGATACTTGCATTGTTCACGACTCTACCCATGCTTAGAGTTGTGTTGGTGGGTTGTAGAAATATGCTATAGTAGATGGCTACGCAAAGTGGGTCAGGGTTATGCATGGAAAGAAACAAGTGTGGTTTGACATACTTGCAAACAACCCCAGTGGGTGCCACTGATGCCCCTGGGAGATGATGATGAACTAGGTCACTACTTGGTGGAGAAGTAGTGTAACGAGGCTTGATAAAAGTGTTGTTTACAGAGACGGATTAGATTTAAGCTTTGTCGACTGTCCCAACCTTACATGCGCAACCACTCTACCCTTGTATGGGAAAGGGCATTATTGATTACCTAGGCTGATACTAGCTTGGAGCCCGCATTACTAGTGACGGGGGAGAGTTGGTGCTCTCTCTCGGGACGGGGTCATGCCAGGTAGGGCGGCCATGATTGTTTTTACAGGGCACCGGACACACCGTTGGTACCCGTGCTTGTGGTATGTGATAAATATGGGAGCGAGGCTCCACAAATTTAAGATGTGAAATGTTGGGCACGGGGGTTACTACCAATCGAGTGGACTCTATGTTAGTGTCGTCTAGGGAAAGTTAGTGATCGTGTGCTTACCCTGGGTACTTGAGGTACCGCGGGTCGTGGAAGACACAAAAGTTCCCCAGATCTTTTGGGTAAAGTGTGCAACCTCTACAGAGTGTAAAACTATTCGAATAGCCGTGTCCACGGTCAAGGATAGTTGGGTGGTGCTGCTTAGACTATGTCCATATGTTTCTGGAAAACAACACGGTTTGGTAAATATGTTGATGGGATTCGTGAGGAAGTCACGATGAGTTTGAGCGCGATTTGTTCACAACTCCTTCTCGATGTTAATGTCTGTAACCTCTTGATACTTGTTGCAGACGCATTCATGTCTTTGATAAATGTTGATCATACTTGCAGGAAAAAAACTAGCTTTCCGCAAAAATGCCAATTTAGCAGTAGTGCCTTGGATAATTATTCTGTTATCACCTTGGGTTGCTTGCGAGTACATTCAAAGTACTCATTGGCTTGCCACTGGTTATTTTATTGGCCAGGCATGAAAGAACATGATATAATGAAGAATACCTTGGTGAGGAACATGCGAACTAGGACGCTTCCCAGTCAGAATGCCTATAGGGTTAAGGCAGATGGCATGGGTCCAAGTTATCAACGAAGATTTCCGCTACGAAGTTATACTCAAGACTCGACCATAATGGTCATAATTTATGTAAGACGGTATGTATGGATGTAAGACTCTTGTTATTCAGCTTCTGTGTGTTCAGTGAGCATTGATCTCTGGGATCACTGTACACGTGCATTCGGTGAGCACGACTTATGAGTCGGGGCGCGGCAGCCGGCCGTGGTTGCCAGGGCCCGCCTCGGAGGTGGAGCTTGGTCTCGATGAGGTCCGCGCGGCACCACCGCATGCGGCGCGCGGTCTTGACGAGGCGGCGCGGGGAGCGCAGGTGCAGCTTCCCGCGGCCGAGGGATTTCTTGGCAGCTTCTCTCTTTGCACGCAGGAACCAGCCATGGCGGATCACACCATGGGGCCACGCGCCTTGGCGCCAAGGCACAATCCTGGGGCAAAGGCGGTGGAGGCGCGCCATGAGCCACGTCACTTGGGGCTGGCGGAGGGTGAGGCAGAGAGAGGGACAGCGTCGGGGAGCCCCTGCGGCGTGGACGAGCTCGGTGACGCGGTCGAGCCACTCCTCATAGAGGTCGTCGACTGGGCGGTAGCGCAGGAGCTCGTTTGCCGCGAGGAGCATGGCCCGCGCCTCCATGGGAGCGCGGCGTCCATGAGACGAAGAGCCGATCGGGGTTAGCGACGGAGTGGCGGTGCGGCCGTCCTGCCGCACTGATAGATGCAACGAGGACGCCTGTTGCTCATTCCCCGTCGGGCCAGTGGCAGCGTTGGCGGCGGGAGATGGAGAATGACTGGGTGGCCCGCCGACGGGAGCCGTCTGAGCAACGCGGGCGGTGAGGGCAGCCCGACGCTCAGCTCGAGCGCGGCGAGCATCCGCCATGGAGACGACGGAGCGATGAAGTGACGAATCGACGGAAGGGAAGCTATGGCGCACCCCTACCTGGCACACCAAATGTCGGATGTGGAGTTTCGGCAAAACCCTTAAGGTTCAAACTCTGGGGTGCGCGCGAAGTCTTTCCCTCCTACCGATCCACACCCTAGCTCACCAAGATCTCACGGACAAACTCGACGAACTCGCAACACAGAGAGACACGAGATTTATACTGGTTCGGGCCACCGTTGTGGTGTAATACCCTACTCTAGTGTGGTGGTTGTGGATTGCCTCTTGGGCTGATGATGAATAGTATAAGGGGAAGAACAGCCTCCTGAGGTTGAGGTGTTCTTGTGGCTAAGGTAGGCTCTCGATCAGATCAGATCAGATCAAGCTGAGATCCCCCTACTGTGGTGGCTGGTTCTACTTATATAGGCCATGGTCCTCTCCCCAAATATTGAGCGGGAAGGGAGCCTACAACGGCGGGCAAATTTGAAGGGGGACAACTAGTACAAGCTATCTTGACAAAAGTGGTCTTCGTCTGCGAAAGGCTGAGGTGGTGACGCCATCTTGGGCTCCACGATGACCTCCATCCTGCCATCCTTCTGGTCTTGGTCTCGTTGCACCGATATGGAAACCTTTACCTGATGCCTCGGTACTCCTCGCCTGCGCTTGCCTCCTTAGCACAAAAGAGGAAACAAGGACGCTGCGCGCGCTGGCGCCCGCTTGGTCTCGATCGTCATGGCTCACGTCACGAGAGCCTCGTGAGGTTTGCCCCGCCTTGATATCTCTGCTCCTCGTGAGCCTGCCTGGCAAGGCCACTCCTGAGGAGGTCTTGCGTTATCCGCCTCGTGAGGCATGGCCCCTCGCGAGGGTCTTCGATACCTTGTTGATGAAGATGGGCCATACGACCCACTGACTTAGCCACGCCATGGGCCGTAGGCAGGAAAATCTGGGGACCCCCGTTCCCAGAACGCCGACAGTGATCCATGAACAGTTACTACCACACATTGGGTTCCGGTAACTCGACCCCTCTCGGCTTATTAATCACCCCGATCTCTGTCCAGGAGTTGCAATTAGTTTCTGGTGTTTGTAGGTAGTGTTAGTAGTCTACCAAGTGGCACCCGGCCAGGTGGGCTTGGGACAGACTAGGCACACTGGCACGGTGTACCAAGTGGCACCCGGATGGTGGGATTAGGAACCCTGCTCACATCGTTTGGGGCCGTGAGCGACACCCCGTCTGGATCTCCTTGCGGATGGAACCCAAATAGCTGATAAACCTGGACTAGAGACTTGCGTTGTTAGTCAGGTCGTGGCCGACTCCCTCGCAAGGCTTCCGCTTGAAGGTTGCCAAGATACACGACCTGTACATGGTGGTAAGTGGCGAGAGCGTGTGTGAAGAAGTACACACCCGCAGGGGTAACATCATTTATTCGAATAGCCGTGTCCGCGGTAAAGGACTTCTGGGTTGCCTGTACAATTCATAGACAAGTGAAAGTGGATACTCTAAAATGCGCATGATAAGCATGAATGCTATGGATGGCGTTCTCGTAGGAAGACGGGAGCGGATCCATAGTGGTGTATTGATATGGTGAATATGTGGACTCATGTGCGCCACCTCAAAAGAGTTATTTGCAGACGTAGTTCAGGATAGCCACTGAGTCAAAGCTGGCTTGCTGCAGTTAAACCCCACCATCCCTTTGTTGATACCGATGCATATGTAGCTTGTTCTGATGTAAATCTTGCTTGGTACATTTGTACTCACGTTTGCTTAATTTATGTTTTTGCAGAGAGACTTAAGTCTCTCTAGTAGTTTCGCGTGGACGTTGACGTTTAGCTTGTAACCTCAGCTACGAGCTTGTACCTTGGGAGGGTCTTGTAGTTAGTCAGGCTTCTCAGCCTTTTTATTTTGTAGTTGTCTGTACTCAGACAAGTTAAGCTTCCGCATGTGCTTGTTGCTTGTATGCTCTGTATGTTGGGTCATTAGACCCATGTTTGTAATATCTGGCTCTTCGGAGCCTAATGAATAAATACTTTGAGTCATAGAGTTTTGTTGTGATGACATGTTGTATTTACACATACCGAGCATATTGTGTGTATGATTGAAATGCTTGGTATGTGTGGGATCCGACAACCTAGTTGTCTATCCTTGGTAGCCTCTCTTATGGGTAAATGTAGTCTAGTGCTTCCACTGAGCCATGGTACTCTGCTACAACCCGGTTTACCGGAGTCCTGTTAGCCCAGTTGCTACTGCTCCGGAACACTTAGACTGGCCGGCATGTGTCCTTCTTCGATTATGTGTCTGTACCTTCGGGGAAGTGTCACGCGGTGTCTTTTGGAGTCCTGTTAGCCTGCTACAGCCCGGATTTCCAGAGTCCTGCTAGCCCAGTTGCTACAGCCCGGATTCACTTGCTGATGACCGACACGTTCGTTGCTGGGTCATGTATGCCTGTCCCTGTAAGTTAGTGCCACTTTGGGTTCACGACTAGTCATGTCGGCCCGGGTTCTCTGTCATATGGATGCTAGCGACACTATTATATACGTGAGCCAAAAGACGCAAATGGTCCCGGGCCAGGTAAGGTGGCACCCATAGGAATACCGTGCGTGAGGCCGCAAAGTGATATGATGTGTTACATGCTAGATCTATGTGACTTAGGATCGGGGTCCTGACAACTTTGGTATCAGAGCTGACTGCATGTAGGATTACCAAGCCAAACTGGTCGAAGTTGAGTCTATAAATACTTTAGTTATATAAGGGAATTGATTGTGGAAGGTAACGTAAGGCTCTTTTTACTCCTTTATCCTATGCGTTCTGATCTGAGTCAACCTCTTGTTTTCTACGGGGATTAAGAACTAGGCTTCTCATCTTGCTATCAGGATCACGTGTTACTAATTCGTAGACTTATAGGATTGTTGGTTAAGCCTCAGTTTTGTTCCTACTACTTCCGTGTGTTAACATTTGGTCTCGGAACCTTGTTATTGTGATATTGAGTGGTTATGCCACCATTTTGCAGGATTTCTAAAATATTTTTGAGCATTTACAGGCGTTATGCTGTCCGGGTCATCCCAGGTTTCTAGATAGTCCGATGCATTTGCAAATCCTTCCTCCCAGTTCTCATGTCCTATTGGGACAGATTAATCACACTAACCAGTCTGTTGAGGTACTCCATTGCCTCGACATATATGTTGAAGCTATTATTATGACCCTAGGTGTCTTAGAGAACCACCTAGTAATCTAGCCATGCTTTATATTCCTAGTGTGATGATTCTGTCCATCATTCTCGAAAGCATCCCGTGATGCCATTTAGTTAGTAGGCATTCTATTCCTCGGTTCTTGAACCCAAGATTCACCCTACCTACTTCATGTTGATAGTGTTTGCTAGTTCCTTTAGGATATTAGTAACCTTTGCGATAGTCCTCGAGGTCCGTGGTATTTCCTTCTTCCAAATACCATGAACCGCTTATGACAGAAGTTCTTTGAGCCGAAAGGTCACAAGCAGAGTGCTCTTGACGAGTTCTCGATTCTATGTTGTTACTCTGTCAGTTCTACCTTTCTGCATGGGTGTAGGACCTTGAAGTATGTCTAGAGGGGGGTGATTAGACTACTTGACCAATTAAAAACTTAACCTTTTCCCAATTTTAGACTTTGGCAGATTTTAGCTATCTTTGCACAAGTCAAGCAATCTTCACACAATTCAAGCAAGCATGCAAAGAGTATATGAGCAGCGGAATTTAAAGCATGCAACTTGCAAGAATGTAAAGGGAAGGGTTTGGAGGATTCAAACGCAATTGGAGACACGGATGTTTTGTCGTGGTTCTGATAGGTGGTGCTATCGTACATCCACGTTGATGGAGACTTCAACCCACGAAGGGTAACAGTTGCGCAAGTCCACGGAGGGCTCCACCCACGAAGGGTCCACGAAGAAGCAACCTTGTCTATCCCACCATGGCCGTCGCCCACGAAGGACTTTCCTCACTAGCGGTAGATCTTCACGAAGTAGGTGATCTCCTTGCCCTTACAAACTCCTTGGTTCAACTCCACAATCTTGTCGGAGGCTCCCAAGTGACACCTAGCCAATCTAGGAGACACCACTCTCCAAGAAGTAACAAATGGTGTGTTGATGATGAACTCCTTGCTCTTGTGCTTCAAATGATAGTCTCCCCAACACTCAACTTTCTCTCACAGGATTTGGATTTGGTGGAATGAAGAATTGAGTGGAAAGCAACTTGGGGAAGGCTAGAGATCAAGATTCATATGGTCGGAATGGAATATCTTGGCCTCAACACATGAGTAGGTGGTTCTCTCTCAGAACTGGTAAGTTGGAAGTGTAGGTTTGTTCTGATGGCTCTCTCCATGAATGAAGAGGGGGTGGAGGGGTATATGTAGGCTCCACATAAAATCTAACCGTCACACACAATTTACCAAACTCGGTGGGACCGAATCAACAAACTCGGTCGGACCGATTCAGTAAACCTAGTGACCGTTAGGGTTTTCGGTGGGACCGAAATGCATCTCGGTAGGACCGATATGGTTACGGTTATGGCATAACGTAATCTCGGTGAGACTGATTACACAAACTCAGTGAGACCGATTTTGGTAATTAGCTAACCAGAGAGTTGGTCAGGTAAACTCGGTGGGACCGATTCGCTCTTTCGGTGGGACCGAAATGTTACGAAAGGGAAATAGAGAGTTTACATTGCAATCTCGGTGGGAACGATCGCTCACTTCGGTTAGACCAAAACGTTACAAAGGGAAACAGAGAGATTAAAATCCCATCTCGGTGAGACCGAGATCCCTATCGGTGAAACCGATTTGCCTAGGGTTTGTGGCAGTGGCTATGACATTTGAACTCGGTGGCGCTGGATAGAAAGAATCGGTAGGACCGATTTTGACTTTAGGTTTAGTTCATATGTGGATGTGAGAAAGTAGTTGAGGGTTTTTGGAGCATATCATTAAGCACATGAAGGAAGAGGCTCATTAAGCAACACCTCATCCCTCCTTGATAGTATTGGCTTTTCCTATAGACTCAATGTGATCTTGGATCACAAAAATGTAAAATGTAGAGTCTTGAGCTTTTGAGCTTGAGCCAATATTTTGTCCTTAATATTTTGAGGGATCCACTTTCATCATCCATGCCATGCCATTCATTGAGCTTTCCTGAAATATTTGTCTTGGAATAGCATTAGCTCAATGAGCTATATGTTGTTATGAATTACCAAAACCACCTAGGGATAGTTGCACTTTCAATCTCCCCTTTTGGTAATTGATGACAACATATAGATCAAAGCTTCGACAAATTATAATAAGATTGAAAGATATTGACGCTATGAGAAGTATGTCAAAAGCAAGAGCTCCCCCTGAATTTGTGCATATTTTAAGATTTTCATTGGACTGCAAATGCACAAGGAATTAGGCTCATGTGTTACTCTTCCATGTCACATACATCTTGGTGGAGCGCTCAAAATAATAAAGATTGAATACATGCACTCATCACCAAGCAAAGTGAATGATCATATAAGGATAAGTAAGATAATGTCATCTAACAAGCATAAGTGTAGCTTATGATCAAACACATGATCATCAATGTCTCACAGATAATAGCATAGTATCTCAAGCAAGCAAAAGCAAACAAAGTTCAACCAAGAAGACAAGAGAGAACAAAAGCAAACTCTCTCTCTCTCTTGAAGCCTATGATCTATACATTTTTCTCCCCCTTTGGAAACAAGTTACCAAAAAGTTCCTAGAAAATGCATAGTACTATATCGAATCTCAGGCTTGGTCTTCAGTTGGTGGCGTAGAGATGGCTCCTTGGACGAAGACTTTAGTTGATGTGGAAGGAGCTGTAGGAGTTGGTGCTGGAGCTGTAGCTGGAGCAGATGAAGTGACTCTGGTGTCTGTTACTGGCTCTGCAACTGATCTTTGAGCTCGAGGCACTCTGGCAAATGCATCAGTAGTTGTCCTGCCCTTCCTCTCCTGCATGTCATCCTGTAGCTGCTCCACAGCTGACTGGATCTCAGTTACCTTGACATCAAGATCATAGAATTTTTGTTCCATGATCCTTTCCAGGCTCTCCTGGTTTTGAGTTAGGGTGGCCAACCCTTTCTCAATCCTCAGAGTTGATGCTATCAAGTAACTAAGCTGGTCCTGCTTGCTCTTCAAAACGTTTTCGAGATGCCTCCTCTTGTGTTGGCATCTTGGCAGCCTTCTCTTTCCTTGCTTTCTCCTTCTTCTCTTGAGCTTGTCCGATGATGATTCATTCTCATTCATCCAACTTGATTGTCCTCAAAGTCAGGGATAGAGAACAAAGTGTTCCTTATCCAATGATACTTTCCTGTGCCCATCTTTGAGTTAATCAACTCCTGAATTTGTGGGGCATATCCACAACTTCTCTTTTGGTCTGCTGATGTCCTCTTGATAGTCTCAACCATGAGGCTCATGACCTTGAATTTCTATGGCACATCAAATATGTGTAGCAAATTAATTGCATGCCCTCTGATCATGTTGTGGTCACCTGATTTTGGCAAAAGAGTGTGCCTTAGGATCCAGTTGATCGTTGGCAGCCCCGATGAAGAAAATGGGTGACCCAAGCTTGAAAGTCTCAAGAGCTTTGTCTGAGATCTCCTTGTACATCTGTGACATAGAGTTGTGATCCATCTTCTTCTTGGCATAAACGTCCAAGTCATCTTCACTCTCCTTTGGGGCATTGATCAGACTTGCCCATTCCTCAATGGTTGATTGGTATCTTGTTCCTTCAGACATCCAAACTATCCTGCCATCTGGATAGAAATGTGCTGTTGAGTAGAATTGCATAATGAGCTCATTATTCCATTTTGTGAGCTTCTGCCCAACAAAGTCTGCAACTCCACATGCACTGAAGCTATCATACACTCCAGGATAATGTTCTTCATTCTCCTGTATGTAGGTCCAGTCGACCCACCTCATATCACACACTATGGGCTTCTTGTCCAACAAGATTGTCTCATAGAAGTCATGTTGTTCCTTTGTGTGGAACCTGTAATCAACAGCATTCCTTCTCCTGGTGGCATATGGATCTGACTCTCTCCATAGCCTCAACCCTAAGTCTCTCCTGATCTTCATGTTCTCAGCCACAGGATGAGCATCATTGTGGTCTGGAATCTTGGGTTTGAGCTTCCTTAGGACTTGTCCTCCATCATCTTCCTCAGCAGCAACATCAGGCACTGGGGCCTTGTTCTTTTCAGCAGCTGGTATACTCTTGGTATTCCTCTTAGGTGCACTCTTGGGCTTGGAGGCAGCTTTGGGTGCTTCTTTGGGCTTTGATGTTGCAGCCCCTGACTTTATAGCATCACCCATCAGCTTTTGTACCTTGGGTGCTGGTGCAGCAACCACTTCTTCTTCCTCTTGTTCCATCATGGAAGGCTTTCCAATCACTCTGGCCATGGTCTTCTTGACCCTTTCCTTCCTTTTCTTTCCTTCTGCAGCAGGCTCTTTGGGTTGGGATTCCAAAGATGCTTGAGTGGAGACTCTGGCTTTAGACATTGGTTGTCTTCCTGCTGGCCTTTTGATCTTCATCCCTGGCTTTACTGCAGTTGAGCTATACTCCTTCTTGAGCACTTTCTTCTTTGAAATGGCCTCATCTTCTATTACCACATAATCCTCATCCTCAGATTCTGAGGTTCTCTTCTTCCTTGTCCTAGTGGCAGCTTTGAGCAAATTGCTGGGAGTGCTTCTGCTTCCCTCATCTGAGCTGCTAGAGGGACTAGTGCCCTCACTCATCTGTATCTGCTCCTCTGACTTGTTCTGGCTGTCATTTTGGTCTGACATGCTGCACACACTGACTACTGACCCTGTGAATAGTTATAGATGAGATAGAGTGGATGAGCATCACAAAATGCAGCGATTTTTGCAAAAGAATGATTCAAAAAACTTAGTTTTAGTTTTCCACAGAAAGCTTCCCGGATCAACCGATTTTCAAACTCGGTGATACCGAAGCAGTCTTGGAACCTAAACTAGTGAACTCGGTCAGACCAAGTCACAGTTCGGTGGCACCGAGACTGCTAGGGTTTAACAAAGTTCTAAAATCGGTCACACCGATTAGCAATTCTCGGTCAGACCAAGAGTTACTAGTGCAATGGCGTTAGCCGAATCGGTGGGACCGAGTTTTTCAACTCGGTGGGTCCGAGATGGTTTCGGCATAAACCTAACCCTAAATTCTCGAATCGCATCTATTCTAAGGATTGTTTTGACTGGATAGAGGTGTTTCAATCGTGGCAAGATTCATAATGAACACAATGTGCTGAGAATCAGACGAGGATAGCACTGTGATCGAGTTCATACCCTAGTTCGGCGGAACTCGCTACGGCGGCAACGGCGGAGATGAAAATCCGTTGACGGCGGCGGAGACCAGCGACAGGAGGCGGCTGGTGACGAAGTCGACGATCCGGAGACCTAGAAGGCAGAGCGAGCTATCTTGTGGCGAAGAGGTTTGGAGAAAGTTTTCCAAAATTTTGCCCGTGTGATTATATAGCTCGACATTGCCGGTGTGACCGAAAGTGGAACAACTCGGTGGCATCGAGATGCATAACTGTTGATGATAAAGCAACTCGGTGTGACCGAAAAGTTCAAATCCGTTGCACCGATATGAAAACCTAGATCGACTTAGTGATCTCGGTATGACCAAAATGGAGGAATCGGTCAGACCGAAAAGCAGAAAGAAGTTTTGGAAGTTTAAGTCTATGATGAATTGGGGACTCCGAGTGCTCCTCACACAGAGTGGTTCGAATTTGACTTGATCAAATTTTGTGATGTAGCATGAATAGAGTTTTAGACGAGTAAATCATAGATAGCTAGAGAAGGTTCTTAGGCATTCTTGTCCATCCACTTGGCCAAAGAAAAAGAAACCAATCAATCAAAACAACAAGTGGATGTCCTCGAATGAGTAAAATATGCAACCAACATGCTCACACAATAAAATGACAAATGAAATATGTGACAAAGCATGCATAAACAATTCTAGCATCTATCAAACAATTGGCGATGACTAGGTCATCTATATATGAGTAGATTGACTTAGGAGTCAAATGAGAACATTTGATCATAGATCATACTCATCGTTTAAGCTCAAGTGGGGTTACCACTTTTATATAAAGCATTTATGTGTTCACATCATTAGAGTTGCTTTGACTCAATTCTTAGAGTTAAGCTCCCCCTAGATGTGAGATCCCCCCTTAGAGGGATGAACTAACCTTGGGTTTTGTCGATGATGACTTGATGTAGGTGTTGAAGATGTGGATGCTCAATGTTGATGTAGATCTTTTGGAGCAATCCTTTGGAGTGAGTTGCACTTTCAATACCTACATGGGTTAGTCCCACAAGGAACAAACAAGAATATCCATAGACATAGAGTGAGGCCTGAGACAAGATGATGTCCATGAAAACATTAGGTTACCTTGTCCCTTGCCTTACCAACATGAGGGTTTGTGACTCCTTGAACTAGTGCAAGATATGGAAGATGATTGCACTTGTCCTTGCCATAAAGATATGAGTGAAGAATGTTGGCGGAGTCACCCTCAAGAACACTCTAGTTCTTCTTCTTCGGGATCCACATCATCTTGATGGGAATCCTTGGTGTTGTAGTTGTACTTTATGAAGTAGAACTTGACGTAGTCTTGGGAACCCACTTGACCAAGGCCTTAGGTGCTTCTTCAAATGCATCAATCTCCTCTTGAAGCTTGTCCTTGCCTTTGTTCTTGTGGTCTTGTGGTGGAAGATCATCTTGTGCTTGTGTTCCCTTGAAGGAAGTAGGATCATACTTCTCTTGTTGAGGAACAAACTTCGTCTTGGGGTATTGATCTTCTTCCCACTCAACTCCATTGGCATTGAACTTTCGTTCAAAACCAACACCTTGATTCTTAGGTGCCTTCCTTGCTTGCGTACAATTTCCTCGAATTGCTTACTCCCGGCAAGGTTCTTGTATACACCTTTCTCTATAATTCCCTTCAATAAGCTGTTTTCTTGCTCAAGTGTAACTTGGCTAAGAGAATCATTAGTGGAATCAAGAGAACTAATAGAAGCAACAATATTGGATTTAGCATTGTTATTGTTACTACTAGAGGAAGAATCTTTCTTGTTCTTGTTACTACACTTGACTTGAGGCATGTAAGTAGATAAGAGTAAATGCTTGGCAATATAAGAAGAACTTTTCTTACGGAGATCATCATTGATTGCCTTTAGGAACTCATGCTCTTGCTCAAGATTGAGCTTTTCAAAGCGTAACCTCTCATGAGTCCTTAAAAGTTCTCGATGATCTTCGAAGATAGTTTCATGAGCTAACTTAAGAGTGTTTAGTTCTTTAGTTAGAAGCTCAATCTTCTCCTTATCATTGTCATTCGTTTCATCTTGATTAGCATGATTAATTGACGTTTCATCATAGTATTCATCACTAGAGTTGTCAACAAGTAAATCATCATCACCTAACAAGTCATCTTCATCACTATTGAAATCAACATACTGGGGTGTGTTACCTTAGGACCTTTGGCCATGAAGCATCTTCCAATTCCTTCATTTGGTGAGTCAAACATGTCGTAGGAGTTGGTTGACACAAGTGCTAGACCGGCAACACCTTCATCCTGAGTATATTCGGAGTCGGAGTGATAGCTTCTCTCGGAGTGATTGTCGGAGTCGGAGCCGGATACTCATTCACCAACATGAGTTGATGTCTTCGTTTTGTGTATCTCTTTGATGACTTGTCCTTCCTTTTCAATCCTTGCTTCTCCATGAGGGTTTTTGTTCATAACGATCATCTCTACTCCTTCTCTCTCTTGGTGGTGATTCTTCTCTTCTACTTCTTCTTTTTGGAGAATATTCTCTTCTTTTGTAGGGTGTCGTACACTCATTGGAATAGTATCCGGATCTCCCACAATTGTAGCAATTGCGCTCTCGACTAGAAGATCTTTTGTCATTGTAGGACCTTGACTTAGAGCTTCTTTCTTTGCTTCTACTCTTGTAGAATTTGTTGAAGTTCTTCACCATTAAGCTTAATTCTTCATTGAAGGTTTGTTTCTCACTTGATGATGTGGGGGCTTCACATGAGGCTTTGTAAGCACCACTTGACTTGTTGTGAAGTTCCTCCTTATCCTTGAGTGACATCTCATGAGCAACAATTCTTCCAATGACTTCCGTTGGCTTGAGATCTTTGTAATTTGGCATCATTTGGATCAATGTGCACACGGTATCATATTTTCCATCCAATGCTCTTAAGATCTTCTTGATGATGAATCTGTCGGTCATCTCTTCACTTCCTAAGCCGGCAATCTCTTTTGTGATAAGAGCAAGCCTAGAGTACATTTCAAATGACACCTTCACCATCCTTCATTTTGAACTTGTCAAGCTGACTTTGGAGCACATCCAACTTCGATTCCTTGATGGAGTCGGTACCTTCATGTATATCAATCAAAGTATCCCAAATTTCCTTTGCATTCTCAAGACGGCTGATTTTGTTGAATTCTTCGGGGCACAAGCCATTGAAGAGGATATCACAAGCTTGAGCGTTGTGTTGCAAAGATCTTCAACTCTTCCGTGCTAGCTTCACGGTTCGGTTCTCTCCCATCAAAGAATTCACCTTGCAAGCCAATACACACAATAGCCCAAACGGCGGGGTTATGTCCGAGAATATGCATTTTGATCTTATGCTTCCAACTAGCAAAGTTAGTGCCATCAAAGTAAGGCCTCTACGGTGATAATTTCCCTCGCTAGACGCCATACTCTCCTAGGTTGTGAAACCAAGGCTATGACCACAAAAAGCTATGGAAATCAAAGCAAATAGAGACCAAAGCTCTGATACCACTTGTAGGACCTTGAAGTATGTCTAGAGGGGGTGATTAGACTACTTGACCAATTAAAAACTTAACCTTTTCCCAATTTTAGACTTTGGCAGATTTTAGCTATCTTTGCACAAGTCAAGCAATCTTCACACAATTCAAGCAAGCATGCAAAGAGTATATGAGCAGCGGAATTAAAGCATGCAACTTGCAAGAATGTAAAGGGAAGGGTTTGGAGGATTCAAACGCAATTGGAGACACGGATGTTTTTGTCGTGGTTCCGATAGGTGGTGCTATCGTACATCCACGTTGATGGAGACTTCAACCCACGAAGGGTAACGGTTGCTTGAGTCCACGGAGGCTCCACCCACGAAGGGTCCACGAAGAAGCAACCTTGTCTATCCCACCATGGCCGCCGCCCACGAAGGACTTGCCTCACTAGCGGTAGATCTTCACGAAGTAGGCGATCTCCTTGCCCTTACAAACTCCTTGGTTCAACTCCACAATCTTGTCGGAGGCTCCCAAGTGACACCTAGCCAATCTAGGAGACACCACTCTCCAAGAAGTAACAAATGGTGTGTTGATGATGAACTCCTTGCTCTTGTGCTTCAAATGATAGTCTCCCCAACACTCAACTTTCTCTCACAGGAATTGGATTTGGTGGAAATAAGAATTGAGTGGAAAGCAACTTGGGGAAGGCTAGAGATCAAGATTCATATGGTAGGAATGGAATATCTTGGCCTCAACACATGAGTAGGTGGTTCTCTCTCAGGACTGGTAAGTTGGAAGTGTAGGTTTGTTCTGATGGCTCTCTCCACGAATGAAGAGGAGGTGGAGGGGTATATATAGCCTCCACACAAAATCTAACCGTTACACACAATTTACCAAACTCGGTGGGACCGAATCAACAAACTCGGTCGGACCGATTCAAGAAACCTAGTGACCGTTAGGGTTTTCGGTGGGACGAAATGCATCCCGTAGGGACCGATATGGTTAGGGTTAGGGCATAACGTAATCTCGGTGAGACCGATTACACAAACTCGGTGAGACCGATTTTGGTAATTAGCTAACCAGAGAGTTGGTCAGGTAAACTCGGTGGGACCGATTCGCTCTTTCAGTGGGACCGAAATGTTACGAAAGGGAAACAGAGAGTTTACATTGCAATCTCGGTGGGACCCATCGCTCACTTTGATTAGACCGAAACGTTACGAAGGGAAACAGAGAGATTACAATCCCATCTCGGTGAGACCGAGATCCCTATCAGTGAAACCGATTTTCCTAGGGTTTGTGGCAGTGGCTATGACATTTGAACTCGGTGGCGCCGGATAGAAAGAATCGGTAGGACCGATTTTGACTTTAGGTTTAGGTCATATGTGGATGTGAGAAAGTAGTTGAGGGTTTTTGGAGCATATCACTAAGCACATGAAGCAAGAGGCTCATTAAGCAACACCTCATCCCTCCTTGATAGTATTGGCTTTTCCTATAGACTCAATGTGATCTTGGATCACTAAAATGTAAAATGTAGAGTCTTGAGCTTTTGAGCTTGAGCCAATCTTTTGTCCTTAATATTTTGAGGGATCCACTTTCATCATCCATGCCATGCCATTCATTGAGCTTTCCTGAAATATTTGTCTTGGAATAGCATTAGCTCAATGAGCTATATGTTGTTATGAATTACCAAAACCACCTAGGGATAGTTGCACTTTCAATGGGTTATTCGGAAGAAATATGTTGAACTCGTTCGACGTGCTAATCTATGCACGCACGACTCAGAAAATCGTATGTTCCTTTGGGTTGTCCCCCTTTAGTTGTATTCCGGCCCTTGTGTATCAGTTGATAGTTAGGAGTATTTGTGCATTCATGTTCATCGATGCGTTTTACTCTTGTAGTCCGTCAAGCCGTTCTACTCCGGAATGACTAGGAGAAACAAAATCCAGTACCCCATCCATATCTAGGATTGGGTCAAAGTAGTTGTATTCCGCAGATCAAATTGCCAATCCAGCTTTTGTTCTATTCTACCTTGGAGTGTTGCCCTCTTTATGTCAGGAATATCATAGGAATTGCACGACCTCTTATGAATTCTTGATAGAGTGATATACTTCTCACCATTGTCATTCGTTCCTCGGTCTCCACATTATTGCAACCGGAATGCCGACAAGTGAACTATGATGTGTGAAATCAATTCTCCTAGCAACCCCGTGCTTGGTGGTTAATGGACGATAAATTCATTCATAGCGTGTTGGTTACTGAACCATCATCCTAAGATGGGTCGTGCTACTTAGTCCACATTTCCTGGTGCACTCTTCGATTTGTGAGTTAGGATTGTGTCAATCCCTCGCCCTTTTGATCATATCATCTTGCCTCGAAAGCAAGATTGCTCCCGAGCTTAATAACATTTCGGTGGTTCGTGATTTTCCGGATATCTTCACGAAAGTATCACCAGGTCGTCCCCTGGCCGATATGTTGAGTTCACGATCAAGTTGGTTTTCCAATAAACCACTCTTTCTCCAAGAATCCATGTTGGATACCCCAGAGCTAGTTGGTTAAGCCAAACAACAATTTGGAGAGTTGGAAGATAAAAGCTTGTCTGACTTAGTTCATGTTAAGGGATATCTTGTGTTTGTGTGTTTGTTGTAGAAAGATGATTTCTTCATTGATTGGTCCTCGTGATCAGTTGTTGAACCTATCGCCTTGCCCAAACCTTGATTTGAGTGTGAGCCATCGTCAAATCAAGTTAGAACCAACGATATTCGTAATGTTGTCTTAGTCATGGTTGATTCCTCGAGCATACACCATTACATCTTTTGGTCTGACTAATACTATCACATTGTTCACATAATGGTGGAAGTCCAGTGATATGGAAATTCCGATGAGTTGTTGTTGAGCCCATCAGCAGCATTTTGTCTCCTCCATGATTCATGTTGAACGTTGAGCTAGTGTTGGAAACTTTGTTAGCATTGCCTTCGTGTTCCGCTCATGAGGTATATGTTTTGGTGAAAGAAGTGACTTTCTCCAAGTTCACATGCATTAGGTATAAGTTGCCGCCATGAATTTGAGAAAGGTTTGTTTTGTTTCCTCTGGAATCATCCCAAATTAGTCATGCATACGTGCGAAGTGTTCTATGGTTTGGTAGATTAATTACCTCCACTCCATACGTATTCCCTAGCACACCAAGCCACTGATTAATTTGTTCAAGGAGAAGAAGTTCCTTCTTAAGAGCTAATCATGACTTATGCAAGGACTTCGTTATCCACAATGATGGTTCCCCACCTGAACTCGGTAGTGTTTTATTGTAAGACTACTATCTGCTCATGCTTGTCAGGGACAACATGTCCACATGTGTGTAGCATAACCAACTCATGTTTTGGAGCTTGCTATCGTAGTTCATTCCCCAAGAATCTCGCAACGCCATCTCATCGATTTGTGTTGCAAACTTCCATTTTTCTTTCTAGACTTGATGAGTCTAGAATGTCCTAACCCCAACTAGATCTGAATCTCAGGCAGACATGATGGTTGGAACGTTTCCCAAGAACCATACTAATGGTCTCTCTATAACCCGGTAAGTGGATGTCATGGCCAGCACACCCAGCCGGAAGACCTATTATTGTAGTATCTTGATTGAGAAAGTTGGCCACCTCCCCATAAGGATTTCGTAGGATTTACTTCCATAGTTTTCCTTATGGATTCTTGTGCTCCCGAAGTCCGACCTTTACTTGATGGCCATGTTGAGCTTTTAAGCATGACAATGGTAGCTAGAACATCAAGGAGAACATTAGAAGCGGAGTGCTAAATGTCTCTCGGTCGATCATCCAGATTTCATTCCCTTGGCCTCGTAAGGTGAAATATGAGAACGTGTTGTCTTCCTTTTCATCTGCATTGTCCATCACTATTCATCATGGTAGTAAGATGTGTTGCCAGGATCCTCGGCAAGGATGTTGGTAAGACCTTGATGAGTATGTAAATGCTTAAGTTCTTGAGAGCACACTTAGTCACTAGGTTATATCCTCGATATCAATTGGGATGTGCCTCCCGTTTGCCGATTGTTCTATAACCATAGTTTCCTTTCCGAACTGAGTATGCCATTTCCTCGAACCCCTTCAAACAATCATCGTGAATTGCTCGATCTCCGAGGAGATCGTTTCCTGTGGAATATCCTTTCATCGTCATTGAGTTTAGTGAATATTTTGAGAGCAAGGATATCAAGATCCACATGAAGCAAGGAATCAACGTTTGGATCATGAAGATTGTAATAGTTCGAGTCCCCTCTTCCTTTTACCCTACGCTTGAATCTCGGGACGAGATTCTTGTTTAGTGGGGTGAGTTGTCACATCCCTAGTTCTGGTTTGCTCTGGGCTAGCTAGTCATGTGTGCATCATGTTTAAAATTCAATGAATTTGAAATGGGGACTTGTGAAAGTCTCGGAAATCATTTTGAAAATGGTCAAGATAAAAATTGCTTCAATTTGGCCCAAGAAAATGTTCCTGTGTTTCTCTAATAATATTGGCTAGAGTTAAAATTCCAACCAATATTTTTGGGAGCTCAGAAGTATTTATTTTTGGCCATTTGAGTTAATCTAGTAAATATTTGCATTGGATATATATATGTTATATATATATATTATATGTCTAATAATTCTGATTTTTACCGTGGGGCTCTCGAATAATCCAATTAGTTCCTACATTAATTTTCAGAAGAAAATAAATTGGTTTAGTATTTTACTAAATCAGAAAGAAATGTCAGAAATAGAAAAGAAAACAGAAAAGGGAGAGAGACTTACCTGGGCCACTTACCAGATCGGCCCAGCAGTTCGGCCCAGCTGACTGGCTGACGCCAGTCATCGTCTCTACCGCGCCAGGAGGACAGGGGCGTGTTTCCGCGACGCGCACACACGTGCATCGCCACCTCCTGCTTGCCGCCGACCGCCTGGAGTTGGCTGAGGACGCCACACACGTCCCTGAGCCCCACCCCTCACTCTCAGCCCCGTTCCCTGCCTCTTCCGCTCTCTCTCTCTCTCGCTGGACCGAACGCACCCGTCACCGCCGCTCGCTGTTGCCGCGCCCACCGCCGTGACCTCGCCTCTCTGACAAGTCCAACAGCTCCGCGCCGTCGTCCTTGTCCTCTCCGTCAAGCCACGCGTCGCCGAACGCCCGGTGGAGCTGTCACCGCCGTCGTCTTCATCATCGGCCACCGGAGATCGCCACCGACATCCCGTCGCCTCCAAGCCGTCCCCGAGCGCACTGAGATCACCAACAGCCTCGCCGTAGGATCCTCTACCAAACCCCTCTTCTCCCCCTCGTTTTTGAACACTCCAGCTCCATTCCCCGCCAGGGCCGTAGCTCCTCACCGCCGATCATGTCGCCGCCGTGGCCAGAGCCATCGCAGCTCGCTCCCGAGCATCTCACCGTCTTCCTTGCAACTCGAGGAGGCTGCAGAGCCCCTCAGCTCGCTCTGCCGTGCCCCGTAGCCTGCGCCCGCTCGGAGCCGTGCTCCGGCCGCCGCCGCGAGCTCCGCTCCAGTGAGCTCCTGCCTCCCCAGCTCCTCCCTCCTGCCCAACTAGATGCGGGAGAGCACGAGCTACGCCCCGATGCTCTCAGTCGCCGCCCCCGTGCCCTACAGCACGGACTCCGTCGCGACCAGATGTCGCCGGCGGCGACCTCGCTGGCCGGACAGGTGGACCCCACCAGCCAGGACTTTAATGAGCACTAACCCCCCACCTAATGACACTGACAGTGGGCCCTGGCGCCCTAATCTTTTAATTAGATTAGCAATAACCCCCTCTTAATTAGCTGTGTCACTGACGTGTGGACCCCACACGTCACGTTTGTTTAGTCAAGACTGCTTGACTTCTTTGAAAGGCATGACATCATCTTTTTAATTATTCATTTTTTGGATTTTATATAATTAGAAATTGCAGAAAGTAGTTAAAACTTCTAAAAATCATAGAAATTAAACTGTAACTCCAAATGAAATAATTTATATATGAAAAATGATCAGAAAAATCCAAAGAATCTGACAATTGGAATCTTGGCAATGAGGTTTCTAGCTTGCAGTCTAGATTTCCAAGATTATTCTCTTTTGCCAAGGATCCATGGATTTCAGTTAAGGATATCTTCAATTCCATGGACTTATACCAACACTTCCACCTCCCTTTGTATGCCCAAGCTTTCGATGAGTTGAACTTGATAAGAGATATGTTAGTCTCCCATGGAACTTGTAAGGATCTATGGTTATGGCAGGGCTCTTCAAAGGTTTACAAACCAAAGCTGTTCTACTGCCATGCCTTTCAGAATGAAATTTTCAACCATCTGCTGTGCTGGATCTGGAAATCCTCTTGCACTATTAAGATCAAGGTTTTTGCTAGGATGCTCATCATGGACAGACTCAACACCAAGGATATGGTTGATAGGAGACACTGGCACATGGATGATGGTGTTTCTTGTAAGCTCTGCCCCCTTCAAGCAAGAGAAACCGGAGACCATCTATTTTTCACCTGCAATTTCAGTGTTAGAGTTTGGAACTATTTGCAGATTGATTGGTCGGCCGGAAACTCAATGTCTGATTTGGTCATCTAGGCAAGGAGGAGTTTTGATAAGCCCTTCTTCACTGAAGTAGTGTTTATTGCCTGCTGGAATATCTGGATCATCAGGAATGCCAAGTTTTTCAGAGGTGAGAGGGCAAGTTTAAATAAATGGAGAGGAGCTTTTCGGGCATGACATAACTCGATGCAAAGATGTAATCAAATCTGCTTACAAGGATGACTTGCTCAAGTGGATTTCTTTCCTGTCACCTTAAGTTTAACCTTCTCTTTAGTTTATTTCTTCTTTACTTTTGGTTACCTCTTGTAATCATGTTGTTGTAACTGTTGTCTGGTTTTAATAAAGTTTTGAATTGCTGTGGGGGTTTTGCCCCACAGTTCACAGTCAAAAAAAAACTTATAGCTGCTGAATTGGACAAATCAATAAATGGCATTTGAAATGCCTTGCATGGAGTTTGAATTTGAACCTTTGGTTCAAACCAACTTCATTTAATTTTGTTGCTAGATGCATTAGCCCAAAACACATCATATTGCCATGTCATGATCATGCATCATATTGCTACATTGCATTGATTGTGTTCTTTCTACGTTGCCGGTGGTTGTTCCCTCTCGGTAGACGTTCGTTCCAACGATGAGTTTGATGACACCGATGAAGAGCTATACTATCTTTGGAAGTGTCAGGCAAGCAAACCCTCCTTGTTCATTCCGATACAGTCCCACTCTCTCGCTCCTGCTCTCTTTTACTGCATTAGGAAAACAACAAGTCAACTGTTACATGCTGCGGTAGTTGAACCCCTTTCCTCTGCATGACCTGTCATTGCCACAGTAAATAGATGAAACCCACTAGCATGAGTAGGAGTTGTTTGAGCCCTTTTGTGCCTACTCATTCATTCTTGTTTGTCATGCCTGCTATTGCTTAGAGTTGAGTCATGTCTGATTCATCGGGTATGAATTGGAGGTGTGTGAACATGTCCTACTGTTGAGAGCTAAGTGTGCAAACACAATTTGGTAAAGGTATCAGTGAGAGGCCATGTAGGATTACATGTGAGTAGTATCATTGAAGCCGTCCTCAGGAACTGAGTTCTGTGTTTGTGATTCATGGACAGTTACTACCACACATTGGGTTCCGGTAACTCGACCCCTCTCGGCTTATTAATTACCCCGATCTCTGTCCAGGAGTTGCAATTAGTTTTTGGTGTTTGTAGGTAGTGTTAGTAGTCTACCAAGTGGCACCCGGCCAGGTGGGCTTGGGACAGACTAGGCACAGTGGCACGGTGTACCAAGTGGCACCCGGATGGTGGGCTTGGGAACCCTGCTCACATAGTTTGGGGCCGTGAGCGACATCCCGGCCGGATCTCCTTGCGGATGGAACCCGAATATGCGATAAACCTGGACTAGAGACTTGCGTGGTTAGTCAGGTCGTGGCCGACTCCCTGGCCAGGCTTCCGCTTGAAGGTTGCCGAGATACACGACGTGTACATGGTGGTAAGTGGCGAGAGCGTGTGTGAAGAAGTACACCCCTGCAGGGTTAACATCATCTATTCGAATAGCCGTGTCCACGGTAAAGGACTAGGGTTGCACAGACGGTTCGTAGACAAGTGAAAGTGGATACTCTAAAATGCGCAAGATAAGTGTGAGTGCTATGGATGGCGTTCTCGTAGGAATACGGGAGCGGATCCATAGTGGTGTATTGATATGGTGAATATGTGGACTCGTGTGCGCCACCTCAAATAAGATACTTGCAGACGTAAATCAGGATAGCCACTGAGTCAAAGCTGGCTTGCTGCAGTTAAACCCCACCATCCCTTTGTTGATACCGATGCATATGTAGCTAGTTCTGATGTAAGACTTGCTGGGTACATTTGTACTCACGTTTTCTTAATTTATGTTTTTGCAGAGAGACTTCAGTCTCGCTAGTAGTTCCGCGTGGACTTCGACGTTTAGCTTGTAACCTCAGCTACGAGCTTGTACCTTAGGAGGGTCTTGTAGTTAGTCAGGCTTCTCTGCATTTTTCTTTTGTAGTTGTCTGTACTCAAAGAAGTTAAGCTTCCGCATGTGCTTGTTGCTTGTATGCTCTGTATGTTGGGTCATCAGACCCATGTTTGTAATATCTGGCTCTTCAGAGCCTAATGAATAAATACTTTGAGTCGTAGAGTTTTGTTGTGATGCCATGTTGTATTTACACATACCGAGCATATTGTGTGTATGATTGTAATGCTTGGTATGTGTGGGATCCGACAACCTAGTTGTCTATCCTTGGTAGCCTCTCTTATGGGGAAATGTAGTCTAGTGCTTCCACGGAGCCATGGTAGTCTGCTACAGCCCGGTTTACCAGAGTCCTGTTAGCCCAGTTGCTACTGCTCAGGAACACATAGACTAGTCCGCATGTGTCCTTCGATCCTGTGTATGTCCCTTCGGGGAAATGGCACGCGGTGTCTTCCGGAGTCCTGTTAGCCTACTACAGCCTGGATTTCCGGAGTCCTACTAGCCCAGTTGCTACAGCCCGGATTCACTCGCTGATGACCGACACGTTCGTTGCTGGGTCATGTATGCCTGTCCCTGTAAGTTAGTGCCACTTTGGGTTCATGACTGTTGGTGTAAAAAAGGAGGGGCACGATTTTGTACCGCTTTACCTGTGCACGGGTAGTCAGAGCCGCGCCCACGACCACACCAAGCAGAACAAGGGAGGTGAGCCAAGGTAAGGCCGAAGCCCAAGACAATCAAGGCAACACCAAGGCCAAGACCACAAAGAGCAGAGGGACGAAGCAGGTTCCCCCGGCAAGACCCTTGCCGGGCAGCCTCGGCGGCCCCGACAAGACCCTTGTCGGGACAGCTCGCCCCACACCAATAGAGCGAGCCACCCTTGAGCCCACGATCCCCGACACCATCATCCGCGTGGGGCCAGGGCTCGAGAGGCACCTCCGTGGTGGCATGCGGATCTTTGTGAAGACATGGTCAAGATCAGATGAGGATTAGAAGACGACGATTCTCGGCAAGATCATTGCCGAGGAAGGCCACCATATCCCCGGCAAGATCCTTGCCGGGGACGACAACACGCCACGGCAAGACCCTTGCCGGGCCACACGGCGAGACCCTTGCCGGGCCACCCGGCAAGGCCCTCACCAAGGACGCCAGCAGGGCCACCGCCAGGCCCGCCGATGACCAAGCTTCCACAGCCGTTCACATGCGGCTGCCAGCCCAACTAGCTGGGCGGGCACCTGCGTGGCAACATGCAGCTCCCAGGCCAACTCATCGAGCGCCTGCACGGCAGCATGCAGATCTTCGTGAAGGCTCCACCACCGCGCCACCTCAGCTGCCTGCCTGCCTACATGGCGTCGCACACACCGCTTGGCAAGGCGCGTGTCGAAGCAAGGAAGAGCGGCGACGGACGGGACGGGCCTCGCCCCCGTCCCCAATAAAGCAAGGGACACCTAAGTGATGCATTAAATGCATCTTGTCGTGTAATATGAGGGATAACCTCACAACACTGTACACCTTTCCACCTCCTGTGTGCCACTGTGGCAACCCCTTTTTCCTATAAAAGGAGGCCCGAGGCGACCAGGAGAAGGATTCGACTCTTCGAGCAGCCCACGACCACGGCTAGTTCGGGAGCTCAAGAACTCTCGTAAATACACCCACCAAAGCAGGACTAGGGTTTTACGCATCCTTGCGGCCCGAACACAGGTAAACGATCCTTGTGCTGTCTACTAGCCCTGCTCTCCTTGCAACCCTGCGCCCTGGCAACCGTAGTAGGGATTCTTGTGATCCCATAGGTGTCGTTCCACACCGACATCTTTGGCGCGCCAGATAGGGGACGTAATTGTGAGAATCTGGTCTAGTAGTTAGCCTAGAAGTTCTTCGTCGCCATGGCTCCTAAGAAGAAGACGGCCACGGTGATCGGCTCTTTGGGAGCTGAGTGGCCCGTGCCGGTGCGGACAAGCAGCGGACCGGTCGCGGACAAGACCCGGGCCGCGGTCCACGAGCACCAGCATCGCCCAGGCAGTCAGAGCCTGGTGAGCGGCGTCGTTCGCGTGCCAGACGACCGGCCGCACGCCGCCCGATCCGAAGACGGAGCCGGCCCCCCCGCAGGTGGCGGCGGGCGCAGCGTCACCACGTTGGTGATCCTGGGCACCGCCGTGGGAAGAGCCATGTGCGTAACCCGCAAGATGAAGGGGTCCAGCATGCTCGCCGAAGCACTGGCGGAAATGGCACGCAGCCGCTGGGTCGTGACGGAGCTCCTTCTAACATAGTTAGAAGTCGAAGCACGCCGCAATCCACGCCAGCGGAAGCTTTGGCGCGCGCACAGCTGCTCCTTGACTTCCCTCCTGCTGCTGGGAAGCTCGACGAGTGGAGGGCCACCATCTGGAGCCTCGTTGCCGTCGCAAACAAAGACGATCTGCGACCGGCGAGGCCCTCGGGTCGGCGCTCCACCGAGCCACCACATGCTGGCGCTAGGAGGACCGGGGGAGCTGCGGCCACGGTGCACTCTCCTCCTCCTCGCCAGCCGTTGCGAGTGTCGGCCCGTCGCGACGACGCTTGTGATAACGTCTCCATAGCGTCGTCCGACCCGCGGACCCTCCGCGACCAGCGCCAGGTCCTTCGGGAGCAAGCTCATGAAGACGCTTGAACCACCGTCGAGCGCCGGCGTGAATCGCGCCGCTAGTCGGACAAGCGGGTGGGAATCTCTATGGACCACCCGACACCGGGGGGCCCCGGCGGCTTACCTTACGAGGTGGGCTGCCCGGCTTTTACCTGTGAGCTGTGGCAGTTCCAGTGGCCGTCCCACCGCACATTCAAGCCCAATGTCGGCGAGAAGTACACTGGCAAGACCCATCCGTCCGAGTTTCTCAGCATCTACACCATCGCGATGCAGGCCTCGCGATGACAAGGTGCTTGCCAACTATGTCCCGCTGGTGCTCAAGCCCAATGTGATGTCTTGGTTGATGCACTTGCCGGTGGATTCCATTTCTTCTTGGTCAGATCTGTGCCATGAGTTCGTTGGCGCCTTCACAGGAGGCCACCAAGCTCATGGCCAGGCCAGTGATCTGCATATCATTCCCCAGAAGGAAGGGGAGACCCTGCGCAAGTACATCCAGAGATTCAGCAGGGTGCAGTACAACATCCCCGACGTTCATCCCATCATTGCGGATTAGCGCATTCCACCAGAATGCGCGCAATCGCAAGATGCGCGAGGAGCTGGCGATGACCAAGGTTAAGGATGTGGCCGAGCTCTACGTTCTGGCCGATAGGTGCGCCCGGGCTGAAGAGGGAAGGAAGTACCCCAGCGAAGACGCCGGCGCGGAAACCGACTCTACCGATGAAGACGAGGCCACCCCGACGAAGAAGAGCCGGCATCGCAACAGGAAACGCAAAGGCAAGGCCGTTCTTGCCGTTGAGGGATCTGACGATACTGGTACCGCCAAGAAGGTCAAGGCAGACGCCCCCTGGCGGCCACCGACAAGCCAGGAAGCTCCGGCAAGCAATACTGCAAGATCCACCGCACCAAGGGCCACGACCTTCAGAACTGCCGACAAGTCGAGCTGCTTGCTGAGAAGCAAAAAGGCTGAGTACGAAAGGCGGGACAAGGAGAAGGACCAGGACGGTGCTGAGGGATCCGGTAAGAAGCGTGGGAGCCAAGGAGGCCACCCCGGCAAGGACAACCAGCAAGAGAGGCCCGCCCAGGGCCGCGACAAGAAACAAGAAGACGACGATCACGACGAGGACGACGAGTCTGGTGAGCAAGGGTTCCAGAAGGCTACGGAGGCCATGTGCGTCGATGGTGGCGCCTCGCTGCATACCTCTCACCGCCAGCTCAAGCAGTGGGCGCGTGAGATTACAGCACTGGAGCCGTCGTTCGGCCTTCGAAGCCGCTAAAGTGGTCCAAAGACGCCTCATCTTTGACGCCGAGGACCACCACGACCGCACTCTGCGGTCGGTGTTTGCCATTGTTGGTCTCGCCAACGATACACAACCTCGGGGTGAACAAGATGTTGGTTGAGGGCGGGGCGGCCTGAACCTGATCTCACTGTCGTGATCAAAAAGTTGCAAATCCCTGATGGAGACCTCGAGGAAACGGGCACGTTTCAAGGGGTCAATCCGGGGAGGAGCCAGCCGAAGGGAAAGGTCACACTGCCCATGACATTTGGAGGAGAGTTGAACTACAGGATGGAGAGGATCATCTTCGACGTGGCCGAGATCCCGTTGCCCTACAACGGGATCCTCGCCACCAAGACTAGCCAAGTTCATGGCGGCGTCACACTACGCCTACAACATGCTAAAGATGCCCGGGCCATTGACCATCATCTCCGTCCGCTCCGACAAGAAGGACGCGCTGATCTGCGCCGACCAACTCTACCGGGAAGCAGTTGCAGCAGCTGCCGTCAAGGCACCTGCTCCTACCGCTGAAGGCCCGGGAGGGAAGAAGGAGCCCGACAAGACCTTTCGCACCCACTCCGACAAGTGCACCTCCTCGGAGTGTTGTGCTACCGTTGAGGACGTGCCAGAGAGCTCTACCGACAAGATCAAGAGATCCAGAGCTGAGCCGCCGCAGACCAAGAAGGTGCCCGTCGGGGAGGATGGCACGGGAGGGGCCTTCATCATAGGCTCCACCCTCGACAGCAAATAGGAAGGCACGCTCGTCACCTTCCTGCGGGCAAATGTCGACGTGTTTGCATGGCAAGCGTCCGACATCCCCGGTGTTCCCGGGGAGGTGATTGAGCACCACCTAGCTGTCTGCCCCCACGCGCGGCCCGTCAAGCAGAAGGTTAGAAAGCAGGCTCTGGAAAGGCAGGAGTTCATCACAGAGGAGATCAGGAAGTTGGAAGCGGTAGGTTTGGTGTGAGGGGTGCTCCACCCGACGTGGTTGGCCAATCCAATAGTGGTGCACAAGGCGAATGGGAAGTGAAGGCTGTGTATTGATTACACAGATATTAATAAGGCTTGTCCTAAGGACTTATTCCCGTTGCCACGCATCGACCAGATTGTTGACTCCACGGCCGGGTGTGATCTGTTATCATTCCTCGATGCCTACTCAGGCTACCACCAAATCTTCATGACAAGAGAGGATGAAGAGAAGACAGCATTCATCACCCCATGTGGTATGTATTGCTTTTTACGAATGCCTTTTGGGTTGAAGAGTGCTGGCTTGATGTTTGCAAGAGCAGTCCAAATTGGTTTTGAACCTCAGCTCCATAGAAATATGGAGGCCTACATGGATGACATAGTGGTCAAAACCAAGGACGGGCCAACTCTTGTGCAAGATCTGGAAGAGACATTTGCTAACCTGTGCAAGATCAACCTCAAGCTGAAACCTGAGAAGTGCGTCTTCGGTGTTCCGTCCGGCAAGCTTCTTGGGTTCTTTGTGTCACAGTGCGGGATCGAGGCAAAACCAGACAAGGTCAAGGCTATTGAGCAGATCGAGGCGCCCAAGCCGATCAAGGATGTGTGTCGGCTCACCGGCTGCGTTGCCGCCATGAGCCGATTCATCTCCAAGTCCGCCGAGCGCGCCCTTACCTTCTTCAAAATCTTGAAGAAGGCAGGCCCAATAGAGTGGACCCCAGAAGCCGAGGCAGCACTACAGGATCTAAAGAAATACCTTTCCTCCACGCCAATACTGGTTGCGCCTAAACCACAAGAGCCGTTGTTGCTGTATCTGGCGGCGACGAATCAAGTGGCCAGCGCCACACTGGTGGCACAGAGGGAGGTCGACGAGGAGGCAGCGATGGCGGCAGAACCAGCGTATGGCAAGCCAAAGGTTCCCCCGGCAGGGCCTGGTGCCGACAAGGCGCGGCCCCCGGAAGAGTCTGGTGCCACCAAGGCAATGCCCACATGGTCGAGTGAAGTGGTGCCAAAGAAGAAGATGATGCAGCACCCGGTTTACTTTGTCAGCTCCCTCTTGCAGGGGGCTAGGTCGAGGCATTCTGGCGTGCAAAAATTTCTCTTCAGCCTCCTTATGGCCTCGAGGAAGCTGCGTCACTACTTCCAGGCCCACGAGATCACTGTCGTCACCCGCCTCCCATTGCAACGGATACTGCACAACCCGGACGCGACCGGAAGGATTGTGGAATGGGCCTTGGAGCTGTCAAGCTTCGATTTAAAGTTTGAAAGTACCTCGACAATTCAGAGCAGAGTCTTGGCGGAGTTCATCGCAGAATGGACCTCGACGGCTGACGAAGAAATCCAGGAGATCACTCTCCCCGGCAAGGAAGCAGACCGTGACTGGATCATGTACTTTGATGGGGCTTTCTCGCTGCAAGGCGCCGGTGCCGGTGTGCTGCTCGTCGCACCCACTGGAGAACACCTCAAGTGCGTGATCCAGATGCACTTCCCCCGGGAGATGTCCACCAACAACACTACTGAGTACGAGGGATTGCTTGCCGGTCTCAGGATCACGGCAGACCTCGGGGCTCGTCGTCAGGGGTGACTCGCAGCTCGTTGTCAGGCAGGTCAACAAGGATTATCAGAGGCCATTGATGGAAGCTTATGTAGATGAGGTGAGGAAGCTGGAGGAATGCTTTGACGGTATCCAGGGGGACCACGTCCCCCGAGCGGAGAACGACATCGCCGATTACCTGTCAAAGTGTGCCGCATTCAAGCTACCTGTGGAACTAGGTACCTTTTTGCTCCGGTTAACTCAACCATCCGTCGAACCATCAGCGGGGCAGAGCAAACGGAGAAAATTAGGTCCCAGCAAGTACTTTCCTACCAAGCCCCCTGGGGCTGCCGGCAAGGGTGCTGCCGCGGACGCTGAGCTTGCCCAAGAGCAACTGACTCCGGCAGGGCGTCAAGCCCTGGCCGTAGAGACAGTCGCTCCCATGGCGGAAGAGATGCCTTTGGTCCTTGTCATCGAGCCCCGGGCTTCGGCATGGGCGCAACATACCGTCCAATTCCTCCAAACTAGGGAGCTTCCTAAGGAGCAGGAAGAAGCGGAGAAAGTAGCCCGACGGTCCGCCCTGTACCAGTTCGTCGATGATGTCCTGTAGCGGAGAAGGCCGAACGGTGTGAAACTCAAGTGCATCCCCTGGGAGGAAGGACTGGAGCTGTTGGCGGTGATACATGGAGGCATATGTGGCTCCCACAAAGGGTCAAGGGCTCTTGCCGGGAAGGCGTTCCAGCAAGGTTTCTTCTGGCCCACCGCCCTCCAGGATGCGACGACACTAGTAACCAAGTGTGAAGCGTGCCAGTTCCATTCAAAGAAGCTTCATCAACCAGCCCAAGCCCTTCAAACTATCCCTCTCTCCTGGCCATTCTCGGTCTGGGGGCTCGATATACCGGGCCCTTTCCCCGCGCTGTCTGGGGCTTTAAGTACTTGTACGTTGCAATCGACAAGTTCACAAAGTAGCCGGAAGTGGAAGCAGTGAGGAAGGTGACTGCTCAGTCACCCGTCAAGTTCTTCAAAGGACTGGTCTGCCGTTTTGGTGTGCCAAACAGAGTCATCACCGACAACGGCACGCAGTTCACAAGCCACACCTTCATGCAGTACATCCAAGACCTCGGCAGCAAGGTCTGTTTTGCTTCCGTGGCACATCCACGGAGCAACGGCCAAGCGGAGAGGGCAAATGCTGAAGTGTTGCGAGGCCTGAGAACGAAGACCTTTGACAAGCTGCACAAGAGCGGAAGGCGCTGGGTTGATGAGTTGCCGGCGGTTCTTTGGTCGATCAGGACGATGCCAAATCGAGCCACCGGCCAGACACCTTTTGCCCTGGTATACGGGGCAGAAGCAGTTCTCCCCACGGAACTCATATACGGGTCACCTCGAGTGCTCGCTTATGATGAGCTTGAGCAAGAGCCGTTGCACCAAGATGACGCGACGCTCCTTGAGGAAGATCGTCTTCGGGCGGCTGTGAGAGCGGCACGCTACCAGCAAGCCTTGTGCCGCTACCATAGCCGCAAGGTTCATGCCCGAAGCTTTGAGGAAGGCGACCTTGTTCTTCGGCGCGTTCAGTCGGCCAAGAATTCCAACAAGTTGACGCCAAAGTGGGAAGGCCCTTATCGGGTAATATGAGTCACCAGGCCGGGCGCAGTCCGCCTGGAGACCGAAGATGCCGTCCCAGTGAGCAACTCCTGGAACATTGAGCATCTTCGCAAGTTTTACCCATAAGGCGTGGCTTGCTGGGCCTCCCGGCAAGCCACCTTTTGTACAAGCTTTGCCTGCGAGGCATGTGACCCTTTGTACAAAGCCAGGCGCAGACCCTGAGCATAAATAAATGAAGCGTTGGCGCCCTAAGTTATAGCATGCATGCTAGGTGGAGTCTCGTCCTTGGTTAGGGTTGATAGTGCTTAGCAATGACTAACCCCTAGCCTAGAGGTTGAGTGCGCGTCTATCTGTTCCTTTTCTGTCCTCCTTTGGTTCACAGGGCACATGAGCATTTCTGCTGAGCTACTCGGAAAGAAGGAAACGGACCGGCGCCCCGACCCCAGCAAGAGTTGTCGGGGGCTGGAAGCACAAGGATCCAACCGCGGAAAGATGAGATTGCCGGGGGCTGCAGATCCAGATAAGTATTTTTATCCTCTGTCATGCATTTCGGAACCGGACTGGGGTATGTGAAACCTCGTTTTTATCTCTAGGCTGCCGTGCTCCCCTTTTCCCTATACCTAAGGATTATTTCCCGGGTCCGGATTTGGTCGTAGCCGCGGCGGCAAGGAGGTGGGACGAGGAGCCTAAATCCCACTTCATCCCTGCCTCCGCCAAGAGCGCGAGAGCGGTCGAGTGGAGTGGGGGGACGTCAAGGCCTGTTGCCGGGCGAAAAACGTTTATCTTAAACAATAACAAGAATTCGCTCCTTGTCGCTGGATTTACCCGCGAACGAAAAACCCGGCAAGCATCCCTTTTTCATAAAAACATCCTGCATGTGTACAGTTAAATGCGAGATGAAAAACATGAGCAAGGGGATTGCAACTTTTAAATTTAACAAAGGCCCGCGGGCTTACAAACTAAAAAAGGGATAAGATGCCCGTAATACCTTTCTTATCCCTCTCCTCAGGAGGCAAGTCAAGGAGGCGAATGGGCAAAAGGGGCGCCTAGGCGAGCTACGAGCAGCAGAAAGCACCAAGAGAGCACCTCGGCGGCCGCCCACGGGCGGGCCGGTGATGACGATGCTGGGAAGGGAACTGGAAGATGAGGCGGCAGGACCGGCAATACGCGATGAAGGCGTCGGTGCCCGTGTACTCCGAGTTGACGGCCCTGCCGCCCGCCCTCTTCCTCTTCCGCAGCCTCCCAACGCCAGCCGCCCAAGGAGACGGCCCCGAGAAGTTCAAGGAGCTGGCCCCGCCCCCGGCAAACCTCTGCTGGAGGAGCGACCAGGTGCAGATGCTGCTGCTGCCGCACCCGCCCAGGCGCGGGGCATCCATCGCCTAGTCGGACTCGTCCCCGCTATCTGCCCCGCTGTCCTCCTCATCACTTTCGCTCGAGGAAGAGCTTCCATCGTCAGAATCTCCATCGGAGGAGCTCTCCACGCAGCACTTCAGGCAAGTCCCAAACTCCGAAGACCTTGATGGAGAGTAGGCAGTCCTCCATTAATTTGAAGTAGAGGATGAGCCCCGCCGTCAGGCTGTGGATGGGAGCGAACGTCTTCCACCCACGACGGAGGTACATCACTCGAGGAGCCGGGAAGTCGACGTCGACCCGCATGCCCCCGTTCCCGCAACCCCTCATGTGCAATCTGAGGGATTGGGGCCGGTCACGCTCCATCTCCCGAGCAAACGGGGCGGGAAGACGAAAACGGCGATGCGGAGGCCGGCGCAGCCCGATGAAGAACTCGCGGGGCTGGTCTCCGACATGGCCTTCCATCGGGAAATGCATCATTGGCGGGGGCGAAGGCGGCGCGCCGCCCCGTCCTCCCCTTCCCCGAGCACTGCGACCTCTGCCCTGGCCTCGCCCACGGCCTCGCCCCCTCCCCCTTCCCCTCGCGGCCGGCTCCACCACCGCGGGCCCAGGAGGAGGAGGGACGCGTTGTCGAGCAGCGACCCTTGCCGCCACCGTCGAAGGACCAGGATTCCCTTTCTCCATGGCAAGTGAAAGGAAGAAGCAGAAGCAAGAGAAGATAGATGAGAGAAGAGTGCGGGACGCCATCCCCCCTTCCCCCTCCTTATAAAGGAGCGGGTTGGGGCTCGGCCGCCCCGTTCGACCAATCCAGCCACCAGAAGCATGCAGAATCGGGACCGACCCGCTGCACCAACCAGCGACGGCCCGGTTTCCCGCCCCCGCCGCTTGCTACCCCAAGTGCATGGGGGACGCGTGGCGGACGTGCAGACCCGAGGGAACAGGCGAAGCGACCTCTCCCCACCCCGTGATCGTGGGGAGTGGATGCCTTGAAGACCGCGCCCCGGCCCCGTTCAGTAAATGAGCCGCGCCTCCACGCCTCCCTCTTTTTACGGGGAAGGCGCAAGCCGCCTCTTTACTGCGATGTGATGCATGCATGTGAAAACCGCCCCACGCATGCCGCCCACGTCACGCACACCCCGCCACGCCGCACCACCCGCGCGGGCCGTGGGAAGCGGAGCGCACGAAAAGTCTTACCGCGGTAAAAACCGCCCCGCCTGCCCGCGCACCATTTTGGGCCTGACCCAACAACGTGTCGCGCTTATGTGTGGCCCAGGCTCGGGGGCTCCTGTCGGTGTACAAAAGGAGGGGCGCACTTTTGTACCCCTTTACCTGTGCACGGGCAGTCAGAGCCGCGCCCACGACAACACCAAGCAGAACAAGGGAGGTGAGCCAAGGTAAGGCCGAAGCCCAAGACAATCAAGGCAACGCCAAGGCCAAGATCACAAAGAGCAGCGGGACGAAGCAGGTTCCCCCGGCAAGACCCTTGCCGGGCGGCCTCGGCGGCCCCGGCAAGACCCTTGCCGGGACAGCTCGCCCCACACCAACAGAGAGAGCCACCCTTGATCCCACGATCCCCGACACCATCATCCATGTGGGGCCAGGGCTCGGGAGGCACCCCCGTGGTGGCATGCAGATATTTGTGAAGACATGTTCAAGATCAGATGAGGATGTAGCGACCCGACCCGAATGGATCAAGTCTCTGTGCTCAGGTGTCATCCTAGGATCAGTAATGCTGACACCACACAGTACTTCGAAGGATTTATAACAGAGTAGCAATCACACACTTATTACATCGTTGTCCAAAAGAGGACTTATTACAATAAATATGGCTTAAGGCCATCTAAATATGATAACAACGGAAGACTTGGAAGATAAGTGAGTCCATCAACTCCATCGGCATCACTGAGTATAGAACCACGACCTAAAGCACCTTACTCGTAAATGCGAAACGCCTCGCAAGTTGCAGCCCGAAACGGGTCAGCACATGGAATATCTTGGCAATGTAACACGTAGAGAGTAATGAAGGAATAAGCCTATACTACATGCATATATGGCTGTGGAAAAGCTCTCTGATTACAGTTTTGCATAAAGCCGCTTTTTCCCTCATCGCAAAGGAATAAATTTGTTTAACTATCATGGTGGTTGTTAAACATTGAGAATGGTTGACAACATCCTCAATCCCAATTAAAAGTACTCATTAAAACCCAACAATATTAATTAGAGTAACATGTTGAGATTCACATGATATTCAAGTAGTAGATACTCAAGATGTCCATAACCGGGGACACGGCTAATCATGATTAGTTTATACACTCTGCAGAGGTTTGCGCACTTTTCCCCACAAGACTCGATCGCCTCCGTTTGGTTTCTCGTACTGCAGGGTGTTTGAGAACGGATGACCGAGACATAGTCTTTCAGAAGCGCTAGCACCTTACTTGTGGGTAGACCGTACCAACCTACAACCCCTACATCTGCTAGTCTACCCGTAAGAGTTCACACAACTTACTCAACTATGCCAGAGCCCATAATGGCTTGTGGCTGCACACGGAAGTTACTAGCATGAATGATCTTATGATCCCTTTGAGCCTGGGTGGCGGTCCGAAGAAAAGCAGGCAAGTCTGATAGAAACCAGGTGCCTCAATCCACCCGGATGTGTGTTTAAGTTGCCACCTTAAATAAACCATTAATTTAACAATCTCACATCCGTCATGGATACACTCACCCAATCCACGTCTACTAGCATAGCATGGCATAATAAGCAAACGTAGAAGTAACTCCCAAGGTTTCATAGGTAAAACATGTAATGGGTACTACCTCAATCTACTTCCCATCCCACAATTTAATTAGATCCTAATCATGCAAGTGTTCGAGGAATAGATCTAATGCATAAAACTGGGTAGTAGAAAAGGTATGATCAAGTGTTACTTGCCTTGCTGATGATCCATGAAACCTAGAGATTGAAATAACAAGCGGCGCACTCCGGGTGATCTATCGCAGACAAACAACAAGCATACAATAAGTACTCATCTAATGCACAGGTAAATCTCGAATAAAAGATCTAACCAGAAAGTTCAACTTAAGAACCCTGGTTGCAAAAGAAAACGAATCAAACAAAACAACGGAAAACATCCGGCGGAAGAAAACAGCTCGGTTCTAGCAAGTTGAAACTAGGTCAAATTTTACAGTAGCAAAACTTTGTTTAAGTTGATTAGTCGGAACGGCGGTTCGAAACGAAACTCCAGGCGCTTGAATCACCTGATTCCGATAAACGAGCGAGAAGATAAACTAGAACGAAGATCGGATCTGAAATCGAGATCGGAAAATAGCGGAATAAATCCGTTAAAGAAAAACACGAACGGTTAAACAAACAGACGTTCGTTAACCGGGAATAACCGGTGATCACGTTCGTTAAGACGAACGGTCCGGCGAACGCTCGCTAAACAACAAAACCGAAAAAAAATAAAACCGATCTAGGGTTTTCAAAAAAAAAAACCGAACAATGAAAAAGAAAACCGGAACGGTTTTTATATAAAAAAAGCCAAACCGAGGGGACGGTGGCGCGGCGCGGCTACCTCGACGAGGTGGGGCTCCGGCGGGGCGGCGGCTACGTGGCGGGGCGACGGCGGCTATGGGGCGGCGGCGGCTGCGGGTTGGGGGCGGCGGCGGCGCTGGTTGGGGAGGAGAGGGGGGGTGAGGGGTATATAAAGGGGGGGAAGAGTAGCTTGGGGGAGGGGGCAAGCAAAGGAGGAGGAGGAGGAGTCCTCCTCGGACTCGGCCGATGGCTCTTCTTGGCTATGTGTATGTGGCCATGAGGGGAGGGCGGTGGGCCCTTGGCCCGGTGGGCGGAGGGCAAGCAAAGGAGGAGGAGGAGGAGTCTTCCTCGGACTCGGCCGATGTGGCGGGCCAGCTCATGGGCGCCATGAGGAGGAAGGTGGGCCCTTGGCCCAGTCGGGCGCTGCGCCATTTTTTATTATTTTTAAATAAAATCACGCGCAGAAATACGAATAAAATAAAATCTAAACGAACTCCAAAATTTACAAAGTAAATTTTCCCCGACTCCTAAAAATGAGTCGAACAAAATGAACTTTAACTCGGGGCCAAAATGCAATTTTTGAAAACACGCATTTTTCCCTAAGGAAAATAAAAAGCGAAAAAACTCCACAATAAAAATCTTATTTGATTTTGTTATTAAATCTTCATTATTTCTTTATTTTGGAAAAGTCATTTTATTCCCTCTCTCATATTTTGATAGTAGAAATAACTGAAGATAAAATAAATAAAATCAAATGATCCTATTTTCAAAATTTGAGAAAACTCAAATATGAAAATAATGAAATCTCCAACTCTCTCCGAGGGTCCTTGAGTTGCGTGAAATTTCTAGGATCGGAAAAATGCAATAAAATATGTAATGCATGATGACTTAATGTATAACATTCCAAATTGAAAATTTGGGATGTTACAAACCTACCCCTTAAGATGAATCTAGCCCTCGAGATTCGGGTTGGCTAGAAAATAGGTGAGGTGATCCTTGTGCAAATCTCCTTCTCTTTCCTGTGTGGCTTCATCCTCGGTGTGGTGGCTCCTTTGAACCTTGCAAAACTTGATAATCTTGCTGCGAGTAACTCTGCTTTGGCATAATCGAGAATCTTGACTGGTTTCTCCTCATATGTCAAATCATCCTTCAACTGAATTGCTTCAAGTGGCCTTGTATCTCTTAACGGTACCTCCGCCATCTCGGCGTGACATTTCTTCACCGAGAAACATGGAATACATCATGAACTCTGACAGTCCCTCCGGTAATTCCAGCTTATAAGCAACTTCTCCCATGCGTTGCAAAATCTTATATGGTCCAACGAAACGTGGTGCTAATTTTCCCTTAACTCCAAAACGCTTAACTCCTCGAAGTGGGGATACTCTAAGATAAACTCTGTCTCCAACTTCATATTCTATCGCCTTGCGTTTTGAATCCGCATAGCTTTTCCGTCTGGACTGGGCTACCTTGAGCCTATCGCGAATAAACTTAACCTTCTGTTCAGACTCCTTAATCAAATCTGGTCCAAACAACTGACGGTCTCCAGCTTCGTCCCATGATAACGGTGTCCTGCACCTCCTTCCGTACAAAGCCTCGAAAGGTGCCATCTTCAAGCTGGTTTGGTAAGCTGTTGTTATAGGAAAACTCTGCATCTGACAAGTTATCATCCCAACTAGATCCATAATCTAGTGCACAAGCTCTCAAAGCATATCCTCCAAAATCTGATTGACTCTCTCGGTCATCCATCGGTGCAGGGGTGGAAAGGCATCTTGAATTCCAACCTGGTTCCCAATGTTTCGTGCAACTGATTCCAAAACTTTGAGGTAAATTGGGTTCCTCTATCTGATACGATACTCCTCGGAACTCCGTGTAAACACACAATTCTGGTCATGTATATCTTTGCCTGGGATGAAATGAGCTACCTTCGTCAAGCGGTCGACTATAACCCAAATCGAGTCATAGCCTGAACGAGTCTTTGGCAAACCTGTGATGAAATCCATGCCTAGTTTATCCCACTTCCATTCGGGTATTGGCAATGGCTGCAACAATCCTGCTGGCTTCTGATGTTCTGCCTTCACCCTTTGACATACATCACAAACTGCTACATACTCTGCAATATCCTTCTTCATTCCGGTCCACCAGAACGTTTCCTTCAAATCCAAATACATCTTGGTATTTCGTGGTGAATCGAGTAGGGTGAATCATGTGCTTCTTGCAAAATCAACTTCCTGATCTCCGGGTCATTCGGCACATAAACACGGTCCTCAAACCATAGGGTATCGTGCTCATCCTCACGAAATCCCTTAGCTTGTCCTTCGCTCATTTTCTCCTTTATAGAGGCAACTTCCTTATCTGCCTTTTGAGCTTCCCTGATTTTGTCCATCAACGTAGACTGAATCTCCAATCTTTGCTACATAGCCTCTCGGAACTATTTCCAAACATAGCTCTCGAAGGTGCTCGGTTAACTCCTTGGGTATTCCTCCCATCATTAGTGTATTGACGTGGCTCTTACGGCTCAATGCGTCTGCTACAACGTTGGCCTTCCCGGGGTGATAATGCAATCTCATATCATAATCCTTAATAAGCTCCAACCATCTCCTCTGTCTGAGATTTAATTCCTTCTGCGTGAAGATGTACTTCAAACTCTTGTGATCCGTGTACACCTCACAATGATTTCCAATGAGAAAATGTCTCCATGTCTTCAATGCATGCACAGCAGCTGCTAACTCCAAATCATGTGTGGCATAATTCAACTCATGAGGCTTAAGCTGTCGTGAAGCATACGAAACAACTCTTCCTTCCTGCATAAGCACTGCTCCAAGTCCTCGGCGTGAAGCGTGTAATACACCTCATAATCCTTGGTCCGATCCGGCAAAATTAACACCGGTGAGGTAACCAATCTTTTCTTCAACTCCTGAAAACTTGCCTCACAATCCACAGTCCAAAAGAAATTGTTATCCTTTTTCACCAATTCCGACATAGGCATAGCAATCCTAGAGAAATTCACAATGAATCATCGGTAGTAACCTGCGAGACCAAGGAAACTCCGGATATCTCCAACTGTCGTTGGTGCTTCCCATTTGGTTACGGTCTCAACCTTTGTGGGGTCAACTGCTATCCCTTCTCTGGATATAACATGTCCAAGAAATCCAACTTCCTTTAGCCAAAACTCACATTTGCTGAACTTGGCATATAACTGATGTTCCCTTAGTTTCTCCAAAACCAATACATAAATGTTCCTTATGTTCCTCTTCATTCTTCGAGAAAACCAAAATATCATCTATGAACACTACGACGAACTTATCCAAAAACTCCATAAACACTTTGTTCATCAGGTTCATGAAATAGGCGGTAGCGTTAGTCGGTCCAAATGACATAACGGTATATTCATACTGATCCATATCTCGTGGTAAATGCTGTCTTAGGAATGTCACGCTCTCGAATCTTCAATCGATGGTACCACGATCGCAAATCGATCTTGGAAAACACTTTAGCTCCTTGCAAGCGATCAAACAGATCATTTATCATTGGTAGTGGGTACTTGTTCTTGATCGTTACTTCATTTAAACCACGATAGTCTACAACCATCCTTAATGATCCGTCCTTCTTCTCTACTAAAAATGCGGGTGATCCCCAAGGCGAAGAACTTGGGCGTATATAACCTTTATCCAATAGCTCCTTAATCTGCTTCTTGATTTCCGCCAAATCACATGCGGGCATCACGTATGTCGCCCGATATTGGGCCTGCACGGCAAAAGCTCAATCAAAAACTCAATGTCTCTATCCGGTGGCATTCACGCAACTCTTAGGAAATACATCGGAAATCCTTCACCACTGGTACTTCTTCTGCACAACTCACGATAAGGAATTTACTTGTGCTCTCCTCGGCTCATGCCGTGATACATACTTGGTTCTCCTCCCTTACGGGGTGGTAAGCAAAATTGACTTAGTGGCGCAATCTATGTTTCCCTCCATACTTCGATAACCAATCCATGCCTAATATCGCATCCAATCCTTGGGATTCCGAACTATTAGGTCCGAGGGAAAAACATAGTGTCCAATCCTTAATGGCGATCGATCACACCATATACTAGCCATGTATTCTGCTCCGGTGAGGTTACTAGCATGGGTGACCTAAGGGCTTGGGTTGGTAATTTGTACTTATCCACAAATCCCTTGATATGTATGAATGCGATGCACCAAAGATGTCGAAAAGAACAAGCTGCGATAAATGACTTAACCAAAAACTTACCGATTACTGCATCGGGCTGATCTTCAATCTCCTCTACATCAATGTGGTTCACCTGTCCCCTATTGAAAGGGTTTGGCTTCTTTACTGAGCTTCCATTGCCATTTCCATTACGCCTACGGACATTAGTTTGCATAATGCCCAGTCTTGCGGCACTTAAAGCAAGTGATGTGGCTCAGGTCTACCTTGGTTGGGGTTGATGGTGTGGTGCGGTTCTGGCCGTTGCTTCCTCCATTCCCATTTCCATTTTTGTGGCCATTATGGTTGTGCGAATTACCTCCTCCATGGGTATGCTGAAATTGAACTCCCTGTTTAGGGGTATAACGGGGCTTCATTGGGCTTGAGTTATACTTCCCACCTTATACTTCCTCTTGCGGTTCTCAATTTGCTTTGGTTTCCTTCAATCATAAGGGCACGATCTACCAACTCCTGGTAGTTATTGAAACTTGCTACCATCAATTGCATGCTTAACTCATCATTCAGTCCTTCCGAAACTTCTCCTGCTTGTGCATCTGTAGTAACGTCATCCGGGGCATAACGTGCTAACTTACTAAAATCATCCACATCTTGGCCAACAGTCCTTCCTCGTTGGCGTAAGTTGCAAAACTCACGCTTCTTCATGGCCATAGCTCCTGCCGAGACATGGGCGGTCTGAAAGCTTCTTGGCCGATCCCATGTGGCGGTGTCTCAGGTGGTAGGTGGCTGTAAAATTCTCCCACCATGCTGCTACGGGTCCTTCAATCTGGTGTGCAGCAAACTTCACCTTCTCTCCATGTGTACATCCTGCGGTGGTCAACTCCTCCCTATCTTACGGAGCCAATCATACGCTACTATCGGCTCGGTGCTCTTTGGAAAACACCGGCGGGTTCAGCCTTAAGAAACGAGCCAGATGGTCAACTGGTGGTGGTGGCGGTGGGTTGTTGTTGTTGCCTTGGTTCTGCACTAGTGTTTGGATCAAAGTGTTCTGCTGTTGAATCAACTGGGTGATCTCCGGCGGAAAAACAAACCCGGGGTCGCGTCTCGGAGGCATCTGATGGGTTTTAGAAAAGATGAGAAATTAAGAATAGAGTGGGGTCTAAGGAGAAACACTACCCAAATGTATATGAGCAAATGCACACAAAATCACTTCATTCATTTCAAACAAAGGGCTTACAACGGTCTAACTATCGCAAAAGTGCGTGAACTAAAATGTTACATGGAGGGAATACTACTAATATGTGGGGGGTCATCTATTAATTTGAACCGGTGGAAGACTCCATGATGTCTGCTCCAGCTTCATCTTCAAAGTCGGGTTCACTTGGATCCGAATCGGTGTCGTCGATGTTGATGTAGTTGCTCGGGCAGTCGACGTACTTGTCTTCATTCTTGAGCGCCAATTTCTTCTTGAGTTCTTCAATCGCATACTTAAGATCGTTATTGTGTCTTGCTAAAGCTACGATCTCGTCCATGTAGTCCTTACGTGTAGACTTTAGTTCTTCTTCAAGTTCGATGATCCTTCCCTTCGCATCCTTCAATTCGATCATATCATTGCACATCTGGTCCTCCTGGCATCGAATGTGCTGGTTTAACTCCTGGATGAAAGCTGCAATGGATCTATCCTTCTTGGTGCTGACTATCTTCCATTGTTCATCTCGGCGTCCACAAATCTGATAGATGGTGTCCTTGAGGTCTTCTTGGTAAACTTCTCCAATGCGTCCCATGGTGATATGAGCTGCCATGCTCTTTCCTGGACTCGAGGTTGGTGCAATGAAAACACTATCTATAGGCTTGGTGATTGGGGTGAATGTCCTTCCGGAACGTGAGCTTGAATCTTCCAAAGACTCTTCTTGAGTGAGTGGCGTTGAAAGTCGGTGAAGCTTGGTAGTCCAATGTTCGGTACTTGGTGACTTCCTTCAAGTGAAATCCAAAAGGTGTGCCTTCATCTGGTTGGGCGTACTTGATCTTCGCGTCCTTCATCCTAAAGTGTAGAAAAAGACGAGGAGTTAGAAAATGTGAAGAGAGTAGTGATCTATGGCTTTAACTTAGTGGTCGTGTCCTACAGTCAGCGTGTGCTCTGATACCATCTTTGTAGCGACCCGACCCGAATGGATCAAGTCTCTGTGCTCAGGTGTCATCCCTGGATCAGTAATGCTGACACCACACAGTACTTCGAAGGATTTATAATAGAGTAGCAATCACACACTTATTACATCGTTGTCCAAAAGAGGACTTATTACAATAAATATGGCTTAAGGCCATCTAAATATGATAACAGTGGAAGACTTGGAAGATAAGTGAGTCCATCAACTCCATCGGCATCACTGAGTATAGAACCACGACCTAAAGCACCTTACACAAATGCAAAGCGTCTGCAAGTTGCAGCCCGAATTGACACATGGAATATGCTGGCAATGTAACACATAGAGAGTAATGAAGGAATAAGCCTATACTACATGCATATATGGCTGTGGAAAAGCTCTACGGTTACAGTTTTGCATAAAGCCAGTTTTTCCCTACTGCAAAGGAATAAATTTGTTTAACTATCATGGTGGTTGTTAAACATTGAGAATGGTTGACAGCATCCTCAATCCCAATTAAAAGTACTCATTAAAACCCAACAATATTAATTAGAGTAACATGTTGAGATTCACATGATATTCAAGTACTAGATACTCAAGATGTCCATAACCGGGGACACGACTAATCATGATTAGTTTATACACTCTGCAGAGGTTTGCGCACTTTTCCCCACATGACTCGATCGCCTCCGTTTGGTTTCTCGTACTGCAGGGTGTTTGAGAACGGATGACCGAGACATAGTCTTTCAGAAGCGCTAGCACCATTACTTGTGGGTAGAACGTACCAACCTACAACCCCTACATCTGCTAGTCTACCCGTAAGAGTTCGCACAACTTACTCAACTATGCCAGAGCACATAATGGCTTGTGGCTGCACACGGAAGTTACTAGCATGAATGATCTTATGATCCCTTTGAGCACGGGTGGCGGTCCGAAGAAAAAGCAGGCAAGTCTGATAGAAACCAGGTGCCTCAATCCACCCGGATGTGTGTTTAAGTTGCCACCTTAAATAAACCATTAATTTAACAATCTCACATCTGTCATGGATACACTCACCCAATCCACGTCTACTAGCATAGCATGGCATAATAAGCAAACGTAGAAGTAACTCCCAAGGTTTCATAGGTAAAACAGGTAATGGTTACTACCTCAATCTACTTCCCATCCCACAATTTAATTAGATCCTAATCATGCAAGTGTTCGAGGAGATCTAATGCATAAAACTGGGTAGTAGAAAAGGTATGATCAAGTGTTACTTGCCTTGCTGATGATCCATGAAACCTAGAGATTCGAAGTAACAAGCGGCGCACTCCGGGTGATCTATCGCAGACAAACAACAAGCATACAATTAGTACTCATCTAATGCACAGGTAAATCTCGAATATAAGATCTAACCAGAAAGTTCAACTTAAGAACCCTGGTTGCAAAAGAAAACGAATCAAACAAAACAACGGAAAACATCCGGTAGGAAGAAAACAGCTCGGTTCTAGCAAGTTGAAACTAGGTCAAATTTTACAGTAGCAAAACTTTGTTTAAGTTGATTAGTCGAACGACGGTTTCGAAATGAAACTCCAGCGCTTGAATCACCCGATTCCGATAAGCGAGCGAGAAGATAAACTAGAACGAAGATCGGATCTGAAATCGAGATCGGAAAATAGCGGAATAAATCCGTTAAAGAAAAATGACGAGCAGTTAAGCGAACGGACGTTCGTTAACCGGAATAACAGTGATCACATTCGTTAAGACGAACGGTCCGTGACGCCGCTAAACAACAAAACCGAAAAAAATAAAACCGATCTAGGGTTTTCAAAAAACCGAACAATGAAAAAGAAACCGGAGCGGTTTTATAAAAAAAAAGCGAACCGAGGGAGGGTGGGCGCTGGCTACCTCGACGAGGTGGGGCTCCGGCGGGGCGGCGGCTAGGTGGCGGGGCGACGGTGGCTATGGGGCGGCGGCGGCTGCGGGTTGGGGGCGGCGGCGCTGGTTGAGGAGAGGGGGGGGTGAGGGGTATATAAAGGGGGGGGGGGAAGAGTAGCTTGGGGGAGGGGGCAAGCAAAGGAGGAGGAGGAGGAGTCCTCCTCGGACTCGGTCGGCGGCGGCGGCGCTGCGCGCGCGCGAGGGGAGGGCGGCTGGGCCCTTGTCCCAGTCGGGCGCTGCGCAATTTTTTTTTAAAATAAAATCACGCGCAGAAAAACGAATAAAATAAAATCTAAACGAACTCCCCGACTCCTAAAAATGAGTCGAACAAAATGAACTTTAACTCGGGGCCAAAATGCAATTTTTGAAAACACACATTTTTCCCTAAGGAAAATAAAAAGCGAAAAAAACTCCACAATAAAAATCTTATTTGATTTTTTTATTAAATCTTCATTATTTCTTTATTTTGGGAAAGTCATTTTATTCCCTCTCTCATATTTTGATAGTAGAAATAATTGAAGATAAAATAAATAAAATCAAATGATCCTATTTTCAAAATTTGAGAAAACTCAAATATGAAAATAATGAAATCTCCAACTCTCTCCGAGGGTCCTTGAGTTGCGTGAAATTTCTAGGATCGGAAAAATGCAATAAAATATGTAATGCATGATGACTTAATGTATAACATTCCAAATTGAAAATTTGGGATGTTACAGAGGATTAGAAGACGACGATTCTCGGCAAGATCCTTGCCGAGGAAGGCCACCAGACCGCCGGCAAGATCCTTGTCGGGACGACAAAGACGCCACTGCAAGACCCTTGTCGGGCCACCTGACGAGACCCTTGCCGGGCCACCGGCAAGGCCCTCCTGGGGCGCCCGGCAGGGCCACCGCCAGGCCCCCCGACGACCAAGCTTCCACTGCCATTCACATGCGGCTGCCAGCCCAACCAGCTGGGCGGGCACCTGCGTGGCAACATGCAACTCCCAGGCCAACTCATCGAGCGCCTGCGTGGCGACATGTGTATCTTCGTGAAGGCTCCACCATCGCGCCACCTCAGCTGCCTGCCTACATGGCGCCGCACGCACCACTGGCCAAGGCGCACGTCGAAGCAAGGAAGAGCAGCGACGAACGGGAAGGGCCTCGCCCCCGTCCCGAATAAAGCAAGGGGACACCTAAGCGATGCATTAAATGCATCTTGTCACATGTCTGAAGGATAACCTCGCAACATCAGACACCTTTCCACCTCCCCGTGTGCCCTTTGTGGCAACCCCTTTTTCATATAAAAGGAGGCCCGAGGCGACCATGAGAAGGATTCTGCTCTTTCAAGCCACGCGCTGACCATAACTAGTTCGGGAGCTCAAGAACTCTCAGAAATACACCCACCAAAGCAGGACTAGGGTTTTATGCATCCTAGAGGCCTGAACCTGGGTAAACGATCCTTGTGCTGTCTACTAGCCCTTCTCTCCTCGCAACCCTGTGCCCCGACAACCGTAGTAGGGATTCTTGTGATCCCATAGGTGTCGTTCCACACCGACAACGACTAGTCATGTTGGCCCGGGTTCTCTGTCATATGGATGCTAGAGACACTATCATATACGTGAGCCAAAAGGCACAAACGGTCCCGGGCCAGGTAAGGTGGCACCCGTGGGAATACCGTGCGTGAGGCCGCAAAGTGATATGATGTGTTACATGCTAGATCGATGTGACTTAGGATCGGGGTCCTGACATAATACCTCTACAATCAACACATATACGCGGCGTACCATCCTTTTTTGGCACTAGTATAATAGGAACAACACAAGGACTAAGAGATTTACGTATATAACCTTTGTCGAGAAGCTCTTGTACTTGATGCATAATCTCCTTCATCTCCTCTATATTGGTACAGTATGGCATATAGTTTGGCAGCGAAGCACCGGGAATTAAGTCAATCTGATGCTCAATCTCTCGAATAGGTGGTAATCCCGTTGGCACGTCTTGTGGAAAGACGTCAGCGAACTCCTGCAAAATGTTAGTGACAGTAGGAGGCAAAGAGGAAGGCACATCCTCGAATGAAAATAATGCCTCTTTGCACACAAAAGTGTAGCAAACATATTTGCTGAATCTAGCTCCTCAATATCGGATTTGGTGGCAAGTAAACATGCACTTTTCAATTTAATTTCAGAAGCAACACTAGATGGTTTATTATTAGGCTTCATTTATTGCTCAAATTCTTTTGCCACAATATGATTTTCACTCTTATTTTCTCCTATCTTGCCTTATTAGCTCTATTAATATCATCTTTCAAAATGGAATCAGGAGTCATAGGAAGCAAATTAATATGTTTATCCTTATGAACAAGAGTATACTGATTGTTTCTGCCATGGTGTACATAATTTTTATAAAATTGCATTGGTCTGCCAAGTAATAAGGAACATGCTTGTATGGGTACCACATCACAATCAACATAATCAACATATGTAGAGATACTAAAATGCACATGAACATTACGTGTTACCTTAACCTTGCCGTTGTTGTTGAACCATTGGATGTAGTAAGGATGTGGATGTGGTCTTGTGGTGAGAGATAGCTTCTCCACCATCTCCATGCTAGCCTTGTTGCAGCTCCCTCCATCTATGATGACACGAACATAATGTTTTTTCATAACTCCGTTTGTATGGAATAAATTATGCCTCTGGTTTTGCTCAGCTTGTGTGACCTGCACACTCAAAACACATTGAGCAACTAAACTTTCATACTTGTCAGCATCTTCAACGACCATGTATTGCGTCTCATGATCAGAATCATCTCCACCATGTTCTTCACTTATTTAAGAGCCAAAGTCTCCTCATCATAGTCACTAGCGGACTCATACCCAGCATCCTCAATAGCAATCATAACACACAGAGATTGGCATTCTCTCGCGTAATGACCTCTACCCTTAAAGCATCGACAAATAATATCATGTGTGTGCCTTGTTGATGCCATGATGAAGAAGAGCTCTGGGCAGGCCTAGAAGGTGTACTCCTGGCAGATGGTGGTGGTGGTGCATGTTTTCTTGTATCCCGGTTGGAATTGGCAGCTGAAGTAAGTGGTGCTACAGTAGGATGTGTAGGAGTAGAGGACGTAAGTGGTGTCCATGATGAAAATTGACCTGTAGAAAAATTAGTTTGCGCCAATGCCTGTCGATCCTGCACTTCACGTTCAACATTGCAAGCAAGATGGAATAAACGAGTGACATTATTACACTCCTTATACTCTAGAATGGTATGAATCACTTTATTTAATCCACCCATAAAACATGCAAGCATAGCTTCATTATCCTAAAAAATACCACATCTAATCATGCCAGTTTATAATTCCGGATGATATTCTTCTATAGAAAATTTTCCTTGTCTTAAACACTGCAATTTTTGAAGTAATTCAGGTTGATAATATGGTGGAACCCAACGAGTACGCATAACAGTTCTCAAAGCAGTCCAAGTAGCTGGAATAGGATATAATCTACAATGTTCAGACCACCAAACAAATGCAAAACTAGTGAAATCACAAACAGCAGTAGGAACACGTCTCCCCTCGGGATATTCTAAACATGTAAAACATTGTTCCGTTTCTAACTCCCAAGTAAGATATATATCCGGAACATATCTATCCTAAAATGGTGGAATATTCAATTTTAGTTTAGGAATATGGTCATGATCTCGTACCTCAGGTGGTGGTGCAGCCTTACCGTTGCGATGATATGCATGAGGACATCCTGGTGGTGGTGGTACTGCTAGTTGCACGTAATTCTGATTTTGATCAACCTCATCCTCATAATGGTCCTCCACCTCTGCAGTAGTAGCAGGAGCTATAGAAGGATCAACAAGTGTAGCAGCGGCACCAAAAGTTTGTCCTGGCTCAAGAGGAACATGCTGCGCTCGTCCTGCTGGATTGCGATGTGGAGGTGGTTATTGATGTTGTTGCATTGGTGCAATAGAGGCGGCTGGTGGTTGTGGTAGACATGCTAGCACTTCATCGAACTTGGCGTCTAACTTGGTGTCAATTTTCTTCTCAATGTCATCAATCCTCTCCAATGCCTTTCTAAAGCTGGCCATCACGTCTTCCACCTGCTGACCCACCATTTGTTGAAATTTATCATGAAGCTACTTCTTCGTCATGTTCTCCCAGTCAATCTCGTCGGCTTGTGATCTTGTCATGCTTAGCAGCAATAGAAACACACAATAATATGATCCTACAAACTACTAGAAAGTGGTGGTGGTGGGGTGTCACAAATCCGAAAAGCAAATCTCAAATTCTTACTAGCTCTTACCCAGCAGCAGGCGGTGATCAGCAACCGTTGTAGCCAAAACTCTCAAATCTTGGATAGAGCAATTGCCAGGGAGAGTCAAACGCACGACGTAGATGTACATGGAGCTGGGATGGCTTATAAGATGGTAGCAAAAAAGGTCAGGAATAATCAATTCAGAGATGCAAAGTTCAATATACGCTCAACAACGATACTGTGCTGCTCCTAGGCTAGACCGTGATAGAGATGCGAGCTTAGAACACTAAAAATCACGACGTGACACGGAAACAAGGGAAAAGCACACTCTTGAATTTTTTTTCGCTCTTCTTTTTGGCGCTCCTTTTTTTTGCCGAAAATCACTATAATGGCGAGTGTCTCAAAACTCTTCCCAAGTCAAAATAACAGGATAGACACGATTTTTTTGACTATTTGTTTTTCGGAAATCAGGGCAGCGACGACCAAAAAGTGCGATAATAAATCAGTATGATGGAACATGGATCAAAAGACTCAGAAAAGCCTAAAAACAGGATAGGGAAAATATTTTCACCAGCCGGCCTAAAAACTGCCTAGGGGTGTCCGGATTTTTTTTAAACCTACTCAGGCAAGGAAACACGAATCTGAAAATAGATGGATCTCGAAAACAAACCTAATATGAAAAGACTCGGATTGGTGGTGGACATGCAGATGTATATGTGGACTCGGATTTGTGGTGGACATGCAGATGTATATGTGTACTCGGATTGGTGGTGGACAAGCGGATGTATATGTGGACTCGGATTGGTGGTGGACATGCAGATGTATATGTGGACTCGAATTGGTGGTGGACAGGCGGATGTATATGGAAGCGGTAAGGAAGATGTTGGTGGTGGTGGAACATGGCAACAACAATGAAGATGGTGCGGCGGCGGCATGACAACTTGTGAACAGAACTCAGAACTCTAAGGGAAACTAGACGCTAAGACCAGTAACTTGACACAACGATGCAACAAAAAATTCAACAACGCAAATACAAAAAATATTATGTAATGGCTCAGATTGGTTTGGATATGATGAACTAACCCTAATTTTTGTTGGCTTTTTCATGGACTGTAGGTATGAAGAACAGACTCGATCTAAAGTACGAAAAGCTGAAAAATCTCACCAAGCAACCTAGAAATCTGATACCACTTGATAGAGGCAAAGGTGTCCAGATGTTTTGATGATATGGTGGCTATCGTTTTTGGTGGAGTAGACTCTGACGATCCGACTACGAACGTGCGAGGACATCGCGCCTTAGCAATCACTAAACCAACTCCAAGAGGTTATTGACCATGCCAGAGCACGATCAACCTGACCACGAAGGTCTGTTTCCTGCAAGCAAACGAAGACCAAGCAAGAAACTGAAATTGCAATCTGGATATTCCAAATAAAAGAGGAAATCTTTCTTGGTCAAGTGGGGTTCTGTGACATCTTCGTCTGGTCGTTTAACACAAATGAAGTACGCGAAGTTGCAGCTATGGCGAACTTTTAATGTAAAGAAAGCCCAAAGTCTAAACAATGCCCTAAGGGCTGTATATATGGAGGACTAGGGGGGATTTTCATGACCCCTTGTAGGAGGGGTCTGAAACCAACCCTAACTTTGTTTCCCCACACATACAGACTCTAAAAACAACCTATACTTAAGTATTTCAAAATTACATGGGCCTGGCCCAAAAATAAGGTGGCGCAGCACCTAAAATAAGCTATGGACGAAATTTATAAAGGGCATCTATTATATTTCGCCCATGTCCTTGTAGGTCATCACGGAGGCTTCAAAGTGCTCAAATATGCACTAGAAACGCCATTCTGGATCCCTTCGCGAGCGCCTGCATCTCCATGCTTGATCCTGCTCCAGTGTTCATCCCTCTTGTTCATGCTAGGTCCTTCATTAGTAATCAACACAAATGTATCCAATTTAGCCAACATCATATTCTCATGAACATTAGCATTGTCACCAAGAAGCGAAAGTACATGGTAATTCAATTGGCGTGCGCGAGCTCTAGTAATTGGTCCCGTATGTATAGCAGCAGGGGTTGTGGGTGTAACAATGGTATTGATGTTCTTATCAAAAGTGGACAGGATAACAACATGAAAAAAACATATATCTATGTACCACGGTCACTGTATGGTCTATATCATTCTAGTTTTTGTTGCCAAATCAAGATAGAAACACGGTTCAAATCATATCTGTTTAAGACAAAGCAGCATAGATAGAATATAAGTGTGGGAAACTACACAGCAATAACAACACTTGTAATGTGCATGTCATGAGAACAAAACTGTTTATTTAATTGAAACTGAAATCAACATAGAGCAAGTTACAATAGCAAACCAGTTAAAGAAACAGGTTCAAAACATACCTATGGCGCCATTGGAGTTTCAATTCCATCCTTCAAATTTGAAATTAGTTGGTATGAGTAAATACAGTGATGCAAGAGCAAAGGTGCATGAACCATAGCTACAGAACCTGACCTGAGAACAATTCTTCTTCTACTTTAAGCGTTGAGTTGGGGTTCCGAGCGGTGGTCCTCGTGCTTTGGGCACTTCAGTTGCCTTACTAACTGCTCGTGTTTGGGTGCTGTGTGGTGGAGACGGTGTTGTGTCCACTGGAATTGGGTTACTACCTGCTGGGGTTGGGGTTAGAAGGGGTGTAGGTTGTTCTCTGTCCAACTGGGTAGGGGTATAATCTGCGAGAGTCTGGGTTATGTGTGTTAGGGCTGGTTCTTGGAAAAGTACAACCGTGGTTCTATCTGCATTGACTGGTAGCAATATCTTTTCTGAAGACCGTGTTGTTAGTCCCTTAGATACTGCCATCACCCCCTCCAATTCAAATGGATGATAAACAAGAAAAGTAATTGAATGTACATACTTTGTATGATAGACAGGTGCAATGGATAGTGGGGAATAAAAGAGGGCATGAAATAATTCACATTTATGTTGTCTAACCAAACAGGATAGCATGACATAAACTGACATATATGATGGCTAACTAAACAGGACAACATGACATCATTTCACATATATGATGGCTAACTAAACATGATAGAAAGACATAATTAAAAATATGATGACTATGTAAACATGATGACATGATATAACTATATGATGTGTTTATATAACATTCTTAAGAAGTTGCTCCCCACTTCTACCTATTATCTCAACATGCACACTATCCACATCATCACCATGCCACATCATCAATACTAAACAGGAGCAACACATGCGGCATGTCCATGTCAGATTCTAGCCACCTCAGCAATTTTCCCACCCACGCCTCTTCGTTATTTTTTGTACTCCACCCTCAAACCCGATCGCTTGCTGGCTTATTCCCTGATGAAGTGTTTTCCCATCGCGTCCTTTCCTTTAATCTTCCAGCCACCATCCATTAATCTAGTATATTCCCTTCCATTTTATCCTCCCACTATTCTATACATTTAATCCAAAGGATTAATTAACGAGGTAGTCGAGTGGCCGGCCGGCCGGAGATCGTACTTTGTAGCGCTACATTTCCAATTTCCATGTGTCTTCCTCCCCGGCTCACACCAGTGAATTTCTACTTCGGCAACGAGATGTCAATGCCATATTTGCACTGCACAGATTGACTAAATTGAATATGTGCAGCTGAAGCAGCCGCTGGTGTGGAATTACCCAGCCTAGCTTCTTGGCACTCTTGTTCTCGGATCGCCCGTAATCATCATCGCCGGCGAGCCCTTGGTAGTACTTTCCTCTGAGCCATCCGCTTTTATATTCCTTTCGAATGACCGGAGAGACAAAAAATGATGAGCGGACAGATATGCAGGCAAGACAAAAAATCACTAGCGGAGCTGGCGAATCAACAATGGCGTGAAGGCTGAGTATGGGCAAGTATGGTTTTGTTACCTTTTTCTTTCATAATGTTGGCGTTCATTTTGTGAAGGGTCACCCTTCTTAGCATGTCAGAGGATCTGATGGGTGCTATAGCATCTAGTGCCATCCTATCAGCCTCAAAGATCTTCGTCATCTGCCTTAGAAGTTTATGATTCATTTGTTTTCTTCATTCACTAATGGTTGTGACTTGAGAGTACTAATCATTATGTTTGCTCCAGCTCAGGATTCGCCATGCCCAGACGTTTGGCAGCGGTGTTGTAGCTGGGTGTGTGTAAGTCAGCTCAAAGGATGGGATGTCCCATGGGGATACCGTCGAGGGGTGTCTAGGAGTTTCGATTGGATGTGTTCCTATTCCAGGACATGAAGCAGTTCTGTGAAGTGATTAGCATATCAGACTTGCAAACCACGTGCTTGCTTCTTGAAATGAAACTTTCTGGTGTTAATGACCTCCTTCCGTTTCTCATATGTGGCAGCTAAGGGCACACCTCTTTTTAGTTCATTCAAATACCTTTGTCTTAGTACATTATTATAAATATTTTTCGAACAAGATCCTTATCAATATTGAATCAGCAGAATTTGCATGGATTTGAGATCAGGCCCTTCATATATATGTTGCTAGGTCTAGGAACAATTGGCCAACCAATATGTATTATGATACATGTACCAAAGTACTTTCATGTTACTTTAGGGGAACACTACTTTCAGTTATCATTAATATCCAATATGTTCTCAAACTTTTGGTGCACTAATATATAGTGGTTTTTCGTATGGAACTGGATCTTAATGTTTTCACCCCTTATATATGATCATTCTATCAGAAAATAAGTGTTTGGAATCCCGCAGCAACGCGCGGGGTATCTTCTAGTTAAATAGGTTGGCATGCCATAATTCACATATATGCCGCCTATGGAAACATGATGGCATGATATAATTCACAGATAGAATGACATAATTCAAAATATGATGACTATGTAAACACTAAACATGATGAGATGATATAACTATATGATGTCTTTATTAAATGGGTTGGCATGCCATAATGCAGATAGATGTTGTTTATGTAAACATGATGGCATGATATAATTCAAATATATGATTTATATACTAAGCAAGTAAGCAGATGGCAATCACATATATGATGTCTAAACTAAGCAGAAGGCATTCAGTATTGTGTATATGGTGTATAAACTAAGAAATGCAAGACAACATATGCATGATATAGTAATATAACCCTGCCAAGTTTGAGCATACACCTCAGGGGGGAAATTGGACTGGTCATCTATCTCTGAATCCTCCTCTGAGGACCTATCTGTAACCAGCAAGATGTCTGCTTCAACAGGTAGCATTGTCTGCTCTGAAGACCTTGTTTTCACTCTGGATGCTTCCATCACTGATTCAAATGGCTGATGCACAGGAAGAGTAGTTGAATATAGAAACGTTGTCGACAAATGGAATACGTAATACTAAAAAAGGATAGAATGATATAATTCACATATATGATGATTGGCTAAACAACATGGCATTGCCTAATTAACATATAAAATGCCTTGCAACAAGATAGCTAAAAGTGCAACTATCCCTGGGTGGTTTTGGTAATTCCTAACAACATATAGCTCATTGAACTAATGCTTTTTCAAGATGATCATTTCAGAAAGTTCAATGATGGCATGGCATGGATTAGGAATGTGGACCCCTCAAATTGCTAAGGACACATATTGGCTCAAGCGCAAGACTCTACATTTTCATTTTAGTGATCAAAGATCACACTGAGTCCATAGGAAAAGCCAATACTATTAAAAGGGGATGATGTGTTGCTTAATGGCTTGCTTGCTCAGAATGCTTAGTAATATGCTCCAAAAGCCCTCAACCACTTTCTCATATCCACATATGTCCCAAAACCAAAGTCAAACTCGGCCCCACCGATTTGATCTATCCGGCGCCACTGAGTTCATTTTACATAGCCATTGCCAGAAACCCTAGTCACTTCGGTCTCACCAATAGGGATCTCGGTCTCACCGAGATGGGATTGCAAACTCTCTGTTTCCCTTTGTAATGTTTCGGTCCAACCGAGATGAGCGATCGGTCCCACCGAGTTCGCAATGCAAACTCTCTGTTTCCCGTTCGTAACGTCTCAGTCTCACCGAAATGAGCGAATCGGTCCCATCAAGTTTGCCTGACCAACTCTCTGTTTGCCTATTACAGAAATTGGTCCCACTGAGTTTATGTGATTGGTCTCACCGAGATTATGTTATGCCCTAACCCTAATAAAATCGGTCCCACCGAGTTGACATGTCGGTCCCACTAAAAAGCCTAACGTTCACATTTTGAACTAAACCGGTCTGACCGAGTTTCTTGATTCGGTCCCACCGAGTTTGGTAAATTGTGTGTAACGGTTAGATTTTGTGTGGAGGCTATATATACCCCTCCACCCACTCTTCATTTGTGGAGAGAGCCATCAGAACATGCCTACACTTCCAGCATACATTTTCTGAGAGAGAACCACCTACTCATGTGTTGAGACCAAGATATTCCATTCCAACCACAAGAATCTTGATCTCTAGCCTTCCCCAAGTTGCTTTCCACTCAAATCATCTTTCCACCAAATCCAAATCTGTGAGAGAGAGTTGAGTGTTCGGGAGACTATCATTTGAAGCACAAGAGTAAGGAGTTCATCATCAACACATGTCACACCCTGATTTTCATGCCACAACACTTAAGCTAATTAATCATGATAAAATGTGGCTTGACAAAAACTTTTGAGTGTTTTGTTCTTTGTTTGATTGGAATTGGTTTGCTGTTTTCAAGTGCTCTTTAAAGTCAACACAACTCCACCTTCTATACTTCATCCCCTTGCTCCAAACTTCTGCCCAATGATCATACCATGTGTATAGAATAGTATATTATTTTCTTACAAAAATAATTTGGCCAAATAGTATTTCCAAAATATAGTTTTCCAAAAAAAACCCTGAATTGAGATTTGCACTACAAGTACTTGATTTGGGGTGTGAAAAATCTTTCAAAAGGTATATTTGAAACCTATTAGGTATAGGACTCCCATAAACCACAAAAATATAATTTTAAAAGTTATTTTCCTATTTTATTTAAAGGCTTTTTCTTAAGGCCAGAAATGGTCTTTAATAGGTTAAAATTATTATAAAGCTTCAAAAATATTTGAGAAAAATCAGAGAAATTCAGTGGACATATATTTTCCATATATAAGAGTTTCAACACATGGTCATGCTCAAAATATTGGGAAAAACCCTCCAAAACCATTTCTGTCCATTTCAAGTATTTGAAATATTTCTACAAGAAATATTTTCAAATAAATCCAGGAAAATTATAGCAAGTCACGTATGCATAATAGGATGACCTTGCAGAGTTTCAGCTCAATCCAAATTGTTTTCGATCACAAAAGCGCCCCAAAACCATCTCTGTTCAGGTTCAAATTTGAACAACTTTACATTGCCAACTTATTCCAAATGCCTCCAAACTTTGTGGTCATTCTTACAAGCCCAAATGATTACACTACACCAAGTGGTGCATCAAGGGGAATGGTTTGCATGACTAGATCTTGGTAAATGCATTTCTGTTGATTTCTAGGGTTTACCAAAGTTACATTGGCAACTTTCTCCAAATGGTCTGAAACTTGGTGATCAAACCCATTCCCATATGCCATTTGATCCTGTTAATTCTCATGTCTATTGGACTTCATTTGCTAGCCCACATATGCATCAAACACCTTCTGGCATTTTGCCAAAAGCATCATTTTGACCCACTTTTCTCTTATCACTTGCCTCAACTTTTTACCAGAGGCCCTCCTAACCCTCTTCTACCTCCAGCAACTCACCCAAGCCCTCAGCTCAATAATTTATGGGATAAAACCCAACTTTCTCCTTCTGTTTTCACCATGACAGCACCTTTTCTACCCTCCTACTACTTACTCTCCCTTCTACCTTGCATCCTAAGCATCTAAGGTCCCCTCAGACCATCCAGCAGCTAGTGGACAAGCTGGGACGGGTTCAGAGCACGTGTGGCATGCCATGGCATGCCAAAGATGCACTCTGGAGCGTGCTACAGTGCCCAACCGCACTGTAGCTTTCCCATTCCGAGGCACTCGACGGCCTTGGGCGGCGAGGTGGTTTCCCCCGAGGTCGCCTTGGCATCCGCGACACGGCAAGATGTCAGGCCCCCCTCCTGGACCTCTCTCCTCTCCCCTCTGTAGAGCTCACCGAGCATGTCCGTGGACGCTGCCCACGGAGCACCAGAGCCTCCTCCATATAAGCCATCCCCCGAGCTCTCTCTCGCCTCGGTGGACCCCGCTCTCTCCCGTGCACCTCCCGGACAACCTCCCCTCCCTCTTGTGCCCTCCAGCACCCCCATGGCCAGAATGCCGCCGCTGGCCTCCGCTCCGATTCAGGAAAGGATGAGGTCCTCCCATCCTCCTCCCCCCTCTAGAAGAACCGCCAAAGCCCGGCGACCCATTCCCCCCATCGCCCAATCCACCGAGGCACCGTGCCCCCTGCCCATCATCGCCCGAGTGGCCGTCCGCCGAGGCCAGTGCCGGGCGCGCCTCGGCCATCTCCCCTGATGAGCTCCCCTGATGCGCCTCTCTCTGATGGCCCCTCCGGTGGCCGCAGCTTGGCCGGTGGTGGCCTGTGCCGCCGGAGGTAAGCGTCGGCCTCGGGCGGCCAGGGTGTCCCCTCTCCTCTGTCTCGGGAGCGGGAGGAGGAAGATGAACTTGTGGGGGGGCCCCACATGTCAGCGACCGCGCCAGTGGCCCCGCCCGTTTAAGTGGAAACAACTTCGGCTCGCTTCGCTTTCCCCGGGCGAAGGCGCACTACCTGAAAGCCAAACTTTAGAATATCACAGAGAGCCCATATTTGATCCAAATTCCATTGTTAAAATTCCTACATACTTCGAAGTTCATAACTTAGATTATGAACATTTTTCCCAATACATTCTGTGCCACATAAAATATTGATCCATTTCTTCATGTATTGCCAACTTTGCAAATCCCTAGGAAATTCCTTTAAACTCCAAATCCAGTAAAACCAACTCCTAGATGCTCCTAAAATTATTCCTCGTTAAATGGATGCCTTTGCTCATTTTTCAAAATAATATTTCTGTACACTTCTTGCAAATCCATAAACCCCCTGATTCCATCATATCAAAATGTTTAGAGATATCCATTGATCAAATCCCAATGAAACCACTTTGTTCATTCTTCATATGACCAAATGTATCCTAGAGAAGCCCAACTCACATTTTTAGGGAACTTTTATTTTTCCCTTGTTGTGTTGCTTATTGTGATTGTTTTCGACGTTAGTTGACGAAGAAGACGGAGTACTTTGAGAAGGACCAGAAGACTTGAAGACTCTGATGAACCAGGCAAGCAACCCTTTGACCATGATAAGAAACCCCTTATTGTGCATATCATATAGCACTTATTTTCAATGCATCAGGATCATGTTGAGTTGGTGACCACTTTGGTTGTCGCCTTTGTTACTTTCCTATTGAAAACTGCATCAAGCATGACCCTACCTTCGTATGAGGGTCATGCGGGTGGGAGTAGATAGGATGCTATAGTAGTAGCTACGCAAATGGGACGGGGATATGCATGGTGATGGGGGCAGAGTATTTTTAAAAGACTTTTCAAAAACCCCATCGGGTGCCACTTATGCCCGAGGGAGATAATGAGTTGGGTAACCACTTGATGAGAAAGTGGTGTACCGAGGCAAGTGTGTGTGTGTTGTTTTCAAAAACGGATTGGTTTAAGTTGCGACCGTAATTGCAACCTTACATGCGCAACCACTCTACCCTTATATGGGAAAGGGCATTATTGATTACCTAGGCCGATACTAGCATGGTGCCCACATTACTAGTGACGGGAGTGGCGTGGTCACTCTCGGGACGGGGTCGTGCCAGGTAGGGTGACCATGACTATTTTTTACAGGGCACCGGACACAACGTTGGTACCCCCGTGCTTGTGATATGTGATGAATATGGGAGTGTGGCTCCACAAAAGAAATTATTATGTGCCAACGTTGGGCACGGGGGTTACTACCAATCAAGTGGACTCTATGTTAGTGTCATCTAGGGAAAGATAGTGATAGGGTGCTTACCCCAGGTACTTGAGGTACCGCGGGTCGTGGATGACACGGAAGTTCCCCGGATCTTGTGGGTAAAGTGTGCGACCTCTGCAGAGTGTAAAACTTTTTGGCAACTTTTTATACTATTTTTGGGACTACCATATTGATCCAAAGGCTCAAAGTGCCTCTGTTTGTTGCATGTTTTATGTTTCGCAGAAACCCCATATCAAACGGAGTCCAAACGGGATAAAACGGACGGAGAATATTTTTTGGAATATTTGGAGAATATGGGAAGAAGAATCAACGCGAGACAGTGCCCGAGGTGGCCACGAGGCTGGGGGGCGCGCCTGCCCCCCTGGGCGCGCCCTAACCCTCGTGGGCCACCCATAAGGCGGTTGCGGCTCTTCTTTGGCCGCAAGAAAGCTAATTTTCGGGGAAAAAATCTGAGCGAAGGTTTCAATCCAATCGGAGTTACGGATCTCCATATATATACAAAACGGTGAAAGGGCAGAATACCAGAACACAGAATCAGAGAGAGACAGAGAGACAGATCCAATCTCGGAGGGGCTCTTCCCCCTCCCATGCCATGGAGGTCAAGGACCAGAGGGGAAACCCTTCTCCCATCTAGGGAGGAGGTCAAGGAAGAAGAATAATAAGGGCCCCCCTCTCCCCGTCTCTTCCGGTGGCGCCGGAACGCTGCTGTGGCCACCATCATCATCACCGCGGTCTTCACCAACACCTCCGCCATCTTCACCAACATCTCCATCACCTTCCCCCCTCTATATACAGCGGTCCACTCTCCCGCAACCCGTTGTACCCTCTACTTGAACATGGTGCTTTATGCTTCATATTATTATCCAATGATGTGTTGCCATCCTATGATGTTTGAGTAGATTTTCATTGTCCTATCGGTGTTTGATGAATTACTATGATTGATTTAATTTGCTTGTGGTTATGTTGTTGTCCTTTGGTGCCCATCATATGAGCGTGCGCGCGGATCACACCATAGGGTTAGTTGTACGTTGATAGGACTATGTATTGGAGGGCAAGAGTGACAGAAGCTTCAACCTAGCATAGAAATTGATGCATACGGTATTGAAGGGGGACCAATATATCTTATGCTATGGTTGGGGTTTACCTTAATGAACATTAGTAGTTGCGGACGCTTGCTAATAGTTCCAATCATAAGTGCATAGAATTCCAAGTCAGGGATGACATGCTAGCAGTGGCTTCTCCCACATAAAACTTGCTATCGGTCTAGTAAAGTAGTCAATTTCTTAGGGACAATTTCACAACTCCTACCACCACTTTTCCACACTCGCTATACTAACTTTATTGTGTCTTTATCTAAACAGCCCCTAGTTTTTATTTACGTGCTCTTTATATTCTTGCAAACCTATCCAAAAACACCTACAAAGTAGTTCTAGTTTCATACTTGTTCTAGGTAAAGCGAACGTTAAGCGTGCGTAGAGTTGTATCGGTGGTCAATAGAACATGAGGGAATATTTGTTCTACCTTTAGCTCCTCGTTGGGTTCGACACTCTTACTTATCAAAAGAGGCTACAATTGATCCCCTATACTTGTGGGTTATCAAGACCTTTTTTTGGCGCCGTTGTCGGGGAGCAATAGCGTGGGGTGAATATTCTCGTGTGTGCTTGTTTGCTTTATCATGAAGTAATTTTTATTTGTTGTTCTTAGTTGTTCTCTATCTTTAGTTATGGATATGGAACACGAAATACCAAAAAATTAGGTCTACTTTCTGCTCATGGAGATGAGGAACCTCCTAAAACCCTCGATGCTCGTTATGTGATAGATATTATGTACTACTTTGATAATCCAGAGAAAACCCCGTTCAATTTGGTAATGGGAGACACGTTGGATCAACGTGAATACTTTAAGGATTATCGCTTGACTCAAAAAGGGAAACTATTATGGGATCCAATTTATATGTTGAAATGGTATGCTAGGCAACTATTCTTGAGATATGATTATACTTGTTGCTCTAGGATGAAGGCTCCACACCTTCCCTTTTTATGAAAATTTAATGATAATGAAACTTTGGCTTCTTATGCTAGAGGTATATATGACTACTATGATGTGGAACAAATAGAAGAATTTGTTGCTTTTATGGGTGCTTATGAAATTGAATCTATGTTCAAAGAATATGAAAATCTTATGATGTTGTTTACAGACCTGAAAATTTAGCTATCCTTAAATATTGTTATGAGAATTATGAATATAATTCTGATATTGATGCGTTTATTGAGAAAGTCTCCGCTGTCCCAGAAGAGATTAATATTTTTTGCAGGAATCTATGGAAGAAGAAATTGATGAAACTGTGAGCTCATTGGATGAAAAAGATGAGGAGGAGAGCGAAGAACAAAAGGAGGAAGAGCGGATTGATCACTCGTGCCCACCTTCTAATGAGAGTAACTCTTCAACTCATACATTGTTTAATTTCCCTTCATGCTTACCGAAGGATGAATGCTATGATAATTGCTATGATCCCGTTGATTCTTTTGAAATATCCCTTTTTGATGATGCTTGCTATGCTTGTGGCCAAGATGCCAATATGACTTATGCTTATGGAGATGAACTTGCTATATTCCTTATGTTAAACATGAAATTGTTATTATTGCGCCCACACATGATAGTCCTATTATCTTTTTGAATTCTCCAAACTACACTACATCGGGGAAGTTTGTGCTTAATAAGGATTATATTGATAAGTCACCTTTTACTACTACACATGATGATTTTGATGAGTATAATATGCATGTGCTTGCTGCTCCTACTTGCAATTATTTTGAGAGAGGAACTATATCTCCACCTCTCTATGTTTCCCACACGATGAAATTGCAAGAAACTGTTTATACTATGCATTGGCCTTTGCTATGTGTGCATGAATTGTTCTTTTATGACATGCCGATGCATAGGAAGAGAGTTAGACTTCGTCATTACATGATATATGTTTCTTTGTGCTCACTACTAAATTACAAATCATTGCTAACTAAAATTGGCTTTGATATACCTTGGGGTCCGGGTGGATTCACTACTTGAGCACTATATGCCTAGCTTAATGGCTCTAAAGAAAGCGCTGCAAGGGAGACAACCCAGAAGTTTTAGAGAGTCATTTATTTCTGTTGAGTACTTTCATATAGTTTTAAAACAAAAAAAATAAAGAGGGGAACCCAAAACTTTTCAAGAAGAAAAGTGAAAGTGAGATAGACGAGCATTGTGAAAGTGGGGGATGTCCTTAAACTTTGTTCATGCCCATGGAAACTTTGTGAATATTAATTACAGAAACTTTTCAACAAAAATAATTATCCCCTTGTACAATTCCATTATATTATAAAAATAATGTGCCGAGGTTTGCCTTTAGGATGTTTACAATGCTTGTTGGTTTGTGCGGTGCAGGACATAAACTTTGTCTGTAGTGCGCGATTTTTAATTTTTTACTGGAACACCTAAGGTTCTGATCTTTTTGCACTATATTTCTATAATTTTTTTATTTTTCCTAATTTTGGCAGAATGTTTCATGTATCAGAAGTATGTTGAATGTTCAGATTGTTATAGACTGTTCTGTTTTAGACAGATTCTGTTTTTGATGCATAGTTTGCTTGTTTTTATGAAACTATCAATTTATATCAGTGGATTAAGCCATGGAAAAGTTATATTACAATAGCTAAAATGCAAAAACAAAATATGAATTGGTTTGCAACAGTACTTAGAGTAGTGATTTGCTTTATTATACTAACGGATCTTACCGAGTTTTCTTCTGAAGTTTTGTGTGGATGAAGTGTTCGATGATCAAGGATGTCTCGATGTGAGGAGAAGAAGGAGAGGCAAGAGCTCAAGCTTGGGGATGCCCAAGGCACCCCAAGTAAATATTCAAGGAGACTCAAGCGTCTAAGCTTGGGGATGCCCTGGAAGGCATCCCCTCTTTCGTCCACTTCCATCGGTAATTTACTTGGAGCTATATTTTTATTCACCACATGATATGTGTTTTGCTTGGAGCGTCTTGTATTATTTGCGTCTTTGCTTGTTAGTTTACCACAATCATCCTTGCTGTACAGACATTTTGAGAGAGCCATACATGAATTGGAATTTTATAGAATACTGCTTCACTTATATCTTTTGAGCTTGATAGTTTTGCTCATAGTGCTTCACTTAAATCTTTTTGAGCGTGATAATTTTTGCTCTAGTGCTTCACTTAGATATTTTTGAACATGGTGGTGGATTTTTTTTAAAGAAACTTGATCTCTCATGCTTCACTTAGATTATTTTGAGAGTCGTTAATAGCATGGTAATTTGTTTAATGTTAATATACTTGGTATTCAAGATATGTGAAACTTTCTTTTGAGTGCGTTGAATACTAAGATAAGTTTGATGCTTGATAATTGTTTTGAGATATGAAGATGGTGATATTAGAGTCATGCTAGTTGAGTAGTTGTGAATTTGAAGAATACTTGTGTTGAAGTTTGTGATTCCCGTAGCATGCACGTATGGTGAACCGTTATGTGATGAACTCGGAGCATGATTTATTTATTGATTGTCTTCCTTATGAGTGGCGGTCGGGGACGGCGATGGTCTTTTCCTACCAATCTATCCCCCTAGGAGCATGCGCGTAATACTTTGCTTTGATAACTTCTAAATTTTTGCAATAAGTATATGAGTTCTTTATGACTAATGTTGAGTCCATGGATTATATGCACTTTTTCCCATCCTTCCACCATTGCTAGCCTCTCTAATACCAAGCACCTTTCACGGTATCATACACCCACCATATACCTTCCTCAAAACAGCCACCATACCTACCTATCATGGCATTTCCATAGCCATTCCGAGATATATTGCCATGCAACTTTCCACCATTCCGCTTATTATGACACGCTCCATCATTGTCATATTGCTAGCATGATCATGTAGTTGACATCGTATTTGTGGCAAAGCCACCGTTCATAATTCTTTCATACATGTCACTCATGTTTCATTGCATATCCCGGTACACCACCGGAGGCATTCATATAGTCATATTTTGTTTTAAGTATCGAGTTGTAATTGTTGAGTTGTAAGAAAAATAAAAGTGTGATGATCATCATTATTAGAGCATTGTCCCAGGTGAGGAAAGGATGATGGAGAATATGATTCCCCCACAAGTCGGGATGAGACTCCGGACGGAAAAAAAGAGGCCAAAAAAAAGGAGAAAAGGCCCAAATAAAAAAAGAGAGAAAAATAGAGAAGGGACAATGTTACTATCCTTTTACCACACTTGTGCTTCAAAGTAGCACCATCATCTTCATGATAGAGAGTCTCCCATTTTGTCACTTTCATATACTAGTGGGAATTTTTCATTATAGAACTTGGCTTGTATATTCCAATGATGGGCTTCCTCAAATGCCCTAGGTCGTCGTGAGCAAGCGAGTTGGATGCACACCCACTTAGTTTCTTTTGTTGAGATTTCATATACTTATAGCTCTAGTGCATCCGTTGCATGGTAATCCCTACTCACTCACATTGATATCTATTGATGGGCATCTCCATAGCCCGTTGATACGCCTAGTTGATGTGAGACTATCTTCCCTCTTTTTTGTCTTCTCCACAACCACTGTTCTATTCCACATATAGTGCTATATCCATGGCTCACGCTCATGTATTGCGTAAAGGTTGAATTTTTTTTGAAAATGTTAAAGTATGAAACAATTGCATGGCTTGTCATCGGGGTTGTGCATGATTTAAATACTTTGTGTGGGGAAGATGGAGCATAGCTAGACTATATGATTTTGTAGGGATAACTTTCTTTGGCCATGTTATTTTGAGAAGACATAATTGCTTAGTTAGTATACTTGAAGTATTATTATTTTTATGTCAATATGAACTTTTGTCTTGAATCTTTCGGATCTGAATATTCATACCATGATTAAGAAGATTTAAATTGAAATTATGCCAAAGTATCACTCCGCATCAAAAATTCTCTTTTTATCATTTACCTACTCGAGGACGAGCAGGAATTAAGCTTGGGGATGCCTGATACGTCTCCAACGTATCTATAATTTTTGATTGCTCCATGCTAATTTATCTATTGTTTTGGACTATAATGGGCTTTATTTTCCACTTTTATATTACTTTTGGGACTAACCTATTAACCGGAGGCCCAAATTTTAATTGTCGCTTTTTTGCCTTTTTCAAGATTTCAAGAAATGTAATATCAAACGGAGTCCAAACGGAATGAAACCTTCGGAAATGTGATTTTCTCACCGAGCGTGATCCAGGAGACTTGGACCCTACGCCAAGGAATATCGGAGGCTGTCACGAGGGTGGGGGTGCCCCCCTAGGGCGCGCCCCCTGCCTCGTGGGCCCCCTGATGCTCCACCGACGTACTCCTTCCTCCTATATATACCTACATACCCCCAAACGATCAGAACAGGAACCAAAAACCTAATTCCACCGCCGCAACTTCCTGTATCCACGAGATCCCATCTCGGGGCCTGTTCCGGAGCTCCGCCGGAGGGGCCATCCACCATGGAGGGCTTCTACATCAACACCATAGCCTCTCCGATGAAGTGTGAGTAGTGTACTTCAGACCTTCAGGTCCATAGCTAGTAGCTAGATGTCTTCTTCTCTCTTTTTGGATCTCAATACAATGTTCTCCCCCTCTCTCGTGGAGATGTATTCGATGTAATCTTCTTTTTGTGGTGTGTTTGTTGAGACCGATGAATTGTGGGTTTATGATCCAGCTTATCTATGAATAATATTTGAATCTTCTCTGAATTCTTTCATGTATGATTGAGTTATCTTTGCAAATCTCTTCGAATTATCCGTTTGGTTTGGCCAACTAGATTGGTAGTTCTTGCAATGGGAGAAGTGCATGGCTTTGGGTTCAATCTTGCAGTGTCCTTACCCAGTGACAAAAAGGTTTGCAAGGCACGTATTGTATTGTTGCCATCGAGGATAACAAGATGGGGTATTTATCATATTGCATGAATTTATTCCTCTACATCAAGTCATCTTGCTTAAGGCGTTACTCTGTTTTTAACTTAATACTCTAGATGCATGCTGGATAGCGGTCGATGAGTGGAGTAATAGTAGTAGATGCATAATTGTTTCCATCTACTTGTCTTGGACGTGATGCCTATATACATGATCATACCTAGATATACTCATAACTATGCTCAATTCTGTCAATTGCTCAACAGTAATTTGTTCACCCACCATAGAATACTTATGCTCTTGAGAGAAGCCTCTAGTGAAACCTATGGCCCCCGGGTCTATTCTCATCATATCAATCTCCATCACTTTTATACTTTCTTTGTTTTTTCTTTGCCTTTTACTTTTCACTTTGCGTCTATATACCAAAAATACCAAAAATATTATCTCTATCAGATCTCACTCTCGTAAGTGACCGTGAAGGGATTGACAACCCCTAATCGCGTTGGTTGCGAGTAGCTATCGTTTTGTGCAGGTACGAGGGACTTGTGTGTTGCCTCCAACTGGATTGATACCTTGGTTCTCAAAAACTGAGGGAAATACTTACGCTACTGTGCTGCATCATCCTCTCCTCTTCGGGGAAAACCAACGCAAGCTGAAGACATAGCAGGGCCTGTTCCGGAGCTCCGCCGGAAGGGGAATCCACCACGGAGGGCTTCTACATCATCATAGCCTCTCCGATGAAGTGTGAGTAGTTTACCTCAGACCTTCGGGTCCATAGTTAATAGCTAGATGGCTTCTTCTCTCTTTTTTGGATCTCAATACAATGTTCCCCCCTCTCTCGTGGAGATCTATTCGATGTAATCTTCTTTTTGCGGTGTGTTTGTTGAGACCGATGAATTGTGGGTTTATGATCAAGTCTATCTATGAACAATATTTGAATCTTCTCTGAATTCTTTTATGTGTGATTGTTATCTTTGCAAGTCTCTTCGAATTATCAGTTTGGTTTGGCCTACTAGATTGGTTTTCTTGCAATGGGAGAAGTGCTTAGCTTTGGGTTCAATCTTGCGGTGTCCTTTCCAAGTGACAGTAGGGGCAGAAAGGCACGTATTGTATTGTTGCCATCGAGGATAACAAGATGGGGTTTTTATAATATTGCATGAATTTATCCCTCTACATCATGTCATCTTGCTTACATGCGTTACTCGCTTTTCTTGAACTTAATACTCTAGATGCATGCTAGATAGCGGTCGATGAGTGGAGTAATAGTAGTAGATGCGTGCAGTGAGTCGGTCTACTTGTCTCAGACGTGATGCCTATATACATGATCATACCTAGATATTCTCATAACTATGCTCAATTCTCACAATTGCTCAACAAAGAATTTGTTCACCCACCGTAAAATACTTATGCTCTTGAGAGAAGCCACTAGTGAAATCTATGGCCCCGGGTCTATCTTTATCATATTAATCTCCCAACACTTTATTATTGCTTTTGCTTTTTACTTTGCTTTTATTTTACCTTGCATATTTATACCAAAAATACCAAAATATTATCTATCATCTCTATCGATCTCACTCTCGTAAGTGACCGTGAAGGGATTGACAACCCCTTATCGTGTTGGTTGCGTGGAGCTATTTGTTTTGTGTAGGTACGAGGGACTCACGCGTAGCCTCCTACTGGATTGATACCTTGGTTCTCAAAAACTGAGGGAAATACTTGCTCTACTCTGCTGCATCATCCTTTCCTCTTCAAGGAAATCCAACGCAGTGCTCAAGAGGTAGCAGCGTTCGCCTCAAGATCCCCAAGGTGACGGACGAGGCAATCATTTCAGCATTTTCCGATAGCATCCGCGACGTTAAGATGAAGGAGGAGCTCGCCATCCACGAGGAGCTATGCACGGCTTTGGAGCTGTTCAACATGGCGATCAAGTGCGCAAGAGCTGAGGAAGGGTGCCTTTCCCTCCTCGAGCTCCCTGCTACCGACCCAGAGGAGAAGAAGGCCAAGGCCACAGACGTAAAGCATAATGGGGTGGTCGTGCTCGTGGTGGAGCCGGACACGAAGCGCGGCTGGGACCACCCCGAGTCATCCAAGAGCAGCCGTCCGTTCTGCACCTTCCACAATGTACACATCCACAACACCAACGACTGTCAAGAACTCAGGACCATTCGAAATGGACGCTTCGGCCGACGCCCCGAGCACAACGACCGGGGCTACGGCCGAGGAAGAGGAAAAGGTGGAGGACGCTGGGACGATTGTAGCCCCCGCCAGGAGTGGCGCGACCGGCCTCGTGAGGACCGCTGGCAGGACCAGCCTCGTGAGGGCGCATGGAGGGACCAGCCTCGCGAAGACCGCCCTCAGGGCAATGCTGGTCTCCCTCCATTGCCGCCACCACCAAGAAGGAACGACGACCACCATCAGGATGAGGGGGCTAGGGGCTTCCAGGAACCACGCGCTATCACCTGCATCTTGGGCGGAGCTCCCCAGCACCCCAGCGTGTCTTCAAGCAGTTTGCTCGCGAGGTGAACGCGGCTCTTCCCAGGCTCGAGGCCACGCTCCCGCTCAGGAGGTCCAAGTGCACCATCACCTTCAGCTCGTCAGACCAGCTCAAGTGCGCGGCAACCGCCGGCGCCCTCCCGATGCTGTACTTGCCCGTCATCAGCAACGTCCAAGTCACCAAGACCCTCATCGACGGCGGCGCAGGGCTTAACGTCCTGCCCGTTGAAACATTCGACAGCATCCAAGTGCCAGATGATCAGCTGCAGCCTACCAAACCCTTCTCAGGAGTGACTGATGGTTCCACCACCCCAATAGGGCAAGTCCGCCTCCCTGTCACCTTCGGCTAGCGCGACAACTACCGCACCGAGCTCATCGACTTCGACGTCGCCCACATCCGTCTGCCGTATAACGCCATCCTTGGGTATCCGGCATTAGCCAAGGTCATGGCAGTGACCCACCACGGCTACAACATCCTCAAGATGCCAGGAAGCGGCGGAATCATCACGGTCCCCTGCGAAGAAAGAGATGCGGTGTGTGCTCCCTGGAGCGCGCCTTCCAAGCCGCAGCAATCGAAGACCCCGACAGCAAGGGTGTCCTGTACTCTCCTAAGGCCATTCCCAAGAAGAAGAAGCAACTACTCTGCACAGGGCATCACGAGGGCAGTGTCTCTAGCGGCGCCGCCTCAGGATCAGCGCCCGCACCTGGGGCGCCTCCCTCCCTCGCGTAGGAAGGCGCGCCCGGCGCCCTCCTTGCGCAAGGCTCGAGGGCTCTCTCCTGGACAGCCTCAGACCTAGCCACCATCATGAGGGAGGCGCTCGGGCACCACGTGTAGGCGTGCTTTGCGGCACGTTTTCCTCAGGAGGACACTGGCCGAGGAGCGCCCGGCGCTCAGGAGTTCATCGTCCAGGCCACACAGGAGCTTCAAGAAGCAAGGACCATGCGCGGCGACTGCCGCCCACCTGCGCAGCTCCCCATCCTGGCGAGGATGGCAGGCTGCGCGTCTACATCGACATTCCAGGGCTCAACAGGGCCGCATCTCAGGAGCACTTCTGGCCTTCGCGCGTTGGGCAGTGCGAGGGTCCACCTCACAGCTATGTACGCATGCCATTTGGCCTGCCGAGCGTGGCAGCCGCCTTCCAGCGCGACCTACAGAGCATCCTGGCAGCTCAGGAGGCCAGGCATCACGAAGTCCCGGCGGAGATGGAGACGGCCCTCAAGGAACCACTTGAGCCCCCAGAGCCTCCCGAGGCTCGGGGTCTTGGCGGATCATGTGGAGCGACTCCTTCATCGCGTCTTCGGCTACCACAACAACCCTTCAGCAATGGAACCAGGTAACATTTTCCAAGTTTACTTAGCTGGGAGCGCCCCTCGGGCTGCATCATTCCCAGGTTGCACGGGCCTGTTCCTGCGGCATGTATCCTTTTGCATTTCTAGCTTACTCTACTGGGGGGCGCCCCACGGGCTGCATCATCCCCAGTGGCATATATCGTTCTCGCATTTATCTAAGCTAGCTTGTTACATCTCATGAGTTACCTATAATTACCACTTGCCTGCTGATACGTCTCCAACGTATCTACTTTTCCAAACACTTTTGCCCTTGTTTTGGACTCTAACTTGCATGATTTGAATGAAACTAACCCGGACTGACGCTGTTTTCAGCAGAACTACCATGATGTTGTTTTATGTGTAGAAAAGAAAAGTTCTCGGAATGTCCTGGAAATCCACGGAGGCACTTTTTGGAATTTATAAGAATTTTTGGTGAAAGAATTAATGCCAGGGGGCCCACAACATGTCCATGAGACAAGGGGTGCGCCCCCCTTAGGGCGCGGCCTCCTATCTCGTGGGACCCCTGGACCTCCTCCGACCTCAACTCCAACTCCATATATTCCGTCTCGGGGAGAAAAAAATCAGAGAGAAAGTTTCATCGCGTTTTACGACACGGAGCCGCCGCCAAGCCCTAATATCTCTCGGGAGGGCTGATCTGGAGTCAGTTCGGGGCTCCGGAGAGGGGGATTCGTCGCCGTCGTCATCATCAACCATCCTCCATCACCAATTTCATGATGCTCACCGCCGTGCGTGAGTAATTCCATCGTAGGCTTGCTGGACGGTGATGGGTTGGACGAGATTTACCATGTAATCAAGTTAGTTTTTTTAGGATTTGATCCCTAGTATCCACTATCTTCTGAGATTGATGTTGCTATGACTTTGCTATGCTTAATGCTTGTCACTAGGGCCCAAGTGCCATGATTTCAGATCTGAATCTATTATGTTTTCATGAATATATGTGTGCTCTTGATCCTATCTTGCAAGTCTATAGTCACCTATTATGTGTTATGATCTAACAACCCCGAAGTGACAATAATCGGGACACTTCTCGATGATGACCGTAGTTTGAGGAGTTCATGTATTCACTATGTGTTAATGCTTTGGTCCGGTTATCTATTAAAAGGAGGCCTTAATATCCCTTAGTTTCCGCTAGGACCCCGCTGCAACGGGAGGGTAGGACAAAAGACGTCGTACAAGTTCTTTCCCATAAGCACGTATGACTATTTATGGAATACATGCCTACATTACATTGATGAATTGGAGCTAGTTCTATATCACCCTATGTTATAACTATTGCATGAGGAATCGCAACCGGCATAATTATCCATCACTGATCCATTGCCTACGAGCTTTTCATATATTGTTCTTCGCTTATTTACTTTTCTGTTGCTACTGTACAACTACTACAAAAACCCAAAAACATTTATCTTTACTTTTGCTACCGTTACTATTATTATCATACCACCTTTGCTACTAAACACTTTGCTGCAGAACTAAGTTATCCAGGTGTGGTTGAATTGACAACTCAACTGCTAATACTCAAGAATATTCTTTGGCTCCCCTTGTGTCGAATCAATAAATTTGGGTTGAATACTCTACCCACGAAAGCTGTTGTGATCTCCTATACTTGTGGCTTATCAAGACCAATTTCTGGCGCCGTTGCGGGGGAGCATAGCTCTATTCTTTGGGTCACTTGGGATTTATATCTGTTGATCACTATGAAGAACTTGAAGACGCTAAGACCAAGATTTTGCCCTCAACTACGAGGGGAGGTAAGGAACTGCCATCTAGCTCTGCACTAGATTCTCCTTCCGTTATTAGTAAGCTTGCGACAACTAAACCTGCTACTGCTATGAATTCTGATATGTTGCATGTTATTGATGATGCCACTTCTGCTATGCATGATGAAACTACTTCTGTGTGTGATACTACTTTGCCATTAGGTGAATTTCTAGAAGAACAACTTGCTAGAGTTAGGGGGAATGAAAATATTGAAGAAACTATTATTGATGATAGTGATGATGAAGGTTCCCCCAATGATTATGTATTACCTGTTGTTCCTAAGGGTTATGTTATGAATGAAGCAGCTGCTATGGAAATTCTTGCTTGCAATGATAGAAATGATCTTAAGAAATTATTAGCTAAATTGAAGCAGGAGTCTCTTAATGCTAGAAGGAAACCCGATCCTGCTTTTGCTACTTCACCTATCTGTGTTACTGATAAGGATTATGAATTCTCTGTTGATCCTGATATTATTACTTTAGTTGAATCTGATCCTTTTTATGGTCTTGAATCTGAAACTGTTGTAGCACATCTTACCAAGTTGAATGATATAGCCACCTTGTTTACTAATGATGAGAAGTCTCGCTATTTATATATCCTTAAGATATTTCCGTTCTCATTAAAGGGTGATGCTAAGACTTGGTATAATTCTCTTGCTCCTAGTTGTGTGCGTAGTCCCAGGATATGATTTATTACTTCTACGCTAAATATTTCCCCGCTCATAAGAAACAAGTTGCCTTATGGAAATATATAATTTTGTGCAAATCAAAGAAGAGAGTCTCCCACAAGCTTGGGGGAGGCTTCTCCGATTACTTAATTCTTTGCTCGATCATCCTCTTAAGAAATATGAAATACTTGATATCTTTTATAATGGACTAACCGATGCTTCCAAGGACCACTTGGATAGTTGTGTCAAGTTGTGTTTTCGTGGGAAAGAACAAATGATTTAAGCTGAAATACTATTGAATAATATGTTGACTAATGAAAATAATTGGACTCTTCTGAGCCAGCCTCAAGTAATTCCTGAACCAATTGAGCCAACTCCTCAGCCTATTCCTAAACCCAATTCAAGAAGAGAGGTGTTTTATTTCTCGATCTGAAGATATGCAAGAGGCAAAGAAATCAATGAAAGAAAAAGGTATTAAAGCTGAAGATGTTAAGAATTTACCTCCTATTGAAGAAATACATGGTCTTAATTTCATCACTTTGAAGAACCACATTGTCTTGATAACCCGACACAGGTAGTAAAGGTAAATTCTCTCTACAGATATGATAAAGTTGAAATACCCTCTACTAAATTTCATAGCCCATGCTTAGATGAATTTGATGACTTTATGGCTAGGCAAGAAAGTTTTAATGCTTATGTTGGTAGAGAGTTAAAGAATAATGCTTTCAAGATAGGACGCCAGAGGTGATAATCTGGCTAGAGTTAAAGATGAACTTCACCGCGTTAGAAAATATGCTTCTATGGTTGCTACTCAAGCTGAGCAAGTACTTAAAGCTCAAAATGATTTGCTTGATGAATTGAATAATAAAAATGACTTTGCTGAAGAGTGGCTACTAGAACTGGTAGAATGACTCAGGAACCTTTGTATCCTGAAGGCCACCCTAACAGAATCGAACAAGATTCTCAGAGAAATAATTTAGAGGCACCTAGTTCTTCTAATAATAATAAGAAGAAAAACCATAGAACTTTGCATGCTTCTAGTGAACCTACTGTAGACACACCTGAGAATCCCAATGATATTTATATTTACGATCTTTGAAACACAATCGTGTGATGAACATGAACCTAGTGATAATGTTAATGATAATGTTCATGTCGATGCTCAACCTAGCAAAGACAATGATGTAGAGATTGAACCCGCTTGTTGATCTTGATAACCCACAATCAAAGAATCAACGTTATGATAAGAGAGATTTTGTCGCTAGGAAGCACGGTAAAGAAAGAGAACCATGGGTTCAGAAACCCATGCCCTTTCCTCCTAAACCATCCTAGTCAAAGGATGATGAGGATTTTGAGCGCTTTGCTGATATGATTAGACCTATTTTCTTACGTATGCACTTAACTGATATGCTTAAAGTAAATCCTTATGCTAAGTATATGAAGGATATCATCACAAATAAAAGAAAGATACCGGAAGCTGAAATTTCCACCATGCTTTCTAATTACACTTTTAAAGGTGGAATACCAAAGGAACTTGGAGATCCGGTGTTCCAACTATACCTTGCTCCATTAAAAGAAATTATGTTAGAACTGCTTTATGTGATCTTGGAGCCGGTGTTAGTGTTATGCCTCTCTCTTTATATCGTAGACTTGAATTGAATAAGTTGACACCTACTGAAATATCTTTGCAAATGACTGATAAATCAACTACTATAATTGCCGGTATTTGTGAGGATGTGCCTGCTAGGTTGCAAATGTCACTATCTTAACGGACTTTGTTATTCTTGATATTCCCGAGGACGGTAGTATGTCTATTATCCTTGGTAGACCTTTTCTTAATACTGCAGGGGCTGTTATTGATCGCAAAAAGGCAATGTCACTTTTCATGTTAATGGTAATGAGCATACGGTACACTTTACGAGGAAACAATCTCAAGTTCATAGTATCAATTCTATTGAAAAGTTCCAACTATCATTTTTGAGGCTTTGAATTTCCTCTCCCTACTGTCAAGAAAAAGTACGATATTCTTATTGTTGGGGATTTTCATTTCCCTGTTGAGGTAACTTAGTGTTATTCAAAATTTCTCTGGTTCCGTGTTATTCGGAATGAGTTTGTTAACGAGACTTGATCAACCTTGTTAGTGGATTCATTTTGATGATCACGAGATGGATGAAACTAGAAGGCACAACCTTCTGTACCCTCTTTTTTACTTTCTGTTATTTAGAATAAATAAAGAGAAAATAGTATTATCCGTCTGCTTTTCCGATTTACCGTGCATTAAAAAAAATAGTCCGAAAATAAAAGTGCTCCAAATGCCCTGCAAATCTAGTATGATTTTTACGGAATATTTGAGGATTTTAGGCACTAAAACACTCGGAAGGGCAAGCACCAGGCCACGAGAGGAGGGCGCGCCCCACATCTCGTGGGCCTCGTGGCCCCCTCCACTTATGCCAAGACCCACACACTTCATCTTCTACCCAAAGAAATCCCCATCCAGCTCAAGCCCGAGTTCTAGCTCGCTTTGTCATGATTTTCGATCTCTTAGCTCAAAGCTCCATTCACAAAACTGCTTTGGGAGATTGTTTCTTGGTATGTGACTCCTCCATTGGTCCAATTAGTTTTTGTTCTAGTGCTTTATTCATTGCAAATTTTTGTTGCATAGGTGACCATATTCTTGAGCTTGCATGTTAAATATTTGAGGTCCCAAGATTTTCCAATGCATGATATAGGCTCTAGGCACTTGTAGGAGTAGTTGATATCAATCTTGTTTAGTTTTGTTCACTTCTATTTTGAAGATACTAAAATTTCAGAAATTTTCAGAAAAAGAAATACGCTTAGAAGAATGTACCAAGGAGGTTCCTCAGCAAAGAAAGGGCCAAGGATTGCTATACGTGAACAAGATGTTAATTTGCTGAGGGACGCAAATGTACGGGCTTGTGAGTGGCCATCCGATGATTATATGGTCGAAGCAGGCTTCAAGGAGGAATTTGACGCATATGTGCGTAATGCCAAGCTAGAGGAATTCTTACAAGATAAGTGTCCTCAATATTATCAATTGACTGATTCCTTTGTGCGGAGGTTCGAATATATTTCTGCGCGTAATTCTCCTAGTGTCATGTTTGATATTTATGATACATCTTATACCATGGATTTAGAGGATTTCACAACTGCTTGCAAACTCCCGCATTGGGGTAATATTAATGATCCTCTCAAATATGAATTTAGAGATTTTCTTGCTAGTATTACTGTGGGAAAATCTAGGGACGTAGCACAAGCTACCATAGGGAGCATTCATTTTCCTGCTATACATTACTTTGCTCTCTTTATTGGTAGATGCATTAACGGTAAGAACGAAGTATGTCACATGTGTGCTCCTGATCTTTGTGTCCTCAAGAGTGCTGTGTCAGGTTATAATGGTTATAACTTGGGGGCAATAGTTGCACGTAGGTTGCAGAATAATAGTAGAAGGGGTGATTTCTTTGGAGGAATTTATGCAACCTGTGTGGCTAACTTTCTTAATATAGCTCCACGAGAAGGGGATATGATTGTACCTCTTGTTTATTTGGATAAGGAAGCTATGTTTGATCAATTCCTCCATTATCGACTAATCTGTGATAGATGCAACGTCGTCCCTGTTACTCTTCCTGCTCCCTACCTTTTTGATTATCAGGCAAAAGGAAGATATGTTGTCACCAGGGAGGAAGCAACTGAGTATGAGAGGGGAATGGAGGCAGCTCGCCAACACGCTGCTGCTCAGGAGGCGGTCACCTTTGCATCTCAGTACAACCCCAGTTTCACTTATGGATATCAGCCAGGCGGTCATTGGTATTAAACCAACTTAGGCCAAAAGCCTAAGCTTGGGGGAGTACGTATTTCTCACCGACTTTACATTCATGTTCACACACTAGTTGTCGGTGCTCATACTCTTTCATTGTATTATCCATGCTAGTTTAATTTTATTTTTCTAGTTTTCTTATTGTGTGTTTGATAAACCTTAAGAAAAACCAAAAAAATTAGTTAGTTTAATTTCCATGCTTGTAGTAGAAATTAAAATGAAAACCCAAAAAAAATTCGCGTTTTTCTTTTTTACTTGTTGGGAGCTTTCCCGTGTAAATAGTTTTATTTTCTTTTGTTTCTTTTGGGGGTCGAGAAGACCATATTGAAAATGCTTAGTGGCTCTTATATGCATGATTGTTTATTTAATTTAGAGCCCATATTACTTGTTTTCTCTCTTGAGTTGAATGCTTGCAGATTCCATCTTAGTCCAATGCACGTGCACTTTTATTATTATAAACATCGTTCGGTCGTGCGAGTGAAAGGCAATAATGACGATATATGATGGACTTATTGGGATGAGAAAAGCTGGTATGAACTCGACCTCTTTTGTTTTTGTAAATATGATGAGTTCATCGTTGATGAGTCTGCTATTATGAAGTAAACATATTTGCATTGACATTTAGAGATTATTGTTGATCGTGCCTTGCTTGATTAGCTATGAGTTATAATGGTTTACCTTGCGTGCCAACATGCTATTAGAATGATTATGATGTGGTATGATGGGATGGTATCCTCCTTTGAATGAATTGAGTGACTCGACTTGGCACATGTTCACACAAGTAGTTGAATGAAATCAACATTGCCTTCACGATATTTATGTTCATGGTAGATTATATCCTACTCATGCTTGTACTCGGTGTGAATTAATTTTAATGCATGTTTACGACTGTTGTCGCTCTCTCAGTTGGTCGCTTCTCAGTCTTTTGCTAGCCTTCACTTGTACTAAGCGGAAATACTGCTTGTGCATCCAAACTCCTTAAACCCCAAAGTTGTTCCATATGAGTCCACTATACCTTCCTATATGCGGTATTTACCTGCCGTTCCAAGTAAATTTGTATGTGCCAAACTCCAAACCTTCAAATGAAATTCTGTTTTGTATGCTCGAGAAGCTCATGTTTCAACTAGGGCTGCCTATATCTTCCATGCTAGGTGGGTATTCTCAAGAGGAGTGGACTCGCTCCTCATTCACGAGAAAGGGCCAGAACCGGGATGCCCAGTCCCATGATCCAAAAAGATCAAAGCAAATCAAAATAACTAAACAAAACTCCCCCAGGGTTGTTGTTAGTTGGAGGCACTCGTTGTTTCGAGCAAGCCATGGATTGATGCTTGTTGCTGGTTGGGGGAGTATAAACCTTTACCATTCTGTTTGGGAACTGCCTATAATGCATGTAGTGTGGAAGATACATCCATCTCATAGTTGTTGCGTTGACAGCAAAATTATGCCGCTCAAAATCTTATTCAATCTCTAATTTAAAATCGAGCTCTGGCACCTCTACAAACACCTGCTTCCCTCTGCGAAGGGCCTATCTATTTACTTTTATGTTGAGTCATCACCCTTCTTATTAAAAGCACCCGCTGGAGAGCACATTGTCATTTGCATTCATTACTATTGGTTTATATTGGGTATGACTGGACTGGATCTCTTTTACCATGAATTACAATGTTTAGTCAGTCCTTGATCTTTAAAGGTTCTCTGCATTTATGTTTTGCGGTCTCAGAAAGGGCTAGCGAGATACCATATTGTTATATCATGTTATAATTATTTTGAGAAACTGTTGTCATCCGAGTTTTATTATTATGGCTCGCTAGCTGATTATGCTATTGATATGAGTAATTGTGAGACCTATGTGTTATTGTGAGTATGGTTAGTTCATAATATTTGTTGAAACTTGAATGCTGGCTTTTCATGTTTACAACAACAAGAGCAAACAGAGTTTGTAAATTTTTTTCTTTATCACTTTCAGTTTATCAACTGAATTGCTTGAGGACAAGCAAAGATTTAAGCTTGGGGGAGTTGATACGTCTCCAACGTATCTACTTTTCCAAACACTTTTGCCCTTGTTTTGGACTCTAACTTGCATGATTTGAATGAAACTAACCCGGACTGACGCTGTTTTCAGCAGAACTACCATGATGTTGTTTTATGTGTAGAAAAGAAAAGTTCTCGGAATGTCCTGGAAATCCACAGAGGCACTTTTTGGAATTTATAAGAATTTTTGGCGAAAGGATTAATGCCAGGGGGCCCACAGCCTGTCCACGAGACAGGGGGCGTGCCCCCCCCCTTAGGGCGCGGCCTCCTATCTCGTGGGCCCCCGGGACCTCCTCCGACCTCAACTCCAACTCCATATATTCCGTCTCGGGAAGAAAAAAATCAGAGAGAAAGTTTCATCGCGTTTTACGACACGGAGCCGCCGCCAAGCCCTAATCTCTCTCGGGAGGGCTGATATGGACTCCGTTTGGGGCTTCGGAGAGGGGGATTCGTCGCCGTCGTCATCATCAACCATCCTCCATCACCAATTTCATGATGCTCACCGCCGTGCGTGAGTAATTCCATCGTAGGCTTGCTGGACGGTGATGGGTTGGATGTGATTTACCATGTAATCAAGTTAGTTTTGTTAGGGTTTGATCCCTAGTATCCACTATGTTCTCGAGATTGATGTTGCTATGACTTTGCTATGCTTAATGCTTGTCACTAGGGCCCGAGTGCCATTATTTCAGATCTGAACCTATTATATTTTCATGAATATATGTGTGTTCTTGATCCTATCTTGCAAGTCTATAGTCACCTATTATGTGTTATGATCCGACAACCTCGAAGTGACAATAATCGGGACACTTCTCGGTGATGACCGTAGTTTGAGGAGTTCATGTATTCACTATGTGTTAATGCTTTGGTCCGGTTCTCTATTAAAAGGAGGCCTTAATATCCCTTAGTTTCCGCTAGGACCCTGCTGCAACGGGAGGGTAGGACAAAAGACGTCGTACAAGTTCTTTCCCATAAGCACATATGACTATTTACGGAATACATGCCTACATTACATTGATGAATTGGAGCTAGTTCTATATCACCCTATGTTATAACTATTGCATGAGGAATCGCATCCGGCATTATTATCCATCACTGATCCATGCCTACGAGCTTTTCATATATTGTTCTTCGCTTATTTACTTTTCCGTTGCTACTGTTACAACTACTACAAAAACCCAAAAACATTTATCTTTACTTTTGCTACCGTTACTATCATTATCATACCACCTTTGCTACTAAACACTTTGTTGCAGATACTAAGTTATCTAGGTGTGGTTGAATTGACAACTCAACTGCTAATACTCAAGAATATTCTTTGGCTCCCCTTGTGTCGAATCAATAAATTTGGGTTGAATACTCTACCCTCGAAAGCTGTTGCGATCCCCTATACTTGTGGGTTATCACCAGCCTGGCACTATGATGCCGTGAATGTCACGCGCCCTGGCAAGCCCACCCCACGACCACCTCATGACGAGAACTTGCACCGCGTCTGTGCTCGGGTCTGTTCCTGCAGCGTCGCCAAACCCAAGAGGCTGAGCTCTGGTTCGCGGGCCCGCTCCCGTGTACATCACCTCCCGTGGCCATTGGTGCCTCGTTCTCGCATGAGCTAGTCATTGATTGACTAGCTAGGGCGCGCGAACCAGTGCCTCGCCACCACGGGAGCCACACGCCGGTCGTCTTTCTTTAGGATCCTTCGCATGAGAAGACTAGGCACAACATTTGTTCTCGGGTCCGTCCCTGCAACGTCGATAAACCCAACGACTGAGCTCTGTCTGGCGGGCCGGAACTGCTCACATCACCTCCTGGGGTCGTTGGTGTCTAGCCTTCTCATGTGATCGCCTCAGGAGATCCGCCCAACGCAAATTGCCTAACCATCTCGCAGGACCATCGCGGCCATCAGGAATCAAGACCAGGCGCAACCCGCCTTGAGGTAGGGCCTCGTGAGTCCCGAACTGGCTCATGAGTGCCCAAACACACCTCGTCCATCCCTGCCGTGCAAGACACGTGTCAGGGCGGGGCTGTACACGCCCCGGGGGCTCCACTCAGAGGGAGCCCTCACCCACGCACCAGTGGAAGCACCATGCTCCGTGCTGGCAGTCAACACGGTCAAGGAGCGGCTATGCCCATGCAAGTGCGGAAGTGCTATGCTCCGCGCTGGTGATAAACAACTGAGGGCGGACCCATGGTCGTACCATCCTTAGGGAGCCACCCGGCTCAGTGTCCAGCCTCACCACAACGCTTCCCCCCGAGAGAGCCGCGCGAGGGGCTGGGCACGGGGGCTGTGCTCGGGTCACGTCCAAGCGTACGCCACCCTGCCAGGTCTCTCGGACCTGGTCGTCACGCGCCCTCCCGAGTGGAACCAAGGTATGAAGGTCATTTGGACGTCAAGGGGGACTCCTGAGCATCGCGACTCAGGAGCCTAACTGGCCACGAAACCCCTCACCCCTTGGTCTCGTCCTGGTGATCCGGACGACCCAACGACGGCTGAGGTATGCGCGGGGTCGGGCCCTGCCGACGTAGAACACTAGGCCTACTCCTGCATCTCCCTTCTGTAAGTTGTTTGCACGTCAAGGGGGACTCCTGAGCATCGCGACTCAGGAGCCTAACTGGCCACGTAGACCCTCACCCCTTGGTCTCGTCCTGGTGATCCGGACGACCCAACGGCGGCTGAGGTATGCGCAGGGTCGGGCCCTGCCGACGTAGAACGTAAAGCAAACAGGAAGGAAATCGCGGAACTCAAATAAATATTACAAGACATACTATTCTTCAAATACCAAACACAAGTTTAACGCCCCCACGAGGCATGGTATGTGTTGCAGAGGCAAAGCAGGAAAAGGAGTCGCCAGCAAGTCATCTCGTCATCCCTGGACGCCGCCATCGCTTGCAAGAGGTGCCCCTTCGACGGTGATGTTTCCCTCACCTGTGCCGCTCGCCGGAGTTGCAGGTTTAGCAGCACCACTAGTTGAGGGCGCAGGGTCGAAGGCGCAGAACTTCTTCAGCAAAGCCTCCACCTGTCCCTTCACGGCTTCGGCAGCGGCTGCGCAGCGCTCGTCATCGACAGGCTCCAGCAGCTCGTCAAGGTTGGCATCAGGATCACGAAGATGGAGGTGGCTGAAGACGCGCGTCAGCGCGGCCGAGGAAAGTGTGCGGGCTTCTCCCTCCACCAAGGGGCCGATCCCGTCCACGACATCCTCAAGCGCCACGACCAGATGAGGATGCCGCTGGGTGGGGCCCTCGTCGTCTGTCGCCAGCGGCTCCTCCAAGCCCTTCTCGTAGAGTGCCCGCAGCGCCACGGGGGACTTATCCTCAAGGGACTTGAAGGCCACGCGGTCCTCAGCCAGGACCTTCGCCTTGGCTTCCAGCTTGGCCTTCTCTGCCTTCGTCTTCTGCTGCAGCTTCAATAGTCGGCTGTGCTCCGTGGCTGCGCCGCTTAATCGCTTCCAAATTTTGACGTCGCTATACTCGACGGCGTCCTCTCGGGCCTTCATCTTCTCCTCCTCCGCCTTGTGGCCTCGAGCTTCGTCCAAACGCTCTTTACGCATGATCTCTAGCTCGGCCTCCAGCGACCGACTGCGATCCTGGGCGGCCCCGACATCCTTCAACGCCACCTCGCGGGCAGCCGTAGCTTGGGCGACGGCTTGCTTGTCCTTCTCGGAGGCTGCTGGAGCTTGGCTCAGCGCCGCCCGGACAGATACATCGGAGTGAAGCCAGCCAGAGATCAGTTCCAGGCGCTCGGCCACCAGGCGACGGTCGGTGCCTTGAAGATCCTACCGCATCAGGGTTGGCGCAGAAAGGGTGTGCTCCAGGACGTCCGGGGAGGCGGAAGGATCCGGGGTCAGCAGTGCGGCGGGAGGAGGAGGAGGTAACATCGTCACCATGGCCTGGCAGGCTGGGAGATCCTGAGCTTTGGGGAACCCAGCAATTGAGCCATACGGTGGCACCTCAGGAGCCAGCGGGGCTACGGGGGCTGCCTCCTCTGGAGGACGCTCCCCCAAGCCTCGCAAGGACGATCCGCTGTGGAAGCGCGAAGGCCACACGCCTGCCCTTCCCCACGGAGGGGGGTGTAGCTGCCGCAGGCGATTTGGTCCCGAGCAGTACCACCGCTTCCTCCTTCCTCTTCTTTGCCGTGGGCGTCGGCCTAATTGCGCAACGGAGAAGCATCAAGAGTCAGCAGCAGAAGCAAGAACAAGGCAGGATGAGAACACTTATTGGTCCATCGCGGCATAGTCTCTCCGCTTCTTAAGCTTGAAACCTGAGAGCCTCGCAGCCTGAGGCGCGGGCATGCAGGCTCCAGGAGCAGAAGAAGGGGCAGCAGATGGGCCGGAAGCGGCTCCAGGCAGCGTCAGAGCAGGGGTGCCGTCTCGGGAGATCAGCGCCGACCTGCCCCTCGTCGGAACCTCAGCCGGTGACCTCCTCCGGGGACTGACCTTGGACTTCATGGAGCCCCCTGCCACGGGCAGCTCCCCCCCCCTCTCTAGGGGGACATTGGCCTCAACATCGTCATCAGGTAGGGTGCGGAGGATACCGGCCTTGCGCAAAGGGGAGGTCTCCCCCGCCCCTTCGCGGCTCGCCTCCGAGTCGCGCTCCTCCTCCTCCTCCTCTTCCTCCTTGCGAGACTCGTCGGAAGACGCGTCCACTAGAATCATCATCACCAGGACATCTGAGGGCATAGGCGGCACAAGCTTACGCCCGTCGAAGACGGGCATGGCAGCGGCAGCCTCCGCCCCATCCGGGTGGCGGTACAAGGGAACGAAGGAGTCCGGCGGGTACCCCTTGTCGTCCCCAACCAAGGAGCAGAGGGCCGAGCGCAACTCCTCGTTAGAAAGGGCCTGTGAGCATAGGCGGAGGTCGTCCCCTTCGTCTCCAAGCTTCCACAAGGGGCGCGGGCGCGCCTGAAGGGGAGCCACACACTGTGCCATGAATTCTCTGACGATCATGGCCCCCGTCAGCTTCGCCGCCCTTGAGTCACCGGGCCTCAGGTCGGCGGTCATCCTCCCCAACACCTGCACCGCCCAGGGGTCGGTGAGCTTCACGCGAAGCCACCGCTCTTGGGACACAGGCATCTCCGTCGGCAGCACCAGTCGGGGATGGGAGCACTTGGCGTCCATCAAGACCCACTTGCTCCTGAAGCCCTCGGCCTTCTTCCCGGACTTCGAGATGGCATTGGTCTGGTTGGCTGCGACGAAGCCAACACACCCTGAGCAGTGGCCCTCTTTGATCCGGAGGAAGAACAAGTGGCGCAGCAGTGCCACGGACGGCATCACTCCAACGTACGCCTCGCAGTAGAAGGTGAAGATCGACAGGAGGAGGATGGAGTTGGTATGAAGATGGAGGGCGTGGATCTTGTAATGAATGAGGACGGAGTAGAAGAAGTCGGAGAAGGGGGGAACCAACCCAGCAACGATGTTGCTCAAGAAGAAGGGGTAGAAGGTGCTGCCTGAGGCCTCCGGCTCGGTGGAGCCAGCCCGGAGCACAATCTTCCTCTTCTCATCACCCTCCGCTGTCATCAGGAGCACGGCGACAAGGTTCTTCTCCTGAACGCTCCGCGCATCGAGCGTACGCTCGTACCAAGATGACGGAGGAGCGGGCCGAGCTTTCTTGGGTGCCATTGGCGGCAGGCTTGAAGGAGGATCCGGGCGGATCTGAAGTCTCTGGAGGCGAAGAGGAAGAAAGGGGATCTGGAGCAAGACGAAGGAAAGCAATGAAGGCGAATGCAGCCCGCGCCAGCCTGATAAGCCACAAGTATAGGGGATCGCAACAGTTTTCGAGGGTAGAGTATTCAACCCAAATTTATTGATTCGACACAAGGGGAGCCAAAGAATATTCTCAAGTATTAGCAGTTGAGTTGTCAATTCAACCACACCTGGATAACTTAATATCTGCAACAAAGTATTTAGTAGCAAAGTAGTATGGAAGTAACGATAAAGGTAGCAAAAGTAATAGTAGCAGTTTTGTAGTAATTGTAACAGTGGCAATGGTAAAATAACTAAGCAAAGAGCAATATGCAAAAAGCTCGGAGCATTGTATCGGTGATGGAGAATTATTTCGGATGCGATTATTCATGCAACAGTTACGACATAGGGTGACACAGAACTAGCTCCAGTTCATCAATGTAATTTAGGCATGTATTCCGAATATAGTCATACATGCTTATGGAAAAGAATATGCATGACATCTTTTGTCCTACCCTCCCATGGCAGCGGGGTCCTATTGGAAACTAAGGGATATTAAGGCCTCCTTTTAATAGAGTACCGGACCAAAGCATTAAGACTTAGTGAATACATGAACTCCTCAAACTACGGTCATCACCGGTAAGTATCCCGATTATTGTCACTTCAGGGTTAACAGATCATAACACATAATAGGTGACTATAGACTTGCAAGATAGGATCAAGAACTCACATATATTCATGAAAACATAATAGGTTCAGATCTGAAATCATGGCACTCGGGCCCTAGTGACAAGCATTAAGCATAGCAAAGTCATAACAACATCAATCTCAGAACACACTACTAGGGAAAAGCCTATACACAGAATCTTAGTAGCAACGCGCTTTAAAATAAGGCGCTGCTGCTAATTAGCAGTAGCGAGGTCAAGCTTAACTCGCTGCTGAAATAAATATAGCAGTAGCGTGCTCGCCCAAAGAAGCGCTAGTGCTATAATTCCCACGAGGCCGCTGCGAGGCTAGTTATAGCAGCAACGCGTTATAATGACGAGCGCCATCGCTAAGGTGCGAGTAGCAGCCAAGATCTCTCCAATAAGCGCTATTGCTAAGTTTACTAGAAAATCCGATCCACTCACAACACACACCGACCGGATCCTCTGAATCCCGCGCCGGGTCCTCCCCATCGCCTCCCGCCTCTCAAGGCCGCCATCACCTCCTCCTCCTTGTTGGACCTGCACCGGCCTCCTCCTCCATCCTCCTCCACTCACCGCTGGCCGGCCCTCCTCGCCTCCGCCTTCCTCCTCCGTCCTCCCTCCACCGGGCCGCCGCCAGCCCCTCGCTCGCCTTCCTCCTCCGTCCTCCCTCGCTGGCCGCCGGTCGGCCCCTCCTCGCTCCGCCTTCCTCCTCCAGATACTCTCTTCTCCCTCCTTGATTTAGTAGGCTAGTTGATTTAGTTGATTTAGAACATTTTGATTTAGTTAATATGATTTAGTTGATTTAGTAGGCTAGTTGATTTAGAACATTTTGATTTAGTTGATTTAGTAGACTAGTTCATTTAGTTGATTTAGTATGCACCATTTTATTGTTATTTTTTTCTATACATGGATAAGTACGTAGTTGCTTTTGATTTTTTTATAAGTTACTTTTTGGCAAAATGTAGGTGGTACCTTGTCATCTAATATGTTACTTGCGGAAGAACCAAAAATATCACATGCTAATACGTAGATCTTAGGATTATAATTGTCCATCAAATTGCTTCTCACGGAAGAACCAAAAATATCACATGCTACTATTTTTCTTTCCTGTGAAGTGGATCGTTAATCCTTTGCTCATATTGCTTTAGGAAAAATGGCGCCACCACCACCACCACTATGTCGACTATGCAAGTCAAGGTGCGCCAAAGAGCCTTGGTAACCTGGCAAGCTGTTTGACATCTACTTCCAGCTGAGTTTTCGTCATGCGGCGGTAAGAAATTAGATGAAATGTAATAAATATTGTATTTTTAGTGATGGCATTACTGCATTGTGTCATTTTTCTTATTTTACACAGATCGTCCCATGCAATGTGAGGTTGAAATTCAACAAGCTGACAGGAGACACTGTGACATTTGAGGCTCCTGGGGGGCCGTACACTATGGAGGTCGAGAAACGACGCAATATGTCTCAGATTGGAGGAGATTGATGGGCCTGCTTTCGCTCACATGCGTCTTACTAGTGGTGAGTTGATCGCCTTCTCCTTCAGAAAGCGTAAAGACCCAAGCTGGCTGTCATTTATCTCAACTCGTGGAAGATGATGAAGATGACGAAGATGATGAAGATGATGAAGATAATGAGGACCCACTTTCGATGAAGATGATGAAGACCCACTTCATGAAGCCATCGTAGCTCAAAGAACAAGGCTGAGCGAGGAGGAGGTGTCCAACCTGTGGGACATAATTCCGCCACGTCTTGACTTTGTCGGGTGCCATTCGTGACCCTTTGGAAAATACCATGGTTGATCGACATGATATGGTATGTTATACTTACAAATGCAAATTATCCGATGAAATACTTAGTGTACAATCCAATGATATGGTATGTTGTGTGGAATCTAGTCGATGATATGTTTTAGTGTAGAGTTCGATCACATGCTTATTAGTGTAGAATCTAAGGAAACTATTAATAGTGTAGATAATCCACATGTACTTATTTCATGAGGCTATTTATTAATTGATATGTTTTTCTTATTCAGAAATTGGCAAAGAGCATATATGTGAGTTATGGTATCGAGCCCGATGAAGAAGGCTTATTTGGACTACGCCTTCATCGCAAGGGGCTCCGTCACAACCTGTACTTAGCGTGGACACGGACGGTCGCACACACTTAAACTTCGGTTGGGTGGAAGAAATTCCTCGATGGCAAGAATCTTCGTGTTGGACAGGCCATCCTAATTACTATCAGAACACCAACCGCCTGTGCTTGAGGATGATGATTGTCTTCGATATCATCTAGAACTAAATGTGTGTGTGGCTATATCATCTAGAACTACATATGTGTGTGTGGCTATATCATCTAGAACTACATATGTGTGTGTGGCTATATCATCTAGAACTACATATGGTGATTGTCGTTGATATCATCTAGAACTACATATGATGATCGTCGTTGATATGACCTTGTATCGCTTGAGGATGCATATTGACTATGCATGAAATTGTTATCTAGTACTTTTTCGTTTCAATTACTCGTCATGGTTTTAACCATGACGAGTAATTTGGAACGAAGGGAGTACTACCCAGTAATCGTTTATGAATTTGATATCTAGTAGCAGTACCTAGTATCTAGTGTCTGAAAGGGAAACTGAAAGGGAAAATGATGGAAGATATAGCAGTAGCGAGGGACTGCAAAATCGCTACAGCTAACTAATAGTAGCGTGTTGGGAAAAAGGCGCTGCTGATATCGTCATCAGTAGTAGCGCGGATACGGACAGTGCTACTACTACAAGTTAGCTATAGCGCCTTATTAGTAGCGCGGCCACCCGCGCTGCTGCTACACTCAAAACCCGCGCTGCTGCTAGGGTTTTCCCTAGTAGTGACATAGTGGATACTAGGGATCAAACCTTAACAAAACTAACTCAATTACATGATAAATCTCATCCAACCCATCACCGTCCAGCAAGCCTACGATGGAATTACTCACGCACGGTGGTGAGCATCATGAAATTGGTGATGGAGGAAGGTTGATGATGACGACGCCGACGAATTCCAATCTCCGGAGCCCCGAACGGACTCCAGATTAGCTAGCCCAAGAGAGTTTAGGGCTTGGCGGCAGCTCCGTATCGTAAAACGTGATGAATCCTTCTCTCTGATTGTTTCTCCCCGAACATGAATATATGGAGTTGGAGTTGAGGTCGGTGGAGCACCAGGGGCCCACGAGGCAGGGAGCGCGCCCAGGGGGGTAGGCACGCCCCCCACCCTCATGGACAGGGTGTGGGCCCCCTGGCCTTGATTCTTTCGCCAGTATTTTTTACTATTTCCAAAAATATTCTCTGTGAAGTTTCAGGTCATTCTGAGAACTTTTATTTCTACACAAAAATAACATCATGGAAATTCTGCTGAAAACAGCGTCAGTCCGAGTTAGTTCCATTCAAATAATGCAGGTTCGAGTCCAAAACAAGGGAGTGTTTGGAAAAGTAGATACGATGGAGACGTATCATAGCCTTTTGTCAGTCAATTCTGCTTAAACCTTTGCTTGTCCTCAAGCAATTCAGTTGACAAACTGAAAGTGATAAAGAAAAACTATTACAAACTCTGTTTGCTCTTGTTGTTGTAAATATGTAAAGCCATCATTCAAGTTTTCAGCAAAGATTATGAACTAACCATATTCACAATAACATTTAGGTCTCATGTTTATTCATATCAATGGCATAATCAACCAGCGAGTAATAATAATAAATCTTGGATGACAACACTTTCTCAAAACAATCATAATATGATAAAATAAGATGGTATCTCGCTAGCCCTTTCTGAGACCGCAAAACATAAATGCAGAGCACCTCTAAAGACCAAGGACTGACTAAACATTGTAATTCATGGCAAAAGAGATCTAGTCATAGTCATACTCAATATAAATTAATAGTAATGGATGCAAATGACAAAGATGCTCTCCAACTGGTACTTTTTAATAAGAGGAGGATGACTCAACATAAGATTAAATAGATAGGCCCTTCGCAGAGGGAAGCAGGGATTTGTAGAGTCTCCAGAGCTCGATTTTAAAGCAGAGATAAATAATGTTTTGAGTGGCATACTTTGATTGTCAACATAACAACCGAGAGATATCGATATCTTCCATGCAACACACATTATAGGCAGTTCCCAAACAGAATGGTAAAGTTTATACTCCCCCTCCACCAACAAACATCAATCCATGGCTTGTCCGAAACAACGGGTGCCTCCAACTAACAACAGTCCTGGGGGAGTTTTGTTTGCAATTATTTTGATTTGATTTGCTTAAAGCATGGGACTGGGCATCCTAGTGACCAGCCATTTTCTCGTGAATGAGGAGCGGAGTCCACTCCTCTTGAGAATAACCCGCCTAGCATGGAAGATACAGACAACCCAAGTTGATACTTGAGCTATTCGAGCATACAAAACAAAATTTCATTTGAAGGTTTAGAGTTTGGCACATACAAATTTACTTGGAATGGCAGGTAGATACCGCATATAGGAAGGTATGGTGGACTCATATGGAATAACTTTGGGGTTTATGGAAGTGGATGCACAAGCAGTATTCCCGCTTAGTACAAGTGAAGGCTAGAAAAAGACTGGGAAGCGACCAACTAGAGAGCAACAACAGTCATGAACATGCATTAAAATTAATAAACATTGAGTGCAAGCTTGATTAGGATATAATCCCCACATGAACATAAATAGCGTGGAGGCTATGTTGATTTTGTTTCAACTACATGTGTGAACATGTGCCAAGTCAAGCCACTTGAATCATTCAAAGGAGGGTACCACCCTATCATATCACATCACAACCATTTTAATAGCATGTTGGCACGCAAGGTAAACCATTATAAACTCCTAGTTAATTAAGCATGGCATAAGCAACTATAATCTCTAATTGTCATTGCAAACATGTTTCATTCATAATAGGCTGAATCAGGAACGATGAAATAATCATATTTACAAAACAAGAGAGGTCGAGTTCGTACCAGCTTCTCTTATCTCAATCAGTCTATCATATATCATTATTATTGCCTTTCACTTGCACGACCAAACAATGTGAATAATAATAATAGTGCATGTGCATTGGACGGCTGGAATCTGCAGGCATTTAATACAAATGAGAAGACAAGGTAGTATGGGCTCTCGGTTAATTCAACAATAATGCATATAAGAGCCACTTCAACATTTTCATCATGGTCTTCTCCTCTAGACCCCCAAAGAAAAGAAATAAAACTATTTACACGGGAAAGCTCCCAACAAGCAAAAGAAGAATGAGAAATCTTTTTGGGTTTTCTTCTAATTATTACTACTACAAGCATGGAAAGTAAACTAGCCAAAAGCTACAACTAATTTTTTTTGGTTTTTCTTAAGGTTTTCAAACACACAGGAAGAAGACTTAAAAAGATAATAAACTAGCATGGATAGTATAATGAAAAAGTATGAGCACCGACAACTAGAAGGAGTGTGTGAACATGAATATAATGTCGATGATAAATACGTACTCCCCCAAGCTTAGGCTTTTGGCCTAAGTTGGTTTATGCCCATGGATCAAAGTTATAGCTGGGGTCTTACTGAGATGCAGCAGCTATTGCCTCATGAGCTGCCGCTTGGAGGCGAGCTGCCTCCGTCCTCCTCTTATACTCGTTCGCCTCCTCCCAGGTTATAATATATCTCCCTTTTGCCTGATAGTAAAAGAAAGTAGGAGCAGGGAGAGCAACATGGAAAGTAACATGAAGCCCTCGGGTTCAGCATTACACACATATGCGTCAAATTCATCCTTAATTCCTGCTTGGACCATGAAATTTTCTGATGGCCATTCACAAGGCCGCACTTGAGCGTCCCTTGGTGGTTCATGGTCCGGCTCACATATTGCGGGCCTGGGTCCTTGCTTCCTTGAAGAACCACCTTGGTACATTTTCCTAAACATATTTCTTCCTCTGAAAAATTTCTGAAAATTTTAGTAACTCAAAATAAAAGTGAACCAACCTCAACAAAATTGATAGCAACTACTCCCACAAGTGCCTAGAGACTATATCATGCATTAGAACTACTTGGGACCATATAAATTTGACATGCAAGATCCAGAATCAGAATCACCTAAGCAGCAAAAATTTGCAATAAATAAAGGACTAGGACAAAAACTAATTGGACCATTGGAGGAGTCACATACCGAAAATCAATCCCCCAAAGCAGTTTTGTGAGTGGAGCTTTGAACAAGGAGATCGAAAATCGCTGCAAGATGAGCTAGAAATCATGCTTGAGCTGGTTGGTGATTTTTTCGGAGGAAGAGGGAGTGTGTGGGTGCAGGAATAAGTGGAGGGGCCCACCAGGGGCCCACAAGGCAGGCGCGTCAGGCGGTGGGCGCTCGAGCCTCGTGGCTGTCTTGGCTCCCTCGATGTGTTCTCAATGCCAGATATTCTCAAATATTCTAGAAAAAATCATATTTAATTTTCAGGGCATTTGGAGAACTTCTATTTTCGGTGTATTTTTTATTGCATGGATAATTCAGAAAACAAACAGAATATACTATTTTTGCTTTATTTAATCTAAACAACAGAAAGTAAAAGGAGGGTACAGAAGGTTGTGCCTTCTAACTTCTTCCATCTCATGCTCATCAAAAGGAATCCACTAACAAGGTTGATCAAGTCTTGTTAACAAAATCTTTTCGAATAACATGGAACCGGAGAAATTTTGAATAACACTAGATTACCTCAACGGGCATATGCACATCCCCAGTAATAAGAATATCATATTTCTTCTTGACAGTAGGAAGAGGAAATTCAAAACCTCCAATAGTAATAGTTGAAATTTTTCCAATAGAATTGATACTGTGGAATTGAGGTTGTTTCCTCGGAAAGTGTACCGTGTGCTCATTACCATTAACATGAAAAGTGATATTGCCTTTGTTGCAATCAATAACAGCCCCTGCAGTATTCAAAAATGGTCTACCAAGGATAATCGACATACTATCGTCCTCGGGAATATCAAGAATAACAAAATTTGTTAAAATAGTAACGTTTGCAACCACAACAGGCACATCCTCACAAATACCGACAGGTATAGCGGTTGATTTATCGGCCATTTGCAAAGATATTTCAGTAGGTGTCAACTTATTCAAATCAAGTCTACGATATAAAGAGAGAGGCATAACACTAACACCGGCTCCAAGATCACATAAAGCAGTTTTAACATACTTTCGTTTAATGAAGCATGGTATAGTTGGTACTCCTGGATCTCCTAGTTTCTTAGGTATTCCACCCTTAAAAGTATAATTAGCAAGCATGGTGGAAATTTCAGCTTTCGTACTTATCACATACTTCTCAAAGCGATGATGTATTTTAAATCTTCTTATCATTTGTCGAAGCTTTGATCTATATGTTGTCATCAATTACCAAAAAGGGGGAGATTGAAAGTGCAACTATCCCTGGGTGGTTTTGGTAATTCCTAACATCATATAGCTCATTGAACTAATGCTTTTTCAAGATGATCATTTCAGAAAGTTCAATGATTGGCATGGCATGGATTAGGAATGTGGACCCCTCAAAATGCTAAGGACACATATTGGGTCAAGCTCAAGACTCTACATTTTGATTTTAGTGATCCAAGATCACATTGAGTCCATAGGAAAAGCCAATACTATTAAAAGGGGATGAGGTGTTGTTTAATGGCTTGCTTGCTCAAAATGCTTATTGATATGCTCCAAAAGCCCTCAACCACTTTCTCATATCCACATATGTCCCAAACCAAAAGTCAAACTCGGCGCCACCGAGTTCATTTGACATAGCCACTGCTAGAAACCGATAGGGATCTCGGCCTCACCGAGATGGGATTGCAAACAATCTGTTTGCCTTCATAACATTTCGGTCCAACCGAGATGAGCGATTGGTCCCACCGAGTTTGCAATGCAAATTGTCTGTTTCCCGTTCGTAACGTTTCTATCTCACCAAAATGAGCAAATCGGTCCCACCGAGTTTGCCTGACCAACTCTCTGTTTTCCTATTACAGAAATTGGTCCCACCAAGTTTATGTGATCGGTCTCACCAAGATTACGTTATGCCTTAACCCTAATGAAATCGGTCCCACCGAGTTGACATGTCGGTTCCACCGACAAGCCTAACGTTCACATTTTGAACTAAATCGGTCTGACCGAGTTTCTTGATTCGGTCCCACCGAGTTTGGTAAATTGTGTGTAACGGTTAGATTTTGTGTGGAGGCTATATATACCCCTCCACCCACTCTTCATTCATGGAGAGATCCATCATAACGTGCCTACACTCCCAATATACATTTTCTGAGAGAGAACCACCTACTCATGTGTTGCACTACAAAAAAATGCACTTCCTGGATGATACGTGTTTGTCACAGTAGGTCGCGTTATTTGTCATGCATGTACATCCATGACAAATTTATAGCGATGTAATCAAGATAGTCATACCTGTGCTGTCGTAGAAGTGTTCCATGACATTACCAAAATTATCATCACGGAAGTGTCCACTTCCATGACGATAAATTGCGCGTCACAGAAGTGCTTTCGTCAAGGGTGACCGACACGTGGCATCCACCGTAACGGAACACCGTTAAGCTATCCGGTCGAGTTTTGGATCCGATAACCCGTTAACAGCCCCGACCAATGGGGATTTTCCATGTGTAAAATCATCATTGGCTGGAGGAGACACGTGTCAGGTCCGCGTTGGCATAGGTGTCACTCATCCAATGGGCGAGATGCGCCTATGATATGTTGACACGTGGACCGCCCATCAAGTTTAAATGGGCCGCCCAATCAAGGCCCACAAGATTTTGCGGACCATAATGGGCCGGCCCAGCTAAAGGCCCACAAGATTTTGCAGACGAAAATGGGCTGCCCCAGCTAAAGGCCCACAAGATTTTGCGGGCCATAATGGGCCGGCCCAGGTAAAGGCCCACAAGATTCTTGCAGATCATAATGGGCCGGCCCAGCTAAAGGTCCACGAGATTTCGCCGACATTAATGGGCGGCCCAAATGTGAGGCCCACAAGATTTTGAGGACCCTAGTAGGCGGCCCATTAACTGGCTGCCATGTTTTGGGCCAAATGCCGACCCATATTTGATCCGGTCCATTAATGGCCTGCCACGCCCGGCCTAATAGTGGCCCATATGAGATCCGCCCGTTAAAAGCCTACCACGCTCGGGCCAAATTACGGCCTAGATCAGGTCCGCCCTTTAAGAGGCTTTGGGCTCAATTATGGCCCATATCAGATTCGCCCACAATCGGACACTATGCTTTTGGGCCCACTTGCTAAAGGCCCACTTAGTAATTCGGCCTGATATTAGTTTTGGCCTGTTAAGGGCCCGTTTAACATTTTGGCCCTATATTAATTTTGGCATGTTAAAAGCCCGTCATATAGTTGGGCCTAACTACGGCCCTGTTTGCATCCGGCCTGCTCGCAGCCGATATCTGATTGGGCCAAGCAAGGACCGAGACAATTTTGGCCTGTTAAAAGCCCGTGATTTGATTCGCACAATCATGGGCCGTGGTTCATTTCGGGCTGCTGCCGGCCTGTGAGCTGTTCGGCACATTTCAGGCCCAACCTACATCGTGATTGCATGACGGCCCGATTATGTACCGTAATTTTATGGTTTGGCCGGTTTACTGCGAATACAGGGTATATATACAGTAAAATAACTGCAGCATCATGAATAAGAAAAAAACCTAGACTATACAATAAAGAAATTATGGCATATTACATCCACTGGGCATCAAAGTTCGCCACTATGATAATAAAGCACAAGGCATAACAGATTACATACTTTGGGCATCAAAGATCGCCACCAAAGTGCAAATAAACACGCCGACAAAATAATATACAAAACCGACAACACTTCAATAGAGTTCAAGAAAGGTTAGCCTTCTTTGTGGAGCTGCAGCATAAGCAAATGAGCAAGATGATCGATCGCGCTTTGTTCAACACTTATATCTTCCTCACTCACGAAAGATAAAAAAGTAGATGATGATGGGTTTTGCACATAAAAGTATCAGTCTTTGACAATTCATCACATTTCTTACCGATTTAATAAAATGACACAGTTTAAAATTGCATTAACACAATATGGTATTGTTCAGGTCAAGACATGGAAGGAAATGACATTGTGAAGGAGATGGCAGCTTCACAACACCACTGGATTACAGATCAAGAACTCATAAGTATCAATGGTTAGTGTGTTGTCAATTTATACCATTTCAGATTGGCAAATAAAGAGACGATTTAAATAATAGTAGAATGATATGACATGGTTTATAGTTAAGACATTGTAGAATATGACATTGTGCTGTAGTGGGAAGGTTCACCACACCACTGGATTACGGATGAAGAACAGAAGCATACATGCAGTGCAAAAGAAGATCACTAGCTCTGTATAGTTTAATTTACATGGTATGAAGAACGAACTTGGTTGTACAACTGAAAACTTAAATTAAGAAAGGACAAACTTTTGTTTATGAACTTAAACTTTAAACAAGCAATTTGATGCAAACACCAAAAATAAACAGCTGTTGCAGTCATGCCTAACCAAATATATACAACAAAGTTTGAAGGCTTGAGATGGACAAACTTACATTATTGGTGAAGATAGGCTCTATAAAGGCCTTTTCCATGCTGATGGGGGGCAATTCAAGAAGTTTACCACAGAATCTTCTTCAAAAGCATTGCCTTTATTCTACATTTTGTTAAGAGTAAATATAGATGTGATAATATACGAAAAAATGGAGAATATTTAAGATAAGATGAAGAGTGATGCTACATAACCAAGTAGCTATAAATGTAAGTGCAGTGATACGGGCAAAAGGTACAGCCAAGAGCAATGCACAGCTAAACTTCTTCAGTACCAACCTTATGGTAAGAGTAAATATAGATCTGATGTGTAGAAAATGGAGGGCAAAGGAAAATAAGCTGCAGAGTGATGGTACAAGAACGACTACCTGCCATTATAAGTACACTGATAAAGGACAACATGTACTTACAAGAACAATGCAGAGCTAAAAAAACATTGGCATTGGTTATATTCTACACTAATGTAACCATTCATACAGATCAGATAATTTGGAGCGAACAATTGATAAGCAAGCTATCATGCATACTGCTGTCACATAATGAACCAGGTATGTATGCAAGTACAGTGATATAGGACAACAGGTACTAACAAGAGCAAAGCAGCGGGTAGCATATTTGCGATATCCTGTCGTTCTTGTCAAACCGGAATTCTTGTTCGAGCAGATTTCCTGCAAAAAAGATCTATAAGGCACATGCGGGAAAGTAGAAGTTCAAATTGTCATGTGATTTCATAGATAGTACCTCATCCTAGGAACGAGACCAGTGCATAACAAGGTTTTTCCATTCAATGTCTTCTAAATTTAGCACAGGAGACTTCACCGGAAATTCGTTTATAGACTTGCCATGAAAGCGTGATTTCCTCAGGTAACACTGATACTGCTGCAATGCTTCCTTGAAAAGCACAAGCAAGATTTGCTCGTCCTGACTATCCAGATTGACCCTCGCCTAGTTACAACAATGTAATTTAAATCATTGATATGTTCAATCAGCAGAAAACAGGAAAATAATAACCATGAATAATAGCACTTACACGTAAGTTGGACAGGAAGATGTGAAAATGGTGTTTGTCTTCACAATAATCTTCCCATGATGGGAATATATGCACGTAGTCCCTAACAACATTGAAAGCATTGTCTTTTAAATCGGGAATAAATGGAATGGGGTTCCAATCTGCAGTAATTGGCCGTCTCTGCGGTTGGGATAGGTCTTGACGGTGGACTTGCTTTGTACTTTTTTGCTGCAGTGTGATTTTTACGTGGTACACTGGTGCTATGGCAAATGAAATCGGTATACCTTTTCTTTGGAGTGCAGGTCCTGTGTGGTGGGGCTAGTGGTGTGGCCAGTGAAGTATGGGTACAGTCTGTGGAGTCGGTCCTACGTTTTGTGTCACTTGGTTGTACAACCAATATAAGTGGGTGTTTGTCTGATTTCTCCGGCACCACCACGTTTTTCAAGGACTTTGTTGGTGCTCCTTGAGTTCGGCAATCACCCTCTTCCTTTTGATGTCCGATGCACAAGAACATCATTTGAGTGGAAAAACATGGTATGATGACAGATGGAATATGTATTGATAATGGATGGGCATGGCATCTCGACATATATGATGAGTAAACTAAGCAGATGGCGGTGCAACAAAGTAGAAGAAATGCAAGACAACATATGCAAGATACCCGCAATCAATAAAACATTGCCAAATTAGAACAGGAACCTTGATGGGTGAACAGGACATGCCATCTGCCTTTGACTCCTCAAGGTTAGAATAGTCATTAGGATCATATTCTGAACAAGAATCAACAATTGGGAGCGTATGAGTTTCATTGCATCCACACTGGCACTCAATGCCTTGGTGCCAATTTTGTAAGTCATTGCAGTGTTTAGCTTCAAGAGTGGACTGCTGCTAGTGCGACACAAAGCAACTACACAGATCATAGTGTAGATATAACGGTAAAACCTTAAGCATCGAGTAAAATCAGCAAAGTGGAACTTGCTGGAATATATGTGCTAGTATTGCTTGCACGGCTAGAAAGGCTTCGGATACCAGCTCTCTTCAAGTGAAGGTGCGATCTTGTTAATACCAGTGTAACTCTCAAAGGCGACACAGCTCCCCGCATTTCCTTGCTATTCTTATAGGATTCAAGTGGGCAGGCCACTACAAATCCTACTCCTATGTTTACAAGATCCTACAAATCAAAGAGGCTCAAAGTGTCCATCACAACCGACCATATAGACCTCTACACTGCAAATGTCCCTGCTCATCTTCAGTACAAGGAACATACTGTACTACTATCATACTCCCTTCGTTCCAAAATATAAGTCTTGGTAGAGATTTCCACTATGGATCACATACAGATGTATCAGATACATTTTAGAGTGTAGATTCACTCATTTTGCTCCATATGAAGTCCATGGTGGAATCTATACAAAGACTTGTATTTAAAACGGAGAGAGTACATATTAAAGAAGAACGGAAGAGGAACATGGTAAAGAAGAGCAAGCAGATTTTGGATGATAAAATGTTGGTTGCGCAATGCCCACACATGATGAACCAGAGCTCATTAAGAATGCAACTCCCAGCTGTCTCTCGACCATTTCAGGCGGTTGGATGAAGATCCTACGTCTCCTAACCATTCTTCTTCCTCGTCTCCGATTCTTCCCATACAGAACACCGCACGGGTCGCCGGCCGGACCACCGGCCCCCATCGCCTGTGTTCCTCCATACCCCCACCCCCACCCCCACGAACCCCCACCCACGCCGAGTTTCCTTCGTTCGTCGAGGCCCCACAACCACCGAGGCCCCTTCGATCGCGACCGGCGAACTCCGTGAGCTCTGAAAAATCGACTGACCCAATTTTGAAATTTAGTCTACTGTGATTTAACTAGTGTGGAATATAAAAGGGGAAAACCATAAGCATTGGGAGTATAGTGTTGAGAGTGCCATGGCAGATCTGAAGGTGCAAACCGGACAAAGGCAACTTCACAACCAAGAAAAGAAATCAGAGTAAAGCAGTGGAGATCTATTTTCTTGCTGTGATAAATAAGTTGAGCAGATACGAAAGAGTACCGCCTCTGGTGCGACGCCGTGTATGCATCTGCTGAGAATTTGACGGTTTTGTGGTAGCGATGGCTGTCGGCGGCGTGGAAGCAGATCTAGGAGGGTAGACGTTGGCGGCGGGGCGCGGTGGATGAGACGGTCGTAGGAGCGGCGCCGGCAAGGTGGACGGCGGCGGGGATGAAGCGAGAGGACGGGATGCAAGGATCCCGGTCCGAAACCGTGGATGAGAGAGGTCGATCTCTTGTAATGGATGGCGGCGTCGGGGTATCAGCTCCGGCATGGTGGAGGAGGACGACGGTGGATGGGGTGGCGGACAAGTGAAGACGGAGGAGGTGGGGTGGAGAGGGTGTTTTGGCGCCCATGGAGTACGAATGGGGAAAAGGGAGGTAGAGGGAAGGGGGAACCATGTATTCAGTGGCGCGCTTTGTCTCAAATGCGAGGAAATTTACAAACTTAGCCCCATTTCAAATTTCTACTACATCACAACAACATTAGTCGGTTGGGGATAGGGCCGGTAATCTCGCATACACCAAATATTTGCCGACGAGAGTTTGTTTTTGGCGCCCACCGTGTATGAATGTGAATCGGGGAGGGAGTCGATTTCGGCCGAGGACACACTGTGTTTTGGCGCCCACCGTGTATGAATCCGGGTGAGAGGCGTTTAGGTCATGTTTGGGTGAAATTACAAACCTACCCCTATTGAAACCTATAGAAATCCAGCAGATAGGCTTTGCGTGGCAGGGATAGGCAGTAGTGATTTCCATCTCGCAGATTTTGGTTTCGGGCGGTTACTGTGACTTTCCCCGCTTTGTTCAAATTTTGCAGTGCACGTTTACCGTGCCAACTCAATTCGAATCCCGTTTGTATTCTATTTTTTCGCGCGGGATCCATTTTCAATTGGAATTACATTCTATATACATCATTTTTTATATATACTTTCAAAAGCACAACAGAGAATTCTGCTCCTTTATATGTATAATATGATTTACAAATACAACGATCTCGAAATCTTAAGGTTGAATTCAAAAAATTTAACCAAATTATGTTCTACTAAAATGTATGGATCAAGAATATCTACATATTAAATAACATAGATGTGCGTGAATTCATATGAGTATGCATGTTTGATAGATCAATTTTGGTTCGAGTATGGATTACATGTATCATCATCTCGAATTCAAATATTTGAATCCCTTTTTGTTCACTCCTTTCACGCCCATCTCTCTCGCATGCATGCTCCTTCAGGTAGCTATCACTCTCTTTTCTCCAGCTCACCCGCACGCTCACTTCATGTTTCTCCTATCCTCGCAAACATGGTCTCTCGACATCTCCCTTGAGAGATGTCACACTCTCCCTATCATTATACATTACATGGTTTTCATTATCTCTCACGTCTCTACTGTTCTCTGGTATCACTCGGTACCTAAGCTTTCTTTTTCACCGCCACACACACAGTCTCCACTCGTCTTTCACAATGTCTTTATCTCTATGGTATTCTCTCACACACCCTATATGTCTCTACATATGACTCATACAACTAAAATTACTCTCTCTCTCCTATAGACACAACATTTGTTGCGGTCTTCTTTTAAATCTCCATCGGTGACATTATTCATTTGTTTACCGATCAGACAACCCCGACTACCATATCCTCTCTCTCTCTCTTACAGACACACACACACAACTCCTGCTTCCACTCCCCTTCCCGACTACTGTCTCTCTCTCACACACACAAAACTCTCGCTTTCGCACCCCGACTCGTATTTCTCTCACAAACATTTATCGACTAGCTAGCCTCAAGATAGGTTTATACACCCACACTCGTGCTTCCACCATCGCATACATGTCTCTCTCCGCTCCTTGTATCTATGTAGATTTTTCTTCCCTTCTTGAGACATGCCCTCTCGGTCGTGCACACACACACTATCGCCTCATTTTAAGCTGATACCTATCGCACACACACTCCTTGTGTCTTTGTCACACATGCACTCCGTCCTCCTCCACTCTCCCTCTCTCTCACACACATGGGCTTTTTGCAACAACTAGCAAGATGCCCATGCGTTGCACGGAACATCAAGATGCATTTGTATGAATAGTTTATCTTGTGGGGGAAAAGGATGAACTAGGGAAGGCCTTATTTGCAAATGTGGATAGGGGTGTGGGTATCTTTTTGCAAAATTGCCATCGTTTCCTTCCTATCCTTCAGATATAGATCGAACGGCCTATATTGCAGGATGGCAGACACACGATGATCACCGACAATGCTTTTTATAAGAGTAGGGATAAAAAATAGAGTTGGTGATGATGGTGGGCCTGCCATCCTGCAATGTAAGTCGTCCGATTTATATCTGACGGATAGGAAGGAAAATATGGCAATTTACCCGCACTCTTCACCACATTTGCAGATAAGGCCTTCCCTCGTTCATCTTTTCTCCCACAAGATCTTGATGTTGGTACAGCATACGGCATCTTGCTAGTAAGAGTAGAAATTAGACTTATACCACTTCTCGAATCTTGAAACCAACAACATTCCTCCCTTATCTCATCAAAACCGCCAAAGGAATATATTTTGAGTGAAACATAACATATTTTTAGTGATATACGTATTTCAAAACTAGACTTTTTTTTCTATCAAATCGGTGAATATGTATTAATCTACTTTGATCGTGTGGCAACGCATTGGCACATTGCTAGTAGTTATTATAATTTTTGGACACCAGACAAAGGTGGAGTACATATACGAAGAGAAGAGGCGCACACACGTAGTCGGCCTCTCGCTGTCTCGCACACATGAGTGTTACGTAAAAGCGGCGTTAACAAATAAACCCTAAAACCCTAGGTGCACGATTGCTGCATTGGGTACCGGTGCGTGGTGGAGCACCTTTGTAGGAATAGTCAGCTCGTGATAATTTGATCCGTAGGTGTTGATGGTCGGGACCACATGTGAACGACTTGGAGCGCGGTGGCTCGCCGGTTGCCACAGATCGAGTAGCCACGTTTAAAATATCGTTTTTTAGCGGGGTTAAGAGTTCCGATTTTCAATGGCGCATTATAAGTAGTAAGTAGTTTTTAGAACGATTGGTATGGAGCGAAAATGGAATTCATAGTACTACATACCTCCTTGGCGTATGGTTGTATGGTTTATTTTTGCGATGGAGGTTGTATGGGTTTATGTTGCGAGATGTTGAACCTGGTAGTTCTAGGGCAAATACTATGGTTTAGATTTAGATGCTGGTTTTCAGTAATGAAAATCGGAAGGGGAAACCCTTCTTTGATTAAAAAAAAACTACTACCTCCATTCTGGTTTACTAGTCCCCATCGTACTTTGGGTCAAAGTTTGTCCATGAATTTTACTTGTAAAATGTGAATGGAAAACGAGATTTTGTTATACCCAAACAAAAAAGGACTGGAGGGAGTGATTGCTCGACACGGACGTGACCTCTCATAAGCGTAGGCATTGAATCGGCGGCCTGGCCAAGAGGGCTGCACTTTCGCGATGGGCCCGGCTGAGCACGCCTCTCGCTTGGCGTGCAACCAGCTTAAGACTGCCCGCTTGCCTTCATTGAATCCGGCAGCGTGTGCGGCAACACGCCCTTCCAGCCGACAGGCATTTTAGAACACAAAAATGACTAAAATATAATTAATTTACGCATGGTCTTGACTTGTTGTGCTCGCACCGGTAGCGAGGAACTAGTAGAGGTTTTTCTTTATTTATAACTCTCCTCACTTTTTTGGCTTTGAAGTGAATCATGGTTGTGGACATTATGTATGAATGTGCAGATATCTGTGAACATGAGTTTGATGTGGAAGTTGAACTTGGAATGTCGGGCTTGCGCGTGAACTATACCATGTCCAATGCTTCGTATGTTATTGTTTGGAAAGTACTCCCTCCGTCCGGAATTACTTGTCATCAAAATGGATGTGTCTAGAACTAAAATACCTCTAGATACATCCATTTCAATGACAAGTATTTTCCGACGGAGGGAGTAATTGCAGTTATTACATGACCCGAAAAAAACATTTTGTGCCACATCAGTAGATGCACAGACATCACAACAGGCATGCTGACTGGATAAACATTTGAACCTTGCTATTATGAAGGAAATTTTGTATTGACAACAGTTTTAGAAAGCAGGAGACGCCAGCCTGCCTCGCCTTTGCTAGCTTATTTCGGCTTCTTCCATCTCTTCTTTGGCTTGGGTGAAGAGAGCATCTGATTGCTCTTTTCGCTTCTTCAGGAACTCAGCTACATTCTCAAGGGCTGCTGCATGCTTTCTTTCAGCCTTTATTAATGCCACGAGGACACGAACAGCTGATGACTCCACCTGGCTTGTGTGTAATCCACATCATCTCGGGAATTTGCACCTTGTGTCTAATCCGACATCATTAGGAACGGCACCTTGTGTGTAATCCGACCTCATTTTGGAAACATGATCTCAAGGTTGACCATACTTCCTCCTCGCAGAACTGCATCCTAACATGAAGTTACTTCTTTTTTAGATCAATACTCAGAGCAACCTAGATCCATTTAGTAGAAGCCAGATAAACAGAACTCGGAGAAGTGAATTCAAAAGGAAAATGTAACATCCCAAATTTTCAATTTGGAATGTTAAACATTAGATCATCAATGCATATCATATTTTTATTTGCTTTGGGTTTTGATCCTAGAAATTCTACGCAACTCAAGGACCCACGGAGAGAGTTGGGAATTTTGTTATTTTCACATTTGAGTTTTCTCAAATTTTGAGAATAAGATCATCTGATTTTAATTATTTTATCATCAATTATTTCTATTACAAAAATATGAGAGAGGGAATAAAATGACTTTCCCAAAATAAAGAAATATTGAGGATTTAATAATAAAATCAAATAAGATTTTATTTCAGATTTTTTCACCATTTTATTTGAATTTAGGAAAAACATGCGTTTTTCAAAATTTGCATTTATGCCCAAATAAATGTTCATCTAGTCCGGCTTGATTTTAGAAGCCGGGGAAAATTTATTTCAGGATTTTTGTAGTCTGTTTAGAATTTCTTTCGATTTTTCTTCTACGCGGAATTATTTAAAAAAAAACGCGAACCGACTCGTCAGATTCGCCGGGACTCCGCCTGCCGGGCCTTTATAAGCGCCGCCGGGGGCCCGTTTAGCCACCGCCGCCCGAAACCCTAACCCTAGCCGCGCCGCCGCCTCCGCGCCACCCGCCCGTGCCACCCGCGGACCCGCCACCCGCGGACCCGCCGCCCGAGGTAGCCACCGTCACCGGCGGTTTTCTTTAGAAAACCGCCCGGTTTTTTTATTTTAGCCGCGGTTTTTTTAGTTTCTCTTTTTTTTAGATCGGTTTATTTATTTCCGGTTCTGTTAAGTAGCGAGCATTTGCCCGTTCGTTCGTTTTAACGAACGTGTTCGTCGTTTAGATCTAGTTAACGAACGTTCGTTCGTTAACCTGTTCGTCGTTTTTCTTTTTCTCGGATTTTCCGCGACTATTTTCTGATCGCGATTTCTGATCTGATTTTCGTTTTAGTATAACTTTTCGCTCGTTTATCGGAATCAGGTGATTCAAGTGCCTGGAGTTTCGTCTCGAAACCCTCTTTCTGAATAACCAACTTAAACTAGTTTTTGCTTCTGTAAAGTTTGACTTAGATCCAGATTAGTAAAACAAAGTTTTTTTCTTTCGCCGTTTGACTTTCGTTGCTTCGTTTGATTTGATTCTTTTTGCAAACCGGAGTTCTTAAGTTGAACTTTCTGGTTAGATCTTTTATTTGAGATTTACCTGTGCATTAGATGAGTGCTTATTGTATGCTTGTTGTTTGTCTGTGATAGAATACCCGGAGTGCGCCACTTGTTATTTCGAGTCTCTAGGTCTCGCGGATCATCAGCAAGGCAAGTAACACTTTGATCATACTTTTTCCAATACCCAGTTTTTTATTGCATTAGATCAATCCTCAAACATTGCATGATTAGGATCTAATTAAGTTGTGGGATGGGAAGTAGATTGAGGTAGTACCTATTACCTGTTTTATTATCAAACCCTTGGGAGTTACTTCTACGTCTGCTTATTTTGCCATGCTATGCAAGTAGACGTGGATTGGGTGAGTGATTTTCCATGACAGATGTGTGATATTGTTAATTACTGGTTTATTTAAGGTGGCAACTTTAAATACACATCTGGGTGGATTGAGGCACCTGGTTATTCCAGGACTTGCCTGTTTTTTTTGGACCGCCACCCAGGCCCAAAGGGATCATAAGATTATTCATGCTAGAAACTTCCGTGTGCAACCACATGCTACTATGGGCTCTAGCATAGTTGATTAAGTCGTGCGAACTCTTACGGGTAGACTAGCAGATGTAGGGGAAAGTAGGTGTACTGGTCTACCCTTCGTAAGATGCTAGCGCTTCTGAAAGACCGTGTCTCGGTCATCCGTTTCTCAAACATCATGTAGTGCGAGAAATCCAACGGAGGCGATCGAGTCTTGTGGGGAGAAGTGCGCAAACCTCTGCAGAGTGTATAAACTAATCATGATTAGCTGTGTCCCCTGTTATGGACGTTTTGAGTATCTAGTACTTGGATATCATGTGAATCTCATCATGTTACTTAAATTAATTTTGTTGGGTTTTAATGATGATTATTTTAATTGGGATTGAGGATGCTGTCAACCATTCTTAATGTTTAACAACCACCATGATAGTTAAATAAATTTATTCCTTTGTAGTAGGGAAAAATTGGCTTTTCGCAAAAAATGTAACCATAGAGCTTTCCACCAGCCATATATGCATGTAGTGTAGCTTATACTTTCATTACTCTCTATGTGTTACATTGCCAAAGATATTCCATGTCTTGACCCATTTTCGGGCTGCAACTTTTCATGTTGCAGACATTTCAGACGACGAGTAAGGTGCTTTTAGGTCGTGATTCTATACTAAGTGATGCCGTTGGAGTTGATGGACTCGCTTATCTTCCAAGCCTTCCATTTATTACCGTTATTAGATGGCCTTAAGCCATATTTATTTTGCTAAGTTCTCTCTTGAGACATTCGATGTAATAAGTGTGTGATTGCTACTCTGTTATAAATCCTTCAAGTACTGTGTGGTGTCAGCATTACTGATCCAGGGATGACACACGAGCACGTAGATCGACTGTTTGAGGTCTGGTCGCTACAAAGATGGTATCAGAGCACACGCTGGCTGTAGGACACGGCTACTACGCTAAAGCCCTAGATCACTACTCTTTCTTCTCATTCCTGACTCCTCATCTTTTCTATTCTTTTAGGACGGCGGATGCAAGGAACAAGTTCACACAACCGGATGAATATACACCCTTTGGATATCACCTGAAGGAAGTCACTAGATACCTGAACGTAGGAATACCAAGCCTCATCGGGACCTTCAACGCCACTTTACCCGAAGAAGAGCGTTGGATGATTCAAGTTCACATTCCAGGAAGGACATTTGCACCAGTCACGGAGCCCATAGAGTTTACCTTTGATGCACCAACTTGGAGCCTAGGAAAGAGCATGGCAGCCCACATCGCCATGAGCCGAATTGGAGAAGTTTACCACAATGATGTCAAGAATACTATCTACCAGATTTGTGGGCGCCGAGATGAGCAATGGGAGATGATCAGCACCAGGAGGGATAGATCAATCACAACTTACATTCAGGAATTAAACCAACACATCCGACGCCAGGAGAATCAGATGTGCGCAGGTATGGAGGATCTACAAAAGGCCATGACCAAGATCAAGGAGCTAGAAGAAGAACTCAAGGCTACATGTGAAGACTACATGGAGGAGATCGTCGCTCTAGTGAGACAGAACGACGACCTTAAGGAGAAGATTGGAGTATTCATGGGAGGTTCAGCACCCAAAAGAGAAGATGACGATTCCACTTGCCCGAATAATTATATCATCATTGACGACACCGACCTGGACCCCGATGATAGTGATGATGACTATGTTGATGAAGCTGGAGCGGCTATCATGGAATCTTCATCGGAGCAGTTTTTCTAGATTGACCACCATAACAGTAGTAGTGTTCCACCATGTACATAGCATAGTCCACGCACTTTTGCGATAGCCCTAGACCGTTTGTATGCTTTTGCTTGATTGAATGAAGTGATATTGTGTGTTTTGTCTCATGTGCATTGGGTAGTGTTTTCTCTTTAGACCCCATTCTATTCTTAACTCTCGTCTTTTCTGCAAACCCTCAGATGCCTCCGAGACGTGACAATGGATTTTCTTTCCCACCGGAGCTCACTCAGTTGATCCAGCAGTAGAATGCGTTGATGCAGTTGCTAGTCCAGAATCAGAACAACAACAACAACAACAACAACAACCCACCACCACCACCTATTGATCATTTAACCTGTTTTCTTAGGCTGAATCCGCTGGTGTTTTCCAGTAGCACCGAGCCAATAGTGGCAGATGATTGGCTCCGTAAGATAGGGAGGGAGTTGACCACTGCAGGATGTACAGAAGGGGAAAAGGTGAAATTTGCTACACATCAGCTTGAAGGACCCGCAGCAGCATGGTGGGAGAATTTTACAGCCACTTACCCTGTAGACGCTGTCACATGGGATCAGTTTCAGCAAGCTTTCTGTACTGCCCATGTTTCAGCAGGAGCTATGGCCATGAAGAAGCGCCAAGGAGGACGGACAGTTGGCCAATATGTGGATGACTTTAGTAAGTTAGCACGTTATGCCCCAAATGACGTTGCTACGGATGCAGCTAAACAGGAGAAGTTTCTGGAAGGACTGAACGACGAGCTGAGTATGCAGTTGATGGTAGCAAGCTTCAATAACTACCAGGAGTTGGTAGATCGTGCTCTTATGATTGAAGGGAAACAACACCAGATTGAAAATCGCAAGAGGAAGTATGGACAGGGGAAGTACAATTCTGGAACTCAGCAGAAGCCCCGTTTTACCCCTAAACCGGGAGCTCATTTTCAGAATACCCATGGAGGAGGTAGTACACACAACCATAATGGCCCCAAGAATGGTAATGGGAATGGAGGAAGCAACGGCCAGAACCGTACCAACCCATCAACCCCAGACAAGAAAGATCTGAGCCAAATCACTTGCTTTAAGTGCAATAAGAGTGGGCATTATGCAAACGAATGTTCTAAAGGCCAGAATGGAAATGGAAGCTCTGGGAAGAAGCCAAACCCTTTCAACAGGGGACAGGTGAACCACGTTAGCGTGGAGGAGGTTGAAGCTCAGGCTGATGTAGTAATAGGTAAGTTTTTGGTTAAGTCATTTACTGCACTCGTTCTTTTTGATACTGGTGCATCGCATTCATACATATCAAGGGGATTTGTGGATAAGTATAGCCTGCCCACTAGGATCTTAAAACGCCTATGCTAGTAAGTTCACCAGAAGCGGAGTATATGGCCAGTCAAGGATGTTTTCAAGTGCCATTAAGTATAGGAAGGCATATTTTCCCGACGGATTTAATTATTCTAGAATCCCAAGGATTGGATGTAATTCTTGGTATGGATTGGCTGTCGATGTATGGAGGAAACATCGATTGCGCCAGTAAGACAATTTTGGTTACGACACCAGAAGGAAGAAGGATCAAGTATGTATCCCGGCATGTGCCATATAGGATGCAAGTAAATTCCTTATCGAGTTGTGCGGGAGGAAGTACCGGTGGTAAAGGATTTTCTGATGTATTTCGGAAGAGTTGCCAGCATGCCACCGGATCGGGATATTGAGTTTTGATTGAGCTTTTGCGAGCACAGGGCCAATATTGAAGAGACCATACAGGATGCCATAAAGGATTTGGTGGAGATTAAGAAGCAGATTAAGGAATTATTGGATAAAGGTTACATTCGCCCAAGTTCTTCGCCTTGGGGATCACCTGTACTTCTAGTGGAAAAGAAGGATGGACCGTTAAGGAAGAATGTTGATTATCGTGGATTGAATGAAGTAACGATCAAGAACAAGTACCCACTACCAATGATCAATGATCTGTTTGATCGGTTGCAAGGAGCTAAAGTGTTTTCCAAGATCGATTTGCGATCAGGATACCATCAGTTGAAGATTCGAGAGCAGGATATACCCAAGACATCATGCACCACAAGATATGGACTGTATGAGTATACCGTTATGTCATTTGGTCTGACTAACGCACCTGCCTATTTTATGAACATGATGAACAAAGTGTTTATGGAGTTTTTGGATAAGTTCGTCGTAGTGTTCATTGATGATATATTGGTTTACTCGAAGAATGAAGAGGAACATAAGGAACATTTGCGATTGGTACTGGAGAAGCTCAGAGAACATCAGTTATATGCCAAGTTCAGCAAATGTGAGTTTTGGTTGAAGGAAGTAGGGTTCCTCGGACACGTTATATCTGGAGAAGGAATAGCGGTTGACCCCACAAAGGTTATCACTGTGACAAATTGGGAGGCACCATCAACAGTTGGAGAGATCCGGAGTTTCCTTGGACTGGCAGGATACTACCGGAGATTTATTGAGAACTTCTCAAAGATTGCAAAGCCTATGACGGAGTTGCTGAAGAAAGATACGAAGTTCATATGGATCAAGAGTGTGAGGCTAGTTTCAGGAGTTGAAGAAAGCGTTTGGTTACCTCACCAAGGTGTTGATTTTGCTGCACCGGACTAAAGATTATGAGGTGTATTGCGACGCTTCACGTCAAGGACTTGGAGCAAAGGTGCTCATGCAGGAGGGAAGAGTTGTTTACGTATGCTTCACGACAAGCTGAAACCTCACGAATTGAATTATGCCACGCATGATTTGGAGTTAGCAGCCGTAGTGCATGCATTGAAAACATGGAGGCATTTCCTCATTGGAAATCAGTGTGAGGTGTATACGGATCACAAGAGTTTGAAGTACATTTTCACGCAGAAGGAGTTAAACCTCAGACAAAGGAGATGGTTGGAGCTCATCAAGGATTATGATATGAGATTGCATTATCATCCCGGAAAGGCTAATGTAGTAGCTGACGCATTGAGCCGTAAGAGCCATGTCAATACACTAATGACGGGAGAAATACCAAAGGAGTTAGCCGAGGATCTTCGTGAACTATGGTTGGAAATAGTTCCGAGAGGCTATGTAGCAGCATTGGAGATTGATCAACCTTAATGGATAGAATCGGAGAAGCTCAGAAGACTGACAAAGAGATTGCCTCTATAAAGGAGAAAATGAGCGAAGGAAAAGCTAAGGGATTTCGTGAGGATGAGCATGAAACCCTATGGTTTGAAGACCGTATTTATGTGCCCAATGACCCGGAGATCAGGAAGTTGATTTTGCAAGAGGCACATAATTCACCATATTCGATTCACCCAGGAAATACAAAGATGTATTTGGACTTGAAGAATACTTTCTGGTGGACCGAAATGAAGAAAGATATTGCGGAATATGTAGCAGTTTGTGATGTACGTCAGAGAGTAAAGGCAGAGCATCGAAGCGGCAGGATTGTTACGACCATTGCCGATACCGAATGGAAGTGGGATAAACTAGGCATGGATTTTATCACGGGATTACCGGGACTCGTTCGGCTATGACTCAATTTGGGTTGTAGTGGATCGGTTGTGAAGGTAGCTCATTTCATCCGGTGAAGACCACTTACACCAGTGCTAAGTTGGCAAAGATATACATGACCAGGATTGTATGTTTACATGGAGTTCCGAGGAGTATTGTATCTGATAGAGGAACCCAATTCACCTCAAAGTTCTGGAAGCAGTTGCATGAAACTTTGGGTACCAGGCTGGAGTTTAGCACAACTTTCCATCCGCAGCATGATGGATGTAACCGAGAGAGTCATTCAGATTTTGGAGGATATCTTTGAGAGCTTGTGCACTAGATTATGGATCTAGTTGGGACGACAATTTGCCATATGCAGAATTCTCTTACAACAACAGATTATCAATCCGGTTTGAAAATGGCCCCTTCGAAGCCTTATGCGGAAGGAGGTGCAGGACCCCGTTGTTGTGGGATGAAGTTGGAGACCGCCAGTTGTTTGGACCAGATTTGAAGGAGTCTGAACGGAAAGTGAAGTTGATTCGCGATAGGCTCAAGGTAGCCCAGTCCTGGCAGAAGAGTTATGCGGATTCAAAACGCAAGGAGACAGTTTATGAAGTTGGAGACCGAGTTTATCTTCGAGTATCTCCACTACGAGGAATTAAGCGTTTTGGAGTTAAGGGAAAGTTAGCACCACGTTTTGTAGGACCATATCGTGTTTTGGAGCGTATGGGAGAAGTGGCCTACAAGTTGGAATTTCGAAGGATTGTCGAGAGTTCATGAGGTATTCCACGTTTCCCAGTTAAAGAAGTGCCATGCGGAGATGGCTGAAATACCACTAAGGGATACAGTGCCATTGGAAGCAATTCAGTTGAATAACGATTTGACCTATGAGGAGAAACCAGTTAAGATTCTCGAGGTTGCCAGTCGAGTTACTCGCAGCAAGGTTACTAAGTTTTGCAAGGTTCAGTGGAGCCACCACACCGAAGATGAAGCCACCTGGGAGCGAGAGGAAGATTTGCTAAAGGACCACCCTCACCTATTTTCTAGCCAACCCGAATCTCGAGGGCGAGATTCATCTTAAGGGGTAGGTTTGTAACATCCCAAATTTTCAATTTGGAATGTTAAACATTAGATCATCAATGCATATCATATTTTTATTTGCTTTGGGTTTTGATCCTAGAAATTCTACGCAACTCAAGGACCCAAGGAGAGAGTTGGGAATTTTGTTATTTTCATATTTGAGTTTTCTCAAATTTTGAGAATAGGATCATCTGATTTTAATTATTTTATCATCAATTATTACTATTACAAAAATATGAGAGAGGGAATAAAATGACTTTCCCAAAATAAAGAAATATTGAGGATTTAATAATAAAATCAAATAAGATTTTGTTTTGGAGTGTTTCGCCATTTTATTTGAATTTAGGAAAAACATGCGTTTTTCAAAATTTGCATTTAGGCCCAAATAAATGTTCATCTAGTCCGGCTTGATTTTAGAAGCTAGGGAAAATTTATTTCGGGATTTTTGGAGTCTGTTTAGTATTTCTTTCGATTTTTCTTCTACGCGGAATTATTTAAAAAAAACGCGAACCGACTCTAGGCCAGATTCGTAGGGACTCCGCCTGCCGGGCCTTTATAAGGCGCCGCCGAGGCCCGTTTAGCCCAGCCGCCGCGGAAACCCTAACCCTAGCCGCCGCCGCGTCGCGCTCAAGCGCCACCTCACGGACCCGCCACCCCGGACCCCGCCGCCGAGGTAGCCGCCGTCACCGGCGGTTTTCTTTAGAAAACCGCCCGGTTTTTTTTAGTTTAGCCGTGGTTTATTTTTTTAGTTTCCATTTTTTAGATCGGTTTATTTATTTCCGGTTCGGTTAAGTAGCGAGCGTTCGCCCGTTCGTTCGTTTTAACGAACGTGTTTGTCGTTTAGATCTAGTTAACGAACGTTCGTTCGTTAACCTATTCGTCGTTTTTCTTTTTCTTGGATTTTTCGCGACTATTTTCTGATCGCAATTTCTAATCCGATTTTCGTTTTAGTATAACTTTTTGCTCGTTTATCGGAATCAGGCGATTCAAGCGCGTGGAGTTTCGTCTCGAAACCCTCCTTCCGAATAACCAACTTAAACAAGTTTTTGCTTCTGTAAAATTTGACTTAGATCCATATTAGTAAAACGAAGTTGTTTTCTTTCGCCGTTTGACTTTCGTTGCTTCGTTTGATTTGATTCTTTTTGCAAACCGGAGTTCTTAAGTTGAACTTTCTGGTTAGATCTTTTATTTGAGATTTACCTATGCATTAGATGAGTACTTATTGTATGCTTGTTGTTTGTTTGCGATAGAATACCCGGAGTGCGCCACTTGTTATTTCGAGTCTCTAGGTCTCGCGGATCATCAGCAAGGCAAGTAACACTTTGATCATACTTTTTCCAATACCCAGTTTTTTATTGCATTAGATCAATCCTCAAAGATTGCATGATTAGGATCTAATTAAGTTGTGGGATGGGAAGTAGATTGAGGTAGTACCTATTACCTGTTTTTTTATCAAACCCTTTGGAGTTACTTCTACGTTTGCTTATTTTGCCATGCTATGCAAGTAGACGTGGATTGGGCAACTTTAAATACACATCTGGGTGGATTGAGGCACCTGGTTATTCCAGGAATTGCCTGTTTTTTTGGACCGCCACCCAGGTCCAAAGGGATCATAAGATTATTCATGCTAGAAACTTCCGTGTGCAGCCACATGCTACTATGGGCTCTAGCATAGTTGATTAAGTCGTGCGAACTCTTACGGTTAGACTAGCAGATGTAGGGGGAAGTAGGTGTACCGGTCTACCCTTCGTAAGGTGCTAGCGCTTCTGAAAGACTGTGTCTCGGTCAACCGTTTCTCAAACATCATGTAGTGCGAGAAATCCAACGGAGGCGATCGAGTCTTGTGGGGAAAAGCGCGCAAACCTCTGGAGAGTGTATAAACTAATCATGATTAGCCGTGTCCCCGGTTATGGACGTTTTGAGTATCTAGTACTTGGATATCATGTGAATCTCATCATGTTACTTAAATTAATTTTGTTGGGTTTTAATGATGATTATTTCAATTGGGATTGAGGATGCTGTCAACCATTCTCAATGTTTAACAACCACCGTGATAGTTAAATAAATTTATTCCTTTGCAGTAGGGAAAAATTGGCTTTTCGCAAAAACTGTGACCATAGAGCTTTCCACTAGCCATATATGCATGTAGTGTAGCTTATACTTTCATTACTCTCTATGTGTTACATTGCCAGCATATTCCATGTGCTGACCCGTTTTCGGGCTGCAACTTTTCATGTTGCAGACTTTTCAGACGACGATTAAGGTGCTTTTAGGTCGTGATTCTATACTCAGTGATGCCGTTGGAGTTGATGGACTCGCTTATCTTCCAAGCCTTCCGCTGTTACCGTTATTAGATGGCCTTAGGCCATATTTATTTTGCTAAGTTCTCTCTTGAGACATTCGATGTAATAAGTGTGTGATTGCTACTCTGTTATAAATCCTTCAAGTACTGTGTGGTGTCAGCATTACTGATCCAGGGATGACACCTGAGCACAGAGATCAGATTGTTTGAGGTCTGGTCGCTACAGAAAAAAATAAAAACAAACTACAAGGTGAGAACACCCACTTCCTACATCAAGCTAAAAACAAAAGCATTAGGATGATTAAGACTCTTCTTATTACACATCGAAGAACACCACGCTTAAGAGAAACAGAAACTACAACATATACACATCGAAGAACATGAGGATACACGAAAGTAATTGAAAGGGTGTTACTTACCAAAGCTCGTTTTACAGGTTCAGTGCAGCTCCTCTTTAACTTGCCACGCTCCTTGAAGATGTCCCGAATATCCCCTATTTGGTCTTCATTGCTCCTCCGCATGTTACTTTTCGTGGTTTTAAAATCTCAACATGGCAAGAAAAATATACTACTAGTAATACTCACGCATCTTGTGGGCAATATTAAAGCACTCGTCTGCCATGTTAGAGCATCTCCAATAGAATCGCAACGCACAACACTTTAAAAAGCGTTCTGATCTTTGAGATCGAGAAGTAGATACTAGAGAGTAGAGGATAGTTCTCGCATAAATAGATAAAAAAGATAATTCAACTACTCCTCGTTGTCCGACTCCTCCTCGGTGATGTCCTCCTCCGACGCCCGATCGTAGGCGTGAAGATACCGATCATCGCCGGATTCTGTGGCGACACTTGCTCCTAGCCGAATGTTGAATTAAGCGTCCGCTTTCGCCACGCTTGTCCTCGCGATAGGCGGCTCGCTCCGCCTCCTCTTATCCCTCTCCGCTTCTCCAATGCGCGTAGAACTAGCGCTCGTTGATGATGTCCTGCGGGAAGTGTTGGCGCCACAGCGCCATGGCTTCCTCGTCCATCTCGGCGATGCCGAGATGGTGCTCCCGCCTCCGGTTGTCGTGACGATCCTCGTCGGTGCTAAGTCGTGGCAGACGCGCGAGCGTCTGCACCCTCTCCCGCGTCGGCACATTGGGGAAGTTCAATGTTCTATGAGGCCACAGGAGGCGCAACACCGCCGCGTCGTACGTGCGGGCGGTCTCGTTGGCGGTGTCAAAATTGTCGAGGCCGAGGCGCATCCCGCGAAACCGGATCTCGGCGGAGAAGCCGCTGGAGGGGCGCGCGCGGACGCCACGGTATCCCCAAGTTTCCCGGCGATGCGGTGGCATGGTGGCGTGGCGGCGGTGAGGCGAAAAAGAGCGAGGAGAGAGCGGTGGCGAGGCACAGAGCGGGGAGAGAGCGGTAGCAAGGCACAGAGCGGTGGGAGGGCGTTGGATTTTATAAAGCGTGCCGGACGTCGCACGGCAAAACTAGCGCACGCCAGGCCGCTTTTTCCGGCGTGCGCGCGATCCTGTCCCGACGTCTCCGCTATCTCTACTCTCTTCTCTACTGTTATATTTATTTTATATTTTATATTTAATATTTATCTCTACTTCCTTTACTGTCTACTTTTTTTATCTATACTTTTTTTCTTGCAATATATGTCGTCCGATTTATATCTGACAAAATAGGAAGGAAACAAATGGGAATTTTGCAAAAAGATACCCATACCCCTCTCCAGATTTGCAAATAAGGCCTTCCCTCATTCATCCTTTTCTCCGACAAGATAAACTACTCATACAAATGCATCTTGATGCGTGCAATGCATGGGCATCTTGCTAGTTCTAAAAATCTTTCCATCATTGGCCACACTACTGGTTGCAGATGAAAAACCTACCCAAGCACAAGCGATACTGAGCGACGCACAATTACAAGCTGATATTCTGTTGGACAATGGAGGCTATAACCAATTACTTTTACGAGAATAATAGCACCCAAGAAATTTGAAGGGTAGGTATGAACAAAATTGGAACTGCACATGTACTGCTAAGTGATTCAATACACACATTACCAATCGAGGAGGAGAACGATGGTCGCGGCGGCCTCTATGAGTCATGGTCGGCAACGGGAGTCAGTTCATTGTCCACGACGGTGGTACTTCTGCGCTTGGCGTCGGCTTCCGGGAAGCAGATCCGAGACCGTGGAAGACGATGCCGGGGAAGAGGCTCCATGTACGACGACGACGGTGGACTGCTCGGTGTGGCATCTGAGGTCATCGATGAGGCAGATGTGCTGCGGTGGAGGAGTGCGCCGATGTAAAGGGGAGGAGCACGAAGGCTGCGGTGCCGTGGAGAAGTCTATTTTGCGGTGGGGATAGAAAATAGAGAGTATTCAGGTGTACTACTCTGGGTGCTGGGGTGGGGTTGGCTGGGTAGTGTGAACCTAAAGTTATGAAAACAGCCCCCTACCAAGCGTCATCCGTAGGCCTGTTCCGAAGGCTATGATGGTAACTTCCTTTGCTCGAATCAGGTCGCGGAGATTTTCCGCCGACCTCAAAATTTTGTGACATTGGACTCCCGTGTGGCGTGTTGAGTGATTCCGCTAAGCAACTAGCGAGTAGTAGTAGTAAACTCTGCATATTAGGTTTGACCGAAGTCAAACTTCCTAAAGTTTGACCAAGTTTATAGAAAAATATAAACATTTACCATAACAAATATGTATGATGTGAAAGTACAGTCAATAATGAATCTAATGGTATTTATTTGTTATTGTATATGTTAATATTTTTTGTTATAAGCTTTCTGAGAGTTTACAAAACTTGACTTTGACCAATGCTAATACGCCGGACTTAAATAAAAGCGGAGGGAGTACACATTTGTTTTCTTAGTTTGTAGTGAACTAATCATTTGTTGAAATTGTGAAATAAATATATTAGGCTATTGACTTCGAATGTAATGGTTTATACAATTCAATAGTTACAATCATTATCGAATCCCAAGATGTATACAAGGTCTATAGTACTTCACAACATGCTCAAACTCACATAATCCCAGTCAAATGAGAATCTAAATGCATTTCATAGTTATTACTTTGTAGGATGCAACAAAACAACCATAACTCTACATCAGCCATTATAGAAGCAACATTTTGACATATCCCAATGTGTGAATGAAACATGCAGAGAGAGCTTTTGAAGATGGAGCAGATAGGGCGGGAAAGATTGTATGTATGTGGACGAGGGAGTAGGAGAAAAACCTAACGAGACAGCGAGAGAGAGAGATAGAGAGAGAAAGAGAGAGGAAGAAGTTAGGTCTGTGAGAAAGATGGATACATGTAATATACATGAGATGCGTGTGCATCTGGATTCTGTATACGTGGAAGGAGAAGAGACAACATGTTTGATGAGAGAGCTGGAAAAACATGGACGAGAGGGGAAGGATCTCGTGGGTTTAGGGATTGACAATTTTGTGCGGGGGAGAGAGGGATTGGTAATTTTGTGCAAGAGAGAGAGAGTGGGGGGAGGAGTCAGTCAGCCGTCGTCACATCACCCTGCTTCCAAATGACCCCGCATTCTCTAGCGCAGTGTGGTCGCCGTCTTTGATCTGCTCGATGCCCTCTTTGAAGATTGAGGTGTTGTGCATGTTGGGGTGCAAAGAAGCACAAGCGAGAGTGGTCGCCGTGTAACCTTGGATGGGGATGAATTGTGTGCTCGGGGGAGTGTGCGTGTGTGTGTTGTGCTGTGTGTGTCTCTCTCTCTCTGTGTGTGTGTGTGTGTGTCAGATATTGAGAGAAAACAAACCTAAGGAGAGAAATGGGTATTCATGAAGAGATTGTGCGGGCCTTGAGGTGGGCAGGGGCCGGGTGAGGGTGTCAAAATGTGTGCATTGATGCATGTGTTGCATGCGACCGTGCGAGGGACGGACGAATCGAGAGAGATGGTTGTTGTGTTACGGATGCTCCTCTCTCTCTCTCTCCCTCTCCCTCTCTCTCACATATACACACACAAACAAGTAAACTAGAAGACCGTTCTCTCATGTATACACAACGTACGGGCATCTGTCTATGTCCCACTCATGCATGATCATTTGCACATTCACACCTCTCTATGTCTGTATCACACGCACACCGTCTCCACATTGCCCTTCCACCACAACACACATATGGACACATACACACGTTCTCTCTCACTCACACAAACAAATTCAGTATTAAAAAAAACTAGGGCGCACCTAAAACGTCCAAATCCAAATAAACACGAACTGGAGCTAAATTCAAATATATGGAAATATTGCAGCGTCAAGAACTTTCGTATGAAAAAAAGTTGAGTAATATTCGAGGATTGTTTTCACACACACAAAAAGGTTCGGTGGATGTCCTTTGAGCGCGACACGGTGACGCACCGTTCGATCGACCGCGCGGCCGCGGTTCACGTGCTTGCACAGGATTCCTTATCGTGGCTGTGGTACTAACTAATAAAAGCGCTGCCTAAGCCTAATGTTTACATGTACTAGTACGCTTTTCTTTTAAGTTTGACCAACCTTATATATAAAACTAAAGTAAGCTCCCACACGCGCACTCATCAATATGCCGCCACCACCGCTTGCATGCCGGGCGCTCACCGCTCCGGCCAACAATTTCTCGCCCATCACCGCCATGTCGCCGCCATCCCTGTGCCATGAAGCCAAAGGCTCTCCCGCTCACGTCGTCTGCAGTGCCTCCTCGCGATGCCGCCGTGCTGCCAAGCACGCGAGCAGCTGGTGGAGCCGTGTCTATGCACGCAGCGTACGAAGAGGAGGAGGAGCGCGTGCTCCAGCACGCCGGCGAGGAGGAACTAGCGTGCCATTGTCGTCTCCGCCCGCGCGGAGGAGGCGCGCATGGTGGCTGTCGCGGCGGAAGCCGGTCGCACATGCGTCGAGCCCGCAAACCGGGTGCGGACGCGGAATCTACTTTCGAGACCTTCAATGCCACGTGGATCCTGCAATCTGAAGGAGCAATCTGGGTCAGTCGACTCATGTGAGCCGTTTGATGCAACATGGATGGCTAGAAGGGCTTCTTCCACCTCTTCTGCCGTCTTCTTCCTTCCCTCCGTCGAACTTCTTTCACAAATCGACTGACCCAAATTATACTACTAGTACGAACGTATTAAGTACAGTAGGAACACGAAGATACGAGTAGTAGTACCAACTGCAAGAAGAACAATAGTAAGACATAGTACTAGTACTAATGTACGTACTAAAGAGTTCAAATAACGAGAAAGAACATAAACATAGTTCTGTTGGGGCCTCAGCACAACACACCCTTGAAAATAAACTAAGCAACTAGTCCGCTTGACGCTGCAGTAGAACCAGCATGAGCGACGGCACTGCCACCTACTCGGAGTCCGAGTCCACGTCCTCGACTTCGTCCTTGTCCCTCTTCCTCTTCCTCTTTGCCGACGCTTCTTTGCTTGAACCGGATAATCGAGCTCGCTTCTTCATCCAACCCTTGTAGATATTTAAACAAAGGTAGGCATCCATTGCTGCGTACAGAATGTGATCTTCATCTAATGTCTTCGACTCCCTTGCATGATGAAACTCGTGATGAGGTTTCTTCACCTTAGCGTACAAAGGATCAATCATGGCTGCTGCCAGGGTCAGCATTGAAGGTTGAGAGGAGGACACCAGGCTTGCCTTCTGGAGATTGAAGGGCTGGCCTACAACAAGACCTATCCGACGCAGGAAATCCCTGTCGTTCTTAAAGCCTACAGTAACGAATTTCACTCTTTTGTCCTTGAGGGAGTTCTTAAAATCTAGGCACTCAATGTCGGCATGGCATATGTGGTAGACCAAGCAAACGTTATGTACGCAAACCTGGATCACAGCGGGCTTCTTCCTCTCTTCGTCCTTTAGATCCTTCTCTCGTCCCACGACTGTGGTGTACTCAACATCTAGACCAGCGACCCACTCATCTGTTGAACTGCTGAACATGCGTAGGAAGCGAGCAAGCCATGCTTTCACCGTCTCGGATCCACGTGTGTAGATGACGATGAACTGATCGCCGGTGATGGCTCTAACCTGGTACTCAGCGGCGACCATGGAGATTTGGGAGGCCATGGATTTTGGAGGAGGGTTAGGAGAAGTTGAACTGTTGTACCCCACAAAAAAAACTGGGAGCGAACTAATGTGGAAGGACGGGATGACTGGGTGCGAACTGTTGTAAGGTAGAAGACGGGGACGAGTAGGCCGTGCGAACAGCGTGGAGTTGCTGGCTTGCCCGATGGATAAACGGCTGCAAGCCCCCAAAGAGTTCTCGATAACTATGCGGGACCCACAAGATGTCATGTCTACTAGACCCATATCGTAGGCCTGACGGTATAGCTTCGCACTGTTTCAAGACGCCATGCCGGCACGGTGATGTAACTTCACTGAATTCCGTCAAATGTCGCGCCTCCCACGACCTTCGCCTCCCTCGCGCGGTCGCACCCTTTGAGACTTCCACCGGCTATAAATGAGCAATTTTTTTGCCTTTTTTAGACAAGCAATTCTTTTTGCCTACTCCGCATGCATGATACTCTCTCTGGTCCTTTTTACTCCCGTCAACCGTTTGCAAAGTGTTTGACCAAATTTATATATTTTTTGAACACCACCTTATATTAATTAACCAACCACGCCAGTACACTCATTCGATACAATATTCACCACATTGTATGCGGTACATTATTTACAAGAATACCATCTAATCTATTGTCAAAGCTATACTTAGCGATTAAGTGTGCCACCTTATTGGCCGAATGACTAATCTTTGACAATTGAAGATTGTTGATCAACTTCGAGATGCTCAACGCTTTCATCTTCAGGTCACGCATAGCAGACCTGTCATAGTCCCCCGATGCAAGAGACGCTACCACAAAAAGCGGAACCAGTCTCTAAAATTACAGGATTATGAAGAGAAATACCTATCTAGAGACCGGCAATGCAAGCCCTAAGCTCCGCTTCCTCCACGCTTTGACAGGCATCAATGAAACCCCATGACCAAATTATACTAAAAATATCAATATCTATAATACTGATTATAATGAGTATAAGAACTACGTTTTATAATGAGTGTAAAAATATTGATTTGACATTGTGAATGTTGGCACATTTTTCTATAAGTCTGGTGAAAGTAGAGGTACATTGACTTCAGACAAAACTTAAATGCACAATGCAGACTAGTTCCTCCGTCCAGGTGCGTGCCATGTCCTATATTGTCATCACAACAAGGTTAGCTATTAGAGTACCACTACTTCCCTTCTAGTTTAAAGGGCTCGATTCAAAAATTTCACCTACTCTTAGCAAAATAGTAGAGGCGGTGGAATAGTTTTTGAAGTCTGCAGAAGTACTCAACTAGTGTTGTCGTTCTTCACAAAAAAATGTGTTTACCAATTCATGCATGAACACTAGTTACTCTAACCCCCCTCTCTTCTTTAATTCTTTGCCACATCAGCATGTTTGCTATTCCCGTGTGCATGATACCAGCTAAGATACCACCATTATGGCCAGCCTTAATCATCGCATGCAATAATTTAGTGCACCTTGAAATATGAACATGTGTGGGGCGTGTATGTTTTAATGACTTGAGACTATACCTAGCCCTAAGCATGCAAGATGACTTATTATGCACCGTTCCCCATACCTGCAGGAAGCCCATTCGTCTCCAAATCTTTTCCTCTCCATGTATGGAAACAATATGCCTGTCAAACTCTCCTTCTCCCTCCGGCGGTCCCACCACTCTACCCCGTGTGAAAAAATCTGCATGCATGAATCTCCTCCCCCCACGCTCGTCCAATCCGTTGTGACCAGCAATATTTCCACCCCTTCGCTCCCCCGTAATTTACTCCAACAAATATGCCCACGTAGCTGTTACTTAGCTTAACCGGTGCATTGGGTCATTGACATATGGGCCCAACAGTGTCAGCCCACATGTCGCTGACGCAATCGACCTGCAGATTAAGTCGATGCAACTTCGATCCATATCTTACGTAGGTGTGCCATTACTCGCTATAAATAATGTGCCTCCCACGACATCACTATCTCCTCCCCCTCACGTTCACGTTCATCGCTATCTCCTCCCCCTCCCTCTCACGTCGACCACCATGGCATCGCCCCTCCCAAGCCCTAGGAGCCCCTCGCTGCACCGCGCGGACGGTCATGCGTCGCCGTTCCGTTCCTCACCGCCACTAGTCGAGGAGGACGCATCAGTGTTCCGCTCCTCCGCTCCTCGCCGCTACACGATGCGTCGCTGTTCGTTGAGGAGGACGCGTCGGCGTTCCGCTCCTCGCCGCGACGCGACGCGTTGCCGTTCCGTTCCTCGCCGCCACTAGTCGAGGAGGACGTGTCGGCGTTCCACTCCTCGCCACGACGCGTCGAGGTGGACGCGTCGGCATTCCCAATCTCGCCAGCACGCGCGCCGGAGGACGCGTCGACTCCCCGCTACGTGGAGAACGCTGCGCCGCTCACGAGCCCCCCTTGAGGAGCTTTGGAAAGAAATGGATGTCGCCTTGTGGGAGGCTTTGCCTCTAGCAGAAAAGCGCCAAAATAGAGGCGGAGAAGAAGGCCGAGGAAGAGAAGTGCACCCATGGAACAAGCTGCCCGGGAGGCCTATGTCGCGTCCGAGAGAGTCAGGCAATTGGCTCTTTGGCAGAAGGCTCGTGCGAGGGCCGTGAGGGTGGCGGAGGACGCCCGTGCCGACGCGCTGAGTGCAGTTGGGCCCAAGCGCCTCATCTACGCTTGGCGGTACGTGGACCGGGTGCACGCTTCCAGTGAGGAGGAGTACCTGTTGGCGCCGGATCAGCACACCAGTGAGATCGCGCTCGCCCGCCGGCAAGCCGCCAATCAGCACCTCACGAGTTGCGAGGCTGAGGAAGAGGCGTTGTGTCGGCGCGCTGGGAAACGGCCGCGCACTAGGGCACTCGTGGAGTGCTGCAAGCGCTCCTGCGAGAGCCGTGGCTTTTAGTAGGAGTGTAATTTTGTTTCGTAAGGCGATCTCATTAGTTTTGGGACGCAAATGATAAATCCTGAACGTTCAGGAATTTTTAGTGTCCTTAATTAAGTATGTAAAAGCGAAAGTTTGGAAACCTTGTGTATTCGTACGCATTTTGCATGTACGTGCATAGAGCACATACTTTACTATATACTATCGTACTACACGTCTCTCTCGATATATGCTTGCAGACTATGCTACTCCCTCCGTCCAGGTCAATAAGTCATCTTTGGTTGTGCACCGTGACCAAGAAGGAGGGAAGACTTATACACCTAGATGGAGGGAGTACTACTATTACTTATGTACGTGCAAATGCATGTTTTAACATTACGATGCGGTTTTTGTAAAAGTAGAAACACAACACTAGTCAAACTTCTGAAACGATTCAATGCAAAACAAATGCAAAAATGCTTGTTTGATTGTTTACTTTTAGCTTCCTTCTTTGTAGTTATTTCTCTGTTGTACTTTGTACGGAGTATCTCACTGGTTGGAAAGGCATGCAAATTCCGAAACCGCTTCCTACACCCTGTATCGAATTTTTTTCCTAACAAGTTGTGTCGTGCAATTGGAATTCCAACTTGAGTACTACTACTAGTAGGAGTACCAGGGGCCAGTTCTTTTAGGCTTCTAGACTAGATTTAACTAATGAAATGTTAGTGCATGTCACATGCACTAACATTGTATCAGTTAAATCTTTGGTCAAAATTTAGCACAAATTACAATGGTGAGGAATAAACCAGGATGGAGGTACTACTAGTAGTAGTTTAGAAGCCCAAATAAATGAGTGAGGCGCCTTAATGTTAATCTCCACTGTGACTAGTCTTATTGGAAAAGCTAGGGAAGCCGCCAAAAGAACTGGCCCTAGGATTAGTAGCTAGGGATACTAGGAGTAGTAGCTAGGGATCGAGTGTGCGAGATGAACCAAATGCAGAGAGATGAAATGCAAAAAAGATGGAGGGATGTGATGGTTGCTTGTCCGTTTATTTTACCATGCCACTTATTAGTGGGAGTGGTTGGGTTTTGTGATATGACGGCTTTACTGCCGTGCCACGAGCGGGGTGAGACTCCCGTGCAGCGCCGCCCTCTACACTAGTACTACTACATCGGTCGTGGTTTATACCCCATTGAATTTGACTGAAGATTTAACTGACAAAATGTTAGTGCATGTAAACAAAAACAATATTGTTGGATTCCTATTTGAACATAGTTTTCAATTATATAATTTTAGGTGACATGCATCATCATTTATCGTACCATACATAATGTTAGTTCAATTTTTGGTCGTACTAATCTATAGTAAGGTGCCCGTGCGTTGCACGGAAGAGTGAAATGCATTGATCGGGGAGTTATTTATTTTGGCAAAGGATGTGGGGGTCATCTCATGTGTAACGGGTATCGATAGGTTTGTTCGGATATTATTACATCTCTAGAGCTCACAAACATCTGGGTGAAATAGATAAAAAAGTATCTTTTGCAAACAAAAGCGTTCAACTGTTCAACCTGCATCCAAAACTTGTGAAGAAATAACTCTTATTGTGCTTTGCAGGAAATGATCTTCAAGAATTAGTTTTTGAGTATCCATTGTTATACATGTTGGCTACAGATGACATGGCACTTTCTTATAGTCAACAGTTGGCTATACTATTTAAGTATTAACCATGCCCTTATACACCTAGACGGAGGATTAAATCAGGATGACTTGGAAGGGGGCAGAGGATATGTAAGAAATGGTTCATCATAAGTCTTTCACCAGTACTTAGTAAAAATTCATACATGGAAGATTCTAGACTAAACCATAAATGGATACAGTTTTATTCATGCGCGATACTCCAATAGAGCAAGATCATGCATGGAAGTCTCCACATGCTTAGACAACGGATTACATTGAGCGAAGACTAATGATCAACATTTAACTTGAATATGCAGATGTCCAGGTGAACCTCCTTGGTGTCCCCGTGCACATTGTTGGGGGTCAAATAACACCGTGCGTCTTCCATGTCCACATCGGCGGGAAAGTCCGAGCTCGGCAGAGTCCAAGTATGCTTGGCGTAGCCAGTATCGCCGCCCACGGACCTCCGAGGGGTAGTAATAGTGAGCACGCACCCGTACATCGGCCTCATGTCCGTGTCAGCGTCAGCGGCATCGCCCCTGACGCACACTACAGAGATGTGGCGGCGGCCTACACGGGCCTCACCGGTGGCCACGATCAAGAGGAAGATGCTGCCGTCCTCCTCCGAGACTAGCAGGCGGCGCTGATCCTCCAGCGACTCCGGCACGGTGAACGGGTAACACGTCTCGTACTTGATGTTCTTCGCCAAGGGCCAGTAGTGATTGCCGCACGCCTGCGTCAGGTGATGCACGATGTCCGCCGGCGAGCCCCAAAACGGCACCGGACACTCATAGCAGTAGACGAAGGGCTCCTTGGAGGCATCGACCAGGCCATCCATGAAACGGGAGTGGCTGTAGGGGACGTTCCGCTAGTTGAATATATGAGCAAGTTACTACGAGATTTAGTCCGAATAAGCACAAAATAAATCATGATGACTATAATAGAGATTAAACTAATCATGCGGACTAGCATAGTAGATGAACATATCGAATCTAGGACACCGACTAGAAACATGAATTCTACCACGATTTCGAACAGGAAGGACAGAAACACATACGGTGCAACGGGAGCAGCACCATTGGTGTTGAGGTTGTCGCCCATGTCGTTGAGGAAGAGGTTGCCGAGGTCGGGGAAGAAGTCGTCGTCAGTGAAGTCGTCGCTGCTAGCAGTCGTGAGAGTGCGCTCCCCAAATTTCAACAGCGCCCGCCGAATGGAGCACATGAAGGAGTGGCTGTAAGGGACGTTACGGCCGCTGAATGGAGCGCAGGAGTAGCCCACGAAGCAGTAGATGGTGCTCCTCCCTAGTCTCTATTCTTATCTCTATCTCTACTACTCTTCTTTGTTTATTATAATATACTAGTTGTAGTTCTCAAATCGAATAGCATCAAGGCCGTAATCGCACGCCCGGCTGAACACGCCTCCTCGCCTCCATCAAACCCCTCCGTTAAACCTGCATGCAAACCGAGAAACCTACTCCGGCCCGCGGGAGGAAATTTGCCGGTTGCCGTTGGAGAATAATAGAGTCACGTCCAATCCATTTGAGTTAATTGCATGTATGATTCTCCCTCTATAAAACGTTAATTGCATCCTTAATCTTGTATTCTAAGTACTCTATGGGTTCCATCACAAGACAAAGTGTACATGACTTGCAGTGGCTCTGATTCGTACAGAAAGTTAAAAAGAAACAAATCCATGACTTGCAGGATTGGAGTTAGCACTGATGGCGGTTCGTAGTCGTTCCACGCTCGGGCATTGAAGTTTGTAACTATTTTAGATTAGAACATACTACTCCTCCGGTGCTAGTAGTTGAACAGATTCCTACTCAACTACTACTCTACTCAAGCAAGTTAGGGCATAGTAGCAGGTACTGTAGGGAGTACCAGTACTGTGATCACTCAAGCAAGTTGTGCGACTTTGATATGACCCTATGCTGCTGGTATGTGTCTCGCAAGTCAAGTGGCGTGCTGTAGTCATCATCACCTGTCCACTTCCCGCAGCACATATTCGCTTCTCCATCTTTGTCCGCTCTTCCATCCCCACTAAGGCGCCTGCCCCCTTGTCCGAAACCCAAGCACTAACAATGGCAGAACCGAGCAGCGTCCATCGAAAGAGTGGCTGGAATTCGCCCCCACAGAGGTAATCAAGCTCATTGTTTCGCGTGTGGACAATCTCAAGATTACCATGCCGCCGCTTGGCGTGCTCGTCGGGGATGTACCGTTTACTCAAAGCCATCGGCCGAGCTTTTAAGCCAGCTCCTTGCTTGCTGATGCCGCCTGATCTTCAGAAACGGCGTGTCACGCAGCATAACGATCGTAGGGTGGCGAGCATCAACCCCCTTGACTGCGATCCGATCCCCGTCAGCCTCAACTACATTAACGGTATGTACTGGGTCGGCATGAACACGTCTTGGATGGTGCTCGTCGACGGTCGCGGCAGCTGGATGCTCGTGGAGGTCTACACCCGGCGATTGATCCCCCTTCCTTCGATTAACACTACACTGCTTTGGCACCGCGGCCCAGAATACTCGGAATCTTACAGTAGCCAACATGATAACAAGTTTGATTTGCTCAACATTGTAATCTGCCAAGTGCCCACAAGATCTGCGAATTATAAAGACTTCAGGCTAATTGTGTTCTTCAACCGCGGTGTCGCCTATCTGACAGGTCACTGCGGTAAGTGGATAAATCTGCACGTCCATCACAGGATCATAGATCCTCCATGGTTCTCTGATGCCATTGAACACAAGGGCTTCATTTACTGTCGACTCCTTCTATGGTCGGACGTATTGCTGGCCTACTCCGATCATCGCTACAAACGCTGTTACAAAGAAGTATGTTACTTTCCTATGATATCATGATGGCTTGCTTATATTACTGTCAACATTTGCTAAAAAAATATTCAAGCTCATAACATGCTCTTCTTAAGATTGACTAAATCAAGAGCCCTTTTTTATTTGACTCCAACTTGATATGATGTTGTAGGCCGCTTTGGTGTCCCTACCCTTCCTAATCCCGTAACCTTTCAAAGAAAAGCAGCATGGCAGTTGCAGGTGGTTCCTGCTCGATTAGACGACGGCGAAAGATTGATGATCGTCAAGACGTACTGCACGTGTTGTTTCGCGGAATACAATCACAGATCAAAGAAGGTCTTTGAGCAGGATCCCAGCTTCTCTGGGCCTTCAGGAATTTTTTACTGGAGGCTGGTAAGTAGCCTTGGTACACGCTCTCCGTTTGTCGCACTGAATTATCCGATTAACCAGGAGAAAACCGACGGCAAGGATCATGATGGCAACAGGGTTTCGTTCATGAGGAAAAACTATGTGTACACAGTGTACCATGCGTCTCTGCATGCACCATACCCTGATATGTTCCGCTACGCTCTGCAGCCCAAAGTAGGAGAGAGGGTCGCAAGTATCAGACTTCGACCTGCTGGCTGGAGTTTCCCCCGTCAGGCACCCATCTGGTTCAAGCCGTCAGCCAATCTCCATAGCTTAATAAATAGTAATGTCTAACTGAGCCAGTTAGTTAGATGCGTACACTTGGTGTAGTAGGACCTTTATTTACTTTGATGCATACACTTGTTATTTTTTGGTAGCCCTTTTGTAATGATGGCTGATGTTTGGTTTGGAAGAGAGAGTTGCGTCTTCACTCTTCTGGCCTGCTTACTGCTTCTGTTGCACCCCCAGCCCTGGTTGCTGCTGCTGTTTTCAATGTACAATCAGTAGTATATTTCGTCTGTTGGTTGAATAAATGTGTTGTTAGAACGACAAACACAATGTTTTGGAAGTCATTGCACGGTTTGATCGTTTAGTGCCCTGTACCGTACGTAGCGCATACTATTTTTCGTACGGAACACATTTTCCACTTGTTGATAACATGCAGCCCACTGATGAAGGCCTAATAGAGAAGCCCATAATTAACTGGAAGGGAGGCTCTCACATGAATCCGGCCCAGGTACATGCTCATGGTCCCCTAAACATAAATAAGTAAATAAATAGATAAAGCTAAATGTTCATGCACTAGTTCTTTGGGAAAATAGGTAGCCCAGTATTTCTTTTTGAAGAATACCCAAGCTAGGCCTATTTGTTTTCTCCGAATTACAGGGCTGCAAATCTTTTTAGACGAGGAGGGATGCATTCCGGCCTGGCTTAAGAGTATGGTCAATGTCTATTAAAAGTAATATCAAAAGGGGTTGAAAATTCCAAAAAATATATAGCAAATGGGATATAAGTTTCTTTTTTTGTTTTTGTTCTTCACTGATACCTTATACGTATTTCATTGGATTTAACATGACATAGTACTAATTTATATTTAAATTTGTTTTAGTATGGCTATTAATTTTTGGATTAAGAATATTTCGTTCCCCAGCAAAAATTTGTGAATTTTCAAATTTTCCCACATATTTAGTTAATTTTTTGACCCTGGTACTGACCAGAAAATGGCCAGCAATTCTAAAAATGGAAAACGGTCTGCAATAAATTCCATATGAATTAGAAAATGAGTAAAAATTATAAAAAATAATAGCAAATGGGCTGTACACGCCACTGATTTCGAGGCTGACTTGTTTACGCAAGGCTTTGTCAGTGAACACACGATTCTAGCAATAGTGACTGCTGGATGTCCATGCAACGGCCAACGTTCTTCTTCAATCTCTGATCTTCCTGCTCCAGCCTCCTAAACTAGCGCCGACGGGACTGCCTGCTCCCTCCTCTTGTGGCCCGCTGTGATGCCGCACAGACTTCCCCGGCCCACCTACTCCCTCCGCTGGCCTGGCCGCACGCAATCAACTGCCTCCTTATTACGTGAAAAAAATGATTCCTCCCACTGACATCTGGGGCGCAGCGGTTGGGAGGCTGACTCAGGCCTACTAAGTTGGCCGACTTGTCGTAGGGCTTGTCAACTTAGTCAACAAACGATTCTAGCAACAGTAATCGTTGGATTTGAATCAAACGGTCCTGCCGCTTCTTCAATCGCTGCTCTTCTTGCACCAACCGCCCAAACCAGCGCCGGGGAGACCGCCTGCTCCTGCCTCCAGTGGCCGGCTGTGCTGCCGTTGAGGCATCATCGCCTCCTACTACTCCCACCGCTAGCCAGGCCTTGCGGCGACGGCAGGCTCACACCACAGCCGAACCAGTGAACCCACGTACTCCTCTCCGTGTGGGCATCCACTGCCACGTCTTCCCCGGCTCCGCGTCATCCCCTTCCTAGGCCTCGCCGTCGTCCACCGCCGTGGTGTCTCGGCGCGGCGTGGTCAACGACATTCCATCGGAAGAGTAATCAGACGTGGAGAGGTCGACAATTGGGTCCACGACCACAGCCCAGGTTTTTTGTGATTTGCCAAGTAAGTTGCTTTGTCAGGCCTGTTGGGCTGAAATCTTTCAAGATGAGGAGAGCTTTCATTTGGCTGGCCGAGAAAATGGCCCATCAGTAACGAGAAATGGGCTGTACATTTTTAAAACACATCAAACCGGCAATTAGTTTCAAATATCTTTTTTTCATTTCGAGATTTTAAATTACATTAATTTTTATGCCTGGAGAATTTGTTGGATTTTATATTGATATACATTTATTTTTAAAATCAGTTTGAATGTGAGTCGAAATTTCAGGATTAAAAACAGTTCGGACCACACCGAAATATGCAAAATTTCGTATAATTTTTTAACCGTGGCCACAATATGGGCTGTAATGCTAACAAAAAGAATATGGGCTAAAAAAAACCTTAATAATTAGCAAATGCGTTGTAAATTATTAGAAATAATGGCAGATGGGCTGTATGTTGTTTTCCACAGATTTGAGGCTTTCCTAAAAAAGGTTGACGACAGCAAAGGATCGTTGGATGGCCATCCAACGGCCGTCGTCTTCTTCAATCTCTGCTCTTCCTACTCCAAATGCTCAAACAAGCGCCCGGCAGAATGCTCGCTCCTCCTCCCAAGGCCAGCTCTGCTGCCAGCAGGCCTCACCGCCCCACCAGATTCCCATCGCTGGCCTAGCCATCCTCTACTCACCCACACCTCTGTTATTCTCCGTGACGGTAGACAAACCGATAAAGCCTCGTGAGGTCGTACTCCCCCCGCGTGGGAAACAACTGCCGAGTCTTCCCTGCCTCCGTGTCGTTCCCTTCCTAGGCCTCGCCGTCGTCCACCGCCCTGGTGCTCTCGGCGCGGCCTGGTCAACGTGGTCAACGACCGACATGCATCTGAAGTGGACTGTACGTGGAGAGGCCGACAGCTGGGTCCACGACCACACGCAAGGAAATGCCTCCTTATTACGCGCAAAATAATGATTCCTCCACCTGACATCAGGGACCCACCGAAAGGGCCTCTGTATTTCACAAAAAATGTTACCGCCGCTGACAGCTCGGACCCACCAGCTATATCTTCGCACGCAAGGAAGTCCCTCCTTATTACGCACAAAAAAATGAATACTCCCCTATTAGCTGGGACCCAGTATAGTGGCAGGCTGACTTGTGAGCCTAACAAGTTGACGGGGATGGAGGGCTTTGTCAACTTAGTCAATATGCATGATTCTAGGTCTAGTGACAGTACGATGTCCATCCAACGGCCCGTGCTTCTTCAACCTCTGGTCTTCTTGCTCCAGCCGGCCAAACCAGCGTCGGTCGTGCCTCGTGCTCCTGCGTCCCATGGCTAGCTGCGATGAGGCGGAGGCCTCACCGCCCCCTACTACTCCCACCACTGGCCAGGCCATCCCTCTACTCACCCACACCCCCTGTCATTCTGCGGCGATGGCAGCCTCACACCGCAGCCGAACGAGTGAACCCTCGTACTCCTCTACGCGTGGGCATCCACTGCCGCGTCTTCCCCAGCTCCGCGTCGTCCCCTTCCTAGGCCTCGCCGTCGTCCACCGCCCTGGTGCTCTCGGTGCGGCGTGGTCAATGTGGTCAAGGAATGGCTTCCATCGGACGTGGACTGTACGTGGAGAGGCTGACAGCTGGGTCCACGGCCGCAGCAAGGAAGTGCCTCCTTATTACATGCAAAATAATTATTCCTCCACCTGACAGCGGGGACCCATCGGACGGGCCATCGTATTTCGCTGAAAAAACGTTTCCCCCTTGACCGCTGGGACCCACCAGCTACATCTTCGCACGCAAGGAAGTGCGTGATAGTAGGGACCCACCTGGTCGAAGCATACGTAGCGTTGTCATTCTGGTCGCGAACGGTAATGCGTACATATATCTTTGGTGGATGTAGAGGCGCGCACGTGTCGTAGTAGAGGCGCGCACGTAGCATGTACACGTACGTACAGCGGCCAGGGTGCAATAAAGAAAATACGGCCACGTATGTGTACATACGGGCGGGGTCTCGAATGCTTGGACGGAATAGGCGATGGAAACGAGGCCTGGCGTACTGCAAAGCGGAGGAAACGGACCTCCTACGGTCGAAACGGGGGTCCTATTGATCGGGAGGGGTGTGGCGTACCTCAAAATGGATGAAACGGACCTCCTACGGTCGAAACAGGGGTCCTATTGATCGGTAGGGGTGTGGCGTACCGCAAAACGGACGAAACGGACCTCCTACAGTCGAAACGGGGGTCCTGTTCATCGGGAGGGGTGTGGCGTACCGCAAAACGGGACTCCACGGGATACTGTTCATCTCCACCATCAACCTCCTCCAGCCTCCACGGGCTATCATCGATCTCCTCCAGCCTCCACGGGCTCCTGTTCATCCAGCCTCCACCGCGCGCTACTCCACCGGCTACTGTTCAACCACCCTCCACGGGCACCCCTCCACCGTCTACTGTTCATCCAGCCCTCCACACCACGGGGTCCTGTTCAACCACCCCTCCACGGGCACCCCTCCACCGTCTACTGTTCATCCAGCCCTCCACACCACGGGGTCCTGTTCAACCACCCCTCCACAGGCACCCCTCCACCGTCTACTGTTCATCCAGCCCTCCACACCACGGGGTCCTGTTCAACCACCCCTCCACGGGCACCCCTCCACCGTCTACTGTTCATCCAGCCCTCCACACCACGGGGTCCTGTTCATCCAGAGGCAACGCCACCGCCAATCGCTCATCCAACCCCCCGCAATGCTCACTATTCATCTAATCAACCGGCTTGATTAGCAGCAGATGGCGAAGAATCGCTCGATCGGGTTGATTAACGACCATCGATCGATCGCTCGGGTTCGATAAAGGCGTAACTGCGGTCTGTCGCTCGGGTTGATTAGAGCCCAGCATACGCCTCGCTTAGGTTGATTAGAATAACGCCTCGCACACACGCACGTCGTGTACAAGAGAAAGCAGCGCATCACTCGGCCCCGACCTCCCATCGTAATCGGAACTCCCGAAATTTTCCTCCCCCTCGCTTCTACCACGGTTTTTTCCGTCATGGACGGCCCAAAGAATGTCATGCAGCTGCGTCTCTGGCCCGCCCAGGACGAAAAGCCCATTTTTTGTCATTGAAGTAGGAGCCCACCACATCTATGATGATACCGGGTTTTGTCACAATTATCGTCATAGAAGTGTCATATGTATGACAGAAAAAAATTCGTTCGGCCCAAAATGTCATGGATGTGTCTTTTTTTTGTAGTGTTGAGACCAAGATATTCTATTCCAACCACAAGAATCTTGATCTCTAGCCTTCCCCAAGTTGCTTTCGACTCAAATCATCTTTCCACTAAATCCAAATCTGTGAGAGAGAGTTGAGTGTTGGAGGGACTTTCATTTCAAGCACAAGAGCAAGGAGTTCATCATCAACAGACCATCTATTACCTTTTGGAGACTGGTGTCTCCTAGATTAGTTAGGTGTCACTTGGGAGCCTCCGTCAAGATTGTGGAGTTGAACAAAGGAGTTTGTACGGGCAAGGAGATCGCCTACTTCATGAAGATCTACCCTAGTGAGGAAAGTCCTTCGTGGGCGATGGCCATGGTGGGATAGACAAGGTTGCTTCTTCATGGACCCTTCATGGGTGGAGCCCTCCTTGGACTCGCGCAACCATTACCCTTCGTGGGTTGAAGTCTCCATCAACGTGGATGTACGATAGCACCACCTATCGGAACCACGGAAAAAAATCTCCGTGTCTACATTGCGTTTGCTCCCTCTAAACTCCTCCCTTTACCTTCATATACAAATGTTTTACATTTCTCTGCTATAATCTTAGACTTGCATGTGTAGTTTGATTGCTTGACTTGCTAAGTTGCTAAAATCTGCCAAGACTTAAAATTGGGAAAAGACTAGATTTTTATTTGGTCAAGTAGTCTAATCACCCCCTCTAGACATACTTTCGATCCCACAATAGCATTGTATAATTCACATATATAATGTCTTGCAACAAGATGGCATTGCATAATTCATGTATATGGTAATTAGGCACTAAATAGGTGGCATTCACACAAAGCATGTCTAAACTAAGCAAATGACATGGCAATGCAAGACACCATACGCACGATATGAGCAACATAACCCTGCCAAGTTAGAACATACACCTCGGGGGGGGGGGGAATAGGACTGGTCATCTGTCTCTGAATCCTCCTCTGAGGAGCTATCCGTAACCAACAATATATGCGCTTCATTAGATAGCATTGTCTGCTCTGAAGACCTTGTTTTCACTCCAGATTTTTCAATCACCGTGTCAAATGGCTGATGCATGTGAAGAGTAGTTGAATGTACTAACATTGTTGACAAATGTAATACATAATAAAAAAAGGATGGCGTGATATAATTCACATATAAGATGACTAGCTAAGTAGGATGGCATTGCAAAATTCACATAAATGATGCCTGGCTAAACAAGATGGTGTTGCATAATTCACATATATGATATAGAAACTAAATAGATGGCATTCACACAAAGCATGTCTAAACTAAGCAGATGACATATTTGATGTATAAAGTAAGCAATGTAAGGCACCATATGCATGATGTGACCAACATTAGCATGCCAAGTTAGAGCAAAGACCTCAGGGGGTAAATAGTAGTGGTCTACTCCTTCTGAATCCCCCTCAGAACAGTTATCTTCCTCTTGATTACAATCTGAAATGGGTGGAGGGGGGCTTCCTTTGCGCCCACCATGGAGCGACGTCTGCATGAAATTTTATTTCCGCCCAAAGCTCGTCTCTTTTGCTCTACATGTTCAGTTCCATTGTGTATAATAACTGACATGCATAGGAATAAAACATAGTGAGATTATGTAAGGAGTGCATGCAGAAATCCAGAGTGATGGTAGCAACCTGTGGATATACCCAAAACCAATGATAGCAGGCAGATAATGGCTTCAGTTAAAAAATACTGATAATGGCTTCTTTACTATTGTTTCCCACGCAATATGAAACTCATAGTAGACACCAGAGATTAGCCAGATAGTAGACATATACTATTGATTGTGGCCCTGATATGTACCCCACAACTATTTAAAAACTCAAGTTTGAGCATTAGTTTGGAGCTAACTCAGAGTCTAATGGGTTAATAGGACGATAAAGTAGCATGTAATATTAAGCGATGCCTAACATAAGAAGACACGAAAGAGTGCGACCTCTCTTGCTGACCCGTTTAGTCCTCAGGGTCATCTTCTCAGTTGATGAGGGTAATGCAGTTATCTTGGCTGCCGACGACGTGGAAGAAGATCTGAGGTAGCGAAAGACAGTTTGGAGGGCAGATCCCTACTGTGGTGGACCCTTCTGTCGTTGGAAGCGGTGAAATTTGGTGAATTGAACTGACGGCAGCGGCGAGGCGGGACAAACCACACAAGGTTTTCTTTGACAACTATGTGTAAGTGAAGTAATTCTATAAGGCCTCGTTTGAATTGGAGGATGCTAAACGCATGGATGGGAGATGCACAGTAGTAGGATATGATTGCATGTGCAAAACAGGGAATTTAAAATCACATGATTTCTGTCAATCTAGGTGTTTGGTTCACAGGAATGCAAAGAAGCATGGTCAAATTAAGTCAAACCACAAGAAAATGTACAGTTACAATGCTATTATGCTACTATCACTTAGTCTTCTTCTTCATGAATAGGAATTTGAAAAGGAGGGCCAAGTGGATATTAAAATTCCTATAGTTTTTCTTTGAAAGAGACACTAAAGGAACAAATCCTACAGTTTTCCTTTGCTCCATTCCTTTGAACCAATGCATGAATAGTACTACAATATATAGGAAACTTTCCAATTTCTATGTTTTTCCTTCACTTTTCCTTTCAACCACTGGAATTCTAGGCATGCTTGAACAGGTAAAATGCTACACTCCAAAAAAAATTTGTACTACTTGTACTACTTTGGACCCAGGCCACTTCCCTACTAGCTCAACTTCCAGGCCCATCTACATATGCACAACTCAAACGCACAGATATAAATAAGGATGGCCACCGAGAGAGTCCATCACGGATAGCTAAGTTGCCTGGTACCTCACTTCTTGTTATATAGGAGAAATTAATCATATTTCACATTACTACGTGTGCTCAATGGACAATATATGTAACATGTAGAGTAAAAAAGTGATGCAGCAAGTGTACAACCTCTTTGGCGAAGCCATGTCAATCTCAGCATCATTGGGTTGGTCGCTGAGGATGTCGCGGCTGATGTGGCAGTTAGAGGAGGGGAAGAAGATCTTAGGCGCCTGGAGATGGAGCCAAGGGTACTGCTCCACTGTGATGGAGGGTTTTGTCGTTGGAATAGCTCTGGTGAGGTGTACGACGGCGAGGCTAAAGCAGGACAAGAGAGACAACGTTAAACTGAAGTGGTATTCTAATAGCACCTCTAATAGATGATGTAAAATACATAACCAAAAAGTGCTAGATGTAAAATACATCAGCCGCTCATCTCTGAATTTAACTGTCGAAACTGAATTTAACCGTCGAAACTGAATTTTACTATCGAAACAGAACACACTAGTAGCAGAAAAGCAGTACACTAATAGTTTTGCCCGCTCAAGCACTAGTGGCAGAGTAGCGGTGATCTAAAATGGTAGCCGCTCCAGCAGGGAATGTACTACCAGAGAGCAGCCAGGGCAGAGCAGCAGTTCGTGCCAGAGCCGGGGCACCTGGTCGTGTAGCAGTACCTCGGGTAGCAGCAGCAGGAGATCGAGCGAGAGCCGGAGCTGCTGAGCGTGAGCAATAGTAGAGCAGCATCGCAAGCAAGAGCAAGAGCAACAGTGCGAGCAAGAGCCAGAGCAGACCAGGCAGGGGACCGAGAGCAAGAGGAGGAGCAGCAGCGCGAGCGAGAGCCGAAGCAGCCACAGCAGGGCCAGCGAGAGCCAGAGCAGCAGCAAAAACTCCTACTGATGTGGACGCCGTCGCCAAGGGTGCGACACCATGGAGGAAGTGGACGGCGACATCGCCATAGATGGAGCCGCACCATAGCGGCTCGAGACCGAGCACTGGCAGCATTGTGAGATCAAATCAATAAGAGAATACAGTGATTACTGTAGAACCTCTTTGGTGGCGCCGATTAGGCCTCAGCTTCTTCCGACGAATAGGTGATGGTGTTGCTCTTCCGGTGGTGCAGGTGAAGACGGCGGTGTGGGAATGGAGGTGGCGCGAAAGACGAGGCAAACATCGGGGCAGCTCCTTGGAGGTGGAGAACAGGGTGGCTGAATCGGCGGGACGACGAGATTGACGACGAATCCTCATCTGGTGCTGTGGATGAGGGACGTCGAGCTGTTTCGGTGGACGATGTGGTCGAGGAAGAGGCTCCGGTTGGATGGCGAACGGACGAGGGTGTGGGGCTTCGCAAGTTTTCGCGGCCTCAGTGTACGAATGGGGGGGGGGAGGGGATGGGGGGAACCATGGCTTAGGGACGCGCTTGTCTGAAATGTGGGGTAAGTTATGAAAGTAGCCTCACTGATTTGAACTAAGTGGTTCTTTCGGTTCAGGGGTATCATGGGAATTTCGCGTGTTGGGATTTCGCAGTAGGTGGGAGTTTTCGTGCGCGTTGTAATTTTGGGATAGCAAGGCGCGGGTTGAGATGGAGGGAATTTTAGGAGCACAACAAGACAAAGAGACATCTTAAAATTTTGGGATAACAAGGCGCGGGTTGAAATTTCCAGACAAGCCTAACATGTACTGTACCAAATCAATTCGTACTTCCCTTGACGAAAAAACCAAAAATAAATCAATTCGCACCACACAAGAGAGTCTAGTCCCATTTTACTGTATGAGTTACTACAAATGCCATTCAAAACATTGAATCCATGTTATGTTCAATTAAAATATTTTAAAATATTTTGCTACGTGTATAATGCATGTAACCTGCTACTCTTTTTTAGAGAAAAGGCATACGCCCGACTTTATAAATAAAGCCATAAGGCAGGTAGCAACCACATAACAGAGAAGTACCAAACATCACCCAGGCACCAAACACGGGCGAGATGAAAGAAAATACAGTCAGGTACATGGCTCCCTCGCCAGTACACGGCACGCAGGCTGGAAGAGAAGACCAACTAAAGCTAAAGCAGCCGACCCAAAAGAAGTATTTAAACATCCTGCTCTTGTCTGCATAACTGAGCCGCTGTAGCCCAGACTTTGGAGATCAGCATAGAGAGCGCCTCTTGGTCGTCGACCTTAGTCAATGATTTCCAATGCTGCAGGAAAGCACATGATTTAAATAAGCAGTCAACAGGTTTAGCCGGAAACACATGCTCAATAGTAAATTTGTTCCTAGTTGTCCAAAGGGACCAGCAAAAAGCTCCCAGGCCCACCCAAAAGATACGTCTGGAGACACCCGAAAGGTTGTTTGCCAAGCTGCGCAACTCGGCAAAGGAGGCAGGGGCCCAAGAGACAAGAAGCCAATCCCTCACGCAACTCCAAATGAGTTTAGCCAGGGCACAATGAAAAAAATATGGTCTGTGTCCTCCACAGCACCGCACAGAGCACATAACTGGGAGCCCGACCCATTTCTCTTACGAATTTGATCAGCCAAGGGCAACCGGCCTCTGAAAGCTTGCCACAGGAAAATCTTAATCTTAGGGGGAACACGGGCCTTCCAGATCTGGGAAAAACGATTAGTGGGCATGCCACCAACACGCTTAGAGTATAGCGATTTATCAGAGAAGCGCCCAGAGGCAGACAGCGGCCAGAACACTGAATCCCTATTCGTCCAGAGCGTGGAGAAGAAGGCAGTAAGACGTTGCCAGTCTTCGAACTCTACAGGCGACAAGCAGCAGCGGAAGACCAGGTTCCACCCCTGGGAAGCCAACTCCGCAATAGAAATATTCGGATCAGAGCAGTAAGAGAAAAGGGTGGGGAAGGTCACCGAGAGGGGTGAGTCTCCACACCACCAATCAAGCCAAAACCTAATGGAGGAGCCATCCCCAACAACAAACTTAACAAAAGATTGGAACACAGGTCTAACTTTGACCAGGGACTTCCAAAACTGAGAGCCACCACGCGACTGAGCAAACATTTGGCTGGAGGATGGGAAATACTTAGCCTTAAGAATCGACAGCTAGAGGGGCTGTTCCTCAGCATTTATAATCTTCCACCACCATTTGATCATCAAGCATTGGTTCATGATGGAAGTATTAAGAATCCCTAACCCCCAAGGTTTTTGGGCCTACACATCAACTTCCATTTAACTAAGCGTATTTGCAGCGATTGTCCGCCGCGTTCTACTAGAACGCCCCACGGTGTTTATCAAAACCAGCATGAATCCCAGCCGACAAGAGATAGAAGCCCATCAGGAACATGGGGAGGGAGGATAGACATGCATTAATTAGAGCCTCTTTACCCGCATTAGTATTATACCTACCTCGCCAGGGAAGAACCCTGTTGCCCACCTTGGTGACCACTGGGGCAAAATCTTTGGCATGAAGCACGTTAGGGGATATTGGCAGGCCCAAGTATTTGAACGGAAAGGACCCCAGCTTACAGTTGAGAAGATGTGCCACTCGCACAGCTTCCTACTCGTCCACACCAGTAACAATCACTTCACTTTTGGCAAAGTTAATCTTAAGGCCCGACATCGCCTCGAAGCAGAGTAAAATAAACTTGAGGTGGGCAAGGCAGGCACCGTTCAGCTCAACCATAATAATAGTGTCGTCCGCGTATTGGAGGTGGGTCAATCCTTGGGGAAGAAGATTAGAGCTAACCAGAGAGATGTTCCAATAGGTAGCTGCCCTAGACAGCAAGCGGGATAAGGCATCCGCAACGAAGTTGAACAGAATGGGCGAGGCAGGGTCACCTTGCCGCAGGCCCCTACCATTGGCAAAGAACTTGCTAACCTGACAATTAACATTGATGGCAGTGTGGCCTCCCGAGACCAACTGCATAATTCTATGAACAAGGGGCCCCTCAAACCCTTTATCCAATAAGACCCTACGCAAAAAAGGCCAACTCACGGATTCATAAGCCTTCTCAAAATCTAGTTTAAGAATCACCGCCTTCGATTTGTGAATCTTAAGGTGATGAACAATTTCATGAAGACAGAGAACCCCGTCGAAAATGAAATGACCTTTAATAAAAGCCGACTAAGAAGGACTGATGGTACGATGGGCAATGGGGAGAGGCGAGTGGCTAGCCCTTTGGCAGGAAACTTGGCGAAATTATTGATAAGGGCAATAGGCCTAAACTGCGAGATCAAGTCCGCTCCCTTGACTTTAGGTATAAGGGTAATGATAGAGTAGTTAAGACGAGAGATATCCACCGTTCCCAACCAGAACCCTTGAATAATTTTATATATGAGGTCCCGCAACTGCGGCCAAAATTTCTTAAAGAAGGGAATCGAGAAACCATCAGGCCCAGAAGCAGCATTCGGTTAGCCGAGCTAATCACCAGCCAAATCTCCTCGTCGGATAAAGGGACCATCAGTCCCATGTTTTCGCCCGGAGAGATCCTATAGCCCACATCCCAGAAATCAGAAGTGAGGGCAAGTCCAGGGTCCGGCTTAGTGCCGAGGAGATTGGAATAGAAACCAACAATGTGATTCATAATATTCTGACGTTGTCAATCAGCAGACTATCAATGAAGCATCTCCGGCGTCTGCCATTAGCGATCGCAAAGAAATAAGCCGTCATGACATCTCCCTTCAAGGTCCAATTAAGGGCAGCTCGCTGACGCCAGTAAATTTCCGACTGCTGGTGCAGGAACATCAATGCGTCTTCCAGGGAGTAGCGAGTAGCCCACTCAGAGGCGGAGAGACCATCCATGTCAGCAGAGTGGTCCAGATCCCGGAGTTGAGATTCAAGGCTATCTTTGTCTCTACGGAGCTCATATGACAGTCTGTGCCAATCATCCATGGGGCTAAAGGAGCGACGAGGAGAAAAGAGAAGATTAGAGATCTTAGAAGCCATCATCTCATAGAAACCCTCCACGACAAGCCAAGAGGCATCAAACTGGAAATGAGAGGGAGACATAAGGGAAAGGATGCCCGCGTCCACGACCAGGGGGACATGATCAGAGCCAACCACATGCCTGGCCTTAAGCAGCGCACGGGGGAAAAGTGAGTCCCACCTGTCAGAAACAAAGACCCTATCCAGCACCGACCGGACATGAGAGGGCTGATGGTTAGACCAGGTGAACCGCTCCCCCACCCTAGGGAGCTCATGGAGCACACAATTACTGATGAAATCATTAAAAGCATTGGCAAGAGGCCAAGAAAAATTAGGATTGTTCTTATCCGCCGGTGAGCGTAACAAATTTAAATCACCCCCAATTAGAAGAGGAATATTACAAGCTTCAATCTTAATCGAAAGTTCATCCCGAAAAAGAGGGGCAAGCGAGTGATCCGCGGGGCCGTATACCACCATAAATTCCCATAAAGTATTCAGCTGACGATGATGCACCACACAACTAGCCCAAAAAATGCCATGATCAAAGGCAATGAAGTCAAACACGTCCCGCTTGGACCCTATCAAGATGCCCCCAGAATGGCCCGAAGTAGGGAGAAAGTGCTAGTCGAACCCGCCCATACCAGCCACCGCAGAAAGTTTAGGAGAGGAGAAGGATTCCTTAAACGTTTCAACCAACCCTAAAATTTCAATATGTTCTCCACAAACCAAGTCATGAATCTGGTCTCGGCGCCCCCTAGCACCGAAACAACGAATATTCCAGAAGAGAGCTCTCATTTGAAGTTAAGAATTTTAATACGAAGGCTCGATCTGCACGGGGCCAAACAAGGCTTAGAGCGCTTGGAATGACCTTTCTTAACTTGAGCGGGGGGTAAAGACGGCTGGCCACAACCATCTGTCGCTCCACCCATCCCAGACTGACCCTGAACCCCAGCAGGGCCAGCGATATTCGCAGCCTCCATGGCCTTAGAAATAGCAGCCTGGGCTGCCTCATTCGCCCTAATGACAGAAAGAAGGTGAGAAGGAGAGCCCAACCCCGGTTCATCAGCCACCCCAACATCAGACATAATATGAAGCAAATGATCATCCGATAATGCAGGTAAAACAAGGCGAACAGGGGAAACAGGGAGAGGTGGTTGCACAGACGAACCTGCAGGTGGAAGATCCCTGGCCGTGGCGCGCCGCTCAGCCCGCACCGCCACCGAGACGCCAGAGTCGCGCATACGCCGGCCCTTCCACGCCATGGACGCCGGAGAACGCAGCACCGGAAAGCACCGGACCGGCGACGCCGCACCCGGGCCAGATCCTGAGGCAGAGCCCAGATCCTTATCTAGATGACGAGCTAGACCCGCCAACGAAAGCTTGGAGGCAGAGGATGCCCGACTCTTAGTAGAAAATTTCCGAACCGACGATTTCTTCTTCTTCTTAGTTGAGTGCTCGCTGGATTGCGGGGGAGAAGCGGGAAGATCCTCAATCCCAGAGAAGGAAGGAGACTACGAGCGATTAGGCACATTGGAGCATACACCAGAGAAGGGGGCCCCCTTACCAATAGCAGAATCATGGGGAGCCAGGCCCTCCTTCTGAGGGTTAGCAGCCGGGGCGTTGTCCTTGAGCAACTCCTGTTCATCGGGCTCCAGTTTATCCCATTCAGATTGAGTAAAGCGAGGATCTGTACCACCACTTGGGTTTTGCCCCCTGGCCAAACGATCCCTTTGCATGTCATCTTGATCAGAAGGCTTGGAAGGAGGGGTTAAAATAATGCAAAATTCTATTAGCTTCGATGCCATGCTATACATAGTGGTTTAAATAACTTGTGTTTCTTATACTGGAAAGTAATTCAGAATTTGTTTCTGTTTCAATTAGAGCCCTGATGCAGACAAGGATTGTACATGTCACTCGCTATGAGGCGGATGACCTGAATATACACACTGGGAAAACAGATTTCTTAGGTTGTTGGATTGTCGGGGAAACGACACCTATGGGATCACAGGGAATCCTTACTATGGTTGACGGGGCGCGGGGCTGTGGAAAGAGCGGGTTTAGAAGATCAACACGGGGGAATTTTATCCAGGTTCGGGTCGCAAGCGATGCATAATACCCTAATCCTGTTTTGGTGTATATTTGGTGTTCTTGAGTTCTTGAACTAGCTGCGGTGCCTGCCTAGCCCAAAAAGTTCGAATCGTTCCTCAGTACGCCTCGGGCCTCCTTTTATAGTCAACAGGGATTGCCACAGTGGCGCACAGGAGGTGGAAAGTATGTACAGTGTACGAGTCTATCGCCTGGTACCGTAGGACAAAACGCATTTAATGCGCTGCCGACGTGCCCTCTCGCTTTATCGGGGACGGCAAGGAAGCTCGTCCCATCTGTCACCGCTTCGCCTCGCTCCGACGCGCGTCCATGCCAACGAGGCATGCAGTGCCATTCTGGCTGGCTGGCTGCTGAGCTGGTGCGGTGGCAGAGTCTTCCCGAAGATCTGCATGCCACCATGTAGGTGTTTGGCTAGTTGGCCTAGCGGTGGCCTGCTACCATGTAGGGGCGTGCCTAGCTAGCCTAGAAGCTGCACGCTGCCATGCAGGCGCTTGCCATGTTGGAACGACCGCGGGGTGGCGGTGCCTTGTTAGGTGTGGGCCTGGCTGCGGCCCTGCAGATGCCCCCGGCAAGGGCCTTTCTGGGGTCCTGGCAAGACCGGCCTTTCTGGGGTCCTGGCAAGGGTCTTGCCAGGGTCTCGTGGTGGTCTCCGACAAGAATCTTTCTAGGGGCCTTCATCTTCTGGTTCTCATCTGGATTTGCAGGCCTTTCTAGGGGCCACCATGTAGGCGCCTCCCAATCCTTGGTTCCAATGTTGTCGATGGTGTCGGAACTCTTAGGCTCAAGGGTGGCGGCCTTGCTGGTGTTGGGCAAGTTGCCCTGGCAAGGCTGTTGCCGGGGGCGCATAGGCCGCCCCGGCAAGGCTCTTGCCGGGGGAATCCCACCTTGTCCCTTCGCTCTTCGCGCCTCTGGCTTGACCGCTGCTCTGGTAGTCTTGTTCCTTGCTTCCTCTGCCCCGCCAAGCGTGGCCGCAGGTGTGGCTAAAACTGCCTGTGCACAAGTAAAGGGGTACAGAAGGCCCCTACTTTTGTACACCGACAGGAGCCCCCGGGACTGGATCACACATAAGCGGAGAGCGTTGTTGGGCCAGGCCCAGAATGGTGCGTGGGCATGCGTGGTGGAGTTTTATCTGCAGTCATTCCTTCGCCAGTTGCGCTTCCCCACGACCCGCGTTGAATGCGTGACGTGGGGGTCCTGTGTGTGATTACCGCAGCATGCTTGCGTCATCCCGCGGTGAACAGTAAAGTGGCGACCCGCGTCTTCCCCATAAAAAAGGAAAAGTGCAGGGCCGCTTCTCATTTACTCTTACCTTTCGCCACGTATGCCGCATGCACGGTGTGGGGTAGGTGACAGACGTACGGGATATGGGAAGGCGCGCTATGGCTGATACTCATGCGTCTTCGATTGGGCGGGGAGGGCGGTCGATGACCACGCTCGTCGCCAACTTAATGAGCCAAACTTGAACGGGCTCTTCAGAGGCGTAGAGACAAGCTTTAACCTTCCCCGCTTTGCTATAAAGAGGGGACTCAGGAGGAGTGGCATCTCTCGCGTCTTCTCTTCGTCTCCATTCTCCATCCACTGCCATGGCGAGAGGGCGCGGCCACAGCCGTTCTTCTGCGGAGGCGACCAGGTCCTCCTCCCGCCAGAGAGCCATGGCGGTCAAGGAAGAGCAAGCCGCCCAAGGAGAAGGCCACGCTCGAGATGGAGGTGCTGGACGGGGCCGCGGTCGGCGAGGCGGTCGAGGCAGAGGCGGGCGTGGAAGGAGGACACCTGCGTCATCGCCATCTCCGTCACCATCTCCGCCACCGTCTCCTCCTGCTTGGTCGAGCGGCCATGTCGGGGACACGGCGTTGGAGCTCATCCTGCAGTTGTGCGAGCCGCCTTCGCCTTCTCGAGGCGTTCGCGAGGGTGCTGGAGATCGACCAGCCACCGAGGTTGAGGCTCCACATGAAGGGGTGTTGCAACGGCGACATGTGGGTGAACACAAGGTTCCCCGTCCCTCATGTGCTGCTCCTTCGTCGGGGTTGGAAAACCTTCGCACGCGCCCACTGCTTGATGAAGGGGCATGTTCTGTTCTTCAAGTTAGTGGAGAGCGACCTGCTATCCGTCAAGGTCTTCGGGCACTCGGGACACAGGTTAGGGTGCTGTGTGAAGAGCTCGACTGACGACTAGAGCTCCTCCTCGAGCGACGGCGATGAGGAGGGGGCCAGTGGGGAGGACGACATGGACGGGTCCGACTAAATGTTAGACGCCCCGTCCCTAGGCGACGCCGGCAGTAGCACCATCTGCACCTGGCCTTCTCCCAGGCAGAGCGATCTGCCGTGGCGGAGTAGTTATTGGCGGCGGCTCCTCGAGCCAGCTCCTTGAACTTCTCGGGGCCGCTGCTTCTAGCGGCTGGTGCTGGTAGGCCAGAGAAGACAAAGAAGGTGGGTGGCGGGCCATTAACTCGGAGTACAATGGCACTGACGCCTTCGTCGCGTATTGCCAGCCCGCTGCCTCATCTTTCGGCTTCTTCCCCGACACCGTCATCACCAACCCTCTCCTGGGCGGCTGCCGGGATGCTCTCTTGGTGTCTTCTGCTGCTCGTACCTCGCGTAGGCAATCTTTTTGCCCTCCTGTTTATCTTCATCTGCTTCCTGAGGAGAGGGACAAGAATGGTATTACGGGCATCTTATCTATTTTTAGATCTTAAGCCTGCGACACTTGTTGAATTTAGACCTTGTAACCCCTTGCTCATGTTTACATCCCATATGAATTGTACTTGTTTGATCAATGTATTAATGAAAAAGGGTGTTCGCCAGGTTTTTTTTGTGTGAGCGAGGCCCACACCAAGGAACGAGTCCTTGTTATTTTAGGGAAACAATGTTGCCCATCAACAAGCCTTGCCGTCCACCCGCTTCATAGCTCGACCACACTCACGCCCTTGGCGGAGGTAGGGGCAAAGTAGGATTAGGCCCCTAGCTCGTCCCCTTTCTACCATGACTACAACCAAGTTCCGGCCCAAAGGAGGGTCTTTGGGAATAGGAAGGAGGGAGCATGTTGGCTTGGGAGCGAACGAAGTTCCGTACGTTCAAGCTTCATACGGAGGTGCATAGCGGGGGAGAAAAGACTTATCTGAATCTGCAGCCCCCGACAACCTTGGCTTGCCGGGGTCGGGGTGTCGGTCCATCTTATTTCTCCAAATGGTTCTGCAGAAACGCCTGTGCAGCCTGTGAACAAAAAGAGGACTGGAAGAGACAGGAAGACACGCACTCGACCTCTATGCTAGGAGTTAGCTGCCGCCAAGCACTGTCTACCCTAATAGAGAGAAAGAGAGAGGCTCAACCTAGAATGCATGCTAATTTCTAGGGCACGATCGCTTCATTTATTTATCTATTGCTTAGTGTCTGCGCCTGGCTTTGTACAAAGGGTTACATGCCTTGTCGGCAAGGCTTGTACAAAAAGTGGTCTGCCGGGAGGCCCAGCAACCACGCCTTATGGGTAAAACTTACGGAGATGTTCGATGTTCCAGGAGTTGCTCACTGGAATTCCATCTTCGGTCTCCAGGCGGATTGCACCGGGCCTGGTGACTCGTATTACCTGATAAGGGCCTTCCCACTTTGGCGTCAACATGATGGAATTCTTGGCGGATTGAACTCGCCGAAGAACAAGGTCGCCTTCCTCAAGGCTTCGGGCATGAACCTTGCAGCTATGGTAGCAGTGCAAAGCTTGCTGGCAGCGAGCAGATCGCACAGCAGCCCGAAGACGATCTTCCTCAAGGAGCATTGCATCATCTTGGCGCAACTGCTCTTGCTCAAGCTCATCATAAGCGAGCACTCGAGGTGACCCGTATATGAGTTCCATGGGGAGAACTGCTTCTGCCCCGTATACCAGGGCAAAGGGTGTCTGGCCAGTGGCTCGATGTGGTGTCGTCCTAATTGACCAAAGAAACGTTTGCAACTCATCAATCCAGCGCCTTCCGCACTTGTGCAGCCTGTCAAAGGTCCGGGTCTTGAGGCCTCGCAACACTTATGAATTTGCCATTTCGGCCTGGCCGTTACTTCTAGGATGAGAAACAGAAGCGAAACAAACCTTGCTGCCGAGGTCTTGAATGTATTGCATAAGGTGCGGTTTGTGAACTGTGTGCCGTTATCGATGATAACCCTGTTGGGCACACCAAAACGGCAGACTAGCCCCTTGAAGAACTTGATGGCTGACTGTGCTGTCTCCCTTCTCACTGGCTCCACTTCCGGCCACTTTGTGAACTTGTTGATTGCGACGTACAAGTACTCAAAGCCCCCTACAGCAAGGGAAAAGGGGCCTAGTATGTCGAGCCCCCATACCAAAAATGGCCAGGAACGAGGGATGGTCTGAAGAGCATGAGTTGGTTGATGAAGCTTTTTTGAATGGAACTGGCACGCTTCGCACTTGGTTACTAGTGCAGTCGCATCCTGGAGAGCGGTGGGCCAGAAGAAACCTTGCCGGAATGCCTTGCCGGCAAGGGCTCTTGACCCTATATGGGAGCCACACATGCCTCCATGTATCTCTGCCAACAGCTCCAGTCTGTCCTCCCGAGGAATGCACTTCAATTTCACGCCGTTCGGTCTCCTTCTGTATAGAGCATCATCCGCAAACTGGTCCATGCTAGACCGGCGAGCTACCTTCTCTGCTTCTTCCTGTTCCTCAGGGAGTTCCCTTGTTTGGAGGAAATAGACGATGTGCTGCGCCCATGCCAGAGCCTGGGGCTCGACGGCAAGCACTACTGGAAATAGGGAATTTGCCATCAGCCAGCTCTTTGCCATCTGCCAGCTGATGGCAAAGAACGTCTTTGCCATATGCTTATAAAAAATAGATGGCAAAGAACTGACAGACGGCAAAGAACATGGTTGCCATCAGCCAATTCTTTGCCATCTGCTAGTGGATGGCAAATAATCTTTGCCATTTGCCAGCAGATGGCAAAGAGGTTGGCAAATCCTGTGGCCGTCACGAGTGTAACGGCGTACCAGCCCCACCTCTTTGCCATCTGCCAGCAGACGGCAAAGATTCTTTGCCATCTGCTGGTAGATGGCAAAAGATGGGGTTATTTTTTTCCAGGTAAAAAAAACTGTGGGGTTATCCCCTCCCTCTCTCCCCACCCATCCAGGTAAAAAAAACACCACGTTTGCATCTCATCCACACACCAAACAGCCCCTCGCTCCTTCCTTCCTCACCCGCCGCCGCTCCCTCCCACCTCCTCCTCCTCCTTCTGCGCCCTAGGAGCCCCGCCGCCGCCCTGCTGCAACTCCTCCACCGGCCAGCCCTGCTGCGTCGCGAGCCCCTCCGTCCTCTTCGCGTTCCGTTGGTCGATAGTCGGGGTCAACGAGGAGATGCACGCGGCAGCGGCCATGGACGACTCCATGAGCAGGACCACCGCCGTCGCGGCGCCTGCGGCCGGCGGTGCACTCCACGGGGCTCGGGATGTCTGCGGCGGCGCGGGCTGTGGACCGAGAGGCGGGGCCCTTGATGCGTTCCGTTCAAGGGGCTGGTCGGGCTGGCGCGGGATCTGAGCCACCGTTCATGGATTTCTCACAGCCTGGCTCCTGTTGCTTTGGATCCGGTACGATCTCTCTCTCTCTCTCGCTCTCTCTCTCTCTCTCTCTCTCTCTCTCTCTTTCTCCGAGACTCAACCAGGCGCTCACAGATTATTAACATGATCGAGAATGCACCTCACTGCAGCAAAAATGGTCAACATCTCTTTCATCAGTCGAGTAGTTGCTTGCTAAATTTCTTATTAAGAAGCCAGATGATAACAAATAAAATACTTGCAACTAAATTAGAGATTTAAAAGGAAAGGAGAATGAACATACAAAGTAGTATAGTTCAAAAACAATTAAGTGCGTACTTCCTGTATTAAGTTTGATCCTATGATGATCAATATCACATTGTACACTGCACGAGGGAATCGGTGATTTGTGCAAAGCACTTAATAGTTCAGAGCAGTAGGTATTCTAACCACATCTCTAATATGTTAGAACCACAACTAAATCTAGGGTAACGCTTTCGTAATTAAGGATAATTTCTCTAGGTGCATAGAGAGTGAAGGAGCTCCTTTGGTTGCAAGATGTGTGAATCTTTCTTTCTTTGAGATCATGTGTATCCAAATAATTTCCAACTCCCAAACATTTGCTCGGTGACGGACTAAAAAATGTTTGCAGTTATAAGACATAAATGTTTGTTACATTATCATGTAAAAAGCTACATTGCAAACCTATCTTCGTCATATTCAGACAGTAAATAAACGAAACATTGGAATTGACGGCTATCTAGAAACATACTCCCTCTCTACAGAAATATAAGACCTATTAGATCACTAAGAAAATGAATACTTGATCACTCCCAACTGATATTTCCTTTGAGCTTGATGTTTGTGCGATTCTGGTCCCAACTTGAATTGTTGTTTTTGTGTTGAAATATGAAAGCTCTACCGAAAGCACAATGCACCAAGTAAATGGTGGTAATACTATTACTCGCTCAAAAATCCTCCTATAACTAAAATAATTATCTTAGACCCATCCAAAGAACTATGTGTCATGTGTCTTTCATAAAAAAGAAATCCAAAGAAATATTGCAGATCAAGTAAGACAATCTATACAATCTCACATCAAGGAAAGCATCCCTCCTTTCATTTGGTCGGCCACTTTTATTTCAGGTATAACCGGGAAATTGATCGTAGTTGTCTGATTCTCATAATTCAATTCATTTTTTATCTGCAAGATGTACAAAAGGCTCTTCATTAGGCTAGTAGCAAAACTTGCAGATCAAGTAAGACTACATCATGCCATTAGGAAGAGGTACGTGCATACATGCAGGACTATGACTTTGCATATCTATGTGGCATCACAGAATGAATTCATTATCCATCTCGCTAGACATTTTGACAAGAGCCGGTGTAATTAGGACGTGCTAGGCGAGCAAACCCGGAGCTTGAGTCCATCATGAGGGCGGCCATGTTTAAGTTTCGTGCCGCTTAATCCCCAAGCTCGTTTTATAACCTGCTATCTCTTCCTTCCCTGTTGAATCAACCGATCCATGGCCTTGGTCTGCTGTCTAGTCTGTTTTGGTACAGATTCACAGAAGACACTAATCAAACATCACGATAGTATACTGTTTGGAATTCAGAAATCCATTCAAGTCATGCACTACAAAGGATGATTCATCAGTATATCGGATAAATCACCAAGAATGATTACCAACTGATTACCAACTCAAGCAGCATGTTCTAGAAAAAAATTCATCAGTGATTTTTCCAGCGCTTTTGGCTTTATTTTACGTTTTGCTGTTTATGTAATAGCAATGCCTATCTCAAATCAGCCAATACAATCTGCTGATAATTTTTGCATATCTTTCTGCTATCGTTTAGGAGGATTGGCTACTACATACGATTTGTGGAACTCCCAATTATGTTGCTCCTGAGGTTCTTAATTTGCATCCATGCCTTGAATTAGCTATGTACTTATTTTCACCCAAGTGAATATTTTGTTCAATTTTTCAGTAGTTTCTTCGATGTACAAGTTAAAAATAACAAGGGTTCTGATGGTGCCAAGGCGGATCCATGGTCATGTAGGGTGATTTTTTTGTCGTCATTCTGTTCGAAGATTAAAATCGCATGCCGCTTTACAAGACAGTGAATAACTTGTACTACTTTTCTTTTGCCAAATGTAAGTTTCTTTTTTGCGCGAAAAATAAGTAAGTGCCTGAAAGATAACCTTGTGTGCTAATTCCATTCCTTGCTCCAAAGAACTAACAAGACTGCTCTTAATTTACCAAGATGTCATCTAGAATGTATCCATCGCTAATGACTTGATGGAGTCATAAAAATGAGCTATTGATCACTTTTTTAGAACAGATGCAATCGCTTGTAATTCTGAATAATTAGCTTTAATTCTTGTTAAAAATAACCTGTGAAAAATTTCTTGGTAGCCTCGCTCACGAGAGCCGAAATCCTGGGCCCTGAAATTTCTTGATCGGCCCTGCTTTCACGAGAGCCGAAATCGGAGGCTGGAGTGGTAGATGATCTCATGCGACAGTGGGTTGAAAGTGAGCTAGACGCCGTGCCGCGGTTTAACGCGTCTTGCCCGGTCGTCTCCTTGTGTCCTCCAGTGAATGCGATGAGCGGATACTCATCTATAGCTATATGTCGAACAACAACATGGATCTCTGCTTATGCTTCTATATATTTTCTTGCCTATGCTCAAAATTTGGATCACAATAGTAAATAGATCATTAGGTTCTCTTCTATAATTGTTGGTTGTTGTTGTTCTGTGCTCCAACACATACGAGCAGCTCATTGTTGCACGGAGATAAGTTTCATGCACATAATTAAAGTTCCGGATAAATCAAGTACAAAACTGTAAATACCTTTAGAGAAAGCTTGTATGCTTGACATGCTTGACCATGTAAAAGCTCATGCATGAGTAATTATATCGTCAGGTTATTCTTTTTATCTGCAAGGTGAGCTTCAAAATTCTGTAAACTAGCATTTCCAATAGTTCAGAGCTACCACTTTCCTTTCAGTATTTAGGTGGATGATCTCTGTTTAAATTCCTAATACAAGTAATGCACTCCGGCAAGTTCTATTTATTTGTGTCCTTGCTGCCAATAGATGTAATTTTATCGCGAGCACCCAAGTACAACAGCACTATTGTCGTTCATTATTGTTGGCTTATGCCCTAGAGAGAAAATAATTAGCATTTACCTCTGTGTACGGACTGTAGTTGTACCATATGCATATTGTATCATTTTCATACTTGATAGATGCAGCGAGTAAATTGTCACTGAAAAATGTTGTGGTTGCAGCGTTCGTTTTGTTAATTCTGCATTCCTTCCTTTATGAGAAAAGTGTTACTTCTGCGTTAGTTGTATGTTATGTTTCTCTATTTTTGTAAAAATATTCATACGTGTGTTTGAATTGGTTTTAGTAGCTGTCTTTATTACTCTCTCGATTGAAACAAAAATCGGAGGCTGCCTACAGCAAGTCCGTTTGTCATCAGCGCCTTTCTTTGCTTGGTAGCTCCACATCCAATCTTTCAAGCTACATCCATATGTATGAAAGTTACAATTAATCTAGTACTAATAGTTTTGTACATACGTATATGCGCACTCACCCCTTCTATATACATATGATTCAGGAGCATCTTTTACTAGCATTTTGTTTCATTGCCCCGTATGCAAGTGATGTCTATTGTTTTTTTCCTTTGTCTAAATATACTACAGAAGCATGTCTTGAACAAAAGCTGGTTGGCGTTGTCGCAATTGCCAAATGTGTGTGGACGTATTTTTCATCTTCCACATGTTCTCTGTCGAGAGCAATGAGCATAGTTTTCACTGCGAAAAGCAACCCTGAATTAGTTTTCAAAATTATATTTCATGGCTTTCAAAGTTTTAATATGATTGTTGTTGCTAACGACCATGTCGCAAACGTCGGCCGGTGCACACCATGTTGCGTGCTGTTCTGCGATTTCTGAGGTACTCTCTCTCTCCCTCTCTCTCTCTCTCAAAATGGTAAAAAAACTCATACTAAACAGGAGGCTCTACAATTTTACTACCTGACATGAGTTACCACTGTATTTTTCTTCTTCTAATTACAACATGTAGAAATGTGTGTTAAGAGTTCAATCATATACAAAGATGCCTATATGTTGTTTTTGGTTTTACCTCCATAAAACTAAAATGGTTCTCTCCTAACAGAGAGGCAGTGGATATGTGATTCTCAATCAAGGAGCTTTTGTCAAACCGGGTATGCAACCATGCACGTTGTAGTTCATACTATTTGGAATTTACTTTCAGTAGGAATGTGCGTATGTTGCTCCGGTGATAGTAAGCATTTGCATTGTTTCAATACATATCACAAGTCCTATTTTACAGATATAAGTTGCATCATAATAATCTTCACATTTTAGTTGCATCATAATAATCTTCTTCTCTAGTCTTCTTCTTCTAACTTTCTTCTTTCCCATTTTGTAGATTTGCTTCAGATCACGGAAGCTTGGGTTGATGGAGTGCTTGTCTTTAGTTTTTGTTTTGACTTTGTGAAACTTGCTACCTATGATGAAACTGTAATATTGATGAAACTATGTATATGTATGGATGAAACTTGCTACTATTGGTAACATGTGTTGGATATGTGTTCGATATATATGTGTTCATGAATATTGGTAATATGTGTTGAATATGCTATATTGGTCACATAAATATATTTGTGTTTGATTTTACGTGAAAATGAATTGATATAAGAAAAACAAAATTAAATGGGGCAATATAGGCACTTTGCCATCTGGCGGCAGATGGCAAAGAGCTTTGCCATCACCGGCGAGATGGCAAAGAGGCCACGTGTCATCTACATGTAAAATTTGGGCTGGCCTATTTGGGCCCTTTGCCAACTGCCAGCAGATGGCAAAGCTCTTTGCCATCTACTGGCAGATCGCAAAGCATGCAGCCTTTGCCATCTGGCCGCGTGGCGACAAAGAGCACGAAGCCTTTGCCATTTGGTCGGCAGACGGCAAAGTATGTCGTTAGCCTTCTACCGGGCTAACCCGTTAAGAGGCTTTGCCATCCGCCACCGATGGCAAAGGCACATGCTCTTTGCCATCAACCAGCAGACGACAAAGAAGCGTTTGCCAGCAGGGTTTCAGACAAACTGTTTGCCATCTGCTGGCAGATGGCAAAGCCTTTGCCATCCGCCGACCATGCCTTTGCCATCTGCCATGGCAGATGGCAAAGTGCCAGATTCCAGTAGTGAAGGACTAAAGGCTCGTCTATGACCGCAGGGGTAGCTGCCTCTACGGTCAGGGCTTGAGGCCCTGCCGGAGGTTGTTGTTCCCTGGTAAGCTTGTGGCACCCGGCAACGTCCTTGCCAGCGGCTCCTGGAACGACATGCATGCCATGTAAACCGATACAGAGGAATTAGTAAAAATGAGGTGATTTTACCGAGCGATGGGCAGGGGAGCATGGCATGTCATGCGGTCCCATGTGTCATGATGTACCAAGGTGATGTGTGTGTCCCTCTTGAGGCAGAAGAATGGCAGAAGCAATACTACGTGGTTTTCTTGAAGGAGATGATGGCGAAGCGGAGTGTGAAATAATGGTTGCTTCGTCCGTCTGGTAAGGTGCGGCATTGTGATTTGACGTCTCATTGCTCATTACTACTACTAGGGAGGTATGATCAAAAGCGCCCCCTGCTGTTCTCAGACCTTGTTATTTGGTGCATGACACGTCGACCCAGTTGCTATATGTCCCACATGTCGGTGAGAGGAAGTACAAAATTCATGAAAGCAAGCGTCGACGGAGGAGTACAAGACACGGCTTAGTTTCTGCTGCTTCGCGTGATCCATCGATACAAACCCGGACTAAAAAAAGGCGAGGGCGGGTCTTTTCCCGCGCGGCAGGAAGGGGAGTTTGGCATGGTCTGTTCGAGGCAACAAGGCGAAAGAAGCAAATAAAGGTTGAGTGACATTTGCATTGTGGAATAGAACTACTTTGCTATTAAATGGAAGTCCAAGCCGGAGCCTTCACTCACTCAGCTTGGGTCAGCACCGTATCTCTAATTGGCGGAGACGAACTCCAATCCACCCACTTCATTTGTTTCCCAAGGAGGGTCATCGGGGAGTCTGCTCTCCCCAAGGTAGTTAAAAGGCGTAGGTACGCGTTCCCCTACACCAATGTACCGAAGCACTTTACCTTTAATCACTAGATGGGCTCGAGCCAGGGTCCTATTTTCGTTCTCCATGACTTCAAAGCAGCTTCTCTTTATCAATTCTTGGGAAAATCTGATTTTACAGAGTACGTACCCACTATGGAGGTAGTATCTACTTACTACTCCCTCCTTTCCGGTTTATAGGGCTCGTCTAAAAAAATCATTTTTCCGTTTTATAAGTCCCAATTCTACTAGTACTAGTAGTACCATAACATGTTGGATTTTGAGGTGTGTTAAATCACCCGATGCAAGCATTGTCAAGATGGAAATTTAGTGGTCATGCATGCATTCATTCTAATTAATGCCTCGGTAAACATAACTTCTTGAGAAAAACGAGCATACATTACTTGTGCAAACTACGAAATTAATTCCACCACTCACCGTCTACCTTTGTAACGCCCTCGATGCGGCTATATCTCCCACGTATCGAAGCACGACTTAGAGGCATAACCGCATTGAAAGCAATGTCGCAAGTGAGATAATCTTCACACAACCCATGTAATACATAAGGGAAAGAGATACATAGTTGGCTTACAGTCGCCACTTCACACAATACATAAATAAACATCCATCATTCAGATTACACTCAAGGTCCGACTACGGAACCAAAATAAAGAAGATACCCCAAAAGCTACAGATCCCGATCTTCCCAACTGGGCTCCACTACTGATCATCCGGAAAAGACACATAGTAACGACCACGTTCCTCGTCGAACTCCCACTTGAGCTCGGTTCCACACCTGCACCGGCATCGTCGGCACTGCAAGCTTTTGGTAGAATCTGTGAGTGACGGGGACTCGGCAATCTCACACCCGAGATCAAGACTATTTAAGCTTATAGGAAGGACAGAGTTGTGAGGTGGAGCTGCAACAAGTTTACTAGCATATATGGTGGCTACATTCGCAAAAGAGAGCGAGAAGAGAAGCAAGGCGCGGTCGTGAAGCTAGTAGCAATCAAGAAGTGATCCTGAACTACTTACGTCAAACATAACTCCAACACCGTGTTCACTTCCCGGACTCCACCGAGAAGAGACCATCACGGTTTACACACGCGGTTGATGTATTTTAATCAAGGTCTACTTCGGGTTTTCTACAACCGGACATTAACAAATTCCCATCTGCCTCATAACCGCGGGCACGGCTTTTGAAAGATAATACCCTGCAGGGGTGTCCCAACTTAGCCCATAATAAGCTCTCACGGTCAACGAAGGATATTCCTTCTACCGGGAAGACCCGACCAGTCTCGGAATCCCGGACTACAAGACATTTCGACGGCAATAAAACAAGACCAGCAAAGCCGCCCGAATGTGCCGACAAATCCCGATAGGAGCTGCACATATCTCGTTCTCGTGGCACACCGGATGAGCAGTACGACGGCAACCGAAGATACCCCAAGTTGCCTCGTATGCACCGCAAGTGGCTCTAGTTTGGACCAACGCCGAGGAGCATTGGCCCGGGGTTAAATAAAGATGACCCTCGGGCTCGCGAAAACCAGGGGAAAAGGCTTAGGTGGCAAATGGTAAAACCAAAGTTGGGCCTTCTGGAGGAGTCTTATTCAAAGCGAACTGTCAAGGGGTCCCATAAATCACCCAACCGTGTAAGGAACGCGAAATCAAGGAACATAACACCGGTATGACGGAAACTAGGGCGGCAAGAGTGGAACAAAACACCTGGCATAAGGCCGAGCCTTCCACCCTTTACCAAGTATATAGGTGCATTAAATTATAGCAGATATATTGTGATATCCCCAACAAGTAAACATGTTCCAACAAGGAACAACATCTCCATGTTCCAACAAGGAACAAACTTCATCTTCACCTGCAACTAGCAACGCTATAAGAGGGGCTGAGCAAAGCGGTAACATAGCCAAACAACGGTTTGCTAGGAAAGGATGGTTAGAGGCTTGACATGGCAATATGGGTGGCATGATATAGCAAGTGATAGGCATCATAGCATAGGCATAGCAAAAGAGCGAGCAACTAGCAAGCAAAGATAGAAGTGATTTCGAGGGTATGGTCATCTTGCCTGCAAGGTTCTCAGAGTTGTCGAAAGCTTGATCCTCGTAAGCGTTCTCAACAGGTTCCTCGTTCACGTACTCGCCTCCCGTCTCTACCCAAAACAAGAACACAAACAATGGAACCACAATAAATCACGGTGCAATGCACAAGCAACATGATGCAATACATGGCATGATATGCGAGATGTGATATGCAATGCGTATGCGTGCTCCGGAAGGAAAATGACGAACCTGGCATAAACTTGGCAAACCAAGTATGCCGCTGGAAAGGTGAGATGATTTCGGTTGAAATCGATATAAAGATCACCGGAATCGGATGCACGGTTTGCAAATGACAAGCAAAACAAGAATGGCACAAATCTGCCATTAACAGCAGGATACCACTTAGCTAGCAACAAGAAATTAAGCTACTGCACCCAAACGTACCAGAAAAGCATATGGCAGTGATCTACTCAACATGCTTGACAAAAGATGAACACTGAGCTACGGCTAAATCACATCATAACAGGTCCAAACAAGCATGGCAAAAGTGCAAAATATATCAGCTTCACAGACTTAGTGAAAATACTGAACATGGCAGAATCAGCATCAGGAAGCAATATTCAGAGCAAGCAAACAACATGCTACAGGAACTTATAATATCAAAACAAGGCATTGCATGAATCTAAAAATACTGAACATGGCAGAATCAGCATCAGGAAGCAATGTTCAGAGCAAGCAAACAGCATGCTACAGGAACTTATAATATCAAAACAAGGCATTGCATGAATCTACTCAAAGCATAGAACAAAAGTCCCTTACTGACCATAAGCTAAAAAGGATCAGAAGATGCAATAGCACCCATGTAAATATAGCAAGTTACGTTAACAGATTCAGCAACAGGGCATGGCAAAAACAAATAACAAGTAGGCATGTTTAAGAGCTCGATGCACTCACTACAGAGCATTTCATGATAATCTAAGCATACATCCATCAAGAAGACGTGTCATAGAAGCTACACATGGCAAGAACAACATCATAGCATACACGGATCAACTACAACAACCTTGGCAAAATTGAATAACATGTAAACAATCTGCCAGGAAACATTTTATAGCAAAAGTAGAGCTCGATTGACTAAAGCTATGGCACTCCATAATTTCAAACAAGGGCACGGATGGATAGAGCATAACCATATGTCCAAAACATACTTAATGAAGTATCTCAAAATATGCATGGATCTCTCGGTAGCATCAAGTTTACATGGCATAAAAATATCAAGAAACAAAAGGGCTGAAATCAGCAACATCATGAAGCCTAGTTTGCATGCTTGTGCTAGTCACCACAGAGATCACAAAAATACATGGCATAAACCCCTGTAAAGATGGCATGGCATATTACAAAACACATGTAGGACTCAAATTCATAGGGTGCACCCATCACTCATGGCAAAAATGACAAGTGCATGTTCTGATAAGAAATGGAAACTAACATCACATAGCTCCCTTCCAACAGCATTTCGGGCATCAAGATGAGCTCAAATGAAAATGATGCAATGGAATTAAATGATCTACTCTTCGAGTCGAACAGTTCGGTATGCTATACGCCCAAAACGGAGCCACCAGTGCAAAGTTATGGCACAATGAATATGCAACAAAATTATCACAGAATAATGACTTGGGCGATTTCGGGGTCGAGAAGTCAACCGTTGCGGATCTAGATCTCGGCTCGCACGCGAACCGAGGCAAAGGCGGTGGCTCACGGAGAGGAGGCGGGCCGCCGGGCGAGGCCGGGCCGGGCGGCGAGGCGGCGGCGGCGACGGAGGCGGAGGCGGCCGACGACGAGGGGGCGGCGCGGGCGGTGGTGGCCGGGCAGCCGGTCGGCGGGCGGCGGCTGGTCGGGGGCAAGGCTGGCCGGGCCGGGAGGGCCTCCAGCCTGCGGCCGGGCGGCGGCGGGCGATGGTCGGGCGCCACATGGCGGCGCTGTGATTCGTCCGGGCGGATTGCGTTCGCTCCGTCCGGACGTGTCCGGCGGCGCGGAGAGGAGCGGGACTAGGGTTAGGGGTGGAATTGATCTGGGATTTCGGGGGAGGGGGTGTTTTTATAGGTAGAAGGAGCTAGGAAGCTCCAAATGAGGTGTAGTTTTCGCCCACACGATCGTGATCGAACGGCGATGGACATGGAAGTGACTTAGATGGGTTATTGGGCGGTTTTGAAGGGGTGTTGGGATGCAACTTAAAAGAGGCCTGTTCTAGAGTGCTGTTAACCGTAGGAGTAACAAACGAGATCCAAATGACACGAAACTGGACAGGTGGTCTACGGTGGTGTACCAAGGCCACTTGACAAACCTCGGTCCATTCCGAGAAAGTTTAGTACCCTCTCACGGAGAAATGTAAAAGGGGACGCCGGGGACATAGGAGTCTGGATTGCAAAAGCGGACAACGGGAAAATGCTCGAAACATGAGACGAACACGTATGCAAATGAGATGCACATGATGACATGATATGAAATGCATGACATGGACAAAATGCAAAAATGAAGAAAAACCCAACCACGGAGGGAATATCATATCACAATGCCGAAAATGGCAAGAGTTGGAGTTACAAAAATGGAAAGTTACATCCGGGGTGTTACAACCTTGGTTGGAGAGATTTTGAAATTGAGCCATAAACTGGAAAGGAGGGAGTGGTAACATAGATAGGGTAGCTTGCTGCACCACGGACTCCAAGGAAATTGCTGTAGTAGTACTACTCCTATATACCACTGTACCGTTCCTACTACTACTACTACTACTACTAAAAGACATATATTCCAAACAATATGATAATCTCTCTAACCAAGGTAGAGACGAGGAGTAAACAGAGGGAGTAGTAAAATTTTCTTCTCGTCCTGCGAGCCATCGCGCACGTGGGCGAGGGAGCGGGCGTAAGGCATAGTACTACTACCTCCGTCCTGGTTTATAGGTCACCTTTGTAGTTCATGCCAAATTTTGACCAAATATTTATCTAACAAAATGTTAATGCATGTCAACAAAAATTATATCGTTGGGTTCGTATTTCAACATAGTTTTCAATGATATAATTTTTGGTAACATGCACAAACGTTTTGTTAGTTCAATCTATAGTCAAAATTTAACAAAATATACAATGTGGACCAATAGACCAGGTCGGAGGTAGTAGTAAGCAAGCTTCACCTCGTCCTGCGAGCCACCACGCCCGTGGGCGGGGGAGACGGCATAGTAAAAAAGCTTCTCCTTGTTCTGCAGTTGACGGACATCAAAAGTAATACGTACAGAGCATCTCGAGTGTATAGAGCCTTGCCTCTAAGGTAGGCTCCACATGGTTTGCCTCTTTTTTAACATAACGCGTCAAGTCTTTGTTCACCCGTGGTAGATGATCCTCCATCAAGTGAACAACCAGTACACGTGTCAAATTACCACATGGGCTGCCTTTTCATACAGAAATGATCTCCACCGTGTACCCGCACGGGTGTGGTTGGGAAAGAGACGGGAGTACGTGCGCCGTGCGTGCACCTCTTCTCTTCATGCACGTCAGCCACCTACGTGGGTGTGTGTGAGAGAGATACAAACCTAGACATAATGCGCCATCCATCCCCACGCCTCCGCCCAGTCCGACCACCAGTCACCACCACGCCCCACTCCTCCTCACCTTATCTCTCATCTTTCTCGAGATATCATTTTTCCGATGAGATGGTCGAGATACCATTTTTTCGATAGAACTCTCGAGATATCATTAGTTTTTACACATGGGATTACTCCTACATGGGTCAATCACAACAGGTGTTTTGTAAACAAATGCATCTTGATGTTCCGTGCAATGCACGGGCATCTTGCTAGTCCAGGAAAACAACACATGGCAAAATTTCACGGCGGACGTGGGATTTGAATCTGCTGGGAGGGGCTGTTTGGATCTTGCCCGGGGTAGCCAAAATATTAGCGACCCTTTTGTTCACCGGTGCCTTTGCCACCGATGAACGAGGAATGGCTCGGGTGGTCATGCATCCTCCAGCGTGCACGTTGGAGATGAGCTCGCAGGAGCTGCGCTTTTTTTGTCCCACCACACCGCCCGAGCCGGCCGCAAACCGACCGGGGACCCGCATATTACGCCATCCAACCGTAGTCGCACACATTCTGACAGCAACTGAACCAACCGGAGGAAATTCATGCAAACACGGTGATATTTCATATAAATAATGACGAAATTTATATAAAATATCGGATTTTCATACAAACATGACAGATTTCATTACATTCAAATCAATAAAGCGGTGCTAGTTCTGGACAGCACATGTATATAATACCTGGCCTAAATGGTCGCCCGCCAATCCATTTATGTTCCTCATGTCCGACAGCACGATCACCGGACTGCCGGGAGCCATATGTCTGGCAGCATGATCACCGGACTGCATGGTCCACATTCAGCAGCGCACAGTTTAGGACGGGCCGTTAATGGGTCGATTTGACACTAGCCATACGGGCCTTAACTGAGAATGTTGGGCCTTTAGCTGGGTCAGCCCATTATGGTCTACAAAATCTTGTGGGTCTTTAGCTGGGCTGAACCATTATGGTCCACTAAATCTTGTGGGCCTTTAGTTGGGCCAGCCCATTTAATGTTTATGGGCCACTTTTGGGCTGGTCCACGTGTCAACGTATCATAGGCGCATCTCGCCCATTGGATGAGTGACACTTGTGCCAACGCGGATCTGACACGTGATTCCGTCAGCCAATGAGAATTTTACACGTGGAAAATCGGCATTGGTCGTGGCTGTTAGTGGGTTATCGGATCCAAAACCGGACCCGATAGCTTAACGGCGTCCTGTTACGATGGATGCCACGTGTTGGTCACCCTTGAAAAAAGCACTTCTTTGACGCGCGATTTATCATCATGGAAGTGGACACTTCTGTGATGATAATTTTGGTAATGTCATGGAACACTTCTACGGCAGCACAGGTATGACTATCTTGATTCTGTCATAAAATCGTCATGGATGTACATGCATGACAGAAAATGTGACCTACTGTGACAAACACGTATCATCACGGAAGTGTACTTTTTGTAGTGTGGAGTACATACAAGAAGAGAAGAGGTACGCGCACGTCCGTCGGAGCCTTGCACTATAGCCCAGCCGACCACAGCATGACGGCCGGATCTATGCCTCTCTCGTCCCGGCGCCGACGGTCAATCGCTATATCTAGGGCCGCGGGATTTGACGCACGCGGCTGCCGAATTTGGAGCATTCCGGCCGCCTGCGATTGTGCCTTGCCATGGATTGTCTGGGTACCGGGTCGCACAACAATGGCAATGCCTCCACGTCACGTGTAGGTACTGAATTTGCCTCTAGCCACTCGGATCTATCCCATCGGCGGATCGCCGGCAAAGACAAGGCCGACCACCGTCCGGGCTCGGCCCTAGCCCATTGGCTAGTCAGTTCACCATTGCCGCTCATAAAGTGCGATGGCTGCCCGTGGCAGGTCCTGTGCCGCGTTTTGACCACGCCACAACATCCTGGATGGGTGTTCATCAAGTGCGAAAAAGATAAGGTGCGTAGTACTTCTTTTGATTCGACTGTGCTCCCTTATTCGGCACATGTTCGACAGCTTATACTCAAACTTGTTGATACGTCTCCAACGTATCTATAATTTTTGATTGCTCCATGCTATATTATCTACTGTTTTGGACAATTTTGGGCTTTATTATCCACTTTTATATTACTTTTGGGACTAACCTATTAACCGGAGGCCCAACCCAGATTCTTGTTTTTTGCCTATTTCGGTGTTTTGAAGAAAAGGAATATCAGACGGAGTCAAAACGGAACGTAATCAACTAGAGAAGTTATTTTTGGAACGAAAGCTACCCGATGGACTTGGACCCCTCGGCAAGGAAGGAACGAGGAAGCCACGAGGGTGGGGGGCGCGCCCCCTGCCTCGTGGGGCCCTCGTGGCTCCCCTGACGTGCTTCTTCCGCCTATATAACTTCACGTACCCTAAAACTTCCAGAACAGAGAATAGATCGGGAGTTCCGCCACCACAAAACCTCCAGAGCCACCAAAAACCAATCGGGACCCTGTTCCGGCACCCTTCCGGAGGGGGGGAACCCTCACCGGTGGCCATCTTCATCATCCCGGCGCTCTCCATGATGAGGAGGGAGTAGTTCACCCTCGGGGCTGAGGGTATGTACTAGTAGCTATGTGTTTGATCTGTCTCTCTCTCTCTCTCTCGTGTTCTTGATTTGGCACGATCTTGATGTATCGCGAGCTTTGCTATTATAGTTGGATCTTATGTTGCTTCTCCCCCTCTACTCTCTTGTAATGAATTGAGTTTTCCCTTTGAAGTAATCTTATCGGATTGAGTCTTTGAAGATTTGAGAACACTTGATGTATGTCTTGCTATGCGTATCTATGGTGACAATGGGATATCACGTGATTCACTTGATGTATGTTTTGGTGATCAACTTGCGGGTTCCGCCCATGAACCTATGCATAGGGGTTGGCACATGTTTTCGTCGTGATTCTCCGGTAGAAAGTTTGGGGCACTCTTTGAGGTTCTATGTGTTGGTTGAATAGATGATTCTGAGATTGTGTGATGCATATCATATAATCATACCCATGGATACTTGAGGTGACAATGGAGTATCTAGGTGACATTAGGGTTTTGGTTGATTTGTGTCTTAAGGTGTTATTCTAGTATGAACTCTAGGGCTGTTTGTGGCACTTATAGGAATAGCCCAACGGATTGATTGGAAAGAATAACTTTGAGGTGGTTTCGTACCCTACCATAATCTCTTCGTTTGTTCTCCACTATTAGTGACTTTGGAGTGACTCTTTGTTGCATGTTGAGGGATAGTTATATGATCCAACTATGTTATTATTGTTGAGAGAACTTGCACTAGTGAAAGTATGAACCCTAGGCCTTGTTTCCTATCATCGCAATACCGTTTACGCTCAGTTTTATCATTAGTTACCTTCCTGTTTCTATATTTTCAGATTACAAAAACCTATATCTACCATCCATATTGCACTTGTATCACCATCTCTTCGCCGAACTAGTGCACCTATACAATTTACCATTGTATTGGGTGTGTTGGGGACACAAGAGACTCTTTGTTATTTGGTTGCAGGGTTGCTTGAGAGAGACCATCTTCATCCTGCGCCTCCCACGGATTGATAAACCTTAGGTCATCCACTTGAGGGAAATTTGCTACTGTCCTACAAACCTCTGCACTTGGAGGCCCAACAACGTCTACAAGAAGAAGGTTGCGTAATAGACATCAAGATCTTTTCTGGCGCCGTTGTCGGGGAGGCTAGGTAAGTGGCACTCACACCCCGTCAACTAAGCTCTTTTCTCAAGCTGCCGGGGAGGTTAGTGCTTGAAGGTATATCTTTAGATCTTGCAATCGAATCTTTTTGTTTCTTGTTTTATCACTAGTTTAGTCTATAAAAGAAAACTACAAAAAATGGAATTGAGTTTGTCTCATACGCTTCATCTTTTTAATATCTTTCATGAGTATGATGGGAAGGAAAATTGTGCCAAAGTGTTAGAAGAAGAATGCATTAAAATGTTTGGCACTATATCTTTGAATGATGAGCATGATTGCAATGTTGTTAGTATGAACTCTTTGAATATCCATAGTACTAATGGTGATTGCACTAGTTATGATGAAAATGTCTCCTATAAACATGTCAATTTTTGTGGAGTGCATTGGGTTTGTAAGTACACACCAAATAGGCAAGATAGATATTGCAAGAGGCATAAGTACTTAGAAACTAAATTGTTCAAGAAAGGCTAGATGATTGTGCTGAAAATTTAAACTTTCTTAGCCATACTTGTGAACTTTGCAATGAACATGATCATTTCAATACCCAATGCAAATTGTTTCATGATCATATCGTGTCCAAAAATTGTGATCACATCATAATGAACTTAGTTTGCTATGGGTTATGAAGAAATTAAACGTATAACAAAGGACATTCCAAAATTTGCCCTTGATAGAGTTCTTCATTTTGATCTAGAAGAGATTTATATGTATTGCACGGTGAATTGCATGGAAAATCCTTATATTGCCAATTAGATAAAGAAAAGAAAACAAATAGAAGATGAAGAGAATACTAACGAAAGGGAAGAGACTTCCCAATATCCTCCTATTATTTCTTATGATGAATCAGGTAACAAGGAGGAGCCTTCTATTCAACCAATCTCATTAATAAGGAGCTCCAAAAAGAGGCTTGAACCCACACATGATGTGGTGAAGAAGAATAAAATAAAAAGGAAGAGAGGTCAAAAGGTATCTCTCCCAAATAATGTTGCTCCTATTATTGTTGTGCCTCATGAAAATGAATCAAAAATAATTATGGAAGATGATGCACTTGATGATGAGCTCGTTATGCCTATTGCCTGTTGTGATGATTATGATTGGGAAGATAATGATACTTCTTATGATCTTGAAAATATTTTTGGCACTTGCTTGGAAGAATATGATAATTGCTATACTATTGGTGCTATCCATACTATTAATGACGAGAGTGATTACGCTTATGATATGAAAAGGCCCAAGCTTGGGGAAGCTATGTTTGACGAGGATGACATATTTGAGAATATATTTGCTGCAATTAATGTTTGTCTCAAGCTTGTGGATGCTATGTTTAATAATGGTGATACTTTTAGCCTCCCAAGTTTTGATATGCAAAGTTGTTATGATGATGGCATGCCTTCTACTTATGATGATTATATTTATGAAAGTGGGTTTGGAAGAGTGTAAACTTTAGGAAGTAATGATCCCACTATTTTGGAGGATGTTGAATCTTATAATATTTATGAATGTGGATTTGGAGAGGTCATGACTTTATTTAGTGATGTATCCACTATTTCGGAAGAGGTTTCAATTGATTATGATGAGAACAAAGTTGCTACTTATGATGATTATTGTGATGAAACTTATGATATAAAAAGTAGTGATGATTATATTTATAAAACTTGTCATGATTATGATTACCCTTTCTCTGAACATTACTCTTTTAATGTGGAAACAATTTATAGTATTCAAGTCTCTTATGACACTCCCACTTTTCCGAATGAGAAGAATTTTGCTTATGTGGAGAGTAATAAAATTTCTATGCTAGTAGATCATGAAAAGAATGCTTTAGGTGCTGGTTATATTGTTGAATTCATTCATGATGCTACTGAAAATTATTATGAGGGAGGAATATATGCTTGTAGGAATTGCAATAATATCAAGTTTCCTCTCTATGTGCTTAGAGTTTTGAAGTTATGCTTGTTTTACATTCCTATGCAAGTTGATTATTGTTCCCATAAGTTGTTTGCTCACAAAATCCCTATGCATAGGAAGTATGTTAGGCTTAAATGTGCTAGTCATATTCTTCATGATGCTCTCTTTATGTTTCAATTCCTATCTTTTATGTGAACATCATTGAAATCATCATGCCTAGCTAGGGGCGTTAAACGATAGCGCTTGTTGGGAGGCAACCCAATTTTATTTTAGTTTCTTACTTTTTCGTTATGTTTAGGAATAAATAATCCATCTAGCTTATTTTTAGATGTGGTTTTATATTTTAATTAGTGTTTGTGCCAAGTAGACCTTTTGGAAGACTTGGGTAAAGTCTTTATGATCATGCTGTAAAAAACAGAAACTTTAGCGCTCACGAGATTAGCTTCAACTTTTTACAGGAGAGCGATATTTAGTTGATTCTTTTTGAAGATGATTACTAGACAAATTCCTCAGGTCCACCAATTTATATTATAATTTTTGGAGTTACAAAAGTTTGCGTGTAACACCCCGGAAGTAACTTTCCATATTTGTAACTCCAACTCTTGCCATTTTCGGCATTGATATATGATATTCCCTCCGTGGTTGGGTTTTCTTCATTTTGCATTTTGTCCTTGTCTTGCATTTTACATCATGTCAGCATGTGCATCGCATTTGCATACGTGTTCTTCTTCTTCTTCCTCTCAAGTGGCAGCTAAGCAGCAGAAGTTTTACCTTCCTCCTCCTCCGTTCCGTCAGCCTTATCGTGAGAAGAACTTCGGTGGCCGTGGATCTTCCCACCCACCCAACCCAAGCTATCAGAACAAGTCTAATTCTCAAGCTCCAAGGTCTAGTGCTCCTTACCACCGTCCGCCTCTCGAGGTGACTTGCAACAAATGTCAGCAGAAAGGTCACTATGCGAACAAATGCTTCAACCAGAGGCGCCTTCCGCCTCCTCCTCCTGTGAAATCTTCCAACAATGCAGTGGTCAAGCATAATCCCAAGTTTGCAAAGGTCAATATGTTGAATGCAGCTCAGGCAGAGGATTCTTCAGATGTAATCATGTGTAATCTTCCAGTTAATGATATTCCTGCAAAAGTCTTATTTGATACTGGTGCATCGCATTGTTTCATGTCGAGACCGTTTTTTGCCAAGCATGATTTCACTTGAATTCTTGGTTAAACCTCTAGCAATTGTTTCCCGGCAAGCACATGAGTTCTAGCTTGGTGGTTCCGAATATCGGTATCAAGATGGGCGATTATAGATTTCTGGCTAAACCAATGGTTCTTGGTGACTCGGATATTGATCTTATTCTCGGAATGGTGGCTTTCTCGGCACAAAGCTTCGGCTTGATTGTGCTGCTGTGGAAATTCAATTGACTCACTCTTCTAATGATGTGATCATCTATGCCGCTCGTGATGAAACCATTCGGTTGTTTTCTCTCAATGAGAAGGGCGAACTGAATGCTATCTCTCGATTCGATCGTTTGTGAGTACCAAGATGTCTTTCCGGAAGAGCTTGGGTATGCCTCCTCATCGGCGATTGAGTTTGTTATTGATCTTGAGCCCGGCCTTTGAACCCGTTTGCAAGCGTCCATACAAGCTTGGACCTAATGAGCTGAAGGAATTGAAGAAGCAGCTCGATGAACAAGAGCGTCTGGGTTTGATCGGACCGAGTTCATCTCCTTGGGGTTGTGGTGTTCTTTTGTCCGGAAGAAGGATGTCACGGACCGACTTTGCGTCGATTACCGTCCATTGAATAAGAAGACAATCAAGAACAAGTATCCACTTCCCAACATCAATGAGCTTTTCGAGCAACTCAAAGGTGCTACAGTGTTCTCCAAGCTGGACCTTCGTATGGGGTATCATCGATTCGCATTCGTGAACAAGATATTCCCAAGACAGCATTGAGAACAAGCTTTGGTTCTTATGAATATCTTGTCATGTCTTTCGCCTCGTCAATGCTCCTCCAACTTTCTCTCGGATGATGAACTTCATTTTCAATCCCTACACCAATGAATTCGTCTTGGTCTATCTTGATGATATTTTGGTCTTCTCCAAGAATAAGAAGGATCATGCCAAACATTTGCGATTGGTGCTAGACAAGCTCGTAGAGTATCAATTCTATGCTAAGTTCTCCAAATGTGAATTTTGGCTTGATGAAGTGATTTATCTTGGTCATATCATCTCCGCCAAGGGCATCGCTGTTAATCCCGAGAAGGTGTCCGCAATTGTGAATTGGGAACCTCCTCGAATGTCAAGCAGCTCATGATTTTCTTGGTCTTGCAAGCTATTGCGAAGATTCGTTGAGAACTTCTCCAAGATTGCAAAGCCTCTTTCCAACCTCCTCGAAGCATGTGAAGTATGTATGGTCTCTGAGTGTGACGTTGCTTTCAATACCCTCAAAGAGAAACTCGTCACAGCTCCTGTCTTGACTCCTCCTGATGAATCCAAGCCATTTGAGGTTTTATGTGATGCTTCTCTTCAAGGTCTCGGTGCTGTGTTAATGCAGGAGAAGAGAGTTGTGGCTTATACCTCTCGCCAGTTGAAGCCCAACGAGAAGAACTACCCCACTCACGATCTCGAGTTGGCGGCGATTGTCCATGCATTGATAACGTGGAGACATCTCTTGTTGGGAAGGAAAGTGGACATTTTCACCGATCACAAGAGTCTCAAGTACATTTTCACTCAGCCCAACCTCAACCTCAGGCAGACTCGATGGGTTGAAATGATTCAAGAGTACAACCCAAGTATTGAATATACTCCGGGCAAAGCCAATGTCATTGCAGATGCTTTGAGCAGGAAGGCTTACTGCAACAGTCTAATCCTCAAGCCTTTTCAGCCGGATCTACGTGAATCTTTCCGCAAGCTGAATCTTCAAGTTGTTCCTCAAGGCTTTCTTGCCAACCTCATAGTCTCTCCTACTTTGTAAGATCAGATTCGTGAGGCTCAACTGGATACCATGGTGAAAAAGGTGAAACGTGGTATCGACAAGGGCATTTCCAAGTATAAGTGCTTCCACATTGATGAAAAGATACTCTTTTCTTTGAGGACCGGATTGTGGTTCCTAAGGGTGATCTCTGAAAAGTCATTATGAACGAGGCTCATAATTCGCTTCTATCCATTCATCACGGAAGTACGAAGATGTACCATGATCTCAAGCAGTCATATTGGTGGACTCGAATGAAGCGAGAGATTGCTCAATTCGTGAATGAGTGTGATGTCTGCAGAAGAGTGAAAGCGAACACCAAAGACCAGTGGTCTCCTCCAACCTCTTGCTATTCCTGAATGGAAGTTTGATCATATTGAAATGGACTTCGTGGATTGGATTTCCAAAGTCCAAGCGTGGAAATGATGCTATCTTCGTTGTCATTGACAAGCTTACTAAAGTGGCTCATTTTCTTCCTATCAAAGAATCTATCACAGCAGCTCAGTTGGCAGAGTTATACACCTCCAGGATTGTCTCCTTGCACGACATTCCACATTTGATCTCTTCAGACCGTGGCAGCATCTTTACCTCCAAGTTCTGGGATTCTTTTCAGAAGGCCATGGGCACCAACATTCGTTTCAAAGACGACTTTCCACCCTCAAACAAGTGGCCAAGTCGAGCGAGTCAACCAAATCCTTGAAGATATGCTCAGGGCTTGTGTCATTTCTTTCGGTATGAAGTGGGAAGATTGTCTTCCATATGCCGAGTTCTCCTACAACAACAGCTTCCAAGCGAGTTCGGGCAAGGCCCCATTTGAAATTCTCTATGGCAGAAAGTGTCGTACTCCTCTCAATTGGTCTGAGACAGGTGAACGCCAACTTCTTGGCAATGACTTGATCACAGAAGCAGAAGGAATGTGCCAAGTCATTCGTGAGAATCTCAAAGCCGCGCAATCGCGCCCGGAAGAGCTATTATGATGATAAGCACCGTGATGTGGCTTTTGAAATCGGAGACCATGTCTACCTCCGCGTCTCTCCAATGAAAGGCACTTTCGCCCGGTATCAAAGGGAAGCTTGCCCCTAGATACGTGGGTCCTTTCAAGATAATTGGCAAAAGAGGCGATCTCGCCTATCAACTTGAGCTTCCATCCAACTTTGCAAACATGCACGATGTGTTTCACGTGTCACAACCTTCGCAAGTGCTTCAAGACTCTGAACGCACTATCAACTTGAAGAAATTGACCTTCAAGAAGATCTCTCTTATCATGAGCACCCGTTGCTATTCTTGAAGAAACCGAGCGCAAGACTCGCAACAAGTCAATCCAATTCACGAAAGTGAAGTGGTCACACCATTCGACCGAGAAGCTACACGGGAGCGCGAGGATCACCTCCGTTCGAATATCCGGAGTTCTTTCAGTCCTAGATCTCGGACGAGATCCTCTTGTAGTGGTGGAGTGTTGTAACACCCGAAGTAACTTTCCATATTTGTAACTCCAACTCTTGCCATTTTCGGCATTGATATATGATATTCCTCCGTGGTTGGGTTTTCTTCATTTTGCATTTTGTCCTTGTCTTGCATTTTACATCATGTCAGCATGTGCATCGCATTTGCATACGTGTTAAATCTCATGATTCGAGCATTTTCCCCGTTGTCCGCTTTTGCAATCCGACACTCCTATCTCCCCGGTGGTCCCTTTTACGTTTTTCCGTGTGTGGGCACTAAACCTTCTCGAAATGGACCGAGGTTTGTCTAGTGGCCTTGGTATACCACCGTAGACCACCGGTCAAGTTTCGGGTCATTTGGAGCTCGTTTGGTACTCCAACGGTTAACCGCAGCACTCAAGAAAGGCCTCTTTTGAGTTGCAGCCCAACACCCCCTCAAAACAGCCCAATAACCCATCTAAGTCACTTCCATGCTCTCCGTCGTTCGATCACGATCGTGTGGGCGAAAACTACACCTCATTTGGACTCTCCTAGCTCCCTCTATGCCTATTTAAGCACCTCCCCCGAAAATCCGGATCAATTCCACCCGAAACCCTAGCCCTTCTTCCTCCGCCTTGGACCGTCCGCCCGGCCTTGGGCGTCAACCGCCACCTCGCCCGGCGATCCCGTTGTGCCACGTCGCCCGCCGCCTCTCTCCTCCAACCGGTCGCGCCACGTCGCCCGCGCCGTCTCCCACGCCCGGCCCGCCCGCCAACCCGAGCCAGCCAGAATCCGCCCTTTGGCCGCGCCGCCCGGCCGGCATGGCCCGCCGCCGACCCAGCGCCCTTGTCGCCCTCGCCGCCTCGCCCTTGACCCGCCGCCTCTCGCGGCGCTCGCCGCCGCCTCCGCCCTGGCAGCGCCGCCCAGCCGCCGCCTCCGCCGCCTCATTGCCGTCGCCCGCTCGCCGCCATTGTGCCCAGCCCCTCACCGGCCCGTGCCGCTCCTGGCCAGGCCCCATCTCGCCGGCGCCCGAACCCGCCGTGACCGCCTCCCTCCTCGTCGGGCTCCGGGAGCCCGCGCGCCGCCGAGATCCCGCGCCCGATCCGGCCTCGGGAGGCGTGCCTCGGTTGACCTTTTTTTCCCTCTCCAAATTTCATCCAAGTCTTGAGATCTTTGATATTTTGTGCAATTTTCGAAGTGGTGTATCTTTGCATCTGTTGATCCATTTTGCGCGTATGATATGTCAAAATGTTCGCCTCGAAGAGTAGATCATTTCACCTCATTGCATCATTTCCATTTGTGCTCGTCTTGATGCCCGAAATGCTGTTGGAAGAGTGCTATGTGATGTTAGTTTCTGTTTCTTAACAGAACTTGCACTTTTGTTATTTTTGCCATGATTGATGTGTGCACCCTATGAATTGGAGTCCTACATGTGTTTTGTAATATGCCATGCCATCTTTACAGGGGTGTATGCCATGTATTTTTGTGATCTATGTGGTGACTAGCACAAGCATGCAAAGTAGGTGTCCTGATGTTGCTGTTTTCAGCCCTGTTTAGCTGATATTTTGATGCCATGTTGACTTGATGCTACCGAGAGATCCATGCATATTTTGAGATACTTTAGTAAGGATGTTTTGTTAAACATGTCTTGCTCTATCCATCCATGCCTTTTTTTGTAATTATGGAGTACCATAGCTTGAGTCAATCGAGCTCTACTTTTGCTATAAAATGTTTCCTGGCAGATTGTTTACATGTTATTCAATTTTGCCAAGGTTGTTGTGGTTGATCCATTTATGCTATGTTATCGTTCTTGCCATGTATGTCTTCTATGACATGTCTTCTTGATGTATGTATGCTTAGTTTATCATTTAAGGCTCTGTAGTGAGTGCATTGAGCTTGTAAACATGCCTACTTGTTATCAGTTTTAACATGCCATGTTGCTGAATCTGTTAACTAAACTTTCAATATTGACATGGGTGTTACTATATTTTCTAATCCTTTTTGGCTTATGGTCAGTAAGGGACTTTTGTTCTATGCTTTGAGTAGATTCATGCCATGCCATGTTTTGCTATTTTAAGGTCCTGTAGCATGTAGTTTTGTTGCTCTAAACATTGCAACCTGATGCTGTTTTGCCATGTCCAGCCTGATATTTTGTGCACTTTTGCCATGCTTGTTTGAACCTGTTATGATGTGATTTAGCTTGAAGCTCAGCGCTCATCTTTTGTCAAGCATCTTGTGTAGATCACTGCCATGTACTTTGTTGATACGTTTGGGTGCAGTAGCTTAATTATTTGTTGCTTGTTAAGTGGCATCATGCTGTTAATGGCGGTTGTGCCATTCTTGTTTTGCTTGTCATTTGCAAACCGTGCATCCGATTCGGTGATCTGTAGATCGTTTTCAACCGAAATCAGCTCATGGTTCCAGTGGCATACGTGGTTTGCGAAGGTGATGCCTGGTTCTTGAGTTCCCTTCCGGAGCGCGCAGACGCATTGCATATCACATCCCGCATATCATGCCATGTTTTGCATCATGTTGATTGTGCATTGCACCGTGATTTATTGTGGTTCCTTTGTTTGTGTTGTTGTTTTGGGTAGAGCCGGGAGACGAGTACGTGAACGAGGAACCTGTCGAGAACGCCACGAGGATCAAGCTTTCGACAACTCTGAGAACATTGCAGGCAAGATGACCATACCCTCGAAATCACTTCTATCTTCGCTATGCTAGATGCTCGCTCTTTTGCTATGCCTATGCTTCCATGCCTACCACTTGCTATACCATGCCACCCATATTGCCATGTCAGCCCCTAACCATCCCTTTCCTAGCAAACCGTTGTTTGGCTATGTTACCGCTTTGCTCAGCCCCTCTTATAGCGTTGCTAGTTGCAGGTGAAGATGAAGTTTGTTCCTTGTTGGAACATGGAGATGTTGTTCCTTGTTGGAACATGTTTACTTGTTGGGGATATCACAATATATATCTGCAAAAATTAATACATCTATATACTTGGTGAAGGGTGGAAGGCTCGGCCTTATGCATTGTGATTTGTTCCACTCTTGCCACCATAGTTTCCGACATACAGGTGTTATGTAACTTGATTTCGCGTTCCTTACGGTTGGGTGATTTATGGGACCCCTTGACAGTTCGCTTTGAATAAGACTCCTCCAGCAAGGCCCAACATTGGTTTTACCATTTGCCACCTAAGCCTTTTTTCCCCGGTTTTCGCGAGCCCGAGGGTCATCTTTATTTTAACCCCGGGACGGTGCTCCTTCGAGTGCTGGCGAACCGGCAGACTGCGGGGCCACCACGGGGCAACTCGAGGTCTGGTTTTACTCGTAGGCTGACCTATCCGGATGTGCCCTGAGAACGAGATATGTGCAGCTCCTATCGGGATTTGTCGGCAAAATCGGGCGGCTTTGCTGGTCTTGTTTTATTGCTGTCGAAATGTATTGTAGTCCGGGAAACCGAGATAGAACGGGTCTTCCACGTAGAAGGAATATCCTTCGTTGACCGTGAGAGCTTATAATGGGCTAAGTTGGGACACCCTGAGGGTAATATCTTTCGAAAGCCGTGCCCATAGTTATGAGGCGAGATGTGAATTTGTTAATGTCGGTTGTAGAAAACCGGAAGTTGACCTCAATTAAAATACACATCAACGCGTGTGTAACCGTGATGGTCTCTTCTCGGCGGAGCCGGAAGTGAACACGGTGTTGGAGTTATGTCGGCGTAAGTAGTTCAGGATCACTTCTTGATCGCTACTAGCTTCACGTCCGCGCTTTGCTTCTCTTCTCGCTCTCTTTTGTAAGTAGCCACCATATATGCTAGTCGCTGCTGCAGCTCCACTATACTACTCTGTCCTTCCTATAAGCTTAAATAGTCTTGATCTCGCTGGTGTGAGATTGCTGAGTCCCGTGACTCACAGATACTTCCCAAAACAGTTGCGAGTGCCGACGATGCGGTCACGGGTGACTCTACCGAGCTCAAGTGGGAGTTCTTCGAGGAAAGTGGTCTTTACTATGTGTGTTTTCCAGATGATCGATGAGTGGTGCTCAGATTGGGACGATCGGGATCTGTGTAGCATTTGGGGTATCTTCTTTTATTTTGGTTCCGTAGTCGGACCTTGAGTGTACTCACGATGATGGATGTTTATTTATGTATTGTGTGAAGTGGCATTTGTAAGCCAACTATGTATCTCTTTCCCTTATGTATTACATGGGTTGTGTGAAGATTACCTCACTTGCGACATTGCTTTCAATGCGGTTATGCCTCTAAGTCGTGCTTCGACACGTGGGAGATATAGCCGCATCGAGGGCGTTACATTGCGTTAGTTACATATTACTACAGACTGTTCTGTTTTCTAACAGATTCTGTTTTCATTGTGTTGCTTGCTTATTTTGATGAATCTATGGCTAGTAAAATAGTTCATAAACCATAGATAAGTTGGAATACAGTAGGTTTAACACCAATATAAATAAATAATGAGTTAATTACAGTAACTTGAAGTGGTGTTTTGTTTTCTTTCGCTAATGGAGCTCACGAGTTTTCTGTTAAGTTTCGTGTTGTGAACTTTTCAAGTTTTGGGTAAAGCTTCGATGGACTATGGAATAAGGAGTGGCAAGATCCTAAGCTTGGGGATGCCCAAGGCACCCCAAGGTAATATTCAAGGATAACCAAGCGCCTAAGCTTGGGGATGCCCAAGGCACCCCAAGGTAATATTCAAGGATAACCAAGTGTCTAAGCTTGGGGATGCCCCGGAAGGCATCCCCTGTTTCATCTTCGTTCATCGGTAATTTTACTTGGAGCTATATTTTTATTCACCACATGATATGTGTTTTGCTTGGAGCGTCGTTTTATTTTCTTTATCTTTGCTTGCTGTTTGAATAAAATACCAAGTTCTGAAATTCTTAAATGTTAGAGAGTCTTCACATGGTTGCATAATTATTCGACGACTCATTGATATTCACTTATATCTTTTGGAGTAGTTTGTTGTTTGCTCTAGTGCTTCACTTATATCTTTTAAAGCACGGTGGTGGATTTGTTTTACAGAAACTATTGATCTCTCACGCTTCACTTAGATTATTTTGAGAGTCTTAAATAGCATGGTAATTTGCTTAAATAATCCTAATATGCTAGGCATACAAGATTTGAAAGAATTCTTATGAGTGTGTTGAAAGCTAAGAAAAGTCTGATGCTTGATGATTGTTTTGAGATTTGGAGGTAGTGATATTAAATTTGTGCTAGTTGAGTAGTTGTGAATTTGAGAGATACTTGTGTTAAAAATTGTGATTCCCATAGCATGCACGTATGGTGAACCGTTATGTGATGAAGTCGGAGCATGATTTATTTATTGATTGTCTTCCGTACGAGTGGCGGTCGGGGACATGGGATGGTCTTTTCCTACCAATCTATCCCCCTAGGAGCATGCGCGTAATACTTTGCTTTGATAACTTTTAGATTTTTGCAATAAGTATATGAGTTCTTTATGACTAATGTTGAGTCCATGGATTATACGCACTCTCATCCTTCCACCATTGCTAGCCTCTCTAATATCGTGCACTTTTCTCCGGTATCATATACCCACCATATACATGCCTCAAAACAGCCACCATACCTACCTATCATGGCATTTCCATAGCCATTCCGATATATATTGCCATGCAACTTTCCACTGTTCCGTTTATTATGACACGCTCCATCATTGTCATATTGCTTTGCATGATCATGTAGTTGACATCGTATTTTGTGGCAAAGCCACCGTTCATAATTCTTTCATACATGTCACTCATGAGTCATTGCATATCCCAGTACACCGCCGGAGGCATTCATATAGAGTCATAATTTTTTCTAAGTATCGAGTTGTAATTGTTGAGTTGTAAGAAAATAGAAGTGTCATGATCATCATTTTTAGAGCATTGTCCAAGTGAGGAAAGGATGATGGAGACTATGATTCCCCCACAAGTCGGGATGAGACTCCGGATGAAAAAAAATAAAAAAAGAGAAAAAAAGAGGCCATAAAAAAAGAGAAAAGGTCCAAAAAAGGAATAAAAAAATATAAAAAAATGAGAGAAAAAGAGAGAAGGGACAATGCTACTATCCTTTTACCACACTTGTGCTTCAAAGTAGCACCATGATCTTCATGATAGAGAGTCTCCTATGTTGTCACTTTCATATACTAGTGGGAATTATTCATTATAGAACGTGGCTTGTATATTCCAATGATGGGCTTCCTCAAATTGCCCTAGGTCTTCGTGAGCAAGCGACTTGGATGCACACCCACTTAGTTTCTTTTGATTGAGCTTTCATATACTTATAGCTCTAGTGCATCCGTTGCATGGCAATCCCTACTCACTCACATTGATATCTATTGATGGGCATCTCCATAGCCCGTTGATACGCCTAGTTGATGTGAGACTATCTTCCCCTCTTTTTGTCTTCTCCACAACCACCATTCTATTCCGCATATAGTGCTATATCCATGGCTCACGCTCATGTATTGCGTGAAGGTTGAAAAAGTTTGAGAACATCAAAAGTATGAAACAATTGCTTGGCTTGTCATCGGGGTTGTGCATGATTTAAATACTTTGTGTGGTGAAGATAGAGCATAGCCAGACTATATGATTTTGTAGGGATAACTTTCTTTGGCCATGTTATTTTGAGAAGACATGATTGCTTTGTTGGTATGCTTGAAGTATTATTATTTTTATGTCAATATTAAACTTTTATCTCAAATCTTTTGAATCTGAATATTCATACCACAATTAAGAAGAATTACATTGAAATTATGCCAAGTAGCACTCCGCATCAAAAATTATCTTTCTATCATTTACCTACTCGAGGACGAGCAGGAATTAAGCTTGGGATGCTTGATACGTCTCTAGCGTATCGATAATTTTTGATTGCTCCATGCTATATTATCTACTGTTTTGGACAATTTTGGGCTTTATTATCCACTTTTATATTACTTTTGGGACTAACCTATTAACCGGAGGCCCAGCCCAGATTTGCTGTTTTTTTGCCTATTTTAGTGTTTTGAAGAAAAGGAATATCAGACGGAGTCAAAATGGAACGAAATCAAATAGAGAAGTTATTTTTGGAACGAAAGCTACCCGATGGACTTGGACCCCACGTCAACGAAGGACCGAGGAAGCCACGAGGGTGGGGGGTACGCCCACCACCCTAGGGCGCGCCCACCTGCCTCGTGGGGCCCTCGTGGCTCCCCTGACGTGCTTCTTCCGCCTATTTAACTCCACGTACCCTAAAACTTCCAGAACAGAGAATAGATCGGGAGTTCCGCCAACAAGAAACCTCCAGAGCCACCAAAACCAATCGGGACCTGTTAAAGCACCTGCCGGAGGGGGGGAACCCTCACCGGTGGCCATCTTCATCATCCCGGCGCTCTCCATGACGAGGAGGGACTAGTTCACCCTCGGGACTGAGGGTATGTACTAGTAGCTATGTGTTTGATATCTCTCTCTCGTGTTCTTGATTTGGCACGATCTTGATGTATCGCGAGCTTTGCTATTATAGTTGGATCTTATGTTGCTTCTCCCCCTCTACTCCCTTGTAATGGATTGAGTTTTCCCTTTGAAGTAATCTTATCAGATTGAGTCTTTAAAGATTTGAGAACACTTGATGTATGTCTTGCCGTGCATATCTGTGGTGAAAATGGGATATCACGTGATTCACTTGATGTATGTTTTGGTGATCAACTTGCGGGTTCCGCCCATGAACCTATGCATAGGGGTTGCACGTTTTCGTCGTGATTCTCCGGTAGAAACTTTGGGGCACTCTTTGAGGTTCTATGTGTTGGTTGAATAGATGAATCTAAGATTGTGTGATGCATATCGTATAATAATACCCATGGATACTTGAGGTGACAATGGAGTATCTAGGTTACATTAGGGTTTTGGTTGATTTGTGTCTTAAGGTGTTATTCTAGTATGAACTCTAGGGCTGTTTGTGGCACTTATAGGAATAGCCCAACGGATTGATTGGAAAGAATAACTTTGAGGTGGTTTCGTACCCTACCATTGTTGGGTAACGTAGTTATTTCAAAAAAATTCCTACGCACACGCAAGGATCATGGTGATGGCATAGCAACGAGAGGGGAGAGTATTGTCCACGTACCCTCGTAGACCGTAAGCGGAAGCGTTATGACAACGCGGTTGATGTAGTCGCACGCCTTCACGATCCGACCGATCCAAGTACCGAACGCACGGCACCTCCGAGTTCAAAGACACCGCTCAGCTCGATGACGATCCCGGACTCCGATCCAGCAAAATGTCGGGGATGAGTTCCACAAGACGACGTGGCAGGACGATTATTATGCTCTCATCAAGAGGGCTTCGCCTAAACTCCGCGACGATATGACCAAGGTGGAATATGGTGGAGGGGGGCACCGCACATGGCCAAGGAACGATCCGTAGATCAACTTGTGTGTCTTTGGGTGCCCCCTGCCCCCGTATATAAAGGAGCAAGGGGGGTGCGGCCGGCCCTAGGAGGAGGCGCGCCGGAGGAGTCCTACTCCCACCGGGAGTAGGACTCCCCCCTTTCATAGTTGGACTAGGACTTGGTGGAAGGAGGCGAGGGGAAAGGAAGGGCGCCCCCTCCTTGTCCTATTCGGACTTGGGGAGGCGCTGCCCCTTGGCCCCTTCTCCTCTTTCTCCACTAGGCCCACTAAGGCCCATTAGGTCACCGGGGCGGGTTCCGGTAACCTCCGGTACTCGATAAAATGCCGATTTCACCGGAACACTTCCGTTGTCCAAACATAGGCTTCCAATATATCAATCTTTATGTCTCGACCATTTCTAGACTCCTCGTCATGTCCGTGATCACATCCGGACTCGAACAAACTTCGTACATCAAAACTTATAAACTCATAATAAAGCATCATCGTAACGTTAAGCGTCACGGACCCTACGGGTTCGAGAACTATGTAGACATGACCTAGAACTATTCTCGGTCAATAACCAATAGCGGAACCTAGATGCCCATATTGGCTCCTACATATTCTACGAAGATCTTTATCGGTCAAACCGCATAACAACATACGTTGTTCCCTTTGTCATCGGTATGTTACTTGCCCGAGATTTGATCGTCGGTATCCAATACCTAGTTCAATCTCATTCTTGGCAAGTCTCTTTACTCGTTACGTAATGCATCATTCCGTAACTAACTCATTAGCTACATTGCTTGCAAGGCTTATAGTGATGTGCATTACCGAGAGGGCCCAGAGATACCTCTCCGACAATCGGAGTGACAAAACCTAATCTCGAAATACGCCAACCCAACATGTACCTTTGGAGACACTGTAGTACTCCTTTATAATCACCCGATTACGTTGTGACGTTTGGTAGCACCCAAAGTGTTCCTCCGTAAACGGGAGTTGCATAATCTCATAGTTCTTGGAACATGTATAAGTCATGAAGAAAGCAATAGCAATATACTAAACGATCAAGTGCTAGGCTAACGGAATGGGTCATGTCAATCACATCATTCTGCTAATGATGTGATCCCATTAATCAAATAACAACACATGTCTATGGTTAGGAAACATAACCATCTTTAATTAATGAGCTAGTCAAGTAGAGGCATACTAGTGACTATATGTTTGTCTATGTATTCACACATGTATCATGTTTCCGGTTAATACAATTCTAGCATGAATAATAAACATTTATCATGATATGAGGAAATAAATAATAACTTTATTATTGCCTCTAGGGCATATTTCCTTCAGTCTCCCACTTGCACTAGAGTCAATAATCTAGATTACACAGTAATGATTCTAACACCCATGGAGTCTTGGTGCTGATCATGTTTTGCTCGTGGAAGAGGCTTACTCAACGGGTCTGCAGCATTCAGATCTGTATGTATCTTGTAAATCTCTATGTCTCCCACCTGGACTTTGTCCCGGATGGAATTGAAGCGTCTCTTGATGTGCTTGGTCCTCTTGTGAAATCTGGATTCCTTTGCCAAGGCAATTGCACCAGTATTGACATAGAAGATCTTCATTGGTCCCGATGCACTAGGTATGACACCTAGATCGGAAATGAACTCTTTCATCCAGACTCCTTCATTTGCTGCTTCCGAAGCAGCTATGTATTCCACTACACATGTAGATCCCGCCACGACGCTTTGTTTAGAACTGCACCAACTAACAGCTCTACCGTTTAATAAAAACACGTATCCGGTTTGCGATTTAGAATCGTCCGGATCAGTGTCAAAGCTTGCATCGACGTAACCATTTACGACTAGCTCTTTGTCACCTCCATATACGAGAAACATATCCTTAGTCCTTTTCAGGTATTTCAGGATGTTTGTCGGTGTCAAAACCGGCGGATCTCGGGTAGGGGGTCCCGAACTGTGCGTCTAGGCGGATGGTAACATCAGACAAGGGACACGATGTTTTACCCAGGTTCGGGCCCTCTTGATGGAGGTAAAACCCTACGTCCTGCTGGATTAATATTGATGATGTGTGTTACAAGAGTGGATCTACCACGAGATCAAAGAGGCTAAACCCTAGAAGCTAGCCTATTGTATGATTGTTGTTCGTCCTACGGACTAAACCCTCCGGTTTATATAGACACCGGATAGGGTTAGGGTTACACAGAGTCGGTTACAATGGTAGGAGATCTACATATCCGTATCGCAAAGCTTGCCTTCCACGCCAAGGAAATTCCCATCCGGACACGGGACGAAGTCTTCAATCTTGCATCTTCATAGTCTTGGAGTCCGGCCGATGATGATAGTTCGGCTATCCGGACACCCCCTAATCCGGAACTCCCTCAGTAGCCCCTGAACAAGGCTTCAATGATGATGGGTCCGGCGCGCATATTGTCTTCGGCATTGCAAGGTGGGTTCTTCCTCCGAAAAATTTTTATAGAAGATTGTGAACACCAGGATAGTGTCCGACTCTGCAAAAATAAATTCCACATACCACCGTTGAGAGAATAATATTACACAAGATCAATCTGCTGACATATTTTGTGGCGTGACGTCGCACCACTACCAAGCCTTTATTCAAATTGTTTTTACTGTTCCACCTCAGCGCGTTTAGCGAAGCGGTTTCCTTGGCACGTCTTGTCGAGGCAGAGATCGTGTTCCCCTTATTCCGGGATTCCCATCAATATGGACGTGGGTAACCCAACCGCGCCATTGATTGTGGTGCTTGGGAGATAAGCGAGTTTTACCAGGCCGGTGGGGACACATGTTTTTGTCCGCCCATATAAGGGATAAGGATCCAACCTTTTACCTGCGCCTTCTTCCTCCTTGGCTTATCCATCTCCATGAACTCGAGCTCCAGGCGCCCAAGTCCGCACTTCTCACCTCAACCTTCTCCAACTATGTCCGGAGCGGGAGGCAAGTGGATGGCCTCCTCCGTCACGGAGGGGCAGATCCGTGGCTACGTGACGCCGGATATCTGTCCCGGCAACATCGCGCATCGGCTCCCCGACGAGGGAGAGCTCGTCCCAACCCCAGGCCCCATGAGAGGGTAGTATTTCTTCCCCATTTCCTCCATGGACTGGGCTTCCCTTCATCCCTCATCCGGGGCTCATGTTCTACTACAGCCTAGATTTCCATGATCGGCCCCGAATTTCATCCTCAACATTTGGCGTTTATCGTGGGTAATGCGAGGCATTCCTTCGCATCCAGCCCCACTTGACTTGTGGCTCAAGACCTTGATGTCAAGCGAAGGTTGTGAAGGGCAGCCAAGCGGAGTGCGGAGGCGCCATGGTGGGCAGGATGCCCCATGTTACGTGGTTTGGAGGGTACTTGCGTGGAAACCATCAAGGGTGGCAATCGGGGTGGTTCTACATCACCGAGCCGCGTGACCTCGATTGGGCAGTGACCCCAATTTAGATCTGGTATTCCCACACGGCTCTCCTCCCGGAAGAGAGTGGCCGAATTTGGGGGATTCGGAGGAGCTGACCGACTCCAAGCCCGTATCCGTAAGTCGGTGGACAAGAAGCTCAAGCTTGTCAACATAGTCGGTCATGCTCATCCGCCGGATTCTGCCGTGCCCGGACGGGGCTTTAATATGTGGGAGTTTGATCCGGCGCAGCACCGGACCTGGCGGGCTCTTCGACACTACGTGCGAAGATGTCCGGAAGGTGCTTGTTCATACGCGTCGAAGCTCCCGCATCCGCTACCGAAGATCGCGGATTACGCTTCATGATGTCGGTGACGAGGTAAGTGATTTCACCACTTGTTTTCCATAGTTTGGCTCTATGCGGGATCTAAACTCCCTTGCCTTTGATAGGAATGGCTGGCGAAGGCGAACGGATTACTGTCCGGCCCCATTGCGGAAGGACCCGGACGCCCGCCTAACGGGGCTGCTGGCTCCGGCACCCCACGTGGTGCCGGAGAAGAAGGCCAAGAAGACGGCCACGGGGACTCGGAAGAGTTCCCGTTTTCAGGTGCTATCGGATGATGAATCCGAGGCCGACTCCTCCCACCAAGGTGAGGGGGAGAAGAAGAAAGCCTCTCCCCGGTGAAGGAGGAAGAAAGGAAGGCCTCCCCAACAAGGGAGGCCGAAGGGTCCAAGAAGGAAAAACTCTTCCTCCGGACTGCTCCGCTTGGCCTTGATGTGACGACTGGCATCCAAGGGCCAAGCCCTGGCGAGATCATAAGTATCCGGACTCGAATAACCTCAAGGTTTTTTTTCGCCACATAACGTCTTTCTAATGCCGCATACAACCCTGCAGTCCGCCCAAGGATGATCTTCCTGCTTGGCCGGCGGGTCCTTGGGTGCGCCGGATATGGATTCCTTCCGATTGCCTCCACCCCGTGCCGCGGATGACGCTGAGGTGGGATCCCAGAAAAGGACCCACCAGGAGGGAGGCCGGAGGTGTTGCAGGACACCCTTCCGGATCGTGTGCGAACTCAGCCGGAGGCCGCGGTGGCTCCGGAGTCCGGGCGACCCCTTCAGAAGAAGGGCAAGATCGACACCGGCTGCCTCCGGCCCAACCGGAGGTGCCGGATAATTCTTGGTGGCGCTCAATGGCGCCTCCATCGAAGAGGAACACCGCCTTTATTATGAGTGCGGTGATTCGAAAGGTTCAGCTTCGCCAAGAGCGGGCTGACCGAAGCCTGCAATAGCCTTCTAACAGGCTTTGAGGTAAGAATTTCAATATATGTAAAATGGTACCGCATAGGCGGTAGCCCACGATGCTCGGTTCGGTGTTCGGTAAGAAAAAGCGGACCGAGGATCTTTAGAAAGATAAACGCAGGAGTCATAAAAATATGTCCATATGGGATTGCAGTGTTATGCCGCTGACCTCCGCCAAGACCGATCATGGAGGTCAATACTTTGAAGAAAAACCTCGAGCGGTCCGAGAACGAGGCTCGGCCATGCCAAGAAGCAGCTCGAGGAAAAAGAAGGTGAGTAATACCTTATGAAAATTGTACCTTCTGAGAAAAGGATTTGGTTGCAAGAAAAATGACAAGGATAACATGGGTATTGTAGGGGCGCTTAACGAGGTGGCGACCACGAAGGAGGCGGTGGCAGCGGCCGAGCATAATGCGGCCATGAACGCACTGAGCGAGAGAAGCAGGAGGCGCGGGTGGCGGAGGTACAGCAAGAGCTCCAGGATCTCGTGAAAAACATGAGAACTTGGGCGTGACTCAAGACTCGAGAGTCTGAGCTTGCAACGGCTCTTGAGAGTGCCAAAACCGCTAAGGCGAAGCCTACAAGGCCCTCCGGAGATTGAGGCGGTGAAGAAAATAGCAGCAGGTAAGGCATTTTCATGCAGAGTAAGCATGTGAGTGTTAATTACATTGCTTACCCAATTCGGAGCTCTCCAGGGGCGTTCGCAGAGCTTCCTCGCAGCGTGTCCGATGATGCCGCATTCTACCGGGCCGAGGAGGGGAGCTCAACGAAGAAGGTCTTCTGGTCTCGATATCGAGGCGGACATCCAGTGCCCTTTAGCGACCAGTGAAAGCGGTGGTCGAAGCTCCTGAGGCGGCCGAACAGGCCATGAAGGGCCTCATAGTTCTTTGTGGCTTAAAGAGGCCATGCCTGGGAGCTACTTCGGCCTGGTGCGGCGGCTGGTGGATGCATGCCCGTGGGTTGAAGTTATCAAGCATTCCGCTTGTATCGAGGGTGCCCGTCGGGCCCTTGCCCGCGCAAAGGTGCACTGGGGCAAGATGGATGCCCAGAAGCTCGTGACGGACCCGCCACTAGAGGGCAAGGAGCATCGCACGCCCGAGATGTATGATAAGAGTGTGCTAAAGGGCGCTCGCACTATTGCGGGTGAGTGCTCCAAAGATGTAATATTTGAGTAGACTCGCATTTTGTTATCCTGTGCGCTGAAAACTTAGTTCATATGCGCTAAGCAACGCTTGTTAATTTAAAATATTACCTTACATGCGGCTGTTTATCAAATCGAGAGATGGCAAGTCGTCGGCTTCAGCCCCCATGCCATGAGTGCTTTGGGGTGTTCGGGATAAACTTGAGCGCTCTTGTTCCCATTTTGGGTCCATCTAGGAGGCGCTCAACACAACGAACGAGGCAACCGGACTTATAATGCTTGAACACTCTCACTTAGCCATAGAATTCTATAATTTTAAATTTGGTGAAGCCCCTAGTCTTGAGGAGGCGAATTTGGGGCGCTATCCACGCCTTGGCCGGACAGTATCCGGCTCCTCGCTCTAAGCGGCATAAGTCTTTAAGGACTACATGAAAACCTCTCGAACAGCGACGGTCTCTCACCTCATCATGACGGTCAGTTTTAGCTTTCTCCATCGAGGCGTTAACCCGAACCGGGCGGAATCGTAGTGGTTCTCCTGTGCTACCTTAGCCGATATAATGGAGCGTAAGGTACCAAAACACGGAGCCGGGCAAACCCAACTATTGACCCAAGACATGATTCGAGCCGATGCATATAGTGCTATAAGTTCGGGTGCCGCACTTGTGAAAGTGTTCGGACTCATCACACCATAACGCTGGAAACATAAGCCCTGGTGTATATTAGCCGTACCAAAGTGTACGGATGCAGCATGTCGTGAATGAACATATGTATGAAAAAGAAATGCAAATATAAGCAAAAAGGTGCTGCATTTTTTTATTCAATAAGTGCTGCTACGAATGCAAAACGATACAAATAGTGTGATAAGCAAGGCAGGAGACTGTTAAACATGTCCCCCTCCAGGGGTAGGCTGCAGATTGGTGTATGAAAATGCTCGTAATGGAGACCACATGTGTATTCGTTGTAGCCTTTATCCTTCCCTGGCTGTCGCATCGTGAGTTCGGCAGGTCTGCTGCCGGACAGGGCTTCTGACAAACGGAGTCCTGTGGTGAAAAAGTAAAAGGTAAAAAGAAAAGAACAAGGAACGACACACTTGAGAGCCCCTTGTGTGGTTGAGCCGATCTGGGTGTATTGTGGTCGTGCCCCCTTCCCATGCCCATGGTGTCTTGAGCGTAATGGTGTGCGAAGGACCTGCTGACGCTTCGCAGAGCTGGGGTTGGGGCCGCACTGCCACGCTGGCGTGCTCGGAACGTGCTGGTGGTCTTGTTGTAAGTTACTCCGGGCGGCGCTTGGCTGTGTCCGGCCGCTTAACGGCGGATTCGATAATTGCCTTAAGAGGCTGCATTGCACTTCGCCGCGAGAGTCATTGTATGTTCCTCCGTGCGAAGAGAACGTTCAGTGTTTCCGTTGACTGTAATGACTCCTCGAGGGCCTAGCATCTTGAGCTTGAGGTATGCGTAGTGCGGCACCGCGTTGAACTTTGCAAACGTGGTACGTCCGAGCAAGGCATGATAGCCGCTGCGGAACGGGACTATGTCGAAGATTAACTCCTCGCTTCGGAAGTTATCCGGGGATCCGAAGACCTCTTCTAGTGTAATTGAGCCTGTACAATTGGCTTCTACACCTGGTATGACGCCTTTAAAGGTCGTTTTGGTAGGTTTAATCCTTGAGGGGTCTATGCCCATTTTGGCGCCTTTGTATCACGGTAAAGCAGGTTCAGATCGCTGCCGTCCATCGGGACACCGGTTAGGTGAAATCCATCGACGATTGGGTCTAGGACCAGTGCGGCCGAATCCGCCGTGGCGGATCTTTGGTGGGGTGGTCCTTCGGTCAAAAGTGATCGGGTAGGAGGACCATGGATTGTACTTGGGCAACTGGCTCCATCGGCGTAGACATCCACGAGTGCACGCTTCCGCTCCCTTTTTGGGTATGTGCGTTGTGTATATCATGTTCACCATCCGCACTGTGGAGGGAAACCATACATCCTCTATTGTTCGGCGGTTGGGTCTCGTCCTCGTCATCGCTATGCAGCCCCTTGTCATTGTTTTCGGCAATTAACTTGCCTGCCTGCTTGAATACCCAACAGTCCTTGTTGGTGTGGTTAGCTGGCTTTTCGGGGGTGCCATGTATCTGGCACAAGCAGTCGAGTATTCGGTCCAAATTGGACGGACCCGGAGTAGTTAGTTTGAATGGCTTTTTCGCTGACCGGGTTTAGAGCCTTTGAATCCGGCATTGACTGTCGCATCCTCAATATTGTCGCCGTTAGTGCGTCGTTTGTTTTGTTATGACGCTGCCTACCGTTTTGGTCCTTGAAGTCCGGACTGCCAGAATTTTTCTTTGAGGTTGTTGCTGCATGCTGGCCAGCTGTCCTCACCCGTGAAGCGGGTCATGAGTGATGTGAAGGCTGCCATGGATTTGGCTTTTCCTGTCCTAGGTGCCGGGCAAGCCACTCGTCGCAGATGTTATGCTTGAAGGGCGAGGGCCTCCGCATCCTGACGGTCGACGATTTGGTTTTTCTTGGTTAAGAACCGTGTCCGTAATTATGCGCCCGATTAAATGCGGCTGCTGAATTATGTGGCTTAGGTCATCGGCGTCTGGTGGTCGCACATAAGTGCCTGAAGTTATCGAGGAATGCGGCTTCCAGGTCCTCCCAGCTCCCAATTGACTCTGGCGGCAAGCTGTTGGGCCAATGCCGGTCTGGTCCTTTAAGCTTGAGGGGGTGGTTTTTGATGGCGTGATGATCGTCACCGCGGGCCATGTGTATGTGAAGGTGTTAGTCTTTGATCCAAACCGCTGGGTCTGTTGTGCCATCATAGGATTCAATATTGACGGGTTTAAACCCTTGAGGATTTGATGATCCATTACTTCGTGCGTGAAGCATAGTGGGTGTCTTGGCGCCTACTGTCTTTGGGCGATATCACGGCGGAGCTCAAAAGAGCTTGGTCTGTTTTGTTCGGCCAGCCGGACTTATCAGGTCCGCGCTGACGGTTGTCGCCACGTGCACTGGCGCCCACGCGATCCATAGATCGATGTTGATTGTCTTGCCTTGTCCTCCAATATATCTCGCAGGTCCGGAGCGTTCCCCTTTGGCCATGTGCTTTTTGAGCGATGCCGGGGTACGATTCTAGTGAAGGGCCTAGAGGCCTCTCTATTCTTGACCACGGGTGGTGGTCGGCCGTATTGTCTCCTGGTGATGCGGGTTCGTAAGCCTCCTCCTCTAATCGGTGGAGCGGCTTGCTTTTAGGGTAGCTTTGGAGGGCTTTCGAGCTCATGCTCTTGACGCGAGGACTTGGTCCATCTGTTGGCTAGCAGATCTGATCAGCTCTAAGTTGTTCTTGCTTTTCTTTAGGCTGTTAAATGCGTGGCCATAAGCCTGCGTCTAAAACGCTCTTGTTCGACGGGATTCTCGGGCACGACGAATTCATTGTCGTCGAGGCTTGCTTCGTCTTGAGGGAGGCATATAATCCTCTACCTCTTCTTACGCCGCTCTCTCTTGAGGGCTGGCGTCTTCATCCTCTGAGATGGATCTTGCCGGAGTTGATTGTCTTGGCACTGTCCGGTGTATTGTTATCTCCGGTGCCGGAATCTTCATTCTTGCTGTGGCGGGATTTAGAGCGGCGCCGCTGACGCCGGCGCTTGGGCTGCTTCTTGGAGGGGTCATCCTCCGTTGTTCCATCGCCGTTTCCATCTTTTGGGATGTCCATCATGTATATGTCGTATGACGAGGTGGCCTTCCAGTGCCACAAAGGCGCTGGGTCTTGGTAAATCTCCGGCGTCGTCGTCCATACCGTCGATGTCTTCGGAGTCGTAGTCTAGCATGTCGGTTAGGCCGTCGACAGCGGCTACCAAGTGGGTGGTGGGTGGGCGTCGAATTTCTTCGTCGACCGTATCCCAACCTTCCTGACCGTAGTCCGGCCAGGGCTCCCCGGATAAAGAGAGAGACTTTAGTGAATTCAGGACGTCGCCAAAAGGCGAGTCTGAAAGATGTCCGCGGCCGTGAACTCCATAACGGGCGCCCAACCGGATTCGACCGGCAAGGGCGCGGAGGGTTCGGAGTTCGGATAGGAGTCCGGCACCACAGTCGGAGTCTTTGCAAAGGACATGGATGGAGTTCGACTCGATCGCCTAGAGATTGTAGCCCCGGCGGTGTCCAACCACTCGTCCTCGGTCGGGAATCCGGCGGATTAAGGGCGGAGCGGATGCTTGGTGCGGCCTCCGAGGGCACGATTCGGCTGCAGAGCTAGATCATGCCCATCGAGACAAGGCGGTCTGTACGCTTGGCTGCGGCTTCCGAATCCGTTGAAGATCAAGTCTCCGCGGATATCGGCCGTATAGTTTAAACTTCCAAATCTGACCTGATGGCTAGGGGCGTAGCTTTCGATCTGCTCCGGATGGCTGCGAATTGGCATGCAAAGCTGCCGAACACAAAGACCTGTCCGGGGAGAAAAGTCTCACCCTGGACCGCGTCGTTGTTGATGATCGGAGGAGCCATCGGGCCCTATCGGGCGACGACGGAGGAACTCTCGATGAAAGCACCAATGTCGGTGTCAAAACCGGCGGATCTCGGGTAGGGGGTCCCGAATCGTATGCGTCTAGGCGGATGGTAACAGGAGACAAGGGACACGATGTTTTACCTGTGTTCGGGCCCTCTTGATGGAGGTAAAACCCTACGTCCTGCTAGATTAATATTGATGATGTGTGTTACAAGAGTTGATCTACCACGAGATCAAAGAGGCTAAACCCTAGAAGCTAGCCTATGGTATGATTGTTGTTCGTCCTACGGAGTAAACCCTCCGGTTTATATAGACACCGGATAGGGTTAGGGTTACACAGAGTCGGTTACAATGGTAGGAGATCTACATATCCGTATCGCCAAGCTTGCCTTCCACGCCAAGGAAAGTCCCATCCGGACACGGGACAAAGTCTTCAATCTTGCATCTTCATAGTCTTGGAGTCCGGCCGATGATGATAGTTGGCTATCCGGACACCCCCTAATACGGAACTCCCTCAATGTTCTTGACCGCTGTCCAGTGATCCACTCCTGGATTACTTTGGTACCTTCCTGCCAAGCTTATTGCTAAGCATACATCAGGTCTGGTACACAACATTGCATACATGATAGAGCCTATGGCTGAAGCATAGGGAACATCTTTCATTTTCTCTCTATCTTCTGCATTGTGGTCGGGCATTGAGTTTGACTCAATTTCACACCTTATGTCTGGTAAGAATCCTTTCTTTACCTGATCCATTTTGAACTTTTCAAAACTTTATCAAGGTATGTGCTTTGTGAAAGTCCAATCAAGCGTCTTGATCTATCTCTATAGATCTTGATGCCCAATATGTAAGCAGCTTCACCGAGGTCTTCCATTGAAAAACTTTTATTCAAGTATCCTTTTATGCTATCCAGAAATTCTATATCATTTCCAATCAACAATATGTCGTCCACATATAATATCAGAAATGCTACAGAGCTCCCACTCACTTTCTTGTAAATACAGGCTTCTCCAAAAGTCTGTATAAAACCATATGCTTTGATCACACTATCAAAGCGTTTATTCCAACTCCGAGAGGCTTGCACGAGACCATAAATTGATCATTTGGAGCTTGCAAACTTTGTTAGCACCTTTTGGATCAACAAAACCTTCAGTTGCATCATATACAACTCTTCTTCTAGAAATCCATTCAAGAATGCAGTTTTGACATCCATTTGCCAAATTTCATAATTATAAAATGCAGCAATTGCTAACATGATTGAGACGAGACTTAAGCATCGCTTCTGGTGAGAAAGTCTCATCATAGTCAACCCCTTGAACTTGTCGAAAACCTTTACGCAACAAGTCGAGCTTTATAGACAGTTATATTACCATCGGTCGGTCTTCTTCTTAAAGATCCATTTATTTTCTATTGCTTGCCGACCATCGGGCAAGTCAACCAAAGTCCACAATTTGTTCTCATACATGGATCCCATCTCAGATTTCATGGCTTCAAGCCATTTTGCGGAATCTGGGCTCACCATCGCTTCTTCATAGTTCGTAGGTTCACCATGATCTAGTAGCACGACTTCCAGAATAGGATTACCGTACCACTCTGGTGTGGATCTTACTATAGTTGATCTACGAAGTTCAGTAACAACTTGATCTGAAGTTTCATGATCATCATCATTAACTTCCTCACTAATTGGTGTAGGTGTCACAGGAACCGATTTCTATGATGAACCACTTTCCAATAAGGGAGCTGGTACTGTTACCTCATCAAGTTCTACTTTCCTCCCACTCACTTCTTTCGAGAGAAACTCCTTCTCTAGAAAGGATCCATTCTTAGCAACGAATGTCTTGCCTACGGATCTGTGATAGAGGTGTACCCAACTGTCTCCTTTGGGTATCCTATGAAGACACATTTTTTCGATTTGGGTTCAAGCTTATCAGGTTGAAGCTTTTTCACATAAGCATCGCAGCCCCAAACTTTCAGAAACGACAACTTTGGTTTCTTGCCAAACCATAGTTTATAAGGAGTCGTCTCAACGGATTTTGATGGTGCCCTATTTAACGTGAATGCGGCCGTCTCTAAAGCATAACCCTAAAACGATAGCGGTAAATCGGTAAGAGACATCATAGATCGCACCGTATCTAGTAAAGTACGATTACGACGTTCGGACACACCATTACGTTGTGGTGTTCCAGGTGGCGTGAGTTGCTAAACTATTCCGCATTGTTTCAAATGTAGACCAAACTCGTAACTCAAATATTCTCCTCCACGATCAGATCGTAGAAACTTTATTTTCTTGTTACGATGATTTTCAACTTCACTCTGAAATTCTTTGAACTTTTCAAATGTTTCAGATTTATGCTTCATTAAGAAGATATACCCGTATCTGCTTAAATCATCTGTGAAGGTGAGAAAATAACGATATCCGCCACGAGCTTCAACATTCATCGGACCACATACATCTGTATGTATGATTTCCAACAAATCAGTTGCTCTCTTCATAGCACCGGAGAACGGTGTTTTAGTCATCTTGCCCATGAGGCACGGTTCGCAAGTGGTTCCAAAAGTCCATCAGTATGGAGTTTCTTCATGCGCTTTACACCGACATGACCTAAACGGCAGTGCCACAAATAAGTTGCACTATCATTATCAACTCTGCATCTTTTGGCTTCGACATTATGAATATGTGTATCACTACTATCGAGATTTAATAAAAATAGACCACTCTTCAAGGGTGCATGACCATAAAAGATATTACTCATATAAATAGAACAACTATTATTCTACGATTTAAATGAATAACCGTCTCGCATCAAACAAGATCCAGATATAATGTTCATGCTCAACGCTGGCACCAAATAACAATTATTTAGGTCTAAAACTAATCCCGAAGGTAGATGTAGAGGTAGCGTGCCGACCGCGATCACATCGACTTTGGAACCGTTTCCCACGCGCATCGTCACCTCGTCCTTGACCAGTGCTCGCTTATTCCGCAGTCCCTGTTTCGAGTTGCAAATATTAGCAACAGAACCAGTATCGAATACCCAGGTGCTACTGCGAGATCTAGTAAGGTACACATAAATAACATGTATATCACATATACCTTTGTTCACCTTGCCATCCTTCTTATCCTCAAAATACTTGGGGCAGTTCCGCTTCGGTGACCGGTTTGCTTGCGGTAGAAGCACTTTCGATTTCAGGCTTAGGTCCAGACTTGGGTTTCTTCTCTTGAGCAGCAACTTGCTTGCTGTTCTTTTGAAGTTCCCCTTCTTCCCTTTGCCCTTTTCTTGAAACTAGTGGTCTTGTTGACCATCAACACTTGATGCACCTTCTTGATTTCTACCTCCGCAGCTTTTAGCATTGCGAAGAGCTCTGGAATTGTCTTGTTCAGCCCTGGCATATTATAGTTCATCACGAAGCTCTTGTAGCTTGGTGGCGATGATTGGAGAATTTCATCAATGACACTATCATCCGGAAGATTAACTCCCGGTTGAATCAAGTGATTATTATACCCGGACATTTTGAGTATATGCTCAACGATGTAACTATTCTCCTCCATCTTGCAGCTATAGAACTTATTGGAGACTTCATATCTCTCAATCCGGGCATTTGCTTGAAATATTAACTTCAACTCTGGAACATCTCATATGCTCCATGACGTTCAAAACGTCGTTGAATACCCGGTTCTAAGCCGTAAAGCATGGCACACTGAACTATAGAGTAGTCATCACTTTGCTCGCCAGACGCTCACAACTTGGCGTTGCTCCTGCAAAGAGCTTGGCACCCAAATGGTGCTTCCAGGGCGTAATTCTTCCGTGCAGCAATGAGGATAATCCTCAAATTACGGACCCAGTCCGTGTAATTGCTACCATCATCTTTCAACTTTGCTTTCTCAAGGAACGCATTAAAATTCAACGGAACAACAAAGACGAGCCATCTATCTACAACAAACATAGATAATCAAAATACTATCGGTACTAAGTTCATGATAAATTTAAGTTCAATTAATCATATTACTTATGAACTCCCACTTAGACAGACATCTCTCTAGTCATCTAAGTGATCACGTGATCCAAATCAACTAAACCATAACCGATCGTCACGTGAGATGGAGTAGATTTCAGTGGTGAACATCACTATGTTAATCATATCTACTATATGATTCACGCTCGACCTTTCGGTCTCCATGTTCCGAGGCCATATCTGCATATGCTAGGCTCGTCAAGTTTAACCTGAGTATTCTGCGTGTACCAAAACTGGCTTGCACCCGTTGTAGATGGACGAGAGCTTATCACACCCGATCATCACGTGGTGTCCGGGCACGACGAACTTTGGCAACGGTGCATACTCCGGGAGAACACGTCTTGATAATTTTTAGTGAGAGATCATCTTAAAATGCTACCGTCAATCAAAGCAAGATAAGATGCATAAAGGATAAACATCACATGCAATCAATATAAGTGATATGATATGGCCATCATCATCTTGTGCTTGTGATCTCCATCTCCGAAGCACCGTCGTGATCACCATCGTCACCAGCGCGACACCTTGATCTCCATCGTAGCATCATTGTCGTTACGCCATCTATTGCTTCTACGACTATCGCTACCGCTTAGTGATAAAGTAAAGCAATTACAGGTCGTTTTCATTTCATAAAATAAAGAGACAACCATATGGCTCCTGCCCGATTGCCGATAACTTCGGTTACAAAACATGATCATCTCATACAATAAAATATAGCATCACGTCTTGACCATATCACATCACAACATGCCCTGCAAAAACAAGTTAGACGTCCTCTACTTTGTTGTTGCAAGTTTTACGTGGCTGCTACGGGCTGAGCAAGAACCATTCTTACCTACGCATCAAAACCACAACGATAGTTTGTCAAGTTGGTGTTGTTTTAACCTTCGCAAGGACCGGGCGTAGCCACACTCGGTTCAACTAAAGTGAGAGAGATAGACACCCGCCAGTCACCTTTAAGCACGAGTGCTCGCAATGGTGAAACCAGTCTCGCGTAAGCGTCTGGCGTAATGTCGGTCCGGCCGCTTCATCTCACAATACCGCCGAACCAAAGTATGACATGCTGGTAAGCAGTATGACTTGTATCGCCCACAACTCACTTGTGTTCTACTCGTGCATATGACATCTACACATAAAACCAAGCTCGGATGCCACTGTTGGGGAACGTAGTAATTTCAAAAATTTCCTACGCACACGCAAGGATCATGGTGATGGCATAGCAACGAGAGGGGAGAGTGTTGTCCACGTACCCTCGTAGACCGTAAGCGGAAGCGTTATGACAACGCGGTTGATGTAGTCGTACGTCTTCACGATCCGATTGATCCAAGTACCGAACGCACGGCACCTCCGGAAGTTCAGACACGTTCAGCTCGATGACGATCCCGGACTCGATCCAGCAAAGTGTCGAGGATGAGTTCCGTCAACACGACGGCGTGGTGGCGATGATGATGCTCTCATCGGCGAGGCTTCGCCTAAACTCCGCGACGATATGACCGAGGTGGAATATGGTGGAGGGGGCACCGCACACGGCTAAGGAACGATCCGTAGATCAACTTGTGTGTGTCTTTGGGGTGCCCCTGCCTGTGATATAAAGGAGCAAGGGGGTGTGGCCGGCCCTAGGAGGAGGCGCTGAGGAGTCCTACTCCCACCGGGAGTAGGACTCCCCCCTTTCCTAGTTGGACTAGGACTTGGGGGAAGGAGGAGAGGGGGGAAAAGGAAAGACCGCCCCCCTCCTTGTCCTATTCGGACTTGGGGGGGAGGGGCGCGCGGCTGCCCCTTGGCCCCTTCTCCTCTTTCTCCACTAGGCCCACTAAGGCCCATTAGGTCACCGGGGGGTTCCGGTAACCTCCCGGTACTCCGGTAAAATGCCGATTTCACCCGGAACACTTCCGATGTCCAAACATAGGCTTCCAATATATCAATCTTTATGTCTCGACCATTTCGAGACTCCTCGTCATGTCCGTGATCACATCCGGGACTCCGAACAAACTTCGGTACATGAAAACTTATGAACTCATAATAAAACTGTCATCGTAACGTTAAGCGTGCGGACCCTACGGGTTCGAGAACTATGTAGACATGACCTAGAACTATTCTCGGTCAATAACCAATAGCGGAACCTGGATGCCCATATTGGCTCCTACATATTCTACGAAGATCTTTATCGGTCAAACCGCATAACAACATACGTTGTTCCCTTTGTCATCGGTATGTTACTTGCCCGAGATTTGACCGTCGATATCCAATACCTAGTTCAATCTTGTTACTGGCAAGTCTCTTTACTCGTTACGTAATGCATCATTCCGTAACTAACTCATTAGCTACATTGCTTGCAAGGCTTATAGTGATGTGCATTACCAAGAGGGCCCAGAGATACCTCTCCGACAATCGGAGTGACAAAACCTAATCTCGAAATACGCCAACCCAACATGTACCTTTGGAGACACCTGTAGTACTCCTTTATAATCACCCGATTCGTTGTGACGTTTGGTAGCACCCAAAGTGTTCCTCCGGTAAACAGGAGTTGCATAATCTCATAGTTACAGGAACATGTATAAGTCATGAAGAAAGCAATAGCAATATACTAAACGATCAAGTGCTAGGCTAACGGAATGGGTCATGTCAATCACATCATTCTCCTAATGATGTGATCCCATTAATCAAATAACAACACATGTCTATGGTTAGGAAACATAACCATCTTTTATTAATGAGCTAGTCAAGTAGAGGCATACTAGTGACTATATGTTTGTCTATGTATTCACACATGTATCATGTTTCCGGTTAATACAATTCTAGCATGAATAATAAACATTTATCATGATATGAGGAAATAAATAATAACTTTATTATTGCCTCTAGGGCATATTTCCTTCAACCATAATCTCTTTGTTTGTTCTCCACTATTAGTGACTTTGGAGTGACTCTTTGTTGCATGTTGAGGGATAGTTATATGATCCAATTATGTTATTATTGTTGAGAGAACTTGCACTAGTGAAAGTATGAACCCTAGGCCTTGTTTCCTATCATTGCAATACCGTTTACGCTCACTTTTATCATTAGTTACCTTGCTGTTTTTATATTTTCAGATTACAAAAACCTATATCTACCATCCATATTGCACTTGTATCACCATCTCTTCACGAACTAGTGCACCTATACAATTTACCACTGTATTGGGTGTGTTGGGGACACAAGAGACTCTTTGTTATTTGGTTGCAGGGTTGCTTGAGAGAGACCATCTTCATCCTACGCCTCCCACGGATTGATAAACCTTAGGTCATCCACTTGAGGGAAATTTGCTACTGTCCTACAAACCTCTACACTTGGAGGCCCAACAATGTCTACAAGAAGAAGGTTGCGTAGTAGACATCACTTGTGTGTAGCACGGATGCAAGTTTGGGTTTTGGGAAGAAGAATACATCGATCTATTGACAGAATGAAATTTGGTAGATGCTCGTGCACTCCTTGCTAGAAAAGAGGCAAGAGATCAGACTAGAGATGATATTAGATGTGAAGCAACGTCTAGTTCTTTAGAATCAAATAAGAAAGAAGTGTGCAAGGTCGAGAAGCCACAGATCGACAATGAAGACGTAGAGAAGATATTAATACAATTATTTGGAGGAGTTATGTAAATTGGATATCTTTTAAAATGTCTAATTGTGGTTCCTGTTTTCTTTGGTCTTGCTCTCCTAGCAAAGAATTGGTGAATGTACTTCCCTGTATCAAAATGTCATTGAGGAAATAAAGAAATGTGCTTGAAAATAAATGTGTGCATACGGCAGGTGGCCGTATTAATTACGTTGGTTTTGATTTTTTCTTCGTTTATTGGGCTCATATCATTTTCTTCGTGACAGTCTTATTTTCACCTCTTTCACCACATGTTCACATTCCAAGGTGCATTCAATTGATGCATGCAATGATTAAAAGAAATCAACCAGTGCATGTAACTATTCCTACACATTTAGTGGTCATCCATGAACATATTATATTTAATGCAGATTAAAGTTTGAGTAATTTTGTAAACTACGACATGGATCACTACATTTCTCCACTCATCATCAGCCTTGGTTGATGAGATTTCAAATTTATGCCCCATAAACCAGAAAGTAGTGAGTAGTTAAAACTTTTGGTCAAACTTTGACAAAAAAATATATGACGTGGCATAAAAACCTGGATTGAGATAGTACTCCCTCCGTCTAGGTGTTAAGTCATCTTACAAAAATCAGATATTCCCAAAATATTTAGGCGTCGTCCATTAACTTCGCATCTCAATCCCCTCATAGCCTTGTTGCTAGCGAGCGTTACTTATTCTACCTTGTTATCTCCCCCGGAAACCCAATGCTTGTCAAGGAATCAAAGCCGGCTTGCATGCGAGATAATACGTGGCCCTGCATGGTAGCTAAAACGGCATCTCTTAATTGCTGTGATTAATTGTTGCGTTTAGAGAGAGAAATCAGGGCTTTGATTGGAGGAAGGACCGGACAAGTTTCTCCTTCTCCTCCAATCTGGTAGCACCTTGGTCCCGCTGCACCTTCCAACGTGACTTAGGCCAATGCCAATGCATCGTTGCTTAGATGAGATGCCAAGCACATTAAATAGCTTAGCCACTGTACTCACCAATGCATAGGTTCTTAGCTTATTGTAGCTAAGCTTGCTTCATTTAATGATTTAGAAACTAAAGCTCTTCATGCATTGGTGTACTTCCTTCATTTATATGTTTTGCCTAGGTTCACGCGCTTAGCATTGTTTCTTCCTGGGGTCACCACACTCATCTCTCTCCTCTTAAATAATTTTCCACGTCAGATTTTTTGACCTACATGGAAGGCTTAGCATCTTTCCAAGGTGGAACATTGGGAGGGGCCTTATACACCTTGACAAAGGGAGTAGTATGAGATACGGTGGCACACTGACTTAGGCCGAATACAAGTGCCCAAAATTATTGGAAGAGAGCAAAGTGTACATACAAAATAATTAAAATTGAATTTCTCATTTTTATGAAACAGAGGCAAAAGATTTTCCTCATCCATTAAATAAGAGGATAACAGAGTTTGACAGTTTGCAAGTGACCCTACAAATAAACGGCATGGCAATTACTCTCGATACAGCCTAGTTTCTTAGCACCCGCTGTAACCCTTAGTACATACGGTGGCACATTGCTTTGGTCAAATACAAGTTGTCAGGGAAAATAAACTAGGGTGCACATTTTCCCCTGACTCGTGCACGAACGACGAAGCCCACAGATACTAGAACAAGATTACAACACCGAGATCAGAGTGAAGCACAAGGAATCAGTTCTTCGAAGGACCAACGGGTAACACAAGGGGACCAAGTCCAGCCAGAGATCAGGATACTGCTAAGGGAAAATCCTCCCTTGTCGGACAGGCGAGCCTGGCAAAGACGGGGTCACCCCCGGAAGCAAACATCCAGGACGTCCTGGCAGGGCCTGCCGGGACTCGTGAAAGCAGAACCACCTCACCACACCGCCTCACCACGACGCACGTCGTCGATCGGTGCGGTGTCAAGCTCCAAAGTGATTAAGTGGCCGCTATTCGCCACATGGCAGCCACTTCGTACAACAAATACTTGCAGGAGACACCAGTCCCGCGACATGTCAAGCAAGCAGGTGCGAATATGGCAAAACAGCCCGGCAAGGCCTGCCGGGCAAGCTACTATGTGACGTTGAGCGGCGCATTTAATGCGCTCCGTCAGCTTGCAGAGTTAGGTATGGTAGCACTGTTTGCTATCTAATCAGTGCATAATGACTGATTTGCTACTGTGGTAACCCCTTTGTCCATAAAAGAAGGCCCGAGGAAACCGTCGAAAGGGTTAGCGAGTCCACCCCTTCACACATTGGTATGCGCGTAGCCATTTTGCCCCGAGGCAACCCTGCCGGGCAAAGCGAGTTGCTCTCACCATGATTTCTCCACCATTAATTCACCAAAGCAGGAGTAGGGTTTTACGCCTCACGGCGGCCCAAACCTGGGTAATGTAACATCCCAAATTTTCAATTTGGAATGTTATACATAGAGCATCATTGCATATCATATTTTTTGTTGCATTTTTGCTTGATCCTAGAAATTTTACACAACTCAAGGACCCACAGAGAGAGTTGGGGATTTCGTTATTTTCATATTTGAGTTTTCTCAAATTTTGAAAATAGGATCATTTGATTTTAATTATTTTATCTTCAATTATTTCTACTATCAAAATATGAGAGATGGAATAAAATGACTTTCCCAGAATAAAGAAATAATGAAGATTTAATAATAAAATCAAATAAGATTTTATTTTGGAATTTTTCGCCTTTTTATTTGAATTTAGGAAAAATGCGCGTTTTTCAAAATTGCATTTACGCCCCAAATAAAAGTTCATCTAGTCCGGCTTGATTTTAGAAGCCGGGGAAAATTTATTTCGGGATTTTTGGAGTCCATTTAGTATTTCTTTTCAATTTTTTCCTGCGCGTAATTATTTAAAAAAACCGCCTTTGGGCCGTGCCCGAGCGGGACTCCGCTCGGGGGGCGCCTTTAAATAGCGCCGCCCGGCGCCCCCGGCCCACCCGAGCCACCCGCCCCCAGCCCACCAAGCCGCCGCTGCCCACCCCGAAAACCCTAACCCTAGCGCCCGTCACACCGCCGGACGCTGTCACGGACCCGCCATGGCCTTCGCCGAGATTCGCCGCCGCCTCGTTTTCTGCGTCAGTTTTTTTTAAAAACCGAGCGGTTTTTCTTCTGTTTTTTTGGTTTTTTTAGTTTCGGTTTTTTTCGGTTTAGGCTAATTAGCGGACGTTCGTCCGTTAGTTCGTTTAAACGAACGAGTTCGTCAGATTAGTTTAGTTAACGAACGTTCGTTCGTTAACCCGTTCGTTGTTTTTCTATTTCTCGGATTTAATCCGCGATTTTTTCGATCGCGATTCCTGATCCAATTTTCGTTTTAGTATAACTTTTCGCTCGTTTATCGGAATCAGGCGATTCAAGCGCCTAGAGTTTCATCTCGAAACCCTCTTTCTGAATAACCAACTTAAACAATTTGGTGCTTCTGTAAAATTTGACTTAGATCCAGATTAGTAAAACGAAGTTGTTTTCTTCCGCCGTTTGACTTTCGTTGCTTCGTTTGATTTGATTCTTTTTGCAAACCGGAGTTCTTAAGTTGAACTATCTGGTTAGATCTATTTGAGTTTTACCTCTGCATTAGATGAGTACTTATTGTATGCTTGTTTGTTTGTCTGCGATAGAATACCCGGAGTGCGCCGCCTGTTACTTCGAGTCTCTAGGTTTCGTGGATCATCAGCAAGACAAGTAACACTTTGATCATACCTTTTCTACTACCCAGTTTTTATGCATTAGATCTATCCTCAAACATTGCATGATTAGGATCTAATTAAATTGTGGGATGGGAAGTAGATGAGGTAGTACCTATTACCTGTTTTATTATCAAACCCTTGGGAGTTACTTCTACGTTTGCTTATTATGCCAAGCTATGCTAGTAGACGTGGATTGGGTGAGTGTATCCATGACAGATGTGAGATTGTTATTTAATGGTTTATTTAAGGTGGCAACTTAAACACACATCTCGGGTGGATTGAGGCACTGGTTTCTATCGAGGACTTGCTCAGTATTTCTTGGACCGCCACCCGTGCTCAAAAGGGATCATGAGATTATTCAAACTAGAAACTTCCGTGTGCAGCCACAAGCCATTATGGGCTCTGGCATAGTTTATTAAGTTGTGCGAACTCTTACGGGTAGACTAGTAGATGTAGGGGAAAGTAGGTGTACGGTCTACCCACAAGTAAGGTGCTAGTGCTTACGAAGACTATGTCTCGGTCATCCGTTTCTCAAACATCATGTAGTGCGAGAAATCCAACGGAGGCGATCGAGTCTGGTGGGGAAAAGTGCACAAACCTCTGCAGAGTGTATAAACTAATCATGGTTAGCTGTGTCCCCGGTTATGGACATTTTGAGTATCTAGTACTTGGATTATCCTGTTGATCTCATCATGTTACTCTAATTAATATTGTTGGGTTGTTAATGAGTAATTTTAATTGGGATTGAGGATGCTGTCCACCATTCTCAATGTTCAACAACCACCATGATAGTTAAATAAATTTATTCCTTTGTAGTAGGGAAAAATTGGCTTTACGCAAAACTGTAACCATAGAGCTTTCCGCCAGCCAAATATGCATGTAGTATAGGCTTATTTTTCCATTATTCTCTATGTGTTACATTGCGGCATATTCCATGTCTCAATTCGCTGGCTGCAACGTTTCATGTTGCCGACTTTTCGCATTGACGAGTAAGGTGCATAGGTCGTGGTTCTATACTCGATGATGCCGTTGGAGTTGATGGACTCGCTTATTCTTCCAAGCCTTCATTGTTATCGTATTAGATGGCCTTAAGCCATATTTATTTTATTAAGTTCTCTCTTGAGACATTCGATTGTAATAAGTGTGTGATTGCTACTGTTATAAATCCTTCGAGTAATCGTGGTGTCAAGATTCTCGATCCAGGGATGACACTGAGCACAGAGATCAGACTGTTTGAGGTCTGGTCGCTACAAAGATGGTATTAGAGCACACGCTGACTGTAGGACACGACCATTAAGCTAAAGCCCTAGATCACTACTCTCTTCTCATTTCTAACTCCTCATCTTTTCTACTCTTTTAGGATGACGGAAGCGAGGATCAACTTCACCCAGCCGGTTGAAGATACACCTTTTGGACGACACCTGAAGGAAGTCACTAGGTACCTAAACATCGGATTACCAAGCTCCACCGGGACCTACAATTCCACTTTACCTGAAGAAGAGCGCTGTAAGATTCAAGCTCAAGTTCCCGGAAGGACGTTTGCGCCAATCACGGAGCCCATAGAGTGTGTTTTCAATGCACCAACTTAGAGCCTGGGAAGGAGCATGGCAGCTCGCATAACCATGAGACGCATTGGAGACGTTTACAAAGAAGACCTCAAGGATACTATGTACCAGATTTGCGGGCGCCGAGATGAACAATGGGAGATAGTTGGCACTAAGAAGGACCGACCCATTGCAGCTTTCATCCAGGAGTTAAACCAGCACATTCAACGCCAGGAGAACCAGATGTGCGCAGACATGATGGAGTTGAAGACAGAAAAAGCCAAGATTATCGAACTAGAAGGAGAACTGAAGGCCACTCACAAGGACTACATGGAGGAGATTGTAGCTCTAGTGGGACAAAACGGCGATCTTAAGGAGAAGATTGAAGAACTCATGGGAAATTCAGCACCCGGAGGAGAAGATGAATATTTCACCTGTCCAGAGAACTACATCATCATCGACGACACCGATTCCGATCCTAGTGATGATGATTTCGAAGATGAAGCTGGAGCAGATATCATGGAGTCTTCATCGGAGCAGTTTTTCTAGTTGACCACCATAACAGTAGTAGATTTCCCCCATTTTATATTAGTTTTAGTTCCAACACTTTGTAACGATAGATAGACCGTTGTATGCCCTTGTTTGAATTGATTGGAGTGATATTGTGTGATTTGTCTCATGTGCATATGGGTAGTGTTTTCTCTCTAGACCTCATTCTATTCTTAACTCTCGTCTTTTCTATAAACCCTCAGATGCCTCCGAGATGCGACCCCATATTTGTTTTCCCGCCAGAGATCACTTAGTTGATTCAGTAGCAGAATGCCTTGATTCAAACATTGGTACAGAACCAAGGCAACAACAACAACAACAACAACAACCCACCGCCACCACCACCTGTTGACCATTTGACCCGTTTCTTAAGGCTGAATCCACCGGTGTTTTCCAATAGCACCGAGCTGATTGTTGCAGATGATTGGCTCCGTAAGATAGGGAGGGAGTTGACCACTGCAGGATGTACAGATGGAGAAAGGGTTAAATTTGCCACACATCAGCTCGAAGGACCCGCAGCAATATGGTGGGAGAATTTTACAGCCACTTACCCTGTAGACACTGTCACATGAGATCAGTTTTAGCAAGCTTTCCATACTGCCCATGTTTCAGCAGGAGCTATGACCATGAAGAAGCATGAGTTTCGCAACTTACGCCAAGGAGGACGGACAGTTGGCCTGTATGTGGATGATTTCAGTAAGCTAGCATGTTATGCCCCAGATGACGTTGCTACGGACGCAGCTAAGCAGGAGAAGTTTCTAGAAGGACTGAATGATGAGCTGAGCATGCAGTTGATGGTAGCCACCTTCAATAACTACCAGGAGTTAGTAGATCGTGCTCTTATGATTGAAGGGAAGCAGCAGCAAATTGACTATCGCAAGAGAAAGTATGGACATGGGAAGAATAACTCTGGAGCTCAGCAGAAACTTCACTTTACCCTGAAGCCAGGAGGACAATTTCAGCATACCCATGGAGGAGGTAGCTCGCACAACCATAATGGCACCAAGAATGGGAACGGGAATGGAGGAAGCAATGGACAAAACCGCACCAACCCGTCAACACCATCCAAGGTAGACTGAGCCACATCACTTGCTTTAAGTGCCGCAAGACTGGGCATTATGCAAATGATTGTCCAGAAGGCCAAAATGGAAATGGTAATGGAAGCTCAGGAAAGAAGCCGAACCCTTTCAACAGAGGACAAGTGAACCACGTTACCGTGGAGGAGGTTGAAGCTCATCTAGATGCAGTAATAGGTAAGTTTTTGGTTAAGTCATTTACTGCAGTTTTCTTTTTGATACTGGTGCATCGCTTTCATACATATCAAGGGGATTTGTGGATAAGTTTAGCCTGCCCACTAGGACTCTTAAGACACCCATGCTAGTAAGCTCACCGGGAGCGGAGTTTATGGCCAGTCAAGGATGTTTTCAAGTGCCATTAAGTATAGAGAGGCATTTTTTCCCAACGGATTTAATTATATTGGAATCCCAAGGTTTGGATGTAATTCTTGGTATGGATTGGTTGTCGATGTATGGAGGAAACATCGATTGCGCCAAAGAAGACAATTTTGCTTACGACACCGAAGGAAGGAGAATCAAGTATGTATCACGGCATGAGCCGAGAAGGGCACATGTAAATTCCTTTATCGTGGAGTTGTGTAGGAGGAAGTACCGGTGATAAGGGATTACCGGACGTGTTTAGGAAGAGTTGCTGTGCATGCCACCGGAGAGAGACATTGAGTTTCTGATTGAACTATTGCCAGGCACTGGGCCGATGTCTAAGAGACCGTATAGGATGCCAGCCCAAGATTTGGAGGAAATTAAGAAGCAGACTAAGGAGTTACTGGATAAAGGTTTTATTCGCCCAAGTTCTTCGCCTTGGGGATCACCAATACTTCTAGTGGAGAAGAAGGACGGATCATTAAGAATGGTTGTTGATTATCGCGGATTGAATGAAGTGACCATTAAGAACAAGTACCCACTACCGATGATCAATGACTTGTTTGACCAATTGCAAGGAGCTAAGGTGTTTTCCAAGATCGACGGCGATCGTGGTACCATCGATTGAAGATTCGAGAGCAGGATATACCTAAGACGGCTTTTACCACGTGTATGGACTATATGAGTATACCGTTATGTCATTTGGTCTGACTAACGCACCTGCCTATTTTATGAACATGATGAACAAAGTGTTTATGGAGTTTTTGGATAAGTTCGTCGTGGTGTTCATTGATGATATTTTGGTTTACTCGAAGAATGAAGAAGAACATAAGGAGCATTTGCGTTTGGTGCTCGAGAAACTCAGAGAACATCAGTTATATGCCAAGTTCAGCAAGTGTGAGTTTTGGTTGAAGGAAGTTGGATTTCTGGGACATGTTATATCCGGAGAAGGTATAGCAGTGGACCCCACTAAAGTTGTCGCTGTAACAAACTGGGAAGCGCCAACCACAGTTGGAGAGATTTGGAGTTTCCTTGGACTCGCAGGATACTACCGGAGATTCATTGAGAATTTCTCAAAGATTGTGAAGCCTATGACAAAATTGTTGAAGAAGGATACCAAGTTCGTTTGGACTGAGGAGTGTGAAGCTAGTTTCCAAGAGTTGAAGAAACGTTTGGTTACCTCACCAGTGTTAATTCTGCCAGATCAGACCAAGGATTATGAGGTGTATTGTGACGCTTCACGTTGAGGACTTGGAGTAGTACTTATGCAGGAGGGAAGAGTTGTTTCCTATGCTTCACGACAGCTTAAGCCTCATGAGCTAAATTATGCTACGCATGATTTGGAGTTAGCAAATTGTAGTGCATGCGTTGAAGACATGGAGACATTTCCTCATTGGAAACCATTGTGAGGTGTATACGGATCACAAGAGTTTGAAGTACATCTTCACGCAGAAGGAGCTAAATTTCAGGCAGAGGAGATGGTTGGAACTTATCAAAGATTACGATATGAGAATACATTATCACCCCGAAAAGGCTAACGTTGTAGCAGACGCGTTGATCCGTAAGAGTCACGTCAACACACTAATGACGGGAGAAATACCAAAGGAATTAGCCAAGGATCTTTGAGAGCTATGTTTGGAAATAGTTCCGAGAGGCTATGTAGCAGCATTGGAGATTCAGTCAACTTTGATGGACAAGATCAGGGAAGCCCAGAAGACCGATAAAGAGATTGCCTCTATAAAGGAGAGGATGAGCGAAGGAAAATCTAAGGGATTTCGTGAGGATGAGCACGATACCCTATGGTTTGAAGACCGTGTTTATGTGCCCAATGACCCGGAGATCAGGAAGTTGATTCTACAAGAGGCACATGATTCACCATATTCGATTCACCTGTGAAATACCAAGATGTATTTGGATTTGAAGAATACTTTCCGTGGACCGGAATGGAGAAGGATATTGCAGTATGTAGCAGTTTGTGATGTATGTCGAGGGTGAAGGCGTAACATCGAAGCCAGGATTGTTACAGCCATTGCCTATACCCGAATGGAAGTGGGATAAACTAGGTATGGATTTCATCACGGGATTTCCTGTGACTCGCTCGTGCTATGACTCGATTTGGTTTGTAGTCGATCGTTTGACGAAGGTAGCTCATTTCATTCCAGTAAAGACTACCTACAGCAGTGCCAAATTGGCTAAGATATACATGACAAGGAATGTGTGCTTGCATGGAGTTCCGAGGAGTATCGTATCAGATAGAGGAACCCAATTCACCTCAAAGTTCTGGAAGCAGTTGCACGAAACTTTAGGAACCAGACAGGAGTTTAGCACAGCTTTTCATCCACAGACAGATGGACAAACCGAGAGAGTCAACCAGATTTTGGAAGATATGCTTAGAGCTTGTGCTTTGGATTATGGATCAAGTTGGGATGACAATTTGCCATATGCGGAGTTTCTTATAACAACAGTTACCAAACCAGTCTGAAGATGGCCCCTTTCGAAGCCTTGTACGGAAGGAGGTGCAGGACCCCGTTGTTGTGGGATGAAGTTGGAGACCGCCAGTTGTTTGGACCGGATTTGAGTAAGGAGTCTGAACGGAAAGTAAAGTTGATTCGCGATAGGATCAAGGTAGCCCAGTCAAGACAGAAGAGTTATGCGGATTCAAAACGCAAGGAGACAGAATACGAAGTCGGAAACAGAGTTTATCTTCGTGTATCGCCACTTCGAGGAGTTAAGCGTTTTGGTGTTAAAGGAAAGTTAGCGCAACGATTTGTAGGACCATATCGTGTTTTGGAGCGCATGGGAGAAGTTATGCATGTTGGAATTACCCGAAGGATTGTCAGGAGTCCATGATGTGTTTCATGTTTCTCAGTTGAAGAAGTGTCACGCAGAGATGGCGGATATACCACTGAGAGATACAGTGCCACTGGAAGCGATTCAGTTGAACGATGATTTGACCTACGAGGAGAAACCAGTTAAGATTCTGGAGTATGCCAACCGAGTCACCCGCAGCAAGGTCATTAAGTTTTGCAAAGTTCAGTGGAGCCACCACACAGAGGATGAAGCCACCTGGGAGTGAGAGGAAGATTTGCTGAAGGACCACCCTCACCTATTTTCTAGCCAACCCGAATCTCGAGGGCGAGATTCATCTTAAGGGGGTAGGTTTGTAACATCCCAAATTTTCAATTTGGAATGTTATACATAGAGCATCATTGCATATCATATTTTTTTGGTTGCATTTTTGCTTGATCCTAGAAATTTTACACAACTCAAGGACCCATGGAGAGAGTTGGGGATTTCGTTATTTTCATATTTGAGTTTTCTCAAATTTTGAAAATAGGATCATTTGATTTTAATTATTTTATCTTCAATTATTTCTACTATCAAAATATGAGAGAGGGAATAAAATGACTTTCCCAAAATAAAGAAATAATGAAGATTTAATAATAAAATCAAATAATATTTTATTTTGGAATTTTTCGCCTTTTTATTTGAATTTAGGAAAAATGCGCGTTTTTCAAAATTGCATTTAGGCCCCAAATAAAAGTTCATCTAGTCCGGCTTGATTTTAGAAGCCGGGGAAAATTTATTTCGGGATTTTTGGAGTCCGTTTAGTATTCTTTTTATTTATTTTTCTGCGCGTAATTATTTTTAAAAAAGACCCGCCTTTGGGCCGTGCCCGAGCGGGACTCCGCTCGGGGGGCGCCTTTAAATAGCGCCGCCCGGCGCCCTAGCCCACCCGAGCCACCCGCACCCAGCCCACCAAGCCGCCGCCGGCGGCCCACCTCGGGGAAACCCTAACCCTAGTCGCCGTCGCCATGGCCACGGACGCTGTCGCCGGGACCCGCCAACAAGACGCCGCCGAGGTTTTTCTTCCGCTTATTTTTGCTTTTTTAGTTTCGGTTTTTTCGGTTTAGGCTAATTAGCGGACGTCACTGTTAATTCGTTTAAACGAACGAGCTCATCAGATTAGTTTAGTTAACGAACGTTCGTTCGTTAACCCGTTCGTCGTTTTTCTTTTTCTCGGATTTAATCCGCGATTTTTCCGGTCGCGATTCCTGATCCGATTTTCGTTTTAGTATAACTTTTCGCTCGTTTATCAGAATCAGGTGATTCAAGCGCCTAGAGTTTCATCTCGAAACCCTCTTTTCCAAATAACCAACTTAAACAAGTTTTTGCTTCTGTAAAATTTGACTTAGATCCAGATTAGTAAAACGAAGCTGTTTTCTTCCGCCATTTGACTTTCATTGCTTCGTTTGATTTGATTCTTTTTGCAAACCGGAGTTCTTAAGTTGAACTATCTGGTTACATCTATTTGAGTTTTACCTGTGCATTAGATGAGTACTTATTGTATGCTTGTTTGTTTGTCTGCGATAGAATACCCGGAGTGCGCCGCCTGTTACTTCGAGTCTCTAGGTTTCGCGGATCTTCAGCAAGGCAAGTAACACTTTGATCACACCTTTTCTACTACCCAGTTTTTATGCATTAGATCTATCCTCAAATATTGCATGATTAGGATCTAATTAAATTGTGGGATGGGAAGTAGATGAGGTAGTACCTATTACCTGTTTTATTATCAAACCCTTGGGAGTTACTTCTACGTTTGCTTATTATGCCAAGCTATGCTAGTAGACGTGGATTGGGTGAGTGTATCCATGACAGATGTGAGATTGTTATTTAATGGTTTATTTAAGGTGGCAACTTAAACACACATCTGGGTGGATTGAGGCACCTGGTTTCTATCAGGACTTGCCTGTATTTCTTGGACCGCCACCCGTGCTCAAAAGGGATCATGAGATTATTCAAACTAGAAACTTCCGTGGTGCAGCTACAAGCCATTATGGGCTCTGGCATAGTTGATTAAGTTGTGCGAACTCTTACGGGTAGACTAGCGGATGTAGGGGAAAGTAGGTGTACCGGTCTACCCACATGTAAGGTGCTAGCGCTTTCGAAAGACTATGTCTCGGTCATCCGTTTCTCAAACATCATGTAGTGCGAGAAATCCAACGGAGGCGATCGAGTCTTGTGGGGAAAAGTGCGCAAACCTCTGCAGAGTGTATAAACTAATCATGGTTAGCCGTGTCCCCGGTTATGGACATTTTGAGTATCTAGTACTTGGATTATCCTGTTGATCTCATCATGTTACTCTAATTAATATTGTTGGGTTGTTAATGAGTACTTTTAATTGGGATTGAGGATGCTTTCAACCATTCTCAATGTTCAACAACCACCATGATAGTTAAATAAATTTATTCCTTTGTAGTAGGGAAAAATTGGCTTTACGCAAAACTGTAACCATAGAGCTCTCCACCAGCCAAATATGCATGTAGTATAGGCTTATTTTTCCATTATTCTCTATGTGTTACATTGCCAGCATATTCCATGTGCTGACCCGTTTTCGGGCTGCAACGTTTCATGTTGGAGACTTTTCAGACGCATTTGAGTAAGGTGCATAGGTCGTGGTTCTATACTCGGTGATGCCGTTGGAGTTGATGGACTCGCTTATTCTTCCAAGCCTTCCATTGTTATCGTATTAGATGGCCTTAAGCCATATTTATTTTATTAAGTTCTCTCTTGAGACATTCGATTGTAATAAGTGTGTGATTGCTACTCATTATAAATCCTTCGAGTCTTGTGGTGGTGTCAGCCACATCGATCCAGGGATGACACTGAGCACAGAGATCAGAATGTTTGAGGTCTGGTTGCTACAGGTAAAGACTGCCCGTGTGATCTCTGCCATGCTGCTATACGCCCCTCTGCTCTTTGTGCAATGTGCCATCCCCCGCCGAACCAGCAAGGGACTCTTGGTCCCATAGGTGTCTGTGGTTTCCCGTGACATCTTTGGCGTGCCAGGTAGGGGGATCACTCGCACAAACCCAAGAGCATGAGCAGCGCGTCGTATCCATTGCAGCCCAGCCGAGGCTTCTCGCATCGGTGGCGCTCGTGAAAATGTGATGATGGAGCGGGGAAGTTGGGCCGTCCCCGCACCGGCTCTGTCCGTCACCCCATTCCACCGCTGTCACAGCCGCAGTGAAAACTGGTGCTGACGATAATATGCTCCTCCCAGGCGGCCCAGGCGGCGCGACCGCTGCTCGAGGAGAAGGGGCAAGGCGCGCGGGGATGAGGTTCCTCTTTTACCACTCTCTCCCTCCTCGGCAATTGAGCTACTCTAGCCCTGGCATCATCAACGTCGATGAGTATCACGCGATACTCGGTTCAGTATTTACCCTACTTGGGGAAATCCTTAGTAAAGCGCTGGTACGAATCCGTTGGTCGATGCCCCAGAAAGTGCGCTCTGGCAAGGCTGTCCGCACTGGCGTGATCCATGCGGCAGCTGTTGTCGGGTTGCTCGGAAGGAGTGGGGGAGAGGAAGAGGGACCGGAAGAGCCCGACACCTTACACAACCGCCCGCCAGACGCACATGACTTGTATTGGTCCCTATCAGGAACCAGAGAGTTATTTGATTGGCCTCCATCTTTCTGGATATCGCGAGCACACCAAATGCACGCAACCGGAAGTGATGGGAAGGAACAAAGACTAAAGCTAGGTCCATGCAACCATTTCCTCTTGATGAATCTTAGATTTCTCGCATTCGTTTATCCACTGGTTACAGTAAGTGTTCGTACTATGAAATCCTTCGTGTGATGGTACCTTGGCTAGTTCTTTGTCTGCACCCTCATTCTATCCAGAGCCTCGCTCGCAGGATGGGCGGCTGCGTCGAGATCTACCAAGGAAAAACTTGCCGGGATGCATCCACGCCAAGATGACTGTTAAGGGCCAGACCCTTACAACAATTGCGGCAATATGATACCGGCAAGCAACCAGAACATACATAAGGACCAATCGTACAAACACAAGCATATAAGCTCAGAGGGATAAGCGTGCATTTAAGTTTGAGCAAAGGACATCAGTTCAAAGCAAGCATAAAATAGTACGACACCTAAACGCAAAGCATACATCATGTTTTGATTATAGGATAGCACGAGAGCAACAACGGCTCACCACTTGGTCTGGCGGTTGTGTGAAGCCGTTGGGATGCGAAGGACCTTGGCGGCTCGGGGGGCGGCTTTCTCCTTGGCAGATGAGACTTCGGCGCCCACCGGTGGATTCCTGAAACCACTGTCAAGGTCAAGATCCGGATGGCGGCAGGCGATGTTGCTCAAGACCATGAGGAAGGTGTCGTGGGCAAGCTTTCGGGATTCAGTCGCGAAGCGCTCAGCCCTCCCCTCTTCATAGACCTTCAGCTTGTCGATCAGCTCCTTGAAGAAAACTCCCAGCTTGATGCTAGGAACCTCATGCCTGTTGACCGAAAAAGCTGGCCCATCCATGCCCATCGCTACGGTCTGGGCAGCAAGACGCATGACAATATCGACTAGGCTCCTGATCCAGAGGTTGACCTACTCGGATTGATTCACTAGCTGGTCTTCTGCATCTTTCTGGAGACACCGGGTAGTGTCCAGATCTTCGGACAGCAGCTGTTGGCGGGCTTCGATGGACTCTGCCGAGCTTTCCAAAGTGCTGATCCTGGTCTTCAGCTCCGTGATGGTGCCGTTGGTGGTCTCAAGACTCTAGATCCTGGAGGAGATCTGCGACTGCACGTCTATCAGGAGAACCTCCGCTTTTCGCGCTTCTTCCTTGGGGGCCTCCACCTCCTTCATGCTCTCGGGAAGCTCCTTGGTTAGCTTAGCCACATGTTGGTCGATGTCAGTCTTGTCAGAGGACATGACAACTAGGTCATCAGTGAGTTTCTTCAATTGGGCATCCAGGGTAGCTTTGTGCTTGTCCTCCAACTCTTTCGTGCGTTGCTGCACGAGGGCTTCCAGATCATCATCCTTAGCACGAAGAATGGCCCTGAGCTTCTCCTCCCAGAGAGAGATTTCTTGCTCTCTTGCGTCCAGGAGTGCCTTGCGGTGTGCCAGGTGTGCTTTGCGGGCCATGTCATCTTCCCTCGTCATCAGGAGTGCCTCTTGCTCCTCATAAGCACCTTGAATTTCTTGCCGTGCCACTCATGCAGCTCCAGACACTTGTCCTTCACCTTCTGATCCACCCTGCTGGCAGACTCACACCGCTCCTTGAGCGCCTACCACTTCTGGTCATGTCGGGCCTGCATTTCCTTGACACACGTCGCCATGGATTCCAATAAAGACATGTCCATTGCAGCAGTGACTGAATCATCCGCCTCTCCAACCCCTTGATGTAGCGGCACCAGGATGCGTTGAAGCTCCTCGTCGAGCTTCGCCCCCGTCACTGTTGACGGGCCGGGGGCTCCAGACCCAGGCTACACCAAGACCAGTGTCAGTTGGCTTGGGGGGATGGCGAGGTCCCCATCATGGGTGCAGAGGAGGGAAGGGGTCCAAGGTTTGGAGAGGAATCTTCCCCTCAATCACCACTCCCACCTCTGGGGTGTACTCAGAAGCATGTTCAACCACCGCCAAGGAACCCAGAGCATGCCCGGCAATAGGGCCCTGTCCCTCCGTGGTGGCGATCGTGGCGGCCTCGTCCACGACAGCTCTCCTTATGCTGGCCACCTCTTATAGCAGTTCTGGCTCTTCGGCCTGGAGGACTGCAGGAGAGAGGACAAGCGAATGACAAAATGAAAGAGTTTTAGGTCGCCAGGGCATATGGAGGAGTGATGTGTACGAGGAAAAAGGGAGAGGAGTAGAAGTTGAGTACCTGGAGAAGCCTGCCGGACAGGGGCCTCAATTGCCCGGCAGCATCAGTTGTCGGGCCATGAACTATGCCCCTGCCCTCTGTGGTTCGCCAGGGGTTCTTCGGCTAAGGCAGCAGGAGGAACCTTCCCTCCGGGGGTCACTCCTCCTATGTCGTCTCGCCGCCTCCAGCTGAGGGGATGGGGAGTTCGTCTCTGTCGTCCCCGACAGAGGAGATCAACCCTTCACCTTCGGGCCGGGGGCTGGGGTGGGGGCTCGGTACGAGATCCTCCGTATTGCTCCCCGCCAAGCCCAGGCTCTCCGCAATCTTCGGTGACCCAGCGCGCCAGAGCCTCTTCGACCGGTGGATGAGGGTTTCCGTATAGTCCTCCACCTCCCTGCCAACAACAGCAAAAAAAAGAGGCCAGTCAGCAAAAATAATCATACTGAAGCTACGAGAAAGGAAATCTTCCTTACTCTTACTCAATGAGCATGGAGTTCAAGTTGAACTCCATGGGAGGCGAAGGCACCCTTCCTCTCTTCTGGGATGGAGGGGCAGAGCTCTCCGGCAGCTCTAACTCCAGCTGAAGTGCCGGGGGCTCCGATGAAGACGAGCTCTGTGAAGAGCTCTAGCCGGAATGGGAGCTGGAATCGACTTCCACTTCCGCTGATTTCTTGGAGGGGGAAGCCATGATCCCGGCAAGGCGAGGAGACTGGCGGCACTCCACGTGTGTCTTGGTGTTCTTGTTGGTGGTCTTCTTCACCTGCTTGGTGACAGGCACTGGGTTTGGAGCCACCAATCCTCGGCTGACAGCACGCCTGTGGGGGCGCTGATCTAAAATCGGCTCTGGGGCTTGGGGTCCAGCAGCGAGCCAATTTGCCTCAGGCTCCGCTACCTCACCAACTTCCTCCTCCTCTTGATGCTCTGCTACCACGGTGGCCAGAGCATCGAGCCCAGAAGTCCCGTTCCCGGCAAGATCTTCCCTGGTAGCCTCTTCCAAAGCATGTGCCTCGCCACCACCATGAGAGGAACTCCCATCCTTAGCTTTCCATTTTCCCTTCCCGGCCTTCGCGGCCCTTGCCATCTCTGTGATTCGAGCAGCCTTGTCCTCGTCGATCCACATCTTGATATACGCTACCTCCACAGAGGAGGTGCGCTTGTACATGCCAGTCTCAACCGTGGCGACCTTCTCCACCAGGGTACTAGACCATTCGAGTTCTTCGTCAAGAGTATGCAGTCGCCAATCACCTGCCACTCCATGAGTGTTGCAATCCGGCATCCACTTAAAGATTTGATCCCGAGCAGAGTTGAAATTCAGAGGGATGGCGGTTGCCGGGAGCTTGAACAACTAAAAGCAACTAAACAGTTGGTCGCACAACCAGGATTGGCCATAAACAGACAAGTTATTGGCCAAACCTGGGAGCAATATCATCCTGTCCCCGGCATCTCCATACAACCAGGCAGGTATGTCCCTCTTCTACTGTGGCAAGATGCAGCATAGGAGAAAATCTTCCCCCACATGCTCAATGGTTAGCCCGGCAGCCTTCAAGTGGGTGATCTTGTTTATTGCCGGGCGAAGCCTATTGTTGGTGCGGCAAAATGCGCTCATCTCCTTGCTGCGCTTGACACAAGTTGTCCGTGCTTCACAGAATTCTGGGGCTTTCTCATCCTGGATCTAGCACCAATCTCCTCTCCACTCATCCCACCTCTCATGCTGCTGGCCAGGGATGTAACCCTAGAAATTCCTTGCTGCACGTGGCATCCAACTAATGTTCCCGGAAGGGTGGGCCTTGTTCTCCATCCGCAGGATGAAGTAATGCCTAAACATGTCTACATTGGGGGCAACTCTGACGAAATTCTCGCACAAATGGACATGGTCGCCATTGCATTCGGTGTGAAGTCGAGAAGATGGAACCCATAAATTGTGATCATCGCCTCAAAGAACTCAGAAAAAGGTGGGCAAAGGTCGCAGCTGAAGTAAGCGCAGAAGAATCGATATAAATTTGGGAGATCCTCTTTTCCCTCTGCCAAAACCTTAGGCACTCCTTGCCCTTTCAGGACTTCCCTCACCCATAGGTACCCGCATCTTTCTTGGAGAAGTGGGCCTTCCAGGTTCGATGGAAAGACGACGACGTCTCCCCTTCGACTCCTGTCCAGCTCCGTCCCCCTCTTGCTTCCCTCGGCAGCCACCTCCTTCGCCGCGGCCGTCTACTTCCCCTTTGCTGCAGATTTCTTCCCCATTTCCGCAGACGGTGGTACAGATGGAAGAAGGAATCCGGTGAGGAGGGCGGCGGCAGGCGAGAGAGAGGAATAAGGGGGAAGTTGTTTGGCTTGCGGAGGAAGATGATGGGAGGGCAGGACAGGCGACAAGTGAAACGTGCCGCTCTGTGTTTTCCTACCTTAAGGGGAAAAGGCGTGGAACGGTGTTGGTGTACAAAAAGAGGGGCATGCTTTTGTACCCCTTTACCTGTGCACGGGCAGTCGGAGCCGCGCCCATGGTCACACCAAGCAGAACAGGGAGGTGAGACAAGGTAAGACCGAAGCCCAAGATAATCAGAGCAACACCAAGGCCGAGACCACAAGGAGAAGAGGGATTTGCAGGCTCCCCCGGCAAGACCCTTGCCGGGGCAGCCCGCCCCACACCAACAGAGCGAGCCACCCTTGAGCCCACAGTCCCCAACGCCATCATCCACGTGGGGCCAGGGCTCGGGAAGGCACCTTTGTGGTGGCAGGCAGATCTTTGTGAAGACATATTCAAGATCAGATGAGGATTAGAAGACGACGATCCTCGGCAAGACCCTTGCTGAGGAAGGATACCAGACCGCCTGGCCGGGGATGAAAGCGCGCTACGGCAAGACCCTTGCCGGGCCACACGACAAGACCCTTGCCGGGCCACCCGACAAGGCCCTCACCAAGGACGCCAGTAGGGCCGCCGCCAGGCCCACGCCAACCAAGCTTCCACCGCCGTTCACATGCAGCTGCCAGCCCAACCAACTGGGCGGGCACCTGCGTGGCAACATGCAGCCCCCAGGCCAACTCATCGAGCGCCTGCATGGCGGCATGCAGATCTTCCTGAAGGCTCCACCACCGCGCCACCTCAGCTGCCTGCCTGCCTGCCTACATGGTGCCGCACGCATCGCTGGCCAAGGCGCGTGTCAAAGCGAGGAGGAGCGGCGACGGACGGGACGGGCCTCGTCCCCGTCCCCAAAAAAACAAGGGGACACCTGGGCTACGCATTAAATGCGTCTTGTCCTGTAGTACGGGCGATAAGCTCAGGGCACAGTACGCCTTTCCACCTCATGTGTGCCACTGTGGCAGCCCCTTCCGACTATAGAAGGAGGCCCATGGCATACTGGAGAGGGATTCGGCTCTTTTGAACCACGCACTGACCACAGCTAGTTCGAGAGCTCAAGAACTCTGTGAAATACACCCACCAAAGTAGGACTACGGTTTTACGCATCTTCGCGGCCCGAACCTGGGTAAACGATCCTTGTGCTGTCTACTTGCCCTGCTCTTCTCGCAACCCCGCACCCCGGTAACCGTAGTAGGGATTCTTGTGATCCCATAGGTGTCGTTCCACACCGACATCTTTGGCGCGACAGGTAGGGGGCGCAATTGTGAGAATCTGGTCTAGTAGTTAGCCTAGTAGTTCTTCGTCGCCATGGCTCCTAAGAAGAAAACGGCCACGGCGGTCGGCTCGTTGGTAGCCGAACGGCCCGTGCCGGTGCGGGCGGGCAGTAGACCGGTCGCAGACAGGACCCGGACCACGGTCCATGAGCACCAGCATCGCCCCGGTAGTCAGAGACTGGTGAGCGGTGTCGTTCATGCACCAGACGACCGGCTACACGTCACCGGATCCAAAGACGGAACTGGGCCTTCCCGCAGGCGGCGCAGGGCCCTCCAGGGGTGTCATTGTGCCACCTCCGGGCGGCGTGGCGACCTCCAGGACGCCCACATCGGTGACCACTGCGCGCTCTTCCCATGGTGTGCGCATCGAGCAGTGTCACCGCGTTGGTGACCCTGGGCACCCGCCGTGGGAAGTGCCCCGTGTGTCGTCCGCAGGATGAAGGGGTTCAGCACGCCCGCCGAAGCGCTGCCGAAAATGGCACGCAGCCGCTGGGTCATAACGGAGCACCTTCTAACGTGGTTAGAAGTCGAAGCGCGCCGCGATCCACGCAGCTGTCGCCGCCGCCCACGCCGACAGAAGCTTTGATGCTGCCAGCGCTGCTCTCGACTTCCCTCCCGCCGCGGAGAAGCTTGACGAGTGGAGGGCCACCATCCGGAGCCTCGTCGCCGTCGCCAACAAAGACGATCCGCGACCCGCGGGACCCTCGGGTCGGCGCTCCACCGAGCCACCGCATGCTGGCGTTAGGAGGACCGGGGGAGTTGTGGCCATGGTGCACTCTCCTCCTCCTCGCCAGCCGCCGCAGGCGTCGACCCGTCGTGACGATGATTGTGATAACATCTCCATAGCGTCGTCTGACCCACGGACCTTTCGCGACTAGCGCCAGGTCCTCCGGGAACGAGCTCATGAAGATGCTCGAACCACCATTGAGCGCCGGCGCGAAACGCACTGCCAGTCGGACAAGCGGGAGGGACCCGCTATGGACCACCCGGCACGGGGGGGCTCCGGCGGCCTACCTTACGAGGTGGGCTGCCCCGCCTTTACCCGTGAGCTGCGGCAGTTCCAGTGGCCGTCCCACCGCATGTTCAAGCCTGATGTCGGTGAGAAGTACACTGGCAAGACCCATCCGTCCGAGTTCCTCAGCATCTACACCATCGCGATGCAGGCTGCTGGGGCTCACGATGACAAGGTGCTAGCCAATTATTTCCCACTGGCGCTCAGGCCCAATGTGATGTCTTGGTTGATGCACTTGCCGGTGGATTCCATTTCTTCTTGGCGGGATCTGTGCCATGAGTTCGTTGGCGCGCCTTCACAGGAGGCCACCAAGCTCATGGCCAGGCCAGTGATCTGCATATCATTCCCCAGAAGGAAGGGGAGACCCTGCACAAGTACATCTAGAGATTCAGCTGGGTGCAGTACAACATCACCGACGTTCATCCTGCCGGTGTGATTAGCGCGTTCCACCAGAACGTGCGCAATCGCAAGATGCACGAGGAGCTGGCGATGACCAAGGTTAAGGATGTGGCCAAGCTCTAAGTTCTGGCCGATAGATGCGCCTGGGCTGAAGAGGGAAGGAAGTACCCCAGCGAAGACGCCGGCGCGGAAACCGACTCTACCGATGAGGAAGCTGCTACCCCGACGAACAAGGGCCGGCGTCGCAACAGGAAACGCAAGGGCAAGTGTAACGCCCTCGATGCGGCTATATCTCCCACGTGTCGAAGAACGACTTAGAGGCATAACCGCATTGAAAGCAATGTCGCAAGTGAGGTAATCTTCACACAACCCATGTAATACATAAGGGAAAGAGATACATAGTTGGCTTACTGATGCCACTTCACACAATACATAAATAAACATCCATCATTCAGATTACACTCAAGGTCCGACTACGGAACCAAAATAAAGAAGATACCCCAAATGCTACACAGATCCCCGATCGACCCAACTGGGCTCCACTACTGATCATCAGGAAAAGACACATAGTAACGACCACGTTCCTCGTTGAACTCCCACTTGAGCTCGGTTGCGTCATTTGCACTGGCATCGTCGGCACCTACAACTGTTTTGGTAGAATCTGTGAGTCACGAGGACTCAACAATCTCACACCCGCGAGATCAAGACTATTTAAGCTTATAGGAAGGACAGAGTGGTGAGGTGGAGCTGCAGCAAGCGACTAGCATATATGGTGGCTACACTCGCGAAAGAGAGCGAGAAGAGAAGCAAAGCGCGGTCGTGAAGCTAGTAGCGATCAAGAAGTGATCCTGAACTACTTACGTCAAGCATAACTCAACACCGTGTTCACTTCCCGGACTCCGCCGAGAAGAGACCATCACGGTTACACACGCGTTTGATGTGTGTTAATTAAGGTCAACTTCGGGTTTTCTACAACCGGACATTAACAAATTCCCATCTGCCTCATAACCGCGGGCACGGCTTTCGAAAGATAATACCCTGCAGGGGTGTCCCAACTTAGCCCATTATAATCTCTCACGGTCAACGAAGGATATTCCTTCTACCGGGAAGACCCGATCATTCTCTGTATCCCGGACTACAAGACAATTCGACATCAATAAAACAAGACCAAAGAAGCCGCCCGATTGTGCCAACAAATCCCGATAGGAGCTGCACATATCTCGTTCTCGTGGCACATCCGGATGAACACTACGTATGGCAACCGAAGATGCCCCAAGTTGCCTCGGTGGTGGCACCGCAAGTGGCTCTAGTTTGGACCAACACTCAGAGGAGCATTGGCCCGGGGGGTTAAATAAAGATGACCCTCGGGCTCGCGAAAACCCGGGGGAAAAAGCCTTAGGTGGCAAATGGTAAAACCAAAGTTGGGCCATGCTGGAGGAGCCTTATTCAAAGCGAACTGTCAAGGGGGTCCCATAAATCACCCAACCGTGTAAGGAACGCGAAATCAAGGAACATAACACATGTATGACGGAAACTAGGCTGGCAAGAGTGGAACAAAACACCAGGCATAAGGCCGAGCCTTCCACCCTTTACCAAATGTATAGATGCATTAATTATAGCAGATATATTGTGATATCCCCAACAAGTAAACATGTTCCAACAAGGAACAACATCTCCATGTTCCAACAAGGAACAAACTTCATCTTCACCTGCAACTAGCAACGCTATAAGAGAAATTTGAGCAAAGCGGTAACATAGCCAAACAACGGTTTGCTAGGGAAGGATGGTTAGAGGTTCGACATGGCAATATGGGTGGCATGATAGCAAGTGATAGGCATCGTAGCATAGGCATAGCAAAAGAGCGAGCATCTAGCAAGCAAAGATAGAAGTGATTTCGAGGGTATGGTCATGTTGCCTGCAAAGTTCTCAGAGTTGTCGAAAGCTTGATCCTCGTAAGCGTTCTCAACAGTTTCCTCGTTCACGTACTCGTCTCCCGGCTCTACCCAAATCAAGAACACAAATAATGGAACCACAATAAATCACGGTGCAATGCACAATCAACATGATGCAATACATGGCATGATATGCGAGATGTGATATGCAATGCATATGCGTGCTCCGGAAGGAAAATGATGAACCAGGCATCAGCTTGGCAAACCAAGTATGCCGCTCGAAAGGTGAGATGATATCGGTTGAAATCGATATAAAGATCACCGGAATCGGGTGCACGGTTTGCAAATGACAAGCAAAACAAGAATGGCACAAATCTGCCATTAACAGCATGATGCCACATAGCAAGAAACAAGAAAATAAGCTAATGCACCCAAACGTACCAGAAAAGAATATGGCAGTGATCTACTCAAGATGCTTGACAAAAGATGAACACTGAGCTACGGCTAAATCACATCATAACAGGTCCAAACAAGCATGGAAAAAGTGCAAAATATATCAGCTTCACAGACTCAGCATCAGGAAGCAATGTTCAGAGCAAGCAAACGACATGCTACAGGAACTTACAATAGCAACACAAGGCATGGTATGAATCTACTCAAAGCATAGAACAGAAGTCCCTTACTGACCATGAGCCAAAAAGGATCAGAAAATACAATAGCACCCATGTCAACATAGCAAGTTCCGTTAACAGATTCAGCAACAGGGCATGACAAAAACAGATAACAAGTAGGCATGTTTAAGAGCTCGACGCACTCACTACAGAGCATTTCATGATAAACTAAGCATACATAAATCAAGAATACATGGTATAGAAGCGATACATGGCAAGAACAACATCATAACATACACGGATCAACTACAACAACCTTGGCAAAATTGAATAACATGTAAACAGTCTGCCAAGAAACATTTTGTAGCAAAAGTAGAGCTCGATTGACTCAAGCTATGACACTCCATAATTTCAAACAAGTTAATGGATGGATAGGGCATAACCATATGTTCAAAACATCCTTACTGAAGTATCTCAAAATAAGCATGGATCTCTCGGTAGCATCAAGTTAACATGGCATAAAAATATCAGCAAAACAGGGGCTGAAATCAGCAACATCATGAAGCCTAGTTTGCATGCTTGTGCTAGTCACCACATAGATCAAAAAAATACATGGCATACACCCCTATACAGATGGCATGGCATATTACAAAACACATGTAGGACTCAAGTTCATAGGGTGCACACATCAATGATGGCAAAAATGACAAAAGTGCATGTTCTGATAAGAATCTGAAACTAATATCACATAGCCCTCTTCCAACATCATTTCGGGCATCAAGATTAGCTCAAATGTAAATGATGCAATGGAATGAAATGATCTACTCTTCGAGGCGAATTTTTTTACATATTACATGCACGAAACGGAGCTACGGGTGTGAAGTTATGGCATGATGCAACTGCAACAAAAATACTGACAAAACTTGGAGGATTCGGGGGAGAAGAGGTCAACCCTAGATCGGATCGGATCCGGGCGCGGACTCCGAGGCGAGGCCGGCGGCGGCTCGCCGGAGCGGCGCCGGAGGAGGGAGGAGCCGGCGGGCGGCGGATCCGGGCCGGGCCGGAGGGACGGCGGGCGGGCGGCGGGCGACGGCGGCCGGGCGGGCGAGGGCCGGGCGGCGACGGCGGCCGGGCGGCGAGGCGGCGGGCGGGCGACGTAAGGGCACGCTGGCCGGTTTCGCCGGGCGGCGCGGCGACGTCGGCGGGCGGAGAGGCGGCGAGGCGGCGGCGCGAGCGGGCGGGGAAGCGCCGACGGGCCAGCGGCCTGGTGGAGGCGCGGTGGCGGGGCGTCTGGTGGCGGCGTGGCTCGCCCGATTGGGCAGCGGCGGGCGGGATTTTTGTCCCAAGGATCGGACGTGTCCGGCGCGCGGAGGGAGCGGGGCTAGGGTTTGGAGGAGGAATTGATCCGGGATTTCGGGGGAGGGGGTGTATTTATAGGTAGAAGGAGCTAGGAAGCTCCAAATGAGGTGTAGTTTTTGCCCACACGATCGTGATCGAACGACGGAGAGCATGGAAGTGACTTAGATGGGTTATTGGGCTGTTTTGAAGGGGTGTTGGGCTGCAACTTAAAAGAGGCCTTTGCGAGAGTGCGGTTAACCGTTGGAGTACCAAACGAGCTCCAAATGACCCGAAACTTGACAGGTGGTCTACCGGTGGTGTACCAAGGCCACTTAACAAACCTCGGTCTATTCCGAGAAAGTTTAGTACCCGCTCACGGAAAAATGTAAAAGGGGGCGCCGGGGAACATAGGAGTCTTGGGATTGCAAAAGCAGACAACGGGGAAAATGCTCGGAATCATGAGACGAACACGTATGCAAATGAGATGCACATGATGACATGATATGAGATGCATGATATGAACAAAATGCAAAACAAAAGACAAAACCCAACCACGGAGGGAATATCATATCACAATGCTGAAAATGGCAAGAGTTGGAGTTACAAATATGGAAAGTTACATCCGGGGTGTTACAGCAAGGCCGTGCTTGCCGTTGAGGGATCTGATGACACCGGTGCCGACAAGAAGGTCAAGGCAGGTGCTCCCAACAAGGAGATTGCCCGGTGCGCCGCCTGCCGAGCCTTGGCGGCTACCGACAAGCCAAGGAGCTCCGGCAAGCAGTACTGCAAGATCCACCACACCAAGGGTCACGACCTCCAGAACTGCTGACAAGTCGAGCTGCTTGCTGAGAAGCAAAAGGCTAAGTATGAGAGTCAGGACAAGGAGAAGTACCAGGACGGTGCTGAGGGATCCGGCAAGAAGCGTGGCAGCCAAGGAGGCCGCCCCGGCAAGGATAACCAGCAAGAGAGGCCTGCCCGGGGCCGCGACAAGAAACAAGAAGACGATGATCACGACGAGGACGACGAGTCTGGTGAGCAAGGGTTCCAGAAGGCTACAGGGGCCATGTGCATCGATGACGGCGCCTCGCTGCATACCTCTCACCGCCAGCCCAAGCAGTGGGCGCGTGAGATTACAGCAGCAGAGCCGTCGTTCGGCCTTCGAAGCTTGCTGAATTGGTCCAAAGACGCCCTCATCTTTGACACCGAGGACCACCCTGACCGCACTACCGCGGTCGGGTGTTTGCCATTGTTGGTCTCACCAACGATATGCAACCTCAGGGTGAACAAGATGTTGGTTGGCGGCGGGACCGACCTGAACCTGATTTCGCCTGTCGTGATCAAAAGGTTGCAAATCCCAGATGGAGACCTCGAGGAGACGGGCACGTTTCAAGGGGTCAATCCGGGGAGGAGCCAGCCGAAGGGAGAGGTCACACTGCGCGTGACATCTGAAGGAGGGTTGAACTACAGGACGGAGAGGATCCTCTTCGACGTGGCCGAGATCCCCTTGCCCTACAACGGGATCCTCGGCCGCCCGGCACTAGCCAAGTTCATGGCGGTGTCACACTACGCCTACAACATGCTAAAGATGCCCGGGCCGTTGACCATCATCTCCGTCCCCTCCGACAAGAGGGACGCACTGATTTGCGCCGACCAACTCTACCGGGAGGCAGTTGCAGCAGCTGCCGCCAAGGCACCTGCTCCTGCCGCTGAAGCCCCGGGAGGGAGGAAGAAGCCCGGCAAGATCTCTCGCACCCACTCCGGCAAGCGCACCTCTTCGGAGTGTTGTGCTGCCGTCGAGGACGTGTTAGAGAGCTCTACCGACAAGAGCAAGAGATCCAGAGCCGAGCCACCGCAAACCAAGAAGGTGTCCGCTAGGAAGGATGGCACGGGAGGGGCCTTCACCATAGGCTCCACCCTCGGCAGCAAATAGGAAGGTGCGCTCGTCACCTTCCTGCGGGCGAATGTCGACGTGTTTGCATGGCAAGCATCCGACATCCCCGGTGTTCCCAGGGAGATAATTGAGCACCACCTAGTTGTCTGCCCCCATGCGCGGCCCGTCCAGTAGAAGGTCAGAAAGTGGGCTCTGGAGAGGCAAGAGTTCATCACGGAGGAGATCAGGAAGTTGGAAGTGGCAGGTTTGGTAAGGGGAGTGCTCCACCCGACGTGGTTGGCCAATCCGGTAGTAGTGCGCAAGGCGAATGGGAAGTGGAGGCTGTGTATTTATTACACGGATATAAATAAAGCTTGTCCTAAGGACCCATTCCCATTGTCGCGCATCGACCAGATTGTTGACTCCACGGCCGGGTGTGATCTGTTGTCATTCCTCGACGCCTACTCGGGCTACCACCAGATCTTCATGACAAGAGAGGATGAAGAAAAGACAACGTTCATCACCTCATGTGGTACGTATTGCTTTTTACGGATGCCTTTCGGGTTGAAGAGCGCTGGCTCAACATTTGCAAGAGCAGTCCAAATTGGTTTTGAACCTCAACTCCATAGAAATATGGAGGCCTACATGGACGACATAGTGGTCAAAACCAAGGACGGGCCAACTCTTATGCAAGATCTGGAAGAGACATTTGCCAACCTTCGCAAGATCAACCTCAAGCTGAACCCTGAGAAGCGTGTCTTCGGCGTTCATCCAGCTAGCTTCTCGGGTTCTTTGTGTCGCAGTGCGGAATCGAGGCAAATCCGGACAAAATCAAGGCTATTGAGCAGATTGAGGCGCCCAAGCGGATCAAGGATGTGCGTCGGCTTGCCTGCTGCGTTGCCGCCATGAGCCGATTCATTTCCAAGTCCGCCGAGCGTGCCCTTCCTTTTCTTCAAAATCTTGAAGAAGGCAGGCCCAATGGAATGGACCCCAGAAGCTGAGGCAGCATTGCAGGATCTTAAGAAAATACCTTTCCTCCATGCCAATACTGGTTGCGCCTAAACCAAAAGAGCCATTGCTGCTGTATCTGGCGGCGATGAATCAAGTGGTCAGCGCCGCGCTAGTGGTGCAGAGGGAGGTATACGAGGAGGCAGTGACGGCGGCAGAACCAGTGGATGGCAAGCCCAAGATTCCCCCAGCAGGGCCTGGTGCCGGCAAGGCGAGGCCCCCGGCAGAGTATGATGCCACCAAGGCAGTGCCCGCGCAGTCAAGCGAGGTGGTGCAGATGAAGACGATGATGCATCACCCGGTTTACTTTGTCAGCTCCCTCTTGCAGGGAGCTAGATCCAGGAACTCCGGTGTGCAGAAATTGGTCTTCGGCCTCCTTATGGCCTCGAGGAAGCTGCGTCATTACTTCCAAGCCCACGAGATCACTGTTGTCACCCGCCTCCCTTTGCAACGGATACTGCATAACCCGGATGTAACCGGGAGGATTGTGGAGTGGGCCTTGGAGTTGTCAAGTTTTGGTTTGAAATTTGGAAGTACCTCGACAATACAGAGCAGAGTCTTGGCGGAGTTCGTTGCAGAATGGACCTCAACGCCTCACGAAGAAATCCAGGAGACCACTCTCCCCGGCAAGGAGGAAGATCGCCACAGGATCATTGACTTTGATGGGGCTTTCTCGCTGCAAGGCGCCGGTGCCGATGTGCTACTCATCGCACCTACCGGGGAGCACCTCAAGTACGTGATCCAGATGCACTTTCCCCGAGAGATCGTCAGGGGTGACTCGCAGCTTGTTGTCAGGCAGGTCAACAAGGATTAACAGAGCCCATTGATGGAAGCTTACGTAGATGAAGTGAGGAAGCTGGAGGAGCGCTTTGACGGTATCCAAGCGGAGCATGTCCCCCGAATAGAGAACGACACTGCCGATTACATGTCAAAGCATGCCGCATTCAAGCTACCTGTGTAACCGGGTACCTTTTTGCTCTGGCTAACTCAACCATCCGTCAAACCATCAACGGGCCAGAACAAGCGAAGGAAGTCGGGTCCTGGCAAGTACTTTCCTACCGAGCCCTCTGGGCTGCCGGCAAGGGTGCTGCCGCGGACACTGAGCCTGCCCAAGAGCAGCTGCCTCCGGCAAGGCTTCAAGCCCTAGCCGTAGAGACAGCCACTCCCATGGCGGAAGAAATGCCTTTGGTCCTTGCCGTCGAGCCCTAGGCTCCGGTGTGGGTGCAGCATACCGTCCGATTCCTCCAAACAGGGGAGCTTCCTGAGGAGCAGGAAGAAGCGGAGAAAGTAGCCCATCGGTCCGCCCTGTACCAGTCCGTCGATGACGTCCTATACAGGAGAAGGCCGAACGGCGTGAAATTGAAAAGCTTCCCCCGGGAGGAAGGACTGGAGCTGTTGGCGGAGATACATGGAGGCATGTGTGGCTCCCACATAGGGTCGAGGGCCCTTGCCGGAAAGGCGTTCCGGCAAGGCTTCTTCTGGCGGACCGCCCTCCAGGATGTGACGGCACTAGTAACCAAGTGTGAAGCGTGTCAGTTCCATTCAAAGAAGCTTCATCAACCAGCCCAAGCCCTTCAAACAATCCCTCTCTCCTGGCCATTCTCGGTCTGGGGGCTCGACATACTGGGCCCTTTCCCCCACGCTGTCGGGGGCTTTGAGTACTTGTACGTTGCAATCGACAAGTTCACAAAGTGGCCGGAGGTGGAAGCAGTGAGAAAGGTGACTGCTCAGTCAGCTGTCAAGTTTTTCAAAGGACTGGTCTACTGTTTTGGTGTGCCAAATAGAGTCATCACCGACAATGGCACGCAGTTCACGAGCCACACCTTCATGCAATACATTCAAGACCTCGGCAGCAAGGTCTAATTTGCTTCCGTGGCACACCCACGGAGCAACGGCCAGGCGGAGAGGGCAAATGCTGAAGCGTTGCGAGGCCTAAGGACAAAGACTTTTGACAAGCTGCGGAAGAGCGGAAGGTGCTGCATTGATGAATTGTCGGCGGTTCTTTGGTCGATCAGCTTGACGCCAAATCGAGCCACCATCCACACACCTTTTGCCCTGGTTTACGGGGCAGAAGCAGTTCTCCCCACGGAACTCATATACGGGTCACCTCGAGCGCTCTCTTATGATGAGCTTGAGCAACAGCAGTTGCGCCAAGATGACGCGACGCTCCTTGAGGAAGATCGTCTTCGGGCAGCTGTGAGAGCAGCGTGCTACCAGCAAGCCTTGCGTCGCTACCATAGCCGCAAGGTTCATGCCCGAAGCTTTGAGGAAGGCGACCTTGTTCTTCGGCGCGTTCAGTCGACCAAGAATACCAACAAGTTGACGCCAAAGTGGGAAGACCCTTATCAGGTAATACGAGTCACCAGGCCCGGCGCAGTCCGCCTGGAGACCGAATATGCCTTCCCAGTGAGCAACTCCTGGAACATCGAGAATCTTCGCAAGTCTTACCCATAAGGCGTGGCTTGCCGGGACTCCCGGCAAGCCACCTTTTGTACAAGCTTTGCCGGCAAGGCATGTAACCTTCGTACAAAGCCAGGCGCAGACCTTGAGCATAAATAAATGAAGCACTGGCGCCCTAAGTCATAGCATGCATGCTAGGTCGAGTCTCTTCCTTGGTTATGGTTGATAGTGCTCAGCAGCGACTAACCCCTAGCTTAGAGGTCGAGTGTGCGTCTATCTGTTTCTTTTCTGTCCTCCTTTGGTTCGTAGGGCACATGAGCACTTCTGCTGAGCTACTTGGAAGAAGGGAAACGGACCGGCGTCCCGACCCCGGCAAATCAGATTTGCCGGGGCTGGAAGCACGAGGATCCAACCGCGGCAAGACAAGGTTGCCAGGGGCTACAGATCCAAATAAGTCTTTCATCCTCTGTCATGCCTTTCGGAACGGAACTGGGATATATGAAACCTCGTTTTATTTCTAGGCCACCGTGCTCCCCTTTTATATACACAAGGATTATCTCCTGGGCCTGGATTTGGTTGCAGCCACGGCGGCAAGGAAGTAGAACAAGGAGCCTAAGCCCGCTTCATCCCTGCCTCCACCAAGGGCGTGAGAATGGTCGAGCGAAGTAGGCGGGACGACAAGGCCTGTTGCCAGGTGAAAACGTTTATATTAAATTATAACAAGGACTCGTTCCTTGTCGTGGGGTCTGCCCACGAACAAAAACCCGGCAAACATCCCTTTTTCATTAAAAGCATCCCACAGTGCAGTCAAATGCGGAATGAAAAACATGAACAAAGGGGATTACAAGCTTTAAATTTAACAAGGCCCGAAGTCTTACTGATTAAAAAAGAGATAATGTGCCCGTGATCCCTTTCTTGTCCCTCTCCTCAGGAGGCAGGTCAAGGAGGCGAGAGGACAAAAGGGGCGCCTAGGTTATCTACGAGCAGCAGAAAGCACCAAGAGAACACCTCGGTGGCCGCCCACGGGTGGGCCGGTGATGACGGTGCCGGGAAAGGAGCTGGAAGATGAGGCGGCAGGACCGGCAATACGCGATGAAGGCGTCGGTGCCCACGTACTCCGAGTTGACGGCCTTGCCACCGCCCTCGTCCTCTTCCGCAGCCTCCCGACGCCAGCCGCCCAAGGAGATGGCCCCGAGAAGTTCAAGGAGCTGGCCCTACCCCCCGGCAAACCCCTGCCGGAGGAGCGGCCAGGTGCATATGCTGCTGCTGCCGCACACGCCCAGGCGCAGGGCGTCCGACGCCTCGTCAGACTCGTCCCCGTCATCTGCCCCGCTATCCTCCTCATCCCTTTCGGTCGAGGAAGAGCTTCCATCATCGGAATCTCCGTCGGAGGAGCTCTCCACGCAGCACTTCAGGCGAGTTCCAAACTCTCCGAAGACCTTGACGGAGAGCAGGTCGTCCTCCATTAATTTGAAGTAGAGGACGAGCCCTGCCGTCAGGCTGTGGATGCGAGCGAACGTCTTCCATCCATGGCGGAGGTACATAACCCGAGGAGCCAGGAAGTCGACGTCGACCCGCGTGCCCCCGTTCCCACAGCCCCTCATGTGCAACCTGAGGGTCTGGGGCGGGTCATGCTCCATCACCCGAGAAAACGGGGCGAGGAGACGAAGACGACGACGCGGAGGCCGGTGCAGTCTGATGAAGAACTCGCAGGGATGGTCTTCAACGTGGCCCTCCATCGGGAATGGCATCATTGGTGGGGGCAAGGCCGGTGTACCGCCCCGTCCTCCTCTTCCCCGAGCACCTCGGCCTCTGCTGCGGCCTCGCCCACTACCTCGCCCCCTCCCCCTTCTCCTCGCGGCCGGCTCCACCAATGCGGGCTCAGGAGGAGGAGGGACGCGTTGTCGAGCGGCAACCCTCGCCGCCACCGTCGAGGGACCGGGATTCCCCTTCTCCATGGCGGGTGAGAGGAAGAAGCAGAAGCAGGAGGAGATAGAAGATAGAAGAATGTGGGATGCCATCCCCCTTCCCTCTCTTTATAAAGGAGCAGGGTCAGGGCTCGGCCGCCCCACTCGACCAATCCAGACACAAGATGCGCAGGGAATCAAGACCGGCCGACCCGCTGCCCCAACTAGCGATGGCGCTGTTTCCCGCCTCCACCGCTTGCCACCCCAAGCGCATGAAGGACGCGTGGCGGACGTGCAGAACTGAGGGGACGGGTGAAGCGACCTCTCCCCACCTCGTGTTCGTGGGGAGTGGACGCCTTGAAGACCGCGACCCAGCCCCGTTCAGTAAATGAGTCGCGCCTCCACGCCTCCCTTTTTTAACGGGAAGGCGCGATCCGCCTCTTTACCGCGATATGACGCATGCGTGTGGAAACCGTCCCACGCGTGCCGCCCACGTCACGCACACCCCTCCACACCGCGCCACACACGCGGGTCGTGGGAGGCGCAGCGCGCGAAAAGTCTTACCATGCTAAAAACCGCCCCGCCTGCCCGCGCACGGTTTTGGGCCTGGCCCAACAACGTGTCGCCCTTATGTGTGGCCCAGGCCCGGGGGCTCCTGTCGGTGTACAAAAAGAGGGGCACGCTTTTGTACCCCTTTACCTGTGCACGGGCAATCGGAGCCGCGCCCACGGTCACACCAAGCAGAACAGGGAGGTGAGCCAAGGTAAGACCGAAGCCCAAGATAAATAGAGCAACACCAAGGCCGAGACCACAAGGAGCAGAGGGACGAAGCAGGCTCCCCGGGCAAGACCCTTGCCGGGGCAGCCCGCCCTACACCAACAGAGCAAGCCACCCTTGAGCCCACGGTCCCCGACACCATCATCCACGTGGGGCCAGGGCTCGGGAAGGCACCTCTGTGGTGGCATGCAGATCTTTGTGAAGACATATTGAAGATTAGATGAGGATTAGAAGACGACGATCCTCGGCAAGATCCTTGCCGAGGAAGGCTACCAGACCCTCGGCAAGGCCCTCGCCGGGGACAACAGCGTGCTATGGCAAGACCCTTGCCGGGCCACACAACAAGACCCTTGCGGGCCACCCGGCAAGGCCCTCACTAAGGACGCAAGCAGGGCCACTGCCAGGCCCACGCCAATCAAGCTTCCACCACCATTCACATGCAGCTGCCAGCCCAACCAGCTGGGCGGGCACCTGTGTGGCAACATGCAGCCCCCAGGCCAACTCACCGAGCACCTGCGTAGCGGCATGCAGATCTTCGTGAAGGCTCCACCATCACGCCACCTCAGCTGCCTGCCTGCCTACATGGCACCGCATGCATCGCTAGCCAAGGCGCGTGCCAAAGCGAGGAGGAGCGGCGATGGATGGGATGGGCCTCGCCCCCGTCCCCAATAAAGCAAGGGGACACCTAAGCTACGCATAAAATTTGTCTTGTCCTGTAATACGAGCGATAAGCTCAGGGCACTGTACGCCTTTCCACCTCATGTGTGCCACTGTGGCAGCCCCTTCCGACTATAAAAGGAGGCCCATGGCATACTGGAGAGGGATTCGGTTCTTTTGAACCATGCACTGACCACAGCTAGTTCGAGAGCTCAAGAACTCTCTGAAATACACCCACCAAAGCAGGACTAGGATTTTACGCATCCTCGCGGCCCGAACCTGGGTAAACGATCCTTGTGTTGTCTACTTGCCCTGTTCTTCTTGCAACCCCGCGCCCCGGCAACCGTATTAGGGATTCTTGTGATCCCATAGGTGTCGTTCCACACCGACAAACGGGTGTGGAGAGGAGGAGCAACGATTCAGTAAGTTACCATTTTACCTTAACTGCAGCAGTCCCATGACCCCAAGGCCCGCAGTAATTGCGCAAAGGAGACGTTGGATTGAATAGTTATCATGATGAACCGCCATGTGCAGCCTCCTCCTGCCACATGTTTGTACACTGTTTGGGGCCTAACCCAACGTGTCGCGTGACATGTATGGCTCAAGCCCGGGGGCTTATGTCGGGATCAGTGTGAAGCACAAGGAACCGGTTCTTCGAAGGACAAACATGCAGCACAAGGAGACCAAGACCAGCCAGAGAGAGGGATACTCCTAAGGGAAAATCTCCCATGCCGGACAGGCGAGCCCGGCACAGACGGGGTCACCCCTGGAAGCAAACCTCTAGGCCATCCTGACAGGGCCTGCCGGGACTCGCGAAAGCAGAACCACCTCACCACACCGCCTCACCATGACGCACATCATCGATCGGTGTGGTGTCATGCTCCAAAGTGATTAAGTGGCCACTATTCACCACATGGTAGCCACTGTTGGGGAACGTAGTAATTTCAAAATTTTCCTACGATCACACAAGACCATGGTGATGGCATAGCAACGAGAGGGGAGAGTGTCCGTCCCACGCACTCGTGAGACCGAAGCGGAAGCGTTATAATAACGCGGTTGATGTAGTCAGACGCCTTCACGATCCGACCGATCCAAGCACCGAACGACGGCACCTCCGAAGTTCTCGCACACGCTCAGCTCGATGGCGATCCCGGACTCGATCCAAAGAAAGTGTCGGGGATGAGTTCCGTCAAGACGACGGCGTGGCAGGACGATGTTGATGCTCCACCGACGCGAGCTTCGCCTAAGCTCATGACGATATGACTTCTCCGGTAGCAGGCTTCGCCTAAGCTCTACGATGATATGACCGAAGTGGAATATGGTGGAAGGGCACCGACACGGCCAAGGAAAGATCCGTAGATCAACTTGTGTGTATTGGGGTGCCCCTGCCCGTGATATAAAGGAGCCAAGGGGAGGTGGCCGCCCAAGGGGAGGCGCGCAAGGAGTCCTACTCCCTCCGGGAGTAGGACTCCCTCCAATCCTAGTTGGATTAGGATTGGGGAGGAAAGGGGAAGGCGCCGCCCCTCTCCTTGTCCTATTCGGACTGGAAGGGGAGGGGCGCGCAGCCCACCTGGCCGGCCCTTCTCCTTCTCCCTCAAGGCCCATGAGGGCCCATATACCCCCCGGGGGGTTCCGGTAACCCCCCGGTGTTCCGGTAACATCCTGTTTTGAACCTTTCCGATGTCCAAATGTAGGCTTCCAATATATCAATCTTTATGTCTCGACCATTTCGAGACTCCTCGTCATGTCCGTGATCACATCCGGGACTCCGAACAAACTTTGGTGCATCAATACTTATAAACTCATAATGAGCATCATCGAACGTTAAGCGTGCGGACCCTACGGGTTCGAGAACTATGTAGACATGAACTAGAACCATTCTCGGTCAATAACCAATAGCGGAACCTGGATGCCCATATTGGTTCCTACATATTCTACGAAGATCTTTATCGGTCAAACCGCATAACGACATACGTTATTCCCTTTGTCATCGGTATGTTACTTACCCGAGATTCGATCGTCGGTATCCAATACCTAGTTCAATCTCGTTACCGGTAAGTCTCTTTACTCGTTCCGTAATATATCATCTCACAACTAACTCATTAGTTGTAATGCTTGCAAGGCTTAAGTGATGTGCATTACCGAGAAGGTCTGGAGATACCTCTCCGACAATCGGAGTGACAAAACCTAATCTCGAAATACGCCAACCCAACAAGTACCTTTGGAGACACCTGTAGTACTCCTTTATAATCACCCGATTACGTTGTGACGTTTGGTAGCACCCAAAGTGTTCCTCTCAGTAAACGGAGTTGCATAATCTCATAGTTACAGGAACATGTATGGGTCATGAAGAAAGCATTAACATACTAAACGATCAAGTGTTAAGCTAACGGAATGGGTCATGTCAATCAGATCATTCTACTAATGATGTGACCTTGTTAATCAAATAACAACTCCTTGTTCATGGTTAGGAAACATAACCATCTTTGATTAACAAGCTAGTCAAGTAGAGGCATACTAGTGACATACTGTTTGTCTATATATTCACACATGTATTATGTTTCCGGTTAATACAATTCTAGCATGAATAATAAACATTTATCATGATATAAGGAAATAAATAATAACTTTATTATTGCCTCTAGGGCATATTTCCTTCAGTCTCCCACTTGCACTAGAGTCAATAATCTAGATTACAAAGTAATGATCCTAACACCCATGGAGTCTTGGTGCTGATCATGTTTTGCTCGTGGAAGAGGCTTAGTTAACGGGTCTGCAACATTCAGATCCGTATGTATTTTGCAAATCTCTATGTCTCCCACTTGGACTTGGTCCCGAATGGAATTGAAGCGTCTCTTGATGTGCTTGGTCCTCTTGTGAAATCTGGATTCCTTTGCCAAGGCAATTGCACCAGTATTGTCACAGAAGATCTTCATTGGTCCCGATTCAATAGGTATAACACCTAGATCGGAAAAGAACTCTATCATCCAGACTCCTTCATTCGCTGCTTCGAAGCAGCTATGTACTCCGCTTCACATGTAGATCCCGCCACGACGCTTTGTTTAGAACTGCACCAACCGGACAGCTCCACCGCTTAATAAAAACACGATCCGGTTTGCGACTTAGAATCGTGGGATCGGTGTCAAAGCTTTGCGTCGACGTAACCATTTACGACTAGCTCTTTGTCACCTCCATATCTGAGAAACATATCCTTAGTCCTTTTCGTGTATTTCAGGATGTTCTTGACCGCTGTCGATGATCCACTCTGGATTACTTTGGTACCTTCCTGCCAAGCTTATAGCTAAGCATACGTCAGTCTGGTACATGACATTGCATACATGATAGAGCCTATGGCTGAAGCATAGGGAACATCTTTCATTTTCTCTCTATCTTCTGCTTTGTGGTCGGGCATTGAGTCTTACTCAATCTTACACCTTGCAACACAGGCAAAAACCTTTCTTTGCTTGATCCATTTTGAACTTTTTCAAAATTTTATCAAGGTATGTGCTTTGTGAAAGTCCAATTAAGCTGCCTTGATCTATCTCTATAGATCTTGATGCCCAATATGTAAGCAGCTTCACCGAGGTCTTTCATTGAAAAACTTTTATTCAAGTATCCTTTTATGCCATCCAGAAATTCTATATCATTTCCAATTAATAATATGTCGCCCACATATAATATCGTAAATGCTCTGAGCTCCCACTCACTTTCTTGTAAATACAGGCTTCTCCAAAAGTCTCAGATAAACCCATATGCTTTGATCACACTATCAAAGCATTTATTCCAACTCGAGAGGCTTGCACTGGACCATAAATTGATCGTTGGAGCTTGCACACTTTGTTAGCACCTTTTGGATTGACAAAACCCTCCGGTTGCATCATATACAACTCTTCTTCTAGAAATCCATTCAAGAATGCAGTTTTTACATCCATTTGCCAAATTTCATAATCATAAAATGCGGCAATTGCTAACATGATTCGGACAGACTTAAGCATCGCCACGGGTGAGAAAGTCTCATCGTAGTCAACCCCTTGAACTTGTCGAAAACCTTTACGCAACAAGTCGAGCTTTGTAGACGGTTACATTACCATCGGCGCCGCCTTCTTCTTAAAGATCCATTTATTTTCAATGGCTTGCCGATCATCGGGCAAGTCAACCAAAGTCCATACTTTGTTCTCATACATGGATCCCATCTCAGATTTCATGGCTTCCAGCCATTTTGCGGAATCTGGGCTCACCATCGCTTCTTCATAGTTTGTAGGTTCGCCATGGTCAAGTAACATGACTTCCGAATAGGATTACCGTACCACTGCGTGCGTATTTTACTCTGGTTGACCTCACGAGGTTCAGTAGTAACTTGATCCGAAACTTCATGATCATCATCATTAGTTTCCTCACTAATTGGTGTAGTTGTCACAGGAACCATTTCTTGTGATGATCTACTTTCCAATAAGGGAGCAGACAGCTTATCTCATCAAGTTCTACTTTCCTCCCACTCACTTCTTTCGAGAGACACTCTTTCTCTAGAAAGGATCCAAATTTAGCAACGAAAATCTTGCCTTCAGATCTGTGATAGAAGGTGTACCCAATAGTCTCCTTTGGGTATCCTATGAAGACACATTTTTCCGATTTGGGTTCGAGCTTATCTGGTTGAAGTTTCTTTACATAAGCATCGCAGCCCCAAACTTTAAGAAACGACAACTTTGGTTTCTTGCCAAACCACAGTTCATAAGGCGTCGTCTCAACGGATTTTGACGGTGTCCTATTTAACGTGAATGCGGCCGTCTCTAAAGCATAACCCCAAAGCGATAGCGGTAAATCGGAAATCGACATCATAGATCGCACCATATCTAGTAAAGTACGACACGACGCTCGGACACACCATTTCTCTGTGGTGTTCCGGGTGGCGTGAGTTGCTTAAAACTATTCCACATTGTTTTAAATGTAAACCAAACTCAGAACTCAAATATTCTCCTCCACGATCAGATCGTAGAAACTTTATTTTCTTGTTACGATGATTTTCCACTTCACTCTGAAATTCTTTGAACTTTTCAAATGTTTCAGATTTGTGTTTCATTAAGTAGATATACCCATATCTGCTCAAATCATCTGTGAAGGTGAGAAAATAACGATACCCGCCAAGTGCTTCAACATTCATTGGACCACAAACATCGGTATGTATGATTTCCAACAAATCAGTTGCACGCTCCATAGTTCCGGAGAACGGCGTTTTGGTCATCTTGCCCATGAGGCACGGTTGTAAGTACCAAGTGATTCATAATCAAGTGATTCCGAAGCCCATCAAGATGGAGTTTCTTCATGCGTCTTACACCGATATGACCTAAACGGCGAGTGCCACAAATAAGTTGCACTATCATTATCAACTCGTGCATCTTTTGGCTTCAACATTATGAATATGTGTATCACTACCGCCGAGATTCAACAAGAATAGACCATTCTTCAAGGGTGCATGACCATAAAAGATATTACTCATATAAATAGAACAACCATTATTCTCTGATTTAAATGAATAACCGTCTCGCATTAAACAAGATCCAGATATAATGTTCATGCTCAACGCTGGCACCAAATAACAATTATTTAGGTCTAAAACTAATCCCGAAGGTAGATGTAGAGGTAGGTGCCGACTGCGATCACATCGACTTTGGAACCATTTCCAACGCCAAGATCGTCCACCTCGCCCCTTAGCCAATCTTCGCTAATCCGTAGTTCCTGTTTCGAAGTTGCAAATATTAGCAATGTAACCAAGATCAAATACCTGTGTACTATCGCGAGTATTAGTAAGGTACACATCAATAACATGTATATCACATATACCTTTGTTCACCTTGCCATCCTTTTTATCCGCCAAATACTTGGGGCAGTTCCGCTTCAAAGGTCCGGTCTGCTTGCGGTAAAAACACTCGCTTGTGCTTAGGTCCAGACTTGGGTTTCTTCTCTTGATCAGCAACTTTCTTGCTGTTCTTTTTGAAGTTTCCTTCTTCTTCCCTTTGCCCTTTTTCTTGAAACTAGTGGTCTTGCTGACCATCAACACTTGATGCTCTTTCTTGATTTCTACCTCCGCTGCTTTCAAAGATCGCGAAGAGCTCAGAATTGTCTTAGTCATCCCTTGCATATTATAGTTCATCACGAAGCTCTTGTAGCTTGGTGGCGATGATTGGAGAATTTCAATGACACTATCATCCGGAAGATTAACTCCCAGCTGAATTAAGTGATTGTTATACCCAGACATTTTGAGTATGTGCTCACCTTGTAACTATTCTCCTCCATCTTGCAGCTATAGAACTTGTTGGAGACTTCATATCTCTCAATCCGGCATTTGCTTGAAATATTAACTTCAACTCCTGGAACATCTCATATGCTCCATGACGCTCAAAACGTCGTTGAAGACCCGGTTCTAAGCCGTAAAGCATGGCACATCGAACTATAGAGTAGTCATCAGCTCTGCTTTGCGAGACGCTCATAACTTCGGCTCAAGCATCTGCAGCAGTCTGTCACCTAGCGGTGCTTCCAGGGGCGTAATTTTTACGTGCAGCAATGAGGATAATCCTCAAGTTACGGACCCAGTCCGTGTAATTGCTACCATCATCTTTCAACTTTGCTTTCTCAAGGAACGCATTAAAATTCAACGGAACAACAAAGACGAGCCATCTATCTACATCAAACATAGACAAGCAAAATACTATCAGGTACTAAGTTCATGATAAATTTAAGTTTGATTAATCATATTAAAAAACCTCCCACTTAGACAGACATCTCTCTAGTCATCTAAGTGATCACGTGATCCAAATCAACTAAACCATGTCCGATCATCACGTGAGATGGAGTAGTTTCAATGGTGAACATCACTATGTTGATCATATCTACTATATGATTCACGCTCGACCTTTCGGTCTCCGTGTTCCGAGGCCATATCTGTTATATGCTAGGCTCGTCAAGTTTAACTCGAGTATTCTGCGCGCAACTGTTTTGCACCCGTTGTATTTGAACGTAGAGCCTATCACACCCGATCATCACGTGGTGTCTCAAAGACGAAGAACTTTCGCAACGGTGCATACTCGGAGAACACTTCTTGATAATTTTTAGTGAGAGATCATCTTATAATGCTACCGTCAATCAAAGCAAGATAAGATGCATAAAGGATAAACATCACATGCAATCAATATAAGTTATATGATATGGTCAACATCAACTTGTGCATGTGATCTCCATCGCCGAACCACCGACATGATCAACATCGACAAAGGCTCTACACCTTGAACACCAGCGTAGCATCGTTGTCGACTAGACAAACTAATGCTTCCACGACTAAAACTACCTCTTAGTAATAAATTAAAGCATTACATCGCGATTGCATTGCATACAATAAAGCGACAACCATATGGCTCCTGCCGATTGCCGATAACTCGGTTACAAAACATGATCATCTCATACAATATAGCATCACGTCTTGACCATATCACATCACAACATGCCCTGCAAAAACAAGTTAGACGTCCTCTACTTTGTTGTTGCAAGTTTTACGTGGCTGCTACGGGCTGAGCAAGAACCGTTCTTACCTACGCATCAAAACCACAACGATAGTTTGTCAAATAGACTCCGTTTAACCTTCTCAAGGACCGGGCGTAGCTACACTCAGTTCAACTAAAGTTGGAGAGACAGTCTTCCGCAAGCCATCTATGTGCAAAGCACGCCGAGGGAACCGGTCTCGCGTAAGCGCACGTCTGGCGTAAGGTTGGTCCTGATCCCCTCGGCCCACACTACCGCTGAACCAAAGTATGACATGCTGGTAGGCAGTATGACTTGTATCGTCCACAACTCACTTGTGTTCTACTCGTGCATATGACATCTACGCATAAAACCAGGCTCGGATGCCACTGTTGGGGAACGTAGTAATTTCAAAATTTTCCTACGATCACACAAGACCATGGTGATGGCATAGCAACGAGAGGGGAGTGTCCGTCCACGCACCCTCGTGAGACCGAAAGCGAAGCGTTATAATAACGCTGGTTGATGTAGTCGTGACGTCTTCACGATCCGACCGATCCAAGCACCGAACGTCACGGCACCTCCGAGTTACGCACGTTCAGCTCGATGACGATCCCCGGACTCCGATCCAGCAAAGTGTCGGGGATGAGTTTCACAAGACGACGGGCGTGGTGGCGATGTTGATGCTCCACCGACGCAGGGCTTCGCCTAAGCTCCGCTGACGATATGACTTCTCCGGTATGAGGCTTCGCCTAAGCTCTACGATGATATGACCGAAGTGGAATATGGTGGAAGGGGCACCACACGGCTAAGGAAAGATCCGTAGATCAACTTGTGTGTATTGGGGTGCCCCCTGCCTCGTATATAAAGGAGCCATGGGGATGGTGGCCGGCCCACGGGGGGAGGCGCACCAAGGAGTCCTACTCCCTCCGGGAGTAGGACTCCCCCTCCAATCCTAGTTGGATTAGGATTGGGGAGGGGGAAAGGGGGAAGGGGCGCCGCCCCCCCTCTCCTTGTCCTATTCGGACTGGAAGGGGGAGGGGGGCGCGCAGCCCACCTGGCCGGCCCTTCTCCTTCTCCCTCAAGGCCCATGAGGGCCCATATACCCCCCGGGTTCCGTAACCCCGGTGTTCCTAAGAACATCCTCGCTTTCACTCGGAACCTTTCCGATGTCCAAATGTAGGCTTCCAATATATCAATCTTTATGTCTCGACCATTTCGAGACTCCTCGTCATGTCCGTGGATCACATCCGGGACTCAACAAACTTCGTGCATCAATACTTATAAACTCATAATGAACTGTCATCAAACGTTAAGCGTGCGGACCCTACGGGTTCGAGAACTATGTAGACATGACCTAGAACCATTCTCGGTCAATAACCAATAGCGGAACCTGGATGCCCATATTGGTTCCTACATATTCTACTTTAAGATCTTTATCGGTCAAACCGCATAACGACATACGTTATTCCCTTTGTCATCGGTATGTTACTTACCCGAGATTCGATCGTCGGTATCCAATACCTAGTTCAATCTTCGTTGCAGTAAGTCTCTTTACTCGTTCCGTAATATATCATCTCACAACTAACTCATTAGTTGTAATGCTTGCAAGGCTTAAGTGATGTGCATTACCGAGAAGGCCTGGAGATACCTCTCCGACAATCGGAGTGACAAAACCTAATCTCGAAATACGCCAACCCAACAAGTACCTTTGGAGACACCTGTAGTACTCCTTTATAATCACCCAGTTACGTTGTGACGTTTGGTAGCACCCAAAGTGTTCCTCAGGTACACGGAGTTGCACAATCTCATAGTTACAGGAACATGTATGGGTCATGAAGAAAGCATTAACATACTAAACGATCAAGTGTTAAGCTAACGGAATGGGTCATGTCAATCAGATCATTCTACTAATGATGTGACCTTGTTAATCAAATAACAACTCCTTGTTCATGGTTAGGAAACATAACCATCTTTGATTAACAAGCTAGTCAAGTAGAGGCATACTAGTGACATACTTGTTTGTCTATATATTCACACATGTATTATGTTTCCGGTTAATACAATTCTAGCATGAATAATAAACATTTATCATGATATAAGGAAATAAATAATAACTTTATTATTGCCTCTAGGGCATATTTCCTTCAGCCACTTCCTACAGGAAATACCTCCAGGCAACACCCGTCCTGCAACGTGTCAAGCAAGCAGGCGCGAAGCTTGCGAACAGCCCGACAAAGCCTACCGGGCAAGGTACAGTGTGACATTGAGCGGCGCATTTAATGCGCTCTGTCAGCCTGCAGTGTTAGGTATGATAGCACTGTTGCTATCTAATCAGTGCATAATAACTGATTTGCCATTGTGGTAACCCTTTTGTCTATAAAAGGAGGCCCGAGGAAATCGTAGAAAGGGTTAGCGAGTCCACCCCTTCATACATTCATACGTGCGTAGCCGTTTCGCCCCGAGGAAACCCTGCCGGGCAAAGCGAGTTGCGCTCACCACCATTAATCCACCAAAGCAGGAGTAGGGTTCTACGCCTCACGGCGGCCCGAATCTGGGTAAAGATTGCCCGTGTGATCTCTGTTGTGCTGCTCGACGCCCCTCTGCTGTTTGTGCAATGTGCCATCCCCCCGCCGAACCAGCAAGGGAGTCTTAGTCCCATAGGTGTCCGTGGCTTCCTGCAACACAAGTGCCCATAATGTTAAAAATTGGAGGATGGTGTCGCCCACCTTTCTGATATTTTGACCATGTGTGGTTTTGTTGTTGATTCAAAGGGTCGGGTACCACATGTGAACGATAGTAAGCGCGTCCGGGAGGCGTGGAGCGTTAATTGCAAGTTGACTCCTTTAAGCGTTAAATTTTCTTCATGTATTAGCTTTGCCCTAGTATTTTTCTTCACTAGTACGTTAAATAAAGAGTTCTGTTTCATGCACATTTTAAAACAATTTTTATGGAGAGAAAAAGAAAACCACTCCAACTATATACGCCGCAGTGTCAGTGCTTGTTTTCTAGGGTTTGCTCTCTTCACACTCGCTCTCCACTTTATATATACACGCTGGAGCCTCAGCGCTTGTAGTTTCTCTCTACACACTCTCTCACCCTATTCATATCTAAACAAGAATGCACTCGCGTCTCACTCGCTGGGGAAGGCAAGGAGGCTTAACGCTGTCGCCGTCGGCGAGGGAGGGAATCCACTGCCAGCGCCACTATTCTCTTTCATCTAGCGGCGGCGCAGGAGGGCCTCCGGCCCCTTCTTCATAGCCACCGTACATAGTGTGGGCAGATCAGCATCCGTCCGCCCACCGAGCCACACCCCGAGAACCTTAAGGTATAATTTACTTAATCCACGGGCATTGCTCTAGTTGCATGTGAAATTTTTTCGCTTCTGCACTCGAATCTTGGTGTTGGATCAAACAGGAAAGTAGTGGAGAAAGTTGTATATCATGAATCTAGGACGTGGCTCAAAGAGGAAAGGAAGGGGGAAAAGTAGTACAGACTAGCTATTCAACACCTATGTTGGTCGAAAAGGGAAAACAATGACAAACACAATACACACATATGTAAGGAAGTGATCTTTCTGTGGGTGGGGGACAAGGCTGTAGAGTTTGAGCAGGACTAGATTTGCTACCCTCACATAGGGAAAGGTGTCTAAAGATAACAAAAATGGGACCACACAACTATGCTCCTTGGTTGTTTGTTGCAACTGACTGTGCATCAACCCTTTATACATTGGTACATGCACATGGTGCTTGTGCGTCCACTATCCCATACAACTCTTTAGCTATTGTTAATCTAATAATGCCGCTGGAAAATTGAAGCAATGCCACGGTTAAAAGCAAATTACATGTTTAACGAATTTTGTTGTTAATATAATCTCTCTGTTAATATGAATCAATGCCACTATTTGAGAAATGCTACTGTCTTGGTTTCTTTCCCATTTAGATAAGTTAGATGCTTCTTTTTGTGGGATTTTGTGTCATCCACCTTTGTTGACCAATAATTGTTTCCTTTGCACCTCTGTGTAAACAGAGTTATCTACTTCACCTCGTTGGTATTGTGACCTTTTGTTGCACTGCACAAAACACTTTTGTTTTAAGAGTGTTTTGTGCAGTTCAACCAACATGTCACGCTAACAATGTTGCTTGATCTTAGTGGAACTGCATAAGAGGAGATCTGACTTCCCATCCATGTTGGCAAATTTGTTTCAGAGTTCTTTGAATTCTGTGTCATGAGAGGTCAGTACTAGCCTTCTTTCACATGATTGTGCAATGTGCTTTCATATGTTGTGCTACTTATATGGTAATGTTGCTTGATTTTAGTGAACTACACAAAAGGAGACCCGACTTCCAATCTGTATGTTCACCGTAATATCCCGTTGGGGTAAGAAAATTATATTTCACAACTGTTGGCATGTATTTTGCTACTGTCATCAGGAAATTAATGTCATTGTTTAGTGCTATCACTACTGGAAACAGAGAATTTGCCATCAGTCAGATCTTTGCCGTCTGCTAGCGGACGACAAAGAAGGACTTTGCTGTCTACTAACGGACGACAAAGAAGGTCTGCGCCATCTGCTAGCGGACGACAAAGAAGGTCTTTGCCGTCTACTTCCAAAAAATGGAAGGCAGAGAACTGGCCGATGGCAAAGACACTATTTGCCATCAGCCAATTCTTTGTCGTCCACTGGGTGACGGCAAAGAGGTGGGTGGGGCCCAGTGGAGCTCCAAACCCTAACGGCCACCAGCCCCACCTCTTTGTCGTCTGCTAGCGGACGAGAAAGATTTAACTATGTAACGGTCGTCCCCCTGCCTCATCTCTTTCTGTTCTCTCTCTCCCTTAACCCCGAGCACAATCGCACATCGCCAGTCAGATCGCCCTCGACCCCCACCGCGCCCCCGACCGCACCCCGCTGCCCCGCACCCCGCCGCCGCCCCCAACCGCCCCCCGCACCCGACCACATGCCGCCCGGCCCGCTGCCGCCCCAACCACCCCGACCACACGCCGCCTGCCCGCCTAATGTCTACTACGCAACCTTCTTGTAGATTCTTCTTGGGCCTCCAAGCGCAGTGTTTTGTAGGATAGTAGAAAATTTCCCTCAAGTGGATGACCTAAGATTTATCAATTAGTGGGAGGCGTAGGATGAAGATGGTCTCTCTCAAACAACCCTGCAACCAAATAACAAAGAGTCTCTTGTGTCCCCAACACACCCAATACAATGCTAAATTGTATAGGTGCACTAGTTCGACAAAGAGATGGTGATACAAGTGCAATATGGATATGTAGATATAGGTTTTTGTAATCTGAAAATATAACAACAACAAGGTAACTAGTAACAAAGTGAGCGAAAACGGTATTGCAATGTTTGGAAACAAGGCCTAGGGTTCATACTTTCACTAGTGCAAGTTCTCTCAACAATGATAACATAATTAGATCATATAACAATCCCTCAACATGCAACAAAGAGTCACTCCAAAGTCACTAATAGCGGAGAACAATGAAGAGATTATTGTAGGGTACGAAACCACCTCAAAGTTATTCTTTCTTATCAGTCTATTGGGATATTCCTATAAGTGTCACAAACAACCCTAGAGTTCGTACTAAAATAACACCTTAAGACACACATCAACCAAAACCCTAATGTCACCTAGATACTCCAATGTCACCACAAGTATCCGCGGGTTTGATTATACGATATGCATCACACAATCTCAGATTCATCTATTCAAAACAACACAAAGAACTTCAAAGAGTGCCCGAAGTTTCTACCGGAGAGTCAATACGAAAACATGTGCCAACCCCTATGCATAAGTTCACAAGGTCACAGAACCCGCAAGTTGATCACCAAAACATACAACAAGTGGGTCATGTGAATATCCCATTGTCACCACAGATAAGCACATGCAAGACATACATTAAGTGTTCTCAAATCCTTAAAGACTCAATCTAATAAGATAACTTCAAAGGGCAAACAAATCCATTACAATAAGGTAGAGGGGGAGAAACATCATATGATTCAACTATAGTAGCAAAGCTCACAGTACATCAAGACTGTGCCAAATCAAGAACACGAGAGAGAGGTCGAACACATAGCTACTGGTACATACCCTCAGCCCCGAGGGTGAACTAGTCCCTCCTCGTCATGGAGAGCGCCAGGATGATGAAGATGGCCACTTGTGATGATTTCCCCCTCCGACAGTGTGCCGAAATAGGGTCCCAATTTGTTTTTGGTGGATACAAAGGCTTGCGGCCGCATACTCCCGATTTAGGTTTCGTTTCGGGGGTTTCTGTATTTGTAGGAATTTTTGGCGTCAGTTTCATGTCATGGGGGGTCCATGTGGAGCCCACAAGGACGGAGGGCATGCCCTAGGGGGGGTGGGGCGCCCTCCACCCTTGTGGAGGCCTCCTGGCTCTTCTGGCCCAACTCCTTTGCTTTGGGGGCTTCTTCTGGTCCTTAAAAAATCACCATAAATTTTCAGCTCATCTGGACTCCGTTTGATATTCGTTTTCTACAGAACTCAAAAACAAGGAAAAAACAGAAACTGGCACTGGGCTCTAGGTTAATAGATTAGTCCCAAAAATCATATACAATAGCATATAAATGCATATAAAACATCCAAGATAGATAATATAATAGCATGGAACAATAAAAAATTATCACTACTAGGGAAAGCCCTAGTTGTAGCGCTTGTTTTGTAGCTAGCAGTAGCGCTTGTACAAGCGCTACCACTAAGGCGCTACAACTAACTTTTAGCAGTAGTGCTGGAATGCCAGCGCTACTGCTATACCTAGTTAGCAGTAGTGCTTTCTTTCTGAAAGTGCTACAGATAAGAGTAAGTAGCAGTAGTGTTTCTTTAGAAAAGCGTTGCTGCTAACTTTTCCTGTATTTTTGAAAATACAGCTTATTTTTTTGTGGTTTTATATACAATACTTTCATCATATGATTTTATGACCATGATTAGTTATTATATATAACAGTGGGTGAAACGAACATGGAGTAGATTCAAGTGGAGGCAACATGTGGTGCATGCAGAAAGTACTACTAATCCAAACTTGATCTAGTTTGGATTAGTAGTACTTTCGATGTGCACCACATGTTGCCTCCACTTGAATCTAATCCATGTTCATTTCACCTACTGATATATATAATAACTCATCATGCTCATATAACAATTTAGCATCATGCATCATCAATCATAATAATAAATAACTCATCATTGGTATCATAATAACAAGTCCTGATCATCATCGAACATACAACTTCTACTCGATACCACATCATCATCATAGTCATCTAACCAATCCTACTTAGTTGTTCTTAGCACATGATCATGAGTATTAGCTAGGACCTACTACCTTCTCTTAGGTAAAATAGCATAAAACAAGATAGCCCCTGACTCTCCATTATGGAGAATGGAGATTATCCTGTCTCCAATTCTTGCCTTTCGCACAATGTTGCTTCCAAGAACCTCCTTACGACTGTCCATACATTTTTTCCATTCTTTGATTACCATGTGTTCACCGGTTTTAGAAATCCGATATGGACAGGTGAGATTCGTAGGATGACCTAGCTGTATGTTCAAAACATCAAGGCGACCATTCTGAAACATCAAATGAGGCACACAATCCTTCGGGATTTTCTATTGAAAAACATAGTAGTAACTTCGTAGTTAGCAATGTAGTTCAGTTTTAGAAGTATGCAAAAGATGCAAGGATGTTCGTAATAGTAAAAAACCTTACCATGGCATCTCCATGGATGTTACCGTGGTTCAACACGTGCACTAGTGGCACATATTGACCATAATGTGGAGGAGTTTGATAGTACATACTGTAATTATCAAGTTCAGTACAAAATGCGATCAGATGATTTTTCTCCTGATAAGTTAATTCGGAGCCATCGATGTAGTAGGTTCTGTCTACCATCTTCCGCATATTGTTTGAAGAATGAAAATAAGCTATCAATGGAAATAAGCTGTCAAATATTTTGAAATAAAAAATATAAATTAGTTAATAACTATGTTTGAGAAACTCACATAGCGGTTGAATTGGAAGCGTATCAACAAGGACCCAAATGTCCATATTGTCTTGCTCGATGCCAGGATGACCAAGATCCATGGTGACAAGCATACCCTCATAAAAACCATACATCTTGCAAAGTGCTTCCCAATTTGTGCAACTAAAATGGGTTACGCTCTCAGAATTGTACATATTTACTTCAAAATCCATACCATGATGGGTCCTTAGCAGAATTTTCTTTGTTTTGAAACTTTCATGGTCTTCAAAACCCATCCCCTCCAAGACATAGCATCTTGCATGGCATGGGATAAGCTAGTCGAATTGTAAAAGATGAAAATTACACGTTGAAATAGTTGAAGTCGTGCTTAATTACGAAAACAACACTTGTGGTTGTTGCGAACCGTTTCAACATCGAAGGTCTCCTAGAGCTTAATGCTGAAGCGCCGACCTTCGCCCGTGTGAGGCACACGCAGATGCACTCGATCGTCATTGCACCAGTCGCACTCCCCCGGGAGACTTTTGTCGTCCGAGTACGACATTTCCTAGGTTCATAATTCAAGGATTAAACTTGTACAATTCAATATATGTACTACAAAAACTAAATTAGATCATTAGTATTCATCATGGGTTGACTATCGGTCTTCCGAGTCCTTTTCTTGAAATCTCTTAGCTCGCGTGGAGTATACATTCGACCGTTGGTGATGATCGCGCCTCCTTTCGTCCCCGAGTGCATTACACCAAAATGTCTAGCACACGGGAATGAAGGAGAAGCGACCCCCACGACAACAGTCGAGATTTTTGTCCTCTCATATGTGGTGGAGACTCTCACTCACTGATTCCTCCTCGACATTTATGCATCGTCGGTGATGGTCAAGCATTTCTCCTTCCCCTAGTGCATAACAAAGGTCTAGCACCCGGAGAAGAAGGAGAAACGACCCCCACGACAACAGTCAGGATTCTTTGTCCTCTCTCATATAGGGTGGATACACTCCCTCACTGATGTTTCGACCATCGGTGATGGAGCCTCGACAGACTTAAAGTCAACCCGAAATGTCATTTAATTATTTTTCTAGAAATCCAGGCCACTCGATATTTCCTACATATTCTAGCACAAGTCATGCCAGAATTCACAGAAAATCCAGCATGACCTTTGCTAAAAAAGGACATATCGAGCGCCTGAAATTTGCCGGAACGGAAATTAATCAACACTCCGACAAAACATAGGCCACTCGGAGGTGTAACCTGCAAACATGGCCGGCCACTTGGGCAGCACATATCCTATTTGAGCAAAACAAGATATACATATTTATATCTACATCATATGGGCATTCAAAGTAGGAGTAGTTTTAAAATTTGAGCATTCAATAAGCAAAACCAAATCATAAAATAAATTAGTGTTCAAATTAGCGTGCATTTAATAAGCAAAACTAAATCATCTCTTTCGTCCGTACATCGTCGAATGTTATCACTAATACATCTCGAATAGTATCATACACATAACGTCACTAATATAGCTAAAACCCTAGAGAACGACGGGTATCGGCACGGGCGGCGGACACCAAAAGAGAAGGAACCATCACAGGATCATAGCTCCAGTGAGATCCCTGAAGAATCTCCCAGGTATTGGAGAACCTGCCCTCTAACGCAACCATGTAGCGACGGGCGTGCTCGTCCTCCTCGCTGACACGGTGACGTACCACCTCCGTGGGGTCCTCAAGCCTCCAAACCGTCACTGGACCATGGGACCGCCACCAAAGAAGGTTCGGGTCAACGACGGGCTGGCTCCTCACCAAGCTGCGCCCCCCGGAAGGTAGCACCTCCCAGCACCAGCTCGGCGGAGCCCAGGCCCAGATATGACCCCTCTGATCAAGCAGGTGTCCTCCGCTGAGTCGACGACGAGGATGCGGGATAGGCATCATCGACGTTGATGCGCCAATAAATTCTTAAACTAAAAAACAACAAATTCTATTAACTACACCTAGTTAAATACACCTAAAACACCTAAATTCTATTAACTACACCTAGTTAAAAAACTACATTTTGAACATGATTCGATCATAACTAGGGTTCATACTACATTATTCTACGATTAAACACCTAAAATACCTATATTAAATTAACAACATGGGGTGGCTGGTCTCACCTCGAGGTCGGAGGGGCTCAGTAACTGGGACGACGGTGGGGATGATGCAGGGGCTCCTTTATTTCTGCAAAAACAAAATATAAACAAAAACATTATTATCGTCATCTTAGGACTTGGTGAAACTCCATAAGCTATCAAGTAAATATCCAATTTAATTCCAAATAAAATTTTCTATTGTTTGCAATTTGTTTCCTAAACCCTAACATTATTATCCTCATTTTTTTACCTACTGTCTACTTATTGAACCATAGAAAAATGCCCTAATTTCACATAACTTAGAAAAATTCCTATTCTATTCAAAAGACCAACATTTACTTAATTTCTTTCAATTCTATTCAGAAAACATATATTTAATAAAATAATCTCACATAGCATAATATATTTCTCTACCTAAAAATTTCTATTACTAAATTTGTTTACTAAAACAATTTATACCCAAATTTTTATAAAAAGAGAGGAGTGCAGTGGGAGGAGGAGGAGGGAGGAGTGAGGGCTTTGGGCGGCTGGGGAAGGGCGGAGAGAGGAGGGAGCAGGGCTGCGGTCGGACGAGGGAGAGGAGGGAGGAGCGAGGGCCGGCGGCGCGAGGGAGGAGAGAGGAGGGCCGTGGGAGGATTGAGAGAGGAGGGTGGCGAGAGGAGGAGGAGGGAGGGAGGTGAACGAAATATGCCCTAGAGGCAATAATAAAATTATTATTTATTTCCTCATATCATGATAAATGTTTATTTTTCATGCTAGAATTGTATTAATCGGAAACATAATACATGTGTGAATACATAGACAAACATAATGTTACTAGTATGCCTCTACTTGACTAGCTCGTTAATCAAAGATGGTTGAGTTTCCTAGCCATGGACATGAGTTGCCATTTGATTAACGGGATCACATCATTAGCAGAATGATGTGATTGACTTGACCCATTCCGTTAGCTTAGCACTTGATCGTTTAGTTTACTGCTATTGCTTTCTCCATGACTTATACATGTTCCTGTGACTATGAGCATATGCAACTCCCGAATACCGGAAGAACACTTTGTGTGCTACCAAACATCACAACGTAACTGGGTGATTATAAAGGTGCTCTATAGGTGTCTCCGATGGTGTTTGTTGAGTTGGCATAATCGAGATTAGGATTTGTCACTCCGATTGTCGGAGAGGTATCTCTGGGGCCTCTTGGTAATGCACATCACAATAAGCCTTGGAAGCAATATGACTAATAAGTTAGTTGCGGGATGATGCATTGCGGAACGAGTAAAGAGACTTGTCGGTAACGAGATTGAGCTAGGTATTAAGATACCGACGATCGAATCTCGGGCAAGTAACATACCGATGACAAAGAACGTATATTGTTATGCGGTTTGTCCGATAAAGATCTTCGTAGAATATGTAGGAAGCAATATGGGCATCCAGGTTCCGCTATTGGTTATTGACCGGAGACATGTCTCAGTCATGTCTACATAGTTCTCGAACCCGTAGGGTCCGCACGCTTAAAGTTCTGTGACGATTGGTATTATGAGTTTTTGTGTTTTGATGTACCAAAGGTAGTTCAGAGTCTCGGATATGATCACGGACATGACGAGGAGTCTCAAAATGGTCGAGACGTAAAGATGGATATATTGGACGACTATGTTCGGACACCGGAAGTGTTTCGGGAGGTTTCAGACATATACTGGAGTACCGGGGGATTACCGGAACCCCCCGGGGAGTATCATGGGCCTATTGGGCCTTGGTGGAGAAGAGGAGGGGCGGCCAGGGCAGGCCGCGCCCCCTTCCCCCTCTAGTCCGAATTGGACAAGGAGGGGCGCGGCGCCCCCCTTTCCTTCCCCTCTCTCTCCTCCTTCCCCCTTCTCCTACTCGTACTAGGAAAAGAGGAGTCCTACTCCCGGTGGGAGTAGGACTCCCCCCTTGGCGCGCCCTCCTCCTGGCCCGCCGCCTCCCCCCTAGCTCCTTTATATACGGGGGCAGGGGGCAACCCAAGAAACAACAATTGATCATTGATCTCTTAGCCGTGTGCGGTGCCCCCCTCCACCATAATCCACCTCGGTCATATCGTAGCGGTGCTTAGGTGAAGCCTTGAGTCGGTAGCATCATCATCACCGTCACCACACCGTCGAGCTGACGAAGCTCTTCCCAGAAGCTCTACTGGATCGTGAGTTCGCGGGACGTCACCGAGCTGAACGTGTGCTGAACGCGGAGGTGCCGTACGTTCGATGTTGAGGATCGGTCGATCGTGAAGACGTACGACTACATCAACCACGTTGTTATAACACTTCCGCTTACGGTCTATGAGGGTACGTGGACGACACTCTCCCCTCTCATTGCTATGCATCACCATGATCTTGCGTGTGCGTAGGATTTTTTTTGAAATTACTACGTTCCCCAACAGTGGCATCCGAGCCAAGTTTATGCGTAGATGTTAGATGCACGAGTAGAACACAAGTGAGTTGTGGGCGATACAAGTCATACTGCTTTCGAGCATGTCATACTTTGATTCGGTGGTATTGTTGGATGAAGCGGCCCGGACCGACATTACGCGTACGCTTACGCGAGACTGGTTCTACCGATGTGCTTTGCACACAGGTGGCTGGCGGGTGTCAGTTTCTCCAACTTTAGTTGAACCGAGTGTGACTACGCCCGGTCCTTGAGAAGGTTAAAACATCACTAACTTGACGAACTATCGTTCTGGTTTTGATGCGTAGGTAAGAACGGTTCTTGCTCAGCCCGTAGCAGCCATGTAAAACTTGCAACAACAAAGTAGAGGACGTCTAGCTTGTTTTTGCAGGGCATGTTGTGATGTGATATGGTCAAGACATGATGCTATATTTTTTGTATGAGATGATCATGTTTTGCAACAGAGTAATCGGCAACTGGCAGGAGCCATATGGTTGTCGCTTTATTGTATGCAATGCAATCGCCCTGTAATTGCTTTACTTTATCACTAAGAAGTAGCGATAGTCGTAGAAGCAATAGTTGCCGAGACGACAATGATGCTACGATGAAGATCAAGATGTCGCGGCGGTGATGATGGTGATCATAACGGTGCTTTGGAGATGGAGATCAAAGGCACAAGATGATGATGGCCCTATCATATCACTTATATTGATTGCATGTGATGTTTATCCTTTATGCATCTTATTCTGCTTTGATTGACGGTAGCATTATAAGATGATCTCTTACTAAATTTCAAGGTAAAAGTGTTCTCCCTGAGTATGCACCGTTGCCAAAGTTTGTCGTGCCGAGACACCATGTGATGATCGGGTGTGATAAGCTCAACGTTCATCTACAACGGGTGTAAGACAGTTTTACACACGCAGAATACTCGGGTTAAACTTGATGAGCCTAGCATATGCAGATAAGGCTTCGGAACACTGAGACCGAAAGGTCGAGCGTGAATCATATAGTAGATATGATCAACATAGTGATGTTCACCATTGAAAACTACTCCATCTCACGTGATGATTGGTTATGGTTTAGTTGATTTGAATCACGTGATCACTTAGATGATTAGAGGGATGTCTATCTAAGTGGGAGTTCTTAAGTAATATGATTAATTGAACTTAAATTTATCATGAACTTAGTACCTGATAGTATTTTGCTTTTCTATGTTGTTGTGGATAGATGGCCCGTGATGTTGTTCCGTTGAATTTTAATGCGTTCCTTGAGAAAGCAAAGTTGAAAGATGATGGTAGCAATTACACGGACTGGGTCCGTAACTTGAGGATTATCCTCATTGCTGCATAGAAGAATTACGTCCTGGAAGCACCACTGGGTGCCAAGTCTGCTGCAGATGCAACTGATGACGTTACGAACGTCTGGCAGAGCAAAGCTGATGACTACTCGATAGTTCAGTGTGCCATGCTTCATGGCTTAGAACCGGGCCTTCAATGATGTTTTGAACGTCATGGAGCATATGAGATGTTCCAGGAGTTGAAGTTAATATTTCAAGAAAATGCCCGGATTGAGAGATATGAAGTCTCCAATAAGTTCTACTGCAAGATGGAGGAGAACAATTACAAGGAACATATACTCAAAATGTCGGGTATAACAATCACTTGATTCAACCGGGAGTTAATCTTCACGATGATAGTGTCATTGATGAATTCTTCAATCAACGCCACCGTGCTACAAGAGCTTCGTGATGAACTATAATATGCAAGGGATGGATAAGACAATTCCCGAGCTCTTCGCAATGCTAAAGGCTGCGGAGGTAGAAATCAAGAAGGAGAATCAAGTGTTGATGGTCAACAAGACCACCAATTTCAAGAAAAAGGGTAAAGGGAAGAAGAAGAAGGGGAACTTCAAGAAGAACGGCAAACAAGTTGCTGCTCAAGAGAAGAAACCTAAGTCTGGACCTAAGCCTGAGACTGAGTGCTTCTACTGCAAGCAGACTGGTCACTGGAAGCGGAACTGCTCCAAGTATTTGGCGGATAAGAAGGATGGCAAGGTGAACAAAGGTATATGTGATATACATGTTATTGATGTGTACCTTACTAGAGCTCCTAGTAGCACCTAGGTATTTGATACTGGTTCTGTTGCTAATATTTGCAACTCGAAACAGGGACAACAGATTAAGTGAAGATTGGCTAAGGACGAGGTGACGATGCGCGTGGGAAATGGTTCCAAAGTCGATGTGATCGCCGTCGGCATGCTACATCTACATCTACCTTCGTGATTAGTTTTAGACCTGAATAATTGTTATTTGGTGCAAGCGTTAAGCATGAACATTATATCTGGATCTTGCTTGATGCGAGACGGTTATTCATTTAAATCTGAGAATAATGGTTGTTCTATTTATATGAGTAATATCTTTTATGGTCATGCACCCTTTAAGAGTGGTCTATTTGTGTTGAATCTCGATAGTAGTGATACACATATTCATAATGTTGAAGCCAAAAGATGCAGAGTTGATAATGATAGTGCAACTTATTTGTGGCACTGCCCTTTTGGTCATATTGGTGTAAAGCGCATGAAGAAACTCCATACTGATGGACTTTTGGACTCACTTGATTATGAATCACTTGGTACTTGCGAACCATGCCTCATGATCAAGATGACTAAAACGCCGTTCTCCGGAACAATGGAGCGAGCAACAGATTTGTTGGAAATCATACATACTGATATATTTGGTCCAATGAATATTGAGTCTCGTGGCGGGTTGTTATTTTCTCACCTTCACGGATGATTTGAGCAGATATGGATATATCTACTTAATGAAACATAAGTGTGAAACATTTGAAAAGTTCAAAGAATTTCAGAGTGAAGTGGAAAATCATCATAACAAGAAAATAAGGTTTCTACGATCTTATCATGGAGGAGAATATTTGAGTTACGAGTTTGGTCTTCATTTGAAACAATGCGGAATAGTTTCAAGAACTCACACCACCGGAACACCACAACAGTAATGGTGTGTCCGAACGTCGTAATCATACTTTACTAGATATGGTGCGATCTATGATGTCTCTTACTGATTTACCGCTATCATTTTGGGGTTATGCTTTAGATACGGTTGCATTCACGTTAAATAGGGCACCATCAAAATCCGTTGAGACGATGCCTTTTGAACTATGGTTTGGCAAGAAACCAAAGTTGTCGTTTCTTAAAGTTTGGGGCTGCGATGCTTATGTGAAAAAGCTTCAACCTGATAAGCTCGAACCCAAATCGAAGAAATGTGTCTTCATAGGATACCCAAAGGAAACTGTTGGGTACACCTTCTATCACAGATCCGAAGGAAAACATTCGTTGCTAAGAATGGATCCTTTTAGAGAAGGAGTTTCTCTCGAAAGAAGTGAGTTGGAGGAAAGTAGAACTTGATGAGGTAACTGTACCTGCTCCCTTATTGGAAAGTAGTTCATCACAGAAACCGGTTCCTGTGACACCTACACCAAGTAGTGAGGACGCTAATGATATTGATCATGAAACTTGGATCAAGTTACTACCGAACCTCGTAGGTCTACCAGAGTAAGATCCGCACCAGAGTGGTACGGTAATCCTATTCTGGAGGTCATGTTACTTGACCAAGGCGAACCTATGAACTATGAAGAAGCGATGGTGAGCCTAGATTCTACAAAATGGCTTGAGGACTTGAAATCTGAGATGGGATCCATGTATGAGAACAGAATTTTGGACTTTGGTTGACTTGCCCGATGATCGGCAAGCCATAGAGAATAAATGGATCTTCAAGAAGAAGACTGATGCTGACGGTAATGTTACTGTTTACAAAGCTCGACTTGTTGCGAAAGGTTTTCGACAAGTTCAAGGGGTTGACTACGATGAGACTTTCTCACCAGAAGCGATGCTTAAGTTTGTCCGAATCATGTTAGCAATTGCCGCATTTTATGATTATGAAATTTGGCAAACGGATGTCAAAACTGCATTCCTGAATGGATTTCTGGAAGAAGAGTTGTATATGATGCAACCAGAAGGTTTTGTCAATCCAAAAGGAGCTAACAAAGTGTGCGAGCGCCAGCGATCCATTTATGGACTGGTGCAAGCCTCTCGGAGTTGGAATAAGCATTTTGATAGTGTGATCAAAGCATATGGTTCTATACAGACTTTTGGAGAAGACTGTTTTTACAAGAAAGTGAGTGGGAGCTCTGTAGCATTTCTAATATTATATGTGGATAACATATTGCTGATTGGAAATGATATAGAATTTCTGGATAGCATAAAAGGATACTTGAATAAGAGTTTTTCGATGAAAGACCTCGGTGAAGCTGCTTACATATTGGGCATCAAGATTTATAGGGATAGATCAAGATGCTTAATTGGACTTTCACAAAGCACATACCTTGACAAAGTTTTGAAAAAGTTCAAAATGGATCAAGCAAAGAAAGGGTTCTTGCCTGTGTTACAAGGTGTGAAGTTGAGTCAGACTCAATGCCCGACCACTTCAGAAGATAGAGAGAAAATGAAAAGTGTTCCCTATGCTTCAGCCATAGGCTCTATCATGTATGCAATGCTGTGTACCAGACCTGATGTGTGCCTTGCTATTAGTTTAGCAGGGAGGTAGCAAAGTAATCTAGGAGTGGATCACTGGACAGCGGTCAAGAACATCCTGAAGTACCTAAAGAGGACTAAGGATATGTTTCTCGTTTATGGAGGTGACAAAGAGCTCGTCGTAAATGGTTATGTCGATGCAAGCTTTGACACTGATCCGAACGATTCTAAATCGCAAACCGGATACGTGTTTATATTGAACGGTGGAGCTGTCAGTTGGTGCAGTTCTAAACAAAAGCGTCGTGGCGGGATCTACGTGTGATGCGGAGTACATAGCTGCTTCAGAAGTAGCAAATGAAGGAGTCTGGATGAGGGAGTTCATATTTGATCTAGGTGGCATACCTAGTGCATCGGGTCCAATGAAAATCTTTTGTGACAATACTGGTGCAATTTCCTTGGCAAAGGAAATAGCTAACTCGACTGCGATCTTTGAAATTATTGCACACATTTGGTTTCTTCCACCGTGTGCCCTGTAGAGCGCAGAATTAATTATCGCACTCAAGTGTCCATCATCACCCTTCTGTGTAACTTTGACCTTATCACCCATGGGTAAACTTATGACCGACATCATTCCACACACTTCATTTTTACAAAGCGTTTTGCCAATAAACGCCCATGATTTATCCCTCTTCTAGCCGACGCGTGGCCAAACTAGCTGGGCGGGAACCTTGCGCCTCAACTGCGCGGTAGCGCAGGAACAGGCTCACCAACGATACATTTGGCGCCTCTTCGAGCCCACGCCTGCGGTGTGGTGTTGTCAAGCATGCACTGGAATCCTCCGCTATGAACGCCGTGATAAGACGTGACGATTACAGGCCGGCCGGGCCCCATTTTTTATAGCGGCCAACCTTTTGATCGCGCCCCACCATTGCAAGAAGCACACCCACCATGATAAATTCTTAGAGGTATCATGCGCGGCTCCAATGGCGCTCCGAGCGGCTGCTGACGACGAGCAGCAGTTCACCATGTGTGCCATGGTGGACACCGACAGAAGGTTCATGGACCTCTCGGTGGTGTACACCAACGACCTAGTCTGGGTGGAGCACTCCATCCACATCATGGAGCTGTTGCTTGCCGAGGAGAAGTACAAGGTGGTCGGGTTCGACCTCGAGTACACCCGCGCTCGTGCCGGGTCTCATCCCAAGGTCGCCGTCGCCCTGATGTGCGTGCGCCACTACGTCCTCGTCTACCACTACTTCTTGGCCACAAGGCCTTTCGAGCGTTTCACCAGGTTTGTCAACAGCCCCCACTACATGTTCGCTACGGTGGACATCACCAACGATGTGAAGGCGCTCGAGAATTCGGGCATCACCTACTAGAATCTTGTCGACATCTAGGGCCAATACAAGATCTGGGGAAGCAAGGAGCGTGAGAAGGACTCACTGTTTCACCTCGCCGAGGCCATCATCAACCCCTAATATAGAGACATCAAGGATTCGTGCAACAAGGGCAAGCGTTCCTGGCACTCGGCCTGGATGGAGAAACTCGACAAAGATCACATCGTGTGTACGCGGCCAAGGAGGCGTACACGAGCGATGACATGTACAGGCGGATCGTTGACATGAGGAAGTGCCTCCTTCCCCAAAACGGCCAGGGATCCAGCCGAAAGCAGAGTAATGGCAAGCATCATCGCAACAATAAGTAGATGATTAGATCCTCGTTTCTCCTACTTTAATATGCATGTAATTGCTTACTTTGGTGTGTGGAAATGTTATGTGTGTAGTCACTTGTGTAATTGTATGCTTAATTTGGTTATGCAATGTTGTCTTTTTAAGTATATATGTTGATGCTCTATAGACAGAGCATAGATGTTGTGCGGACAAACAAAATCACATCACACACAGACTAAACAATGGAACCCGTCGGTGATGTTTTCATCAATCACTCACAATTGTATACCAGCAATCGTTTGTTCACAACACACGCGACTTGTTAGCAGTAATCGTCTGTGTTGTTATCGGTCTTCACACATGTATCCGATTACAGACATGTTTGCCGCATATCACACACATCTTGTTAAGTTGAACCATTTATGTTCTCATGTCTCAACGCAAATAGTTCATCCGAGTGAATCGCATGCTGTATATCGCACACACCGTGATCTGGCTGACCGTTTCTTTTGTGTTGCCTAATCACAAACAATTCATCCGAGTGAATCGTATGCTCTATATCGCACACACCTTCATCTGGCTGCCCATTTCTTTTGTTCCTCCTCATCGCAAATAGTTAATTTAGCTGAACCGTATGCCCTGCATCGCACACGCAACTAAAATCTGAACTGTGTTTCATGCATCCTCCATCTCAAACGTTTTGCACCTCTTTTGACGGTTTTTTACACCACCGTTTGCGATTATGGCATCGCACACAGTTTCATCGAAGGGTCTCTGATCGTAGTGTCGCATTAGCAGCATCCTGCAGTAGTGTGATTACTTGCAACATGATTTCTCCCGTGACCTCAAGAACAAAAGTAACTACTCACAAATGATAATCATGCTCAAGATCAGAGGGGTATTAAATAGCATATTGGATCTGAACATATAATCTTGCACCAAATAAACCATATAGTAATCAACTACAAGATGTAATCAACACTACTAGTCACCCACAAGCACCAATCTATAGTTCCGGTAACAAGATTGAACAAAAAAGATGAACTAGGGTTTGAGATGAGATGGTGTTGTTGAAGATGTTGATGGATATTGCCTTCCCCAAGATGGGAGAGTTGTTGGTGATGACGATGACGATGACGATGATTTCCCCCTCCGGGAGGGAAGTTCCCCCGGCGGAATCGCTCCACTGGAGGGCAAAAGTGCTCCTGCCCAAGTTCCGCCTTGAGACCGCGGCGCTCCGTCCGGAAAGTCCTCTCCTATTTTTTCTAGGTCAAAATGAGCACCACAGGTGGGCCTAGGTGAGCACAACCCACCAGGGCGCGCCTGGGCTACCTGGCGCGCCCAGGTGGGTTGTGCCAACCTGGTGGGGCCCCTCCAGTAGTTATTTGCTCCAATATTCTTCAAATATTCCATAAAAAATTCTCTGTGAAGTTTTAGCTTGTTTGGAGTTGTGCAGAATAGGTAGCCTGACGTAGCTTTTTCAGGTCCAGATTTCCAGCTGCCGAATGTAACATCCCAAATTTCCTATTTGGAATGTTTTACAATTATAGCTAAGCATCTATGCATTTTGTTTGAAATTTGAGTGGCATTTGAAGTTTCAGAAGTTTTTGAGTTGTTGGAATTTGAATTCAAAGTTTGGCGGTTGAAAATTATTTCAAAAAACCATGCACGACAAATACTTGAGAAAAAGTATGAGAGGAGTAACATGACACTCCAAATATGTCAAGAAACATTGCCAAAAATTTGAATTCAAATCTGAATTCTATTTGAAATTTTAGAAAAATGATTTTTTATAAAGTTTGTGTTTTGCCTCGAAAAATGTTCAAATTATAGGAATATTCCCTGATCATTTTGATATATATATGTTCTATATAAAAATTTTATATTTAATTATATTTCCTCTCTCTCTTAAATTCAAAAAAAATAGAAAAAGAAAAAAAGGGGACCCAGCGCCACCAGTTAAGCTGACCAGCCGAGGCCCACCCACGGCCAGGCCAGCAGCCGAGCCTGACCCAGCCTAGGTGCAGCCCAGCGCCGACCGAACGCCTCCCTCTCCCGGCGATGGGTGGACCCGCCACCTTCTTCCTCCCCACGCCGCCTTGGCGTCGCCGGGAATCCCGAGGATCCGGGATCCTCCCGATCTCCTCCCCGATCTTTCCCCTCGTCCAAGTCGGTGCCCCCTATATATACACCCCTCGCCTGCGTTCCACCTCGCCTCGCCTAACCCTCCCTCGCATAAGCTCTCGGGGAGATCCGGCCGCCGGCCATTAGCCCTGCTCCGCCACCCCGACCACCTCGAGCTCGCCTGAGTCCACCCCGAACTCCCTTATTCCGCCGCACCACGGGAGGCCTTTGCCGTCGTCCCCACCACCAGAGCCGCCAGACCGACGACGCCTCGAGCCGTCGACCGCCACTGGTAAGTCACGGAGATCTTCGCCACCGTCCGATCTAAAACGAACGCGTTAGATTAGAATCCCGAAGGGTAGGTTTATTTTAAATCACCCGGTTTAGATCCGGTTTAGTTCCGGTTTAAGTCACGGTTTTATTAGACCGGCCCGACTCGGTTTAATTCCCCGGTGCGTTTTAGTTATATTACGCCGATGCGTTAGATAGGCCCATTAGCCCAGTTTCTTCCTTTTAGTTAATTTTTTCGTTTCTGTTTTTAACAGAATAGTTTCACTTTTGTAAAATTCATATATTTTAATCTACTTAATATTTTTAATTGATTCTTTTTCTATTGGTTTGCAAAATTCTTATAGTTTCTGTAGAAAATATAATTAGCCATGTTAAAATTATTTAAAATTTCTTTATTTTAGATTTAGACAGAATAGTAAATCTGCTATAGAATGAGTTAGGAATATTATTTTTGGGTGATTCTTTTTGTCACCACTTTGTTTTGACATTGCCTAATCGTAGGAATTTATTTGGGCATTTTAGGATTAATAAAAATAGTTTTAATCAGAACCATGTTATTCTTAATTAATTAACTAGCTACTGTTTTCCTATTGTTTTACTTAGCAAATAAATTTATTTTTCATGAGAGATAGATTATTCTAGGTTAGTTTCTGTAACTTTAGAGCATGAACTTTTATTTATAATAAATAAAACTTATATTTTATTTTCTTACTAGAATTTGCTTTAGGCCTAATAGGAGTTTTATAATAGATTTTAAGGTGATTCCTTTTGCTCCTAGTTGCTTGATGAATTCTTTTCTGTTAGGTAGCATAAACCCATGTTTCGGTTCTGTTAAGAAAATTTTTGTAGTGCAAAACTATTTCTTGATTGTTGTTGGATATGGGAAAACTTTGAGTTGGATTTCTTTGAGTTTTTCTTTGGGTTTTGGTTCAAGTGCTTTGTGTGTTATGTTAGCATGCTATTATGTTAAGTGGTCATATGTTGTATGCTTATTATGATTGTTGTTTGTCTCGGTAGAATTTCCGGAGTGCGAAGCTTGCTACCACGAGTCCCTAGTTTTCGAAGATCGTCAGCAAGGCAAGTTCACTTTGACCATGCTTTCATACCTATGTTTATTGCATTTAGTGGAATCTTTGCAACCACCCCTCAGTAGTGTTATTGAATCCTTGTAGTTGAGTAGTATGCATGAGGTAGGAACCCATCACCCTGTTACCAAGCCCGGGACGTTATTTGTTCTAATGCTACGCTATAGTAGACGGGGTTTGGTATGAGTGCTCGGAGTGGTGTGAGAATGGAGGATTTACGCCAATGACGACAACACCATGATGAAATCTGCAAGGATCTGCACCTTCAAGGCCTCAAGACTTCAAGACTCGAGACAAGAATTCAATACACACTACTCGGGTGAAGGATTTGCCGACGGGCACCTGGAGAAACCAGTGGTTGGCCGGGATGCATGGAGAAGCGCCATGACATCTTGCGGAAAGCTTCACCCGGACTCAAAGAGACGGAAGATTACTTCATGCGGAAGCTTACCTGCAACCGCAAGTCACTATGGGCTCTGGCTTGGTTGACCCTAGTTGTGACTCACAGCTGGGGACGGTGCTAGCAGATGTAGAACTACGGTAGGATTGAATGAGCACGGACGGTGGTCGGGGAACTCTTGGAAGACCATGTTTCGGTCATCTTGTTCTCAAACACCCTGAAGTGTGAGAACGTAACAAGAGGGATCGAATCTTGCGGCTAAAGTGTACAAACCTCTGCAGAGGGTTTAAACCTAATCGATTAGCCGTGTCCCCGGTTACGGACAATTTGAGCATCTGGACTTGGATCTATCTCGGAACTCTCAACACCAGATTGATAACTTAATTGTGGGCAACATATGATGATTTTGGGCTATGAGACATCGGTTGGCAGAACCATGTCATGATAGAAAACCCCATAGTACAGACTTCATTTATTCCTTTGATGTAGGGAAAATAAATCAGCTTTTACGCAAACAAAACTCAGACACAGAGCCACAAAGCCATATGGCATATAGTATAGTTTTATCAACTGTTTTTCTCATGTTGTGATCTTTCCGGTACATTCAATGTACTCACCTACACGGCTGCAACGTATCATGTTGCAGATATTTACTTCCGATGAGTAAGAGTACGGTACAGGCTTACGGTCTACACTCAACCTGCCGATGGCGTTGATGGGACTCCACACCCGATTACTTGTTTCCGCTGAGACTTATGAGGTATATACCAGTTTTACGTTAATTATACATGTGATTGCACTTTGATATATACATTGATGTACTGTGTGTGCCAAAGATACCGATCCGTGGATGGCACAGAGATACGTAGAGCTTGACCGTTCGAGGTCGGGTCGCTCTGATATGGTATCGAGCACATGTTGACGTAGGACGTGACCCTAGAAATCGGAAAGCCCTTGGACAGGATATATCAAAAACTTTATTTTCAAAAGACTCTTACTTCTCATCTTTTCTAATTTTATCAAATAGACCCTCGACCTCAAATAGTTAGAATATACCCTTATCCTTTGATCACCGGAGGATCAATCAAGACGCTCCAAGAAGGATTAGATATCAGAGAACTGATGACCACTTCAGAGTAAAGAGGGTTTCACCATGCATTAGAAGAGTTGAAGCTGCAACAATTGAAGACTCCGAAGGCTAGAAGAATTTGAAGAATACGAAGAATTATTTGACCTTTAGAAGGCCAAACCCCTGTTACATACTTACGTTAGATGCGACGATTTTTGAGCTGTCATTTGTTTGATGTTTTTCGACAGCCACAAAGTAAAACTTGTTTCTTCAAAAACTATCGTTTGTATTGTGTGTATCCCTCCCCACCTCTCTCATATCTCATTCCAAAACTTTTGGACCCCATAGATGATGAATGAAGTTGGACTGATATTCTTCGGATCAAGACTCGGAGGCAGAGCTATGGATTCGTAACATGGAGAATCACTTTGGGAGAAATTTGGTTTCAAGGAAGAATGAAGTATCTTACGCTCTCCAAGATTTTTGAAGGAAGTGCTGCAACATGGTGGCAGATGCATCAAGCTATCTGAGGAAGGAATGGAGCAAAGACTTGGAAAGAATTCAAGAAGACTCGACAAGATCTCGTCTTATCCGGAAGCAACATGATATACCAAGAAATAAACCTTGTGCCTGCAAGATTTATGGAGAAATAGGACACACCTGTGGGGGAACACAAGGATGGATGCCCTCATTGTGAGGAGAAACACCCACCGAGGAATGCCCAACTAGTCGGGTGACTTGTTTCTTGTGTGAATGAACCACCCTCTACACGACTCAGTGTTACATTTACCCAATGTTTCAACAAACTATTCAGGAGCATTAAGAAGTATTGAAAGAAGCCCTCCGAGAAGTTATTTAAGAACCTGTTATTAATGAATGTGTTGAAGACCACGATGGAGAAGGCCTCAACAGATTTTACTCCAATGTCTCGCTATTCATGTGGAGAAGAAGGACATTTTTCGCAGATTGCACCAAGGAAAGAAAAGAGTATCTGGGATACTTCCTACGAAGCAATAGAGTTTGATCCACAGGGAATAGAAGGTTTGATCGTAACGAAGAAACCTGTGAAGAGAAAACAAATACACCCTCGTAACAACCCAATTTCTCGCAAATAGGGACAAGAGTCATATTACCTGCTTTTGAATGTAAGGACGTCGGGCATTATGCCAATCATTGTCTCGAAGGAAGCAAGGAACTCAAGGAGCAGGCACCATCTCCAAGAAGCCCAAAGACTTATCGAAAGTCATTTGTTTTCGCTGCAAGGAAGCGGACATTATGCTACTAAATGTTCCGACAAGATGAAAGTCGGAGCTGAGTAGTTGGAATTTTGATATTGGTAATAAGTGTAGTAGGAAGCAATTTTTTCCATAAGGATATGGAGTTGAATTTATGTAATGAAAGTCTCGGATATTGTAATGAATTCATGAAATCAATAAAATTAAGGTGACATGTTTTCATATGTTTAATTGTATGAGTTGTTACTCTATGAACACGGATTTTGACCATTTTCGAGGATATGAGAAATATGGTCTATGGATGGATTTGTGAATTTCATTTTAGGGTGGTAGTACCTGTGAAGAAGACTAGACTAATGGATAAGAAAATATATATTCCACGGACTGTAGTTCGCAGGAAAAAAAAGTTGGAGTTTTGCTTTTGATATGATGGTATGAAGAAACAGAGTACTACTGGATTTAAAGGAGGTGTAATATGGAACAAGAGAGTTACTCCAAGGATGAATTAAACTTGCACTAGTGTTGAAGTGGGCCATAACCCACATGCCCAGGATTTTGAAAAGGAACGGATGTAACCTTGATAAAGGAATAAATTTGGAAGAATCAGTGATCCAATCAGCATACGTTTCGTAGGAGGTTACGCAAAAACCTGAGAGTGGTGAAGTAACGATAGATGTTTTGTTTGGCTTGTTGAACCAAAGGATTTACTCGAACCCGCCGAGAACAAGATAAATTCTGCAATGCTTGTGAGTATGCCCAAGTGTTAGAATACGTGATTCTATATTTACGTATGTGTTAATGATTCAAGCACGGGATGGATTGGCCCCATACCGGAGACTTCTATCATGAACTATCATATGTTGATGGAAAATCGAGAGCCTCGAAAACCTTAGAAGAGTGTCGACGCGATAAGCCATAAAACCATGGAATGGTAGGACGAAGGAACCCTTTACAGCAACCGTTGCCAATCAGAGATCATACGGTGAGGTTCAACCTGCACTGCTTTCTGCAGAGGAGAAACCATTAATGGTAGACCACCATGAGTATTTCGATAGTTGTCTAGAATGGACACAGACCTATCAGCTAAGACGATCCAGTCTTGGACGAACTCAACTTTGACGAACCGACCCAAGATTTGGAGGAAAACCCTATGCTTCTGATAGAAGAGCGTTAATGGAGGAGCTATTGTAAGATATGTGAAGGGACATACATTGTCGGCACTCCAGAGGAAGTACCTGGGTTTATTGGGACCGTAACCTTGTTTTAAGTGTGGTAGCACCCCTGACCTTCCGACCAAACGTTTGCTAGCAGACCCCCAACCCCTAACCCTTTCTTGCTAGCCTCTTCCAATCTCGAGGACGAGATTCATTTTAAGTGTGGTAGATTTGTAACATCCCAAATTTACTATTTGGAATGTTTTACAATTATAGCTAAGCATCTATGCATTTTGTTTGAAATTTGAGTGGCATTTGAAGTTTCAGAAGTTTTTGAGTTGTTGGAATTTGAATTCAAAGTTTGGCAGTTGAAAATTATTTCAAAAACCATGCCTGACAAATACTTGAGAAAAAGTATGAGAGGAGTAACATGACACTCCAAATATGTCAGAAGAAACATTGCCAAAAATTTGAATTCAAATCTGAATTCTATTTGAAATTTTAGAAAAAAAATGATTTTTTATAAAGTTTGTGTTTTGCCCCTGGAAAAATGTTCAAATTATAGGAATATTCCACGATCATTTTGATATATATATGTCCTATATAAAATATTTATATTTAATTATATTTCCTCTCTCTCTTAAATTCAAAAAAATTAGAAAAGAAAAAAGGGGGACCCAGCGCCACCAGCTAACTAGCCCACCAGCCGAGGCCACCCACGGGCAGGCTGACACTGAGCCAGCCCGGCCCAGCCAGCGCAGCCAGCGCCCGAACGCCCTCCCTCTCTCACCGACGGGTGGACCCCGCCACCTTCTTCCTCCCCACGCCAGCGCCACCGCGTCGCCTCGCCGGAATCCCGCAGGATCCGGGATCCTCCCCGATCTCCTCCCCGATCTTTCCCCTCGTCCAAGTCGGTGCCCCCCTATATATACACCCTCCTCGCCCTGTTCCGCCTCGCCTCGCCTAACCCTCCCTCGCCTCAACCTCTCGCCGAGATCCGAGCCGCCGTGCCATTAGCCCTGCTCCGCCACCTCGACCACCTCGAGCTCGCCGAGTCCACCTCGAACTCCCTTGCTCACCAAGACTCACGGGAGGCTCGCCGTCGTCCCCGACCATCAGTAGCCGCCTCGACGACGCCTCGAGACGCTGGCCGACCGCCGCCGTAAGTCGCCGGAGATCTTCCCCACCGTCCGATCTAAAACGAACGCGTTAGATTAGAATCCCCGAAGGGGTAGGTTTATTTTAAATAAACCGGTTTAGATCCGGTTTAGTTCCGGTTTAAGTCATGGTTTTATTAGACCGGCCCGGCTCGGTTTAATTCCCGGCTGCTTTTAGTTATATTACGCCGATGCGTTAGATAGGCCCATTAGCCCAGTTTTTTCCTTTTAGTTAATTTTTTCGTTTCTGTTTTTAACATAATAGTTTCAGTTTTGTAAAATTCATATCTTTTAATCTACTTAATATTTTTAATTGATTCTTTTTTTTTTGGTTTGCAAAATTCTTATAGTTTCTGTAGAAAATATAATTAGCCATGTTAAAATTATTTAAAATTGCTTTATTTTAGATTTAGACAGAATAGTAAATCTTCTATAGAATGAGTTAGGAATATTATTTTTGGGTGATTATTTTTGTCACCACTTTGTTTTGACATTGCCTAACCGTAGGAATTTATTTGGGCATTTTAGGATTAATAAAAAAATAGTTTTAATCAGAATCATGTTATTCTTAATTAATTAACTAGCTACTGTTTTCCTACTGTTTTACTTAGCAAATAAATTTATTTTTCATGAGAGATAGATTATTATAGGTTAGTTTCTGTAACTTTAGAGCATGAACTTTTTTTATAATAAATAAAACTTATATTTTATTTTCTTACTAGAATTTGCTTTAGGCCTAATAGGAGTTTTATAATAGATTTTAAGGTGATTCCTTTTGCTCCTAGTTGCTTGATGAATTCTTTTCTGTTAGGTAGCATAAACCCATGCTTAGGTCCTGTTAAGAAAAATTTTGTAGTGCAAAACTATTTCTTGATTGTTGTTGGATATGGGAAAACTTTGAGTTGGATTTCTTTGAGTTTTTCTTTGGGTTTTGGTTCAAGTGCTTTGTGTGTTATGTTAGCATGCTATTATGTTAAGTGGTCATATGTTGTATGCTTATTATGATTGTTGTTTGTCTCGGTAGAATTTCCGGAGTGAGAAGCTTGCTACCACGAGTCCCTAGTTTTCGAAGATCGTCAGCAAGGCAAGTTCACTTTGACCATGCTTTCATACCTATGTTTATTGCATTTAGTGGCATCTTTGCAACCACCCCTCAGTAGTGTTATTGAATCCTTGTAGTTGAGTAGTATGCATGAGGTAGGAACCCATCACCCTGTTACCAAGCCCGGGACGTTATTTGTTTTAATGCTACGCTATAGTAGACGGGGTTTGGTATGAGTGCTCAGGAGTGGTGTGAGAATGGAGGATTTACGCCAATGACGACAACACCATGATGAAATCTGCAAGGACTGCACCTTCAAGGCCTCAAGACTTCAAGACTCGAGACAAGAATTCAATACACACTCTTTGGGTGAAGGACGGTTGACGGGCACCTGGAGAAACCCGGTGGTTGGCCGGATGCATGGAGAAGCGCCATGACATCTTGCGGAAAGCTTCACCCGGACTCAAAGAGACGGAAGAATACTTCATGCCCGGAAGCTTACCTGTGCAACCGCAAGTCACTATGGGCTCGCTTGGTTGACCCTAGTTGTGACTCTGGCTAGGGCGGTGCTAGCAGATGTAGAACTACGGTAGCATTGAATGAGCACCGGACGGTGGTCAAGGGAACTCTTGGAAGACCATGTTTCAGTCATCTTGTTCTCAAACACCACGAAGTGCGAGAACGTAAAAGAGGGATCGAATCTTGCGGGTAAAGTGTACAAACCTCTGCAGAGGGTTTAAACCTAATCGATTAGCCGTGTCCCCGGTTACGGACAATTTGAGCATCTGGACTTGGATCTATCTCGGAACTCTCAACACCGGATTGATAACTTAATTGTGGGCAACATATGATGATTTTGGGCTATGAGACATCGGTTGGCGGAACCATGTCATGATAGAAAACCCCATAGTACAGTCTTCATTTATTCCTTTGATGTAGGGAAAATAAATCAGCTTTTACGCAAACAAAACTCAGACACAGAGCCACAAAGCCATATGGCATATAGTATAGTTTTATCATCTGTTTTTCTCATGTTGTGATCTTGCCGGTACATTCAATGTACTGACCTACACGGCTGCAACGTATCATGTTGCAGATATTTACTTCCGATGAGTAAGAGTACGGCATGTGGTTACGGTCTACACTCAACTCCGCCGATGGCGTTGATGGGACTCCACACCCGATTACTTGTTTTCGCTGAGACTTATGAGGTATATATCAGTTTTACGTTAATTATACATGTGATTGCACTTTGATATATACATTGATGTACTGTGTGTGCCAGCATACTGATCCAGGGATGGCACAGATACACAGAGGCTTGACCGTCTGAGGTCGGGTCGCTACACCGAAATTCTCCCTCTTTGTGTGTACCTTGCATATTACGAGAGAAAAGGCATTACGATTACTCCAAAAAGCATTATTATGGATAAAAACATCATAAATAACAATAGAAAAACATGATGCAAAATGGACATATCAACTCCTCCAAGCTTAGACCTCGCTTGTCCTCAAGCAAAAACCGAAATCGAAAAACATGTCCACATGCTTAGAGAGAGAGGTGTCGATAAAAACAAAATACTGACATAGAAGCATCATGTAGATTATTATAACAACAACAAAATTAAACGTAAGACTTTTATGATAGACTTCTCATGCATAAGTAACAATTGATCACACAATTGAAGTATAAAGCATAAACTCTATTAGAAACCAACAAACTATGTTCTCAGTCAATTTTGCAAGTACAATTCATCATCTTTTCAGGAAGGGTCACGCATCGGAGCCTTTAGGCAAGTCCACATACTCAACCATCATATAGTCTTCTATGACTACTAACACTGACCGCATACGCATGAGCAAAATGTTTCAACCGGACACATAGAAAGATAGGGGCTTATAGTTTCGCCTCCCAACGTATTCACCTCAAGGGTGATGTCAACAATAATAACTCATGCCACCCATATTCAACTGGACATATGTGCCTAGATCTTTCCTCGCCACATGATGCTTGCCAAAGGAGAAAATAAAAAGGAATAGAGAGAAAACTTTGACTCTTTGCATAAAAGTAAATACATAAAAGTAAAAGATAGGCCCTTTGCAGAGGGAAGCAGAGGTTGCCATGCTCTTATTTGTTTGTATGCTCAACCGCTTAGTGTAAAAGAACGTCACGTTGCATTACCCCTTGTGATAGCAACCTTTATTATGCAGTCTGTCGCTTTTATTGTTCACCATCACAAGTTCGTGCAACGCTCAATTTTCTCTTAAACTAAATGATCTCACACATTTAGAAGCAATTTTTATTGCCTTTTTGCACCTATGACAACTTACTTGAATGACCTTGCTCAATACCTAGGCAGTTATGGTGGACTCTTGAAAATAAGATTTGGGTTTAAGGGTTTTTGGACATGCCTATCTCTACTTAGTGCGGAATTTTTGGCTAGCAAAGATAGCCAAAAGCACCACATGTTGAAGGATCTATGACAATATAACTTCTATGTGAATATGAACGAACATAAATCATTATGTTGTCATGCTTGTCCAACATCAACAATTTTGGCATATAATATTTTGATGGGGGCTCAGAATCAGAAAAGATTTCTAGGATAGTGTATTTATATGTGAATCTTCTCTTCCCTTATTAATTCTTTCATGAGTTGCATCATTGACCAATGCTATGTTTGTCAATCTTTAATAAGAAAATTCTACTTATACTTTTCCTTATGTGGTGTCATCACCTACCATAAGATTAGCATATGACCTTTTTCATTTATTTCCTTTCCCTTTTTTATTTATATCCTTTCTTTTTATTGCAACATGAAAGTAAAGAAAGCAAAAATTCAAACTAAACTTTATTATATATCTCAAACATGATTACAAGGATAGATCACTAAGCAAACTCTCGAAAAGAAAGGATTGAACTAAACTTTTATTCATCTAAAGCAGAAGATCGAACTAAAATAAGTAAAGGTAAAAGTATAGTGGGGATGATACGATACCGGGGCACTTCCCCCAAGCTTGGCAGAAGCCAAGGGGAGTGCGCATACCCGATACTCAATTTTCTTGTGGTGATGATGATGAAGGTGGTGGTGACGAAGAAGAGATCTTGTCCTCGGGTTTCCATGGCTGAGGTCCACCATCATAAGAGGAAGAATGAGTCTCACGGGTCCTGCAACTAGCAGCCAAACTCACGCCTTTAAAACTTGCCTCATATTCAAAGACTTGGTTATGAAGATCATAGATATGGCTTTGGAGGAAGTTGATTTGCTCATTGAGGGTGAAGACGATGTCCTTCATGGACTTTCCATCCACCTTGAGATCACGGGTAAGGTATGTAATCATGAGGTGATTGGCATTGAGTCCACGCTCCACCATCCCCTTGCACCGGAAGACTTCCTGCTCCATAGCTTCAAGCCTGGCCTCCATGGTTCCCGTCCCCTTGGGTCCTTGCACATCGCGGATGTGCAGCACCCCCTCATGCATCTGGATGGCCTGAGGGTGGTGCACCACCTCCCGCAAATATGGGTTGATGACGTTCTTGAAGAACTTGTCCTTGGAGGAGCTTGATGTAGCCATGGCAGATGGGATCTAACAGAAACAACAAGGAAAAGAAAACAGTAGATTTCTCTGTGATACGGTGGTCAACAGGTTTGGGGGGTATATAAAGATTTTTTATCTTGGGAGACAAGCAAACGGAAGAAAAATGAATTCCAAAAGGTGTCCCAGGTGGGCACAGCCCACCTTGGCGCGCCTGGCTTGCCAGGCGCGCCCTAGTGTCTTGTGCCCACCAAGGTACGCTTAACTCGAAGTTTCTTTTTTCCTAATTTTCTAAATATTCCAAAACTGACAAAAAGTATTTTTGCAGAATTTTTGGAGTCCGTTTACTTACGTATCATGTACCTCCTTATTTTCATGATTTTGGAGTGTTCCAGAAGGACTCTTTTATGTATTCTTCTGGTGTCAAAGTTTGGATAATATTGCTTTCAACATTAATGGGCGTACCTGAGATATAATGTTTTATTCGCTGTCCATTGACAACCTTCGGGTTAGTGCCTTCGGCATTATTTATTTTGATAGCTCCAGACCGATAAACCTCCTCGGTGACATATGGGCCTTCCCATTTGGAGAGGAGTTTTCCTGCAAAGAACCTGAAACGAGAGTTGTAGAAAAGAACATATTCTCCTACTTTGAAGTCACGCTTTTGGATTCTTTTATCATGCCATCTTGTAACTTTTTATTTAAGTAATTTTGCATTTTAATAAGCTTGGGTTCTCCATTCATCTAACGAGCTAATATCAAATAACCCCTTTTGACCGGCAAGTTTGAAATCATAATTGAGTTCTTTGATTGCCTAATATGCTTTATGTTCTAACTCAAGAGGCAAATGACAAGATTTTCCATAAACCATTTTATAAGGAGACATACCCATATGATTATTATAACCTGTTCTATAAGCCCAAAGTGCATCGTCTAATTTCTTGGACCAATTCATTCGGGACCTATTGACAGTCTTTTGTAAAATCAACTTTATTTCTGTATTGCTAAGTTCAACTTGACCACTAGACTGAGGATGATAAGGAGATGCAATTCTATGGTTAACATCATACTTGGCAAGCATTTTACAGAAAGCACCATGAATAAAGCGTGAAGAACCATCAGTCATTAACTATCTAGGGACTCAAACCTTGGGAAAATAACGTCCTTAAGCATTTTAATAGAGGTGTTGTGTTCAGCACTACTGGTTGGAATAGCTTCTACCCATTTAGTAACATAATCAACAGCACCCAACATATGTGTATACCCATTAGAGGAAGGAAAAGGTCCCATGTAATCAAATCCCCAAACATCAAATGGTTCAACAACAAGTGAATAGTTTATAGACACTTCTTGACGCTTACCGAAATTACCTGTTCTTTGACATTCATCACAAGATAAGACGAACTTACGGGCATCCTTGAAAAGAGTAGGCCAATAAAATCCAGACTGTAATACCTTGTGAACAGTTCTATCTCCAGCATGATGCCCTCCATAAGCTTCGGAGTGACATTTCCGTAGGATTTGTCACTGTTCATGCTCAGGTACGCAACGTCTAATAATACCATCTACTCCTTGTTTATAAAGATGTGGGCCATCCCAAAAGTCATGTCTTAAATCATAGAAGAATTTTTTATTTTGGTGGTATGTAAAGCTAGGTGGTAAATATTTAGCAAGAATGTAATTAGCATAGTCATCATACCAAGGAGTATTATGAGCAACATTTATTGCAGCTAACTACTCATCAGGAAAACTATCATCACTAGGTAGTGGGTCATCAAGCACATTTTCAAGCCTAGACAAGTTATCAGCTACTGGGTTCTCAACTCCTTTCCTATCAGTAATATGTAAATCAAATTCTTGTAGAAAGATAACCCATCGAATAAGTCTAGGTTTAGCATCTTCCTTTTCCATCAAATATTAATAGCAGCATGATCGGTGTGAACAGTCACTTTTGAATCAACAATATAAGGTCTAAATTTATCACAAGCAAACACCACTGCTAAGAATTCTCTTTTAGTAGTTGCATAATTTCTTTGAGCACTGTCTAGAGTTTTACTAGCATAATTAATAACATTCAATTTCTTATCAACTCTTTGTCCTAGAACAACACCAACATCATAATCACTAGCATCACACATAATTTCAAAAGCCAAGTTCCAATCAGGTGGTTGAATAAATCACTAGCATCACACATAATTTCAAAAGCCAAGTTCCAATCAGGTGGTTGAATAATAGGTGCATAAATTAAGGCTTTCTTGAGTGTTTCGAAGGCTTCTAAACAATCATCATCAAAAACAAAAGGAACATCTTTTTGCAAAAGATTTGTAAGAGGCCTAGAAATTTTAGAAATGTCTTTGATAAATCTCCTATAGAAACTAGCATGACCTAGGAAACTACGAATACCTTTGATATCTTTAGGACATGGCATTTTCTCAACTGCAGCAACCTTAGCTTTTTCCACTTCAATACCTCTTTCAGAAATTTTATGGCCCAAGACAATACCATCATTAACCGTAAAGTGGCACTTCTCCCAATTCAAGACAAGATTTGTTTGCTCGCATCTCTGCAAAACTCAATCAAGATTTCTTAAATAATCATCAAAAGACTTCCCATAAACAGAGAAGTCATCCATGAAGACCTCAATAATCTTTTCGCAAAAGTCAGAGAATATAGCAGTCATACATCTTTGAAAGGTAGCAGGTGCATTGCATAAACCGAAAGGCATACGTCTATAAGCATAAGTTCCAAAGGGACATGTAAAAGTGGTCTTTTCTTGATCGGGTTGTGAAACAGGTATTTGTGAAAAACCAGAATATCCATCAAGGAAGCAAAAATGTGTGTGATTAGATAATCTTTCTAGCATTTGATCAAGAAAAGGCAGAGGGTAATGATCTTTTCTAGTTGATTTATTTAATTTTCCAAAATCAATTACCATTCTATAGCCTGTAACAATTCTTTGTGGAATAAGCTCATTCTTATCATTAGGAGCAACAGTAATACCTCCTTTCTTAGGAACACATTGAATAGGACTTACCCATCTACTATCAGCTATAGGATAGATTATACCTGCTTCCAGAAGTTTTAATATTTCCGTTCTTACCACTTCTTTCATCTTCGGATTTAACCGGCATTGGTGATCAACAACGGGTTTAGCATCAAGTTCCATATTAATCTTATGCTGACATAGAGTGGGACTAACGCCCTTTAAATCATCAAGAGTATATCCAATAGCAGCTCGGTGCTTGCTCAGAACTTTCAATAATCTTTCTTCCTCATGTTCTGAAAGGTTAGTACTAATAAGAACATAATATATCTTCTTTTCATCAAGCTAAGCATATTTCAGAGTGTCTGGCAATTGTTTTAATTCAAACACAGGATCACCTTTAGGTGGAGGAGGACCTCCTAGAGTTTCAATAGGCAAATTGTGCTTAAGTAGAGGACGTTGTTCAAATAAAATCTTGTCTATTTCATTTCTTTCATGCATATGCAAATCATTTTCATGGTCTAGCAAATATTGTTCTAGTGGATCAGTAGGTGGCCAACAATAGAAGCAAGAGAAGTTATTTCATCCTTACTAGGCAATTCCTTTCCATGAAGCTTTCTACTAAACTTGGAAAAATAAACTCTCATCACCAAAACTAACACCGATAGTTTGTTTCTCACAGTCTATTTTAGCATTAACGGTGTTCAAGAAAGATCTACCAAAGATAATGGGAAAAGTCATCTTGTGGGGAACCAAGAACAAGAAAATCAGCAGGGTATTTTATTATCCCACACAATACTTCAACATCTCTAACAATCCCAAGTGGTGTCATGGTGTCTCTATTAGAAAGTTAATAGTGGCATCTATTTCTTCTATTTCGGCGGGTGCTATGTCATCCATAATTTCTTGGTATAAGGTAAATCGAATAGCACTTACGCTAGCACCTATGTCACTTAAACCATGATAACATGGTCTCCTATTTTAACTGAGACAACAGGCATGCCAACAACGGGTCGATGTTTATCCTCTTTATCAGGTTTAGAGATTCTAGTAGCTTCATTACATAAGTGAATAACATGCCCATCCATATCTTCTTCCAAGAGATCTTTAACCATAGCAACGCTAGGTTCTACTTTGATTTGTTCATCAGGTTTAGGTGTTCGAATATAACTTTTGTTGACCACAGTTGAAACTTTAGCATGTTCCTTTATCCTATCAGGGAAATGTGGTTTCTCAATATAAGCAGTAGGAACAACGGGATCAACATAATAAAGTATAGTTTCTTCTTTGAGCGGTACCGGTACTTTAATTTCTTCTTTAATAGGTGGGTGATATTTAAACCACTTCTCTTTAGGGAGATCAACATGAGTAGAAAATGATTCACAGAAGGAGGCTACTATCTCAGAGTCAAGTCCATATTTAATGCTAAACTTTTGAAAAGCATCGGTATTCATAAAATATTTAACACAATCATACATAAGCTTAATACCCGACACTTTACCTTAGTCGAGTTCCCAATCTTTAGAGTTGCGTTTAATGCTTTCCAAAATATCCCACTGGAATTCAATAGCCTTCTTCATAAAAGAACTAGCACAAGAAGTATCAAGCATGGATCGATCATTATGAGAAAGCCGAGCATAAAAATTCTGGATAATAATTTCTCTTGAGAGCTCATGATTGGGGCATGAATATAACATTGACTTAATCCTCCCCCAAGCTAGAGCGATACTTTCTCCTTCACGAGGCCAAAAATTATATATGTAATTTCGATCACGATGAACTAGATGCATAGGATAAAGTTTTTGGTGGAATTGCAATATCAAACGATTCCAGTTCCAAGATCTGATATCATCGCATAGCCTATACCATGCCAATGCTTTTCCCTTCAAAGATAAAGGGAAAACCTTCTTCATAACTTCATCTCCGGGTAAACCCGCAAGCTTAAACAATCCACAAATTTGTTCCACATATATCAAGTGCATATCAGATTTTCTATTCCATCTCCAGTATAAGGATTACCTAGCAGTTGTTCTATCATACCCGAAGAATTTTTATATTCAATATTTTCATTAGGTTTAGTAGGTTTAGTAGGTTCACATGATTACTTGCAACATGATTTCTCCCATGACCTCAAGAACAAAGGTAACTACTCACAAATGATAATCATGCTCAAGATTAGAGGGGTATTAAATATCATATTGGATCTAAACATATAATCTTCCACCAAATAAACCATTTAGTAATCAACTACAAGATGTAACCAACACTACTAGTGACCCACAAGCACCAATCTATAGTTCCGGTAACAAGATTGAACACAAGAGATGGACTAGGGTTTGAGACGAGATGGTGCTGTTGAATATGTTGATGGAGATTACCCTCCCCAAGATGGGAGAGTTGTTGGTGATGATGATGATGATGATTTCCCCCTCCGAGAGGGAAGTTCCCCTGGCGGAATCGCTCCGCCGTAGAGAAAAAGTGCTCCCGCCGAAGTTCCGCCTTGAGACGGCGGTGGTCCGTCCTGAAAGTCCTCTCCTATTTTTTCTAGGTCATAATGACCTATATACCAAAAGATGGGCACCGAAGGTGGGACTGGGTGAGCACAACCCACCAGGGCGCGCCTGGGCTGCTTGGCGCACCCAGTTGGGTTGTGCCCACCTGGTGGGCCCCCTCTGGTAGTTATTTGCTCCAATATTCTTCAAATATTCCATAAAAATTCTCCATGAAGTTTCAGCTTGTTTGGAGTTGTGCAGAATAGGCAGCCTGACGTAGCTTTTTCAGGTCCAGATTTCCAGCTGCCGGAATTCTCCCTCTTTATGTGTACCTCGCATATTATGAGAGAAAAGGCATTAGAATTACTCCAAAAAGCATTATTATGGATTAAAACATCATAAATAACATTAGGAAAAAATGAGAAAATGGACGTATCAGACATCTTGCGGAAAGCATCACTCAGGCTCAAAGAGACGGAAGAATACTTCATGCCCGGAAGCTTACCAGTGCAACTGCAAGTCATTATGGGCTCTGGCTTGGTTGACCTTAGTTGTGACTATGCTAGCAGATGTTGAACTACGGTAGGATTGGATGGGCATCAGACAGTTGTGAGGGTAACTCTTTGGTAGACCATGTTACGGTCATCTTGTTCTCAAACACCCTAAAGTGAGAGAACGAAAAAAGAGGGATCGGATCTTGCGGGTAAAGTGTACAAACCTCTGCAGAGGGTTTAAAACCTAATCAATTAGCCATGTCCCCGGTTATGAACAATTTGAGCCTCTGGACTTGGATCTATCTTGGAACTCTCAACACTAGATTGGTAATTAAATGTCGGTAACTTATGATGATTTGGGGCTATGAGATATCGGTTGGCCGAACCATGTCATGATAGAAAACTCTGTAGTGCAGACTCCTGATGTTCCTTTGATGTAGGGAAAATAAAACCAGCTTTTACGCAAACAAAACTCAGACCTAGAGCCACAAAGCCATACTGCATATAGTATAGTTTTATCATCTGTTTTTCTTACAGTGATCTAGGTGGTACATTCAATGTACTGACCTACACGGCTGCGACGTCTCATGTTGCAGATATTTCTACGAATGAGTTTTGTTGTTGGGTTACGATCTACAGTCAACCTGCCGATAGCGTTGATGGGACTCCACACACATTAATTGTTTCCTCTGAGACTTATAAGGTGTATATATATATAGATATATATATATATCAGTTTTACGTTATTTATACATGTGATTGCACTTTGATATATACATTGATGTATTGTGTGAGCTAGCATACTGATCCAGGGATGGCACAGATACACACAGGCTTGACCGTCTGAGGTCGGGTCGCTACAGCAATCTTAGTTTCTTGCTTGTTCTTCGTTTCCTTGTAGGAATTAGACCCTCGTGGTCAGGTTGATGGTGCTCTGTTGTGGTCAATAACCTCTGGGAGTGGGTTTAGTGATTGCTAAGGCACGAGGTCCTCGCACGTTCGTAGTTGGATCGTAAAAGTGTACTCCTCCAAAAATGATAATCTCCATCTCATCGAAAGACGGGACACCTTTGCCTCTATCACCCAGTTTTTTTGTTTTTTTGCACAATACCCAACCGAGGCATGCTTGCTTTTGTCAGACCTACTAGGCTACAAGGGATGCGTTCGGCTTACCCAAAAAATGGCCTATCAGTATTGAGAAATGGCCCCTAAAAAAGTAATTAGAAATGGGTTGTACATTTTCAAGACACAGCAAACCAGCAATTAGTTTCAAAAAAAAATTGCATTTTGATATTTTAAATTTCATTGATTTTATGCGGCAAAAATGATTTGGATTTTAAATTGATATCAATTTATTTTTCAAATTAGTTTGAATGTGACTCGAAATTTCAGGATTAAAATAGTTAGAACCACACCGAAATATGCAAAATTTTGTTGAGGTTTTAACTGTGGCCACAATATGGTTGTAATGCTAACGAAAAGAATATGGGCTACAAAAAAATCCTTAAGAATTAGCAAATGGGCTGCAAATTATTAGAAATAATGGAAGACGGGATGTTTGCTGTTTTCCACATATTTGAGTCTGATTTATGGGCCTACTAGGTTGACGAGTACGCTTTCCTAAAACAAAGGTTGACATGTACGCAAGGCTGTGTCGACTTAGTCAACACACGAGAGAAGTGACTGTTTGATGTCCATCCAACGGTCGTCGTGCTTCTTCAATGTCTAATCTTCCTGCTCCAGTCGCCCAAACCAGCACCGGCGGGACAACCCGCTCCTTCCTCCCTTGGCTGGTTGTGCTGCCGCGTAGGCCTCACCGGACCACCCTACGCCCATCGTTGGTCAGGCTATCCGTCTACCCACTCGCACCTCCTGTTATTTTCTGGTGATGCTAGGCTCACCCCACAGCCGAACCAGTAAGAGCCCACCTACTCCCCTCAGCCTGGGTATCCACTGTTGTGGCTTCGCCGGCCCCGGGTCGTTCCCTTCATGGGCCTCGCCGTCATCCACCATGTTGATGCTCTCCGTGCGACGTGGTCAACGTGGTCAACAAACGACAACCATCGGATGAGGGATGTAAGTGGAGAGGTGATACGTCACCAACGTATCTATAATTTTTGATTGTTCCATGCTATATTATCTATTGTTTTGGACATTATTGGGCTTTATTATCCACTTTTATATTTTTTTTTGGGGCTAACCTATTAACCGGAGGCCCATCCCAGAATTGTCGTTTTTTGCCTATTTCAGAGTTTTGCAGAAATGGAATATCAAACGGAGTCCAAACGGAATGAAACCTTCGGGAACGTGATTTTTAGGAAAATTATGATCCGGGAGACTTGGACCCTACGTCAAGAAACGAAAGAGGAAGCCACGAGGTAGGGGGGCGCGCCCTCCACCCTCGTGGGCCCCCTGTTGCTCCACTGACATACTCCTTCCTCCTATATATACCTACGTACTCCCAAACGATCAGATACGGAGCCAAAAACCTAACTCCACCGCCGCAACCTTCTGTACCCACGAAATCCCGTCTTGGGGCCTGTTCTGGAACTCCGCCGAAGGGGGCATCCATCATGAAGGGATTCTACATCAACACCATAGCCTCTCCGATGAAATGTGAGTAGTTTACCACAGACCTTCGGGTCCATAGTTAGTAGCTAGATGGCTTCTTCTCTCTTTTTTGATCTCCATACAATGTTCTCAACCTCTCTCATGGAGATCTATTCGATGTAATCTTCTTTTTGCGGTGTGTTTGTTGAGACCGATGAATTGTGGGTTTATGATCAAGATTATCTATGAAGAATATTTGAATCTTTTCTGAATTCTTTTATGTATGATTGGTTATCTTTGCAAGTCTCTTCGAATTATCGGGTTGGTTTGGCCTACTAGATTGATCTTTCTTGCAATGGGAGAAGTGCTTAGCTTTGGGTTCAATCTTGCGGTGTCCTTTCCCAGTGATAGTAGGGGCAGCAAGGCACGTATTGTATTGTTGCCATCGAGGATAACAAGATGGGGGTTTTTATCATATTGCCTGAATTTATCCCTCTACATCATGTCAACTTGCTTAAGGCTTTACTCTGTTTTCATGAACTTAATACTCTAGATGAATGCTGGATAGCGGTCGATGACTGGAGTAATAGTAGTAGATACGTGATGCCTATATACATGATCATACCTAGATATTCTCATAACTATGCTCAATTCTGTCAATTGCTCAACAATAATTTGTTCACCCACCGTAAAATACTTATGCTCTTGAGAGAAGCCACTAGTGAAACCTATGGCCCCCGGGTCTATGTTCATCATATTGATCTTCCAACACTTAGTTATTTCCTTTGCTTTTTTACTTTGCTTTTATTTTACTTTGCATCTTTATCACAAAAATACCAAAAATATTATCCTATCATATCTATCAGATCTCACTCTCGTAAGTGACCGTGAAGGGATTGACAACCCCTTATCGTGTTGGTTGCGAGGATTTATTTGTATTGTGCTGGTCACGAGGGACTCATGCATAGCCTCCTCTTGGATTGATACCTTGGCTCTCAAAACTGAGGGAAATACTTACGCTCTTGTGCTGCATCACCCTTTCCTCTTCAAGGGAAAACCAACGCAGTGCTCAAGAGGTAGCAAGAAGGATTTCATCGCTGTCGAGGAGGTCTCATAAAGTGAACATACCAAGTACCCATCACAAACCCTTGTCTCCTGCATTACATTATTTGCCATTTTCCTCTCGTTTTCCTCTCCCCCACTTCACCCTTGCCGTTTTATTCGCCCTTTTTCCGTTCGTCTTGTCGTTTGCCTTGATGTCTTACTTGGCTCGTTTGCTCGTTTGGTTGAAATAGTTGAGTATTTATTCGTAAACAGAGAAGCTAATATCTATGGATCCTCGTCCACTTGCCAATCTTTTTAAGAGATCCAATTATGATGAACCAATTCCTAGTGATTTGGATGCACTAGATTATCTTTATAAGGTTTTGCTTGAAATTCGTGAATCTAAAAATTGTGATGAAGTGCTTTATGAAGTGATTCACGATAGATCTTTGAATAAAAAGCATGATTGCAATGATGTTATTATAAATTCTCTTGATGTCAATTGTGCTATTAATATGCAAAACCCTAAGCTTGGGGATGCTAGTTTTGCTATGTCTACTATTTGTTGCAATGATCATGATTGGGGTGATTCTTCTTATGATCTTGAAAATTTATTTAAGCCCCATGATGAACCTGAGATTGATAATAATGTTTGCAATAATATTGAAAGTGGTTTTGGAAGAGTGTCAACATTAGATCCCACATATTTGGATAATGTTCAATCTTATGAAGTTTTTGATAAAAGTGGGTTTGGAGAGTTCTTGACTTTAGTTAATGTTAATCCCACTATTTCGGAAGAATGTGAACTTTGCATGCATGTGGATCATGTAGAGAAAATTTTATGTGACAGCTATATTGTTGAATTTGCTTTTGATCCTTCATGTAATTATTATGAGAGAGGAAAATATCGTTATAGAAATTTTCATATTGCTAAATTACCACTCGTTATGTTGAGATTGCTATTGTTCCTTTCCGCTTCCTTGCATGTGCTAGTTTTTCTTGCTATGATAATTTGTTTTTCTATAAGATGCATATGCATAGGAAGTAAGACTTATATATGTTTGTCACGTGTTTTATGATGCTCTCTTTGTGCTTCAATTCTTGTCTTTCATGTGAGCATCATTAAAATTATCAATGCCTAGCTAAAAGGCTTTAAAGAAAAGCGCTTGTTGGGAGACAACCCAATATTTTTCCTTGCTGTTATTCAATAAATATTTTTTCTAGCCTCTGGTTAGATGTGTCTTTATGTTTTAGTTAGTGTTTGTGCCAAGTTAAACCTATAGGATCTTCTTGGATGATAGTTATTTGATCTTGCAGAAATTTCCAGAGACTTTCTGTTCACGAAAACAATTGTTAAAAATCATCAGTACGTGATAAAATAGTCATTCCAATTTTGCTGATCAATAAACAAATTGCCTAGGTCGTACTATTTTGTCTGATGTTTCGGAGTTCCAGAAGTTTGCGTTAGTTACAGATTACTACAGACTGTTTTATTTTTGACAGATTCTGTTTTTTGTGTGTTGTTTGCTTATTTTGATAAATCTATAGCTAATAAAATAGTTTACAAACCATAGATAAGTTGGAATACAGTAGGTTTAACACCAATATAAATAAAGAATGAGTTCACTAAAGTACCTTGAAGTGGTCTTTTGTTTTCTTTCGCTAACGGAGCTCACGAGATTTCTGTTGAGTTTTGTGTTGTGAAGTTTTCAAGTTTTGGATGAAAGATATTTGATGGATTATGGAACAAGGAGTGGAAAGAGCCTAAGCTTGGGGATGCCCATTTCACCCCCAATATAATCTAAGGACACCAAAAATCCAAAGCTTGGGGCTGCCCCGGAAGGCATCCCCTCTTTCGTCTACTTCCATCGGTAACTTTACTTGGAGCTATATTTTTATTCACCACATGATATGTGTTTTGCTTGGAGCGTCTTGTATGATTTGGGTCTTTGATTTTTAGTTTACCACAATCATCCTTGATGTACACACCTTTTGAGAGAGCCGTACATGATTTAGAAATTATTAGAATACTCTTTGTGCTTCACTTATATCTTTTGAGTTATACAGTTTTGCTCTAGTGCTTCACTTATATCTTTTAGAGCATGGTGGTGGATTTGTTTTATAGAAACTATTGATCTCTCATGCTTCACTTAGATTATTTTGAGAGTCTTAAATAGCATGGTAATTTTCTTAAATAATCTTAATATGCTATGTATTCAAGAATAGTAAAAACTTTCTTATGAGTGTGTTGAATACTAAGAGAAGTTTGATGCTTGACGATTGTTTTGAGATATGGAGGTAATAATATCAAAGTCGTGCTTGTTGAGTAGTTGTGAATTTGAGAAATACTTGTGTTGAAGTTTGCAAGTCCCATAGCATGCACGTATGGTAAACGTTATGTAACAAATTTGAAACATGAGGTGTTCTTTGATTGTCCTCCTTATGAGTGGCGGTCGGGGACGGCGATGGTCTTTTCCTACCAATCTATCCCCTAGGAGCATGCTTGGCGTAGTGCTTGGTTTTTGATGACTTGTAGATTTTTGCAATAAGTATGTGAGTTATTTATGACTAATGTTGAGTCCATGGATTATACGCACTCTCACACTTCCATCATTGCTAGCCTCTTGATGCAGTGCATTGCCCTTTCTCACATTGGGAGTTGGTGCAAACTTCGGTGCATCCAAACCCCGTGATATGATACACTCTTTCACACATAAACCTCCTTATATCTTCCTCAAAACATCCACCATACCTACCTATTATGGCATTTCCATAGCCATTCGAGATATATTGCCATGCAACTTTCCACCATTCCGTTTATCATGACACATTCATCATTGCCATATTGCTAGCATGATCATGTAGTTGACATAGTATTTGTGGCAAAGCCACCGTTCATAATTCTTTCATACATGTCACTCTTGGTTCATTGCATATCCCGGTACATCACGGAGGCATTCATATAGTGTCATACTTTGTTCTAGTATCGAGTTCTAATCATTGAGTTGTAAATAAATAGAAGTGTGATGATCATCATTTTCTAGAGCATTGTCCCAAGTGAGGAATAAAAAAGAGAGAGAGAGAGAGAGAAAGGCCATAAAAAAAGGCCCAAAAATGAGAGAAAAAGAGAAAAGGGACAATGCTACTATCCTTTGCCACACTTGTGCTTCAAAGTAGCACCATAATCTTCTTGATAGAGAGTCTCTTGTTTTGTCACTTTCATATACTAGTGGGAATTTTTCATTGTAGAACTTGGCTTGTATATTCCAACAATGGGCCTCCTCAAGTGCCCTAGGTCTTCGTGAGCAAGCAAGTTGGATGCACACCCATTTAGTTTCTTTTGTTGAGCTTTCATACATTTATAGCTCTAGTGCAACCATTGCATGGCAATCCCTACTCCTTGCATTAACATCAATCGATGGGCATCTCCATAGCTCATTGATTAGCCTCGTTGATGTGAGACTTTCTCCTTTTTTGTCTTCTCCACATAACCCCCGTCATCATATTCTATTCCACCCATAGTGACATGTCCATGGCTCGCGCTCATATATTGCGTGAAAGTTTATAGGTTCGAGATTTCTAAAGTATGAAACAATTGCTTGGCTTGTCATCGGGGTTGTGCATGATGAGAGCATACTTGTGTGACGAAAATGGAGCATGACTAAACTATATGATTTTGTAGGGATGAACTTTCTTTGGCCATGTTATTTTGAGAAGACATAAATGCTTAGTTAGTATGCTTGAAGTATTATCATTTTTATGTCAATATGAACTTTTATCTTGAATCTTTCGGATCTGAATATTCATACCACAATTAAGAAGAATTACACTGAAATTATGCCAAGTAGCACTCCGCATCAAAAATTATCTTTTTATCATTTACATACTCGAGGGGCGAGAAGGAATTAAGCTTGGGGATGCTTGATACGTCTCCAACGTATCTATAATTTTTGATTGCTCCATGCTATATTATCTACTGTTTTGGACATTATTGGGCTTTATTATCCACTTTTATATTATTTTTGGGACTAACCTATTAACCGGAGGCCCAGCCCAGAATTGTTGTTTTTTTTGCCTATTTCAGAGTTTCACAGAAAAGGAATATCAAACAGAGTCCAAACGGAATGAAACCTTCGGGAGCATTATTTTTAGGAAGAATATGATCCTGGAGACTTGGACCCTACGTCAAGAAACAAAAGAGGAAGCCACGAGGTAGGGGGGCGCGCCCTCCACCCTCGTGGGCCCCCTGTTGCTCCACCGACGTACTCCTTCCTCCTATATATACCTATGTACCCCCAAACGATCAGATACTGAGACAAAAACCTACTTCCACCGCCGCAACCTTCTGTACCCATGAGATCCCATCTTGGGGCCTGTTCCGGAGCTCCGCCGGAGGGGTCATCCATTAGGGATGGCTTAATTTGGACCAGATTCACATTCCATGGGCAAAACCCATTTTTCCATGGGCAAAACCCATTTTTCCTTACTCCAACAATTCTGAGACTTTGCCGGACACTCTCTTATGCACCAACTCATCACCACAAATATTCTCAAAATTTTCTAAAATGCCTAGAGCTCTCTAGCATTTCATCAAACACCAGGTGGGCACTGTTCATCGCTATCAAAAAGTTTCAGTAAAATTCAGAGGTAACAGAAGTTCAGAGAGAGACGGAGATCAATGCCGTGCACTTCTCCTCTTCCACTTTCCCGCGCGTTGTCGCCTACCTTAGGCATAAATGAGATGCCCGGACCCCTCTGGTCAGTGCCTCACCGCCGACCAACACAGTGGCTGGCCGGTGCACCTGCCACAGCCCTCGGTAGCGGCGGCCGAGCGGATCAGCTCGCCGACCAGCGCCTTCACACCCCTACCGCCCCCTGCCTACCTCCTCTCCACGCGGCGCGTCCTATACGGCGTTGACCCACCGCCCGAGCCACCCCGCGCCCGTCTGGCAGTCGCCGAAGACGGACACCGCCGCCACACCCGTGCGAACACCTCGCCGTGGATAAGGCCGTGGAGCTCGTGGACGTCGCGCTGGCGCTTCGAGATAATCCCTTGACCTCATCCACTCCATGTCGACCGCACCCGCCATCCAAACCTACCTCGTCGGCCGGAATAACTCCGACGTGATCCACGCCGCCACTAACCTGCTCGGACCGCTTATAAAAGGCCACCCGAGCCTCGTTCATCACCCACACCACCCCACCACCATCCCAATCTACCTCCCACACACCACCTCGACCTCGAGAAGGTCTTCTTCCCTGGCTCCGGCTACCGATCCGCCGCCACCCTCCCCGATCAGAACGACGCCACTACTCCACCTCCACCTCCAAAAAAATCTGCCAGTAGCCCACTGATTCACCATGTGATCGTTTCCGCGCTTCAATTTGACAACCGGAGCCCTCTCCGGCGAAGCCCACAACCACCCGACGCCGCTGTCCGCCGGAGTCGACCTCGCCGTTGTTCTGGTGCTCGTCGGCGATCACCACCACCACCCACCGACGCGGGGCGCCACACCGAACCTGTCCCGACCATCGTTGCGTCCTGAAACACCGGCGGTCGCCGCCGGTGACCACCGCCTCCCCTTTGTACACGCTCGCATAAAGCGCGTTTGAATTTCAAACCTGACGGGTGGGGCCCACCCGTCAGTATTCTGTTCTTTTCCGTTGTTTTCAAAAGTGTTTTTTCTAGGGTTATGCTTTCCCCATTGGGAAGCGTATTTCCGTCCGAGGCGCTTTCACTTATTACTGTAGGGACCCGCTGGCAATTATTGTGTTACAGAGAGGTCCCTGGTTTTAAATCCTTAATAACTTTTAGACCACATATTAGTTTCAATTGTTTGTTTTTCTGAAATTGTTGTTTTTCGCTCTAGTTTATTTTAGTATTTATTTAAAAATAGTTTGAGACAACTTTTTGTGCGGTTGCAAAAAAGTTGAAGGTGGACTTTTATTTTCAGAGAACGAAGAGGGGGACTATACCGGGAGTTTTAAAGAACCTCTTGCTGATTAATTTGGTCAAGGCAAGCATTATTGGACTTGGGTTATAATGGATTACACGCATGGTTGCATCTAAGTAGTTTTGCACCATTGTCACACCCTGATTTTCATGCCACAACACTTAAGATAATAAATCATGATAAAATGTGGTTTGACAAAAACTTTTGAGTGTTTTGTCCTTGCTTTGATTGAATGTTCGACTGTTGTTTGCAAGTGCTCTAAAAATCAAATAAATCCTGCAACTCTTATACTCCTTCCCCTTGATCCAAAAACCTTTCCCAATGATCATGCCATGTGTATAGGACATAAAAATAATTTCTTGCAAAAATATTTTGGCCAAAAAGTATTTCCTAAATTAGGTTTTCCAAAACCCCCTGAATTGAGACTTGAACTGCAAGTACTTCATTTGGGGTATGAAAAAGCTTTCAAAGAGTATGTTTGACTCATATTAGGTATAAGACTACCAAAAACCAAAAAAAAATAATTTTAAAAGATATTTTACTATTTTATTTAAAGGATTTTTCTTTAGGCCAGAAATGGTCTTTAATAGGTTAAAATTATTTTAATGCTTTAAAAATATTTGGGAAAAATCAGGGAAACTCAGTGGACATATATTGTCCATATCAAAGAGTTTCAACACATGGTCATGTTCAAAATATTGGTCAAATCCCTCAAAAACCCTTTCTGGATATTTCAAGCTTTTGAAATATTTACAAAGGAAATATTCCCCAAATGTTCCAAGAAAATTATAGCATGTCACATATGACATGTTTGATGATCTTGCCAAGTCCCATGTCATGGAGAACAGTATAACCCCATGAAACCCTCTCAAAACCACTTCTGTCCTTTTTCAAGTTTGAACAACTTTGCACTGTCCAATATGTCCAAATGCTCTCACACTTGGTGCACATGCTCAAATGGTGTAATAATGCATCTAGACCAAGTGGCACAAGTGGGAGAACAAGTTAACTTGAGCAAAGAGCCCCAAAACCCTTCCTGTCCACAACCAAATTTGAGCAACTCTACATTGTCAACTTTCTCCTTTTGATCTCAACTTTTGTGGACATGTTCAGAACCTCAAATGATGACACTACACCAAGTGGTGCATCAAGGAGAATAGATTAGCATGGCTAAATCTTGGAAAGTCCATTTCTGTTGATTTCTAGGGTTTACCAAAGTTGCATTGTCAACTTTCTTCAAATGAGCTCCAACTTGGTGATCAACCTCATTTCTATATGACACTTGATCCTGTTAATCTTCATATAATTTGGAATCCATTTGCTTGCCCAAACCACCATCAAACACCTTCTGGCAAAAACTTAAGATGCATGTTTCGTCCATTTCCACTAATCTCCATGAGCTCAACTTTTTCCCATAGCCCCATCTGGTCCTCCTCTAACCCCTGCATCTTTCCCTCCCGAGGAGCCATGATGATGGGGGTGAAAAGCTCGTTTTCCCTCTCTAGATAGCACCATTTATCTCTCTCTCAACCTCCCTCCCCACTCCAGTGGATCCCCAGGGCATCCAATGTCATTGTCACATTGTTTACTCCCCCCTGCAGCTGCCAGACACAAGTGGGCGTGAGGACGAGAAAAAGCATGGTGCCGGGCCATTTGAGCGCTCTGGAGCACGTCAGCGTGCTCCGACCGTTGACGCCCCGTCCCCCGACCACCTCGAGCCTCCCCCTCGCGCCAGTCGAGGTGCCTTGACGTCTGCAACACGCCACCGTGCAGGCCCCCTCGTCTCTCCCTCTCTCTCACCTCCTACGGCGCGTGCCCAGAGCCGCCCGGCTCGGCCAATGCTCGCGCGAGCCCGTGGCTCCACCAGGAGCTCGCCCCGCTCCCTCTCTCTCTCTCTTCCTAGCACCATACTCGACTCCCACGAACGTCGTAGACAGCCCCTCTCCCTCACTCTTGGCCTCCCGAGCCGTTGCCGCGGCCACCCGTGCGCCGCGGCCACGGTGAGCCACGGGTCGGCTATTTAAGGCCACCCCCGGGCCCCCTCTCTACTCCTTTGGCTCTCTTTCCTTCCCGTGCACTCCTGGACCAGCCCACACCTCTTCCCGTGTCCTCCATCCACCACAATGGACGGAGCATCGCCATCGAGCTCCGCCTAAATTCGAGCTAACCCAAGCTCTCGTTCACCCCCTAGCTACTCCAACGCCCTTATACCTCCACCGCAAGTCCCTCCATCGCCTTTGTTCGCCCCCAGGAAGGCCAGGCGCTCACGGCCAAAGATGGCCGATGGCCTCCTCCACGACCATCCAAACCATCGCCACTACGGCCATCCTCGGCGTGCGTGAAGCACCTAGGTGGATGCGTCGCAGCCTCCTGAGCACGCTGGTGGGCAGAGCATCGCCGGAGATGCTCTGTAGCCCCGGCAATCGCCGGCGGGAGCCGCTCCTCCCTGCGGCCGGAGCGCGCGCGGGAGGTTGAAGGCGACCTGCCACTGGGCCCCGCGCGTCAGTGACCCAGCGGGCGGGCCCCGCCCGTTTAAGTGGAAACGGCTTCGGCCAAATCCGCTTTCCCGCCAGCGTGGCATTTCCACGAAGCCGCCTTCGACGTCACCGTTGTCGCCCGTCTTGGCGTCTTCTTGGGCCGCCCACTAGCTATCTCTCGTCCAGTGCGAGTTTTAGGTATAAACCTAAACCTTTTGTTTTTCTTTTCCAGTAAGCTTCAAAAATCCATAAACAATTCAAATTAAGTCCAAATTTGATGATTCAAATTACACCTACTCGTTGGTGTAACATGCACATTTTTTCAGAAATATTTCTTTCACAAAAATTATAAAATCCCATTTTTCCATTTCTGTCATAAACTTTAGAAAATCACAGAGAGCTCAAAATTGATCCAAATGCCATGATTCAAATTCCTAGATGCTTCTAAGTTCATAACTTAGTTTATGGACATTTTTCTTAATACTTTCTATGCAACACAATATAATGAGCCATTTCTTCATATTTGTCAACTTTGCAAATTCATAAGAAATTCATTTGAACTCAAAATCCAGTGAAACCAACTCCTAGATGCTTCTAAAATCATGGTTTGTTTAATGGGTGCCTTTGCTCATTTTTCCAAAAATATATTTCTGTACACTTCTTGCAAATCCATAAACACCTTGATTCCATCATATTGAAATGTTCAGAGATATCCACTGATCCAATTCCAATGAAACCACTCTGGTTATTTTTCATATAACCAGAGATGTTCTAGAAAAGTCAAATTAATATTTTTAGAGCACTTTTATTTTTCTGCCTTGTTGTGTTGCTTATTATGGTTGCTTTCGACAATAGTTGACGAAGTAGACGAAATGCTCGGAGTTGGACCAGAGATATTTGAAGACCTCGGAGACTGTTAAAACAGGCAAGTAGCCCTTTGACCATGTCTATGAAACCCTTTTTATGCATGTCATATAGCACTTTATTAGTGTTGCATCGGAATCATGATGAGATGGTAACCACTTTGGTGGGTTGCCTTCGTACTTCCTCGTTGATACTTGCATTGTGCATGACCCTACCTTCTTATGAGGGTTATGCCGGTGGGAGTAGATAGGATGCTAAAGTAGTGCTACGCAAAAAGGGACGGGAATATACATGGTGATGGAGACAAAGTATTTTTGAAAAGAAACCCCATCGGGTGCCACTTATGCCCGGGGGAGATGATGAGTTGGGTAACCACTTGATGAGAAAGTGGTGTACCGAGGCAAGTGTGAGTGTTGTTTTCAAAACGAATTAGTTTAAGTTGCGACCGTTATTCCAACCTTACATGCGCAACCACTCTACCCTTATATGGGAAAGGGCATTATTGATTACCTAGGCCGATACTAGCTTGGAGCCCGCATTACTAGTGACGGGAGAGTTGTTGTTGCGCTCTCTCAGCACGGGGTCGTCCAGGTAGGGCGGCCATGACTATCTTCACAGGGCACCGGACACACCGTTGGTACCCCGTGCTTGTGGTATGTGATGAATACGGGAGCGAAGCTCCACAATTTTAAGATGTGAAATATTGGGCACGGGGGTTACTGCCAATCGAGTGAACTCTATGTTAGTGTCGTCTAGGGAAAGATAGTGATCGGGTGCTTACCCCGGGTACTTGAGGTACCGCGGGTCGTGGATGACACGGAAGTTCCCCGGATCTTGTGGGTAAAGTGTGCAACCTCTCAAGAGTGTAAAACTATTCGAATAGCCGTGTCCACGGTCAAGGACAGTTGGGTAACCGCTCTTGGGCTACGTCCATATGTTTCTGAAAAACAACACGGTTTGGTAAATATGTTGATGTGATTCGTGAGGAAGTCACGATGAGCTTGAGCACGAGTTGTTCACAACTCCTTTTCAATGTTGATGTCTGTAACCTCCTGATACTTCTTGCAGACGCATTCATGTCCTTGATTAATGTTGATCATACTTGCATGAGAAAAAAAACTAGCTTTCCGCAAATCTACCAATTTAGCAGTAGAGCCATGCATGTTTATTCTATTATCACTCTTGGGTTGCTTGCGAGTACATTCGAAGTACTCATTGGCTTGCCACTGGTTATTTTATTGGCCAGGCATGAAAGAACATGATAAGATGAAGAATACTTCGGTGATGAACATGCGAGCTAGGCCGCTTCCTAGTCAGAATGCCTGTAGGGTTAAGGGAGATGGCATGGGTCCAAGTTATCGATGAAGATTTCTACTGCGAAGTTATACTCAAGACTTGACCATAATGGCCCTACTTGTGTAAAACGGTATGTATGGATGTAAGACTCTTGTTATTCAGCTTCTGTGTGTTTAGTGAGCATTGATCTCTGGGATCACTGTACACGTGCATTCGGTGATCTCGACTTATGAGTTGGGGTCCCCACAACAATATAGTAGTAATAGCAGAAGCATGCATCGGTCATGTCAATTTGAGCACTATTGCATGAACCCTGTTGCATGTCATGTGAGCACTATTTCACTCTTCAGGTATTTTGCTTATGTATGAAAGTGGAAAGAATCCAGGAGGGTATCTCCTGCCTTGGACGTGTCGATGGGCACGGACTGTGTTACGACAAGACGGTGTCACTGTGGCATGTGAGACATGTCAGTCTTAATAACAACACCTCCTGAGTCGACCTAGAATCGAGTCTTCTTCCATTAAGCCTAAAAACACACTGTGCTGCCACTTGTCTTCCCGCAAGGGGAGTGCGATTTAGTAAGTTGTTAACCCCTTTCCGTGTACACACCAGTTAGAGAGGCCACGATGAGGGTTCCACGGCCATGGACTAATGCCAGTCATCGGGTCAGGGGGCATGGGTGTATCCGGCTGGGCTGAGAGGGGGCACCCCTTGTAATCCGCGCGTATTAATAGTGATGCCATGCTATTCGAGACGATGGTCTCCCCGACTTTGAGTCTTTCTTGAAAGATGCTTTGGGTGATTCCTGGCATCCGGAAAGTTATTCGGTGTGTCTTTGGTCGGTGTGTTTCCAACCCAAAAACCGTAATGGAAATTAGTCAAGGTCTAAACATTGGCTATAGGAATTCCATACATGTGGGTAAAGAGTACACCCTCTGCAGAGTTACATCTGTTCGAACAGCCGTGTCCACGGTCAAGGGCACAGTTGGGAAGGGTCATGTATCGGTCCCGGTGTCGGTCTTTGGAGGAAAATAATTAAATTGAGCTTGATCCATCATACAGTATAATTATGGGCACCACTGAGGCTGCCATGAATAATATTGTTATGCATATTATTGATGCGATGGACTAACCCGTTTCTCTTATTCAATTGTACTGAGTGTCACCTGGGTTGGATAGACTACCCGTGCACTCAGCTTTATTTTTCTTTTCTGAGTATCACCTGGGATGGCTAGACTACCCGGATACTCAGTTTTATTTTCAAGACCTTACATGGCGTCGCTTGAGTTCTCGGGCGGTCCTGTCTCGCCCGATTCTCTTTTAGACACCCGTTTGGCATTTCTTTTCAAGACCTTAAGTGGCGTTGCTTGAGTTCTCGGGCGGTCCTGTCTCGCCCGATTCTCTTTTAGACATCCGTTTGGAATTTCTTTTCAAGACCTTACGTGGCGTCGCTTGAGTTCTCGGGCGGTCCTATCTCGCCCGACTCTCTTTTAGACACCCATTTGGCATTTCTTTTCAAGACCTTATGAGGCGTCGGTTTTAGACACCCGTTTGGCGTTCTTCCCGGAATTTCTCGGGTGGTCTAATGCTCGTGTTCCATTTTAAATTTCTTGTCTATCACTACTTTCATTTGATTATTTATCCACATCAGATCCACATTATCATGTCATGATTTAATTCCAGTCAACATGTGCATTTAGCATAGCCCACCATGAGCATTTGCATTCGTTATACCTTTTGTTCATAATGTTTGCGAGTACATTCCAACGTACTCACAGGCTTGTCCCTGGCTATTGTCTTGGCCAGACCTGGAGGAGGACGAGCTTGCCGAGGAGGACTGCGCTAGCGAGCCCAACGCATAGAGGTGTTCCCAGTCAGTCACCTGTGGGTTTGGAGTCTACCACGTCTATCATACACTAGTGCCTCCGCTACACTAATAAAGTAGTCAAGCCTCACCCTGACGCTTGGCTTACTTTTTTGTATTGGTGTTGTATCTCCGTCACTCACTATCATATTCCACTGCCACCTGTTTTACATGTTTGTACCAGATTGTAGAGCACTCTGGCTCAACCCGATGTAATATTATGTGTGTACTGGTTATCTATATCAAGGAAGTCCACCAGCAGTCCTTATCTTGGGGCTGGTGAGACTTTGGGCTATTCTATGATTTATTACGGAAGTGAGGCTGACAAACCTTGGTATCAGAGCCAGGCTGACTGTAGGAAGCCCTAGGTGCGTTCGCTAGTAATAGGATCAGTCCTAACATTTCCTTAGCATGCATTTTGTGCATTGTAACAATTTTTCCTTAGTCATCATATACCTATGATATGACTATTTGGATTTTTGTCTACTATTGTAGATGTCTGGCGGCAGCTGTCCGACCCAGATATTTGCCAACGAGCCTGTGGAATTCTCCTGTCTTCTCGTCATCATCGCTAGGTCGCGGTGAGATCACGAAGCCGTCTGGAGTACACCATCTTCCCCGACAGGATCATAGACACCCTGACCATGTACCAGGCCTCGGTATATATTCGGGGTGAATCCGCCGAGCCCCACCGCAACTACCGCTTTGTTGGGAGAGTCATGCCTACTGAGAGGCATGCTATCCAGATGGCCGCTCGTGAAGCCATTGCTCATCTAAGGGACATCCTTCCAATCATGTAGACCCGTCCCTATTATTACCTGCCATGCCATGTTCCATACACAAGTCACTATGCTTTCTCATGCACCGTGGAAGAAAGGGACGAGGCAATTGAACCCCTGGTTCAATATATCATGGCTCTAGAATCAGTCTTCACCTCACTGGTGGATGACTATCTTATTGTACAAATGGACATAGCTCGTGCGAGAGTTCCTCGCAGGAGGGAGCTCTGTTCTCCGTCACCGCGTGCTCCACGCATTCTGACTCCACCATATATCCCTTCTACTTATTCTGCGTTTCGACGCCCATCCCCGAGCAATGAAGCTAGTCGCTTGGTTGCACCCATTCCCGTTAGAGCGTCACCACCAACAAGCACAGTGCCACTACGAGCGGGCGTGGCATCAACGACTGCGCGATTGGAGACCATACACGAGGAGGATGAGGAGGTCGAATCTTCAGCACCTCATCTGGGACTCACAGTCAGCAGGGCCAATGACATCTCAGATACTCCATGATGGCAGCCAAGGCAGCTATACCGCAACCACCCTTAAGAAGACGTAGTTGTAAAATAGTTATCTTCTGTCCTCTTCCTCCCTTGTAAGATAGCAAGTAGTAGAATCAGACTGCAGCACGCTAGAAATTAGAGCAGTGCGCTAGTTTTAATAAGCGGTCATGTAGTATACGGCGGCGGCATGCATATTATATAATTAGATCATGCATGTATGATTAAGTCCTCCTTGTATAATTAAAACCTGCATGTATAATATGTCCTGGTGTACTTGCGTCTTGGGGGGAGTTTATTTTCAGTTTCTTAAAGATTTCCTTTTATCCTTTGAATTTTTTTCTCTCATCATGTTACACCAATACCCCAGAAAGAAAATGCATCGTCCCTAGACTCGTTCTATGCCCAGTCCGCGAGAGGACAACTTTGCGCAGATGGGAAACAATTTCACACCTGGACAGACAAGTCAACAAAGCAATGATTCTGCGTTTTCACAAGTGTTCCGTCTGTACGAGCAAAGTCATCAACAGCACCAAGAAATGATGCAGCACTTGATAAATATGGGGAATGATGCTATCTGGGTGTCGGTGGTGGACAACACCTATGGGATCACAAGAATCCCTACTACGGTCGCGGGGCGCGGGGTCGTGAGAAGAACGGATCAAACAGATAGCACACGGTTACTTTATCCAGGTTCGGGCCGTGAGGATACGTAAAACCCTACTCCTGCTTTGGTGGTTTGTTTATCTGTGTTCTTGAACTAGCAATGGGGCATGAGGAGCTCCAAAAAGCCGAATCCTCCTCCAGGTCGCCTTGGGCCTCCTTTTATAGGGAAAGGGGTTGCCACGGTGGCACACAGGAGGTGGAAAGAATACAGTGATGCGAGTTTATCCCTCGCATTACATGACAAGGCGCCTTTAATGCGTCTTGCTTAGGTGTCCTTGCTTTATCGGGGACGGGGAGAGCCATGTCTCGTCCGTCGCCGCTCCCTTTCGTGTCGACACGCGCCCTGGCCAGCGGTGCCCGCGGTGCCATGTAGGCAGGCAGGCAGCTGAGGTGGCACAATGGTGGGTCTCCATGAAGATCCGCTTGCCACCACGCAGGTGCCTACCCAACTGGTTGGGTCGGCAGCTGCATGCGAACGGTGGTGGAGGTTTGATTGGCGTGGGCCTGATGGTGGCCCTACGGGTGTTCTTGGCAAGGGCCTCGCCGTAGCCCCGACAAAGGTCTTGCCGGGGCCCCGGCAAGGGTCTTGCCGTGGCGCCTGCTGTCATCCCCGGCAAGGCGCTTGCCGGGGGCCTTGTGGTCCTCCTTGGCTGCGATCCCGCCAAGGGTCGTCATCTTCTATAGTGTGCATCTGATCTTGAATGTGTTCACAAAGATCTGCATGCCACCACGGGGATGTCTCCTGAATCCTTGCCCCATGGGGGCAGTGGACTCAAGGGCGATTCGCTCCGTAGGTGTGGGGCGAGCTGCCACGGCAAGGGTCTTGCCAGGTTTGCTAAAACCGCCTCCCGGCAAGGATCTTGCCGGGGGAGTCTGCTTCGTCCTCTTTGCTCTTTGTGGTCTTGGTCTTGGCATCGTTCTGCTCCTTTCGAGCTTCGGCCTTACCTTGGCTCACCTCCCTTGCCTTGCTTAGTGCGGTGGTGCCCGTGGCTCAGACTGCCCGTGCACAGTTATAGGGGTACAAAAAGTGTACCCCTCTTTTTGTACACCGACACTGGGTTATCACGGATTTATTAACCAAGGTGGCACATTTCATTCTGGTAAAAACAACATACTCAACTCAGAGGCTTGCCAAGTTATACCTCTCTCGAATTGTTTGCTTACATGGAGTACCCAAGACCATAGTCTCCGACAGAGGCACTCAGTTTGTCTCAAGGTTTTGGGATCACCTGCAGCAGGCCCTAGGAACGCAACTGGTTTTCAGTACGGCATATCACCCACAAACAGGGGGACAGACTGAACGGGTAAACCAAATATTTGAAGACATGCTGAGAGCTTGTGTTCTTACTTATGGAGCAAGTTGGGAGGATAGTTTGCCATATGCGGAATTCTCATACAACAACAGCTATCAGGCAAGTCTAAAGATGTCACCCTTTGAAGCATTGTATGGCCGAAGATGCCGTACCCCACTCAATTGGTCTCAAACCGGAGATAGCCGAATATTTGGCCCGAAAGTTCTCAAGGAAGTAGAAACAAAAGTAAAACTCATTCGAGACAGATTGAAAACAGCTCAGGGTCGGCAGAAAAACTATTATGACCAGAAACACCGTTAGGTCAGTTTTGTACCTGATGAGTATGTGTACCTCAGGGTATCCCCAATGAGAGGACTACAGAGATTTAAGGTCAAAGGAAAGCTAGCACCACGGTTTGTTGGACCATTTGGAATAATTGCAAGGAGAGGCAAGGTTGCCTACCAACTAGAGCTACCAGCAGAATTGTCAAACGTTCATGACGTGTTCCATGTATCACAACTAAGGAGATGCCTTAGCAATCCAGAAAAACAAGTCCAACACCAAGACTTGGATCTTCAACCAGATCTTACGTATAAGGAGCACCTGATAAAAATCTTGGAGCAGTCTGAACGGAGGACACGGCAGAGTGTCATAAAATTTTACAAGGTTCAGTGGAGCAATCATATCGAAGAAGAAGCAACTTGGGAAAGAGAGGATCACCTAAAGACTGAATATCCGTACCTGTTTGAGGGACAGCTGAAATATCGGGGACGAGATTTTTCTTAAGAGGGGTAGGTGTTGTAACACCCCAAAAATTATCCCTTGGTTTTTTTATTCTCAAAATGGTTTCTTTATTTGGATGAGTCTTTGGTTTGGTAAAAAAAATTTAGTATCAAAAGCATTTCTTATGCTAGAAGAATTTTTATGGCATTTAAAAATATTTCAAGGATTTGGTCACTTCACTCTTGTCAAAATACTTCTCACTCTTCCCAAAAATGTATTCTGTCACTCTAGAATCCTTTCCTAGTCTTCCTCACTTTCTAGGACAGTGCCCAACACCTTACATCTCCACAAAAATAATTTTCTCATATTTAATAAATTCCAAAGTTGGAATTTGCATTATTCCTAGTTCCTTTGGTTACAAAGGAACCATATTCTCTTCAACTCTTGTCCACCCAAGAAAAATTACACTAGCAACTAGACAGTACCCAAAACCCATTTCACCAAAAACATGGGGTTCTATAGTTCAAAACTTTCAAACTTCAGGCAGTTCAAATTTGGACCAGATTCACATTCCATGGGCAAAACCCATTTTTCCTTACTCCAACAATTCTGAGACTTTGCCAGACACTCTCTTATGCATCAACTCATCATCACAAATATTCTCAAAACTTTCTAAAATGCCCAGAGCTCTCTAGCATTTCATCAAACACCTGGTGGGCACTGTTCATCGCTGTCAAAAAGTTTCAGTAAAATTCAGAGGTAACAGAAGTTCAAAGAGAGAGGGAGATCGATGTCGTGCACTTCTCCTCTTCCACTTTCCCGCGCGTTGTCACCTACCTGAGGCATAAATGAGATGCCCGGACCCCTCTGGTCAGTGCCTCGCCGCCGACCAGCACAGTGGCTGGCCGGTGCACCTGCCACCGCCCTTGGCAGCGGCGGCCGAGCGGATCAGCTCGCCGACCAGCGCCTTCACTCCCCTACCGCTCCCCTGCCTACCTCCTCTCCACGCGGCGCGTCCTCTATGGCGTTGACCCACCGCCCGAGCCACACCGCGCCCGTCGGGCAGTCGCCGGAGATGGACACCGCCGCCACACCCGTGCGAACACCTCACCGTGGATAAGGCCGTGGGGCTCGTGGACGTCGCACTGACGCTTCGAGAGAATCCCTCGACCTCATCCACTCCACGTCGACCGCACCCGCCGCCCAAACCTACCTCGTCAGCCAGAATAACTCCGACGTGATCCCCTCCGCCACTGACCTGCTCGGACCGCCTATCCATGGTGCGAACCGAGCCCCGAGCCTCGTTCATCACCCACACCACCCCCACCACCATCCCAATCAACCTCTCGCACACCACCACGACCTCGAGAAGGTTTTCTTCCCCGGCTTCGACTACCGATTCGCCGCCACCCTCCCTGATCAGAACGACGCCACTACTCCACCTCCAAAAAAAATCTACCAGTAGCCCACTGATCCACCATGTGATTGTTTCCGCGCTTCAATTTGACAACCGGAGCCCTCTCCGGAGAAGCCCACAACCACCCGACGCCGCCGTCCGCCGGAGTCGACCTCGCCGTTGTTCTGGTGCTCGCCGGCGATCACCACCACCACCCACCGACGCGGGGCGCCACCCCGAACCCGTCCCGACCATCGCCGCGTCCTGAAACGCCGGCGATCACCGCCGGTGACCACCGCCTCCCCTCTATACACGCACGCGTAAAGCCCGTTTAAATTTCAAACCTGACGGGTGGGGCCCACCCGTCAGTATTCTGTTCTTTTCTGTTGTTTTCGAAAGCGTTTTTTCTAGGGTTAAGCTTTCACCGCTTTGAAGCGTATTTCAGTCCGAGGCGCTTTCACTTATTACCGCAGGGACCTGCTGGCAGTTATTTTGTTACAGAGAGGTCCCTGGTTTTAAATCCTTAATAACTTTTAAACCACGGATCAGTTTCAATTGTTTCTTTTTCTGAAATTGTTGTTTTCTCTCTAGTTTATTTTAGTATTTATTTAAAATAGTTTGAGACAAATTTTTGTGCGGTTGCAAAAAAGTTGAAGGTGGACTTTTATTTTCAGAAAACGAAGAGGCGGACTATACCGGGAGTTTTGAAGAACCTCTTGCTGATTACTTTGGTCAAGGCAAGCATTATTGGACTTGGGTTATAATGGATTACACGCATGGTTGCATCTGAGTAGTTTTGAACCATTGTCACACCCTGATTTTCATGCCACAACACTTAAGCTAATAAATCATGATAAAATGTGGTTTGACAAAAACTTCTGAGTGTTTTGTCCTTGCTTTGATTGAATGTTTGACTACTGTTTGCAAGTGCTCTAAAAATCAAATAAATCCTCCAACTCTTATACTCCTTCCCCTTGATCCAAAAACCTTTCCCAATGATCATGCCATGTGTATAGGACATAAAAATAATTTCTTGCAAAAATATTTTGGCTAAAAATAATTTTCTAAATTAGGTTTTCCAAAAACCCCTGCATTTAGACTTGAACTGCAAGTACTTCATTTGGGGTATGAAAAATCTTTCAAAGAGTATGTTTGACTCTTCAGGTATTTTGCTAATGTATGAAAGTGGAAAGAATCCAGGAGGGTATCTCCTGCCTTGGACGTGCCGATGGGCACGGACTGTGTTACCACACGACAGTGTCGCTGTGGCATGTGAGACATGCCAGTCTTAATAACAACACCTCCTAAGTCGACCTAGAATCGAGTCTTGTTCCATTAAGCCTAACAACACACCATGCTGCCACTTGTCTTCCCGCAAGGGGAGTGCGATTTAGTAAGTTGTTAACCCCTTTCCGTGTACACACCACTTAGAGAGGTCACGATGAGGGTTCCACGACAATGGACTAATGCCAGTCATCGGGTCAGGGGGCATGGGTGTATCCGGCTAGGCCGAGAGGGGGGCACCCCTTGTAATCCGCGCGTATTAATAGTGATCCCATGCTATTCGAGACGATGGTCTCCCTGACTTAGAGTCTTTCTTGAAAGATGCTTTGGGTGATTCCTGGCATCCGGAAAGTTATTTCTGGTGTGTGCTGGTCAGGTGTGTTTCCAACCCAAAAACTGTAATGGAAATTAGTCAAGGTCTAAACATTGGCTATAGGAATTCCATACATGTGGGTAAAGAGTACACCCTCTACAGAGTTACATCTATTCGAATAGCCGTGTCCACTGTCAAGGCACAGTTGGGAAGGGTCAAGTATCAGTCCCGGTGTCAGTCTTTGGAGGAAAATAATTAAATTGAGCTTGATCCATCTTGCAGGATAATTATGGGCACCACTGAGGCTGCCATGAATAATATTGTTATGCATATTATTGATGTGATGGACTAACCCGTTTCTCTTATTCAATTGTACTGAGTGTCACCTGGGATGGCTAGACTACCCGTGCACTCAGCTTTATTTTTCTTTTCTGAGTATCACCTGGGATGGCTAGACTACCCGGATACTCAGTTTTATTTTCCAGGCCTTACGTGGCGTCGCTTGAGTTCTCGGGCGGTCCTGTCTCGCCCGATTCTCTTTTAGACACCCGTTTGGCATTTCTTTTCAAGACCTTACGTGGCATCGCTTGAGTTCTCAGGCGGTCCTTTCTCGCCCGATTCTCTTTTAGACACCCGTTTGGCATTTCTTTTCAAGACCTTACATGGCGTCGCTTGAGTTCTCGGGCGGTCCTGTCTCGCCCGACTCTCTTTTAGATACCCGTTGGGCATTTCTTTTCAAGACCTTATGAGGAGTCTCTTTCAGACACCCATTTGGCATTCTTCCCGGAATTTCTCGGGCGGTCTAACGCCCGTAGTCCACTTTAAATTTCTTGCCTATCACTACTGTCATTTGATTATTTATCCACATCAGATCCACATTATCATGTCATGATTTAATTCCAGTCAACATGTGCATTTAGCATAGCCCATCATGAGCATTTGCATTCGTTATACCTTTTGTTCGTAATGTTTGCGAGTACACTCCAATGTACTCACAGGCTTGTCCCTGGCTATTCTCTTGGCCAGACCTGGAGGAGGACGAGCTTGCCGAGGAGGACTGCGCTAGCGAGCCCAACGCGTAGAGGTGTTCCCAGTCAGTCACCTGTGGATTTGGAATCTACCACGTGTATCATACACTAGTGCCTCCGCTACACTAATAAAATAGTCAAGCCTCACCCTGACGCTTGGCTTACTTTTTTGTATTGGTGCTGTATCACCGTCACCCACTGTCATATTCCATTGCCACCTGTTTTACATGTTTGTACCAGATTGTAGAGCACTCTGGCTCAACCCGATGTAATATTATGTGTGTACTGGTTATCTATATCAAGGAAGTCCACCAGCAGTCCTGATCTTGGGGCTGGTGAGACTTTGGGCTATTCTGTGATTTATTACGGAAGTGAGGCTGACAAACCTTTTCTGAATTCTTTAATGTATGATTGGTTATCTTTGCAAGTCTCTTCGAATTATCAGTTTGGTTTGGCCTACTAGATTGATCTTTCTTGCAATGGGAGAAAGTGCTTAGCTTCGGGTTCAATCTTGCGGTGTCCTTTCGCAGCGATGAGGGGCAGCAAGGCACGTATTGTATTGTTGCCATCGAGGATAACAAGATGGGGTTTTTATCATATTGCATGAATTTATCCCTCTACATCATATCATCTTGCTTAAGGTGTTACTCTGTTTTCATGAACTTAATACTCTAGATGCATGCTGGATAGCGGCCGATGAGTGGAGTAATAGTAGTAGATGCACGCAGGAGACGGTCTACTTGTCTCGGACGTGATGCCTATATACATGATCATACCTAGATATTCTCATAACTATGCTCAATTCTATCAATTGCTCAACAGAATTGCTCACCCACCGTAAAATACTTATGCTCTTGAGAAAAGCCACTAGTGAAACCTATGGCCCCCGGGTCTATCTTCATCATATTAATCTTCCAACACTTATTTATTTCCTTTGCTTTTATTTTACTTTGCATCTTTATCACAAAAATACCAAAAATATTATCCTATCATATATATCAGATCTCACTCTCGTAAGTGACCATGAAGGGATTGACAACCCCTTATAGCGTTGGTTGCGAGGATTTATTTATATTGTGCAGGTGCGAGGGACTCGCGCGTAGCCTCCTACTGGATTGATACCTTGGTTCTCAAAAACTGAGGGAAATACTTACGCTACTGTGTTGCATCCCCCTTTCCTCTTCAAGGGAAAACCAACGCAGTGGTCAAGAGGTAGCAAGAGGCTGATAGTAGGGACCCGCATGGTCCATGGCCGTAGGCAAGCAAGTGCCTCCTTATTACGCGAACAAAAATGATTGCTTCTCTTAACAGCTGGGACCCACGAGCTACATCCTCGAACGCAAGGAAGTGCCTCCTTATTACACGAGAAAAAAGTTTCCTCCACCTAACAGCTGAGACCCACTAGCTACTCTTCGCAGACAAGGAAGTGCCTCCTTATTCCGCGCAAGAAAAATGATTCCTCCCGCTGCTAGGTGGGACCCACCAGATTTGGTGGCTGACTTGTGGGCCTACTAAGTTGATGCGTTCGTAGGGTTTTGTCAACCTAGTCAACAAACAATTATAGCAGCAATGACTGTTGGATGTTAATCCAATGACCATGCTGCTTCTTCAACCTCTGACCTTCGTTCTCTAGATGCCCAAACCAGCGCCAGCAGAACCGCCTGCTCCTGCCTCCCGTGGTCGCACCGTTGGCTATGACATCCCTCTGCTCACCCACACCTCCTGTTATTCTCTGGCAACGGGAGCCTCACACCATAGGCGAAGCAGGCAACCCTCGTACTCCCCTCCGCGTGGGCATCCACTACCGCGTATTCCCTAGCTCCGTGTTGTTCCCTTCCTAGGCCTCGCCGTCGTCCATTGCCTTGGTGCTCTTTGCACGGCATGGTCAACGAAAAATAGCCATCGGAAGATGACTGTATGTAGTGACGCTGACAGTTGGACCCACCAGCTACATCTTCGGACGGAAGGAAGTGCCTCCATATTAGGCGCAAAAAAATGATCCCTCCCCCTGACAGCTGGGATCCACCAACTATATCTTCGTACATAAGGACGTGCCTCCTTATCCTCCCTGACAGCTCGGACCCACCTGGTCGAAGCATACATAGTGTTGTCTCTTTGGTCGTAACATGTACGTAAATACTAGTCGATCGGTCTCTCTGCAATGATGAACCGTGGCCGAGCAAAGCAGCGGCATGTGTCCTAGTAAAGCCCCCGACGTAGCAGTTCAGGCAGTCCTGTCTAAATTGTGTAGACGTACGTACAACCATAGGGAAAAAAATACGTCCACGTACATATATGGGTGGGGTCTCGAACGCATACTCGCGCATACGTATGGCTAGGGCTCGTGTACATTGAGAGGCAACAGACGGCAGCAACAGCATCCTATTCATCGACAACCAACTGACTGGGTCGGAATGGAGTGTTCTTTAGGAGGCAACATAATGCGTCCTGTTCATTGGGAGCCAACCGGCTTGGATAGAACAGCCGAATCGGGTTCTGGTGTACCGCAATATGGAGGAAATAGCCTTCTGTTCGACCGCCAATGGTCGAAACGGAATCCTGTTCATCGGGAGGGTTCTGCCATACCGCAAAATGGAGGAAACGGACTTCTGTTTGAGCTCCTACGATCAAAATAGGGTTCCTTTGATCGGGAGGGGTCTGGCATACCGCAAAACGAAGGAAATAGACTTCTCTTCGACTGCCTATGGTCGAAATGGGGTCCTGTTCATCGGGAGGGGTGCGGCGTAGTGCAAAACGGGACTCTACGGGCTACTATTCATCCACCATCGACTTCCTCCAACCTCCACCTGCTACTGTTCATCCGCCGTTGACTTCCTCCAGCCTCCATCGGCTACTATTCAACCAACCCTCCATGGGGTCCTGTTCATCTACCGCCAACCGGCTCGGGTGTGGCGGGCTCCTCGGTGTCCTATTCATCTAGCGGTAATGGCCTACTACCACGACATCCTGTTCATCCAACCCCCACCAGGAACTGTTCATCCACAACAAACCAACCGGCTCGACTGACTACATCTCGACTCGTTCTACATACCGCGTGCACGGTAGCAACGGTCACGTTTTATCGAGCGACAACCCAACACACCGGCTGGCTACGTCTTGCATGGGGGCTCGATCGGCTTCAGTAAGAAAATCGATCGCTCGGGTTCAGTTAGCAGCATTAGCGAAGGAATCGCTTGGGTTCAGCCAGCAGCAGCAGAAGTGAATGAATCGCTCGGGTTCAGTTAACAGCAAAGCGATCGATCGATCGCTTGGGTTTAGTTAGAGCCAACGCCTCGCAAACGCGCATACGAGAGAGAAATGCACAAACCATAGTGCATCGCTCGGTGCCAACCACCCATCGTAACCTGGAACTCCCTGATATTTTCCTCGCCCTCGCTCCTAGCATGATTTTTTCCGTCACAGACGGCCCAAAGAATGTCATGCAGGTGCATCTCCGGCCCACCCAAGACGAGAAGCCCATTTTCTGTCATGATTTTTTGTCATAGAAGTAGGAGCCCACCACATCTATGATGATACATGTTTTTGTCACAATTATCGTCATAGAAGTGTCATAAGCATGACAAAAAAATTGTTCGGGCAAAATGTCACGGATGTCTCTTTTTTTTGTAGTGCATGCACCTAGTGTATTAAGTTAACAAGAACGGAGTAACGCCTCAAGCAAGATGACATGATGTAGAGGGATAGATCCAATCAATATGAACAAACCCCATCTTTTTATCCTGAATGGCAACAATACAAATGCGTGTCATGTTCCTTTCTGTCACTGGGAATAAGCACCACAAGATTGAACCCATTACAAAGCACCTCTCGCATTGCAAGAAAAATCATTCTAGTTGATCAAACCAAATCAATAGATCAGAGATAAATACAAAGCTATCTTAATGATGCATAAAAGAGTTTAGAGAAGACTCAAATGATATTCGTAGATAATCTGATCATGAACCCACAATTCATCGGATCTCAACAAACGCAGCGCGAAAAAAGATTACATCGAATAGATCTCCAAGAACATCGAGGAGAACATTGTATTGAAGATCAAAGGGAGAGAATAAGCCATCTAGCTACTAGCTATGGACACGTAGGTCTGTGGTAAACTACTCACACATCATCAGAAGGGCAGCAAGGTTGGTGTAGAAGCCCTCTGTGGTTGAATTCTCATTCGGTAGAGTACCAGAAATGGCCTCTAGATGGGATCTCATGAGGACAGAAACTTGCAGCGGCGGAAAAGTATTTTTTGTGTGCCCTTTGGTGTACGGGGAATATTTAGGTATTCATTTTAGAAGAATTTGGGCTAGAGGAGCCACAGGGGGGCCACAAGCTTTGGTGGCGCCCCCCTCTAGGTTGCGCCCTGTGAGCTTGTCGTGGCCTCTAGCCCTTATGGCCTACTCCCGAAGCTTCCAAGGTGTCTTGTGCTCCAAGAAAAATCATCAAAAAGTTTCGTTCCATTTGGACTCCGCTTGTTATTGGTTTTCTATAAAGGCAAAACCAAGGAAAAAACAACAACTGGCACTTGGCACTAGGTTAATAGGTTAGTCCCAAAAATGATATGAAATAGCATAATAATGCATATAAAATATCCAAGTTTGATAATATAATAGCATGGAACAATAAAATTATAGATATGTTGGAGACGTATCAAGCATCCCCAAGCTTAATTCCTCCTCGTCCTCGAGTAGGTAAATGATAAAAATAGATTTTTTGATGTGGAATTCTACCTAACATGTTTATCATGTAATCTTTCTTAATGTGAAATTAATATTCAGATCCATAAGACTCATAACAAAAGTATAATATTGACATAAAAACAATAATACTTCAAGCATACTAAAAAGCAATCATGTTTTTTCAAAATATCATGGCTAAAGAAAGTTATCCCTACAAAATCATATAGTCTTGTCACGCTCCATCTTCTTAACACAAAGTATTTATCATGCACAACCCCGATGACAAGCCAAGCAATTGGTTCATACTTTTTGGTGTGCTTCAGCTTTTTCAACTCTCATGCAATTTGTGAGCGTGAGCCATGGATATAGCACTATGGGATGAATAGAATATGATGTTGGAGGTTGCGTGGAGCAGACAGAAAAAGGAGAAAGTCTCACATTGACGAGGCTAATCAACGGGCTATGGAGATGCCCATCAATTGATGTTAATGCAAGGAGTAGGGATTGCCATGCAACGGATGCACTAGAAATATAAGTGTATGAAAGCTCAAAAGAAAGCTAAGTGGGTGTGCATCCAACTTGCTTGCTCATGAAGACCTAGGGTATTTGGGGAAGCACATCATTGGAATATACAAGCCAAGTTCTATAATGAAAAATTCCCACTAGTAATATATGAAAGTGACAAAATAGGAGAGTCCCTATCATGAAGAACATGGTGCTACTTTGAAGCACAAGTGTGGAAAATGATAGTAACATTGTCCCTTCTCTCTTTTTATCTCATTTTTTAATTATTTTCTTCTTTTTTCTTTTTTTGGGCTCTTTGGCCTCTCTTTTTTATTTTAGTCTGGAGTATCATCCCAACTTGTGAGGGAATCATAGTCTCCATCATCCTTTCCTCACATGGTCTAATAATGATGATCATCGCACTTCTGTTTACTTACAACTCAAGAATTACAACTCGATACTAGAACAAAAATATGACTCCATATGAATGCCTCCAGCGGTGTACCGGGATGTGCAATGATCTAGCATGACATGTATAAAAAATATGAATGGTGGGCAAGCCACAAATACTATGTCAACTATATGATCATGCAAAGAAATATTACAATGATGGTATGTGTCATAATGAAACAGAACGGTGGAAGTTGCATGGTAAAATATCTCTGAATGGCTATGGAAATGCCATAATAGGTAGGTATGGTGGCTGTTTTGAGGAAGATATAAGGTGGCCTATGTGTGAAAGAGCGAATCATACCATGGGCTTTGGATGCACCGGCGAAGTTCGCACCACATCTCAACGTGAGAAAGGGCAATGCACGGTACCGAAGAGGCTAGCAAATTGCGGAAAGGTGAGATGTGTATAATCCATGGACTCACATTAGTCACAAAGAACTCACATACTTATTGCGATAGTTTATTAGCCCTCGAAGAAAAGTATTACTACGCATGCTCCTATGGGTATAGATTGGTAGGAAAAGATTATCACTCATCCCCAACTGCCACTCATAAGGAAGACAATCAATAATAAATCATGCTCCAATATCACCGATAACTAGCGACCATACATGCATGCTTCGAGAATCATAAACCTTAACACAAATATTCTTACTAAATCACAATTACTCACTAGCATGACTCTAATATCACCATCTTTATATATCAAAACAAATGCAAGGAATCAAACTTCTCATATATTCAATGATCTTCATGAAAGTTTTTATTATATCCCTCTTGAATACCCATCATATTAGGAATAAACTCATAACCTAAGCAAATTGCCATACTATTTATAAGACTCCCAAAATAATATAAGTGAAGCATGAGAGTTCATCAATTTCTTTAAAATAAAACCACCGTCGTGCTCTAAAAAGATATAAGTTAAGAACTAGAGCGAGTACCTAGCTCAACTGATATAAGTGAAGCACATAGAGTATTCTAATAAATTAACGATTAACGTGTGTTCCTCTCAAAAGGTGTGTACAACAAGGATGATTGTGGCATACTAAAAAGAAAAGCCTCATATAAACAATATGCTCCAAGAAAAACACATATCATGTGGTGAATAAAAATATAGCATTAAGGAATTTACCGATGGATTGTAGACAAAAGAGGGGATGCCTTCTGGGGCATCCCCAAGCTTAGATGCTTGGTTGTCCTTGAATATTAACTTGGGGTGCCTTGGGCATCCCCGAGCTTAGCATCTTTCCACTTCTTATTCCATAGTCCATCGAAACTTCACCCAAAACTTAAAAACTTCACAACACAAAACTCAACAGAAAACTCGTGAGATCCATTAGTGAAACAAAGCAAATAACCACTTTTAGGCACTTTTGTAAACTCATTCCAATTTTAAATTTGCATTATATCTAATTTATTCTAACTTCTTCCATGGTTCATACCCCCCGATACTACACATATATAGATTCATCAAAATTAGCAAACAACACAATGAATACAGAATCTGTAAAAAATGGAACAGTCTGTAGTAATCTGGACTTTAGCCAAACTTCTGTACTCCAAAAATTCTGAAAATTAGGGCAACACGGGAAATTTGTATATCAATAAAGTGTAAAAGTTTCAGAATTTTTCGTCATAATCGATTTTTAACAATTCCGCTACTCGACGTAAAAGTTTCTGTTTTTTCACATAATCGAATCAACAATCTTCCAAACCATCACAAAGGTCTTACTTGGCACAAACACTAACTAAAACACTAGAACACAATCATAACAGAAGTATAATTGAATAAACTCATAGAAACAAAAAATAAAAATATTGGATTGTCTCCTAACAATTCTACTACTCGACGTAAAAGTTTCTTTAAAGCCTTTTAGCTAGGCATTGATAATTTTAATGATGCTCCCATGAAAGACAAAAAATTGAAGCACAAAGAGAGCATCATACAGCACATGAAAAACAAGTTTAAGTCTAACATATTTCCTATGCATATGCATTTTATAGGGAAAAGATTTATCAAGACAAGCAAAAACTAGCATATGCAAGGAAGAAGAATGAAACAATAGAAATCTCGACATAACGAGAGGTAATTTAGTAACATGAAAATTTCTACAACCATAATTTCCTCTCTCATAATAATTATATGTAGGATCATAATCAAATTCAACAATATTGCTATCATATAGAATTTTCTCTTCCAAGACAGTGGGATTAACATCAACTAAAGTCATGACCTCTCCAAACCCACTTTTATCAAAAAATTCATAAGATTGAACACTCTCCAAATATGTGGGTTTATTTTTAGCTAAAGTTGACACTCTTCGAAACCCACATTCAATATTATCGCAAACATATTCATCATGAGGCTTAAACAAATTTTCAAGATCATAAGATGCATCACCCCAATCATGATCATTACAATAAGTAGTGGATATAGAGGTTAGGGGATAATGGCGTCTTCACCCCCATACCCGCCTCCTAAACCCTAGCCACCAGCCCATCCGGTGATCTCCACACTCCATCGTGGAAATTACCATATGATCCTGCCATCTCTCGCGGCGTCTCCTTATGCATCTGCTGGTTAGCATCTCGATGGCTGTTCATGTGGCCATCTCTATTGGTTTGGATTTCTCCCCTGGCTTGGCTCTTTCCAGGGAGATCTGGACCTACTTCAAGCTCACGGTACATCCATCTCATGAATCTGGTCACTTCATCATGGTGGTCTCTTTTGCTAGACACTCTTTTCGTTTGGATGAGGAAAATGTTTCCCTGGCTTTGGAATCGGCCATTGGAGGTTATTGTTCAGATCTCAAGTTTTCTTGTCTACGTGATCAAGTTTTCTCTTTTCATGTTTCATGCGAAGAGGTTGGAATTTTTATCTTGCATCAAAGGAATTTTGTGTGCCAGCAATTTAAGTGTCATTTTCATCTTTGGGGAATGGAGGTCTAGATTGGACCAAAGAGTTTCGTTTGTGGCAGCGTGAGTGTCAACAGGAATGGACTCTTGCTAGTCCTTCCAAGCGTAGGGTTAAGTTGTCCATGGACGCTATACGTCGTGCTCCGGTGAAATCATCTATGATTCCTACTAGAGTGAAGAGGACATGCAAGAGTATTTGTTTTTTCCACTTTTATTAACTATCATGCGTGCAAAGGTTATCGCTATCCTGCTACGGCTGAGGGGATCTCAATTGTTCAAAACAATGCGGGCTATAACCTACATCACGACGAACTTCTTCAAACTCCGGTGATCTATTCACCGTCGGTGACCAACGATGATGTGCAACAGTCCCCTATTGATCTGCCACGATTAATGGAACAAATCTCTGATGCACATCCAATATCTTCCATTTAGTTTGGCTCGATCACATCCCCTGTCCGTGATCCTAGGGATTCAGTTGCAGTTAATTTGAATTTGATTTTCTCCCCAACCAGCCCATCTCTTACACTAGCAAGCCATTCAAACCACAACCGAATTGAAATATCAGATGATGAATCTGAGAGGCAGCCGAGCCTTGGGCTGGCCAATCCCGATGGGTCATTAATGGACCTCTCAAGCCCACCTGTGATGAATTCAGTTGATCCCATAGCAAGCCCACCGATGATGAAATCAGTTGATTCCATAGCATATTTTTCGAGCAAATCGCCAGAAGATATTGTATGTGATTTACAAGGCCTTGATGAGGTAGTTGAGGATATTGCTGCACGGTTTTGTGATTGACAGAGATGTCTTGGTACGGGACACAAATTGGAAGCGTGTAAGAGAAAGATTCGTTGCAGGAAGTGTTTTCGGTTTGTTCACGTAAAAAGGGTTGTATTCTGTCTCCTCCACGCCTCGGTATCTGGGTGCCCAAGTTGGCTGGCCGACGCCTCGAGAATTGTGCCATTGAGACCCTAGACTCTTCGTGCTCCCCTGCCTCCAATCCCCCTGCTCAGCAGAAAATCCCATCTACGTCTCCACCTCCAAGCTCTTCCTCCATGCCACCCAAAACTCAATCGCCCCCTCACCATGTTGAGCCCACCTCCATGGCCAACTATGAGATCGACCCATGGCGGTTCCTACCGGCTGGCCACGACATTGTTGATGGTGGCCCCTTTAGAGTTCCAAGAACCTACTACACCCCTGCTCAAGCTCCTCCGAGGCGCCATGAATCTTTCATGGTGGGCATCGTCAAGCCTGCGCCGCCACCAGAAGAGGTGGCTCTGTGTCAACTGCAAGTGCTCGACTTCATCGCCCATGAGTTGGAGCTTCCGGTAATCTCTGCTCAAACCTAGTTCCAGGGGGTTGGATTATATCAAATGCAAGATCCTGTCATCTGTAGTGCCCTTATGAATCATGCTCCCTGGCCGTTGGGTGTCGATCAACATGGCAATGAACTTTTTGTTAGATTTATCAACCATGATGTCGGAGAGGGATATCGGGCTATCCAGGGACACCGTAAGGGCTGGTTAATCTTCATTGGTGTTTCGTTAGATTATCGCAATACAGTCAATCTTGCAGAGGGTGTTGGTACGTTCGGGCAATTCCACTACTGGAATCAAGACGATGATAGATTGGTCTGCAAACTTGTTTATGCTTCCTTCCCAGATGATCAGTTGGTGCCCCGTGATGTTATTTTTAGGAAGTTTGCAAACGTTGGTGGAGCTGTGGTCTCCTGGACTATGGCATGTTATATTCTTACAATAGCCTTTGCGGAACAGTTGCCAGCTGATGAGGATATGATGCCGCTTGATGGAAATTTTCATCCCATGCCTGGAGAACTTCAGCAGCCAGAGAATTTCTAGGCTCTACCCCCATATCTAGCTTTGGGGTGGAATGATGTACCTCCCCCGCCTCCACAACATGAACTAGTGAACCACGAAGCTCAAGAAGGATGGGGACAGCAATGGGATCAGCTTGTTGAGGACCCTGTGGAACCTGCAGCACACCTGCACAAGATCAACTATCAATGGTGTTAAACCCCTCGTCAGGTTCTGACAGCTCTTCCCAGCATGCAGTAAATGACTAGGTTGATGATCAGCCAGAGCAGCAAGGTGATGGGATAGATGACAAGGTTGAACAACACGTTGATGGGCCTATTGTACCAAATCAAATTGTCCAGCCTCATCCAGTGGATGGGCCTCCGCTAGAGCCCAACTTGCAGTTAATTCAGTAGCCCCAACTACAGGAAGGCCCACAACATGATCAACTATTTGTGGGGCTCATTAGAGTGGTGCATGGACCTGTAATGCCTCCTGTCATGATCTGTAGGAGAACTTTACAGTCACTTATGCCCACCCTACTAACAAGGAATGTCCCCAAATCATTACAGTTCTTTGATCCACCACCATCTCTCAAGAGGAGCCGTGTGGCACCCCGGCTCAGAGAAATCGGAATGCCCTGTATTCCAGCCCAGAGATCGAGGATAAGTCTTCTGGAATACGGCACTGCTTAGCATAGAACAAACCATCTTTCTATTATTACACGAATGTGAATACAAGGTCTCTGATATTACAAGGAATAACATCGGCACGGCGACACTACGCCATCCTCAGTTGCTCTATGCAAGCAGCAAAACAACTCGAAGCAGCGGAAAAACTTCTAGCAGCGGAACAATGACGATGGTGATGAACTCCACTCCGCAGGGACTCTGGCTGGAACGCTTGTCCTAGCTCACACGAATGGAAACCATGACAAGCAAGCAATCAAATCCGGCATGACCTGCAAACTGGCATGACATGCCAGGTCAGTATATTGAATGTACTTGCAAGTTCACAATAACCAGGAGCATTCAAGACAAACAACAGCATGGCAATTACAGGTTAAGCAGGAATTACATGATACAATCAGAATAACATGGCATGAACAACATGAACATGATACAGCTAGAACAATACGAACATGGCATGAACATATAAACATGAGGACACTATCATGCAACATGATGACGTTATCGTACACCAACTTACTCTGTTCGGGTTACCTCGTAACCAACACATGCATTACTTACGAAACTCGGACATCACACGATCATCTCAGGATCAAATCAAGCTTGGTATAAACAATACCGTAGTAATCATTAAATGACCACAAGGAGCTTGATATTTACCCACGATTCTCGCACAACATCACGAATATCCAACAACTCGGTATCCTCGATACCATGGTGATCATTCATGGATCACAAACGGAACCACTCTGGGCTCAACGGGTTAACTCGTAACCAAACGGTGATCGCGGATCGCATAACCAACTTATATCATCATCGAACCGGGGTTGTTATTAAGCACATTATTATTATTATTACTGTTGACTCACAGTGTGACCGACACGAACTGGGCCCTTATCCGTGGGTGCGGCTATCAATATATTTAATATACACTCTACAGAGTTTAGTACATTGTACCCACACCACGGAACCCATGGCCTCGCACTCCCATTCGGGTGGACCAACAGCGTACCGACAAAACCGATCTACTGCCATGACACTCTCCCGACCACTCCAACTAACTCCCCTTTGGGCTAAGTCCTGGGTGGCCCCGTGCCTACCAAAGGCACCAACGGCCACCGTCGTGGCAAAACAAAACGGTCCCAAACGGGGACAACCCGGGTACAACAACAACAACGGGCACACAAGGATTATGTCCGCCTACCTGATCAGGGTAGCGCGCGCCCATAACCTTCCCTCGTTGGAGGCACTGGCGAGACTCACGACAATAGACCCATTTAGGACCTTCCCATAAAGGTAAACGTGGTTGCACTGGTCAGCTCGATATGGTGGCACCATGACTCATCCAACAGTTGTTCAAGTTCGATTTAATCCGGTTAAACTTGAATGCAAATAAGCTGAGCCATGATAAAATAACATGATGCACTTACAATGCACGAGCATGATATCAACATAAGTATGAGGGTATAATATAACTATCAACCATATCAACAATGAATCATATCCAACTGAGCATGGCATAATGATGAGCATGAATACCACAAGTACAACACTACTCATAGTATAACATAACCATTAACATCAACAGTAAATACCATGCGAGAACACATCAATAACATTACCGAGTAAACACTTAACCAACTATCAACAAGGAACAATACATATTAACGGTACCCGGTAACCGACATCAGTCATGAACCGAAGAACATGACCAACCCAACATGTACTTCTATCAAGCATGGCCAATATGAAAGTAATACTAGCAGGTAAACATGCTAACAGAGTGCAAGAAAACATAGCATGACGGTAACCACCGATCCACAAGCATAAGCGAAATAGCGACAGCAATAGCAAAACAATCATACAGTTATTAAAGATTCAAGTTGAAATCCACTTCTACTGCATGGCTATCATGAAAATGATGGTTGTGGCTTTCCTGGGGATGAACAAAACACTGGGAAGACGCGCGAGAAGCTCACGGAAGGGGGGGTGATTAAGCGTTAGGGCAAAATGGTCATTTTCAGAAAGTTAACACATGGTGAAAGTGATACCAACGGAACGGGCTCGATGAAACGAAGACGTGTGCTTTGGATTCTCCTCAAACGGAGTTGTGAGTGAAAAGTTATAGCCCGACGAAGTTGAGGGACCAATCTATAACAATAACTCTACAAACAGTCCCCTGAGCTGAAAAACAGAAAGCGCATTTCTCAGATTACGTCTTCAGAATGTGAAAACGTACTTTAAGATGAAGGAGAAATAGAATGCATTTTCTTCAAATCAAAGTGTATATGTCAGAATACGCCTTCACTAAAAACGGTCAGCGGGGCCACTGGGTCAACACGAGAGACTTACAGGTGGGACTGGCCGCTTATCCACATGGGAAGGGCGGGTTCAACGCCCGTGCGGCTGACCGGTGAGGACGGGGGCGACACGGGGCCTGCCTGGCCAGCTAGACTGGTCTTCGTCCTCTTCCTCGCTCTTGCCCGCGAGGCAGAGGCAGAGGCGCGACGCCGGCGACTGCCCTGGCCGGCTCCGGCCACCTCCAGTGAGGCCCCGACTACAAAGCTGCGCAGGACTTAGAGGCGCATCCATCCAGGGTCTTCGCGCACGTTGGGGAAGACCAGAGTGGTGGCTGCCTTGAGCATGGCGGACGGTGGCGTCGGGCGCCGATGGGGACCGTGGCCAGAGGTCAACAGAGGAGGAGGGAAACGGCGGGGAAGCTTCTACGGGTGTGGGGAGGCTACAAGTGGTGCTGGAATGGAGGGAGGAGGCGCGGCTCGCCGGAATCAAAACAGACAAAGACGGTGGCCATGGCGGCAATGGCGGACACAGAGAGCTCCTCAAGCTCGTTTGAGAGGCTGGGGAGGGGTAGTTGAGTGAGGAAAGGCCAGTGGAGAGCTCGAGAGGGGCTCGGGGCCTTATATGGGCGCGGGGGCTAGGGCACGGCCTCGGGTGGCGCCGCTCGCGTCCGACCGAAGCTCTGGCGAGGCTTAGCGATCACGGGGAGGCACGAGAAGGTGATGAGGGAGGTGCGGACGAGCTACAGAGGTGCATAGTGACGAGCAGAGATCGGGGACAAGAGAAGGAAGAAGCCACGATGGGAACAGAGCCGGTCGGCTACAGCTCGCCCATGGGCGTGCGGCGATGAGCGCTGACGGAGGGGATTACGGATGGGGAGAGGGCTCCAGGAGGACGGCGACGATGCGGGCTAGCTGCTGGACATGCTCACGCGCGCGAAGACGATGAAAAGGGGAGGGGCCCGAGCAAGAAACCATCCTGGACGTGGACATGGTATGCCAGAGAGGTGGTGACCGCGTGAGCTGGAGAGGAGAAGGTGCCAAAGGTTGTCAAACGTTGTCTAGTGGTAGGTTCTTCCAGGGGAGGTTTCAACTGCGGTGGTAGATCGATGAAAACTGCTCTGGTTAAATGGTAAGCAACCTCTGAAGTTTACTGCAGTAAACTTGGTCGTGTACTGCTGATCAACACGGAAGTGATTGAGAGCAATGGAGTTGTCTGCTTGGTTTAGGTTAAGAAGGACTTTCATCCTGGTAACTTTGAGAAGATTTGGACCAAGATTTAATATAGTTGCTTTGCAACTGCCAAATCTGGTCCAGAAATGAGATTTGGATGATGCACTCACATGGTGATGCCACTTGAGCTCAAATTTGGCAAAGCTTAGTGATTTAGTCATACAATGATGCTGTAAAAATTTCATACCAATTGGATTCACCAAAATGGTACTTCCTTCACAGCTATCTTCACTTACCAGAATCTTGGAATAAATTTGGTGAACAAATGACTCAATGAAATGATTCCAAACTGGGTGGAGAGATGTTATATAGGTAGGAGCATGATCCGGTAATTTATTAGGATTTTTGAAGCAATATAAAATGCACTTGCTTCACAACCTGAAAATTTTGCCAGAAACAAAGATTTGATCCTGTGCTCACATAGATGATTGGATGGGGCTGAAATTTGTAGGAGTGAGATAATATGAGCACAATAAGAGGCATGCGAAATTTCAACCCATTTGGATTCTCCTAGCTAGTACTTCCTTCACAGTGGCTTCTGTTTGACAGAAACTTTGAAAACACACTGAGGAAGATTGCCTAGGCAAATAAAGTTGAATTTTAGCATGTGGCAATTATTTGGACATAAAAGAATGCCCAACAAGTTTGGGATCAAACAAGATAAGATAAATGACACTTCCTTCACAAAGTGCCACTCTGGACAGAAAGGAAGAATAATTATTGGGGAATTATTCTTGGGCTAGTGATACGTCTCCAACGTATCTATAATTATTGATTGCTCCATGCTATATTATCTACTGTTTTGGACCATATTGGGCTTTATTTTCCACTTTTATATTAATTTTGGGACTAACCTATTAACCGGAGGCCCAGCCCAGAATTGTTATTTTTTGGCTATTTCAGTGTTTCGAAGAAACGGAATATCAAATGGAATGAAACCTTCGGGCACGTGATTTTCTCACCGAACATGATCCAGGAGACTTGGACCCCACGTCAAGAAAGAAAGGAGGTGGCCACGAGGATGGGGGCGCGCCCACCCCCTAGGCACGCCCCCCTTCCTCGTGGGCCCCCCATTGCTCCACCGACGTACTCCTTCCTCCTATATATACCTACGTACCCCCAAACGATCAGAGACGAAGCCAAAAACCTAATTCCACCACCGCAACATTATGTATCCACGAGACCCCATCTTGGGGCCTGTTCCGGAGCTCCGCCGGAAGGGGAATCCACCACGGAGGGATTCTACATCATCATAGCCTCTATGATGAAGTGTGAGTAGTTTACCTCAGACCTTCGGGTCCATAGTTAGTAGCTAGATGGCTTCTTCTCTCTTTTTGGATCTCAATACAATGTTCTCCCCTCTCTCGTGGAGATCTATTCGATGTAATCTTCTTTTTGTGGTGTGTTTGTTGAGATCGATGAATTGTGGGTTTATGATCAAGATTATCTATGAACAATATTTGAATCTTCTCTGAATTCTTTTATGTATGATTGGTTATCTTTGCAAGTCTCTTCGAATTATCAGGTTTGTTTGGCCTACTAGATTGGTTTTTCTTGCAATGGGAGAAGTGCTTAGCTTTGGGTTCAATCTTGCGGTGTCCTTTCGATGTGAGGGGCAGCAAGGCACGTATTGTATTGTTGCCATCGAGGATAACAAGATGGGGTTTTTATCATATTGCATGAATTTATCCCTCTACATCATGTCATCTTGCTTAAGGCGTTACTCTGTTTTCTTGAACTTAATACTCTAGATGCATGTTGGATAGTGGTCGATGAGTGGAGTAATAGTAGTAGATGCAGGAAGGAGTCGGTCTACTTGTCTCGGACGTGATGCCTATATACATGATCATACCTAGATATTCTCATAACTATGCTCAATTATGTCAATTGCTCAACAAAGAATTCGTTCACCCACCATAAAATACTTATGCTCTTGAGAGAAGCCACTAGTGAAATCTATGGCCCCCGGGTCTATTCTTATCATATTAATCTCCCAACACTTTATTATTGCTTTTTTCTTTTTTACTTTGCTTTTATTTTATTTTGCATCTTTATACCAAAAATACCAAAAATATTATCTATCATCTCTATCAGATCTCACTCTAGTAAGTGACCGTGAAGGGATTGACAACCCCTAATCGCGTTGGTTGCGTGGAGCTATTTGTTTTGTGTAGGTACGAGGGACTCACGCTTAGCCTCCTACTGGATTGATACCTTGGTTCTCAAAAATTGAGGGAAATACTTACTCTACTCTGCTGCATCACCCTTTCCTCTTCAAGGAAATCGAACGCAGTGCTCAAGAGGTAGCAAGGAAGATTTCTGGCGCCGTTGCCGGGGAGTCTACGCAAAAGTCAACATACCAAGTACCCATCACAATCCCTTATCTCCCGCATTACATTATTTGCCATTTGCCTCTCGTTTTCCTCTCCCCCACTTCACCCTTGCCGTTTTATTCGCCCTCTCTTTTTCGTTTGCCTTCTTCCCATTTTATCTTTGTTTGTGTTTCCTTGTGCCTTCTATATGCTTGCATCTTTGCTTGCTTGCATCTTCACGATCCTTATGCGCTCGTGCTGAAACCGCAACTAGCCTAGTTGATGGGAAATCTTTAGATGAGCATGCTCATTTTGTGCGTCATCGTTTGTCTGAAAAAGGGAAGCTCTTACGGTATCATATAAATAGTTTGCTATGCTATGCTTGGAATCTTTGTGAAATGTATGATTTCACTTGTTGCTCTAAGAACCCTAAAAAACACCTTCCCTACCTATGCGAGTTCAATGATAATGAAATATTATCTTCTTATGCAAAGGGTGTTTATAGCTACTATGATATCGAACAAATTAAAGAATTTGTCGTTTTTAAGGGTGCTCATGAAGTTGCTTCTTTGATTGAAAAGTATGATTTTACTCTCAACAAATCTGAAAATTTCGTCATACTTAAATATTGCAATAAAAACCTTGCTCATAATGTCTATGTCCAAGAATTTATTGAAAGAATGACCGTTGCTTTGGAAGAAAATAATGATATGCATGAATCTATAGATAATGATGATTCTGATGTTTAGGTTGAAATATCCCTTGATGAACATGATGCTTGCTATTCTTGTGGCCATGATGCCAATATTTATGAATACGAATTTGCTATAGTTCCTTATGTTAAAAATGAGATTGCTGCTATTGCACCCATGCTTGATAGTTCCCTCGATGAAAAGCATGATTTCAATGATTTTACTATAAATTCTCTTGATGTAAATTGTGCTAATAATATGCAAAACCCTAAGCTTGGGGATGCTAGTTTTGCTATGTCTACTACTTGTTGCAATGATCATGATTGGGGTGATTCTTCTTATGATCTTGAAAATTTATTTAAGCCCCATGATGAATATAAGATTGATAATAGTGTTTGCAATAATATTTAAAGTGTGTTTGGAAGAGTGTCAACTTTAGATCCCACATATTTGGATAACATTCAATCTTATGAACTTTTTGTTAAAAGTGGGTTGGAGAAATCATGACTTTAGTTAATGATAATCCCACTATTTTGGAAGAGTGTCAACTTCACATGCATGTGGATCGTGTTGAGAATATGTTATGTGATAGCTATATTGTTGAATTTTCTTATGATCCTACATGTAACTATTATGAGAGAGGAAAATATGGTTATATAAATTTTCATGTTACTAAATTACCTTTCGTTATGTTGAGATTGTTATTGTTCCTTTCCACTTCCTTGCATATGCTAGTTTTTGCTTGCTACGATAATTTGTTTTTCTATAAGATGCCTATGCATAGGAAGTATGTTAGACCTAGATGTGTTTGTCAAGTTTTTTATGATGCTCTCTTTGTGCTTCAATTCTTGTCTTTCAAGTGAGCATCATTAAAATTATCAATGCCTAGCTAGGGGCGTTAAACGATAGCGCTTGTCGGGAGGCAACCCAATTTTATTTTTAGTTTTTTGATTTTGCTTCTGTTTAGTAATAAATAATCCATCTATCTTCTGTTTAGATGTGGTTTTATGTTTTAATTAGTGTTTGTGCCAAGTTAAACCTATAGGATCTTCTTGGATGATAGTTATTTGATCTTGCTTTTCCAGAAATATTCGGTTCACGAAAACAATTGTTAAAAAAGACCAGAACGTGATAAAATAGTGATTCCAATTGGTGCTGATCAATAAACAAATTTCCTAGGTCTTCCTATTTTTTCTGAAGTTTTGGAGTTCCAGAAGTTTGCGTTAGTTACAGATTACTACAGACTGTTCTGTTTTTGACAGATTCTGTTTTTCGTGTGTTGTTTGCTTATTTTGATGAATCTATGGCTAGTAAAATAGTTTATAAACCATAGAGAAGTTGGAATACTGTAGGTTTAACACCAATATAAATAAAGAATGATTTCATTACAGTACCTTGAAGTGGTCTTTTGTTTTCTTTCGCTAACGGAGCTCACGAGATTTCTGTTGTGTTTTGTGTTGCGAAGTTTTCAAGTTTTGGGTGAAATCTTTTGATGGATTATGGAACAAGGAGTGGCAAGAGCCTAAGCTTGGGAATGCCCATGGCACCCCCAATATAATCTAAGGACACCAAAAAGTCAAAGCTTGGGGATGCCCCGGAAGGCATCCCCTCTTTCGTCTGCTTCCATCGGTAACTTTACTTGGAGCTATATTTTTATTCACCACATGATATGTGTTTTGCTTGGAGCATCTTGTATGTTTTGAGTCTTTGCTTCTTAGTTTACCAAAATCATCCTTTCTGTACACACCTTTTGAGAGATCCATACATGAATTGGAATTTGATAGAATACTCTATGTGCTTCACTTATATTTTTTGAGCTATATATTTTTGCTCTAGTGCTTCACTTATATCTTTAAGAGCATGGTGGTGGATTTGTTTTATAGAATCTATTGATCTCTCATGCTTAACTTAGATTATTTTGAGAGTCATAAATAGCATGATAATTTGCTTACTAATAATATGCTTGGTATTAAAGATTTGTAAAACTTTATTTTGAGTGCGTTGAATACTAAGAAAAGTTTGATGCTTGATAATTGTTTTGAGATATGGAGGTGATAATATCAAGGTCGTGCTAGTTGAGTAGTTGTGAATTTGAGAAATGCTTGTGTTGAAGTTTGCAAGTCCCGTAGCATGCACATATGGTAAACTTTATGTAACAAATTTGAAACATGAGGTGTTATTTGATTGTCCTCCTTATGAGTGGCGGTCTGGGACGAGCGATGGTCTTTTCCTACCAATCTATTCCCCTAGGAGCATGCGCGTAGTGCTTTGGTTTTTGATGGCTTGTAGATTTTTGCAATAAGTATGTGAGTTCTTTTTGACTAATGTTGAATCCATGGATTATACGCACTCTCACCCCTCCATGATTGCTAGCCTCTTCGGTACCGTGCATTGCCCTTTCTCACATTGAGAGTTGGTGCAAACTTCGCCGGTGCATCCAAATCCCGTGATATGATAAACACTTTCACACATAAACCTCCTTATATCTTCCTCAAAACAGCCACCATACCTACCTATTATGCATTTCCATAGCCATTCCGAGATATATTGCCATGCAACTTTCCACCATACCGTTCTTCATGACACATTCATCATTGTCATATTGCTTAGCATGATCATGTAGTTGACATAGTATTTGTGGCAAAGCCACCGTTCATAATTCTTTCATACATGTCACTCTTGATTCATTGCATATCCTTTACACACGGAGGCATTCATATAGAGTCATACTTTGTTCTAGTATCGAGTTGTAATCATTGAGTTGTAAATAAAAAGAAGTGTGATGATCATCATTTTCTAGAGCATTGTCCCAAGTGAGGAATATATAAAAAAAAGGATAAAGGCCATAAAAAATAGAAGGCCCAAAAAAATGAGAGAAAAAGAGAGAAGGGACAATGCTACTATCCTTTGCCACACTTGTGCTTCAAAGTAGCACCATAATCTTCATGATAGAGAGTCTCTTGTTTTGTCACTTTCATATACTAGTGGGAATTTTTCATTATAGAACTTGGCTTGTATATTCCAACAATAGGCCTCCTCAAGTGCACTAGGTCTTCGTGAGCAAGCAAGTTGGATGCACACCCACTTAGTTTCTTTTGATGAGCTTTCATACATTTATAGCTCTAGTGCATCCGTTGCATGGCAATCCCTACTCCTTGCATTAACATCAATCGATGGGCATCTCCATAGCCCATTGATTAGCCTCGTTGATGTGAGATCTTCTTTTTTTTGTGTTCTCCACATAACCCCCATCATCATATTCTATTCCACCCATGGTGCTATATCCATGGCTCACGCTCATGTATTGCGTGAAGGTTTATAAGTTTGAGATTACTAAAGTATGAAACAATTGCTTGGCTTGTCATCGGGGTTGTGCATGATGAGAGCATTCTTGTGTGACGAAAATGGAGCATGACTAAACTATATGATTTTGTAGGGATGAACTTTCTTTGGCCATGTTATTTTGAGAGGACATAATTGCTTAGTTAGTATGCTTGAAGTATTATTATTTTTATGTCAATGTGAACTTTTGTCTTGAATCTTTCGGATCTGAATATTCATACCACAATTAAGAGGAATTACATTGAAATTATGCCAAGTAGCACTCTGCATCAAAAATTCTCTTTTTATCATTTACCTACTCGAGGACGAGCAGGAATTAAGCTTGGGGATGCCTGATACGTCTCCATCGTATCTATAATTTTTGATTGCTCCATGCTATATTATCTACCGTTTTGGACCATATTGGGCTTTATTTTCCACTTTTATATTATTTTTGGGACTAACCTATTAACCGGAGGCCCAGCCCAGAATTGCTGTTCTTTGCCTATTTCAGTGTTTCGAATAAACGGAATATCAAACGGAGTCCAAACGGAATGAAACGGAGTCCAAACGGAGGGCTTCTACATCATCATAGCCTCTCTGATGAAGTGTGAGTAGTTTACCTCAGACCTTCGGATCCATAGTTAGTAGCTAGATGGCTTCTTCTCTCTTTTTGGATCTCAATACAATGTTCTCCCCCTCTCTCGTGGAGATCTATTAGATGTAATCTTCTTTTTGCGGTGTGTTTGTTGAGACCGATGAATTGTAGGTTTATAATCAAGATTGTCTATGAACAATATTTGAATCTTCTCTGAATTCTTTAATGTATGATTGGTTATCTTTGAAAGTCTCTTCGAATTATCAGTTTGGTTTGGCCTACTAGATTGGTTTTTCTTGCAATGGAAGAAGTCTTAGCTTTGGGTTCAATCTTGCGGTGTCCTTTCCCAGTGACAGTAGGAGCAGCAAGGCACGTATTATATTGTTGCCATCGAGGATAACAAGATGGGTTTTTTTTATCATATTGCATGAATTTATCCCTCTACATCATGTCATTTTGCCTAAGGCGTTACTCTGTTTTCTTGAACTTAATACTCTAGATGCATGCTGGATAGCGGTCGATGAGTGGAGTAATAGTAGTAGATGCAGGCAGGAGTCGGGCTACTTGTCTCGGGCGTGATGCCAATATACATGATTACACCGAGATATTCTCATAACTATGCTCAATTCTGTCAATTGCTCAACAGTAATTCGTTCACCCACCGTAAAATACTTATGCTCTTGAGAGAAGCCACTAGTGAAATCTATGGCCCCCGGGTCTATTCTTATCATATTAATCTCCCAACACTTTATTATTGCTTTTTTCTTTTAACTTTGCTTTTATTTTATTTTTCATCTTTATACCAAGAATACCAAAAATATTATCTATCATCTCTATCAAATCTCACTCTCGTAAGTGACCGTGAAGGGATTGACAACCCCTAATCACATTGGTTGCGTGGAGCTATTTGTTTTGTGTAGGTACGAGGGACTCGCGCTTAGCCTCCTACTGGATCGATACCTTGGTTCTCAAAAACTGAGGGAAATACTTACTCTACTCTGCTGCATCACGCTTACCTCTTCAAGGAAATCCAACACTGTGCTCAAGAGGTAGCAGCTAGGACAGGAAAGTTTGGGCATATTTGAGGAACATATGACCCAAAGGAATTATGAGAATTATTTGGGAATTTTTGGATGCACAGAAATATAGGTTGCTTCACAACCTAGGGCAGACATGGTTATTCCTTTAATAGAAAAAGGAATATTCCCTACAAAAAGATTTTAGGGTTTGGTCAAGGAGTGAAGTGACATGATCTTGGCAAGGTTTTGAGGATCATGAGTCACTTGAGAGAGGAAATGAAGATGATTTCCGAGGCGACAAGGCCACAGAACCACTCCAAAAAGAAAAACAAAGCAAAAACCAATAAATCAAAATGAAAAGGAAAAGGGCCAAAAACCAGGCTGTTACAAACCTTCCCCCCTTAAAGAAATCTCATCCTCGAGATTTGGTTGCTCAGGGAACAAGTATGACTTTAGGACACCGTGTCCAACTCGGGTATCCTTTTTCCTTTATTTATTGTTCCCCCAAGAATTCATATGATTTTCTTCCCTTGCTCTGGGGTGGTTTGCTTCACCTTTCCCCAAATTCTGACAGGTTTTTTGCTCATACACCAAATCCTTTTGCTGACGTTGATTTTCTCATATTTGTGGTCATATCCAATGAATCTGAGTATAGATTTCCTTTTTACATGAAAACTTTTTACTTCTGCTACCGGGTTACTCAAACAAGTGCATGGATTCTTGGTTCCATAAATGTCGAGAATCATGGCCATTTCCGGACGGGATCTGACTGTCCATAGGTGGTACTTATTTATTTGATTTATTTCTTTGGCTCGATCATGAGATATCTACCAAAGATTTGACTGCCTTCTGTCGTGAGAAATATAACAGGGTATAGACTTATAACTGTAGCATACCTCAAATATTAACATCTTGAGACTGTCCTGACAGGTATGTTGGTGGGAAGATACTTTTCATGACAGGCTATCCGGGTACTAGGTTACACCAGTGGATATACCTGGTCTGGAGCTGATTGTTCGATTTTTGATTTGCCCATGTTGTCAGGATACCCAGATGTGGTAATAAGCTGTGCGATGCTTTATACTGTTGCTGAAGTCAAACTGCTGAGGTTGCAAATGAATCTTGGACTTGATAGAACAGATTTGGATATTCCGCACTAACCATTTTTTAAGCGGGTCAGCGGGCTATGAAGTCCTTGTAGAGAAGAGTAATCCACTGAGGGTATGCCTTTTGTTGCTCCATATGTAATCTGGCCACAAACTGACTTGGGTATCCAGACCCTGATGGTCATGCAAAAATCATCATACCATTGCTATCAGCCTCATCCTTTTGATGGTCATGATTTTCTTTGTCAGGATATCTTACTAAAATAGGTTGGCCACATACATCCTTGATTCTTCGTATGACCATGGTCGTGGCTAGTGCAATTTTTTGTCATTACTCCTGGTGCTTGGGTTTCGCACGTATATGACATATACTCGGGGCTTGTAGATGTACAAAGCTATTTGTTGAGGCCAACCATACAAGAGTTCATGAGATCTCCTTGTCGGTGTAGGAATATTATCCTTGGTGGCCACTGTCAAGACTGTTGATTTCGTGATGTCTTATCTAGATCTTGTAGATCCTTGTATTACATAAGATGTGTATCTCTGCTTATATTCATTTGCATGATTCATGAGGCTGTGGGATCCGTACTTTCCTTAGGTATATCTGTTGGATCCTTGCCGTACCTCGTATGAGGGTCTGATATTGGGGATGCATGCTCACCATATGTGTAAGAATCATATGCAACCGAACACTTGATCCTTGAGGTAGACATATGTTTTGACTGATTTGAGCTCCTGACAAAATTATTGTAAATCTGATCCTTGAAATGTACTGCCATCTCTTGCCAACTCACCGCATAATCTCTGAGGATGGTGCAATACTGTGGTATTGATGTGGACTAAGTGGCTTATGAGAGAAGCCATCCGAGTAGCTTGCTGAGGAAGACTCGTTAGCTTCTGCTTGATGCTTTAGTCTGGGTAGCGTGCGGAAGAAGGCTCAATAGCTCACACGAGAAGCTTGACCTGATTATTATGTTGGAGAAGCCTGAGCTCCGTACTTGAGAAGCTTCTCCTCGGGTTTACTTGTTGAGAAAAATTCATTTCGGTCTGTTAGAAGCTTTTACCGAGGTATCTTGCTAAGAAAGATCGGGTATCTTGGACCGGAAATTGTGCACATATCATGCTGAGGAAAATCGAGGAGCCTTGCATCATAAATTTCTTCCGATAGCGTGTGGAGAAAGACTGAGTTTCTCATATTGAAAACATCATACTATGATATGCAGACTGAAATCTACACACATGCCCATAATATTCGGTGGCTGATTATTTGCGTGAGGAAATTTGTTTGACTGTCTTCCTTGAGCATATCACATTCTGACTTTATTTTGGATGATAACATATCTCAAGCATCATGCATTGCTGAGCCAAAATTTCGTATATGATCCATAACTTTGACTGGAAATATACCGTTTGATCTTGTACCTGACTTGTCTTGCTACTGACTTGATCGTTACTGCTGTGAGGATTTTGTACGGATGTAGACTTGAGTTATCAGTACTATTGTGAGGAGTGCCCACTAATGCAAAATTGATTATCAGTCTCATAATCAGATATTTCCCATTTTACTGCAGACGACTGAGAATTCCCTTCTGTTTAGCTGAGTTTCTAAATATTTAAACTCCTTGTTGCTTCTTTGAGTCCGGTGTTGGTTTGATGAGCAACTCTTTATAGGGGAAAATTAATGTAACACCAGGGCCCAAAAGAAAGAAGCAAAAGAAAACTCAACTAACCAAAAGCACACAACAACAATCAATTCACACACAATCAATGTCACGTATTAGTGCTAGTCACACAATATGCATGCCTGCTTAAGCACACAAAATTTCGCGGGATCTCCAGTTCTACGGTCTAGCATGCTGTGACGGTGTGCACGAGGACGAATTAATGTGTGGAAGAATTTGTGTAAACAGCGCTACCCCAAGTGCTAGCTTAGCCAGGAAGCAACCTGGACTAGCTCGGAGCCGAGGACGCACTCGATAAACCTATAATGGGACACGAAGGTCGCAACCACATTATTATCAAGTAGACGGAAAAAGATCCGTACTCGTCCAAGGAATAGGATAGCGGGAGAAAACTGAGGCTGCTGACATTGCCCTTTCTTGATAACTAAGATCATTAAGGGTTGTCAACATGAAAAAATGAAAGAGCGATTTGGGATAGAAGCATGTCCATCAACGAAATGATAGGCGGGGCTAAAAGGAGGATATCATCGAGATACTTGAGCACCAGTTTTGCAAACGGTGTCAGGATCACTTGGCATCTCTCTGCTGGGACAGAAATGACACCAAACACCGAAGAACGAGCAAGAAAAGAAAACTAGAGAAATGCAAATGCTGAGCTGTAGTGGATCCGAACCGATGCCAGCTACACTCACCAGATAAACCGTTAGCAACCAATACTAAGGCTATATGCATGCTACGCAACAAACAAATGCATCAACCAAAAGCAATAAACAAGCCGGACTTTAAACTACTGATTTCTACCGCTCGCGCTGACTAGGGCGTCCTATAGCCAGACCTGCTCTGATACCAAGCGTTGTGGCACCCGGCTCAGAGAAACCGGAACGTCCCGTATTCCAGCCCAGAGATTGAGGATAAGTCTTCTGGAATACGGCACTGCTTAGCATAGAACAAACCAGCCTTCTATTATTACATGAATATGAATACAAGGGCTCCGATATTACAAGGAATAACATCGGCACGACGATAATACGCCATCCTCAGTTTCTCTATGCAAGCAGCAGAACAACTCGAAGCAGCGGAAAAACTTCTAGCAGCGGAACAACGACGACGGTGATGAACTCCACTCCGCAGGGACTCTGGCTAGAACGCTTATCTTAGCTCGCACGGACGAAAGACATGACAAGAAAGCAATCAAATCTGGCATGACCTGCAAACTGGCATGACACGCTAGGTTATTACATTGAATGTACTTGCAAGCTCACAATAACCAGAAGCATTCAAGACAAACAACAGCATGGCAATTACAGGTTAAGCAGGAATTACATGATATCATCAGAACAACATGGCATGAACAACATGAACATGATACAGCTAGAACAATATGAACATGGCATGAACATATAAACATGAGGACGCTATCATGCAACATGATGACGTTATCATACACCAACTTACTCTGTTCGGGTTACCTCGTAACCAACACATGCATCACTTACCAACCTCGGACATCACACGATCATCTCAGGATCAAATCAAGCTTGGTATAAACAATACCGTTGAAATCATTAAATGACCACAAGAAGCTTCATATTTACCCATGATTCTTGCACAACATCATGAATATCCAACAACTCTATATCCTCGATACCACGGTGATCATTCACGGATCACAAATGGAACCACTCTGGGCTCAACGGGTTACCTCGTAACCAAACGGTGATCATCCACGGATCACATAACCAACTTATCTCATCATCGAACCGGTGTTGTTATTAAGCACATTATTATTATTATTATTATTATTATTATTATTATTATTATTATTATTATTATTATTATTATTATTATTACTATTACTGTTGACTCACAGTGGGACCGACACGAACTAGGCCCTTATCCCCGGGTGCGGCTATCGATAGATTTAATATACACTCTGCAGTGGTTAGTACACTGTACCCACACCACGAAACATATGGCCTCGCAATCGCATTCGGGTTGACCAACAGCGTACCGAGAAAACCGATCTACTGCCATGACACTCTCCCGGCCACTCCGACCAACTCCCCTTTGAGCTAAGTCCTGGGTGAACCCGTGCCTACCAAAGGCACCAACGGCCACCGTCGTGGCAAAACAAAACGGTCCCAAAGGGGGACAACCTGGGTACAAAAACAACAGGCACACAAGGCTTATGTCCGCCTATCTGATCAAGGTAGCGGCGAGAGGCACGACAATAGACCCAGTTAGGACCTTCCCATAAGGTAAGCATGGTTGCACTGATCAGCTTGATATGGTGGCACCATGACTCAGCCAACAGTAGTTCAAGTTCGATTTAATCCGGTTAAACTTGCATGCAAATATGTTGAGCATGATATCAACATAAGCCTGAGGGTACAATATAACTATCAACCATATAAAAAATGAATCATATCCAACTGAGCATGGCATAATGATGAGCATGAATACCACAGTACAACACTACTCATAGTATAATATAACCATTAACATCAACAATAAATACCATGCGAGAACACATCAATAACATTACCAAGTAAACACTTAAACAACTAACAACAAGGAACAATACATATTAACGGTACTCGGTAACCGACGTCTGTCATGCACCGAAGAACATGACCAACCCAACATGTACTACTATCAAGCATGACCAATATGAAAGTAATCCTAGCAGGTCGAACATGCTACAGAGTGCAAGAAAACATAGCATGACGGTAACCACCGATCCACAAGGATAACCGAAATAATGACAGCAGTAGCAAAACAATCATACAGTTATTAAAGATTCAAGTTGAAAACCAATGCTACTGCATGGCTATCATGCAAATTGTGGTTGTGGCTTGCCTGGGGATGAAGATAACACCGGGAAGACGTGCGAGAAGCTCGCGGAAAGAATCGCCAGAAAACGTTCTCTCTCGGAGGGGGCTGATTAAGAGTAAGGGAAAATGGTCATTTTCAGAACGTTAAACACATGGTGAAAATTATACCAACGGAACAGGCTCGATGAAACGAAGACGTGGGCTTTGGATTCACCTCAAACGGAGTTGCGAGCAAAAAGTTATAGCCCGACGAAGTTCAGGGACCAATCTGTAAAAATAACACTACAAACAGGCCTCTGAGCTGAAAGACAGAAAGCGCATTTATCAGATTATGTCTTCAGAATGAGAAAATGTACTTTAAGTCAAACGAGAAATAGAATGCGTTTTCTTCAAAGGAAAGCATATTTGTCAGAATACGCCTTCACCAAAAACGGCCAGCGGGGCCACTAGGTCAACACGAGAGACTTACAGGTGGGACCGACCACTTATCCACGTGGCCAGGGCGGGGTCAACACCCATGCGGCTAATCAGTGGGGACGGGGGCGACGCAGGGCCCGCCTGGCTAGTTGGACTGGTCTTCGTCCTCTTCCTCGCTCTCGCCCGTGAGGCAGAGGCAGAGGCGCGACGCCGATGACTGCCCTGGCCACCTCCGGCCACCTCCGGCGAGCCCCCGGCTACCAAACTGCGCAGGACGGAGAGACACATCCATCCAGGGTCTTCACCCACGCTGGGGAAGACCAGCGTGGTGGCTGCCTTGAGCATGGCGGACGATGGCGTAGGGCGCCGATGGGGACCGTGGCCAGAGGTCAACAGAGGAGGACGGAAATGGCGGGGAGGCTTCTAGGGGTGTGGGGACGCTACAGGTGGTGCTGGAACGGAGGGAGGAGGCGCGGCTCGCCGGAATTGAAGCCGACAGAGACGGCGGCCATGGCGGCGATGGTAAACACAGAGAGCTCCTCGAGCTCGTTTGAGAGGCTGGGGAGGGGTAGTAGAGCGAGGCAAGGCTGGTGGAGAGCTTGGGAGGGGCTTGGGGGCCTTATATAGGCACGGGGGCGAGGGCACGGCCTCGGGTGCTGCCGCTCGCGTCCGGCCGAAGCTCTGGCGAGGCTCAGCAATCACGGGGAGGCACGGGAAGGCGACGAGGGAGGTGCAGAAGAGCTACAGAGGTGCACAGTGACGAGCAGAGCTCGGGGACAAGAGGAGGAATAATCCATGGCGCGAACAGAGTCGGTCGGCTACAGCTCGCCCGTGGGCACGCAGCGACGAGCGCTGACGGAGGGGATTACAGAGGGGGAGATGGCTCCAGGAGGACGGCGACGACGCGGGCTAGCTGCTGGACACGCTCACGCGCGCGAAGACGACTAGAGAAGGAGGGGCCCGAGCAAGAAAGCATCCTGGAGGCGGTCATGGCATGCCAGAGAGGTGGTGACCGTGTGAGCTGGCGAGGAGAAGGTGCCAAAGGTTGGCAAACATTGTCTAGTGGTAGGTTCTTCTAGGGGAGGTTTCAACTGCGGTGGTAGATCGATGAAAACTGCTCTGGTTAAATGGTAAGAAACCTCTGAAGTTTATTGCAGTAAACTTGGTCGAGTACTGCTGATCAACAGGGAAGTGATTGAGAGCAATGGAGTTGTTTGCGTGGTTTAGGTTAAGAAGTACTTTCATCCTGGTAACTTTGAGAAGATTTGGACCAAGATTTAATATAGTTGCTTTGCAACTGCCAAATCTATTCCGGAAATGAGACTTGGATGATGCACTCACATGGTGATGGCACTTGAGCTCAAATTTGGCAAGGCATAGTGATTTGGTCATACAATGATGCTGTAAAAATTTCATACCAATTGGATTCACCAAAATGGTACTTCCTTGACAGCTATCTTCACTAAGCAGAATCTTGGAATAATTTTCGTGAACAAATGCCTCAATGTAATGATCCCAAATTGGGTGGAGAGATGTTATATAGGTAGGCGCATGATCTGGTAATTTATCAGGATTTTTGAAGCAATATAAAATGCACTTGCTTCACAACCTGAAAATTTTGTCAGAAGTAAAGATTTGATCCTGTGCTCACGTAGATGACTGGATGGGGCTGAAATTTGTAGGAGTGAGATAATATGAGCACAAGAAGAGACATGCGAAATTTCAACCCATTTGGATTCTCCTAGCTAGTACTTCCTTCACATTGGCTTCTGTTTGACAGAAACTTTGAAAACTCACTGAGGAAGATTGCCTAGGCAAATAAAGTTGAATTTTGGCATGTGGCAATTATTTGGACATAAAAAATGCCCAACAAGTTTGGGAGCAAACAAGATAAGATAAATGACACTTCCTTCAGAAAGTGCCACTCTGGACAGAAAGGAAGAATAATTATTGGGGAATTATTCTTGGGCTATGATAGGAAAGTTTGGGCATATTTGAGCAACATATGACCCAAAGGAATTATGAGAATTATTTGGGATTTTGGATGGACAGAAATATAGGTTGCTTCACAACCTAGGGCAGACATGTTATTCCTTTAATAGAAAAAGGAATATTCCCTAGAAAAAGATTTAGGGTTTGGTCAAGGAGTGAAGTGAAATGATCTTGGCAAGGTTTGGAGGATCGTGAGTCACTTGGGAGAGGAAATGAAGATGATTTCCCAGGTGACAAGGCCACAGAACCACTCCAAAAAGAAAAACAAGGAAAAAACCAATAAATCAAAAAGAAAATGAAAAGGGCCAAAAACCAGGCTGTTACATTTGAACAGATGGTTAGCTTCAAATTACCTGTTTCTTGGTCCCCTCCTGCCACTGGATTATCTTCTGCCACACCTATTGTCAGACATGTGGCTAGGAAGCTGGTTTTTCACCTCTCCGATCAGAGTGATTGCAATGAGAACTTCTCCTTCTCTTTTGTGCCAGTGCCAGGCAGGAAAACAAGAGGATCTAAAAAGCTTTTCCTTGTAGCTCCACCTAAGGATTTCTCAACAAGGAGAGCTACTCGAAGTGTTACAATACTGAAGGGGTTTAAGCCTACCTCCGCAATCCCACTGTAGCCTACACCATTGAGGAAGCCTAGGGCCAAAAACCTGAAGCTATGCACGCCAGAAACTGCTTAGAAGGCAGAGGTTGATCTCCCTAAAGAAACTCAGCAACAAGTGCCACCATCGACCCCAATTCCTGTGATGCAGAATCTTGGGGCAGCCCTGGGGATACCACCAGAGAAGCTAACACTTGAGAAGCTTATGGCTGCTCCTAAGAAACCTGATGACGATCCTTCCTCCAATGATAGTTAAAAGCATTAGTTTTATGTTGGGGAAGCATGCCCTTTGTCATGCTAGTTTTTTGGATCTTTTATTCCTTAAAGTTTGTCAGAACTTGCTTTATCTATGGGTCGAATTGTCTATCTTCTTTGTGATTTGTGCTGCTATGTACTGGGTCTCTAAGACATTTGGTTGCTTTAATGCTTGCTGTCATTACTGTTATGCAGTAGTGCTATTTTGCCTCTTTTCCTCTAGTGTTTATCATGAATACATCTGCATCTAGATATTGGAAAGTTCTCTGTTGGAATGTGAGAGGACTAAATTCTGAAGCTAGGCAACTTGCATTTCAAGCCAAAATTGAGGAAAGTCAATGTGCAACAGTTTGTTTGCAGGAAACTAAGTGTGATTTCTTTGATAATCGATCCATTAGGAAGTTCTGCCCCATACGTTTTGATTAGTTTGTTTATGTTCCATCAATTGGAGCCTCTGGGGCCATTTTGGTCATCTGGAACTCTGCTATCTTCTCTGGAACCTTAGTTGACTCTTAGACTTTTGGGATTATTGTCAATTTCACATCTATTCATAACTCTCAAACTTGGACTTTAGTCAAGTTTTATGGCCCATGTCAAGGGCCATTGAGAGATGATTTTGTTTCCTGGCTATACAATATAGTTATACCCTTCGAGGAACATTGGTTGTTTGTTGGTGATTTTAACTTCATTCGATCTTTGGATAACAGAAATTTGGCTGGAGGTGATATCAATGATATGTTTTTATTTAATGAGATCATAGGCCACTTGGGGTTGGTTGAGCTCCCCCTCAAGGGAAGATCCTTCACATGGTCAAATATGCAAGAAATCCCACCTCTTGAGCAGCTTGACTAGTTTTTTTACCTCTTCAAATTGGATCACGGAGTTCCCCAACACAATGGTTTTCCCTTTGGCCAAAATTGCCTCTGATCATGTTCCTTGTGTGGTTTCTATTGCAACTTCTATACCCAAGGCCAAGGTCTTCAGGTTTGAAAATAACTTGGTTGATTTACCTGGGTTTCAAGATTGTGTACAACAATCCTGGTTTGCCCCAACTAGGAAAAGGAATAGTGCTGCCATATTTAATGAGAAGTTTAAGAGGCTCAGATATGCTCTAAAACAATGGTACACTAGTCTGTCTAAGATGAAGTTCTTGATGCAAGCATGTAATGCTATTATTCTGGCTTTTGATAATCTTGAGGACCAGAGACCACTCTCAAGACCTGAATTCAATTTTAGGAAAATTGTTAAATTACACCTGGAGGGTTTGCTTCATCTGCAATATGTATATTGGAAACAAAGGTGTACCATAAGATGGAATAAAGTAGGGGAGGAAAACTCCAAATTCTTTCAGGCAATGGCTACTGAAAGATGCAGAAGGAATGCTATTGCTATATTGAAAAATGAGGATGGGATTGTGGTGTGTGAACATCTTTAGATGGCTGGTCTCTTGTGGGGATCTTTTAAGAATAGAATGGGAGTTGCAACGGCTATTGATATGAAGTTTGATTTGCAAAACCTCATTCATCAAGTACCAGGATTAGAATCTCTCTCATCCCCTTTACCCAGGAAGAAATCAACACGGTGTTGAAGGAATTACCAATTGATAGAGCACCTGGTACCGATGGTTTTACTGGACTGTTTATAAAAAGATGTTGGCACATAATTAAGGAAGATTTCATGCAGCTCATAAATGATTTCTGGGCAGCGAATGTTAGCCTTGCTAGCATCAATGGTTCCTTAATCACCCTCATATCAAAGATTCTTTCTCCTGAGGGTACCAATGATTTTAGGCCAATCTCTTTGAAAAATACTTGTCTGAAATTCCTCACCAAGCTGCTTGCAAATAGGTTGCAGAAAGTTATCTTGGCCTGTATACATAAAAATCAATATGGTTTCCTCAAGAGTAGATCAACTCAAGATTGTATTGCATGGACACTTGAGTATTTTCATCAATTTCATGCATCCAATAAGCCAATATTGATCCTAAAGCTTGATTTTGCCAAGGCCTTTGACACTGTAGAGCATGATTTGATTCTTCAGATGTTAAAGTACAAGGAGTTTGATGATAAGTGGATATCTTGGGTTGAAGAACTTTTGGTTTCTGGTTCTTCATCTGTTCTTCTCAATGGAGTACCTGGAAAACAGTTTGAATGCAAGGCTGGTGTTAGGCAGGGTGACCCAGTCTCACCAATGTTATTTGTTATTGCTGCTGATCTACTACAGTTAGTTACTAATGATATGCTCACCAGAGGAGAACTGACCCTGCCCATTGAAACAAATGACCCTGATTTTCCTACAGTCCAGTATACTGCTGATACATTACTAATTATACCTGCTGTTGATACTCAGATTGTTTCTCTCAAAAACATGCTACTGGATTTTCAGGCCTCAACTGGTCTTAACGTGAGTTTTCACAAATCCTGTATTCTCCCAATCAATGTGGACACTGTGGAAACTGCTAGATTGGCTGCACTTTTTGGATGTCAAGTGGGATCTCTACCTTTCACTTACCTAGGCCTCCCAGTTGGCACCACCAAACCCAGATATCAAGACTTGGTACCAGTGGTGGATAGAATGGAAAGAAGGTTGACAACAACTTCTTGCCTTTTATCTCAAGGGTCAAGACTACAACTGGTTTTATCTGCATTATCATCCATGCCAATCTATTTCTTATGCAACTTGAGCCTCCCTCTGGGTATCATAAAGCAGCTGGAGAGGATTCTAAGGCAGTGCTTGTGGAGAGGTAATTCAGACACACCTAAGCAATCCTTAGCTGCTTGGTCTATGGTTTGCTGACCCAAGGAAAATGGTGGTATGGGGATCTTAAATCTGGTAGTGCAGAACAAGGCTCCCCTCACAAAGCATCTGTGAAAATTCTATAATAAGGCTGATATACTTTGGGTTTCATTTATCTGGTCAACATACTATGATGGTCGAGTACCACATGCCACTATTCTTTGTGGTTCCTTTTGGTGGAGGGATATAATGAAATTGAATGAAACTTTCAGAGCTCACTCTGAGATCATAGTTCATAGTGGAGACTCTGCCCTTTTCTGGCATGACACTTGTCGTTTCATGGGAAATTCTAACCCTATAAAAGAAAGATATCCTAGACTGTTCTCATATGTCATTGATGACAAGATATCTGTCCAAGATTTTGCTCTCAATCCAGACCCAGCTGATCTTTTTCATGTACCCCTATCAATCGAAGCCCTGACTGAGTTTCATGACATTGTAGCTGGGTTAAATTCAACGCAGAGAAATGATATTGACAATGACCTCTACAACTGGGTTCCTGCCAAGGGTCCTTTCTCAGTGAAGAGTTATTACAAAGTGATGCATGCTCATATGCCCCTGGATGAGCCGAGCAAATGGCTATGGGGTAGCAGATGCACTATGAAAATTAAGGTGTTTGCATGGTTGTTGTTGAATGATAGGTTGAATACCAGGAATATGCTCTTGAGGAGGCACTGGAGATCTCTGGATGATGACAACAACTGTCCAATTTACCCAACTCAAACTCTGGAAGCTCGGGATCATTTATTTTTTTACATGTGTGTCGGTTTGGAACGACACCTATGGGATCACAAGAATCCCTACTATGGTTGTCGGGGTGCATGGTTGCGAGGAGAGCCGGGCTAGTAGACAGCACAAGGATCGTTTACCCAGGTTCGGGCCGCGAGGATGCGTAAAACCCTAGTCCTGCTTTGGTGGGTGTATTTGTGAGAGTTCTTGAGCTCTCGAACTAGCTGTGGTCAGCGCGTGGTTCGAAAGAACCGAATCCTTCTCCTGGTCGCCTCGGGCCTCCTTTTATAGGAAAAAGGGGTTGCCACAGTGGCACCCAGGAGGTGGAAAGGTGTACAGTGTTGCGAGGTTATCCCTCGTATTACAGGACAAGATGCATTTAATGCATCGCTTAGGTGTCCCCTTGCTTTATCGGGGACGGGGGCGAGGCCCGTCCCGTCCGTCGCCGCTCCTCCTCGCTTCGACAGGCGCCCAGGCCAGTGATTCATGCGGTACCATGTAGGCAGGCAGGAAGCTGAGGTGGCGTGGTGGTGGAGCCTTCACGGAGATTTGCATGCCGCCACGCAGGCGCTTGATGAGGTTGCCTGGGAGCTGCATGTTGCCACGCAGGTGCCCGCCTAGCTGGTTGGGCTGGCAGCTGCATGCGAACGGTGGTGGAAGCTTGGTCGTCGGCGGACCTGGCGGCGGCCCCGCCGGCGTCCTTGGTGAGGGCCTTGCCGGGTGGCCCGACAAGGGTCTTGTCGGGTGGCCTGGCAAGGGTCTTGCCGTGGCGTGCTGTCGTCCGCGGCAAGGGTCTTGCCGGGGGTCTGGTAGCCTTCCTTGGCAAGGATCTTGCCGAGGGTCGTCGTCTTCTAATCCTCATCTGACCTTGAATGTGTCTTCACAAAGATCTGCATGCCACCACAGAGGTTCCTTCCCGGGCCATGGCCCCATGTTGATGATGGTGTTGGCGGCCGTGGGCTCAAGGGTGGCTCGCTCTGTTGGTGTGGGGCGAGCTGCCCCGGCAAGGATTTTGCCAGGGCCGCTGAGGCTGCCCCGGCAAGGGTCTTGCCGGGGGAACCTGCTTCGTCCCTCTGATCTTTGTGGTCTTGGCCTTGGCGTTGCTCTGATTATCTTGGGCTTCGGTCTTACCTTGGCTCACCTCCCCTGCTCTGCTCGGCGTGGTCGTGGGCGCGGCTCTGACTGCCCGTGCACAGGTAAAGGAGTACAAAAGCGTGCCCCTCTTTTTGTACACCGATAGGAGCCCTCGGGCCTGGGCCACACATAAGCGTGACACGTTGTTGGGTTAGGCCCAAAACGGTGCGCGGGCAGGCGGGGTGGTTTTTACCCCGGTAAGACTTTTCGCGCGCTACGCCTCGCATGACCCGCGCACGCGGTGCAGCGTGGAGGGTTGTGCGTGACGTGGGCGGCATGCGTGGGGCGGTTTTCACATGCATGCGTCACATCGCAGTAAAGAGGCGGCTCGCATCTTCCTCGTAAAACCAGGGAGGCGTGGAGGCGCGGCTCATTTACTGAACGAGGCCAGGGCGCGGTCTTCAAGGCGTCCACTACCCACGATCACGGGGTGGGGAGAGGTCGCTTCGCCTTTCCCATCGGTTCTGCACGTCCGCCACGCGTTCCCCATGCACTTGGGGTAGCAAGCGGCGGGGACGGGAAACCGGGCCGTCGTTGGTTGGGGCAGCGGGTCGATCCCGATTCCGCGCACCTCTGGTGGCTGGATTGGTCAAACGGGGCGGCCGAACCCCGACTCTGCTCCTTTATAAGGAGGGGGAAGGGGGCATGGCATCCTGCACTCTTCTGTCATCCATATTCTCTTGCTTTTGCTTCTTCCTTCCACTTGCCATGGAAAAGGCAATCCTGGTCCTTCACCGGTGGCGGCGAGGGTTGCTGCCCGATAACGCGTCCCTCCTCCTCCTGAGCCCGCGGTGGTGGAGCCGGCCGCGAGAGGAAGGGGGAGGGGCGAGGCTGTGCGCGAGGCCGGGGCAGAGGTCGCAGTGCTCGGGGAAGAGGAGGACGGGGCGGCGCGCCGGGTTCGCCCCCGCCAATGATGCCTTTCCCGATGGAAGCCCATGTCGAAGACCAGCCCCGCGAGTTCTTCATCAGGCTGCGCCGGCCTCCGCGTCGTCGTCTTCGTCTTCCCGCCCCGTTTGCTCAGGAGATGGAGCTTGACCGGCCCCAATCCCTCAGGTTTCACATGAGGGGTTGCGGAAACGGGGGCACGCGGGTTGTCGTCGACTTCCCAGCTCCTCGAGTCATGTATTTCCGGCGTGGGTGGAAGACGTTCACTCGCATTCATAGCCTAACGGCGGGGCTCGCCCTCTACTTCAAATTAATGGAGGACGGCCTACTCTCCTTCAATGTCTTCGGAGAGTTCGGGACTCGCCTGAAGTGCTGCGTGGAGAGCTCCTCCGATGGAGATTCTGACGATGGAAGCTCTTCCTCGAGCGAAAGTGATGAGCAGGACAGCTGGGCGGATAGCGGGGATGAGTCCGACTAGGCGTCGGACGCCCCGCGCCTGGGCGGGTGCGGCAGCAGCAGCATCTGCACCTGGCCGCTCCTCCGGCAGAGGTTTGCCGGGGGCGGGGCCATCTCCTTGAACTTCTTGGGGCCGTCTCCTTGGGCGGCTGGTGTTGGGAGGCTGCAGAAGAGGAAGAGGGCGGGCGGCAAGGCCGTCAACTCGGAGTACGCGGGCACCGACGCCTTCATCGCGTATCGCCGGTCCTGCCGCCTCGTCCTGCAGCTACTTTCCCGGCACCGTCATCACCGGCCCGCCCGTGGGCGGCCACCGAGGTGTTCTCTTGGTGCTTTCTGCTGGTCGTAGCTTGCCTAGGCGCCCCTTTTGCCCTTTCGCCTCCTTGACCTGCCTCCTGAGGAGAGGCACAAGAAAGGGATTACGAGCATCTTATCTCTTTTTTAGTTTGTAAGCCTGCGGGCCTTTGTTAAGTTTAAAACTTGTAATCCCCTTGCTCATGTTTTTCATCTCGCACGAACTGTACCTTTATGGGATGTTTTTAATGAAAAAGGTATGCTTGCCGGGTTTTTCGTTCGTGGGTAAATCCCACGACAAGGAGCGAATCCGTGTTATTGTTTAGGATAAACGTTTTTCGCCCGGCAACAGGCCTTGCCGCCCCCCCACTCCACTCAACCGTTCTCGCGCTCTTGGTGGAGGCAGGGATGAAGTGGGCTTTAGGCTCCTTGTCCACCTCCTTGCCGCCGCGGCTAGGACCAAATCCGGACCCAGGAAATACTCCTTAGGTATAGGAAAAAGGGGAGCACGCCAGCCTAGAGATAAAAACGAGGTTTCACATACCCCAGTCCGGTTCCGAAATGCATGACAGAGGATAAAAGACTTATCTGGATCTGCAGCCCCCGGCAATCTCATCTTGCCGTGGTTGGATCCTTGTGCTTGCAGCCCCCGGCAACTCTGGTTTGCCGGGGTCGGGGCGCCGGTCCGTTTCCTTCTTTCTGAGTAGCTCAGCAGAAATGCTCATGTGCCCTGCGAACGAAAGGAGTACAGAAAAGGAAAAGATGGACGCGCACTGGACCTCTAGGCTAGGGGTTAGTCGCTGCTAAGCACTATCAACCCTAACCAAGGAAGAGACTCGACCTAGCATGCATGCTATAACTTAGGGCGCCAGCGCTTCATTTATTTATGCTCAGGGTCTACGCCTGGCTTTGTACAAGGGGTCACATGCCTTGCCGGCAAAGCATGTACAAAAGGTGGCTTGCCAGGAGGCCCGGCAAGCCGCGCCTTATGGGTAAAACTTTTGAAGATGCTCGATGTTCCAGGAGTTGCTCACTGGGACGACATCTTCGGTCTCCAGGCGGACTGCGCCAGGCCTGGTGACTCGTATTACCCGATAAGGGCCTTCCCACTTCGGCGTCAACTTGTTGGAATTCTTGGCCGACTGAACGCGCCGAAGAACAAGGTCGCCTTTCTCAAAGCTTCGGGCATGAACCTTGTGGCTATGGTAGCAGCGCAAGGCTTGCTGGTAGCGTGCCGCTCTCACAGCCGCCCGAAGACGATCATCCTCAAGGAACGTCGCGTCATCTTGGCGCAACGGCTCTTGCTCAAGCTCATGATAAGCGAGCACTCGAGGTGACCCGTATATGAGTTCCGTGGGGAGAACTGCTTCTGCCACGTATACCAGGGAAAAAGGTGTCTGGCCGGTGGCTCGATTTGGCGTCGTCTTGATCGACCAAAGAATCGCCGGCAACTCATCAACCCAGTGCCTTCCGCTCTTGTGCAGCTTGTCAAAGGTCTTCGTTCTCAGGCCTCGCAACACTTCAGCATTTGCCCACTCCGCTTGGGCTTTGCTCCGTGGATGTGCCACGGAAGCAAAACAGACCTTGCTGCCGAGGTCTTGGATGTACTGCATGAAGGTGTGGCTTGTGAACTGCGTGCCGTTGTCAGTGATGACTCTGTTTGGCACACCAAAACGGCAGACCAGTCCTTTGAAGAACTTGACGGCTGGTGAGCGGTCACCTTCCTCACTGCTTCCACCTCCGGCCACTTTGTGAACTTGTCGATTGCAACGTACAAGTACTCAAAGCCCCCGATAGCGCGGGGGAAAGGGCCCATCATATCGATCCCCCAGACCGAGAATGACCAGGACAGAGGGATTGTTTGAAGGGCTTGAGCTGGTTGATGAGGCTTCTTTGAATGGAATTGGCACGCTTCACACTTGGTTACTAGTGTCGTCGCATCCTGGAGGGCGGTGGGCCAGAAGAAACCTTGCCGGAACGCCTTCCCGGCAAGGGCCCTCGACCCTATGTGGGAGCCACATATGTCTCCATGTATCTCCGCCAACAGCTCCAGTCCTTCCACCCGGAGGATGCACTTGAGTTTCACACCGTTCGGCCTTCTCCGGTACAGGACATAATCGACAAACTGGTACAGGGCGGACCGACGGGATACTTTCTCCGCTTCTTCTTGCTCCTTAGGAAGCTCCCCTGTTTGGAGGAATTAGAAGGTATGCCGCGCCCATGCCGGAGCCTGGGGCTCGACGGCAAGGACCAAAGGCATCTCTTCCGCCATGGGAGCGGTTGTCTCTACGGCCAGGGCTTGACGCCCTGCCGGAGCCAGTTGCTCTTGGGCAGGCTCAGCGTCCGCGGCAGCACCCTTGCCGGCAGCCCCAGGGGGCTCGGTAGGAAAGTACTTGCCGGGACCTGATTTTCTCCGCTTGCTCTGCCCCGCTGATGGTTCGACGGATGGTTGAGTTAACCGGAGCAAAAAGGTTCCTGGTTCCACAGGTAGCTTGAATGCGGCACGCTTTGTAATGTCGGCGATGTCGTTTCTCCGCTCGGGGGCGTGCTCCGCTGGAATCTGATCAGCGTTCCTCCAGCTTCCTCACCTCATCTACGTAAGCTTCCATCAATGGGCTTTGATAATCCTTGTTGACCTGCCTGACGACGAGCTGCGAGTCACCCCTGACGATGAGCTTCTTAACCCCGAGGTCTGCCGCGATCCTGAGTTCGGCAAGCAATCCCTCGTACTCAGCAGTGCTGTTGGTGGACATCTCTCTGGGGAAGTGCATCTGGATCACGTACTTGAGGTGTTCTCCAGTGGGTGCGACAAGCAGCACACCGGCACCGGCGCTTTGCAGCGAGAAAGCCCCATCAAAGTACATGATCCAGTCGCGGTCTGCTTCCTTGTCGGGGAGAGTGGTCTCCTGTATTTCTTCGTCAGGCGTCGAGGTCCATTCTGCGATGAACTCCGCCAAGACTCGGCTCTGAATTGTCGAGGTACTTTCAAACTTTAAACCGAAGCTTGATAGCTCCAAGGCCCATTCCACAATCCTTCCGGTTGTGTCAAGGTTGGGCAGTATCCGTTGCAACGGGAGGCGGGTGATGACGTTGACCTCGTGGGCCTGGAAGTAGTGACGCAGCTTCCTCGAGGCCACAAGGAGGCCGAAGAGCAACTTTTGCACACCGGAATACCTCGACCTAGCCCCCTGCAAGAGGGGGCTGACAAAGTAAACCGGGTGCTGCATCATCTTCTTCTTTGGCACCACTTCACTCGACTGCGCACGCATTGCCTTGGTGGCACCAGACTCTGCCGGGGGCCGTGCCTTGTCGGCATCAGGCCCTTTCGGGGGAATCTTTGGCTTGCCATCCGCTGGTTCTGCCGCCATTGCTGCCTCCTCGTCGACCTCCCTCTGCGCCACCAGTGCGGCGCTGACCATTTGATTCGTCGCCGCTAGATATAGCAGCAACGGCTCTTGTGGTTTGGGTGCAACCAGTATTGGCATGGAGGAAAGGTATTTCTTTAGGTCCTGCAGTGCTGCCTCGGCTTCTGGGGTCCACTCTATTGGGCTTGCCTTCTTCAAGATTTTGAAGAAGGGAAGGGCACGCTCGGCGGACCTGGAGATGAATCGGCTCATGGCGGCAACGCAGCCGGTGAGCCGGCGCACATCCTTGATCCGTTTGGGCGCCTCGATCTGCTCAATAGCCTTGATGTTGTCTGGGTTTTCCTCGATCCCGTGCTATGACACAAAGAACCCGAGAAGCTTGCCGGACGAAACGCTGAAGACGCACTTCTCAGGGTTCAGCTTGAGGTTGATCTTGCGCAGGTTAGCAAATGTCTCTTCCAGATCTTGCACAAGAGTTGGCCCGTCCTTAGTTTTGACCACTATGTCATCCATGTAGGCCTCCATATTTCTATGGAGCTGAGGTTCAAAACCAATTTGGACTGCTCTTGCAAACGTTGAGCTAGCACTCTTCAACCCGAAAGGCATTCGTAAAAAGCAATACGTACCACATGGGGTGATGAATGCTGTCTTCTCTTCATCCTCTCTTGTCATGAAGATTTGATGGTAGCCTGAGTAGGCATCGAGGAATGATAACAGATCACACCCGGCCACGGAGTCAACAATCTGGACAATCCTTATTGATATCTGTGTAATCAATACACAGCCTCCACTTCCCATTCGCCTTGCGCACCACTACCGGATTGGCCAACCACGTCGGCTGGAGCACCCCTCTCACCAAACCTGCCGCTACCAACTTCTTGATCTCCTCTGTGATGAACTCATGCCTTTCCAGAGCCTGCTTTATGACCTTCTGCTTGACGGGCGGCACAGAAGGCATAGCTAGGTGATGCTCAATCACCTACCTGGGAACACCGGGGATGTCGGATGCTTGCCGTGAAAACACGTCGACATTTGCCTGCAGGAAGGTGACGAGTGCGCCTTCCTATTTGCTGTCGAGGGTGGAGCCTATGATGAAGGCTCCTCTCGTGCCATCCTCCCCGACGGGCACCTTCTTGGTCTGCGGCGGCTCGGCTCTGGATCTTTTGCTCTTGTCGGTAGAGCTCTCTGGCATGTCCTCGATGGTAGCACAACACTCCGAGGAGGTGCGCTTGCCGGAGTGGGTGCGAGAGGTCTTGCCGGGCTCCTTATTCCCTCCCGGGCCTTCAGTGGTAGGAGCAGGTGCCTCGACGGCAGCTTCTGCAACTGCTTCCTGGTAGAGTTGGTCGACGCAGATCAGCGCGTCCTTCTTGTCGGAGTGGACGGAGATGATGGTCAATGGCCTGAGCATCTTTAGCATGTTGTAGGCGTAGTGTGATGCCGCCATGAACTTGGCCAGTGTGGGGCAGCCGAGGATCCCGTTGTAGGGCAAGAGGATCTCGGCCACGTCGAAGACGATCCTCTCCGTCCTGTAGTTCAACTCTCCTCCAAATGTCACGGGCAGTGTGACCTTTCCCTTTGGCTAGCTCCTCCCTAGATTGACCCCCTTGAAACGTGCCCGTTTCCTCGAGGTCTCCATCAGGGATTTGCAACCTTTTGATCGCGACAAGCGAGATCAGGTTCAAGCCGGCCCGCCGTCAACCAACATCTTGTTCACCCTGAGGTTGCATATTGTTGGCGAGACCAACAATGGCAAACACCCGACCGCGGTAGTGCGGTCAGGGTGGTCCTCGGCGTCAAAGATGAGGGGCATGCTGGACCACTTTAGCGGCTTCTGAGCATCGAACAATGGCTCTGCTGCTGTAATCTCACACGCCCACTACTTGAACTGGCGGTGAGAGGTATGCAGCGAGGCGTCGCCATTAACGCACATGGCCTCCGTAGCCTTCTAGAACCCTTGCTCACCAGACTCATCGTACTTGTCGTGATCGTCGTCTTCTTGTTTCTTGTCGCGGCCCCGGGCGGGCCTTTCTTGCTGGTTGTCCTTGCCGGGGCAGCCTCCTTGGCCGCCACGCTTCTTGCCGGATCCCTCAACACCGTCCTGGTCCTTCTCCTTGTCCCTCCTTTTCGTGCCAGCCTTTTGCTTCTCCAAGCAGCTCGACTTGTCGGCAGTTCCGGAGGTCGTGGCCCTTGGTGTGGTGGATCTTGCAGTATTGCTTGCCGGAGCTTCCTGGCTTGTCGGTAGCCAACAAGGCCCGGCAGGCGGCACACCCGGCAATCTCCTTGCCGGGGGTGTCTGCCTTGACCTTCTTGTCGGCACCGGTATCATCAGATCCCTCAACGACAAGCATGGCCTTGCCTTTGCATTTCCTGTTGTGACACCGACTTTTCTTCGTCGGGGTAGCGGCGTCTTCATCGGTAGAGTCGGTTTCCGCGCCGGCGTCTTCGCCGGGGTACTTCCTTCCCTCTTCAGCTCGGGCGCACCTATCGGCCAGAACGTAGAGCTCGGCCACATCCTTAACCTTGGTCATCGCCAGCTCCTCGCGCATCTTGCGATTGCGCATGTTCTGGTGGAACGCGCTAATCACAGCGGCGGGATGAACGTCGGGGATGTTGTACTGCACCCGGCTGAATCTCTGGATGTACTTGTGCAGGGTCTCCCCTTCCTTCTGGGGAATCATGTGCAGATCACTGGCCTGGCCATGAGCTTGGTGGCCTCTGTGAAGGCGCTAACGAACTCGTGGCACAGATCTGACCAAGAAGAAATGGAATCCACCGGCAAGTGCATCAACCAAGACATCACATTGGGCTTGAGCGCCAGCGGGAAATAGTTGGCAAGCACCTTGTCGTCGCGAGCCCCAGCAGTCTGCATCGCCATGGTGTAGATGTGAAAGGATTGAGAAGAGGTGTCTTGAGGGCGGGTGATTAGACACTAAGTACCAACAGTTGCAGTTTTTAACTTCTTTAAGTTGGAGTGGAGTTTAGGCACAAGTTTAACACTCACAATACATAACAAGCAAGCATGCAACGAGTATATGAGCAGCGGAAAGTAAAGCATGCAACTTGCAAGAATGTAAAGGGAAGGGTTTGGAGAATTCAAACGCAATTGGAGACACGGATGTTTTTGTCGTGGTTCCGATAGGTGGTGCTATCGTACATCCACGTTGATGGAGACTTCAACCCACGAAGGGTAACGGTTGCGTGAGTCCACGGAGGGCTCCACCGACGAAGGGTCCAGGAAGAAGCAACGTTGTCAATCCCGCCATGGCCGTCGCCTACGAAGGACTTGCCTCACTAGTGGTAGATCTTCACGAAGTAGGCGATCTCCTTGCCCTTACAAACTCCTTGGTTCAACTCCACAATCTTGTCGGAGGCTCCCAAGTGACACCTAGCCAATCTAGGAGACACCACTCTCCAAGAAGTAACAAATGGTGTGTTGATGATGAACTCCTTGCTCTTGTGCTTCAAATAATTTTATCCCCAACACTCAACTCTCTCTCATAGGATTTGGATTTGGTGGAAAGAAGATTTGAGTGGAAAGCAACTTGGGGAAGGCTAGAGATCAAGATTCATATGGTAGGAATGGAATATCTTGGTCTCAACACAAGTGTAGGTGGTTGTCTCTCAGAAAAATGTGTATTGGAAGTGTAGGTTCGTTCTGATGGCTCTCTCCACGAATGAAAAGTGGGTGGAGGGGTATATATAGCCTCCACACAAAATCTAACCGTTACACACAACTTGCCAAACTCGGTGGGACCGAATTGATAAACTCGGTTAGATCGATTCAGCAAATCTAGTGACCGTTAGGATTTTCTGTGGGACCGATATACAACTAGGTAAGACCGATATGGTTAGGGTTAGGGCATAACGTAATCTCGGTGAGACCGATTACACAAACTCGGTGGGACCGATTTTGGTAATAAGCTAACCAGAGGGTTTGCATTGTAATCTCGGTAGTACCAATTACTCAAACTCGGTGAGACCGTCGGGCGGGCTCGGCAGGCCGTCGCCGCCTCTGATCTGGATGGGGTTGGCGCCAGTTCCCGACGTCCCACTGTTGATGATGGCGTCTTTGCAGAGGCGCGTGCAGTTAGCGTTCTTTAGGATCTGCTCCCTGCGAGGAATCAAAAGCGCGCCCCATAGGGGCTTGTAAGGTGCCTGTGGTCCTGTTTGTTTATATGATCCTTGTCATGAAGCAATGCGAGTTTCTCATTCCGTCATAGCTCAGTTCTCCCTTTCGAACCTCGTGAGGGCTCGACTCTCTGCGCCGACAGGTCCCAGTCCCAAGGCAGGCTTCAGCCGTCGCTGGTATGCCAGGTCGTGATGCCGTGGTCAAGGCCAGGAGGTGAGCGGCCCGAGGTCCGGTAAGAGCCCCTGAGTCGCGATGCTCAGGAGGTCCCCCTTAGCGCTCAAGCAGCCATCGTTCGGTGAGAAAGGAGAGCGACGTTGCTAACACGGGACTGCGTTGGGTGAGGGGACGGTGCCCTGTTAGTTAGTGTTTCCGGGGGGTGACTTATCTCGAGAATCAGGAGACGATTCCTGGTGCGTTGCCGGGTCCGTGCATCGGCAGGCGAGGGGTCGCTTGACGAGGTCCTCGCGTGTCCCTCCCCTCTCGCCTTTGCTCCCCTTTCTGCTCTACGTCCTCGGGTCCCGGCCCTCGAGCGAGTCTCAGCCATCGCTGGTATGCCAGGTCGCGATGCCGTGGACAAGGCCAGAGGGTGAGGGCTGGAGAGCCAGTAGGAGCCCTGAGTCGCGATGCTCAGGTACCCCCCCCCCTTTAACGTGCAAGCGGTTTGCGCCGGTGAGAGTGAAGGAGACATCGTGGGGGCCTCGCCTGACGCTGCTCCTTGAAGAGATCCTGCAGGCTCATCACAGAAAGAACGCAAGTTCGCCGTGACAATCTACAATCAGCCGTTAGCTGCCCCGGAGGGGTGACGAGGCACTGAAGGCTTGACGAGGTGGCGCCATGCGGGGCTGCCGCGGCCAGAGCTCAGCCTTTCAGGTTTGTCGACGTTGCAAGGACGGACCCATGCGCAAGTGTCGTGTCGTTAGGGAGCAGCTCCATCAGTTGGTGTCAGTTGAGCGGGCAACTAGGTCAAGCATGTTAATCACGAAGGAGCAAGTCCATTCAGATAAGCGCAAAGAAGACGAACATCGCCGGGACAGGCCCGAGCGACCTGGGGATGATGCAGCCCGAGGGGCGCCCCCAACAAGGTAAGCTAGGAACATGAAGTAAAAGGAATACACGCCGCAGGGACGGACCCACGTGGCCTGGGAATAATGCAGCCCTGGGGGCGCTCCCAGCTGGAAATGAAACTTGAAAGATGTCACCTGATAGTGTTGAAGACGAAAGGGTGTTGGTGCAGCAGACTCGGTGGGCTGCGGGAGCTGATCCTCGCGAGCTCCCAGGCTCAGGGGCCTCGGGAGGCTCCGGAGGCGCTGGTGGCTCCTCGTGGACCATCTCCATCTCTGCCAGGGCTGCGGAACGCCTGGCCTCTTGAGCCTCCAGGATGCTCCTCATGAGGCATTGGCGCGTGGCAGCCGCGTTCGGTAAGCCGTAAGGCATGCGAACGTAGCTGTGGGGTGGACCTTGGCGCCCCACTCGAGAGGGCCAGAGGCGCTCCTGAGAGGCGGCTCGGTTGAGCCCTGGTATGTCGATGCAGACGCGCAGCCCACCATCCTCGCCTGGATGGGGAGCTATGGCTGGTAAGCGGCGGCTGCCGCTCATGACTCTTGACTCCTGCAGCTCCTGAATGATCTTGCTGACGAACTCCTGAGGGTTTGTCTCTCCTTGCCTTGCTCCTTCTTGAGGGAAACGTGCTTCGAAACACGCCTCCAAGTGGTGCCCATGTGCCTCCCTCGTGACCTTAGCAAGGTCGGTGGCCCTCCAGGCGGGAGCCCCCGAGCCCTGCCTGAGGAGGGCGCATGGCGCGCTTTCCTATGCGATAGAAGGAGGTTCCCCCTGAGCAGGCACAGACCCTGAGGGGGCTGCCTCCTGAGGGGCTGGGCCGGACGATGTCTTCTTCTTCTTGGGGGCGGTCTCGGGAAGCCTCCTGCTTCCGCGATCCGGGTCTTCCAAATGATGCGGCTGAAAGGCTCGCTCAGGAGCACACCACGTCTTTCTCTTCGCAGGCACCGTGATGACTCCGCCACTTCCTGGCATATTGAGGACGCGTTGTAGCCGTGGTGGGTTCTGACCATGAACTTGGCCAGTGCTGGTTACCCGAGGATGGCGTTGTATGGCGGCGAATGTGGGCGACGCCGAAGTCGATGAGCTCAGGCGGTAGTTGTCGTGGCCGAAGGTGACTGGAGGCGAACCTGCCCAATCGGGACCGTGGAGCCGTCGGTGACCCCTGCAGAAAGGCTTGGTTGGCTGAAGCTGATTGTAAGGCACTTGGAGATTGTTGAACGCTTTCCACAGACGGGGACGTTGAGCCCTGCCCCGCCATCGATGAGGGTCTTGGTGACTAGCACGTTGCTGATGATTGGGGAGCAAAGCATTGGGAGGACTCCGGCTGTGGCCGCACACTTGAGATGATCCGCTGAGCTGAACATGATGGCGCACGGCGACCACTTGAGGGGGTGTGTGGCTTCGAGCTTGGGGAGGACTGCATTCACTTCGCGGGCGAACTGCTTGAAGATGCGTTGAGAGGCTGGGGCTTGAGCTCCGCTCAGGATGCAGGCGATCGCGCGCGGCTCCTGGAATCCCCCAGCCCCGTCGTCCTGATGATGGTCTTCATTCCTACTTGGCTGCGGTGGTAGAGGAGGGAGGCCTGCGTTGCCTTGCGGGCGATCCTCGCGAGGCTGATCCCTCCAACCTCCCTCGCGAGGCGGGTCCCGCCAGCGATCCTTGCGAGGTTGGTCGCGCCACCCTTGGCGAGGGCCGCGGTCTTCCCAGCGTCCTGCATTCCTTCCTCCACCTCGGCCGTAGCCACGATCGCTGCGGTCGGGACGTCGGCCGATCCTCCCTTCTCGCACGGCTCGGAGCTCTTGACATTCGTTGGTGTTGTGGGTGTGGAGTTCGTGGTACACGCAGTAACGCTTCCCTTGGAAGACTCGGGCTGATCTCTGCCCTGCTTGGTGTCCGGTTCTGCCGCGAGCACGGCAGCCCCCTTGCGCTTCACGTCCTTGGCCTTCGGTTTCTTCTCTTCTGGGTCTGCGGCAGGCAGCTCGATGAGGGAGAGACGCCCTTCCTCGGCCCTGGCGCACTTGGTCGCCAAGTTGAACAGCTCCAAGGAAGTGCACAAGTCTTCATGCATCGCCAGCTCCTCCTTCATCTTGAAGTCGTGCACACCATCGAAGAAGGCGGAGATGATGGCCTCCTCGGTCACCTTGGGAATCTTGAGGCGTGCGTTGTTGAAGCGCTGGATGTATTCTTGCAGGGTCTCCCCTGGTTGCTGCTTGATGCGGCGCATGTCGCTCACGGCGGGTGGCCGGTCACGAGTATCTTGGAAGTTGGCGATGAAGCGGGTGCGCATCTCGTCCCAGGAGGAGATCGTGCCTGGAGCCAGGTTCAGGAGCCAGGTGCGGGCCCCGTCCTTGAGCGCCATGGGAAACCAGTTCGCCATGACCTTCTCGTCTCCGTTGGCGGCTTCGATGCCTAGCTCGTAGAGCTGGAGGAACTCTGCGGGGTCGGCCGTACCATCGTAGCGAGGAGGCAGGTCTGGCTTGAACTTGCCGGGCCACGCGACGCTGCGCAGCTCGGTGGTGAAGGCACGGCAGCCTGCTGTGGCCACGGGAGGCCTTGGGTCAGCCTGTGCGTTCGGTTTTTTCGGTTTGATTCGGTTCGGTTTATACGGTTTTCGGTTTATACGGTTTTTATACTTCGGTTTATACGGTTTTATACATAGATACAGTTCGGTTTCGGTAATAACCATTTGCTTTCGGTTTGGTTTCGGTAATAACCAAAATAACCAAAGTTGACGCGAACTTTTAATCAACACATGGTTTGGCCACATGGAAAAACAAATTTAGTACTTGTCCAATACAACTACAACTTGGTTACCTACTTGAAGAAATTCTGAAACACGTAAGAATTTATGTTCGAGCACAACAATCTAGTAGAAGACTACGATTACAACTACAAGCACTAATTTTTGAAAGGCCCCAGTACATGCCCGGTACATCAAGATAAAAAAACTTCAGTACAAAGTGCAAATTCTGGAACAACCAAAGTTCAACTCCAGCTCGAGATAACAAACTTCAAGATAAAGACAATCGCAACACACGACAAAGAAACAAAAGGTGCAGATCGAGATAAAATGGCATTTGTTTCATCACTTGAGGCTTCAGGCAGCAATTTTCAACTCCAGCTCCATGCATGAAGATCAATCAATCGATATTGTCACATTATCATTTAAATGAATGGCACCCACTTCTACAAAAACAACAGAAATATTGCATGATCAATTAAATAGCATTAATGTTGCATGATCATTGAAATAATTGAAATACACATTCATTTGAATACCTTCCTCCAGCCTGGTCAACTCAGCAAGATCAGCTTCAACATTGATACACTTAGAACGCGACCAATCTTGTGTGCATATCAACGACTGCAGTGTCGCTGGTGTTAAAGAGCTTCGGAAGTCATCAAGAATACGACCACTAGTGCTGAAAGCTGATTCAGAAGCAACCGTAGAGATGGGGATTGCTAGTATATCACGAGCCATTTTTGAAAGGACGGGAAAGCGAGGAGCATTGCACTTCCACCATTCAAGAAGGTCAAATTCAGCAGTCAACTCTTTTGTGTCCTCAGCCAGGTACTTCTCTAATTCAGTTCTGGTATTTGTGCTAGTGCTGCCCTCTCCGCAAACTCTCATTCTTTTCTGGTTGTATCGTGACCTCACTATAGAATTTTCAGAAGCATTTGCACTAGGACGACCTTGTGATGCTAATTCCCTAGGACGGCTAGGAGTACTGGTTCCATATAATTCTCTATATTCTCCAAAAAGAGAGACAAATTCATTGTGGGAAGATGTCAAGATTCTATTACCTATTATACTGCCATAGGTGTCTTCAATCATCTCTTTAAAGAAATGAGATTCCTTGGTCCTTGCATAAAGAATTGAGACAAGACAAGACAAGTTAGAAGGATGGCAGCAATGAATATATATTTGACAAATGAACAACAACCAATCAACCATATACCTTGGATCAAGGATGGCAGCAATTAATATATACTTGTTCATGTTTTCAGGATCACCCCAGTACTTCTCATACTTGGTTTTCATCTTGGTAGCCATGCATTTAAATATTTCATCATCACCACAAATCACATGATCACTCCATTCACCCAACATAAAATGTACATCAGCAAATATTTAAAACGGACGACGGAGGGCGGAGGATGGCGATGCCGGTGTGCGCGACGGAGGACGGAGGACGGAGGGGAGCGGATGGATGCGCCGTACGGCCGGAGTGTGACCTAGCTAGGGCGCCGTCGCCATCCCGCTCTCTGCTGCACTGCGTGTGCGTGTGGGGAATTGCTAATGCTAGGGTTGAATCAAGCTTGCGTGAGGTTAGGCTGGGCACAGCCACTGGCGCTTGGCTGGGTCATGACGATGGCCGATGGGCCTGTGGCTGTGAGCTACTGTGATTGATTGTGAAATCTCATGGACCTTTCGGTTTTGTTCGGTTTAACCGATTTTTTTCGGTTTTAAACCGAAAAAACCAAATGCAATATGGTTTCTTATTTTGCAAACTGAAACCATAACCAAAACCTGAAAAAACCGGAATTTTGGTTCGATTTGGTTTTTTTGGGTTCGGTTTTGCACAGGGTGAGCCTTGGGTGACGAAGAGCTTGGTCTTGCAGGTCCCCATGCGCTGCAGTTGGGAGCAGCGCGGGGTCTTGACGTGCCGGAGCAGGAGCGTGGTCGCGACGGGCTGGAGCGGGGAGCACTCGGGCAGCTTATTGCGGGCGAGGGACTTCCTGGCAGCTCTGCTCTTGCCACGCTGGTGCCAGACGGAGCGGGTTCCTCCCAGGGACCATGCGCCTTGGGGCCAGGGCGCCTTCTTGAGGGGGAGGCGGCCGAGGCGCCCGAGCTTCGCCGCCACGCAGGCGGGTGCAGTGCAGCCAGACGGCGGGCGCGGGAGCCCCAATGCACAGACGAGCTCGGCGACGCGATCGAGCCACTCTTCGTAGACGTCATCGACGGGACAGTAGCGCAGGAGCTTGTTTGCCGCGATGAGCACAGCTCGAGCCTCCATGGGCGTGCGGAAGGCGCGAGACGAAGAACCAGCCGGGGCGAGTGAGGGGGTGGCAGTGCGGCCGTCTTGTCTCACGGAGGGATGCTGGGACGATGCTTGCTGCTTGTTCCCCGCCGGGCTGGTGGCGGCGTTGACGGCAGGCGACGGGGAACGACGAGGGCGCCCGCCGATGGGGGCCGTCTGGGCGACGCGGGAAGCGAGCGGCTCGGCGCTTCAGCGCGAGCCAGCGGCGTCGAACATGGATGCGGTGGTCGACGGAGAACAGGGCGGCGGAAGACTAATTCCGGCGCACCCCTACCTGGCGCGCCAAATGTCGGATTTCGGGTTATGGCAGACCCTTGAGGTTCGAACACTGGGGTGCGCACGGAGATCTCGCCCTCCACCTACCTGCACCCCGCCGCCTCGCTTGGATCTAAACTACGAAAGGAACAACACAAGAGACACAAGGTTTATAGTAGTTCGGGCCACCATTGTGGTGTAATACCCTACTCTAGTTTGTGGTGTGGTGGATTGCCTCTTGGGCTAATGGTGATGAACAATACAAGGAAGAACAGCCTCGCGAGGGTCTATTCTTGGACGAGCGATGAAGTGCTTGGAGGAGTTCAGTCGCTCTCTCTCTTTCTCTCTCTCTTGATTGCTTCTCCGACCAGATCAAGCTCTGTTCTTTATTCCGGATCCAAGATGCCCGATCCAAGATGCCCCTACCCTGTGGGAGGCTAGTCCTATTTATAGGCGAGGGCCCTGGGCCTCTTCCCAAATATTGAGCGAGAAGGGCGCTAACAATTGGCCATTTTGAAGGGGAACATCTGGTACACTTATCGTGACTAAAGTTGGTCCTCGCCTGTCAAAGGCTCTTGTGGTGACGCCGGCTTGGGCTCCACAATGACTTCCTTCCTGCCGTTGGGCTGGTCTTGGCCTTGTTGCACCGAAATGGACGCCTTTGCTTGATGCTCTCGCCTGCGCTTGCTCCCTTTGCACCAAAGAGGAAAGGAGGACACTGTGTGGGCTGGCGCCCGCCTGGCGCCCTCGGTCGTCACGGCTTGCGTCATGGGCACCTCGTGAGGTACCCGCCTTGATCTCTCCGCCTCCTCGCGAGCTGCATCGATGACGCTGCTTGAGGAGGCTCCACATCGTCCGCCTCATGAGGCTTGGCCCCTCGCGAGGGTCTTGAGCTTGTGTTGATGAAGATGGGCCGTGATGGGCCCCCCTTTGAGCCACGCTGTAGGCCGCAGGCAGGAAAGTCAGGGGACCCCCGTTCCCAGAACGCCGACAGATTTAGCAATAAAGCAATTTCTAGGTTGAGCCTTTTTAGTGAAATCAACAATGTAGAGATCACCTCTACGTACACCGGTAAAGACCATTTTATGATTATCTCTACGAAACACTTGGCAATCTACTTCAGTAAATAGGACATTGAAACCGAAATCAGCAAGTCTAGATACTGAAAGTAAGTTGTAGCCAAGAGATTCAACGAGCATGACATTTTGTATGGAGCTATCATGTGAGATTGCCACCTTACCAAGGCCAACCACCTTACCCTTTCAATTATCACCAAAAGTGACATATTTTCGAGGGCCGTCGTTTTCAGCAAGCTCATGGAACATGTCTTTATCTCCGGTCATATGACCAGTACATCCACTATCAAGGACCCATTCCTTTCCTCCAGCCATGTAGCCGCGTAGATTTTCCATAAGACCAAAGTGTCTCATTGCATCGTCAAGATCATATTCACTATCATCATCCTCCTCATAGTGTCCATGTTCAACATCATCTTGTGATTGATCAATTCCTAGAGAGGGTAATTCATTAGACAAATGATCATTTCTATGATTGTCTTTATGGATTCTAATAGCTTCGGAAATAATATTGCTAATGATTCCAACATCTCCTATGGCATGCATGAGATTTGTAAGCTCAAATAGACAATCACCAAAGCTAGGATCACTAGAATTCATCTTACTCAAGGAAATAGACTTATGCAGAATTTCGTCTAAATTTTTCAAGGAATAATCTGGAAATCGCTCCTCAAGAAATTTCCATATAGTATAGGCACAATCAAGAGTAGGCAAACTAGCAATCAAATTTTTGGGCAATCCTCTTATGATAAGATTGATAGTTCTAAGATTGTGAATCATGTCAAGATCCTCTTGGGTGTGGGATGCAAGGGATCAATATGAGGTGCACAAGGGATAGCAATGTACTTGTTCAAATGATATTCATTGAAAATCTCAAGCATTTCATTTTTCCATTCATGAAAATATTCTCCATGAAGAATAGGCACTCTATGTCTAAGACTCCCCAAAGTAGACACATCCATCTTCCTCCAAAGGTGTTTAAACCAAGGCAATGGAGACCAAAGCTCTGATACCAATTGAAAGGATCGAGAAGAGGTGTTTAGAGGGGGGTGATTAGACACTAAGTACCAAAAGTTGCAGTTTTTAACTTCTTTAAGTTGGAGTGGAGTTTAGGCACAAGTTTAACACTCACAATACATAACAAGCAAGCAGGCAACAAGTATATGAGCAGCGGAAAGTAAAGCATGCAACTTGCAAGAATGTAAAGGGAAGGGTTTGGAGAATTCAAACGCAATTGGAGACACTGATGTTTTTGTCGTGGTTCCAATAGGTGGTGCTATCGTACGTCCACGTTGATGGAGACTTAAACCCACGAAGGGTAACGGTTGCGCGAGTCCACGGAGGGCTCCACCCACGAAGGATTCACGAAGAAGCAACCTTGTCTATCCCACCATGGCCGTCGCCCACGAAGGACTTGCCTCACTAGCGGTAGATCTTCACGAAGTAGGCGATCTCCTTGCCCTTCCAAACTCCTTGGTTCAACCCACAATCTTGTCGGAGGCTCCCAAGTGACACCTAGCCAATCTAGCAGACACCACTCTCCAAGAAGTAACAAATGGTGTGTTGATGATGAACTCCTTGCTCTTGTGCTTCAAATGATAGTATCCCCAACACTCAACTCTCTCTCACAGGATTTGGATTTGGTGGAAATAAGATTTGAGTCGAAAGCAACTTGGGAAAGGCTAGAGATCAAGATTCATATGGTAGGAATGGAATATCTTGGTCTCAACACAAGTGTGGGTGGTTCTCTCTCAGAAAAATGTGTATTGGAAGTGTAGGTTCATACTGATGGCTCTCTCCACGAATGAAGAGTGGGTGGAGGGGTATATATAGCCTCCACACAAAATCTAACCGTTACACACAACTTTCCAAATTCGGTGGGACCGAATTGATAAACTCGGTCAGACCGATTCAGCAAATCTAGTGACCGTTAGGATTTTCGGTGGGACCGACATGCAACTCGGTAGGACCGATATGGTTACGGTTAGGGCATAATGTAATCTCGGTGAGACCGATTACACAAACTCAGTGGGACCGATTTTGGTAATAAGCTAACGAGAGAGTTGGTCAGGCAAACTCGGTGAGACGGATTACACAAAGTCGGTGGGACCGATTTTGGTAATAAGCTAACCAGAGGGTTTGCATTGTAATCTCGGTAGTACCGATTACTCAAACTCGGTGAGACCTATTTTGGTAATGGACATACACAGAGAGATTACAATCCCATCTCGATGAGACCGAGATCCCTATCGGTGAGACCGATTTGCCTAGGGTTTGTGGCAGTGGCTATGACATCTAAACTCGGTGGCGCCGGATAGAAAGAATCGATGGGGCCGAGTTAGACTCTTGGTTTAGGACATATGTGGATGTGGGAAAGTAGTTGAGGGTTTTGGAGCATATCACTACGCACTTTGAGCAAGCAAGCCACTAAGCAACACCTCATCCCCTCTTGAAAGTATTGGCTTTTCCTATAGACTCAATGTGATCTTGGATCACTAAAATATAAAATGTAGAGTCTTGTACTTGAAGCTTGAGCCAATCCTTTGTCCTTAGTATCTTGAAGGGGTTCCACATCCTTTAGTCCATGCCACTTAATTTGTTGAACTTTTCTGAAACATACTAGGTAAAAGTGATAGTCCAACAAGAGATACGTTGACATTAATTACCAAAATCACCCAGCGAGCACTTGTGCTTTCAATACGCTGAGGAACTCGGATGGATGGGTCTTGCCGGTGTACTTCTTGCCGATTTCGGGCTTGAACGTGCGTTGGGACGGCCACTGGAACTGCCTCAGCTCGCGGGTAAAAGCCGGGCAGCCCACCTCGTAATGTAGGCCGCAGGGGCCCCACGGTGCCGGGTGGTCCACAGCGGGTCCCGCCAGCTTGTCCGATTGGTGGCGCGTTTCGCGCCGGCGCTCGACGATGGTTCCAGCGTCTTCGTGAGCTCGCTCCCGAAGGACCTGCCGCTGGTCGCGGAGGGTCCGCAGGTCGGACGACACTATGGAGATGTTATCACAAGCGTCGTCGCGATGGGCCGACGCCCGCGGCAGCTGGCGAGGAGGAGGAGAGTGCACCATGGCCGCCGCCCCCCCCCCCCCCCCCCCGGTCCTCCCAGCGCCGGCATGTGGTGGCTCAGTGGAGCACTGACCTGAGGGCCCCGCCGGTCGCGGATCGTCTTTGTTTGCAACGGCGACGAGGCTCCGGATGGTGTCCCTCCACTCATCGAGCTTCTCCGCAGCAAGAGGGAAGTCGAGGTGCAGCTGTGCGCGCGCCAAAGCTTCCGCTGGCGTGGGCGGCGGTGACAGCTGCGTGGATCGCGGTGCGCTTCGACTTCTAAGTATGTTAGAAGGAGCTCCGTCACGACCCAGCGGCTACGAGCCATTTTCGCCAGCGCTTCGGCGAGCATGCTCAACCCCTTCATCTTACAGGCGATGCACAGGGCTCTTCCCACGGCGGTGCCCAGGGTCACCAACAAGGTGACGCTGTTCGGCACGCACACCATGGGAAGAACGCGCGGTGGTCTCCGGTGTATGTGTCTTGGAGGTCGCCGCGCCGCTCGGTGTCGGCACAACGACACCCCCGGAGGGCCCCGCGCCGCCTGCGGGGGGCCCAACTCCGTCTTTGGATCCGGCGGCGTGTATCCGATCGTCTGGCGCACGAACGACGCCGCCGCCAGCTCCAATCGTCAGGCGATCTTGGTGAAGCGCGGCCCGTCTGTCCGTCCATGACCGTCCGCTGCTCGTCCGATCAAGACGGGCCGTTCGGCTCCGAACGAGCCGATAGCCATGGCCGTCTTCTTCTTAGGGGCCATGGCGCCGAAGAACTGCTAGGCTAACTACCAAACCAAATTCTCACAATTGCACCCCCTACCCAGCGCACCGAAGATGTCGGTGTGGAACGACACCTATGGGATCACAAGAATCCCTACTACGGTTGCCGGGGCGCAGGGTTGCGAGGAGAGCAGGGCTAGTAGAAAGCACAAGGATCGTTTACCCAGGTTCGGGCCGCGAGGATGCGTAAAACCCTAGTCCAGCTTTGGTGGGTGTATTTCTGAGAGTTCTTGATCTCTTGAACTAGCAGTGGTCAGCGCGTGGTTCGAAAGAGCCGAATCCTTCTCCTGGTCGCCTCGGGCCTCCTTTTATAGGAAAAAGGGGTTGCCACAGTGGACCACAGGACGTGGAAAGGTGTACAGTGTTGTGAGGTTATCCCTCGTATTACAGGACAAGATGCATTTAATGCATCGCTTAGGTGTCCCCTTGCTTTATCTGGGACGGGGGCGAGGCCCGTCCCGTCCGTCGCCGCTCCTCCTCGCTTCGACACGCGCCCCGGCCAGTGATGCGTGCGGTGCCATGTAGGCAGGCAGGTAGCTGAGGTGGCGCGGTGGTGGAGCCTTCACGAAGATCTGCATGCCGCTACACAAGCGCTTAATGAGTTGGCCTGGGAGCTGCATGTTGCCACGCAGGTGCCCGCCCAACTTGTTGGGCTAGCAGCTGCATGCGAACGGCGGTGGAAGCTTGGTCGTTGGCGGGCCTGGCGGCGGCCCCACCGGCGTCCTTGGTGAGGGCCTTGCCGGGTGGCCCGGCAAGGGTCTTGCCGTGGCGTGCTGTCGTCCCCGGCAAGGGTCTTGCCGGGGGTCTGGTAGCCTTCCTTGGCAAGGATCTTGCCGAGGGTCGTCGTCTTCTAATCCTCATCTAACCTTGAATGTGTCTTCACAAAGATCTGCATGCCACCACAGAGGTGCCTTCCGGAGCCCTGGCCCCACGTTGATGACGGTGTTGGCGGCCGTGGGCTCAAGGGTGGCTCGCTCTGTTGGTGTGGGGCGAGCTGCCCCGGCAAGGATTTTGTCGGGGCCTTGATGCCGCTTGGCGAGGGTCTTGCCGGGGGAACCTGCTTCATCCCTCTGCTCTTTGTGGTCTTGGCCTTGGCGTTGCTCTGATTATCTTGGGCTTCGGTCTTACCTTGGCTCACCTCCCTGCTCTGCTTGGCGTGGTCGTGGGTGCGGCTCTGACTGCCCGTGCACAGGTTAAGGGGTACAAAAGCGTTCCCTCTTTTTGTACACCGACAATGTGTTTTTGCTACCAGAGTTTGGAACTATCTTCAGATCCTTTGGCAACGAGGTTTATCTCCCAAAGAATGCATCTTGTAGGCAAGCAGAAGTTTTGGGCATCCTTTCTTCCTTGAGGTAATTTTTGTTGCATCTTGGAACATATGGCTGATCAGAAATGGAAGAATTTTCAGGGATGAGCAACCAAATTTTAGAGCATGGAAGAGGAATTTCATCCATGATATTACCCTGCTGTCACATAGGTTGAAGACCTCTGTGAGACCTCTCCTCCTAACAAGGATTGTGAATCCGCCTTAGTGTTGTTTAGAGGTTAACCTTGTATATTTTATTAAATAGTAAGATTGTATAGGTAAGTTCTTTTATGTTTTGTTCTTTGTAAGGACCCCTAGTGGTTTTATTTAATACAAGGTTGTGGGGCTTTTGCCTCATAGTATTCAGTCAAAAAATAAGTAGTGGATATAGCAAAATTGGCATGCCCAGGTTTGAGGTTTTCCATATTATTAGCACAATTGTCATTAGTAGAATTTTTAATAACATCATTGCAATCATGCTTTTCATTCAAGGAGCTATCAAGTGTGGGTGCAATGTTTAACATAAGGAACTATAGCAAGATCATCTCCAGAAGCATAATTAATATTGGCATCATGGCCATAAGAATAGCAAGCATCATGTTAATCAAGGGGGGGATATTTCAATCAAATCAACGGAATCTTAATTATCTACAGATTCATGCATATGATTATTTTCTTCCAAAGCAGCTGACATTCTCTAAATAAATTCCTTAACATAAGCATTATGAGCCTAGTTTTCATATCAATATTTAAGTATGTCAAGATTTTTAGATCTATAGAGAGTAATATCATACTTTTCAATCAAAGAAGCAACTTCATAAGCACCCTTAAAAGCAACAAATTCTTCAATTTGTTCAATATCATAGTAATTATAAACACCTTTGGCATAAGAAGGTAGGATTTCATTATCATTAAACTCACATAGGTAGGGAAGGTATTTTTTAGGGTTCTCCGAGCAACAAGTAAAATCATAAATTTCACATAGATTCCAAGCATAGCATAGAAACAATTTATTTGATTCCATAAGAGTCCCCCTTTTTGAGACAAATGGTGATGCAAAAAATGAGCATGCTCATGTAATGATTTTCCCTCAACTAAACTAGTTGGGGTTTCAAAGACAAGCATATATGGATCGAAGATGATCCAAGTAGAAAACTTTAAGTGGATCCGTATTAATAGATTTTTAGCAAACAAATAGAAGGCACATGGCAACATAAGCAAATATAGAAAACGACCAAAAAGGTGTACGGATAAAAGGAAAATACTTTTGTATTTTTTAAACACATTTTAGAAGTGGGAGAGAGGAAAACGAGAAGCAAATGGCCAATATTGTAAATCCAAGAGATGAGAGTTTATAATAGGTACTTGGTAGGCTTGATGCAGATCCTCCCCGGCAACGGCGCAGAAATTCTTCCAGCTACTTGTTGAGCTTGCGTTGGTTTTTCCCTTGAAGAGGAAAGGGTGATGCAGCAAAGCAGAGATAAGTATTTCCCTTAGTTGAGAACCAATGTATCAATCTAGTAGGAGGAACACACAAGTCACCAATGGTTGCACCTACACAAACAAATAAATACTTGCACCCAACGCGATAAAGGGGTTGTGAAGCCCTTCATGGTTACTTGCAAGAATGAGATCTGATAGAGATAAGTATAAAAGATAAGTAAAAGTGCAAAATAAGATAAAGGTAAATAAATTGCACCAAGGTATTTTTGGGTTTTTTGGTTTTATAGACCTGAAAATAATATGATAAAAATAGACCCTAGGGCCATAGTTTTCACATGAGGCTTCTCTCTTGAAGGAAAGCATACAGTGGGGAAACAAATTACTGTTGAGCAATTGATAGAAAAGCGAATAATTATGACGATATGTAAGGCAATGAACATGAATATAGGCGTCACGTCTGTGACAAGTAGACCGACTCCTGCCTGCATCTACTACTATTACTCAACACATCGACCACTATCCAACATGCATCTAGTGTATTAAGTTAACAAGAATGGCATAACGCCTTAAGCAAGATGACATGATGTAGTGGGATAGATCCAATAAATATGAACAAACCCCATCTTTTTATCCCTAATGGCAACAATACAAATATGTGTCATGTCCCTTTCTGTCACTGGGAATAAGCACCACATGATTGAACCCATTACAAAGCACCTCTCCCATTGCAAGAAAAATCAATCTAATTGGCCAAACAAAATCAATAGATCGGAGAGAAATTCAAAGATATATTAATCATGCATAAAAGAGTTCAGAGAAGACTCAAATAATATTCATAGATAATTTGATCGTAAACCCACAATTCATCGGATCCCAACAAACGCACCACAAAAGAAGATTACATCGAATAGATCTCCAAGAACATTGATGAGAACATTGTATTGAAGATCAAAGAGAGCGAAGAAGCCATCTAGCTACTAGATATGGACCCGTAGGTCTGTAGTAAACTACTCACTCTAAAGGGCAGCAAGGTTGATGTAGAAGCCCTCTATGGTCAAATCCCCCTCCGGCAGAATATCAGAAAAGGCCTCCAGATCGGATCTCACGAGGATAGAAACTTGCGGTGGCGGAAAAGTATTTTTGGTGTGCCCTCTAGTCTACGGGGAATAATTAGGTATTTATAGAAGAAGAATTAGGGATAGAGGATCCACAAGGGGCCCACAAGCTTGGGGGCGCCCCCCTAGGGCACGTCCGGTGAGCTTGTCATGGCGTCGTGGCCCTTCTGGCATCCTGCCGAAGCATCCAGGGCGTCTTGTGGTCCAAGAAAAATTGTCGACAATTTTTTTTCCATTTGGGCTCCGTTTGGTACTGAATTTTCTGTAAAGGCAAAAACAAGAAAAAACAACTAGCACTTGGCACTAGCTTAATTGGTTAGTCCCAACACATGGTATAAAATATCATAATAATGCATATAAAACATCCAAGATTGATAATACAATAGCATGGAACAATAAAAAATTATAGATACGTTGGAGTATCAGTAGACATACTTCGTTCCTACAATGCAACTTCCGTTGTTACTATTCATTACATGAGTTGAGCATTCATTGCCATTTTGCTTTGCATGATCATATAGCGATGACATGATATTTGTGGCAAAGCTACCGTTCATCATTATAGTACATGTTATGCTAGATCATTGCACATCCTGGTACCCTACCAGAGGCATTCATATATAGTCATCATTTTTAGTTTTTGAGTTGTAAGTAAATAAAAAGTGTGATCATCACCATTATTAGAGTGTGCCCCTACCTGTGAGCATGTGAATTGAGGAGACTTGTGATTCCTCAAAATAGAGGGGATGAGGTCCATGAGGCCAATAAAAAAGAAAAAAAATTAAGAGAAAAAGAGAGAGGGGACACACTACTATCCTTTATACCACTATTGTGCTTCAAATTAGCACCATGTATTTCATATAGAGAGTTTTCATATACTTCATGATTATGCTAATGGGATCTTTACATTATAGAATTTGGCTAGTATATTCCGATGATGAGCTTTCTCAAATGCTCGAGGTCTTCATGAGCAAGCAAGTTGGATGCACACCCACTTAGTTGCATTAGGAGAGCTTTCATACACTTATAGCTATAGTGCATCTGTCGCATGGCAATCACTACTCCTCACATTAATATTGATCGTAAGGCCTATCCATTAGATAATGATCAGCCGCGTTGATGTGAGACTTTCTCCACTTTTTGTCTTCTTAAACCATAAAACCTCCATCATAATTCTATTTGCCATCCAAAGTGCCAATACTGTGGCTCATGCTCAAGTAGTAGGTGAGTTAAATGGCTGAAGCTAGAAAAGTGTGATTTAATTGCTTGATTTGGCGCCTAAATTAGTTCATGAATTTATATCTTTTTACAGGGAAAACCGAGTTTCCATGACTATTATGATTTTATTTGCGAGATTACTTTCTTTAGCTTTGACATTTTGAAAGGCAATGATTGTTCATTTGTATGCTTGTGCGTTATTGCTTTTATGTCAAATTAATAGACTATTGCCTTAAATCATTTCTATTCTAGTTTCATATCACAATTAATTTAACATCCCAATTTTCAATTTGGAATGTTATACATAGATCATCATTTGCATATCATATTTTATTGCATTTTGGCTCGATCCTAGAAATTTCACGCAACTCAAGGACCCACGGAGAGAGTTGGAGATTTCGTTATTTTCATATTTGAGTTTTCTCAAATTCTGAAAATAGGATCATTTGATTTTATTTATTTTATCTTCAATTATTTATATTATCAAAATATGAGAGAGGGAATAAAATGACTTTCCCAAAATAAAGGAATATTGAAGGTTTAATAAAAAAAATCAAATACGTTTTTTTATTTGGAGTTTTTCGCTATTTTATTTGAATTTAGGAAAATTGCGCGTTTTTCAAAATTGCATTTAGGCCCCAAATAAATGTTCATCTTATCCGGCTTGATTTTAGAAGCGGGGGAAAACTTATTCCGGGATTTTTGTAGTCCTTTAGTATTTCTTTAGCTTGTTTTTCTACGAGAAAATTATTAAAAAAAAGTCCGAACCGACCTTGGGCCGTACCCGAGCGGGATACCGCCGGGGCTTTATAAGCCGGGTGCCTCGCTCAAGCCCACCGCCGCGCCCACATCCCACCGCCGCCTGCGTCTCGAGTCAAACCCTAGTGGCCTCCGCCGCCACCGACCAAGACGCCGAGGTTGACCCACCGCCGTTTTTTAGAAAAACCGTTCAATTTTTCCGTCGGTTTTTTTAGATCCGTTTTTTTAGATCGGGTTTTTTCGTTTAGGTTAATTAGCAAGCGTTCACTCGTTCGTTCGTTTTAACGAACGCGTTCATCGTTTAGATCCAGATAACGAACGTTTGTTCGTTAATTTGTTCGTCGTTTTTCTTTTTCTCGGATTTATTCCGCGATTTTTCTGATCACGATTTCTGATCCGATTTTCGTTTTAGTATAACTTTTCGCTCGTTTATCAGAATCAGGCGATTCAAGCGCCTAGAGTTTCATATAGAAACCCTCTTTACGAATAATCAACTCAAATAAGTTTTTTCCTCTGTAAATTTGACTTAGGGCCAGATTAGTAAACGAAGCTTGTTTCTTTCGCCGTTTGACTTTTGTTGCTTCGATCGATTTGATTCTTTTTGCAAACCGGAGTTCTTAAGTTGAACTTTCTGGTTAGATCTTTTATTTGAGTTTTACCTGTGCATTAGATGAGTACTTATTGTATGCTTGTTTGTTTGCGATAGAGTACCCCGAGTGCGCCGCTTGCTACTTTGAATCTCTAGGTTTCACGGATCATCAGCAAGGCAAGTAACACTTTGATCATATCCCTTTTCATACCCAGTTTTTATGCATTAGATCAATCCTCAAACATTGCATGATTAGGATCCAATTAAACTGTGGGATGGGAAGTAGTTGAGGTAGTACCTATTACCTGTTTTATTATCAAACCCTTGGGAGTTACTTCTACGTTTGCTTATTATGCCATGCTATGCTAGTAGACGTGGATCGGGTGAGTGTATCCATGACAGATGTGAGATTGTTAATTAATGGTTTATTTTAGGTGGCAACGTAAACACACATCTGGGTGGATTGAGGTACCTGGGTATTCCAGGATTGACTGTTTCTTTTTGGACCGCCACCTAGGCTCAAAGGTATCATGAGATTATTCATGCTAGAAACTTCCGTGTGCAGCCACAAGCTACTATGGGCTCTAGCATAGTTGACTAAGTCGTGCGAACTCTTACAGTGGTAGACTAGAAGATGTAGGGGATGTAGGTTGGTACTGTCTACCCGTTCGTAAGGTGCTAGCGCTTCTGAAAGACTATGTCTCGGTCATCCGTTTCTCAAACATCATGTAGTGCGAGAATCCCAGTGGAGGAGATCGAGTCTTGTGGGGAAAAGTGCACAAACCTCTGCAGAGTGTATCAAACTAATCATGGTTAGCCGTGTCCCCGGTTATGGACGTCTTGAGTATCTAGTACTTGGATATCATGTGAATCTCATCATGTTACTTTAATTAATATTGTTGGGTTTTATTTATGATGCTTAATTGGGATTGAGAATGCTGTCAACCATTCTCACTGTTTAACAACCACCATGATAGTTAAATAAAATTCATTCCTTTGCAGTAGGGAAAAATTGGCTTTACGCAAAACTGTAACCATAGAGCTTTCCACCAGCCATATATGCATGTAGTATAGCTTTACTCTTTCATATTACTCTCTATGTGTTACATTGCCAGCATATTCCATGTGCTGACCCGTTTTCGGGATGCAACGTTCATGTTGCAGACTTTTCAGACGACGAGTAAGGTGCCTTAGGTCGTGGTTCTATACTCAGTGATGCCGTTGGAGTTGATGGACTCTCTTATCTTCCAAGCCTTCCGCTGTTATCGTATTAGATGGCCTTAAGCCATATTTATTGTTATAAGCTCTCTTTTGAGACATTCAATGTAATAAGTGTGTGATTGCTACTCTGTTATAAATCCTTGAGTAATCGTATGCGTGTCGACATTCTTGATCCAGGGATGACACTGATGCACAGAGATCAGACTGTTTGAGGTCTAGTCGCTACAAGATGGTATCAGAGCACACGCTGAATGTAGGACACGACCACTAAGCTAAAGCCCTAGATCACTACTCTTTCTTCTCATTTTTGACTCCTCATCTTTTCTACTCTTTTATGATGGCGGATGCAAGGAGCAAGTTCACGCAACCGGAGGAAGATACACCCTTTGAATGTCATTTGAAGGAAGTCACTAGATACCTGAACATCGGAGTACCAAGCTTCACCGGGACCTACAACGCCACTTTACCCGAAGAGGAGCGCTGGATGATTCAAGTTCAAGTTCCAGGAAGGACGTTCGCACCAGTCACGGAGCCCATAGAGTTTTCCTTTGATGCACCAACCTGGAATCTAGGAAAGAGCATGGCAGCCCACATCACCATGGGACGTATTGGAGAAGTTTACCGCAATGATCTCAAGGATACTATCTACCAGATTTGTGGTCGCCGAGATTTTCAATGGGAGATGATCAGCACCAGGAAGGATAGATCAATCGCAGCTTTTATCCAGGAGTTAAACCAGCACATCCGAAGTCAGGAGAACCAGATGTGCGCATGCATGATGGATCTACAGAAGGCCTTGACCAAGATCACGGAGCTAGAGGAAGAACTCAAGGCTACACGTGAAGATTACATGGAAGAAATTGAAGTGCTAGTGGAAAAGAATGACAATTAACCAGGAAGCTAGGAGTTTTCATGGGAGACCCCGCACCAGGCAGAGAAGACGACGATTCTACTTGCCCGAATAACTATATCATCATCGACGACACCGTCTCGGACCCCGACGATAGCGATGATGACTATGTTGATGAAGCTGGAGCAGATATCATGGAGTCTTCATCGGAGAAGTTTTTCTAGTTGACCACCCTAACAGTAGTAGTATTTCCCCCATGTATCTAGTTTAGTCCAACCACTTTTGTAACGATAGTTAGACCGTTGTATGCCCTTGTTTGAAATGATAGGAGTGATATTTGATGGAATTTGTCTCATGTGCATATGGGTAGTGTTTTCTCACTAGACCCCATTCTAGTCTATATTCTCATCTTCTCTAAACCCTCAGATGCCTCCGAGACACGACAACGGATTTGTTTTCCCACCGGAGATCACTAAGTTGATTCAGCAGTAGAATGCTTTGATGCAAGCACTAGTACAGAACCAAGGCAACAACAACAACAACAACAAAAACCCACCACCGCCACCACCTGTTGACCATTTGACTCGTTTCTTGTGGCTAAATCCGCCGGTGTTTTCCAGTAGCACCGAGCCGATTGTTGCAGATGATTGGCTCCGCAAGGTTGGAAGGGAGCTGGCCACTGCAGGATGCACAGATGCGGAGAGAGTGTGTTTTGCCGCACATCAGCTTGATGGACCTGCATCATCATGGTGGGAGAATTACACAGCCACACACGCTATTGACACTGTCACATGGGATCAGTTTCAGCAAGCTTTCCGTACTGCCCACGTTTCAGCAGGAGCTATGGCCATGAAGAAGCGTGAGTTTCACAACTTACGCCAAGGAGGACGCACTGTAAGCCAGTATGTGGAGGACTTTGGTAAGTTAGCATGTGATGCCCCAGATGACGTTGCTACAGATGCAGCTAAGCAGGAGAAGTTTTTGGAAGGGCTTAATGATGAGATGAGCATGCAGTTGATGGTAGCAACTTTCAACAACTACCAGGAGTTGGTAGATCGTGCTCTGATGATTGAAGGGAAGCTACAACAGACTGAAAATCGCAAGAGGAAGTATGGTCAAGGAAAGTACAATTCTGGAGCTCAGTAGAAGCTACGCTTTACCCCGAAACCGGGAGGACAATTTCAGCATACCCATGGAGGAGGTAGCTCGCACAATCATAATGGTTCAAAGAATGGAAACGGGAATGGAGGAAGCAACGGACAAAACCGCACCAACCCGTCAACCCCAGCCAAGAGAGACCTGAGCCAAGTCACTTGCTTTAAGTGTCAGAAGACTGGACATTATGCCAATGAATGTCCCGAAGCCCAGAATGGAAATGGCAATGGAAGCTCAGGGAAGAAGCGAACTCTTTCAACAGGGGATGTGAACCACGTTATCGTGGAGGAGGTTGAAGCCCGGTCGAGATCTGATAATAGGTAAGTTTTTGGTTAAGACATTTACTGCAGTTGTTCGTTTTTATACTGGTGCTTCGCATTCATACATATCAAGGGGATTTGTGGATAAGTATATACTGCCAACCCAACCCCTTAGGTCACCCATGTTAGTAACCTCGCCTGGAGCAGAATATATGGCTAGTCTATGGTGTGATCGATTACCATTAAGGGTTGGTAACTACGTGTTTCCCTCGGACCTAATAGTATTGGAATCGCAAGGATTGGATGTGATATTAGGCATGGATTGGTTATCGAAGTATGGAGGGAACATTGAATGCGCCAGTAAGACGATTTTGCTTACAATGCCAGAAGGAAGAAGGATCAAGTATGTATCACGGCATGAGCCGAAGAGGACACGAGTAAATTCCTTATCAGGAGTTGTGCTGGAGGAAGTACCAGTGGTGAAGGATTTCCCTGATGTATTTCTAGAAGAATTGCCAGGCATGCCACCAGATAGAGACATTGAGTTTTTGATTGAGCTGTTACCAGGCACAGGGCCGATATCTAAGAGACCATACCGGATGCTCGCACAAGATTTGGAAGAAATTAAGAAGCAGATTAAGGAGTTACTGGATAAAGGTTTTATTCGCCCAAGTTCTTCGCCTTGGGGTTCGCCAGTACTTCTAGTGGAAAAGAAGGATGGATCATTGAGAAAGGTTGTTGATTATCGAGGATTGAATGAAGTAACAATTAAGAACAAGTACCCGTTGCCGATGATCAACAACTTGTTTGACTAATTGCAAGGAGCTAAGGTATTTTCCAAGATCGATTTGCGATCAGGATACCATCAGTTAAAGATTCGGGAGCAGGATATACCCAAGACGACTTTTACCACCAGGTACGGGCTGTATCAGTATACCGTTATGTCATTTGGTCTGACTAACGCACCTGCCTATTTCATGAACATGATGAACAAGGTGTTTATGGAGTTTTTGGATAAGTTCGTCGTGGTGTTCATTGATGATATTTTGGTTTACTCGAAGAATGAAGAAGAGCATAAGGAGAATTTGCATTTAGTACTTGAGAAGCTCAGAGAACATCAGTTATATGCCAAGTTCAGCAAATGTGAGTTTTGGTTGAAGGAAGTTGGATTCCTCGGACACGTTATATCCGGAGAAGGTATAGCAGTAGATCCCACCAAAGTTGTCACTGTGACCAACTGGGAAGCACCAATGACAGTTGGAGAGATCCGGAGTTTTCTTGGACTTGCAGGATACTACCGGAGATTCATTGAGAATTTCTCGAAGATTGCAAAGCCTATGACGGAGTTGTTAAAGAAGGATACCAAGTTCAAATGGACTGAGGAATGTGAGGCCAGTTTCCAAGAGTTGAAGAAACGTTTGGTTACATCACCAGTGTTGATTCTGCCAGATCAGCGCAAGGATTATGAGGTGTATTGCGACGCTTCACGTCGAGGACTTGGAGCAGTGCTTATGCAGGAGGGAAGAGTTGTTTCGTATGCTTCACGACAACTGAAACCTCATGAGTTGAATTATGCCACCCATGATCTGGAGTTAGTAGCCGTAGTGCACGCGTTGAAGACTTGGAGACATTTTCTCACTTGAAACCATTGTGAGGTGTACACGGATCACAAGAGTTTGAAATACATCTTCACGAATAAGGAGTTGAATCTCAGGCAAAGGAGATGGTTGGAGATCATCAAGGATTATGATATGAGATTGCATTATCACCCCGGAAAGGCTAACGTAGTAGCAGATGCGTTGAGCCGCAAGAGCCATGTCAACACACTAATGAACGGAGGTTTACCAAAGGAGTTAGCTGAGGAATTTCGAGAGCTATGTTTGGAGATAGTTCCGAGAGGCTATGTAGCAGCACTGGAGATTCAGTCTACCTTGATGGATAAGATCAGAGAAGCTCAGGCAACTGATAAGGAGATTGCCTCTATTAAGGAGAAAATGAGCAAGGGAAAAGCTAAAGGATTTCGTGAGGATGAGCACGATATCCTATGGTTTGAGGACCGCGTTTATGTGCTTCATTATTCGGAGATCAGGAAGTTGATTTTGCAAGAGGCCCATGATTTGCCATACTTGATTCACCCAGGAAATACCAAGATGTATCTGGATTTGAAGGATACTTTCTCGTGGACCGGAATGAAGAAGGATATTGCGGAGTTTGTAGCAGTTTGTGATGTATGTCAGAGAGTGAAGGCAGAGCATAAGAAGCCAGCAGGATTGTTACAGCCATTTCCTATCAGATTTCGGGTTCCGGCAGACCCTTGAGATTCAAACACTGGGGTGCGCACGGAGATCTTTCCCCTACCAGCTCATGCGTGGATGGATTGCGAGGGATCTAAGCTATGAACGATGAACAACACAAGAGACACAAGGTTTATACTAGTTCGGGCCACCGTTGTGGTGTAATACCCTACTCTAGTTTGTGGTGTGGTGGATTGCCTCAGGGGCTGATGATGGACAATACAAAGGGAGAACAGCCTCGCGAGGGGCTGTTCTTGAGCTGGTGTGACGAACTGCTTGGGTGAGTCTAGTCGCCTCTCTCTATCTCTCTCTCTCTGTGATCTCGATCAGCTCGATCCTCCTCTCTCTATGGTGGCTAGTCCTATTTATAGAGGGAGGCCCTGGGCCTCTTCCCAAATAATGAGCGGGAAGGGCGCCAACAATTGGCCATTTTGAAGGGGAACATCTAGTACACTTATCCTGACTAAAGTTGGTCTTCCGCTGCCAAAGACTCTAACAGTGACGCCGTCCTGGGCTCCATGATGACCTCCATCCTGCCGTTCTGCTAGTCTTGGTCTTGTCGCACCGAAGCGTAACCTTTGCCTGATGCCTTGTGAAAGTGCAACTATCCCTAGGTGGTTTTCGTAATTCATAACAACATATAGCTCATTGAGCTAATGCTATTCCAAGACAAATATTTCAGGAAAGTTCAATGAATGGCATGGCATGGATGAGGAAAGTGGATCCCTCAAAATATTAAGGACAAAGGATTGGCTCAACCTCAAAAGCTCAAGACTCTACATTTTACATTTTAGTGATCCAAGATCACATTGAGTCTATAGGAAAAGCCAATACTATCAAGGAGGGATGAGGTGTTGCTTAATGAGCCTCTTGCTTCATGTGCTTAGTGATATGCTCCAAAACCCTCCACTACTTTCTCACATCCACATATGACCTAAACCTAAAGTCAAACTCGGCCCTACCGATTCTTTGTATCTGGCGCCACCGAGTTCAAATGTCATAGCCACTGCCACAAACCCTAGGCAAATCGGTCTCATCGATAGGGATCTCGGTCTCACTGAGATGGGATTGTAATCTCTCTGTTTCCCTTCGTAACGTTTCGGTGTAACCGAAGTGAGCGATCGGTCCCACCGAGATTGCAATGTAAAATTTTTGTTTCCCTTTCGAAACTTTTCGGTCTCACCGAAAGAGCGAATCAGTCCCACCGAGTTTACCTGACCAACTCTCTGGTTAGCTAATTACCAAAATCGGTCTCACCGAGTTTGTGTAATCGGTCTCACCGAGATTATGTTATGCCATAACCCTAATCATATCGGTCCTATCGAGTTGCTTGTCAGTCCCACCGAAAACCCTAACGGTCACTAGGTTTACTAAATCGGTCCGACCGAGTTTGATGATTCGGTCCCACCGAGTTTGTTAAATTGTGTGTAACGGTTAGATTTTGTGTGGAGGCTATATATACCCCTACACATCCTCTTCATTCGTGGAGAGAGCCATCAGAACAAACCTACACTTGCAACTTACCAGTTCTGAGAGAGAACCACCTACTCATGTGTTGAGACCAAGATATTCCATTCCTACCATATGAATCTTGATCTCTAGCCTTCCCCAAGTTGCTTTCCACTCAAATCTTCTTTCCACCAAATCCAAATCCTGTGAGAGAGAGTTGAGTGTTGGGGAGACTATCATTTCAAGCACAAGAGCAAGGAGTTCATCATCAACACACCATTTGTTACTTCTTGGAGAGTGGTGTCTCATAGATTGGCTAGGTGTCACTTGGGATACTCAGACAATATTGTGGAGTTGAACCAAGGAGTTTGTAAGGGCAAGGAGATCGCATACTTCGTGAAGATCTCATCGCTAGTGAGGCAAGTCCTTCGTGGGCGACGGCCATGGTGGGATAGACAAGGTTGCTTCTTCGTGGACCCTTCGTGGGTGGAGCCCTCCGTGGACTCAAGAACTGCTTACCCTTCGTGGGTTGAAGTCTCCATCAACGTGGATGTACGATAGCACCACCTATCGGAACCACGAAAAAAACATCCGTGTCTCCAATTGCGTTTGAATTCTCCGAACCTTTCCGTTTACATTCTTGCAAATTGCATGCTTTATTTTCTGCTGCCTATATACTCTTTGCATGCTTTCTTGAATTGTGTGTATTGCTTGACTTGCTCAAAGATAGCTAAAATCTGCCAAAGTCTAAAATTGGGAAAAGGTTAAGTTTTTAATTGGTCAAGTAGTCTAATCACCCCCTCTAGACATACTTCAAGGTCCTGCAAGTGGTATCAAAGCTACGGACTCCATTTGCTTTGATTTCCATAGCTTTTGGTGGTCATAGCCTTGGTTTCACGACCTAGGAGAGTATGGTGTCTAGCGAGGAAAATTATTACCGTAGAGGTCCTTACTTTGATGGCACTAATTTTGCTAGTTGGAAGCATAAGATGAAAATGCATATTCTCAGACATAACCCCGCCGTTTGGGCTATTGTGTGTATTGGTTTGCAAGGTGAATTCTTTGATGGGAGAGAACCGAACCGTGAAGCTAGCGCGGAAGAGTTGAAGATGCTGCAATACAACGCTCAAGCTTGTGATATCCTCTTCAATGGCTTGTGCCTCAAGAATTCAACAAAATCAGCCGTCTTGAGAATGCAAAGGAAATTTGGGATACTTTGATTGATATGCATGAAGGTACCGACTCCATCAAGGAATCCAAGTTGGATGTGCTCCAAAGTCAGCTTGACAAGTTCAAAATGAAGGATGGTCAAGGTGTCGCTGAAATGTACTCTAGGCTTGCTCTTATCACAAATGAGATTGCCGGCTTAGGAAGTGAAGAGATGACCGACAGATTCATCATCAAGAAGATCCTAAGAGCATCAGATGGAAAATGTGATACCGTGTGCACATTGATCCAAATGATGCCAAATTACAAAGATCTCAAGCCAATGGGAGTCATTGGAAGAATTGTTGCTCATGAGATGTCACTCAAGGATAAGGAGGAACTTCACAAAACAAGTCTAGTGGTGCTTACAAAGCCTCATGTGAATCCCCCACATCATCAAGTGAGAAACAAACCTTCAATGAAGAATTGAGCTTAATGGTGAAGAACTTCAACAAATTCTACAAGAGTAGAAGCAAAGAAAGAAGCTCTAAGTCAAGGTCCTACAATGACAAAAGATCTTCTAGTCGAGAGCGAAATTGCTACAATTGTGGGAGACCCGGACACTATTCCAATGAGTGTACGGCACCCTACAAAAGAAGAGAAGATTCTCCTAAGAGAAGAAGTAGAAAAGAAGAATCACCACCAAGAGAGAGAAGGAGTAGAGATGATCGTTATGAACGAAGACCCTCACGGAGAAGCAAGGATTCAGAAATGAAGGACAAGTCCTCAAAGAGCTACACAAAACGAAGACATCAAGCTCAGGTTGGTGAATGGGTATCCGGCTCCAACTCCGGCAATCACACCGAGAGAAGCTATCACTCCGACTCCGAATACACTCAAGATGAAGGTGTTGCCGGTCTAGCACTTGTGTCAACCAACTCCTACGACATATTTGAATAACCAAATGAAGGAATTGAAAGATGCTTCATGGCAAAAGGTCCTAAGGTTACACACCCCGAGTATGTTGATTTTAATAGTGATGAAGATGACTTGTTAGGTGATGATGATTTACTTGTTGACAACTCTAGTGATGAATACTATGATGAAACGCCAATTAATCATGCAAATCAAGATGAAACGAATGACAATGATAAGGAGAAGATTGAGTGCCTAACTAAAGAACTAAACACTCTTAACATAGTTCATGAAAATATCTTCCAAGATCATCGAGAACTTTTAAGGGCTCATGAGAAGTTACGCTTTGAGAAGCTCAATCTTGAGCAAGAGCATGAGTTCCTAAAAGCGATCAATGATGATCTCCGTAAGAAAAGTTCTTCTTATATTGCCAAGCGTTTACTCTTATCTACTTACATGCCTCAAGTCAAGTCTAGTAACAAGAACAAGAAAGATTCTTCTTCTAGTAGTAACAATAACAATGCTAAACCCAATATTGTTGCTTCTAGTAGTTCTCTTGATTCCACTAATGATTCTCTTAGCCAAGTTACACTTGAGCAATAAAATGGCTTATTGAAGGGAATTATAGAGAAAGGTGTATACAAGAGTCTTGCCGGGAGTAAGCAATTTGAGGAAATTGTACGCAAGCAAGAAAGGCACCAGAAGAATCAAGGTGTTGGTTTTGAACGAAAGTTCAATGCCAATTGAGTTGAGTGGGAAGAAGATCAATACCCCAAGACGAAGTTTGTTCCTCAACAAGAGAAGTATGATCCTACTTCCTTCAAGGGAACACAAGCACAAGATGATCTTCCACCACAAGACTACAAGTACAAAGGCAAGGACAAGCTTCAAGAGAAGATTGATGCATTTGAAGAAGCACCTAAGGCCTTGGTCAAGTGGGTTCCCAAGACTACGTCAAGTTCTACTTCATCAAGCACAACTACTATACCAAGGATTCCCATCAATATGATGTGGATCCCGAAGAAGAAGAACTAGAGAGTTCTTGAGGGTGACTCCGCCAACATTCTTCACTCAAATCAGTATGGCAAGGACAAGTGCAACCACCTTCCATATCTTGCACTAGTTCAAGGAGTCACTAACCCTCATGTTGGTAAGGCAAGGGACAAGGTAACCTAATGTTTGCATGGACATCATTTTGTGTGTGCATCACTCTATGTCTGTGGATATTCTAGTTTGTTCCTTGTGGGACTAACCCATGTAGGTATTGAAAGTGCAACTCACTCCAAAGGATTGCTCCAAGAGATCTACATCAACATTGAGCATCCACATCTTCAACACCTACATGAAGTCATCATCGACAAAACCCAAGGTTAGTTTATCCCTCTAAGGGGGGATCTCACATCTAGGGGGAGCTCAACTCTAAGAATTGAGTCAAAGCAACTCTAATGATGTGAACACATAAATGCTGTATGTAAAAGTGGTAACCTCACTTGAGCTTAAACAATGAGTATGACCTATGACAAATGTTCTCATTTGACTCCTAAGTCAATATACTCATATATAGATGACCTAGTCATCACCAATTGTTTGATAGATGCTAGAATTGGTTGTGCATGCTTTGTCACATATTTCATTTGTCATTTTATTGTGTGAGCATGTTGGATGCATATTTTACTCATTCGAGGACATCCAGTTGTTGTTTTGATTGATTGGTTTTTTTTTCTTTGGCCAGGTGGATGGACAAGAATGCCTAAGAACCTTCTCTAGCTATCTATGCTTTTCTCGTCTCAAACTCTATTCATGTTACATCACAAAATTTGATCAAGTCAGATTCGAACCACTCTTTGTGAGGAGCACTCGGAGTCCCCTATTCGTCATAGACTTAAACTTCCAAAACTTATTTGTGATTTTCGGTCTGACCGATTCCTCCATTTCGGTCATACCGAGATCACTAAGTTGATCTAGGTTTTCATCTCGGTGCAACCGATTTGAACTTCGGTCACACCGAGTTGCGAATCGTTATCAGTTATGCATCTCGGTGCCACCGAGTTGTTCCACTCGGTCACACCGACAGTGTCGGGCTATATATTCACACGGGCAAATTTTGGAAAACTTTCTCTAAAACTCCTCGCCCACGCGTAGCTCACTCTGCCTACTAGGTCTACGGATCGTCGACCTCGTCGCCAGCCGCCTCCTGTCGCTGATCTCCGCCGCCGTCAACGGAATTCTTCTCCACCGTTGTCGCTGTAGCGAGTTCACCGCCGAACTAGGGTATGAACACGATCACAGTGCTATCCTCGTCTGATTCTCAGCACATTGTGTTCGTAATGCATCTTGCCACGATTGAAACACTTCTATCCAGTCAAAACGATCCTTAGAATAGGTGTGATTCGAAAATTTAGGGATAGGTTTCCGCCGAAACCATCTCGGACCCACCGATTTGGCTAACGCCATTGCACTAGTAAGTCTCGGTCTGACCGAGAATTACAAATCGGTGTGACCGATTTTAGAACTTTGTGAAACCCTAGCAGTCTCGGTGCCACCGAACTGTGACTCGGTCTGACCGAGTTCACTAGTTTAGGTTCTGAAACTGCTTCGGTATCACCGAGTTTGAAAATCGGTAGATCCGAAATGCTTTCTATGGAAACTAAAACTAAGTTTTTGAGTCATTCATTTGTAAAAATCTCTGCATTTTGTGATTCTCATCCACTCTACCTCATCTATAACTATTCACAGGGTCAGCAGTCAGTGTGTGCAGCATGTCAGACCAAAGTGACAGCCAGAACAAGTCAGAAGAGCAGATTCACATGAGTGAGGGCACTAGTCCCTCTAGCAGCTCAGATGAGGGGAGCGAAGCACTCCCAAAGAATCTGCCCAAGGCTGCCACAAGGACAAGGAACAAGAAGACCTCGAGTTTGAGGATGAGGATTATGTGGCGATTGAGGATGAGGCAAGTTCAAAGAAGAAAGTGCTCAAGAAGGAGTACAACTCAAGCTGCAAGAAAGCTGTGCATGAAGACCAAAAGGCCCGGAGGTAGACAACCAATGTCCAAAGCCGAGTCTCCACTCAAGCTTCTTTGGATTCCCAACCCAAAGAGCCTGCTGCCATCAAGGAAAGAAAAGGAAGGAAAGGGTCAAGAAGACTATGGCCGAGTGATTGGGAAGCCTTCTATGATGGAGGAAGAGGAAGAAGAAGAGGTTGCTGAACCAGCACCCAAGGCACAAAAGCTGATGGGTGATGCCATAAAATCAGGGGCTGCAACTTCAAAGCCCAAAGCTGCCCCCAAGCCCAAGAGAGCACCAAAGAGGAATACCAGGAGTATACCATCAACTGAGAAGAACAAGGCCCCAATGCCAGATGTTGCTGCTGAGGAAGATGAAGAAGGGCAAGTCTTAAGGAAGCTCAAACCCAAGATTCCAGACCACAATGATGCTCATCATGTGGCTGAGAACATGAAGATTAGGAGAGATCTAGGGTTGAGGCTATGGAGAGAGTCAGATCCATATGACACCAGGAGAAGGACTGCTGTAGATTACAGGTTCCACACCAAGGAGCAGCAGGACTTCTATGAGACCATCTTATTGGATAAGAAGCCCATAGTTTGTGATATGAGGTGGGTCGACTGGACCTACATTTAGGAGAATGCAGAACACTATCCTAGAGTGTATGATAGCTTCAGTGCGTGTGGAGTTGCAGATTTTGTTGGGCAAAAGCTCACAAACTGGAATGACGAGCTCATTATGCAATTCTACTCCACAACACATTTCTATCCAGATGGCAGGATAGTATAGATGTTTGAAGGAACAAGATACCAATCAACCATAGAGGAAAGGGCAAGTCTGATCAATGCCCCCAAGGAGAGTGAAAACGACTTGGACATTTATGCCAAGAAGAAAATGGATCATAACTCTATGTCACAGATGTACAAGGAGATCCCTGATGGTGGACTTGAGACTTTCAAGTTTGGATCAGTTCATTTTCTTCTTTCAGGGCTGCCTACGATCACAACTGTTTCTTTTAGATCGGTTTTTTCGGTTTAGGTTAATTAGCAAGTGTTCGCTCGTTCTTTTGTTTTAACGAACGCGTTCATCGTTTAGATCCAGATAACGAACGTTCGTTCGTTAATCTGTTCATCGTTTTTCTTTTTCTCGGATTTATTCCGCGATTTTTCTGATCGCGATTTCTGATCGGATTTTCGGTTTAGTATAACTTTTTGCTCGTTTATCGGAATTAGGTGATTCAAGCGCCTAGAGTTTCATCTCGAAACCCTCTTTCCGAATAATCAACTCAAATAAGTTTTTGCCTCTGTAAAATTTGACTTACGTCCAGATTAGTAAACGAAGCTTGTTTCTTTCGCCGTTTGACTTTCGTTGCTTCGTTTGATTTGGTTCTTTTTGCAAACCGGAGTTGTTAAGTTGAACTTTCTGGTTAGATCTTTTATTTGATTTTTACCTGTGGATTAGATGAGTACTTATTGTATGCTTTTTTGTTTGTGATAGAGTACCCGGAGTGCGCCGCTTGCTACTTTGAATCTCTAGGTTTCACGGATCGTCAGCAAGGCAAGTAACACTTTGATCATATCCCTTTTCATACCCAATTTGTATGCATTAGATCAATCCTCAAACATTGCATGATTAGGATCCAATTAAACTGTGGGATGAGAAGTAGTTGAGGTAGTACGAGTTACCTGTTTCATTATCAAACCCTTGGGAGTTACTTCTACGTTCGCTTATTATGCCATGCTATGCTAGTAGACGTGGATTGGGTGAGTGTATCCATGACATATGTGAGATTGTTAATTAATGGTTTATTTAAGGTGGCAAATTAAACACACATCTGGGTGGATTAAGGTACCTGGGTATTCCAGGATTGCCTGTTTCTTTTTGGGCCGCCACCCAGGCTCAAAGGGATCATGAGATTATTCATGCTAGAAACTTACGTGTGCAGCCACAAGCTACTACGGGCTCTATCATAGTTGACTAAGTCGTGCGAACTCTTACAGTGGTAGACTAGCAGATGTAGGGGATGTAGGTTGGTACTGTCTACCCGTTCGTAAGGTGCTAGCACTTCTGAAAGACTATGTCTCGGTCATCTGTTTCTCAAACATCATCTAGTGCGAGAATCCTAGCGGAGGAGATCGAGTCTTGTGGGGAAAAGTGCACAAACCTCTGCAGAGTGTATCAAACTAATCATGGTTAGCCGTGTCCCCGGTTA